>OZ020237.1:10408888-11879771 GCA_963971235.1 Cryptus armator | reverse complement strand
TTCGTAGATGCATAGGCGTCTAAGGCGGGTTCTCTGAATTTAGTGATTCGATATTACTAGACATAGATGCCTATTTTTTTTTTTTTTTTTATAAAGGATAAGACGTAGTTTCCGACGTAGAGGCGAACGTAGTAGATGAGAGCGATCGTATTATTGAACAGGACTAATTTCCGGCTTCACCGCCTTACTTAATTGAACCATTACGTACTTTATTATTGAAAGCATGCGCTCTATATATCGAAGATGCAATTTTTAATGGTTTCAAATTTTTCGACTCGAAGGTCTCTCTCACGCGCGATCGGTCTCGATGTTCACTTAGTTTGATAATCGTTTAGTCATTAAAAATTTTTATAGTTTTTCACCTAAATTTTTTTTTTCCCTTCGCAACGATCTAAGCACAGAGCCGAGCGGTTTTGGTCATTAAGTTTCTACATCCGGCGTTAAATTTCATGCAGAACTGATTGTATCTGCGATTAGAAGATTGGGTGGGAAGAGTGCGGGGTATTTGTAAAACCCGTTTTCAAGGGATACCATAGGAACGAGAACCATAGTCAATAAACTTCTAATAGTAAAATCGTTAATATTCGTTTCGCCGAGGAAAAAGCGTGAGCAGCTCCGTGAACTCCCACGGAAGGATAGGAAGATAAAAGAGAAAAGAAAATCGAAGGAAGAAGAGTAGCTTCGAGTCGCACGGGGATGCTGTACCGGACCACCCGGCGTTAACGCGATTTTGAAGAAGGGTGATCGGCGGTAAAGCCAACCGAGCGCAGCGGCAAAATACGACGTTGGATCGGGGAAGGATTCACGGGCACGCGGTGTGCTCTCGCATCCGTTTACCGAGAACGGAAGGCGAGTGTCCAGAGAGAAGCCGACGAGAGGTGTGTAGAGAGAGGAAGATCCTCAGGTAGGATGAGAACAAGCAACAGAGATTCTCGGAGCGATGAGAGAACGAGAGGGAGAGAGTCAGAAGCTGCCGCATCAGTAGAATCTACGTATATATATATATATACAGTACTTGCAACTACTTCGCGTACGCAAGAACGCGCAAGAGAGAGTAAAGCAGAGAGGTAAAGTTGAACAGAGCGTACCCCCGCCGCCACCGATCTTGCAACAAATCTATTTCCACGCTATGGCAAAAACGGAAGACACGCTGTGCTGCTGCTGCTGCCGCCGCTGTTGCTGTTGGCTTGGCTTGGCGAGTAATGAACTAATCTAGCAAGGTCCGTCGGTCTCGCGAGAGCACAGCCTCTGAGTGCTGAACCGAGAAGGGAGCAAAGGAATGAAGGGAACGTCGACCGATGCAATGCGCTCTCTGTTGTGCAACCAGTGGGACGAATAAGGGAAAGGACGAGAAGTCGAGAGCGGGAGAGAGAGTAGAACTTACGAAGAAACTTTTGCCGCGGCTTAATAACATGAGTTTTTCCTGACTCCGGAGGCTTTCGCTCTCTGTCTCTCCGAAGTAAAGCGTTCGCTTGGTCGGTGGGACGAACGAGACGCGAGGGGGTTGGAGAGACTCGGAAAGAGAGAGAAAGAGTGCGCGGGTGCGGTACACAAGCATTTCTCGCAGAATCCTATCTGGCAAGCACCGTGACGCCCGCACTCTCTTTAATGTAACGTTCCATCTCTCTTCTCGTGTCTCTGCGTAATTTCGTGACTCCTGTGGTCCCCGCCACTTGCAAAACCTTCCATGCCACGCCAGGAGAGTCGGCGATGTTGGAATAAAAAGAGGAACGGTGCGTGTGCAATTGCATTCGCGGAGGTACAGTGCGTGGAAAAAAAATTTTTAATGGATGCCATGGTGATTTTTTTTTTTTTTTATCATTTACCATTGCTCGGCAGGTTCGTTATCGCGAACGTCTGGTATCATCGATTGCAATACTCGACGATCGTACTGAATAGCTTTGGAAATATAACTGACTACTTTGCTCTCATTGTTGCAAGTGGTTATTGAGGAAATCTATTTTTCCAATGAATTCTATTCGGCCGAACCGCAGGATGGTAATATCCGCGATCGCGGTGTTTGTTTTAGCAATATTGATGATAAAAAAAGAATATATGTATATACGGAATCGCTTAAAAACCGGACAAATCGAGTATTATAGGCGAAGTAGAAGAGAAGGAGTTTCGTAGAGCATCAGACAGTTCGTAATAAGTACAGAGCACAAAGCGCGAAGCCGTCGCTTCAGTAGTGGTAGTTTCGACCCCAGTCTCTCTTTCGCTCTCTTGTTCTTTTGCTTTTTCGCGTAGTCGTAGTCGGGGCAGCTGTGGCGAAGAGGTTTAATAATAATAACACCGGTAGGATTCTTCGCCGAGGACGACGATGACTACCGCTGCTCCTCTTCTCTCTCTCTCTCTCTTTCTCACTGTATATATCCCGCCATAAACGCGAATCCTCATCCACGGAGATAATGATGGTCGCGGGGGTGAGCTCTGGCGGTAATGCGTGCCTTGCCGCGCGTCACGCAGACAACCCGACTGTTTTTTTTTCCTCTCCTTCTTTTTATCTCCTCAGTTCTCTCTCACTTGCCAGCGAGATAACCGAAGGTTACGCACAAAATTGCCAAAAAAAAAAAAACATTTCAAACCTCCCTAATATACCATAATACAATATTTTATAATCTCGCGCCATAAAAAAAAAAATCTGACTTTCAGACGCATTAAATTATTCTAAAAAATGAAAGAATCGTATAAGTGTTGTATCTGAGTCTTAAAACGATTAGGGACTCTGAAGGCAAATTAATTACACCCCCTGCTCGCTATTTGACTCTCATTATTTTTATTGTTCCGAATTTCGAATTTTTTATTTATTTTTTTCATATTGTCCGTGAGAAATCATTCCTGGCCTACTATAGCGTCTTAACTTTTGGTGCATAATGCAAATGCATACGATCTGTGATTTGTGTCTGCGTAACGTTAGCGTTTCCAAAGCGTCGTCGATGCGACCGCGATTCGCCAGAATCAACCGCGAGGAATATCTCAGCACCGCGAGCCCGGAGGTTACGCACTAACTGCCACTATATATAAGGTGTATATAGTAGTCAGTTCGCATACGTACACATCGGAGGTAAAAGAGAGTAAAGTCCGGGACCGCCGGTGAACCACCGGATCGTGGATATACCCGAGGCAGACACTGCCGCGCTCTCGTTGGGCTCGTAAAATCCAAACTCCGTCGTGTAAATCCGAACGCCTCGATGCCTCCTCTTCTTCGCGGCGATGTGCAGCCTGCGAGGCCTTATATCGTCGAGTAGCGAGAGAAACAAGCAACAGCAGCAGCAGCGTATAGAGACGCGGGAGACAGAGAAAAAGAGATCCCTATAACCGTATCCCTTCCCGACATCGTTCTCTCCTCGCACTCACTCGTAAATATCCTGGCACGTACGTCCGATCTTGTTCAACCCCCTTTGCACGAAACACACACGCACGCACCTGCCGCGCGCGGGTTCGAGAGATCCTATACGTTACCGAGAGGCTTGAGAGGGAGAAACATCGGAGATTGTTCTTCGGCCCTCCGCTGCCTATTAGCGAATTCCGAGTGCGTGAGGCCGAACTATCTCTACTAAAACGTTCGTGTAGCAGTATATACTCTACCAAAGCCCCTGCAGAATACCGTCTAACTGAAATACGAAGGTGCAATGGGGTTGGGAAGCGGAGATGACTTTACGCCGACTGATTGTACGAACCGACTTCGATTCGAGGCGCAGAAAGGATATTATGCTGTTATTTTTTTTTTCAGCACGAATAAAAATCGTCGAATTCATCGAAAAGAAAATTAGGATCCTTCGGTAGAAGTTCAACCTGCTGGTTTATGCTCTTGCAGGGGCCTCAGCATCTAATTGCTGATTATCTTGCGAGCACGATTCTTACAGTGTGTGAAAAAAACAGGTGGTGGTGGAAGGAGTTTTCCTGACATTTCAACAATTGCCTTGCGCCTATCTCATTACTATGCGCGCCGCTTAGCGAATCTTGACGATTACACGGGAGCAACACACGCGGCTGCAATACAGGGAGACCCCGTGTACCAAAGCTTTCCGGGTTTCTATCCTTCGCGTATGTGTCACGCCGTGCGCCCTGGTAATTGTAAGCATCAGCAACGCGCTCGATGTTCGTTTCTGTTCTCTCTTTCTACTCTCTACTCTCGTCTCTCTCCCGTTGGATGCATGGAAACCTCTCCTTGTTGGCAAAGCCGCGTGTGCGAGAGATATATCCTCTCTCGTTGAGCGGTATAACTAGCTATGAGAGGCTGCGAGCGAGCAAGCGAGAGGCTGAGATGAGGCTGAGACCGTTATTTGACGATAGGTACCTACGCAGAGAGTAGTCGAGAGGATCCACACAGCTCGCGCGGGATCCAGTGTTGTTAGACTAAATGGCAGGAGCGTGCAGTTGTTGATCGTTCGACGGGGCCAGTGGGAAATTATGGTGTCGTAACGCCAATCAGGCAGGCATCCGACGCTGACGCCGACGCCGAACCGAACCAGCAGCATCGCTCTCTCTCTGTGTAATGTTCAACGCGTGTTTTGTCTACATGTACCTGTATTTCACTATCTCTTCTCCGCGGCTTCCAGAATCTCTCTCGTGGAGAGAAACCCTTGCGAAAGGACTTTATCACTTACCAGATTCGGATTACGCAGACTCGCGTCGGCGATACATGGAGCTTTTTTAATGAAAAAAGACCTTATGTAGGTTCCTTGAAAGACATTACGGTCCTACTGGCAATTGAGTGAAATGGTTAAAAGTCTCGTCCAATCGTATAACTACTCGACATGTTTTCGCAAACGCAATTCATACAGTTGACACCCTAATAGGTTATTTTTATTGTATTTTTTTTATTTTTTTCTGAAATTATAGTTGATTGATCCTACTGCGTGTGAACAAAAGGGTTGAACGACCCCTGCGTTCCTTTAATAACTTCTGTCCAACGTTGGAATCATTAATTTACAATTCGCTGCACATCAAATCCCCGAGTCAGAACGTCGCGAATTCAGCAATCGGAAAGAGTAGAGCTTAGCTCGTCGTCGGGTCGTAGTGTGCTGTCCGGACTTAGGGACGGTGCGTGCGAAAGCATGCGTGCGTGGCTGCGTGAGCCTTCTTTTGCAGCCAGACTCGCCGCTGTCACGCACGCTGCTGTTGCCTGGTTGCTGCCAGACCACGAGACTCGGAGTCGATCCTATCTCAGCCGAAGTGGCTTCGCCATTACTGGGCCGAGACGCGTTACGGCGTATGTCCCAACGTCGACTTGCTCTTTCCCGACACTATACCTATCCGCTATGCGTTGCTCTTTTCCTGTATCCTCTTTCTTCTCCTGTGGCTCTCCTCAGGCAAGAGGTGGGCGTCCTCTGGAGTTCAGGTAGAGGGATATATATCGTTGTAATAGTTGCCCAGCCGAGTGTAAATACCGAGAGAAGAGAAAACGCTCTTTCGCCGTTCGAAAGAATGAGACACAAAAGAAAAAAAAAAAAAATGTGCCAAGATGGATAATAAATGGTCCTACACGCACTTTGCTGAAAAACTGTTCCGCGAATCGTCGAGAGAACTAAATGAATTTCTTCACTAATATACTCAATTTTAGCACTGATTGCCGTCTGACTTTTTTTTTTTTTTTACTCGACTACCTCTAGTCGACCTATATTTTCTCAGCAGTCTGCCAATTCCAAAAACGTCCATCAGCCTCGACGCGATTTTTTTTTTTTTTTTTTCATTATCCCGCCACACACGTGAAAATCGGAAATCCAGTTCCCCGGAGTATTCACGGTAACTCCGCGGGTAGATTTTCCCGGTAAGCTATATCACCGCAATTAATTCCGTGAACGTCGAGTCCTTCGACCGCGAAAGCCCATAGCGCATTTTATATTAGTATCGCGAGAGTTCTCGTTGCATGTGTGTACGTGTTCGCGTGTATGCGACGAGAAACAAGGAGAGAAAAATGTGTAGCATTTCCACCGAGAGACCCTGCGTGCGTGCGTGCGTCCCCGTTCGGCTTTGTCGCAACGAAGCACCGTTGCTGTATTCCGAACGATTAACAAAATGCAAACGCCATATCGCAGAGACAACGCGACAGGCAACTATCCTAACTTTTTTATTTTTTTTCATGTATAGTGTTTTTTTTTTTCATTTATGTTACGGTAACTCATCTGGAAAGAGCATTCGTCATGCAGTTATTCTAATTATGTGTCTTTTCTGCATTTAACAACCGTCTTGAAAAACTGCGTTCTTCATTTTTTCTTCTACTTTTCGTTAGACGTAACATCATTGTCGCAATGAATCTACGAATACATATATACAGATATTGTTTGTACGTAAGCAGAATCTCTATAACGAGCGTTAGCGCACGCTACATCGAATTTCGGTAAATCGTTCGAGTCGGGATTCCCTCGAGAGGTCCTGTGCCAACAAACAGAGTACAGGCAGTAATAGTGTAGAGGAGCGAAGAGCATCAGCCAGTAGAGAGCTCGCCATGCGCTTCCGGTCGCGCGATACGTATCGCGATTCCTCCGTCGGATCTGGCAATTAGCAATCACGCATATATATTCCGTAACGCTCTTGCGTAACGACGTAGCAGGTAGGTAGCAACCCGACGAGGAGATTATCATCGAGGCTCGCGTCGTTCGCCTGCTGGATAGATATATACATATATATCTCTATATATCCATATATACGTGTGTACCTACACTTATGCTATATTATAAGCCGTATTACTCCAAACCGCGCGTTCGAAAGATTGCCACCTATGCGAGCGGATCCGAGCAAATGCGTTTCCACGTGCGGCAATACAGATATAATGTATCTCCCGTGGTGTTTACTGATAAGTGTCCCTCTATGTACAGAGTGTCACATAATGACGAGCGACGCTACACGTGTACCGAGGAAATAATTAAGAAAAAATGAAAAAAAAAAAAAAAACTTCGAGACCACACACACGCGTGACATTATTAATATTTTTGAATCTGACCTACAGAATCGATTTTTATAAGCATTTTTCATGGGTTTTCGCTTCTTCATAGAGTATCGCGGAGAATTCGAACGATTGAAGTTTTTACTTTTTTTTTTTTTGTGAAATGATCGTCGTGACTTTAATTCGGAGCAAAAGTTAAATTATCACACGAAATTCTGATTAATCGAACTGCGAATAATAAAATCTTGAGGAATCGAAAAATCGACGTCTGGTTTGCAAGTGTCTGCATTTTTTTTTTTGTAAATCGTTCGATTATCCGAGACATTTAATTTATTAACGTATTCGAGAAATAAACACCTATGAAAAAGCTACAAAATTAGGGTAGACGCGCCTTCATACAAGTAGCTTTGAAAATACAAGAAAATTATTAACGTTCCGATCCACGCATCGATCGTTTTTTCATACTATATTAACGTCGCGTCGCATATTTGTAGAACTAGTAACCGGAATAGCGGCATAATTGTATGTTGTGTGTATTCTTTTGTATATCGTGTTTCACACGCATTTGGACGTCGCATGATTCTTCCCTCTGATGATAATTTACGTAATATCGTATCTATATAGGTGTCGACTCTTTTGCAACCCTCGTTCATGTGGTAGATAGGTATACCTCGTAATCGCTGGAAGATTACGCGGAACATTCACGACTCAGTCTTTTTCAATTAAACCGGTAGGTATAAACTCCCAAAAGGACACCTGTGGAAAGGTGTACCACGCGGTTGAAGCTAAACTCTTTAGTCCGCCGCCCCTGCAACCCCCTTCCCCCATCCCCACTCTTGCTTACCCTTTTTTTGCATCTACACGGACCACAATGCACCTCCCCCGCGAGGACACTTCGTTTTAAGCACGTTGAGAGTTCCCAACGGGCTGTGCTGGTTAATTAGTGTAATGCCCGACGAAATACACAGTTTTTCCGGTTCAAAAATAATATCCACGCTCCATCATACATTTCGGAAATTAAAGAAAAAAAAAAAACAAAAACGCTTTATCTTAAATTTCGTAAATTTCAAAAAAAAAAAAAAAAAAGTCGTCAAACAAAAAAGAAATCATCAAAGAGAATGCGTGTGATTCGTGAAACAATCACTCGGTGATTAGCGCTGACGAGCTCGGGATAAAAAGTCAGCAAAGTCATTTAGCAACGGTATATAGTACGATAAACCGACGATTTTCCTCGATCCCAAGTATATAAAACGTTTATAAACGGCAGAGTGCGTGCAGCTCGCACGGTCGCGGTATACAGTACGCCTACGTGATAATTTCGGAAAATTGGCTCGATGCACGACATACTTCGATAAAGAGAAGAAAAAAAATAATAATACAAAAAAAAGAAAAAAAAAAAAACAACAACAGCAAAATATCGATCGTTCCACCTCTCGCGTTGTACGAATATAACTGTACTAAACTGGCATAACGCGTAACTCGGCTGTATAACGCGATCGGTGCTTCGTAGATATAAAAGCTCGTGCGCGCCGCACTCGCGATAGGAGTACACATACGAGTAACAGCCTATGCAGTATTAATCTATAATACTATAGCGGGGAATAGCACGACCCGGTGGAAAACCCGTGTAGTATGGTTAAGTGGATATTTGCCGAGGTGAGCAAACACAGCGGAACCGGGCCGATGTCTCATCGCGAGGACGATGCGGCGGCAACGAAAACCGAAGGAAGAGCGGCAAAAGAGGAACTATACGTTTCATTATGTATAATACTTGTACGGGTATATATTAAGAGATATATGTGTATATATGTGTAACGGGGAAACGTCTCGATCGTGGACTTTGATCGACCTTCGATCGATTCTAAATAAACGATTAATCGTCTCCGACCAAAACCACTCTACCCACATAACTCCGAGCCGTGCGCTGTTCGAAAAATTTACAAATATGAATTTAATCGCGAGAAGAAATGAAAATTTTATCAATTCTGTGATTCCAATGAAAATTTAACGCGACACGATGGATCGTCACAATGTAAATAAAGGAATATTGTGCTCTCTATCATAATTTAATTGATGTTCAGTACACCAAACTATTGGCTTCCAATAGTTAGCTACCGAAATTATTGGCTTCCGATAGTTCTCCGCTACGTTTCAATAATATCTTTTTATTTTGATTTTTTTTTTTTTTTTTTTTCATTTCACGGATAATTCATCGTATTATTTCCTAATACAATTAGTCGATCATTCGCGGAAAGTCAGCTTTTTCATAATTGATCGACGAGAGGGGGGACTCGCGACGGTTTCCAACATTGCCTCGAGTTATTTATTCCCTGTTATATAATAGTAGCTTCTGTGTCGTAAAAGTTAACGAGAAAGATTGCGAGCTTTTGACGAGAGATATTCGCGCAGCGCAGCATTAAACTGGGTACCGTAGCTTGGCTTTGGGGGTTGCGTGCGAGCGAATCGCGCACGCAGATATTACACGTGATGGTTAACACCGGCGGTGGAAAAGCTTGAGAAAGAGATGCGTGAGCATATATTTACGTGCGTTGCAAGTTACATTAGCTATCTTTTTTTTTTTTTCTTTTCTTTTTTTTTTCCTTGTGGCATGTAGTATACTTGCGAAGGAACTTGCGTGGCCTCGCGAGAGAGCTGCTCGGGCCAATATGCTTGGAGGTCTGCGTGTACTACCTGAGCACATTGCGGAATCAGCTTTGCGAGGAGAAACAGAGGCGCGGGCGCGAGAGTGCGAGGCAAACCGTATACACAAGCCAAGTGAGTAGAAGGCGGTAAGCGCTTTTAATTTTACCACGCGAGGCGATCGGGGAGGCGGGCGGAAACACGAAGGGTACAAAACCGCCCCCTAACCCTCTCTCTCTCTCTCGTTCTCTTCCCTTCGTTATGCGCCCTCCCCCCCCCCCCCCCCCCATCTACGTTCTCTTTCAACTCTTTCCATCGGCCAGTATAGTATACCAACGGCAGCCAGTTTTACCCCCTCCTCCTTACCGCTCGTTCCGCAGGGTTTTGCTCTCCGTGGCGAATCGCCGCGGAGACTCACGATCGATATTATATTCGCTTATCCGTAACGAGAGTGTGAGCCTTCGACTATGTACCGGCATCGTGTATACTCGAGAGCCCCCAACGCGGCAACGACGCGCGGCCTCGTCGAGCCGTGAATCAAAAGCTCGTCCGATCGACGAAATAGAAAAAAAAAAATATATAAAATGATAAAGAGAGAGAGAAGAATCGAGAGGGTGAGTTCGTTACTGGGGAAAGAGGAGGAGGACGAGGGGAAAAAAATCTATGCAACGACACCCACAATATCCGTTCGCCACCTGTGTGCACACGTTATCGCCAATATATATACACGTGTGTAACGAGCGAGAAGGTCGACGTACGCCTGGCTATTGATGACGAGAGGAGAGGTACCACCGGGGCACGTCGATGGCTAATGAAAAATAATAACGCCTATATCGACTGACAGATTATTCACGTTTATCGACAATCTCTTTCTTTCGAAAGCACAATTTTTTTCAACGTTTTTTTTTTTTTTTTTTTTTTTAATCTTTCAATAATCGGGTTTAATTTGCAATACAGGAAGATGAAATGGCATAACCAATGTTCCGAGATTCCTGGATTGTAATTGCAAGGTGAATTGTAGAAAGGAAAGACGAGGGCAAAGAACGAACGAATGAAACAAAAAAAAAGGAAGAAAACGGGTAGCAAAATCGTAACATTCGCATTCGGATAATAACGGTGCCGCCGCGGCGGCGGACGAGCACGCGGTATAGGATATCGTGTGTTCGGCGTTTCGTTCGCTATCCGTCCATCAATCATGCATATACACCCGATCGATATATAGTAAGTAGAAGTTAGTAGTATATCGACGCATAATTATTATCGACGAAGAGAGCCGTTCGTGGAAGAGTTTCGAATGATTCTCCTGCGCTCTCGTCAATTTTGCGTGTAACGCTCACGCACATCCCCGGCTTCGCGCCGGGTTCAGGATGGTATACATCGCGCGAGAGCGAAAGATACGTTTATGGAAAGTCGAGAGAGACTAAAGAAGACGGAGATACGTGGCGTTGCGAAGTGGAGAAACGCGTTCCCACGAAGATCCTCTCGGTGGCTGTGTTGTTGCTCGTTAGCTCTTTCAAGGCGCGCAAAGGTTCACTCTCGCTTCGCTCTGCGTATAAAGAAGAAATCCGAAGGGGGAAGGAAGAGGGAAAGAAAAGAAGAAGCTGCGATGGTCAGAAGCACACGAGATGTATATACATAGAGAAAGACACCGAAGCCCACAGCGAGAGAAGAACGAGACTCTCGCGAGTTCGTTTCAAATCCTGTCGGTGGGTCTCTTCTTCGGTGTGCTATCTATATAGGCGAGAGAAGCTTAATACCGGTAGAGAAACTCTTTCGCGGTAGTAAAGAGGGAGGGAGAGAGGAAGAAAGCTAGAAAAGAGATTAAAAGAGTTAAAGGATCCTTCGACCACGCAGGTCCTCTCGGCAGACTTCGGCGTCTCTGTCGAATATCCTCATCTAATCTTTCTGTGTAGACTTCTTTCTCTTCGCGCGCCAAGCACGCGAACCGACACGGCTTACCCGTGGATCGCTTTCCGGCAGTCTCGCGGATTCGTTTAAACCCGAGGAAAGATAGATGTGTATGTATATATATATACATATTATATAGCAAACGAGATCGCCGAGAAGAACGAAAGAAGAGAAGGGTGGATTCCGAATAGAAGGCATAAAGCTTCAGGTATCGTTTCCTTAATACGCAGGATTCTCTACGCGCTCGTGATCACGAGTAATTAATTTCATTAACGAAGAGACCGGATAGGATATAGATATACAGATACATACGTGGTAATCAGTATATGTGAAATAAATTGCCGCGAAACTCTCCCACTCTCCTTCGCCAAACGTGTAATAAGGATCAAAGCCGATAAAGCTTTGTACGTTCTGGTTACGTGCTTTGGAGAAAAATACTTGAACGACACGTGTGCGTTTCGTTCGAAATGTCTCTCGAAGGAAACGCGAACATTTTTTTTTTTTTTTTTTTTTTTTCGAACTTCGGTATCGTGTTTAACATTTTCGCCGCAGAGAGGGGACGAGGTGGGGGCGAAAAACTAATTCGAGTTATCGCGAATGATTCGTCATCCGTAGAAGAAGTACCGAGACGCACGAGCCGCGATGCTTGGCTTAGCAACGAGAAAAACGTGACTGTCGAGGGCCACCGCGACGCGGGCGCCTACTAGTTATTATCTATTCGCGTCCACGCGGGGCACGTGTACGCATGAAACTAACGCCCGACAATAAAGACCGCCGCTGCTTGCCACTAGGAAGAGATCTACCGAGCAATATAACGAAACATTATTGCGACTATTATAAGACTCTGTGAAGTCACCGTAGGAAGAATTCTCGCAGCTATGGGCGATATTATTTACCGCTCGAAGATCGTTTTATGGACCTTCCAAGATATCGGTATCGAATGTCCATTACACCCATAAAGGAGAGTTCTACAACGGAATCTATAATGGACACAATCCTCTACTAGCATTCGGAATTTTTTTCTATACTTTTTTACGTTCCGCTTGGATTTAATTAACAGAAAAAAGGAACGATAATTTAATTTTAACTGTTCCTTAAGCATGATACTAGAAGAACGTTTCGAGCCTCGAGTCACCTACGTAACAATCAATTCAGCCTGCTATCGCGGATTTAATGGCAGAAATGTTTAAGGCTCGAGCGTAAAAATCGATTTTTTCATAGCGCTTCGATAATTCTTCACATCCGGAATCTCTCATTGCCATGTGGTCAGTTTCTCAAGCGTACGAAGTTACGATAGCAAAATTAAAACTACGAGTATCGTCGATCGAGCGTCAGAGACGATACGTAAAAGTTTTTTTTTTTTTTTTTTTTTTTTTTTTTTCGAGTCGATCACAATCTTTTACACGAAATTACATAGCGTGTATAATGATTGTGAGAGGATTCAAGAGTGTGTAGTCGGAGTATTAACGGGCGGACTAACTTCGCTATGCGCGAACGGGGGTAATGGGCTTTCTTCGTTGCGTACAGGAAAAAAAAAAAAAAAAAAAAAAAAAAAAAATCCACTGCACTCTATGGCGAACGCGCGTTTAATAGTTTAACCTGTGTGGCCGCAGGGTCCCCGCACTCGCGCGCTGCGTCTACTTGCGTACAATATTAAATACTGTAGCATAAGTACACCGGTACACAGCAGCTTCTCGGTACGCTTTTGCGCACTACAGATTTTCTCTAAACGATCGTATACCATCGAAGAATATACATAGAGAATATTATTGACTATATTCTCCATTCCATACAAACTATGAATGCATAGAAGCAAATTTTATGGGAGTCTAATAAGTGGGAATAAAACTCGAGTAACATTGATTACGGCTTCGATGTTTTTACGTCTGTGTGAGAGCTCTCATTTATCTCGACGCCGCGCCGATGTCCGTTTTCGATCGTTCCATAACTCCGGCAATACCGAACCTCAGTGTACACATAAATCTAATTAATATTATACGCAATTTTACGAAAGCCTCGCCGACTTTAATGAGACACAAATACTCCCAGTGGCTCTCGCGTATTTTCCTCGTAACCAATAATTTTCTGCGACGAATACGAACATCGCTCGTGTTTCACCGTATAACATGCGTCCATTTGTCGGCGTGTAACAGACACTGGAATGTAGGTAAATCCTATATAAATTCTATGTATAAAATCCTATATAAAATAATGCATACGTTTCACTCGAAGTATTATTCCGCGAAGCGATACGATTAATATCGAACGTAACTCCGGAATGTTCGTTCGAGCATTTTTTTTTTTTTTGTAATTCTTAATTCACCTGATGCACGATATTTAGTCGAGTTTATTGTGAATTGAAATAGTGAACGATTACGAAAATAATAGCCGTCGATCATTCTTATATTCTGCGTTTATCTCGCGCGAGCAAAGTCCCGATGTATACGCGCGAATCCTTTTCTTACGAGACTTTGCTCGATGCGGATATATTCGTAATATAATACGCGTGTGTGTGTGTGGGTGCGTGTGGCTGTATATGTAAGTGTGTAAGTCAGCGAACCAGCAAATCTTCGCGTCCTCGTTCTCATCGTTGTCGTCGTCGTCGTTTCGCGAAGAGGAGATATAGAGTCTCTTCTCTCTCTCTCGAGAAGAGACTCTTCGCTGGTTGCCTGCGTGCCTAGACGATCGTAATTATTATAAACCCAAGCAGACAAAAAGCATCGTGCGAGCGAACGTCGAGAGAAGAGAGCAAAAGACGATCGTGAAGGCAGGAGAGCCGAGAGGGAAGCCTCGAGAGTCAGTCGCGCTAAGAACGAGAAACCCACAGTGTTCCTCTTGTGCGTGTGCAGCTCGACATAATGCGATTTTTGCGTTCGAAAAATGTGGCAAAAAGTGGACGAACGTCTGGGATATGCGAGAAGGTGAAAAATAAACGAATGAAAGAAGAGACTTAGAACTATCCTCCGTTGGATAGAATATAACCCGTGGGCCTACCTCACTGCCCCTTGGGCACTAATTCTCGATACATGTAACGTTGTACGTCGTACGTGTAGAGAGAGAGAAAGAGAGAGAGAGAGGGAGAAAGAGTTATACACAGCCGGCGGGCAAGTCTCAGCCTCGAAAGATAATTTGCACGCATAAAACAATTTGAAATTGTTGTATCTTACGAATCCTACGAATCTTCGAAAGGAAAAAAAAAAAATTACGAAATCACATCGCGGAACTGGAGAATACAATATATTTTTAACAGCAATCATAGAAAAAACTTTGTTTGATTGAATATACTGCGTGTGCCTCTCGGCTTGACTTCCGGTCTGCCGAATAGTTCAGTGGACTGTGAGAGAAATCTAATTTCGTTCGATTCAAACGAATTTATAGTTGAAACGAAACAAACGATTTGCTTACGTCTGTCATGTCTATCGTCTGACGAAGTTTGATGCGTAATAATGATAATAACGTTGACGATAAGTGTGTGAAAAAAAGAACGAGAGAAGACCGATGGCGAGACAGTAGCAATCTTTAGCTTTTCTTTTTTTTTTTTTTCTTTATACCCGAGAGCCTTTTAAAATGTGCCGAATCGCGATTAATCGAAGGTCACCGATATTTCGCGCGGTCCGAACATCGAGAGATGGTGTAGATCCCCGAAACGAATCGATTGCGAAAATGCTGAGCTCCCGCTGACTGTGGCCTCTTTGGGATCTTTTGCTATAACACGAAGATAGAAGCCCCCCGAACGCCCCGCGATCCTTATGCTCGCGAGAGCCGTTGAGATTCTCTTCTTCTGCACGAACCGGTTCGCGGTTCCGCAAAGTTAAGGAAATTGCAGGACGGATCAGCCACGCACTATAAGTACGCGTCTCTCTGGTACATAATTCTAGGAGTCTCCGCATTTTTTTTTTTTTTTTTTTTTTTTTTTTTTTTTTTCACCCATCGCTCGGCATTTCGCTCGAACGCGCGTCGTACACGTATACACATGGATTCTTGTATGATTTTCTCGCTCACTCGATTCGCCGCCTTCTCGATGCGCGCCGGCTGCAAGGAGAGGCTTGTGTGTTATATTCCCTTTGGCGAAAACTTCGTGGGAGACTGGAGTTCCCGCTGATCGAAACGAATGTCTCGTGATTACTGGAATCGAGAGGGAGAGATTCGCTATCTCGTCTCGTTTCCTTTTTTCCCCCCTCGTTCCGCCTTTTTATGACACACAACGAGCTCAGCAAATTATTTCGCGATATCGACCGGAGATAATTCTCTTATTGATAAAGAAAGAGAAAAAAAAAGGTAAACGACAAATATATAGATCGCGCGCTATAGATATAATGAGTATACGGATCATTAATGAATCCATTAATAAATCGAATCGCTTCGGTACTAAACGAGACTCTTCTGAGTTTGAAATAAGAAATCACGACGATTTTCCCATAGTCCCGAAGTTCGACGCTTCGACGGCTGTTATACGCAAGAAGTACGGTAGAACACGACGAGCGCCGTTCGCAGACAGCGTGACGATGAACCGCTTCTTCTTCACCCTGATGCGCGCGTCCGAGCCGAGTTTGCCGCTCTTCCGAGCGTTCGGCTCGCTCGCGCATTGTCCGCGAACGGCTATATCGTCGTTTTCTCTCTCGTCCAGCCGTGGGCCACCGTTCCACGAAAGCGTTTCTATACAATCCTTCTTTCGCTTTGCGAATACTTCGAGAATCTCTTCGCATCTTCGTTGATCGTTTTTCGAACAAACGATTGTGCAGTATCATTGGTCATTTTACGTTCAAATGAAGAGAAAGGGGGGGGGGACCTTTCCCTTTTTTGATTCTGCATATACTTATACGCGAAGAAAATTTTTTTATTCAAAAATAAGAATGCAAAAGTGATAAGTTATGAGAAAAAAAAAAATCGGGAAAAAGAAAAAAAATCACTGATTTTGTCGAATTTTTTTTTTTTCGTATTTGTAATATGAGAGAATTGGTTTGGATCATTCGATGAGTGATCGAACAGGCCGAAGGCCTCTATCGCTCCCATATCTAATCATGAAATTGAGCGATAAAGTGGAAGGCAATTAGAAAAATATGTAAAAATAAAAATTGCATAAGTCACTAAAGGGATGAAATACGGGAGAAAGGAGACGCGGGTGAAAAGTTGTGGTGTTTACCATCATATGCAACGTTCACCACAGGTTTTATTCGTCGAGCTATTCGTTTCGGATAAAGAGCTACCTGTTTGTTTGCGTTTCGCTTTCAATCCCTTTCTCTCTTTCTCTCTCTTTCTATCTTCTCTCTCTCTCTCTCTCTCTATTCTCGTACTGTTCCCGCATGTATACATAGATGAATTGTACACAAGCAAACAAACACACAACACATATACGCATAGTTTCCGGTTACCGCGGGATATAGTAGTGCGCTCGGGCATCTCATCTCTCGCGATAAAAGAGTGCGAGAGAAACGCATACGAGAATGGAAACGAGAGTGAAGGCAAAAAACTGGCAGATAAATCCCTTCGTTGTGGTTCACCTGCTCTTTCGACTTCTTCTCGAAGTTTACACTTCGTCTTACAGCGCGGTTCGTGCGCATATTTCGGGAGGATGATAAACCGCTGTGTTATGTACATTTTTATGACACTAAATTTCAATGCCAATATCAAAAACGCTCTTCTAAGACCCGAGAATAGAATGCTAAGCATGTGTACGCAAAAACAAGAACGGAAATTAAGTTTTTAGCAAAAAGTTGTAGAGTCAGTGGTAAAAGATTAAAGGAAGCGAAAATGAGGAAGAGATCGAGGTGTATACATCGAAATGGCAAAAGGGGTGCGGGAGGGAAGACGGAAGGGATGCGTGCTACTAAGGTGAAATGGTATATTCGATGGAACGGGGCGAGGGGGGAGGGAGGAGGGAGGGTCTGGGCAACGCTTGCCTCCGTTTATCACCGGCAGGCATACATTTTGCAACGTCGTGATATAGAGCCCGAGCCCTGGGTCCTCGGGCGCATCGTGACGCGTCGTTAAGGGATGCCGTCGCCTTGCCGTGCGGTACGTATACCACGTGTGCCTTTACTACTTCCACTTCTACTGACTCCTCGCCGAGAGCGCTCCCATAATGCAAGGACCTCTACTCTACTTGCTTCGTAAAAAAAAAAAAAAAAAAAAAAAAAAGAACAACTTGTTCTTTCGCACAAAGCGCAACGAGAATTGAATTATTAATACCCCTAATCCCCATGGCGAATGTACGATATCGCAAAGTAGAGCTCCGGGGATCCCAACCCTGCGAATTAAGTCAATTTATAGCATCGCGAAGATTATACTCGCATTATTAAGATCGTAATATAGATCATCATTGATCTGTATTAATGAGATTCTGTTAAAATAAAAAAGATTCTATTCCTCGCTTCTTCGATCTTCTCAAATTTCTTTAATGCAATTAAAATAACGATAATACATTTTTTCGTAGATTTCTTTGTGTTATTGTCTATCTGTATTTTCTTTTCGTTGTTCTTCGCGAAACGATCGAGACAAGTGTAAACTTGGGACGGAGGGAGTTCGCGGGGGAAGAAACGTAAGGGTGGGTCGACTCGGCCAGCACCTCAGCTACCACCGAGTCTTTTGGAGGCTGACAAGAATTATTAGTGGGTGAAGGTAGCCAGTAGCTGAGCCGAGGATCAATACCAGGCAGACGTCCGTGCAACCGTGCTGGTGGAGTGCTGCACTTCTCTTCTCTACACGTACACATATACACACATATATATATATATACTTATATATATATATTGGACACAGTGAATGAGAGAGCGAGAGAAGGCGCTATGCTAGGCTGGCTAGAGCAGCTAGAGAGGAAAGGGTACGAAGAGAAGGTCGGGTGAGGTTAGATCGTGAGATGTCTACGTAGACTCTGGTTCCCATAAACTAACCCAGCTTGACGCTGTAGTCACCATGGGGGTTCTCGCCGTAGCTGCTTCTGCTGCTGCTGCTGCTACGAGGTGAAATATATAAAAGCAGAACGAAAAGAGAGAAAAAAAAAAAAAAAACGAGGACCTCCAAGGAAGAAAAGCGAACAGCATCGTCCTCCGTAGTTCAATTTTTTTTTATCGTTCCCCAAACTCTCCTCAATCTTTCTCAAAAGCTTAAATAGCATTCGACGAGGCAAAGAACCGGTGGTTGAAAAGCAATTAATAAATAATCGTTGGGCCTTTGAGGGTTCAATTAATGCGAATGGAGTTTCTCGATTATGACGCAAAAGGAGAATAAAGAAAGACGAAAGAAAAACGCACCCTTAACCCACTGGTATACACCACTTGGTTATGCAACGGCGGTTCGATAGACGTAAAGTATAGACCTAAAGTAGGAAATGCGAGCGATGGGGAACGAGGGAGAGAGACTTCTTCCGACACTCTCTCTTTCTCTTTCTCTCTGGAGAACTTGGCTGTCTGAGTTCGCGTGTCTTTGCAACAATGGAGGCAGAGAGAGAGAGAGAGGGAGAAAGATTACGACGCAGTGCCAGAGTCGAGGGTTCGTCGAGTTACAACGGCAAGGGAAGGAAGCGAGGGCTGCAAGGTCAGCAAAAAAAGGAGGTCAGTAATGACGAAATTCACGCTGCAGTTTCTACTAGCAATTTTTTTTTTTTTTAATATTCATTAATCTCCGCTCTTATTATTTCCGTCGATGAAAACTGACAATAATGAAAGTATTCATATATATAGACACGATAAGAGATAAGTATGATTTGAATAAATCATAAACCAAACTTTGTCGAACAAGAAAGAAGCTCCGAAGTTTTCCGAACGATTTCTCGCAGCGGACGTGTTCCCCAGTCGCGTCGACTCCGAACTTTGAGTCTGCGTGTACGCGTCGACGTACACGACGACACAGGGTCGGAGACGGGGGGGCGGAAACGGGGGGGTTGCAACTTGAACGGCGACGAGGAAAGCTGCGCCGATGGAGAGGAAAGGGAGAGAGGGTCGAAGTGGTTATAGCAGTGGTGAGCGGACTCGAGGCTTTCGGTCGAACGGGGGGAGTTAAGGGGGGAGGGTTGCAACTCTACCGTTGAAACGACTACGACGACGACGACGACGACGACGAAGGAGAGAATCGCAATTGCGCGTTGTGCAGGAGAACGAGAGAGAGTAGAGGAGAAATAGAGGATAGGGTGGTAGGTCGACTCAGCGCAAGGAGGACAAAGGGGTGAGGCGGGCAGAAGGGAGGTTGAGAGAGGAACACACGGAGGGCCACGATTGATCCGCGGTAGCCCTCCGTCGTCCAACCTCACGAATTCTCGACGCTGCACACTTTCGCACGCGCGTCCCCCTCACTCCACCCCTTTGCCCTTCTTCGCCCATCTCCACAAGCGTCTTTCCTTCCTCTTCGTGTTTGGTATACACTATAACACGCCATTCTGCATTGGTATGCGCTGTGTGCACCCGTGTCCGTTTACATCCACCAATCTCTTCTACCGTATCTCATTTTCTCTCCCGATTCTTTCTTTTCTGATGATACCCCTCCACCATTTTCTTCAACGACGGTATCCTTCGACACAACGAAAAAAAAAAAAAAATGTCACTAACGTTGCATCCGCTATCTCGCGCGAGAGAAATTAGTATTCCAGATAGATCCGAGGAAAACATAATGAGCATTTGATCATTCGGGAATTGGGGCCAAAGAAGTTTAAACTCGTTTATCACAAGCGTGAGATATAAGACCCGAAAGGAGGGATGGGAAAAAAAAAAAAATTCTACGAAGCGGAAAATGCGGCAAACGATCGAACAGATCGATGGGTTCGTTATAAATTCACCGTTACATCGACGAAACCGTTAGAATGAAAATTGAATGAAAAAAATGAAAAGATTGCACGCATAAACGCAACTAGCGAAGTAAGAGGTGTCTCGAGAGATCGTTAATACCGAAAGAGGCTCTCGCCATAAACGAATCTACGCGCGTATTCACGCGCCTCGCGCGGGCAAACAGGTAAAGAAGGCGCACATCGGCGGAGTCCTCGGTAGCCAGAGGTAAGAGGCACTACGTATATGGCAATGGGAGAAGGAAGGAATACGACAACTGCAAGGACGGCTCGGCGGTGTTAAGCTCGAGCGGCGCATCCTAATTAGCACTGGCGAAGTAACGAAGAGAGATCACACCGTGATATCGCGCTTGCAAAAGGTTATACCTACTGCCTGTGATTACTCTCTATGTATGCGTATGTGTGACTGTCGGTCGCAATACAATTCAAGAAACTGTTTCCTTCAATCCGAAAGAGAATACTTTTCTCTGCAAATCAATATCCTATATACAATTACCCGATTATTTCGACAAATAAAAAATTATATTCGATACAAGTGGAACACGAATTTTATCGTTTGTTTCGTGTTTTTTTTTTGGTAATATCAATTTGTTTTATAGATTTTTTTTACGGTTATGACGATTATGTACTCTATGTATGTATTCTGCGAAATAATCCAACGATTTCTTTCCTTTAGAAAGCCATCAATATTTCTCTAAGCGAAATCGTGTAATTTCTAAATGATTTTAATAGACAAAAAAGATGCAGAAATTACAAGTTCACAAAACTTCTTTTTAGCAAATAATAGTCGTAATAATAAATAAAAAAAATAAAAAAATTCGGAATACTAATAATTATTTGCGTCATGGCATTGTTTTTTTTTCTTTTAGTTCCTTTAACAACCACTGTGATTATGTACTCTGTGTATCTTCAAAACAATCCAACGATTTGTCACTCCGAAAATCACCGATATCTCTGAGTTAATTCGTGTAATTATTTAATAATTATCATAAATAAGAAAAAATCAAATATGGTACAAATGATTCACTAATTTTGTCGTTCATTCCGTGCATTTTTTTTTTTTTTTTTTTTCGTCACTGCTGTATCTACTCTCCGTGTCTGTTACCCTCAGAACAATTCACCAATTCTACAAGTCGTCAAAAAGCCATCGATATATCTCTAAGTAAAATTGTATAATAACTCAATAATTTCAATGAATAAAAAAAAAATCAAATGTATTAGAAATCGTTCATTAATTCTCTCGTAACTTTCGCGTGTCTTTTTTTCTCCCAATTTTTTTTTATTTCTTTCGTAGTATTGTTGTTGTGTTGTCTCTATCGTTATGGATAGCCCGCGAGGACGTGAACGACGGGACAGAAGGATGGGAATTCATTGAATTGGATTCCCCTGTCCACTCTTTCTCCGTCCTTCTCTCGCCTATCTTTTTCGGTATTTCTCTATTTCTCTCTCATGTGTATCTGCGCAAATGTGTGCGTCTATGTTCGCCAGCTAACCAGTGCCACAGTACCGGCAGGAGAAGGAATGGCGAAGCGCGACCGTGAGTGCACCGTTAACCGGCCGATTTCATTCAGCGATAAATTGTATCGGGCTTAGAGTTAGATACGAGATCAATAGGATTACCGCGGGCTCGCGAGGGTTCGAGAGAGCGCCCAGCCACACACGACCGATCGGCAAAAGTGTCTCTCGTTTATGGCGCGCATCGAACACCACATACACTCGTCCACCTTCTCCGACGATCTTCGTCCTTCTCTTTCCAAATTCACCTTTTTTTTTTTTTTTTTTTTTCTTTCTCGTCGGGTCATCGAGGCGGCGATTAAGCCACGAATCACTTTTGACCCCCGCTAAACGATTGTAACTCGTCGGGGTCACAATTAAAACGATGTCTCTCGGGTCGTTCACGATTAGTCTCGAGAACAAAAACACATCGAGTGTGTATGTCGGATAATTGACAAATCTTATCGAAGAACCGAAAAAAAAAAAAAAAAAAAAAAATCATCGAACGTTATGCAAGATTCGCCCGTATACAAGTGTGCAAGTGTAACGGCAAAAAAAATTTTATACATAAGAAATGAGCTTTATCTCGAGGGCAGCTGGAAGCCTTGTCGTCAAGTGCTTCAGAAGCGCGATATATAGACGGCGAATGATAAATATACTCCGCGGAGAGTGATAGAAAATTAGCGCGGACGTCTTTCCCGACGATATTATATTGTATATAGTATCGCGCTGTATATACCATTTACTATATGGTATACGAAGTAAGTAAACGTAACAATGCTCGCGTAACGCAATATACGTACGCGTTATTGTTACCTAAGTATATTCGGAAGAGCGTCCGGTCGTCTAGTAAACGCGGGTTTCGTCGTCGTTGTCGGTTCGCTTGTCGTGTCTTTCTTTCATGCGCGTTCGCCTCTTCGTCTTGTTAAATAGCACGTATATATATGTATATATATATGTACGCGTAGCCAAGAAGAAGCCGTACGCGTACTCGACAAAGTCGAATTATGAAGCGACCTGTATAGTGCCGTCGCCGACGACGATCGGTATTTCTCGCTTATACTTACGCGTAGACGGCATTAGAAGACAGAAGTAATAGAATAAGAAAAGAGTAACAGAGATGCAAGAGTAGTCGACAATCCGTATCACGCATCGCAACAGAGGATCACCGACGGTCTGCGTATAAGTGTACTACTATAATACGTTGGGGTTACCTAATAACGCACGTAAACGCAATTTCAAAGGCCACAACGGCACGCGGACCGTTCTCGCTTCTCGGTTCGACGCCGCGAAGAGGCAGCGAACCAACATCGGCATCAAAACCCGAGACTATTTCTTCCGCGCGCGTTTGCTCCTCTCCACTCTCAACCCGGCTGCGTTCAATTTTACTTTTGATATTCATGCCGCGCGCAACGCGCTTTTATTATAAATAGATAAAACGAAATTGAATGATGTACGCGGTGGCTGTGCATTCGTGAAAAAAACGATTTTTTCAATTCGCGCGAAATAGCTTCGAGGCAAAGCGAACAAAATTTATTCGAATTGAACAAATCTTTTCTATCGTTAACGGATTCTATCGCGTATTCGTTATCGAATTATTATTACGTTATCGAATTACCATCGGAAGAATATCATTACGCGATAATTGCGTCGAACGATAATGACATTGATTCGATTTTCGTCCAAATCGAAGTTACCGATCGGACAATATAATATTCAAAATTTCCGAATTTCAATGCATGATTCGTGTTATTAACTACTATCGATGTATTTCCTTGTATTTTATCAATTTCGAAAGATGACATTGAGAAATAAACATCTGCACCCTTTTAATTGCTGATACATAATGTGACTTCGACTGTATTAGTATAACACGATTAATATTACGACAAACCCGCGCGTGTTCTAGTCTCGTTCACGTGTACCAACCTACTCATTTCTTTTTTGTATTTTTTTTTTACTGCAAATCTATCTGTATTTATATGTAGAATATACATATGAAACACCTATATACATTAATACGAACCGATGCGTTATCTAAGAACGCGCGTTGGTAACCAGCGACGCGATTTCGATAGTGCCGCTGCGATACGACACGCGATTCGATTATTGTGTTCCGACAATCGAGTTCTCTCTCGTGTCGCCCTTGAAACTGCCTGTAGCACCGACCGTACGATTGCACGATCGCTACACATAAAAATTGCGACTCTATACCAACGGATCCCCGTTCTCGTGGCCCATAAACCTCTCTCTCTACCACTGTACGCACAAAATTGGCTTATCTAAAAAAAAAAAAAAAAAAAAAAAGCTTTAAATTTTAATGTATACCGCCCGCGTCTGGCTAACACGAGCGATGCACTCGTCACGTGAGCGATCATACTTCTTCGCGCATTCGAGCTGATAGGAAAGTATATTTGCGGAACGATTGTTCGCCCGTGTCGCCTATGTGTGCGCGAGGATCGCGCGCGCGCGCGTTTTCCCCGAGCGGCCGCGAGCCACGGATGAATAGTGCGAATAGGCGTAGTAAAGTGTGCGTTTAGCGCGTGTACGCGCCGACGTAGAGAAATCTTCGAGTGTGCGTATTATAACATACATCGGGCGACGAGAGTGAAGAAGAGGGCAATGTTAGCGAGCGGCGCGACAGAGTACGAAAGCAAAACTAATCGGAGTGGGAGGAAAAAGTGAGAAAGAGCTAACGAATGCTACGCGGATGCCGGTGAGACGGGACGAAGAGTCGGGCGCACAATTCGCGTTACCTAAGAATCTATAATATAGATATACAGTTTATGCAGCAGAGAAAGAGGATAGCAAGACAAGTCAGGTATATCGGAGCACAGCGGAGCCGCTGGCACGTGCATACTATGTATATACTATACAGAGTATAATACTGTACAGTATAGTCTTCGGGTACTAATACTAATACTCGTCTATTCGCAAAGAGAGCTTCGAACACGGGGAGGTGTATAGAATGGTAGTCCGACTGTGTTCGTGGCCTTCCGCGCCACCTGGCCGAACACGTCTAGGGGTCTACACTTTTTTTCTACTGCTCTCCAAAGTTGCAGAGAGCCCCTTCCCCCCCCCCCCCCCCTCACCCCCCACACACACACAGAAACACAATCAAGAGTTTCCGATGTATATGCACCTTACTGCTGCTGGCGCTTGAGTCATCGGGCAACTGCTGCGCGTGCGACACGCATGGGCTATGAGAATATGCGAAAATTTTTTTTTTTTTTTTTTTTTTTTTTTTTTTTTTCGATTGGCTCTTCGAAGACGATGGAATATATATATATATATATTTTTTTTAGAGATATAATCGATCGGAATTGTATTATGAGCGATGATTGGACGATAAGGTTTTGCATATATATATATCAATTTTTTTTTTTTTTTTATCAAGATAGGACTTTAAATTTCAAGCGCATTCCTTTAATGGACAATAGATTGAATAGATAATCACTACCGGGCGATATTCATCCGGTTGAAGTGGTCAAAAGTCATTCGTTGATAATCGTCCAGTCGTCAAGAGTCCTGGTTAACGATACGGAGGAGTTATTGATGACGAATCTTTGCTAATTTTACCGGCACACTGCCCGATAAGGATATTTTCTGTTCTGTTACTTATTTTCAAGCATCAAGTTGACTATAATCGCTATTGTGGACTTACGAATATAACGAGAGGCTGTGCAATATTATACGCTTCTCGGTAGGATAAAATTTTTTAAATAATGAGTCGCGTTTTTTGATACTGTGAAATCATTAATATACGTTTAATAATTTAAGATTATGGGTTCAACATTAATGCCATATTATAATTGGAAAGTTGTGAAAAAATATACGCAATATACGCTCTATACGCAGTCGTCACTGTTACATGTCCTATCGGAATTTTTTTTTTACATGGACGATTCGAAATGTATCGAAATAATCGAACGTATTGTTTACTCGTTCGCTGTTTGGCTATCACCCGAAGCTCGAAGCTCGTAGCTGTTCATGAGATTTTAGCGGTGTTGATAAAAGAAGGAAAATTTGTCAATGATTACCAATGTCCAGTTTGATTTTTGATTGAAACTGATCTGTATTTCGTGTTCAACGCAAAAAATACATCGGAATACGAGGTTCGGAACATTATTCGACTTTTCAATGCGACGCCAAAAAAATAGTGGGGATCGTTTATCGTGAGTTTTTTGTACGTTTTTCGTTACTCTGCAACGGCAAAAAAAAACGATTTTGTAATGCCGCCCAGTGTCCCATTTGTATATTTGTGCGTATTTTTTTCGTTACAATACAACAAACACCCGAGTTTTCACGTAACTCGGTCGGGACGCAAACATATCACCGTTTGAAAACGACTGTTTGAAAATGTCGAAAATCTTCATATTCCCGAAAGTGACTACACAATTTTTTGTCGCTTGAATTCCGATATATTATTTTCCCCTATCCATCTGTGTTTTACGTATTTTCAGCAAAAAGAAACTCCCGAAATAAAAAAAATATTATTTGTGTTTTTCCTGTACCGAAATATGCTGATGCTGTCAATTCGATTAAATTATCCAGCTTTGGCGAAATAAAAAACTTGAAAAATAGCATGCCCCGTCAATTTCAAGAAACATTCGAGATACTCACACGGAAGAGTTTCTTCGATCTCGGCTACGACATCCTCCAGTTATCCTGTACATGCCATCCGCGGATTTCGAAAATACCTAACCTCCTCGTGAGAAAATACAATTCGTAGCTGCGTGCATAGCTTTTCCATTGTCACTCCCCACCCCGCGACCGCGATCGAGTTTTTTTTTTAGGTTCTAGTCGCCGTAGTGCACGAGGATCTCTTTCTCCCTTCTCCCCACGCGATCGCACTGTGTTTCACTCCCACCCTTTGGCTGTACGAAACGCGAGAGATCCGCGATCCACCGCCACCGTCGCAGCAGCAGCGGGCAACACACAGCACAGAGCGACGGCGCACGCGAGGGAGAGCAAGAGCGAGAGGCGAAGAAACTGAGAGAGCGCGAGAGAAAACGTGTGTGCGTGAGCGTTTCACACCTGACTACTGCGGTAGTCAAGCGAGCGACTGTGGCGCCAATTTTATTAAAGAAAACGCGAAAAATACGTTAAATTATAACCGATAAATCGTTATTGTCACTGAATTGAATTATCGATGGTGTTTCATGTACCTGGGTAATAGAAAAAATGATTAATCGTGTTCGTAATGTGCGGCGTATACGGTAGGTTAGTTGACCGCGGGGCCGAGCGAGCGCTGAGCTGACAGTAGGCCGGCGACGTCACAGTGGGCCGGTTGAGCCTTCCTTCGTTCGATTCAGGCAGGCTCTCTATTCATTTTACATGTAGCAAGGTAAATATTGATATGCGGGTGTCTAATTTTAAACGTGATTCCTCCCCCAGTGCGCGCATAACCGAACGTTTTCGCAACGCAAATTCGCATCGTCGATTGTGATTCCTATTGCATTTTTTTTTTTTTTTTTTTCGAAGATCAAAATTTCTTTTCATCGACGTCGCGCGTTGACCGCGCGAGCAATTTTTCAATTCTCGCGAGATGCGAGAATAAGTTATTTTCTTCGATAGAAGGGTAAGAGGAGGAGAAAAAGAAAGAAAATGAAAATAGAGAAATGGCAAAAAAAAAAATTATTTTAAACGATACGACACGCGTGTGAAAAATAAATAAAAAAAATTATAATCAAAGTTCTTTCCTCTGCTGCTTCGTGCCGTCTGTCGTCGATACAAAGTCACGAGGAAAAAAAAATAAATCAACTGCTGCCGCTGCTGGGCATGGAACACGCATTCAACGTACAACGACAATGAGATTTGTGCATCGAGGAAAAAATAAATAAATAAAAGTCATCCCATCTTCTTCACGATGTCTCGACGGCGAAAATTCGTCCGACAAAGTTTCTGCTGCTCTCCTGCCTCACTGCCGCTGCTGCTGCTAGAAGATCGTCGATAATTTTTTGACAGTCCTCTCCGAGCCGTCGCGCGTCACGCATCGAAACACGTGAAAACTGCCTCGAGCTCTGCAGTTAGCTGGTGTGTCTGTGAGTGGGTGATTCGGTGTCTTTCGCACGCATCTTTATTTTACGTTCCTATATATACCCTCTATTCTTTATCTCATCTCGTACTCACGCGACAATCCCTTTCATACGTACAATTTTTACCAATTAATAAATTGACCAGACTTTTCGAGACGCAGAGAACGATCTTTCGTTTCCGGTGGTATAAAATCGGTTTTTTTAGCCTTCGTTCTCGAAAAAACGAACGTATCTTCCGGGATAATTTGTGACGTTGACTGACGCACGAACGGAAAATTTCATTACGCAGTTCGCTCGGTGGTTCTCTTTGCACGCCGTTCGTCGTTTAAACAGTGAAAAGTGCTCGTGGGGGCGATCATCGGCGTGCGTGTGCGAAACTGTGGAAAATCGAGATCTTCACGAGTGTCGCGGCGTTGTATTTTTGTTCACGAAGGTAGACCCCCCGCGGGGGATCCTTCGTATACGAGCCAAAAATCACACGCGTTCGCCAAACGGTCACGGATAGAGTCAAGCGGATAAGCGAAGTACTCACGCGCGCGCTTTCCCAATTTTCCACACACGAGTTTGTACACGAGACGCGCCGTATTATCCACCTTCGCTCCCTCCCCCTCCCTCCCCCTGCCCCGCGCGGTTGCTTTGGCACTCGCGTGGTGCCCGCGCGAGCGCGTGCTACACAAAGCCGGAAGTTCGATTTCCACGCGCGAATATATATTATATAGAAATTGCGAACTATCTTGACGTTATTTTTCGCACTGTAGTCGCCGTCGACTCTTCGTAAATCTATCCGACATAAATTCATTTGGTGCATCATTATTATACTCGACTTTTCGCTGTTTATACGTCGTTGACACGACATGTGACGAATTTCGGATATTCATTATTTCGTATCTCGGAGATTAGGCTGTTTTTCATCTACGCGAATTCCGTTAAAATTTTCCTTGTTTCGTGTTTCTGTCGTTTATGCACGTATATCGAAGCGCGTGTGATGAAAAGTGATCCGGAACAGTGATTCGTGACTCGATTGTTTCGCTGACAAATTAACGAAAAAAAAAAAAAGAAAACATCGTTTGGGGGAAAAAAAAAACAAGTCATTTGCTGACAATGGGGAGAGAATGAAACGTATCCAGGTGCATAACAAGAGTGTCATAATAGTATAATATAATATTGTCAGTACTAAAGAACTTGTTGAGAATTGTCGCAAATAATGTCTTCAAAGTTTGTAGTCACGTATGACGAAGTTCCTTTTCACAAACATAACTACCGAGATTCTCAGCTGTGCAATAATATACCGGATATATATCGAAGTGTCGGTCCCGACACAAAAAATTTATTGCGCGAATAATTATTAAAAAAAAAACATTGCAACAATTTCTGCTATAAAATCGCTCAATCGTTCGGGAACATTATTAACCTCAACGGTAATTACATCGAAAGTATTCGAGTTATCGATCCTAAAGTAAAAAAGCGAGTAATTGAAGAAAGAACGCGTCTTTTCTGAGTACAATTAATCGCGATAAATAGTTTTATAGTCTACTGTTTTTTTTTTTTTTTTTTTTTTTTTTTTTTTTCGAACAAAAAAAGATAAAAAATTTGATAGAAAAAAAAAAAACGAAAAAAAATTTGCGAGGGTACGAGTGTGTGGGAGGAGAAGGAGAGCAGCGGAAGCCACGCGGTGGTCAAACGGAAATTCGACGAATGAGACACGAGACAGAGTAGAGAGGGTTGTAGAACGACGCCGTCTACGCCGAGTAGTCGTCACACATCAAACGACGCGCGAATTCGACGACACGAGGTGTTTGACGTTTTGTCGACTGCACATAGACTCGTTAAAAACTTGTGCTTAAATTTGCATAGAAAATAACGGAAGGAAATAAAACTGGAGGTTGTTACATGATACACCATTAAAAAAAAAACAAAAAAAAACAAAAAAAAAAACGAAGTGTATTACATCGAAAAAGATACGCTTCGGACGAAATGAGTTTTTGATAATTCGTAAAATTCGTCAAATCGGGAAAAAATTGTCAAATGACAAACGGAAATGATGAGAAATCAAAAAAGAAGGAAGGAAGGACAGTGTTTCTAATGACGCGGGACGAGTGCGTGTTCCGTAGCAGCCCGGCGGCAGTTCCGAAAATATCTCACGTGCGCGTCGAGCTCGAGAGCAAAGTGACGGCGGCGGCGGCAGTGGCAGCGACAGCGAAGGAGTGAGTAAGCGGAGAGTAAGGAAAAAGATAGAGATAAACAGAGAGAGAGAGAGAGAGAGACATATATATATATAGAGAGAACGAACGGCGGGGTGGCCGTTCTCCGAGAGCGTCAAGTGGTGGCCCGGCGGCGAAATCGCTCGTAAGCGTCGTGTCTCGTCGCTCGTCCCGCGCGGTTCTGGCTGTGCCACGAGCGCGCGGAACACCGAAGTAAAACGCCGGAGAGGAGAGGACGAGGTTCGGTGAGCGAAAAAAAAGAAAAAAAAACACACCATTCGCGTGTGAAACGCGGAATAGAAAGATCGCGCGAACGATTTCTGGTGCTCTCACCACACTTCCTTTATCTTTGCGACTAGAAAAAAAAAAAAAAAAAAGAAAAAAAAAAAAAAAAAAATAGATATTATTTTTTTTTCTTCACAATTTTTCGTGTTTCTAATTACCATGCATAAATATTCTGAACTGAGATTTCACATATTCGAAGATAATTATTTTTATCACGACACGAAAAAAAGAGTAACAAAGTCAGGCAACAACTACGATAATCATGCAGCCCATTACAATGTTGCATTCTAATTTATCGCGTAATTATACGACACTGAAATCGGCCCATACGACATATCACGATGCGCCATAGCAGTGAATTATATTAATGATAATGTATCCCTCCCCACTCTACGAAATATAGTATTAGTTGGCTAAATTCAATGATCCTTAGTTGATCTATTGTTGTTTCAACTATATGTACGGGAAACTCTCCGCGATGTAAAGCGCTGAGAGACGATATTTTTTATTTTTTATTTTTTCTTACGATTTATCGATTTTTCGTAAATCTATGAGTTTATTCAACGTTTTGTATTGAAAATAACTTAATTCACATAGATTTTCGAATAGAAAGAATTCGTAAAAAAAATCAATAAAAAATAAAATACGAGTACGAAGTTCGTAAGAAATGTGGAGATGGCATACGCAGAGAAGCGTCAAGAGAAAAGTGATTAGCTGCAGGCCAACCGTTTGCGTGGGAGCAGCAGCCGGTTAGAGTTCTGCCGCTCGGCCGGTTGAGCGATACGGCACTGTCTACTGTTCGCGACACGACACAGACGTTTGACGTTTGCCGAAGGTCGCGAGCGGGACGAGAGGGGAAAGGCACACCGCTATCTCCCTCGCGCACTCGGCTCTCCTCTACGCAACATACGCACGCGTATACGTTTATCTGCACTGCTTATTTTATAGTTATAGATAGAGCCACGCGTAGCTACATACATACATAATCCGTCTCCATATGCAAGTCGCACGCGGAGAGTAATGCAACACAGTAAACTCGGAGCTCTTTCACGCGAACCAACCAATAATCATTACTCCCGTCGCTATTATTATTTGCCTATTTATTTATTTACGAGAAAAAAAAAAAAAAGGAAAAACAGTGGGGAAGCGAAGGACGAAGGACTGTTTTTACATAACGAGAGAGTAAATTAAATGTATCCTAATCGATCGGCATAATTCTTTGAAAAAAATCATCATTTCGTTAGAATACTCGTAAATTTGTCTATTTTTTTTTACGAACGCTCGATAAACGATCGAATTTATCCGGTTAATTAACGTTTTTTTTTTTCAATTTATTTATTTACGATTTAAAAAAAAAATAGATGAGTGAAACGCGATTTTTTGAAGGAGAGATTAAACCGAAATAGGATACAATCGATCATCGTATTTCGATGATAATTTCTATTCTATTCAGTCGGAAAATTTGTCGATTTGCAATTTTCGCCGTTTCTCGCATCGCTCGTTCAGCGTACAAGTTTTCCGTTTAATCAACGATTATTTAATTACAACATTGACGTTTACGACTCTTCAAACGAAAATTTGCGTTTTGAGTAGAAATAGCGGTGATGATTATGTGAAAATAGATTGAATACAGATACCGCGCATTGAGAGCGGCGAACAGAAACGACGCATCGTTGACTCAAATCCGTTGTACACCCGCGTTAGATTATAATCGACGTGATTTCGATTCAACGATCATTCGTACCTACCGAACGGATTACTCGATTCGTTTTATTACCGCTTATTAACGCTTCGTTACTCGACCGCACGCGTTTCAATTAAAATTTTCGGTCAAAGTCGTTGCGATAGCTGCGGACGGACGGGGGATGCGCCTCTACCGCGCTAAAGCGAACGTCGCAAATCACATGATTGTGTATCACACACAATCGATAATTATTATCGAATAACATCGAGTCGCGGTTTCATTTCCGGTCTTTTAACGTTCGATCGATGCATTTTTTTTATTATTAATCTTTGTCTCGTCTGTTTCATTTGATTTGTCGCTCTCCGATTGGATTTTCGTTACGCGTTTCTCTCGTCGATTCGGCACATTAAATTTGCAACACGCGAATGGCAGATGTGTTCATAATGACTATGAAAAAAAAAAAAAAAAAAAAAAAAAAACGATCTTCGATTTATTAGCGCCGTTTACTGCTCTGTAAAGCGTTCGAAAAATAATAAAAAAAAAATATAAAAAAACGTAGCGACGTTAAGCTATTTTCTATTCTTCAATTTTACGCTCGCGCGTGTGCGCTGCATTATTTTCTCAACGTTACAAAACAAGTACGGTATATAGACGGCACGACTCTCGTCGATCACTCGTTCTCGCGAGCTCCAGCCCTGTTCTCTTCTTCTCGGACGAGAGAGCACGCGAAACGTTTTCATCCGTGCGAGCGCGCTGCGCCCCGGTGTGACGTTTCTTAATTAGTCGAGTGATTGATGCTGAAAGCTCTCGCGAGCCGGCAAACTTTTGCAACTAAAGCTTAATTGGAATGAAGAAGATTTCGCACGCATCCTTTCGTGTCTACGAGTTCATTTTTTTTTCTCTCTTTTTTCCTTCCCTCGATCGATCTCGCCGTGTGCTCTTTAAATTTGTTATCGTAATATACCGAAAAAAAAAAAAAAAAAAAAAAAAAAGAAAAAGATCGTCTCAATAACTATTCACACAAAAATAAAACACGTTTCGCAAATTTAAATTGATTTATCGCAAAACCGAAGAGGTTTTATCGTTTCGCGTGTTATAAGTTATTATAAATTCGCAATAGGGAGAGAAAAACGGGAGGTGTGACGAGAGAGTCATCACGCGTGGTTTTTACAAAAGTCCACGATAAGCACGTTATCGAGTCCTTCTCCCACCGCGTCCCAACCAACTTAATCTCACAATATTTCTTACTTTTCTTTCGATTCCTCCGTCCGCCTTACCCTTTTATCTCGCAACAACTACACACTCTTCGCATGCTGTTATTTTAATCGCACTTAATTCCTCGATTGTTTATCGCCGTATTATTATTATGCAACTCTGCTAATAAGAGTCGAAAAAAAATTCGATTATAAAAAGTCTCAAAAAAGAGAAAAAAAAAAAAAAAGAAATGTTATCTCGATCCGATGACCGTCAAGCAGCCCGAGAAGGCCGTCGCGAATTCTCTAAATAATACATATCTCGATACTCGACGCGCGGAATGCAGAGATATCGTCTATTACATACCCACAGCATTTTTCTCGTTGCAACACGGTAGCGTTGCGAAAAAAAAAAAAAAAAAAATGTACCGACGAAGGATTAGTCATCGGTAAGCGAGAGCTTTTTTTTGGCGGGGTTTCTCGGCGGGTACCGAGCGCAGGCCAGAAAACCCCGCGTCGGACGCCCGCAAGCCAGACGCGTTGATTTACGTCGAGGCATCGTTATTCGCCGGAGCGTTCCGCACTTTGGTTGGATTTCCTACAAACACCGCTTCGCGTACAAGTAATACCCCCACCGGGGTGCATCGATGTAGTACGCATATCCTACATACAAATACTCTACACAATCGCGTACCATAAAACACACATATAACACAAAAGGCTGTGCGTGTAACGTGGGTGTGAGGTTTGGTCGTTACCGCGAGCTAACGACGGGTACAGAGCTACCGCCGTCAGGCATCGGCCTGCGGTAGGAAAAAAAAAAGAAAAAAAAAAAAAAGAACAAACCGAGAGACTCTCTTCCTTCTCGCGGAAACTCTTAACCGTCCCAACTTCTCTTTTCCCCTTTCGCGTCTGTTTCGTTCGTCTCGCATACAAAAAAAAAAAGTTGCAAAAAAAAAAAAAAAAAAAAATACTAAAAAAAAAAAGAAATATAAAAAAAAAATTGACGCGAGCGAGAAAAGCGATAGAGTGAAAAGAAAAAAGTGTCTGACGTACGCCGAGACTTCCGTTACCACTAATACTACTAACACGATGATTCCGCCGTTTCTACTTGCGCCCGTCGGTGACGTAGCGGAGGGCGCGCACGTTGTTACGGGGGATTCCGTAAACACGACCTACACCTTGCGACGCCGTTGTGTTGGGTACCACGCGGTTTACTCTTCCCGGCAACGCGCAGAGCGTCTTTACGAGTTTCTCTTCTCTCAGTTCTTCTCGTTGGTACGGTACAGCCAGACGCATTTCTCACATACATATTATATATATATCTATATATTCTATATACACGTATATAAAGTACACGTGTACACAACGCTGATATATAGTTCGGTACGCTACATATACTTACCTTATACGCTTGACAGAGCTCCGTAACCGCGACCGTAACTTTAACGACTGCCGCAAGTATTGTAGAGCGCCATTCAGTACGCGTATGTGTTCTCCTCTCTACACTGTTGTAGAAACTCTCATATATAGAAATATATGCGTAAAATGGTAACACTACCATTGCCCTTGTGACTTTACGGACGAAAACTTGCGCGGGATCCTGGTCCATAGCTGAGACTCGGGGTGAATTAACCATCCGTAAGCTCTGACACCCTCCCGCGCGATCGTTCCTTCAGTCACTCGGGTACTCTGATATTTGTATTATGGAATACGTCGAGTACTTAACTACGCGCATACGTCGCATACGTCGTCGTAAGTACTTGAATAGCTTTCATATATATATATATGTATTCATATACCGTCCGACTGAAATCAGAAAGACGTATTATCTTTGGTACAAACATACAAAATCCGCCCTTATGATTTTAGTCGCGAACTATGCTATGCGCGCCCCCCGAAGAGCTTGTAGTGGATTTCTGCGTGACGCTCGTTAGCCCTCCGTTTACAACTAATTGCGCTCGTTCGCTTCTACTTCGCGTTCCCTCAGACGATCCTGTAGAGTCCTCGTTTCGTACCTTCGTGTACAATTATTTTTATTATTTTGTCGATACGGTATTATCGCGAAGCCCGTCGAAAGTCTCGAGTTTGCAGCAGTGAAACGCGCGAATAAGAATACCGCAATGAGGTGGGAGAGCTCTTTGGTTACATAGAAGGATACTAAGAGGGAACAAACGTTAGATTGAGGAATTACAAGTCAAAGAAACATTCTATAGGATTATATTTGAATGGGAGATTGTCCGGTTTAGAATATAAATTAGACAAGGAGTTTAACATACGAGAATATATTTTATTTTCGTTTAATTGAGAGCTGCTACCGCGAGCGCGCGAGAGACGGTCTCTTCGAATCTTCGATGCCTATGCAGACTGAACGCGCAGAAATGCGAACGGGAAGATCCTTCGCGAAGGTTGTATTGACCGAAGAAGAAGAAGAAGGAGAAGGTAAATTGCGGAGGAGGAAGTGAATGCACGCGCTTAGTTAGGAGCGGTACACGGATGCTCGCCGTGTCTCGAATCGAGAATGCTTCTCAATTAATATTTTAATTGCCTCGATTATTTCTATCTCCATCTGTTTATCCGAGAGATTTTTTTTTTTTTTTTTTTTTCGTATTTTTTCAATCGTCTTTTCCTTATTCAATGCCGAAGATAGAAAAGAGATTCGTCGAATTTTACTCACTTCCGACATCGTTTCTTTTTCTCTTTATTCGATATTAACTTTTCTCTTTTTAGTCAATTTTTTTTTTCTTTCTCATCGACACAGAACTCTCCTCTCTGATTTGCTAGACATACGATTGGTCGGAGATTCCGCGTCCCACGCGCGTTTCGCGTTCTCTCGTTCGACTTTACACGATTCGATTAATTGTAACAGCGTCGATAACGAGACGACGAATGGAACGAATCTCTGTGTAATGCTAATTGTCCCGATTCGCCGATTTCTCATATAACGATATAAAATCACGTAGGTGTAAGTTAAGCTCTCGATGAAATTAGTCGTGTGACTTGTGCGGTGCTGAAACGCGAATGAATATCGAACGCGCGGAACGAATGCGTAGGTCGCGGTCGAACGGTGTATATAGGGTACGCGCGAAAAAAATTAACCTTGAAACGGTTTCATCGGGAATTCCCCCGTTGGGAATGAAAAATTGTCAAGAACTCGAGTCAGCGATTTTCTCTTTTTTTTTTTTTTTTTTTTTTTTTTTTGACGTACGCAAATCTGTAAATAATACATTCCACCTTTCGTTCCTACGCGCCTAGAGGATCATTATGATTTTCCTTGTTTGCGGTGAGTGCGTATTGCGGAAAAATCGCGTTTATTGACTTTTTTTTTTCCGGATCGAGTGATCGATCAATCGTACAACTTATGCGGAGGTTAAACGCAAATACGTCGATCGCGCGCGAACATCAACTATGTGAGGAAAAAAAAAACGAAACTTGGGATTTATTCTATCGAGAATTTCCGTAGGAAAAAAAAGATTCTCGAGAATTGCGTGCAGTGATTTTTCTCGTTCTGTATTTTTATTTATTTTCGTTGTCTTCCAACTATCGTAGAGATCTCGGGAATAAAGGTTTTCGTTATCGCATTGTCCGAAGCGAACGATTCGGAAAATTCACGTTTGCTGACTCCTCTTCCGGATCACGAGATCGATCCGCGCGTAACCCACGCGAAATTACAACTCGCGGTGCATGTATATCCGCGTGGACTGCAGTACAGCGTAGAAACGCGTATCAATTAACGGCCGTCGAGCGTAGGAGGGCTTGCGAATGCTGCGTACCGTGCGTACACTACGTAAACTGCGTTGCGCCGCGCAAATGCATTATTAGGCGCCGCGACTAGCAACGGTACGCCGGATAATTAGCGGGAGTTTCGCGTTGACACGGCTAACGTGGGCCAAAACATCATTTGTTACTGGGTATATATATATGCATTAGAATTTCGAACAAATGTTACGAACTCCGCACCAAAGTATATTGTATGGTACCGAAAACGAAATATTTTCAGGTTCGATCTATCGTTGTTTCAATAACCAGCAACGTTGGCGAATCGCGATAATTTGTTGGAGTTTTCACGCACGTGCGATAATTCGCAGAATCCTTTACTCCGAAATTAATTCATTTTATCGAAATTTAATCAAAAGTGTAATTTTTTTTTAATTTTTAATTTATAACATAAAATAATCAGTATAATAATATAATAATATTATATATTTCATGTATTATATTATATTATTATTATTATTATTGAATAATAGTAATACATTTTTTTTTTTTTTCTTCAATAAAAGATATATAATTGACGTCCATCATATTGACATTTAACTGCATACATTCAAATGTCTATTATCTTGAAATAAATCATTTCTATCAAAACGCGTCGGAGTCGCGAGAACAGTTCGTGAGAAGCCGCGAGGATAGTTCTGACATAAAGGATAAGAAAGCAACATGCACTCGTGTTACTGTTGTTAGTTATTATATTTGTTACGTACATTTTCGAACTGCAGCTCTCGTACTCCGTATTGAAAAAAAAAAGTTAGTACGAGACATGCGTGTCTCGTCGTTATAAATGGATTGACCCAAAGAAAACCTATGAAATGACATAAATAACGACGGGTTCTCGGCGGACCCCGCAGTTTACAGTGTGTGCTTACAGTCAATGTATGCGTATATATACACCTCTATAGTAAAGCGCTATATGTCGTACGCTTATGTAACTTGCGTCGCACCAACGCAACGCCAGCGTCGATATATATACTCACAAACGGCAGTCGATGCGTCGAGGATTCTCTCTTTTTCCTTCTCTCTTTTCTATTCTTCTTCTTCCTCATTCTCGCAGGGTCTCGTCCTCCTCCGCTTCTTTTCCTCGTCTCCTTTCGAGTCTCTCATTCTCTTTATGCAATCGCTCAACTGTGCGTTTGCCGCTGGACGCAGATACACCGCGAGGCTTTTGTTCAATTCCCGACGAAAACTTCATTCCGTAAAACCAGTTTTGTGACTTAGACGCTTAATCTTCGGAGATATTGTTTTATTGTTGGTAAATTCGAGTTTTATCGGCAATAAATTACAGCATTTTTTTTTTCGTAATTTTTTAAAAATTATTTTTAAAACTTTTTTTTTTTATCAATTTTTTTAATTCGGGTTATCATTGAGATTTTGGTCGGAGCATTTTTTTTTTTTTTTTTTCTTCTCGAGATATACGCGCCTCGATTATTGTAGCTAAAGCTCTTCGTGTTGTAGGGGAAGAAAAAAAAAACCACTTTGCTCTGCGAGCGATAGTCGCCGCAGCTGCTAACGCTTTGATGTTACGAAATTCTATCGACTTTCGCGCTCTCGATACCTTCGCGACATCATCCGAGACGTGTGTTATCGGTGCTCGCGAGGACGATCGATGAATAAACGCGCTTCACTATTCGCTTCGCGCTGCAAAGCATCCTTAAGCTTATCCATAAAAATTACGTAAGCGCAGAATGTCAAGGAGAGAAAGAGAACGCTTTATCTCCGATGAATGCAAAAATAATGAATAAACACCGACATATTTTATTCGCTGATTTCCACAAATTATTTATCAATTTATTATTTCATCGTCGTCAACGAATATATATTAAAAAAAAAAAAAAAAAAAAAAAATATTGTCGAATAATCGCAGATCGAAATATTACGATTTTTCGCGCATTATAATTTTGTCGTTGCTTCGCGAACGAATTGTCAATCTACGCGTTGATAAATTGCGCCGGGATAAGCTATTTTCCAATTGCGTCGCGTTGCACGCGTTGGGCATTGATAAGAAAACCGAGTGCAAGTGTCCCTCTGCTTCAAACTATATACACAAGCGAGCGATACATATTTTCAAGATTCTCCGCGATCGATATATATTCAATACGTTTGCAATCTCGTCACGAAGCCGAAATCCTTTGGCTTTCTCGCATCGTGACGAATTGCCTCGACTCGTGTATATCGGGTAAAAATATACGCTACAGTTTCTCGTATGGAAATTAGAATATAACATCGAAGATTCGCGTATCCGTTGAAGCGCCAGGAGCTCTATGGTTAGTCATTCGCCTTCGGGTATATATTCGCATGAGTTTCCACACTGTTGGGATAACTCTGGCCGTCGAGCATTGACGGAGTCGCGTTGGGGGTGGGTGCAGCTTGACTTTCCAACTTTCGTGACCCGTTCTTTTACTCGGGTCAGATCTATGCGATCGATAAGATTCGCAAAAACATGAACGTAACTGGTTCGCATGTTGCACCAGGTTGCGATTCGAATACCACATAGGAACGACGGGGTACGACGAAAAAAAAAAAAAAAAAAAAAAAAAAATACATAATGTAATGTCGTGTAATGCGACCGGCGGTGTCGTGATGATAGAAAAATGCTGTTTCAGTACCAACGATGCCAATTTTACACGGCGCAAGGTTTTGCCGCATTTTTATATATCACCCTCGTGTTTCCGGAATCGATTATATTAAGTGAGCGATTTACAGCGAAGATGACGTCTATACGACGTGCGATCGAACTTTTGTCTGATTCATGTGTTTATCCTATCGGTTCGCTATTCATCGGCGCTTTCGTCATTCTTCACTTTTTCTCGCGATAGTGGGAAAATATGTTTCTTTTTCCTTGCGCAAACAGAGAAATTACGATAGAGAAACGCACGGAGATTTTCAATTTTCTTGATTTGCAAATGATTTATAAATCCACGAGAGAGATACGTGTAGAAAAATACTTTAATCGCATTTTTTCGAATTAAAAAAATTAATACCATAGCGCCGATAATTTCGATAATTTTCCGAGGTAAATACAAAAACAAAAATATTCACTCGCGAATTGTGGATGAAAAGATAAATACCATCGAACCTCATACGAGATTCTCGAGTTCTCTTTATCAAAGTAATGTTCCAAAGGACGAATAACACCGGCGGGTAGAGTAAGAGGAATTAAAAGAAGAAGAAATCGAGTTAACGTGCAGCAAACGCGCCGACTCGTGGCTCGGTAGCAACCAGAAAGTTCGCTAATTAGCCTTTGTCTCCGGCGTTGGCAAAACGAGTGCACCTACACGCGTTTTTTTTCCTTCGTTTTTTTTTTTTTTTTCATATTTTTTATTATTTTTATTTCACGTCTACGAAGCGACTCTCACGTGCAATTTTCGTTATGCTCTGGTATCACATTTTTTTTCTATTGTATTTTTTATATATATATATATTTTTTCAAATTCTCGTCTCTTCGACAGAACACTGGAAAATAGTGTGCGATATTGTGACTGTAGAGAGGCGATGATCGAGACGCGGCGGTAGCGGCAGCAGTAGGCAATTAGCGACCTCGACGCGCCTCACGAGCCGTCATTGAACACGTGCTTCGTGTCTCTCTGTACATCTATATATTCCTATCTTTCTCTATTTCTCGATCTATCGCTCTTCCGCTCGCGGCAAGCGCCTCGCGGTCGTAATGACGAAGAGTGGCTGCGTACCGTCGCGTTTACTCGCTCTTTCTACTTGTTCATCATCGAGTAACCGCAACTTGTCTCTCTATCTATCCACTCGTTTGGCAAGTGTTGTACGCGCGTTCATGTCTGTTACACGACGGTATTACGCACGTGCGTCCGTTTTTTTTTTCTTTTTTATTTCGTCACACTTAGAGGCATCAACGCTCGTCAACTGTAATTCACTTGGCAATAAATAGCTCTCGCGAAACCTGTAAAAGAAGCGATAAAGGATGATTTCGTATCGTCAGCTGATATCTGTCACGTATCGCCACGTGTCGGGGCAGAGAGAGAGAGAGAGAGAGAAGACTCTCAACAAGACGATTGATAATCATTAGCAGGCAAAACGCCGCGTTCGTCTTGCCGGTCCATTCGACTAGCAGCGTTGGGCTTACAGTATACGATGCGTTATTATTATACGTGTACAATAGTACCCATTAAATAGATACGATGAGTGACACGCACGACGAGAGAACACCGCGAGCTGTGTGCGCGCTGCGCGGATATGTCTTCGAAGCCTTCAGATAACCACCGTCTACGTCTCCTCGTCACCGAGAGAAAGCGCTTAGAGAGCTATCAACCGCGGAAATCCCTCATACAATTTTGCCTCCGATAAATTATTATGTAAAAGATTAAAATGAAGAGATAACGCCGACGTTGGCGTTGCGTTTCAATTGACGGTGGGGAGCTTGTCACTCAAAGCGGTTTACATATCGAGTTATGTACAAATGGTCGTATCTACTGCGATAAGCGACGAAATTCGCGATGCAACAACGGATGCGCGGAATTTTTTTTTTTTTTTTTTTTTTTTTCGAATTGCCATCTTCTTCTCCTCCTCGTTAATCCGATGCGTTGAATCCTGTGAAACTCGTTTTTTTTTTTTTTTTTTTTTTTTTCGAATGATCGAATTTACCATTTATACGCCGAACCATTGAAATACGACGAAATGAAGTATTTGGTCTTTCGTTGTTAATTTTGCAGCAGGGTTGCGGGCAGTTCAGACATGGGAAGTGAGCATTACTGCCTGAGGTGGAACAATCATCAGAGCAACTTGCTGGGTGTGTTCAGTCAGCTACTCGAGTCGGAATCGTTGGTGGACGTGACGCTGGCGTGCACGGAGGGACCGTCGATTCGCGCGCACAAGGTTGTCCTCTCCGCGTGCTCCAGCTACTTCCAAGCTTTGTTCCTCGATCACCCCAATCGCCACCCCATAGTCATTCTCAAGGACGTCCGCTTCACCGAGCTTCGTACCCTCGTTGACTTCATGTACAAAGGCGAAGTTAATGTCGAGTACTGCCAACTCTCGGCTCTTCTCAAAACTGCCGAGAGCCTGAAAGTTAAAGGTCTCGCGGACATGACGAACATAAACGCGGCGGTTGCGTCGAGGGACGATCAGCAACAGCAACAGCAGCAACAACAGCAGCAACAACAGCAACAACAGCATCAGCAACAGTTGAACGCGGAAAGTATCAGGGATCGCGATAGGGACAAAGATAAGGAACGAGACAAGGAAAGTACGACGACGACGACGACGACGACAACAACAACATCATCATCATCCTTGAGTACGAATAATACGACAAATCTGAAGGAATGTAACGAGCAGCAACAACCTCAACAACAACAATTAGCCGCCGCTCAACAAGCAGCGGCCGCCGCGGCGGCCGCAGCGGCTGCAGCAGCAGCCAGTAGCGAAACAATAGAAGCGGTTGACATGAGTGATTGTCCACCGTCGCCAACGGGACCCGGTAGCCCTTGTCCAGGACCTCTTGCACTTGATCGACCGAGGCGAGACTCCGAGGATGCAGTCAGTTTAGAAGAAACGAGAGGTTCCCTTAGTCCAATTTCCGTACACAGCGGCCCGAGCGACATGAGTCTTAGTAATAATACCGGAACGACAACCGGTGTTTTGCCACTCAATCTACCGCAGAGCCGGCTTCCGTCCCCCCACAGTACAGAACCTTTGGCTGGACCATCGGGCCTACCGCCGGTTCAGCAAGTTCCTCTTGTAAGTAATTCTTTTCTTTTTTCTAACACCCGACTTTAAAATTGGAGTTTCATTTCTTTTTATTTTCACTATTGCTAATTTTTTTTTTCGTAATAATAATAATAATAATAATTCGGTAAAAGTAACCGCAATTAAACTCCAAAAATTTCCAATTTGGTCATTTTTTTTACCAACCAACATCAGCGCCCAGAATGATTTTAGAAAACCGGTCAAGAATAAAATTTTGTTACTTCATAAATATCGATTTGGGTGGAAATTACGTGATCGCTTTCAGCGTGAAAAAAAATTTAATTGAACATAAGTCTGAACTGATGATTGAGAAAGTACTCGATGGATTTCCTGAAGCGTTTTTGTTTCGTCGGTGTGAGGTGTTGAAAATTAAACACGATAATGAGGTTTCCTTGTATTTTTTTTTTTTTTTTTTTTTTTCGTTATATTGAAACGATTCGGAAACATATTTCAGACTGTATATTTCGATGTTTTCTTTTCGCCGTTAAATACGAATAATATATGATTGCGAAAAAAAATTTGTGTTCCGGAAAGAAGTTCTTCGTAGAAATTCGAATATTTTGAGATTTTTCTTGTCATAGATTTTGATAGAAAGAAAAAAAAAAGTTGATTAATTGCATTATGGGAATGTTTATTCGTAGCTTTATCAACGAATTAACGTTTCGATTGTTTGAAAAAATGATTACAGTCATTGAAGAAGGAAGTGGATTGGGAAAGATCGACCGAGGAGCGCTGCGCGAGCAGCGAAATATCGACGGACTACAGACTCCCACCAGATCCGGTGAGTCTCTTTTCGGTATGAGTTTTCTATTTCATTATACTTATTCTCGTTACTGTTACATTGTCTCTTGATATTTACATAATATATTAATATATATTAATATATCTATATATATAGTTATACTTCTTGCATTGTCATATGAATTATTAATTGTTATCGTACGCTCGATTTACACTCATTGGCTTGTCAAATTTACCGTATCGCAAGGTATATTCAGATTCTCTAAAAAATTATGATAATAGTTCACAAAGATGTGTTTGCAAACTTAAGAAGAATTACGATCGGAGCCGATTATGTATCGCATTATATCATTCATGAAACTAACAATTTTCACGATCGAATCATATTAATTTTTTTTAAACAGCCATTTTTTTTTTTTTTTTTTTTTTTTTTTTTTTACATTAACGAGTACGAGATATTATCGATACATAATGCTTTGTCGAAAAACACTCCCAAACTAACGGAGTTTACACTGCACGTGGGTTTGCTGCATGTGCCCAAACGCTTTGCTGTTTACATATCCTGTTTTACTCTCTCGAAATTCCCCTCCCATTTCCAAATAAAAATTCACATGCGAGATCTCACAGTCAAATACAGTATATACGCGCACGAAATTTACACGTTTTTTACACGATTCTTACACACGATATAATTCGCGTACAGTTCACCAATTTCGCGGATAAATTTCAACGGCCTTCCGCTTTATACGAGACGAGTAACGTCAACGCAATTTTCTGTCCCAACGGCTCAAACTTTGTCGAATCGAACGGAAAACGCATGCTTTACACGTTTTCGCGATTCACATTGGATTTTTTTTTTACACTCTATTTCACGATCGCGAAATTCTTGTGTTTCACCATCTCGTATTTTTTTTTTTTTTTTTCTTTCCTCTCGTTTTCGATCTTCCGAAAAGGTCCTTCGCACTTTTCTATTCACTCTCTTTGTATTTCTGACTTTGATGTGTGTGCGTGTGTATATCTTCTTACATTTTATGTGTAATATTATGTATATACATACTATATATATATATTATATTATATATCTGTTCATTCTTGTCAATCTCTTTTTCTCTCTCGCTCCGTCTGGCTTTTTTGCTCGCTCTCGCTCCGTCTCTCAGGTCTCCTCTCCAAAAACACACGATCCGTGCGGGAATTACTCATATACATATTCTTTACGCTAGTAGACACACGAGAAACTCCGCGGTACTCGTCTCTACACGCATCATCCATCAAACCAGATGTCCCCATTTATCCTCATTCGATCCCCACGCGTTATTCACCGCTGTGCGATTATCGAGATGGAAAATAAAAAAAACATTTGACAAATCTTCTCGGGTCGTACTTCTCAATTTTGGCTTTTGTCTCATTTGTTATTATTCGGACTGTTTCGGCGATCCTACAATTTTTTTCTATACATCCTCTCGATATCCATTTTTTTTCCCCCCTCTCCGCCAAAGCCTCTGTCTTGCTATAGCCTTACTGTCAAGAAGTTGACCTTCGTTTTTTGGCAATGATTGTTTCTTCTTTAACTACATCCTATATACACGAAAAAAGTGGTGTTTTTGACATCAAGGCATTTACTTGCATCGCTAAGAAAAATGGTCAATTTACTTGAAAAAGAAAAGAAAAATGAAAAAAATTCTGTTTTTGATTTCGAAAATTTTCAATTTTTTTTTTATTTTTAATTTAAAAAAAGTTTTATCTCAAATTAAATTTTTTTTCCCCCGTAATTATTACGAAATCTCGAACTCATCGAAATTAGACTTTTTTCCCAAATTTTGTCTTCCTCCGTTAATAATCATCTTAAAAGTCTAATTTTTTTTTTTTTTTTTTTTCATTGCGTTTCTCAATCGTTACTTTTTGACCGGACGAACACCGGTGCCAAGTAAAATACCTTGATACTCAAACGTCCCGTATATGTAATACTATAAATACATATGTCCATTATTGACAAAATCCGTTTTACTATGTCGCTCTACATATATATTTTTTTATCTTCACATTATTTACTTGATATTATTGTATTTCGATTGATTGTTTCGATTTGTTTAAATGCCGCCTCTTTTCGCCGACTCGTTATTCAATTGATTATTATCATGAATTCGGTGCGTTCCTTAAAAAAAAAAAAAAAAAAAAAAAAAAAAAAAAAAAAAAAACATTCGTTTGGAACGAAACGAATGATTACCAGAGGGAAGGGGATTTTCCGTATATGATCTGTGGGTTACGGGGACGGGAAGGGGGGGGAGGGGCTGGCAACTCAGGGAAAAAAGGAACGGCTGTGGGTTTTATGCTTTCGACATACATACATAATTCTTATTCTTATTGTTATTATTATTATTATAATTAATACACACTCCATATAGTTTTTGGTCTTAGTGGGGGCGGTCGCGCCAAACAAAAATGAGCGTCAACTTCTTGTGCTGCCGTTTTTCTGTGATGATAATGATGATGATACATAATAGTAAACATATAAACAATAACTTAAACCCCGTTAAAAAAAAAGTCTCTTGAAACTTTTTCGGGTTATGTTAAACGCGCTTTCGAAACACCACTCTATATAGTATACTTGCCAATTCAATGAGAAACGTAGAAAAAAAAAAAAAAAAAAATGAAAAAAAAAAAAAAAAGAATCCATAGAAATGAGAATTGATTATAGATTAGAGTTTAGAGACACTTGCACGATGGACCACACCGCGTGGAACGAAGCTTACGTAGAGAATATTACATAGGTAAAAATTGTACCGAGCATTTAATCTCTACTCGATCTCTTCTCCCGTCTTGTAAAAAGAACGATATTAATGTTTAAAAATAAAAATAGTTCCGGAAAAAAAAAAATAAAAAAAAAAAAAAAAACAACAACAAAAAAGAAAAAAAAAAAAGAAAGAAAGAAAAAAAAAAGAATACCAAGTATTACAAACTATGCGTAAGCAGAGATTCGAATCGTAGTTTGTAGCGAGAGTCTCTGTAAACGGCTTCGAAAGTTGACGGATTTTCTATAATTCTCCTGTTCCGTAGAATGTAAAAAAAAACAAAGTAATAATAAACTAAAATGTATCGTGGGAGTGAGAGAAAGAGAAGAGACATTTATATATGGAGAGAGCGAGAGACACATTAGAGATTTATTAATTATCCGGGAGCAAGAAGTTGATGTTCTTGTTTGTTTGGTTGCAGGAGTTGATGGGTGTGGATGAGCGGGTGTTTGCGTGCATGTACTGCGGTGCCTCGTTCCTCCACCAGAGCAAGCTGACACGGCACATCCTATCGCACAGCCTCGAGTCTCTCAAGTACCGCGAACAGGCGCATCTGCAGCTACAGGCACAATTGGGCCTCGAGCCCGGAATGCACCTACCGCCGGAGGCCCACTATCCTCCCGGCGGTCCGGTTGAGCCAATGGATCTCGAGTTGGCGGCACATTCCGACCCAACATCGGGGGTCGTACTTTGCAAGTTCTGTGGCAAGTCCTATCCGGACGTCGGTGCTCTGATAGCTCATCTGCCTGCGCACACGGGTGATCGGCCGTTCAAGTGTGAATTTTGCGGTAAGGCCTTCAAGCTAAGGCACCACATGAAGGACCATTGTCGGGTGCACACAGGCGAAAGACCATTCAGATGTACGTTATGCGGTAAAAATTTCTCGAGATCAACAATACTGAAGGCTCACGAAAAGACGCATTACCCGAAATACGTGCGGAAGTTCCTATCTCCGAGTCCGGTAGATCCATCCGAGGAAGAGGCACCGCCGCCTCCACCGCCGCATCATTGAGTTTCTCCGTTCTGCTCAATGGCAGTAGATTCTTCACCTACGATACAGCGGGAACAGCTGAACGCTGAAGTTTGTGCTTTAAATGGCATACAAACGTAAAAGAAAAAAAAAAAAAAAAAAAACACAAAACAAAACAAAAAATCAAGACGTTGTTTTTTCCCAATAAACGCGCTCTCATCCACACTCTCTCGTTGGCCGGAAGCTTGAACCGCGCGCGGCTCCCGGATGTTGGAGATTAACGAACGTTGAGATCCCGAGACCCGCGTATAAACAATACTAATAATTCTAATTGAGCTCCGGCGAGCTAAGATACCGAAGGGCTCGGCTGACCGACGCGAGAGAGGGCAGAATTACGCGAGGGGGAGGATTTATCATCACCGGTGCCTCACGTCTCACACCCGTCCCTATATCCTTAAAATCCTCTCGCATTATCATCGATCCTTCGTTGATCATTGAATATCAATTCTCGATTATTCAGAACTATTTTTTCTTTCACTAATTTATGTTTTCGACATGGAAAAAAGAAATGAAAGAAATTCACGCCTCGCTCGCTCTCTCTCGTCTCAGTCGCACGCCCACAGAGTTCTATCTTCTTGTCGTCGCGCCGCGGACGAGAAAACGATCGAAAAAAAATGAAAGAAGAGAAAAAAAAAAAAAAAAAAGATGCAACAACAAACAAACGTAAGAGAGAGAGATAACGAAGGGGAAGAAAAGAAAGAAGAAAAAAAAAAATGAAACCGAGCGATGACGCGAGCGACGAGGCAAAGCCGAAAGGTATTTCTAGTTAGTCCTGTGATTTTGGTTAGGGGATGGGTGGTGTACGCGTGTTCAGGGGGAGGGACACGTTAAAACGAAGCTCCCTCGTTTAATCAGTGCTTTAAGACAAAAACGTTTAGCTTAATTATACATACTATATATCGGTAAATTATTACGAGAAATAACTGCGAACGTGAATGATAACAAAAAAAAAAAGAAAAAAAGAAAAAAAAAATCACAAAAAAAAACAAAAAAAAAATGATGGAAGAACAAGAAGACGAGGAAGGAGCGGTGAAAGAAGAGTGGAAATATGCGAGAGACATCGACGTGAAGTCGAATCGAAATAGAATTTCACCACGTTGGATATATCTACGAATGACGAATAGTGGGGAAAAAAAAAAAAAAAAAAACGAGACGGAGAGAGAGAAGGGAAGAGGGCGGTATTGTGCGATTGGCGTTAACTGGTGAGATGAGAAGAACGACGAAGGAATAAAGGAAAAAAAAAAAAAAAAAAAAAAAACATAAATGAAGATTGGAAGACGGAAAAAAATTGAGCCGCCACGGTTGGTGCTTTTAAGAGATTTTGATAAAATGCTGTGAATACTATATTGATTACGATAACTATAACTATTGTAATAATGTACTAACGTTGTACGATGTACGATGACTGTTGTTGATACGATTGAGAATATTTTATACAGTTGAAAAAAAAAACGGGGGAAAAGGGAGGGGAGGAGGGCGCGTGAGCATGAAAATTGAATAGGTTTTGTCGTGCGTCGACGATGACGAATCGGGAGGGGGATTGCAACACCGCGAGGCTGAGGGAAGGGAGTTGCGAAAAAAAAAAAAAAAAAAAAAACTAAACATCGTAAGGGCGGCTAATTGGACTAAATTAATTTGGAGCGATAGAGAAAAAAGGAATAATTAATGTCGACGGACTGACGAAAGGCAGGAGGCGCGGGTCGACTGAAAAAAAAAAAAAAAGGATTCGTAGAATATATCGTATCAGGGATGACGGAAAAACAAGACGACGGGGACTCGTGTACTATATTAACAATAGTAAACGATGCGTGCATATGAAGAAAGAGGGATACGTGTAAAGATGACGCGGCGCAAGGGCTCTGCTACTACATAAACAAAAAAAAAAGGAAAAAAAAAAAAATTGATAATTAATTTTTTATTTAATGAGTGCGCTGGCATAGTATGGCTTCACGAAATTTCCACACGCGTATTTTAATCGATTCGAGACGCATAATAATTTTTATTTGACGGAAAGATAGAAACGAAAATATAAAAGAAAGGAAACAACTAAAATACACAGGCAAATAGAAGATAAGAGATAAAACACGCGGTACACGGGATTCAACGTGCGAGTTGCAAAAAAAAAAAAAAAAAAAAACGCGCACGCGTACACTAAGTTACTAGAGAGACCAAGTCGCGAAGCATATATATATTAAAACTGACGATGCGGTAGCCATTGAGACAGTGCAATACCTAAACTCTAACAACACTTTTTTTTTTTCGTTTTTTTTTTTACTTCTCTCTCACTCTCGTTAGATGTTATTTTCCCATTACGTTGACTTTTTCTTCGTTAGAGTTGCGCGCGATAGTTCCGTACTAAACATGGAAAGCGCGCTTAGGGTGTATAGCTATAGGTAGAGTTTTCATTTCGTTGTTTACCGCGCACTCGGTGATATTGATCTTCAGCTATTTACTCTCCTCGTTATTTATTAATTCCTCTATCTCTCTACACGCACACGTAAACATATACACAGACAGACATACACACGCGCGTTTTTCTTGCACATTGTACTATTTGTATAGAAGGTCCGAGTCGAGCCAACGATACAATAGTTGACGAAGCATCGTTGACGCGGGCGGTCATTGATACGAAGAATTAATTGAACGAATGCGAACGAAATGAAAAATAACGCTGTCGAATATTGGAGAGAAAATCGAGAGGCGGTTTCGAGTATCAAAATTTTTTAATGGAAAAAACAATGTTTTATCAATAATCTCGAGACGTCTCACCCTCATTCACTCTGTCCTTCTCTCACTCAACAATCTTTATTTTTTTTTTTTTTTTTCTTCTTATTTTCGTTCTGAATTATTGAGAACTCGCGCGTGCATCTCTCGGGAACCTGAGCGTATTTTTTTTTTTTTTTTTTTTCTTTCCAATCGGCACAAATGAGCTTCGATGCTCTTCGCGGGGGCGTCCTTTGCGGTGATAAGCGGAAACAGTATTTCGTAATTTTGATTTTTCCTACTAAGTTGTAGATACGCGAATGACTGAGGGGTCATTATTGGCGTTCGGATTGTGGGCTCGAAAAACGATTATTATTTTTTTTTTTTTTTTTTTTTTTTCGATTTATTTTGCGGTTCGATGATTTAGACAATTTGTTGTTCACATTTAATCGCTACAGATAAAGTTGCAATTTTTACGAAATGCGAAATTTAGAAGAAACATTCTTTCGGGATGTTCCGCGTAAAAATGAAAAGTTTACAACGCGAGTTTAGCTTCACTGACGCGTTAGTACGAGCGAAGCCCCCGAATACCTACCCGACTACTACATTTGCGTGCCGAGACGCTTAGAACAGCTTCACTGACTCCGGTGTGTTTCTTCTCGTTTGCTCTCTCCCTCTCGCGAGCCTTGCCGCGCGGAGAAGTTGTCGAGTTCGCAACCGAGCGCCGGAATCGATCGATCGTTGAAATATTCATTCCAAGCAGTGCATCGGGACGCGGTTTGAGCTCTTTAGCTTCGCAACCGAAGGTATCACGTCGAGGGGAAAGCCTGAGAATTGGAGGACCCCGTGAATTGTTACTACCGGAATACGAGCCGTTATCCCAAACCGCGAGAGGAAATTTACTCGCGTCTTTTCCTATCGTCCACAAGACCCTCGTGGTACACGAGTGCACACGTGACCCCGTGAAATCGCGAGAATGCGAAGTGTTCGTAATAAACGAAAAAGTAAAAAAAAAAAATATATATCTTAATACATTGGAAAAACAGAGCTGTGATTTTGTAAATTAAAAATTGATCGATTGTCGGCGTTAGCGAAGAAACGAAAGGAAAATTTATAAGCATTTCCACAATGTCAACCGAAGAGTTGAAAGGCAAGAGGGGGAGAAAGTATCGAGCGTAATGTCTTTTATCAGGCAGGTCACGCACCCGCAAGTCTCATCGTTTCGATTCAGCGGAAAACAAAAAGAGAGGAATTGTGATTTTTTTTTTTTTTTTACATTGTTTTGATGTTTTTTTTAAATATTCCTGACGATAAAAAACATGTGCTGTGATCTTTTTATTTTTTATCCCGGAAAGAGGAAGAAATTTTAATAAAAGGCAAATTACTTTATTGGGAATTCGACGCGATTATTTTTCGGTATTTTTTTTTTTTTTTATTCTTTTTTTTTTGCTTTCTGTTCGTTAAATTGATGAACCAACGGCAGACAGTCGAAGAATCGGGTCCTATCATTTTTGGTAAATTTTTCGCAACGACACTCTCTCGGGACCCCTTCTGATCGATAATTCCCTTACTTTCTTGACTTTCGAAATCCTTTTTTTTTTTTATTATCTAACGACCCACTCGCTCGTTGTATTCGCGTTATTATTATAACAATGGAGGGAGAGAAAAAAAAGGAAAGAAATTCGAGAGATTGCCACTGTGTGAACGCGTTACGTAAAGTTACGCTGCACATGCCGATGCGCGCCGTCTATGCGTATACACAGCATTCTTGTATGTATAATATACAGTTTAGAGTTTGAACAGCTGCTTGAAGATGGCGACATGAGCGTTTCAAGATCAAGCAATTTTTTTCTTTTTTTTCCGATGCATTTCAAACCGCTGTTACGATACATACACTTTGCTAATTACGAACACAGCCCCACGCGTTTCGCGAGCTTAGAGTCGACGATCGAAGCGCGTCTTGTGGGCATCGGATATTTTCTATGGATCCACACATTCCAGTTAGCACTTGTGACGAATCTCCGGGTCGAAAAACACATCTATGACCTCAGAACAATTTTTTTTTATCTATCGTTTAACGACATCCCGATTGCTCCGATAATGATAAAGATTCTCCGCGATCTTATTTTGTGCAGAATCGAGACACGAACCGTCACCTCGCATCATAATTATTTTTTTTTAGTTCATTTATCAATACGCAGGATAGTTATGATCGATCGATCGTACGTATCGGAAAGGCGTAATATGACGTTTTCGCGAATGATAAAAATCGTTACGAGTTTAGTGTAAATGAAATATCGCGATGTAGTATAGTTTTTAGGGGGGGGGGGGGGGGGTTCGCTTGTAATTCTATGATACCTCTGTAATCAATATAGTTGGAAAGATCCACAGATCCGTCGGGATTGCATTGAATCGCGATTATTATCTGTTGGAAATATAGGAGAGGAGTGGAGCGAGTGACGAAAGCTATAAACTTATAAGAGAATGAAAAAAAAAATGCAAAAAAAAAAAAAATACGGAAATTAAAAAATGATAAAAAAAAAACTAAAAGCTCATATCGATCTACGCAATGCCGATCGATCTCGGAAGGACATTATTGCCAGAAGTATTAATTAATTTAATTTATTTCAACACTCGTGACACCCTCCAGGCGCGCCGAGTGTACAAAATACATAAACTGCACGATAATTAGAAATGCTTTCTACTTATCCGAATTCGTTCATTGCATTGATTATATCGACGTTCGTTAGTACAATTATTCATTTATCCGGCTCTCTCATGAACGTTAAAACATTTTCGCCAAATTTTCGAAAAAAGCTCATCGGATTGTGTTGCTGAATTTTTTTTTTTTTTTTTATTTAAGTAGAAAGAAAATGATAATAAGAAAAAAATGACGAAACAGAAGTAGGAGTTAAACAAAAGTGCAATCGACATCATACGAGAGAGAGAAGTTGAGCTTAGGGAGCCACGACATGCACCTCTGACGTAGAGTACAATCGATTAAATAGCAAAGTTCCAATTAAACTTGTAGGTCCGCGCGAGATTGAGGGTCGGGTCGACGTTCGAACGCGTATGAAAAATAGTACGCGCGAGACGTAACGCAATATCCTTTATAAGTTGTTTATTACTTTATGTAGGGCTCGACGTTTTTTTTTTTTTTTTTTTTTTTTTTTCTTTTTTTCTTAAAGCACGTCGAACGTTCCCAGAACTTGCCGCATATCCTTTATTTAGCTATAGTTGCGTATATTTCTACGTCTCTATTATTATTATCCTATAACGTCGACAGCGTAGATTTTGTAATCGATAAGTTAACTATTATCGTCGTTAAATCGTGTAAATAGCTTTCGCTCTATTTAACTCGTTTCGTTGATTTAAACATCGGAAATTTAATAGAAGCATATTGATTTGAAATCACTGTAGTGGTGAAAGATACATATCACCGTTGCTATTTTTTTTTTTTTTTTTTTTTTTTTTTTTAATATCGATTCTGTTCTCAAGCTGCTCAGCTCCGTCGTAAATGAACAGTATTTTCGCTTCGAGTCATTGTTCCTGATGATGATGTGCTGATAGTGTAAGCGTAAGAGAGCGCCGGTTGCAATATTTAACGAATTACGTTAAAACTACTCATTGGACTCGTTCGAGATACTTTTTCATGGACGGTACAGGATTCTCTCTATAATTATTATCTACGATAAAACAAAAACGCGCTAAAGTCTGGAAGAAAAAAAAAAAAAAAAAAAAAAAACAAAAACAATGTAATCTGTCGAAAAAAAGAAAACACTCGTTAATATCCGCAAACCTTCGATACACTATACCGCAGTTTTTATGTTCTCGCCATTATATACTTACTATATCGTTTGTAATAACTATTACTGTAATATCATTCCCGCGTTCAGTATTAAATTATACTCGCGTCTCATTTTCTCGTCGTGTTAATTTGTTTGTCTCATTTTTTTTTTTTTTTATTATTTGCCGAACGAGATGCGTGGGAGGGAAGGAGGGGGGTGCGTCATCGAATATGTGAAAATAATTGGTCAGTTCGTAAAGTAACAGAATTTATTGTGTCGAATTATCGTCGGTTATTATTGTTACGATTATTACAATCATATCGACTGCCACGAATAACAGAGTGTATAAAATGTGTTCGGGCTGAAAAAAGTACATGCGAGTTCAATCGTTCTGTACTCTTTCTTCTTCTTTTTTTTTTTTTTTTATTTTTCCGTTTCTCAAGAGATAGTTGTACACGAAACCATTGCGCGTTTCACCTGTAAAATAGTAAGTTTAAGTTAATTGAAATATTAAACGGAGAGTCTAAGGTACATAGTTCTATATATATAAATATATATATATATAAATATATAAATATTAAAAATAGATAGATATATTATGGTAAACGTTAGGACTATACGTTTCTGGACTAAAGTTCCTTGAGGGTACGCGTTTGGGCAGAAAACTCCCGTGGACGCGACCCCGATGTGATGACGGTGCTTTGTTTCTCTTTTTATGATTATTAATTATTAAAAATTTATTTTTATCATCATTCTCTATTGAAAAAAAAAAAAAAAAAAAAAAAAAAAAAAAAAAACAACAACAACAGCAATACATACAGCGGTTACTACTACTAGTTGATTAGGATTTATTTTGTTATTCTAACAATAGTATCTTATATAAATAGTACCTATTAATTATTATTATTTTACATCATAATACTGCTATTATGTTTACTTTATTCATAGACCATTACGTTACTATGATTCTTGAATATTATTATTATTATTACTACAAATACAAACGCCTATTTTGAAACACCGAAACATTTTATTTTTTTTTTCCATTCAGTGTGCACTTTTCTTTCGTTTCGACATCGATTTTAAGGTTATGAATTATTTTTTTACATCGCATGAATTAATCGCAATTCCTTTCACCTCGATCCTTCATAAAATATTGCGTTTTTATCTTTATTTATTTTTTTTTCGTTGTTCAATTATTAACGGTTAATCGTGTTTTCGATAGTTTTCAAAAGTGGGGAAAATTTTGAAGATTTTTTTTTTTTTTTTTTAATTTTCTATCAATTTTTCGAGAACAGTCAATCGTGTTTTTGATAGTTTCTGAAAGTGGGGAAAATTCGAATTATTATTTTTTTTCTCTTTCAATTTTCCGAGAACAGTTAGTTTCAGTTTATAGAGGTGAGCAGCTAGTTTGGCACTGACAGGTAAACTGGGGTGCGTGCTTTTCCACCCGTCCCCTCTCAACCCTCGCGCTCGCTTAAGAGTGTATCGATTCCGAAGTCCATCCGGCAAGTAGGGCGCGCGTACAAGATGCACTTGTCGAAGGCAGCAGCCGGAGCGCACATTACTCCGTAGCAGAATCAGCGGCCTCTGTTGCTCTCTATATATCTCGCAGTGTAGTTGAGAAGGATACCGGATTGTAGAGTCGAAACGCGAACGCGCGAGCTGTTAATTGCACGCTATAGGTATTTTACCTTCCAATACATATATACCACGATGTATGCCTACACACGGAGCTACCGTTGGAAACTCTCTCGCTCTCTCTCTCTCTCTCGCTCTGCGTAATCCGCAGCTCGTGCGGTTACCAACTGTTTATCGCTACATGCGGCAAACGTAATTGTGAGATACCACACGAGTTTCACTTCCACACACGGATTGTGCATACAGTCGATCGATGGTGAACGACGAGCATCGCTATAGGAATTAACTAATCTTACAGACAATCCATTCGACAATTTCCAAAATCGTAATTTCAACAAAAATTTCATTCTTTCGCGACGACGATCAAAATTACGAAAATTAAAAAAAAAAAAATGTCCGTACCTCCGTTGTTTGAAATTAACGGGAATCAATGAGATGAAAAGTTATGCACTGTCTCTCTGTCTTGTAGACTCGATACTTGGAGAATTGTTTTTTTTTGTTATCGATCGATTTGACGAAAAATGAAAAATTACTGCGTTTGAGATGATCCGTGACTTGCAGACGCGAAAATCGAAAATTTATCGAAAAATAAGAGAAATCGTCAGTGTTTTCCGAGAGGTTATATTTAACATTTGAACTCACGCCTCATGCATCGGATGAATGAGAATTTCGCGCCGCGTACGTTCGCCCCCTTGGGATTTTCTTTATTTCATTATATTTTTTATTATAATACAATGCATAGTCATAATAGCTGGCGCACTCGACTGACCCTAAACTTAAGTAGGTTTTAATGAATGAATAATATAAACAAACGAGAAGATCATATAGACATATATACATATACACACATACACACGCTGACGTACGTAGACATTACCGACACTTAACGAGAGAAAGACACTCGAGAGAAAACAATAAATGGGATAAGCATAAAAAAACTACGTAATAGTATTTTATCGTAAAAGTCGTGTGTAGTGCAGCAGCAGAAGCAGCAGCAGCGGAAGAAGTGAAAGAGTGAGAATGGAATGAGAAAGAAAAAAAAAAAGAATTAAGACGCGATAACGTCGTCGCGTCGAGAAAATGAAGGACTAGCAGGTGTTGTGAAACTTGCCAGAGCGATCTCTTGTCTGTTCAATGATGAAAATGAATTTTTTGTTCAAATCCAATGCAAAGCAATATAATATAAAAAAAAAAAAAAAACAAAGGGTAGAGAGAAGATGAAAAAATCTGGCAGGTTTCACGCGAGCCGCGGCCACACACCGTAGTAGTTGCTATTACAATGGGGAGAGAATCGCGAGAGACAGAACAATAGTTATCACAAATAGACTTAATGATAAAGATAATACTGTTAAGGGGGTGTATAAGCGATTGAATGAATCGCCAAGCGATCGGTCGCTCGTCGTTGAAGGGAGGATGGATCGGTAGGCTTTCGTTTAAATTTTCTTTTTTCTTTCAGTTTATTATACGTAGTTGTTGAAAAAGAAAAATGTGAACAAATTCGAAGTCATTGTGTTGCTTAAAAAAAAAAAAAAAAAAAAAAAAACGGAGATCTAAAAAAAAAATATATATATTGAATGATTATCGATTGTTCGAGTTAATTAAATGGTAAAGACACCGACGGGCTCAATGGGCCTTCCCTTCTATCGACGTTCGCGTCTGATGGTACGCGGGAAAAAAAAAAAAAAAATGAAAATAATAAAAAATAGTAGGCGATTATAAAGAAAAGAAAATATCAGTTCACGCGAGAGAACCTACTATGCAATGAATCCAATAGCAATAAACGTATGAAAAAAAAATAAATAAAAATAAAAAAAATAATGATAACGCGAACAGTCGAAATACAACGATGAGCTTCGCAATGCGGTCGTTTAACGGAGATATAAAAACCCTCTTGTATCCGCGGCATTGAAGAAAATTGTCGTACTTTCCGCTGTTCTCGTTTGACATGCTACACTATACATAATATAAATAAACAAAATATATGAAATGATATATTATATGTCAAGAGATATTTATACTAGTATTTTAATAGTTTAGTACGTAAAAACACAGTATATGAGAAATTGAGAGCGGATGTACTATAAATGATAACAATGATGAGTGATAGAATAAACCGCGAACGCTGTAAATACATACAACACAACAATAGGGGGATACACTCTATTCTACGATATAAAATTATTGTATCTATTGAATATTGGGGATATAGTGATAACAACCAAGATAAAGGGGAAGATAAAAAAAAAAATATTACATAGAATGGATTATATACACCAGCATATTGATATAGTTGAATATGTGAATAGGAGGTTAATATATCTCACTACAATTACCTATATGACTATTTAAGCTATGACAAGAATTTATTATTATGTAAAGAATGAAGCATAGGCATTACACTAAACAGATGAGACACGTAATCATATTATTATATGATGCTATGATAATATGAACATTTAGACAGGATATAGTGCAATGAGAAACAAAAAAAAAAGCAAAAAATAACGTTGAGAATATTTAGGTAGGCTATAAACATATACTTTATTGTTTGTACATTGGGCACGAATGCGCTATATTGTTTTCACCGATATCTAAAACAAATAATGTACTCCGCGCGTTTTGTACGATTTTCAAAGTCACATTTATCGCACACCTCACCGCAGGGCCGGCGTTAAATGATTATATATATCAAACTATTTCCAACACCATCGTCTCTGACTCTGCCACGATATATATAGATATATATATATTCGTACAAGTCTCGCGTATCGGGTCAGCAAATTTTTTGCAAATATGAAACAAAATGTCGAACAACCGCGTTGCGGTTACACGTAAAATCCAATTGTATTACGTTTGATTATCGATCTAAAATTATCTCAGATAATATCCTGCGTTTTTTTTTTTTTTTTTTTTTTTTTTTTTTTTTTTTTCAAATTAATTATCTGATTTGATGCATTTAGGATTATCGCGGCTGAATTTTTTTTTTAATTAACGTCTCCCCTCTGTAAATCGAAGGTCGAACACGCACAAGAATAGTGCGCGGTGCCCACGCGCTCCCCTCCCCCGGATCGGGTATTGGAATCGCGACGTCTCATTCGACAACCAATTGTGTGTTTAAATACGAGACTAAAATCATGGAGGCAAAAGAACCGCGAGACACGAAAGTCGTTCTCTTAAAACATAAAAAGAAAAAAATAGCCTTAATGCCTCGCAACACACGTGGCGCCGGAGTAATAAGTTTCACATATGCGTATTAAAGAAAAAAAAAAAAAAACAAAAAAAGTAATAAAATGAAAGACCAGAGCCGCGCGGTTATCGTAAAGTAATTTCAATCGCTTTTTCTACAAACCACTGCATCATTACCATTATCGATCCGAGACCTTAAAAAAGATAAAATTATTATGATTCAAAGGCAATTTTACGTAATACCTCATTCATCACAAGAGGACACATTGGTGTGTCCGAAAGATATTTATTCGATCGTTCGATTGTCGTGCGAGCGTCGAGAGATTAAAAATAACGCGAAAGTCTGCATTGTCGAAACGAAACCGTTCAGTACCATTCCCCGATCTATATAGTGAAGCGAAAAAAAAAAAAAAAAGGAATTACAAGCGAGATAAAAGTAGAAGGGAAGGGGATCGAGGCACGCAATACTTCTGTAACTGCAACTCCGCAAAATCGACGTCACGTGCGCCACGAAAGTAGTATTGGAGCACCTCGAGCTCGTGCAGTACGCCACCCCCGTCACGACTATCTTACTCCCCCAATAAGAGTAGCTGGCAACCGCCGTCTGTGAGAGTGAGAGGAGACTGCGGTAAACCGGGCCATGAATTCGTTATTAGCGAAGTTAGCACGAGCTTACGTACAGGAAGAGGATAGGGGTGGGGGGTTTCATCCACATGAACGATTTATGTGTGTATACGTGCGTATAGATCGAGTATATGGCGAAGTACACTAAAGCTATAAAACAAGGGAAGAGTATCGGCACGCGTCGGGTTCTCGGCGCGGCCTCTGCAAAATAAATCGAGAGAGGGATAGAACGGAATGAAGAAAAGGAGACGAAGAAAGATAGGAAGGGAAAATACATGGAAAGAAGGTGGGAGCGCAGTGTATCAAGCGAAGTTATCCTCTAGCGTGGTACAACGATCTCTCGGAGACAACACAAATACCTTCGTACGCGTCTACGGATACAAATTCTACACCCTCCTCTCCCGTTCTCTCCTTCATAACCTACACGTAGGCCAAATTCATCGGGTAATAACGCACGCGACGTATCCCACCCACAGATTCGTCGTACACGACCTCGGGGAAGCGAGGAAAGGAGGGGGGGTAGTCGGAGGGCGGGGGTGGGGAGGCGGAAGTGAAGAGAAAACGCTTACACACTATAAACTACTAGTAGTAGCCGAAGGACAAGCCGATATGAATTCGGCGACACGCGGCCCCCGAGGTCAGGGGTGTACACACCTGGTACCGCCCAAAGGCACGCCTACCTGCGCGGCCCCTTCAACCGTCGTGGTTACGCCTACGCGAGGTTTTCCCCCCCTTTTTCCCCCCTCGGTTTTGCATCCCCTCTTTTTCTTTCTGTCCCCCGCAAGGCCATTCTACGCCTATATGCCTAAGCGAGTTCTTACGCCTACGCCTATCCCCACTATATCGACTTTCGGCTACGGCTGTTCCCCTCGTTTCTCAACTAAACTCTTCCTCTTTCATTCTCCACAATCGTCTACCGTCCATGCCTACGCCTCCGCCCCCGTACACGCCTATCCCTACCTCGCGACAGACACGCGGAAATCTCTTTCTCTCTCTTTCAATTTCTCTTTCTCACTCAAACGACTGCGGACACGTTTTTACTTCCCTGCGGCGAGTCTACACATTTGTTCGATGTATAGATTCTGTACTCGATGTTCGGGCGAAATGCGTAAATCATGAACGCACACAGATACACTCGAGAGATTGGATTTCGAGAGGTTTCTTGACTCACATCACGAGGATGTATTGAATATGCGTGAATTTTTCTTCATGCACCTCTTTCTTGTGTCTGTTCATACGCGGTCATTACTACTGGAAAGAAAGCAGAGTTCATTGGTTTTTTCAATAGTATTTGTATAAAAAAAATTCTATCGTTTCTAAAATTGATTCGTTAATTATCTATGCGCGTTCTCTGTTTTTTTTGTATCGACAATTTTTTCGTGTCTGTGCATATCTTATCCGTAACTACTGGACCCCGTCCTTCGCGTTCGTCGTATGCGTGCATACATCAGCGATGTATCTCAGATCTCATCCTTCTTATTTCTCCCTCCTTTCTCTGTCCCAGTCTGACCTCATCTCCTCGATCTACTGTACCCACTTGACGCGGTCTCAATTCTTCGCTTTAACTCGTGCCTACGCCTTTGCGTTACGCGAGGAGAGATGCCACCTTGGAGTGTGTACACGCCTCCGTCATCCCCACCATCCCCAACGGCCAGTCTCGAGCAACTCGACTTCGAGCCCTCGACCGGGTGGAGGGTAGCAAAATCCGCCACTACTACCCCAGTTCGCGGAGGCAACACGCGTTTCCAAGTTTGTAGAACGGGTCACCGGGTGACGCAGCGATAAACGCGCCCGGGGGTAAGCGCGCTTACGAATCCTTCGCGCCCTTTGTCAGATCTGCAGTTCCTTCCGGCTATCCCTTTGCCCTTCGGCTCTTTCGGTATCATACAACATCTCTTACGATTCTTCTTCTATTTTTTTTTTTTTTATCAGACTCGCGTAATCCCTCACCGCCCACAGGCAGACAGAGTTTTCTACGATGCAATCCAACTCTTGTCGCGCACAGACACTTTTGTAGATACGAATGGTAGAGGTCTTAGCTACTGAACTACTATACTGACATATCCTTTTCGACTCTCAAACGCACCTCGGGAAACTTCTGAAATGCTATTAAAACATCCGGAGAATAATAGTCGAAGATTTTGAGAAGCTTGGAGAAAGTTAGTTCGCAGCTTATTTGCTTGGTAATTGATCACCGCTTTAGTCACATTCACGGGTTAGAGATCGAGATGTGGGAAATTCGAGGGCACACGATGTTTATAACACGGAAAAACGCAGTAATGGAAAAAAAAAATCAAAATTATGAATAATTTAGTTGATTTTGGGCTCAAATTTCTTAAATTTTTCATTGAAAAATCACAAGGATTATCGGGAATAACAGCAAATCCGAAATTTATTTTATTCCTAAGTATTTCATGCAAAAATCCGCACTGCTGTTGCAAGAATAAAAAAATATTGTTTTTAGTCAATGACAATTTTTGATGATACCGCGAAATTGATTCCTTTCATCAAACTTGTCGAGGAACCCGTAGATTTGTGCGGAGTAAGCGTACATCGCGCGCAAGCAAAGATCGATGGGCCCTCGTTTTTCCTGGAAACTCATCGACGACACCGGAAGTCTCGTGGTAGCATTTTATTTCCTACCGTTGCGTATTTCATTCCCTCGGACATGTTGTATATTAAACCTGACGCGGTTACGAACAATGCAGATTCTCGAGGTATAATTGAACACCACGGTGGCAACATTCGAGCAAATGACATTGCGAATGATAGAACATTAAAAGCTTTAAAAAGGAAAGGGGGAGGGCAGTCAAAGAAGGCGCTCTATCGACGAAACACGATCGATCTACAATTCATTATTTACAAATGGCCATTGATACTGCATTTCTTTTTCGTCTTTTTTTTTTTAATCTCCATGCGCGAAACTGCACGATGGGACGGATATAAAACTATAGTGTTCGAGAGTTTAACCCGCGCCACCCTGTAGATCGAACGCTCGCATAATAGTAGTTACAGAAAATATTAAAAAAAAATAAAAACAATAATAGGCTTTCCGTAACGATATAAAGGATAAAAAAAAATGATGATGAGATGATGAGGAAGAATGTGAAGGAGGGATGAAGATAAGAAAGGAGTAAAGAAGTTGATGAAGATGATGAAAGAACGAAACCTACGAATTGTTATGTTTTTCTACAGTAACGTTTGTACCGACTTACAACAATATTTGTACAATATTACGATAAACGTGTACCTATACAACATAGGTAAACCCAGATGCAATAACTTTTTTAAACGGTGTTAACAACGGAATATTTTTCATACTACTCTCGCTCGTCGGACGATTCGCGCGCAGGCCGGCCGGACGCCCCTGTGTGCAGGATTAACCCACACACACCTAACTCATTTCGTTTTGTGCCAACCAGCAGACCGTGTTAGATTTGCGTTTCAGATATAATCGCGAGAGTCTCGTTTTTTAAAACAATAAAAATAAACAACAAAATAATCCAATTTATAACGGAGCAATTATCCTCGCCATCTCAACAGATACCTGTAGAATAATTTAAAACAGAAGCAGACACCTGATCTTTGTAATATTCTTTATTAACAGTATAACGGTTTTTCTTTCCCCTTCCGATGGACACTGAAAAAACCCTTTGCAACCCTCTGATTTGCCACGTCGAACAAGGATTCTCGATTCGTCGTAGTAATGAAAAAAAATAAATAAAAAAAATTGCACATTTGCCTCTCGTCGAAAAATCACACATACAGACACACAGACAGACAAATGCGATCGTTTGTCCTTAAGAATCGAAGCAACGCAACATTCGAAAAAAAAAAAAAAAAAAAAATTTTAAATATCGCAATTCACAAATTCGTTACTTTCGCGACACTCTGTACGTATGATATCGCGTGTTATACTTGGAATCGCGACCTTGCTGATCCTAGATATCGTAACAGCTATGCGATAGGACACGTATGAGCCAACGGCTCACAGTGTCCGGTGTTTCTCGCATATGCTTTTACATACCACGCAATTGCGATAAAAAATGGAATCGCAATTCCATTATTCAAGGAACACATTTATCGTCCCAATGGGCGACATAATGTTACAAATTGAAAGAAAAAAAAAGAAAAAAAATAACAATAACTCGATTCAAATCGACAAACGATCGCGGTCACTATAGAGTTCTACCGGGCGACGTCGAAAAAAAAAAACAAAATTGAAGATTATAATCCCAATGATAATAAGCAAACGATTAATCGATCGATTGATTTATTGATTTTCGAAATTCACCTAATCATCGCGCGCCTTGCCACAGTAAACACAAAAAAAAATTTGGAAATTAAAAAAAAAAAAAAGTAAGAAGACAAGAAAAAAAGACGACACGACCCACGCGTATTATACTATACCGTTGTAGATAATCATAAATTCACACACGTTGTCTTATATCGCTCGAGAGAGAAATGAGAAGTTGAAAAAAAAATAAAAAAAAAAAAAGCTCGTCCCAAAGTACATAAATAACGCACCCACAGAGATTGCGGACTCGTGAATTTTATTTGCGATTATTATACTATCTAATGAGAGAGATGAAAGAGGGAACGCGTGTAACGCAGCCGACGATTTTACGGAAGAGAAATTTAAAGATTAAAAAATTAAGCTATCGCGGGATTCTTTTCAAGGCCGCAGTGATAAGAATCGATGTTATCGACGATATCAGCACTAAAACGTCCTCTAAATCGTCGGCTCACGATCGCGATGCGCGCTGATTAACACATAGCGTGATCGATACCTCCGTACGAAAGGGGATGGTATCGCTGTAAACTGAACTTCAGTTTCTACGTAAGATATTTATTATTATTATTATCATTATCATTATTATTATTATTACCATTATATTGTTTTTATTTTCGGTTCTTAGAAGAACGAATGCATATCATAGTTGTAAATTACCAATTTGTGAAATAAAAACTGCAAACTGTTTGTGTTAACATTACAAGAGATGATTTGTGTATATTTCCCATTAACCAAATCCTCGTTACTTTATCCCCGGATATAATTACACTTGGATAAACCAATCATTCTTGAAGATCACAGATTCATCGGTAAGTCTCGCGTGGCTCATCTTTTATCTGTAGTGCATTGTATTTTTTTTTTTCCTCTAAACCCTTTTGCATATTATATCTTCATTGCGAAGTTTAATCTTCAATCATTGTTTCTAAAAAAAAAAAAAAAAAAAAAAAAAATCGAAAGGACTCGATATTGTCGCTACAAAAAAAATTCCAAATCTGCTCATTATCGAAAAAAAAAAAACACAAGAATCTTTCTAATGTTCTCAGGTAACTCTGGCATTGGGTCTCGAGGCAGGTGCCTGGGGTGCATTGGTCGATCGCGCCGGAAGTCACGGCGGTAGTCCGAGTCCCCTGTTAGCTCACACGGCCGGTTTCGCGGGTCTCGCGAGTCTCGCGCGTCGTTGCGGCGTTTGTCTGGCAACATTTCCATCCGCTTGGCTTTTGGAGCGTCACGCGCTTCTTCAGCACGCCGGACAGCCGAACGACGACAAGCCATTCACGTGCGAGCAATGCGGCCAGCGTTATCGCTATCGTTCGGCTTACGTCAAGCATCGAGAACAGAATCATCGGGCGCGACTTCCAGCCGACAAACTCTTCACTTGCGACGTATGCGGCATGCAATTCAGGTATCTAAAGTCATTTAAGAAACACCGATTGAATCACGCGCTCGAGCGTTTGCAACGAAGTACAAACGAACAGACGAACAACAGTGCCGCGTCACTGTTGTCAAGCGTCGAGAGAAGCGATCAGGTATCGAGTACCGGTGAACCGTCTCTCTTAGAGACCGGAAGTGACACGAATCCAGGCGATGCCGAGGAGGTTGCGAGGGAAATATGTACGGAAAATACGCGCGACGAGGCTATTTCGGAGACAACGAGCGTACAGGAAAATCCAGAAGTTCAGGATGTTCAAGCGATGGATCTCGGTACGGGTGGAGTAGCCGGAAGTGGTGGAGGTGGGACCAGCGAAGCCGGTGACGTCGAGGAGACGAGCGTCGATCACGCGGCCGACGATCTAGAGCTCCGTAACAGCGAAAATGCTGAAAGGGTTTTGAGTCTCGTCAGCAGTAGGGCTCATCATCACGATCCCGATCGACGGGAGAGACGATTCGCTTGTCCGTTCTGCGGCAAGTGCGTTCGATCCAAAGAGAATCTCAAGCTTCACGTTCGCAAGCACACCGGTGAGAGACCGTTCGTTTGTCTATTCTGCGGACGCGCCTTCGGCGGAAAGAGCGATTTGACGAGACATCTTCGTATCCACACGGGTGAGAGACCCTATCACTGCGAGATGTGCGGCAAATGCTTCGCTCGGGCTGATTATCTTTCCAAACATCTTACCACTCATATACATCACAATCATCAGCGTTGAATCAACGATTGTTCCGTTTCTCGCCCATTAGCCGCGAGTTATTGACCTCCAATTTCCGTTGCGATAATCCCCTTCCGTTTTCCGGCCTTTTTGCGCTTCCGCGTTCCTCGATTATGTTATCTTCTTTATTTTTTTTTACACACCAATGTTTTACCGCGCGCTTCCTTTATGGAAAAAAAAAAAATTGAGGGAACTCCGATCACTGATCGCCGAATGACACGATAGAATCCTCGAAATCCCAACAAAGGTCTACCAATTCATGATAATAAATATCGGCCCACTGTACGTAATTCAGAGTACGTAAAGCGAAGAAATATAATAAATATAAGAAGAAAAGACGAGTCGCAGCAGCACACAAGGCCCAACCACCGAAGCGTCAATTACAATATGGGCAAAAAAAAAAAGTGAAAACTCCGTCGATAATTCACCGATCAAAGGATCCATGGGACAGTGGATTGGAGGATCGCGGAGATCCGTAAAAACAACTCCGGAAATTTGAACGTACAACGCAACTCACCGAGGGAGGTGAGTGACCGATTAGACGAATCTTAATACTAACAGAAAAAGAAAAACGAGTTTTTACATTAAATAATATATTATTAATTACACGATACGCTATAGTGAGAATAATTTTGTGATAAGAGGACTCGAATACCAAAGAATTGGGAGGTGGGGGCTCCTCGACGAGCGTTGATCAGGGCGATAAATAATTAATTATCATTAATTGCAATTATTATGCACCAAAAGGCAGAATCAACGAATTGTGCAATTTCTGTTTATTTTTATTTTTGTTTTTGTTTGTTATTCTATTACTATTCGTTCGTCTTATCTTCATCGTTGCAGCACTTATATGATTGTCGTCTCGGATGACGAGTGATATTACAATGATAACAGAAAAAAAAAAAAAAAAAAAAAACAGATGGATTACCGATGAACTCGTGTTGACGATCGCACGGGCTATTATTGAATATTATATAGTGATATAAATATTATATTGGAGGTAAATAGAACGTGAAGATGACGAAAGTCGATGGCTCGTCGCGAGGAGAATGACGATTACACATTTTCTAATGATAGAACACGAGATGTCCGTATATCGGAAGGGTATACCTATTGAAGCGCGAAGTATAAGAAATTCGCGTTTTTATTATTGAGTAATTAAACGAAAATAAAAAATAAAAAAAAAAAAACGTGCGCGGTTCGAAGCTCGCGGAGCGACGCTTGAGACGTGCGCGTGAGACGGAAGGGCGCGGAAAAATTTGTTTGGTATGAAAAAAAAAAAAAAAAAAAAAAAAGTCACGCTCGATCGTTTCGTTTTCCGAATACTAAACAGAAATAGGAAGAGATCCGATCGTTTTAACATGCGTCCTTCCGGAAAGCGTGCCGGTGCCTTTGAATCCCGAATCCCTTTACGTGGATAGCAATAATTTTTCATTTTTTCGTTTATCTCTATCTCGCCGTATCTATTTTCTCTCTAACTGTCTGTCTCGATCTCGATATAAATCGTTCGTCTGTTTAGTAGAGTGAAATTACACAAGAGGCGCGTAGGACACAATTTTATCTCAATGTCGCGGGTAATGAAAACGGGATGATAAATTAACAATAAAAAATGTCCTATGCGTGATATGATAATTTTCTTTCTGTTCTTACATACCTACACACACTATATAAATATATATAAGGACATATATATATATATAGTATATATAAACACGTTATATAGTCGCGGAGCCCGTAACGCGATTCTTCAACGTTCTATCTTAATCCAACGAACGATCTTGTAAATAGATTTACATTGTATTGATAGCGTACATGTTTTAATGCTCCTCTGTAAACGGCTTTACTTTGTCCATTCAGTGTCCGTACCATTGACGCACCGGATGCGCGAGACACGAGAGGCGATACCGATTCTATGAACTTCTCAATAACGCCTTAAATTTTCTCATTTATATACGTCTTTCACCTCGAGCTCAACAAAACGATTTTCATGACGGTTTTACTTTAACTGTAAAGTTATTTCAAGTGCCAAAGTGGAGTATGAAAAACACGAGATACCGTCACCGAGTCGCGATTGCGGCGTAACGATTTAAACGAAAATCATTTTTTTTTTAAAACATAATTTGGGTATTCGCCTGTGCGTTCTCGTGCTTAGAATACAATTGTATTCGAACCGGTGAACAAATAAGTTGATAGAAGGTGCTAATTAGATATTAAGGGTCCGAATCGCCGTGTGCCGTCCGGCCGGCCGTCTCGCAGAGCCAACGACATAAATAATTACTATATTTACAAATATACAAAAAAGAAATTAACAACGTACTAGCGATAACGTCTTCTGTGCCAAAGAGACACGACAAAAAAAAAAAATCTGTGTAAAGAGACGAAGCTACGGTGCGATACTGAAGAAAAAAAAAAAGAAAGAAAAACCAATCCGTCGAACGAAATTTAAGTTTCCCTCCAAGATGTTCAAGAGCGGCCCGGCGTTTTCGAGTGGCCAATAAGAAAAAAAAAAAAAGTCTACTCATAATTAGCGTTAAGACTAATTAAGATCGTAAACATACGGTTACTGCTCGTTTCCGTATGTTAAATTATTCATAGTGTATGAGACGATAAAAAAAATGTGTGCAACGAAGGACAACCGGGCGCCGCGTTGAATTCAGAGAAACCTTCGTAGGCAATTTTTTTTTTTTTTTTTTTCGTTCTCTTACTCTTTAATCGAGCGGAGTGGGAAGATAAGGGTTTCGTGCCGGATGAGTCAGGGATCTTTCCGCTTTTCGTGTACCGGATACCGAAGCTATGCATGAGGGACTGAAGCGGAGAACGGCCTTGCGACTGGCACACCGAGTTTCCGGTCACGTGCATCACGTAAATCAAGCATTAAGGCGATCTCCCGACTCGAAACACGTTTTCGCGATCCCCTCTCCTTCTGCCATTCGCTTCTATAACTTTGCCGGACCACTGGAATCCCAATACGAAAAGAGCGCGTTAGCTTGCGAAAAATGTACTAAAAGTCCATATCTAACCTTTACAAGAATTCCCACTTCCGCTTCGAACAAAACTTCGGGCCTCTCTTTTAACTAATAATTAACTTACTGCTCTGAATCAACGGCACCTGCGTTGTTCGTTATCGAAACCCCGAAACAAAAAAAAAAAACAAAAAAACACAAAAAACCCACAAAAATAAATAAAAAAAAAGCAACGAAACAATCGTTATTACGAGAGGCACACTAAACGAAACGGTCCTCTCCGATGACCTCTACATCCCTCGGCGTTGTGCTCTTTCGCAAATTCGCAAACACTACAGTTATTTAGCAACGATTCGAGCAATTCCATGGCTCCTGGTTTCTTTTTTTCCTCAAATTATACGTTCCTATATATAAACGGGGGAAAAAAAATAATTCAAATACCTAAAAAAAAAAAAAAGAAGCGGAACAACGTAGAAACAAAAGAGACAATGACTGTGATTAGTTCTTCCTGCCGGATAGCGCGATCAATTTTCCCAACACAGATGTTTGTTTGTTTGATTTTTTTTTTTTTTTTTTTTTTTACTATTATACGTTTTTATCTGTTACGCGATATACAGTGTTGTACACCGGGTTTTTTGTAAATAATTTGAAGGTTGTGAATTGAAGGACTATAGTGTGACGCGAAACTCCCTTGCGTACGAAGCCCTATCGACGCATCGGGCCGAAAATCGTTTTATCCGCGAACCGTGGAAATGCTAGTGTTTGAAACGCGAAACTCGCAAAATTCGTCGTACTCGTCGACGTTCGGATGATCGATATCGAGTTATAGTGCAGAAACTCCGATGACAAAGTGATACCGGAGAACACCGATGTACAACTCTTCGCTGCAGTTTACAACACGAAGTTACGCGAGAGTCACGATCGCGTTCATATAATAGTCGTTCTCGTTTCTCTACGCAAATTAAAATACAAGTACTTACCGCTGTGCGCTACATACGTTAATCTGTCCGCAATATATTCGTGTCACTCCATTTACCAGTTCATGAATATATTGTTTTTTTTTTCTCGCGCAATACTTGTAAAGTACATCTGTAACAAATATCGAAAGCCTAATTGCACATCTTGAAATTGGTTGTTTTCCGACAATCGATTAATCGCAATGAAAACCATTAATTTTCAAAGAGGGCATAACGAGGAATAATTATAACGAATTGATCGTATTATCCGGTTGAATTCTATTTAAATTTAAACGAATCTCCATCTATCTCTCTTTTGCTCTCTCGTCGAGCTGATAAAACGAAATAATCGATGTACACTCTTGAAATAATAAAATAGTCGTACTACACAAAGCCAGGCGTTATGGAATTATAAGGGCATTTTAAAACACGGTGAAAAAAAAAAAAAAAAAAAATCTATATAGCTATCTGTAAAACACCAAGTAATATTTATTGACGATGATAGTAGTAAATATGAAAAAAAAATCTATTTAATGAATGTTCCTATATTTGTACTCTAAGTATGTAATAAGTGTACTATATTGATATTCGATGGTGATTTCACGTTTTTACCGGAAACAACAGCAACAACAACAACAACAACAACAAAAAAAAAAACATAATAACGATAAATGGAGTGTCTGTGTAGATTGTAGAAAACTTGTGAAGTTACACACTTGACACACCGACACACGGAGTTTAAACGATGGAGGAAGAATAGCGTTGTAAGAGAGGCGACAAAAAAAAAAAAAAAAAAACTAATGCGAATCCTACGTGAATGAAGAATTTTAGAGGGAATGGGGGGACAAAAAAAAACACAGATTAAGTGAGAAAAAAAAGGGGTGTTGGAAGCGATATTAGGGAGTTTACAATGTAAGCAGGTCGCGCGTGGCGGAGGCAAGGGTCTTCCTATATTGACTGAACGATCAGATGTGATATACGCGTAAGGAATAATTATTAACAATTATTTACCATAATTCGTAAATATTATGTAATTAACGATTATTAGTATGGTTACGATATACAAACATTATATCTATATATTGTGTATAGGTAGATAGGGGCATATACAATGTTTTTATCTGGTTTATCGATGTTCCGAGGATATTAACTAATTAATATTAACGATATATGAATATTATGCTAAGTGTATTTAGGTAGCAAGCCGACGATTCTCTCGTGATCGATGATGATAAAAAAAAAATAAAAAAAAAAAGATAACCTAAAAGAAAAAAAAAATGCTCCGTTAGACGGGACCGTGAGAAACTTGACAAGGATATTTTTTTATTAACATTGGCTGTTAAATCCACAAAAGCAGTGCAAATAATAATAACGCGTTGCCTCGCATATATTGTGTTTAATATATTCGCCTTTATACAGATGATGATTCCAATGTTCGTTCCGTCAATTCTGTGCACGAAAATATACTATGTATAGTATATATATAATAGTTTTGGATTTAAACTACAGCGGAAAGTACAAGGGAAAAAAAAAAAAAACTCTTCTCGCTCAAAGTTCTCGCCAAGTCCCCGATAATCGAGCATTATTAAGTTATAATAAACGAAGCGGTCCCAGATATGCGCCACCGCGGAGTATATAAAGTCCGAGATAACGCGTTTCGTGCAATAACGCAGTTTGCTCAATCCTTGGTGTCCGTCGATCGTCGGTGGTCCGTCCGTCCACTTGTACGGTACGACCATATATTTAGATTATTTAACTACGAGTCCGATCTGCATAGTCGCAGATATAATCGTAGTTCCCGGTGTGTCTAGTTAGTGGAAACAAAAATAAATAAAATAAAAAAAACAAAAAAAATATGCGGCAAGGAGGAAAAAAAATATATATAAAGATATATAAACCAACACACACGACGATGATGCTAATTGTCCCGATTAAGCGCGTAACTTGAAAAAAAAAAAAAAAAAAACAAAAATCATATATATATGTCTCTTTCTCTCTCCTTTTTCAACCTCCTCGAGTCTCGATGTCCTTGGTGTCTATTCTAAATCGTTATAGCGGAAGCAAAAGTAATGAAAAACGAAAAAACTAAAAAAAAAAAAAACAAAAAAAAAATCGTGGAAAAAAAACATTTAAATAATCCTGTCTGTGTAGATTGTCGAACTAACGTTTTTTCTCATTCAGCGTGGTTGCAAAATGCTTCTACGTCTAGCGATATTCGATATATCTTCGTTGTGAAAACCTTTTTCATTTCGTTACGTGCCGCTTAAACAACGAAATTGTGATTTTTCTAACGTAAAAATAATAATAATAAAAAAAAAAAATTAAAAAAAAAACAGGAAGCTATTAACTATTACTATACAGTTCGAGTGCGAAAAAAATCGCTATATAAAAAGAAAAAAAAAAAAAAACAATGTAGAAAATGAAGAAGTAAACGCGCGATTGAGGCGTTTCGTACGACCAAAGAATGAGTGATGGAAACCAAAGTGCAAATACCCTCTCTCACACTTTATCAAAGAAAAGAAAAAAATGTTTTTATTGATTCCTCTCTTAGCTCGTAATCTCTCGTTGTCGGGAGAATGCGTTTGTTTTATCGTTGAATTATAATTTGTCAATTGTTCGGGAAAGATAGAAATTTTGCAATCACTCTGCCAATACAAGGAACCTTCGTGGCCGTACTATCATCGTTTTATCGTGTACCTTTATTAGATATATTACCCGTAAACATACTATATATAAATATATATATAGTACATAACGATGAGTCATATTGCAGGGCTGATCTTACAATGATTCGACGAATATAAATCGGCGCGTTTCGGCCGCGTTATGTCGCAATGCAATATGACGTGGATGTTAGAGATATTTTTCAACTTGTACTAAATGTGATAATTGATGAATTGACAATGAGCAATCTAACTGTAATATAAATATTATTATTATTACTATATTGAATGATATATTATATATAAAGAATATGGAATCGATGTCTGTCGTACAAGCCGTAATAATAGGAATTTTACATAGTTATATGTGTTAGCTATACGTGTGTGTATGGAATTTTTAATTTTTAATGAAAAAAAAACAAAAAAAAAAACCGAAAACTCCGGTGATCGATGGGAGAGTTTACGAAACTTGAATAATGTCCGTACCACGGTTTCAGATCTGTCCACACAATTCGTCCAATGACGCGAGGTGATAATGACCACAATCGATATAACGATTATTAACACTTACAAAGAGAGAAAAAAAAAAAAAAAAAAAAAAAAACAGATACTAACGCAAACTCATAGGATCCTTCGTTAGAATTCGCTTTCGCTATAAGTATGTTAAATACTAATTAAAGAAAAAAAATTCGAGTTCCGATGAAAGTATGAGAGATAATAACGACCCCGCGAGGCGCACAGTTCTCTCCCACGGGGGAGTTTACGAAAACGACGAATATTACGACGACGAATTCGCGACTGGTACAAAATGAATTTAAAAAAAAAAATGCCCATCCCCTCATTGCAATCCGATCCGTAAATCACGATATAGATAATAACGATTAATTGACCAAACGGGAATTAATATTGACGAGCGCCGTTGGAAGCGCTCGATCTCGTCACCGACAGATATGCCAATTTTAAGCGAACCACCTCGCGCCAATGGTTTGCGTTAATAATAATAATGATGATGATGACGACGAAAAAAAAAAAAAAAATTACTATTATTATATTAATATTATATAAATAGTAATGACGAATAATTATTATTACTGACACTGTACACGTCCGACACACATACACACACTCACACGAACTATTTAACCGGTTGTTGTCTACGATATAATGTTATTTTTCTAATTCATATTCAATTGTTATTGTTGAGGACGAGCACATCGAATTTTAGGGGAGAAAAACCGTGAATGTATTGAGTTGCTGACGGCTTTTTCGGAGTCGCTGGTAATTCTTTTTTCAGATATGAAATATTGTATTTGCGATTGGCGGGCTTTACAGCCGCCCCCTGCGAGAGAGATCGATGTAATTTTAGTCTACGTCGTGAGAGTTGGTACTAATGTATGGCGATTACACAGCGAGTACCAAGCATATTAATAAACGAAGTGCGGTAAAAAAAAAAAGAAAAAAAAAAAAAAAAAAAAAAAAAACATGAAATCGAGAAACATTCTCGATATTGAGCGCGTTGCCGACGGGAACGCGTTCGACGTTGAGGGGGCGTGAAGGGCGAACAGCGGCAACATCGAATGATTATTTAAATGGAAAATATATTAACGTCGGTATTAACCGGTGTTGACTGGTGTCCGTGCGGTTTTTCCGATTAATTCCATTTTTTTTTTTTTTTTCTCGTACCGAATTTTTGCAGCGAAGTAAGCGCATTATATATGTGGAATTGAGCCGATGCCGACGAGTAATATAATTACACATGTACTCTTGTGAAACTCTTGACGCAACTTAATGCAGATCGCTCTAATAATAAATTTAAACGACGACGTCGCGGATTTGTTCGAAAAATTACGAAGAAAATGATGAATAAGAGCGATCGCGCGCGAGAAGTAAAGTAAAATCGATCGAGCCTACCGCACTGTACTGTAAAAAAAAAAAGAAAAAAAAAAAAACATAGCTAAGGCCCTTTTTATTGTGAGTCGCACGAGGGCCTCGAGGGCGGTGCGCTGGCTTCAGATAATGCTGCGGACGCGTATTGTATTTTTTGTAAGGCCCACTCTGCCAGATTGTGATAACCGAGTTCGCAACATCGTCGATAGCCATCGCCGGCGCACGGCCCCGCACTCTCGGTCCCATTAGGTACGCGAGAAAACCGCGGTACAGAGAATAAACACAGTATCTTTTTTTTTTTATTCACTTGACCGACTCGACCGAACGCGTTAAAAAAAAATCATAAAAAAAATTAAAAAAAAATTCGATCGCGATGAATACATCGCGATTTTTTGTTTTTCGTTAATTGCCGATCGTGTTAAACACAATTATTATCATCGTGAGAGGTACGGTCGGGTCGTCGACGATTTAAAAAAAAATGAAGAAAAAAAAAAAACAAACAAAGTTTTAAAGAGCGTATTGCGATGGCGCAGGCAGGTATCCGTAATGCCAAAGATACGTCGTTGTACGAAATAATGTTAAGACGGTAAATGACGATGTCGACGATGGTGGCAAAAAAAAAAAAAAACGAAACAAAAAAAAAAAAAACATGAAACGGTGAATTGTTATTATTTCGTAATATTATAACGTAATATCAGTGTCGTGCAAAGAGCGGCTGAGCTCCTCGGTGTTGTGGGTATACATACTCGTTCCTAGCAACTCGTATGATGGTTAACTACTCATACTACTCATAACATTGCATTGATCCACTTTACTCTACTTATTCGAAAAATAAATAAATAAATTCTGTCCAATCTCAATGGTGAACTTGTTATCGTCTATTTTTATTCAACCTGCGCGTACGTCGTAAAAAAAAAAAAAAAAAAAAAAAAGAAAAAAAAATCCTCGTAAATCGTCATTACAGATGGTAAGTTTTGGGATTCAGGAAATCAAACATAAACGAAGGGATTGTTGTATAAAGAAGAAACATCGTTACTTTATTAACTGCTATAACTTGGATTGAATAACTCTGAATTACATTGTCATATATTACAATTGTAGATTTGTTAATTTTTTTTGTTTTTCTTTTCTTCTGTATCAATGGTTCGTTGACGAGTTTCCTTGTTGCCATCTTCTTACTTTCGAGTACATCGTTATTTGTTCATCGTGTCATGGGTGGGAGATTTTTTGTTTAATTTTCCCTTTGCGATTCAATGAGAAACACGCAAAAGTATTTAATAGCGCCAAAAAAAAAAAATTGGCTTAATGTAATAATAATATCTAAGAGTTAATTGCGTCGTCATTGACGCTAACATATTACAAGATAAATTTCATATTCATATTTTCGGAACGCCGTTACGTCCGAACAGACTTGTGAAATCGATTAATTTCGAACGAAACAATCGAAATTTCGCTACTTGCGATTCTTTTCTCCTCAAGCAATGATAATAATAATAATAATAATAATAATGAAAAAATGCGTTTGATTTTCGCACAATTTGCGAAGAACTTAATAGCGATGTTACGTTAAGCATGCGATATAACTAATTTTAGTTGCTACCCGATCTCGTGTTATCCGCCGTTTGTTGTTAAACGTTTTAAAAAAAGAAAGTCATAAAAGAATAGACAACAAATTCAATTGATTATATATGGAAAAACGTAACTCTTACGGCGGACGAGATTAAAAAACGTTTCTAACTTACAACGTATAAAGTAGTTGACACGTTGAACACTCACGGGAATCATAGTTATCTATGCGCATTTCAAAATCGATTTTTTTTTTAAACGTAAAAACGATATGTTCGTATATCACGCGCCATTGACCATAAAATCACAATTCGTTTCTGCAATAATCCCGGTAATGTTCGTTATCGACTATTTTGTTTCAACTATCGTCGACGGCGGAGCTTTGACTTTCGACATTAATTGCACTGGTGTACGCGTTGGGAAGCGTTGGAAAGCAACGAGACGTGGTAAGTGATTCGACGAAAATATATATATATAATATCCGCGAATTGAATGTAACGAAAGGAATTCTATGAGAGCGTAAACACCGAAGCGAGGAGATATCTTCTCGATCTTACGAGACGACGGAAGAATCATTTATCGAACGAAGAAACAAAACGGTTCTCGCAAAACGCGTTTTGGAACGAATATAAAAAGAAAACTAAAAAAAAAAAAAAAAGAAGAATGATGCCGAATTTCGTGACTGAGGAAGAGATCTATAGGGGGCTATATCTTTCGAAACATAATCACCCGCTTACCGCGCTTCACGCTTATAAACGGACCTTCAGCTCTTCCATTCGTTGCTTTATTCTTCGCCGCATCTCCTTGTACCTTAAATTAATAAAATCACAAATTTTATTCAAAATCTTCATTAAGTCTTTTTTTTTTCTTTTTATACTCGTGTTGTTTCGTTTTGTTACCGTGTTATTTTTTTTATTTTTTTTTATCGAGTATATCATCGTTTCCAAAACTAACTTTTCTTTTAACAGAAGAATCTGCCGTTCCTCCTCGTAGTGATAACGCTGCAGTATCCCATGGCACTCGGCTACCGATAGATTCAAAAATTGCGCAACGTCCGAACTAATCTCCGGTGTGGATAATTTATCGACGAGGAAAAGCCGCGCGACGTTCTCGTGCGGTCCGAGAACCACGCGGACCTCTAAGGGATACTCGTCTTCTCTCAATCTGCGTTGTTCTATGAAAAAAATAAATAAAATAGCAAATCACCGCTTAATATTAGTTAGTTCTCCTATTATTATATCGTATAGCGACTTCATTGTTGCAATTTCTACCTCCGTTGTCCCGCACAACGAACAACGCAAAGTTATCCGGCTTCGCGTCGACTTTGTATTTGTCGAGCATAAGATTTATGACTTCTTGAGTACTGACGAGACTCGTCACCCAAACGGACATCTGCGATCCATGAGGCGGTGTGAAAAAACTCGTTTCTCGATTGTAAAAATGTCCGTTTATCGAACAGCGACGTCGAAGGCGACTTCGCGATTGACGCCTTCCGCCGGGTCGACGTCTGATCGCCGTCGATCCTTGTTTACGCCGCAAAACTACTCCGTCCAACTTGTAAGAAAATACGGGATTATTCGTCAGTTATTACCATTTTTACTGTTTTACTATTCGAAAGCATGAAATTTAGTGGTTCGTATGTTACCTCCAATCCGCTGTCCGTAGACATCGTCATATTATCGTCATCGCGGAAGTGCAACGAATTCACAGAATCCGTATCGCTGTCGCCTCTGTGCCTTTGCAAGCAATCGGGTCCCGACATCGAACGATTTAATCCCTTTTCAATCCAACTATCGTCGTTGCTGATCGATCGATTGCCGATGCTTTTCTCCAAACTATCGAAATACTCGACGCGCCTCAGTGTACCATTCTTGTTCGGTGTTCCCTGATAATTCGGCGTATCCGTACTCGACGAACTGCCTATGCTGTGCGTCGGCGTACTCGTTATACTACTGTCGCAAACCTTTGCCTGATGAATCGGGCTATTTATACTCGAATTTCCACGCTGATCCGACGCATCGAGACTCGACTGACTCGACAACGGTGGAGTTTCGGTACTGGAATGTGAACTTATCGATGGAAGACTCTCCGGCATCGTTTGATAAAGTTTGTTGCCGTCTTCTACTTTGCGCTCCACCTGCGAAGTTAAATTTTGAAAAATTGTAATTATTCGATATTTCAGGGGAATTATGTAACAGAGTTATTAAAAACCTGAAGCAATTCGTCCAACTCATCCCACTCCATTGTTTTGACGTCCAATTTCATCGGCAACGTGAGACTCTTCAAGTGATCGGGCGACGCTGGTACCGAATTCGGCTCACTTTCCAATTGGCTCTCAGTCGGTGATATATCTTTACTCGTTACTTCCGGCTTGTCGTCGTCGCTGTCTTCGGCTTCCTGAACAATCGAACAAACGATTTTTTTGCTTTTTCGTAACTGATTTAGTTAATAGTGTTTTGTTTATCAATTCGGACCTCCGATACGCTTCTTCTACAGGAATTTCTGTTTCTCGCTGTGACGACCGTTCGCTGATCGTCGTCTTCCTTTAGATGTATTACTCCCCGAACGCCCCAATAAATTCTCAATGCTCCTTCGAGTATCAATCTTCCGTTAACTTCTCGGCTTCTTATACCTCCGCTTTTTCCCTCGTAATACTGATTGAATACTTTCAGCTTTGTTTCCAAGTGTGATCTGCAAAAAAAAATGTTTTTTCCAATGCAATATTTCTTTTAATTATTCGTTTTTCAACGCAATTTTTCTTTATAATTCAATTCTTTTTCAATGCAATTTTTTTTTAATTCGTTTTTTTTTTAATGCATTTTTTTTTTTTACAATGTTCCAACGATATTTGTTGAGAAATATCTTTAGGACGTTGCATTTGGGTGAATTATTATAATCGGTTTGTTGAGTCGGTAAATTTTGTACCGTGGCAATGTAGAACGCGGCTCCTTCTTTCCGAAACTTGTGTGAGACTCGACGCGTGTGCCGTGTCCAAATAATTGGGGTCCGAACAGTGCGCCATAGCAAGGTACGTGACAGTACGGCACACCCTTGTGCTGCGAAGGAATGCAAAATTATATTACGTTGTTAAAAATATATAAATTTACTTAAAAAATAACATTATTCAGCCGATGGATACCTCGGCGTGCTGTCCGGGATTTAATCTTTTGCCGCATTCCTCGCATCGCAAGCATTCGGGATGCCAATCGTATCCCAGCGATTGTTTGCGCTCCGCTAAAAATGTTCATAAATCGAAAGTTACCGTCTGCCTGTTTCTCGAACGAAATTGATACACAAACTCGCGCGACAAAAGCCATTGTTTTTCATGGATTATTCGAACGCCAAAACGCCAAAATTCGCGAATGATGCGCGAATAAAATATCGTAACGCGAGTAAATTTTCAGCTGTAACCTCAATGTGGGTACATTGACCTCCGTTCGTATTCTCGAACAGCTACTTTTTTTTTTCAATAAACAAGATTTTCGCGTACGCGAGAGATGCCGTGAAGCATTCCGGCAAACCTGGAGCTTCGAGTAGCATCTTCGCGGCGTTAATCGACAAATTCGAATGTGTGAAACAATGGAAAACTTTGGTGGTATTGTCAACGTCAAAGTTATCGGAGCATGAAAAAAAAATGCGCATCGTGAATATATATTTTCACAGACCGAAATAAACGGGTTTTCCGCATTTGTGGCACTTCCACATGATTGGCACGTGCAACGGTACCACTTTGTTTATTATTGTTAACTACGCGCGACAACGCTACAACATTTTGTTTACAAAATCAAATGAGACTTGGCGAAAATGACACGCGGATACGTCACTGGAGGAGATCGGGTGGGTAGGGGAGGGGAGGAGATCGGCAGTGGAGATGAAGACGGGGGACGAAAAATTGTGCTCCACGCATCTACCGACTGGAAAGAGGCGGGGCCACTAACATCCACAGCGTGCATTTATCGTTCGAATGGATCGCGTTTTACAAATTTTAAACTTTCTTTAAAAAACCCTTTATTACCTACCAGTTTTTTTTTAACAGATATTTTGTCCCCTCCCCTGCGTGTCCGTGTTCCGCAGGGCATCAAACACATTGTTACAAATTATACGGGGGATTAAAGAGAAAGGTAATGAAGGACTACGTAAAAATCGGAAATCGATGTTACCGATGCGGACATTATTATCGCATTTATTATCGCCAAATTCCTGCCTCGTGGGATGATGATCCATCGCTATACGACTAGAAATCTCTGTGTGGTTGAATTACGATTTTTACAATCGAATGATTTTACAAATAGTTATTCAAAACGCAAATGGGTATGAGTCATGGTGCAATCCAAGTCTTTTGGATTGCTACCGAATTATATCGACGATATTCGTCTATAGTTTGTCAGTGCTACAGCGAATATCAACGCGAATTATCGTATCAATAAATTACTCTACACATTAGTATACAAAACAAACAAAAAAGTACATATAAAATTGGATTATCACAAAATGACCGTATAATCTCCAGTATGTCTAAAATTCGACGAAATCGTTGTCGTCGCTTCTGCTTATCGGATCTCCTCGCAATAATGCGATAATCATACTGGAAATGAAAAAAAAATACACAATTTAATAGTTATTCAGCTATTTTAAATTTCACGATGTCTCTTCTAAGGTACACCTACCAGTATAGATAAATAAAGAAGAATATCAGATAATATCCAAGATAAATCATACAGTCGCGCGTATGTTTCTTAAGCTGTCCCCGATTGTGTATTTCCGTGGGATCAAAGACTCCCATGTTGCCTCTGGGTACCGTGAAAAATTCGTACAACAACCATAGGGTCATCGGTAAATTTACCAAAGTCAGCATCCATTGTCCGTGAATAAGGAGCATTAAATTCAGTAATGCGTGCGCCGTAATTTTTGGCACAACCCACTGAAAAGAAAAAAAAACAATCGTTTTATTGTTTAAACAAACATCAAAATATTAAATTTCGTAACAACTCTCGCTTACTTTGTTTAAACTCGAACAGCATTGTTGAGCGTTTAAATAATCGCACTCGAGATCGGACAGTGCAATTACCTGGATATTATAAATGGTTAAGAAAAATATGATAAATTGAATTACCGCGCCGTCACGTGACTCAAACGGCGCAACTCAACGACGACGAATGTTTCTAGAAAACCAACACACATAGAGGGTTACATCGATAAACAGAAAAAATTAGCGTATTGCCGTTAGCTGGATATCTATTTCTAAATTTATCACACGCTCACTCGCGGTCTCTCGTGGATTGAGGAAAAGGATACAAAGTATACCAAAACGAACAGCACGGATCCGGTGTCGACCAACGCGAACGCAAACAATAAAGGCTCCGAAATAATGCTCATCCTGACGAGTTTTGTCAATGGAAGTACCTCAGCACGTCATTCGATGAATGATATCGATAATTCGTGAATCAGCTACTTTATTATACAGCGTCACATAACCCGGCGAATGTGGCTTTCTCATCCCCCAGAGCCAAAGCCCCAACACAACAAAAAACTTCGAACAAAATTGAAAACTACCGACTACTACTGGGGCTCTTTGTCAAATGCCGGACTTCACGCGTTTACCAACGTGTCGGGGAATTTCGTATTACCGCGTTTGTAATATTACGACGATCCTTACTGAGGGGAAGGGGGCTAAAAATTCACTATACCGACGAGCGTCCGGTTGAACTGTAACTACTACACCTGCTTCGAAACATCTGTCAAAACGCGTGTAAAAATTGTCGATAATTCATTCGCACGATGTAACGAGTACGCGCAAAGGTTTAGTTAACATGTAGCCTCGAGGTAGCGATCGTCCAGCGACAGAAATATCAATCGATGAAACTGAAAGACCGCACTATCCACTAATCGCGTTTAACAATCGATATAATAATTACAAAATCAATACAAAACGCATTTTGAGTCGTCTGTGTTCGATTCATATCAACAAAACGGATAAAACGATAATATAACAAAAAAAAAAATGTTTCGCGACACGCCGAAAGTTGTCATCGAGGATAGCCAAGCGCCGTCGGCTACCTATGTTGTTCACATTCGTATGGAAGATCTGCTCGAAAAATTGAAACTGCTAAACTACGATAGCGAATTTGTTCACGAACTTAAAATGAAACCAATCAATAGGTAAACCGATAAATTAATCGTATTATTAGGTTATTTTTTTTTTTTTTTCGATTTATATGATTATCAATTTTTTGCAAACCTCAACAGGCATTATTTTGTCATACCAACAAATTCCGGAGAGCAATTTCACATGTTTACCTCTCTGGCTGCGTGGCTTATAAGAAAGACTGGCAAAAGCTTTGAATCGCCTCAGGAATATGACGATCCGAATTCCACTATATCTCTGATATTGGAGCAGTTAAGAAACTCTGGAATACCCATGGAATTTCCACCCAACAAACTAAAACAAGGAGTCGGAGAACATGCGGTCCATGTTTTGGATAGTTTGGCTGATCAAGCAATCAAAACGGCAAATTTTAAATGGCAAAAGTGAGTAATAAAATTGCCTACAAATACGCGAAACGCAAGCGCCTAATTTAAACATTTTTTATACAGAGTAGAAATCCCTCCCGACGATTCGACTCCCGAACCGGAAATTGAAGAAGACGACGCGGAATTAATACTGGAAAAAGTTGAGGAAGAAATGATGGCGGAGTATGACGAAGAGGACGAAGACGTTTTGCACATAGATGATATAACAAAGTTATATGGACAAAATATGGTACAATTTATCTTCATTTAAAAACTCAAAGATTTTTTTTTTCTTTTTTTTTCGGATCAAAATTTTTTTTTTTACTTGTTTTATGCTTGTAGGACGACGTGCAGAAACCCGAAAATATATTAGAATCGAAAACCGATACGGAAGAATGGAAACTCGAGTTGGAAAGAGTTCTTCCACAGCTGAAAGTAACAGTGAAGACAGGTAACGAGATATTCGTATGAGAAACTCGATTGATAAAATCGTAATTTTCGCTATTAAATTGTATTTAAAAAACAAAACAGATTCTCGGGATTGGAGAGCGCATTTAGAGCAGATGAAGCAGTTACGAGCGAATATTTCTTCGTGTTTAAACGGTAGCAGAGGACAATTGGAAAAGTTGCATACGGATATCAGCAATACGTTAGACAAAGTAAAAATGCGTGAGATGCATATAAACCGGCAGCTGGAACCCGTTCTCAATGAATTCCGCGCGGTACAAGAAGAATTGTCGAAAGTAAAAGAACAGTACAGAGACGTGAGCGGTGGAGTTACCGAGCGGACGCGTTCGTTAAACAAATTGACGGAAGAATTGGAACACGTAAAGAAAGAAATGGACGAGAGGGGCTCCAGTATGACGGACGGAAGTGCGTTAAAACAAACGACAACATATATTTTCGTTAATTTCCAAAATCAACGACTTCGTCGCGTTGCTTTACTTTATTATTAAATTTGTTTTTTCAGCGCCTCTCATCAATATAAAAAAGACGATTACTAAAATGAAAGGAGAAATATCGGAAATGAGCGTAAGAATCGGAGTTCTCGAATACAGTCTTATGTGTGCGAGAATTCGCGATAGAACTCAGCTGCAGGAAGATATGAACAGTTCAAGTGGGACGTTGATAAAGTAAATCACAACTATGTTGGTGCACTCGTCCGATGCCCTGTGGAGCAAATCTAATCCGTCCAAATGTGATAGAAAAACAAGAAATGCGAATTCGAAAAAACAACGATTTCCCGACCACGCGACACGCGACTCAATCGTACGAATTTTTTTATATCGATCAATACGTAATAATTTATCGTGTGCAATTAAAAAAAAATAATATTTGTATAGTTCCGAGAGTTCTCGTGTGGCTGGTCTCACATACTTAGAGTACAAATATTGACTGATAATAGATTTAGTTCGTTGAAGCATTTCATGCAAATCAATTGATTCACCGTTTATGTATTTATATTCGTGACACGTGTTTGTTGCAATAAAAAACAATTTTTATTCACAAATGTTATAAAAACAAAAAAAACAAATATGGTATTAAATCCGTTTATTTCCGTATCTCACTTCACGCATTGATTACTTACATACCGCGGAGTGAAAGCGTTAAAGGAAGAGTTCTACATGACGAGAATACGAGAGTTGTATAAACGACTCAAGCTGAATGTACGATTAAATCGAATGAAATTCTTCTGATAATAGCGTATAACTCGGCAACGTTGGCGCGACAATCGTATGCACGATAAGCACAATTATTCCAACGTTTATTCTTAAAAACATCTTTCAAAGCTCGACGCATGAATATTTTACCGTCGCGGTATGCGTTTCAGTGTCGCATCGGTTTTTATTTTTTTTCCTTTTTTTCTTCCGACTTCCGTTCTTTTCATGCGATGCACTTCTCTAATGACGCTACGTCGTTACAGGAAAAGAAAAAAGATAAAAAAATGCAGTACATTACTCGGTACCGGTGCATTGAAAAGATGCTCTCCAGTCTCTTCGTTAATTGCAACTCTGCCCTCTCCTCGACACTCTCGACTACTCGGGTATTTGCAGTGTTGCACGCGTTTAAAGAGCAACTGACGAGGAGAAACTCGTTCATTAGGCTGCAAATTTAACAAACTTAAAATTTCCGTTGCATTGTTATTTTCGGAATATATTTTAATATTTTTACATGATATTTGATTAATTAACAATTCTTATCGAAATTAACAAATCTTCGCTAATAATACGATATACCAGGAATCATATCGATCGAATACATTCGGAAGATATATTTAGATGGTTAGTCGTAATTTTGCTTGGTACGTGATCCGTTATCGGGTCCAGTTGCGGACGCGCGTAACACGCGCGGGTTGAACAGCGATTAAAGCTCGTATACGACTGTTCTTTCTCTTTCCTTTTTTTTTTCATTTTCTCATGTATCTATCACTCCCCACTATTCGTACGTTTACGCTGCAACGACGATGGACGAAACAAAGTTTGCGCGAGGCAACCAGTCTTCGTGCGGACGCGCTGAGCGTCAGGGACTCGTGAATTTTTTATTCATTTTTCGGGAATTCGTGTAACTTCGATGTTTCGATAAAATTTATCTCCGAACCGAATCTCATACAATGATTTGATATAGTGATTGTTAAACAAAAAATTTCGAGCGGCTATTTGGAAAGGCGACCGTCGATTTCTTTTATCGTTGCTGGAAACGACATTGCAACGTAACAGGTAAATTGCCAAATTTACATATTTTAGTTTTATTTTTGCTTAAACATTAGCGCGAGAGAATAGTTCAATTTTTTTTTCTTTTTTTTTTTAATGCGTATCGCGCGTTTAACTTAGCATAATAATTCAATCGTCAAACGTCAACGTCGTGAAAAATACAATCTTTCATCGAAGTTGGAAAGCGGTGAGTACACCGCCACCTGTTCTTCGTATACAGCGTATCGACACTTTCACCGCTGTCCAAGTTTTTTTATGCGCCTCGCGAACCAATGAACACGAATACTCGACTCTTAAAAAAAAAAAAAAAAAACGCACGTTTCCACTGATGTCACGTTTAAAAAACAACAGTGAACTATACGACGATAATCGACGCGGCGTCGAAGCAGAAAATGCATATGTATTGTCAATAAATAAAATATGTATAGTTTTGATGGGACAGATTAGAGACTTTCGATAATCTTTATCGGTCGCGTGTATATTTATAAATCGCGAAAAGTGTATAACGATATCAGAGTCGAGAGGGGTTTTCACACGTGATACGATTGACATTGTGATTGCGAGCGATTATCTGGAGAGTCCACAACCTTTGGAAGTGATTTTTTTTGGATCGGATTAAACGATCGATTGGAGAGCACTTCGGTACATGTAACGATGTAATGTTGTCGAAACGCCAACATTTTTCAATTACACTTTTTTCGGATAAGTAATATTCGTTAAATAATGAGAAACAAAATTTTTTTTGCACTTGAATTTTATTACGTTCAGCGAAAATACTATTTCTGGAGGATAGTAATTGGTCTGATGTCGACCGCCGGCCTTCTTGACACCGAATTCACACGAGCAATTTCGCTACCTGTGTGGCACGCTGCTACGCTATACGTGTAAAAGTTGCACTCGCAAAACGTATATATCAACTTTGTGTGTCTATATACCATATACGAATCATAAAACGTGTCCCGTACGAGGAGTGCATAGAAAAAGGAAACTGGAGCGCATCGTCCTATTTTAAAGCCCCAAAGCGTGAATATCGAAAAATAGGCCAATACGCGAATATTCCCGATATTCGAAGTTTCTACGTGTGGAAGAGAAAAAAAAAATCTTTTGTAAAGAATTATCATCGGACTTTGTAACTGCACCGTTGCGATTCATCGGCGATGAATCGTAATACGAAGAAACGAGAAAAAAAAAAAGGATGAATAATAATGTATTACTGGAACTAATGATTCGTTAATGGAAACGTTAAAATGAAAATTATGACTGAAAAAAAAATGTTATCGCATTTATTCTTTTTTTTTGTCGTGCAATCCTATCACCATAGTCACCACACAGGCGACGGAAATCGTAATCAAATATCTAATATCGTCACGAACAAGACGATTATGAAAATGCGTACTTTGAACACAACACTCGATGAACCGATTCGATTATTTCATCTCCCTCTTCGGCAGAATAGCCGATACGCGTAGCTTCGTCGCTCTTTTCAACTCAAAGGAAAAATACTATTGACGCTTTTGCTCGTTACTGAAAGGCGTTGACAGACTCGAATGTAAAATCAGTTTCGTTCGGAAATTGTTCCGCGTGAACGGCTTGCAAGATTACCTATCGCCACCGCTGCGTGTTTTCTTTCTCACCGTCGTGTGCGTGTATATTATATCGTTTCGATCGATTGGTTAATTCACCAAATCGACGGTTCAATTGATTTTCAATAATTAATCACGCGATTATCGGCGACCGGTCGATTATCTAACGATTTTATTACCCCTTCGGCACGTTTGATGTCCGCCAAGAGCTCCGCGGTGATTCACTCGTTCCGCGGTGTCGTGCAATTGAACGATAAGTAAATTCGTCGAAAGCGGACCCTTCTACCGATAACTCTCTACAGCTTTCCCCTCTCTCGCCGTTTGTCAGTTTATCGTAACAGATATGGAGATGAATCTCATGCTGTCCAACGGTAAACAAACTCAGCCGCCCGCAACGCAGTAAGAGTACTTTAACAAAACTATAAATCGTGTGCTATGCTTTTCATCCGATCCACGTAGTCCGGATATACAAACTTAAAGTTTATTTATAAACACGAATTACAACGATCGAGCTGCTCGCACTTCAATGAGTGGCTTCGTATTAAAAATACGAATAGAATTTTAGTCTGTCGACACTCCGCAATATATTTCGAGGCTTTATGCAAATTAATTCCACTCGACACACGAGCTTTAGTTGGGACAGAGGCTTCCGTCGCGGTAAAATGGATCATCGCGAATGCATCGATGCAAATTTTCGATTTTCGTATTCGCAAACGCTCGAGAATTCGGTTGTGGTACGAGTTTAACCGAAGTTCAATGTTGTCTAATATTCTTGGCTGTACCTGTGTGCCTTCGTTCGACTATCGCGCTATAATGCATTCGTGAATGTTTGCTCGTTTACGTCAGCATTCAATAAACGCCACAGACTCCGAATCGTTTTTAATAATGGCGGCAACAGTTGGATTTTTGTTTCCGTATATCGTTGCAGTGTGGGGATTGATAACAAGCTGAATCTCAGTCTATAGATCGATGGATAATTTGACGCGTTCTGATCAAAGGGTGTTACTTGATACTTATCAGTGACACTTCTACCGTATCTTCTTATTACCACCTGTTAAATCTCTCGCCGTACTTCTCTGGCATAATAATAAACATTTCTTTAGATACGAATCGTTCGTTATCGTCCCGAAAAAAGAGCTTTGAGGAATCTGTATTCACTCGGGTATCTTGAGCCGAAGGTGGGAAGATAATACTTTAATACTCGATCGGTCTCCCACCGATATAGATCAGTGTTCCTTGTGATTTCGGCAGTGGATCATTTTATTTTATACTTTTATTTAACCCGACCGAATGCGATTCGTTTATCCGCGTACAAATTTCGAGATACTCGAAAAAAATACACGGGCTATTATTTCGTTTTCCGCTTCAGAATAGACAAAGTAGACGAGGCGGAGACTGAATTACTGTCGGCGAATATGGGTAAACCTATACTGGAAGTGAAACCAATGGGGGTTAATGGAAAACAAATTGTACGGTAAGAAATAATGTCTTCAATTCACGAATTGTAAACCCGTGTCACGCGACATATAGATTTTATTTTATTTAATTATTCAATATTACAATATGCACTTTACGATACGACGGCGAAAGGTTTTTTGAAAGGAATTAGAAAAGTCTCGGGCATTGACGAAACTGAATTTTAATTAAGTACGATTTAAGAATTGTTGCAAGAAGAGTTTCAACGGAAATAACTGATTGACAGGTTAAATGGGCGTTTAACCAGTTAACCTGTAGTTATTTGTGATTACACTACCTGTAATAACTCTTTCGTTCACATTTCCGATTTCTCGCGGACGTCGTCCGTCTATTACGTGCGACAAAACAGTAACGTACTATGTACATACGCGTGTTTGTAATCCTAATACATTATCAAGGGAAACGATAATTAACAATACGAACGTTACACGCACCCATGTCCGCGAAGTTTTGAAATAATCCCGCCACCACGTCTGCGGTCTCGTCATACCGAGACATCACACGAAGAAAGAGATGATACGCGACTTTCAATGATCAGCTGTTGACTCATGTCGCACACTACATAGCACAACGTTATGCACTATTGCGAGCTGCGGAAAATGCAATAAAAGTCATCTTCAACAGTCGCCGATCAGATAATCTTATCTTTACAGCGGTGGGGTACATCTGCGAATCTGATTGGGTACGAGTGCCAAAAGCACGTCGTGATTTGTCCGCGAGGCGAGAGTAATTCACCCTTTGAAAATCTCAAGTAGATATATACATTGCGAATCGTATTCGCGCGACACAAAAGTGTACTATGTACCGTCAGCAAACAATGCTTGTAGTGCAATAACGCGTAGTTACTGACCTACTACGGCTCGATTCGTATTATGAAAATATACGGAATACCGTTATAACTGGTTGTGCTAATCAATTTCACGTGAATAATCCGAAAACAATTCACGATGCGGACAAGTGTGACTAACGATTCGATTACTCGTTCGTCAATTGCATTATCTTTCACGATGACAACGCGCGAATTATATTGTAGATGAAGTCCCGAGTGCGGATAAACACCGATATGATTATTCCGAACTTTTTAATTACTATAATTTTTAAGTATCACGACTCGATGACGAGTCCCCAGCCATTGCTTTGTAGAAGCTGTAAATAATAAGACTGTTTAATCATGTCGACGCAATCGTTGATATCGACAGCCTCAGAGGAGAGCCCCGATGATGGGTCAGTGCAAGAAATGTCACCGTTTTTTTTTTCTTTCTATTCGTCACTATGCCGCCTAAAGATGAGATTTTTTTCTACCATAAACTTACATAACTAAAATGTATATTCGTATTTTTTTTCCTTGCAGAACGGGCCGACCGCCAAAAATGGGATCCCAGAAGGCTGTAATCATCGTCACCAGCATAGGTCTGGTGGCGATAATCGCAGGTCTCACGGTAGGACTTCTCTGGAATTTAATATTCAACACCGTATTGGAACATGAAATGGTACTTACGCCGACGTCAAAGTCCTACGAGATGTGGAAAGAAACTCCGATACCGATGTACCTGAAAATACATCTCTTCAATTGGACTAATCCTGAAAAATTCATCGTCAACTCTGGCGTGAAACCCCACTTTGTTGAAATGGGACCCTATGTTTTTCGGTAATTATTTCTCATACAAATATTTTATCTCGTCTTCTGTATGCGACTATAAAGAAAAAATGATTTCTTCGTTACAGAGAAGTCGATTCTAAAATCAACAAAGTTTGGAATGACAATAATGGAACCGTGACATTCCAACAGAGAAGAATGTGGCATTTTGTCCCGGAAATGTCCAACGGCTCCTTGACGGACAGAGTAACCAATCTGAATCCAGTAGCAACGGTAACATTTTTTTACAATTTTATAATTATTAATTTATATTTAAAATTTTTTTTTTTTCGTTATTTTCTATTTTTATTTAATTTTTAATTTTTACAAATTATAATTTTATGATTATAGATTTATTATCGTTATTTAAATATTATTTTATTTTTATTTTATAATTCTATTTTCTTTTTAATATCTTTCTCCATTTTTTTTGTAATATTGTACACAACGAATTTTCGAAGTGCAATAATTATTGAATAAATTGCAGACCGTTGCGTACATGGCGAGGTACCGGCGCAAAGTAATAAAGTGGGGGATTAATTCGATCCTAAAACTCGCGCGGGAAAAGTTGACCGTTACGAAGTCCGTGAAAGAGCTGCTCTTCGTTGGATACGACGACGAACTGTTGGATTTTGCCGCAAAGTTTAATATAACTGGACTGCCGTTCGACAAGTTCGGCTGGATGTACGACGTACGTTTATTCTTATTTTATTAATCGTGAAAAAAGAAAAAAAAATGAATATATTCCGCGTTTCCATAATAAAAGACGAATTTTTTAATTGATTCAGCGAAACGGCTCGGATACTGCAGACGGAACTTTTAATGTGCAAACTGGTCGCAATGGCTTAGAACATTTGGGCGATCTAATGGAATGGAATTACAGCAACAGATCGAAATTTTACAACGAAAGTTGCGGACTGATATCAGGAACGCTGGGAGACTTATGGCCGCCGATGAAAAATAGAAAAACCGTATCGGTTTTTGCTCCGGACGTTTGTTCGTGAGTAATGAATTTCGCAATTCAGCAGCGATACTTCGCTCGCGTTGTTAAAGAGTTTTACAGGTTTTAACGAAATCTCGTCAATTTTAAGCCCATTGAGTTTGGTGTACAACAACGTTGCGGAATTTAGAGGACTCAACGGTTATGAATATATTTCGACGAAAGATATATTCGATAACGGTACAAACGTGCCGTCGAGAAAGTGTTACTGCAAAGGCGTCGAATGCCAGCCGAGCGGTGCCTTCAACGTGTCCCAATGTAAATTCGGTGCGCCGGCTTTCGTTAGTTTACCTCATTTCTACTTAGCAGATGAAAGTTATAGATCTCCGATCGATGGAATGCATCCGCGGAAGGAGGATCATCAGTTTTCAATGCTCGTTGAACCCGTATGTGATACTTAATAAAAAAAAAAAAAATTTAAATGGCTCTCGGCGATAACAGGATTAATTCGCTCCTCTCTTCCAGAATGCCGGTATCCCGATGAAAATAAGAGCGCGTCTACAACTTAATTTGTTGGTTCAATCGGATCCCGAAATACAGTGAGTATCGGATCAATCAGTTTCCTCCAAAAGTCTTATTATTAAATTTTCTTTAATTAATTCCTCTTTTTTTCTCGTCAACAGTGTCTTCAGCAAAGTTCCGAGAACTTTCATACCGATCCTTTGGTTGGCGCAGGACGGAACTTTGACCGATTCATTGGCCGATCAAGTGAAGTTTATGCTGACATTACCAATGTTGGGTCACGTAACGTTTTTCGGCATCGCTGGAATCGGTTTTCTTCTCGCATTTATCGGTCTCGGGCTGTACATTCATCGACGACGTCAAGCGGACGACGGACAGAATTTAATTCCGAAGGACCGTGAAAACGGAACGTCTCGTAGTGACGGATGATTTTTACATACTTACGTAGATTTTACATTATTTTACTTTGATGATACCGGCAACGCGAACGATCGCGATAGCGTACAGCGCTTCGCTTCGTACTCATCGATATGAGAGACGCAAAACGTTTGTACGACTTGTTTAACGAATCGTTCAATTAATCGCTTTTGTTTTTGTTTTTTTTATATTTTATCTTTTCGTCGGAAAGCCAGAGGCACACAGGATAGTAAATTGTGGTCTAATGTACTTTGTAAATATCGTGTGATAGGGCATTAATCAACCGCGCGTGATAAACAAGTGCCTCAAAAATGGAAAAAAATGAGCGGAAAATCGAGTCTCGTCCAGTTTATTTCGTTGAAAGAAGAGTGCGTGTATTATTGTTAACGAAGATCAGCAGTCCGAGAGTTCAGTAAACATAATCAGTTGTACTTCTATCTAAAAATCAGTCTTCTGGCGAATATTCGCGATATACGATGTACTTATAGAATTAATGTATTCGTTACACTCGTTTCGTGTGCACGCATTCCAAAAACCAGACTATCATAGATAGATGTACCAGTGTTTCACTGCAATTTTTAACGAATCGCGATGCATATAAATATATATATATTGTATATATATATATATATTGTAGAACTGTGCGAATTAATGAGAATTGATCGTTTTAGAATATGAGAATAATGTATATTTACACATGTCGGCGAGACAAATGTTTCAAAGTGCCTATTAATGACTTAGCTGCGCACGGAGCGTAGAATCTAATTGTGCTGAAAGATCGTCTACTAGTCTTATAGAGAGTGTCTATCCAATCGATTTTACGCAATCAAAAGTATATTGAGTTCTGGAGACACAAAAAAAAAAAGAATTGTGTACATACTATATATAAAAAAATCTTCAAGATCTATAAAATCAATTAAAAAATTCACCGACATCCGTTGTATTTGCGACTTGGCATTGGGTTCGGTGATAGAAACTTTTATCCGTGAAACGTTTCAGTATCGAAAATTATCGTTGGTACTTTGTAATCTACTTAATTCGCTGCGCGAACGAATGTCGTTTTATCGTTTTTAAAAATCAACGTTTCATCATAGAAAATGCGACTATCGCGGGTACACTTTTTAGCGATGCACCGTTAATTAATTACTGAAAGCTCAATTGATTAATAATAATCCTATACAAGATTGATATTAACTCTCTAATTGTGAACAAAACATCGTTACAGATTGTGGCAGTAATCGTATTTTAAGAGGTTTCAACTCGAACTCCTCGTTGTCGATAGAAAACATTTGTTCCTTGTCTTCCTGTAAACAAAAAATCAATGAAATATTGCAATATACGAATGTATTTTTGCCTAATTGTTTTTTTCTTTTTATTTTTATTCGATCGCTCTGAATTGTTCTTGAAACTTACGAAATTCGGGGATTTATTCGGCAGAAGCTCGATGTGCTTTGCTTCGAGAGATTTGTCGACGGCGGCTTTCTCACCGTTCGCTCGTCTCCATCCTTCGGCAATGTATGAAGTATAGCTTACTTGTTCCGGACCTTTGGGCAATTATTAGACATAAATAACGGTGTATCTTCGCATTTTAAGTTTCTCGTTTCTTCAACGAATTTTTACCTAATCGCAATTTTATCGCTGGCGGACTCTGAGGATCTTTTTTCTCAACGTTAGACGTAGTCAGATGCAATTCGGTCGTCGATATCGGAATTTCTCGCAATTCTCCGCAGTTTTCGTTATGAACTTTACTGTAATCGGGACCGGTGTCTAATTGAAAAATTAATTGAACGTTAAAAACTCGCCGTCTTCGATTGGTTTTTTGTTTCTTTTAAGTCGCAAAATTTACACATACTCGGTGCTGCTACTCTCCTCGGGACAAACGCCTGCCACCATCTTCTGTTAACATTCGTCGGTTCTTCGGTATACTGGTATTCCTGATAACAACGCGAACATCCGTGACATGGTTCGGAATATTTAATCGTTGCATTGCAATCCCAATTAACGTCTCTCTTGTAGCCGGTAAAAACGTACGTGACGTATCTGCAAAAAGAACAATTTATCGTGAGCAAAAAAAAATCGTTCGATCTGTGACATCATTACCTTCTAAGCGATCCCCAGTACCAATATTTGTTTATTCTCGATTGAGCGTCTCGCCAAGCGCCCCATTCGATTTCTCCGACCGCGTAAACGGGTTTTATATCGTTTTCGGGATCTTTCTGCAAAAATCGACGATTCCTTTAAGCCTCTCGACGAGTCCGATAAATCGTAGAAATAATAATCGCGATACTCACGTCCAGAGGTTGAACTTCCGCAACGTCGACGGTTTTCGTGTTTCCTTTAACGACCGCCATAACGGCATCGGCCATCCGGTGAATATCGGCTAATTCTTCGTAATCGTGAAACAGTGTATCGGCCATTCTGTTCGTCTGGCCGAGCGGCAAAATGCCTATGGGACATTTTTTAACGTTTCCCAAGTTTGCGTGATATTTTCTCATGAGTCCAGTGACAACGTCGGACAGAGTGCCATCTCCTCCGGCGACTACAATAGCGTCCGTTGGGGTATCCAAATTCTCTATTAAACTCCTCGCCTGACCTTCCCTTTCGGTTTGGATAATCGTCACTGCTATACCAGCGAGATGCAGCAGAGGTTCACAATATTTTTCGAACAATTTCTTCGCCTTCCTATGCAATAATCACACAAGTTACAGAAAAATAAACTGTTGACGCTATTTGGAGTTTATACCTTTTTTTGGCGACAGGATTCAATATGACGGTTACATGACGAGGAGGAATACTTGTAGGCAGCGGTTGATCTCCATATTTAGCGGCTTCCTCACTGTACTGTCTCATCAATTGTTCGGTGCTAAAATTTCGATAAAAAAAAAATAAAAGAACGTGGTTGACGAGTGTCAACGTCTGTAAGTTATTAATAATGAATTTAACGTTCGAGGACTATGCGAAAAATCATTTATCGTAGTGATGCAATAATGTGACAATGAGGATAAAGATTTTTGAAGCCCGGAGAGGTTATATCCCGGCAAACGTATTGTAAATCGTACTTATAAGTTTCGATGCTGTATGACACTCCGTAAGTAAAGGCCGCCGCACCGACAATTGATTTCTTCCAATTGTTTCTTATCGTTGTGAAGAACTTTATTATTCGTGACATTTTAAAGATCTATATGATCATTGCGCGGGGTTAGAGTTGTTGTTATTCCCCCTCTTATTGAAACTGTGAGGATCCAGCAGACTACACATGTCGCGCTTGAACCTTCGGACTGCGCGTGCAACTTACCGTTACATACATATGCATGCACGTCACACGTATATACAAGTTTAGAACGAGAAGCAAAAGTGAATATTGTTTTTATTTCACGCCTTATGAATTAAAATTTTGTACGATTCTCATGCGAAAAATTGTTTTTTAACTCGTGTGACTGCAACACTTTCGGCTCGTGCAGCAAACTCACACTCGTCAGAAAAAGTTTTTTCGCACTGGTATCGTAATGTGCTATTTTACCCAATCGACTGCCTCTACCGATTTTTCACTGGCCTCGAACTCCTCACGTTCCCGAAGAACTAGGAATGACGCATCGGCCAAAAAAGGAACGTTGCAATGTATAATTCGATAAAATGTGGGCGTTTTATTAATCCGAATATATATATCCTGTTATATCCATCACCAATATTTACCATTTTTTTCAGACATGACCGCGGCTTTATTAATAATGTTGGGTTTGGTAGATTGCAAATTAATTCCGCAAAGGATGTGCGAGTTACAATATATAATTTTATTAATGATATACTGAAATCTTGTGACTTTTTTCCATTTGGGTTAATCCTGCTATATATGCGCGTATATGTGACTTCTGTAAGATCAGCGTCCAACTGACACAGGATGCCTCGGCGTTTCGACGCCAAGTATTTAACATTTTTAGTGTTAGTTCTGCAGCAAACCTTATTTCCCTTAACCGTCAACACTTTTGAAAAAATTGCATTTTATACCGCACACGGTGGCTTACGATTTGTATTATTATACCGTCGGCATGAACATTCGTAAAACCGTACCTAATAAGCAGGAAGATCGGTGATCGGGAATGTAGATAATTTATAAGATGAGGAAGTAAAAATAATAAAATGTATTGAATTATTAGTCAGTTATCATAATCATCATACAGTGTATTAGATAGTAACAACTTTTAATAGTTAAATGAACGACGATTATTTTAATCTCTCAGAAGTCTTCGTACACATTCGACCGATTCGACAGATTAACGATTGAAGAATTCGAGATTAGTCGGCTTCCGATTCGGATTCAGATTCAGATTCGGATTCGGATTCGGCTTGCAAGAGCTGCGGGTAGTCGGACATTAATTTTCCTAGCAGTGTAGCGCTGGTTCCGTAGCGCAATTGCATGAAGAAAACTTCCTTTTCGTCGATATTTCCTGCATGAAAATAATAGTATAAGAAAAATTAGTGTATGCAATAGTCATCAAATTTCACCGCGATATTCCCGATACACCTTGAAAAGGTTCGGGTTAAATATTCGAATGTATTACACGTAACACCGTTCAAACAGGAATCGGTCCGTATTTAGTTTCATTAATCCGTACCGTCTTCCACACGTGTAATTTTCGAGTTTTTAAGAACGTTCACGTAGAATTCTGTGGTTCCCGGAGTATAAGAAGTGGACCTTTTTGTGAAAACGTTCTTCATGGCAATTACCTGAATCGTGGAATAAAAAAAATGTTAAGTTATTCGTTAAAACGGGACGTCCCCGTTTCACAATAAAAATAGTCCACTTGCGATAGCACCGAATTTAACATAATGCCGAAGCTTAGCGATAATCGATTGATCAAATGACGATACAAGATAAGCAAGCGATGACGACGGTGTGGAGAGCCATTAAAAGCGACCATTCGAATTAATATCGATTTTTTTGAAGCTCCTTTATTATTCAATATGAAAATTTTTCTTAGTTTATTTAATGTATTTAATTTATAAAAGCGAAACTGAAATTTTAAGCGTTTTTTTAAGAAAACCTGACTACATATTTATTATTATTATTATTATACGCATTTTGGCATTTACAGCTTAAAGAAGAGTTTCATCGAATGCGCATATCACGAGAGCATTCGATGAAATTCTTCGTTAAGCTGTAAATGCCAAAATGCGTAAAAACAGTTGTTTACAGTTTTTGATACCGATTGAGCCCGGGATAGGCGGAGGGAGAGGCATTGCACCCACAGTGGAACCCCTCTTTTCTTCACTTCACTTAGCTCAACCGCCCGCTTATTTTAACTCGTTACCACAGCAACGATTTCACTTAACTGTATTTCCCCTGAGTCCGCTCGCCTCACTATGTGCGCAAATGTCAACTACGCACGCGGAGACTCGCGCCGTGGCTTTGTATCTACAGACACGTATACCCCTCATTACCCCTGCCGGCAGCAATTGACCGGGAGTGAGGACTGTAGGGGAAATACAGAATAGCGGATGCGTTCGGTCCCATCGAGTTAAGGATATCCTTACCAAAAGCCGTTTCTGTTCGATTTTGTTAACACTTATGTGGTGTAAAGACAAGAACGCGCTTGATTTATTGGAATTTTAAAAAGATTTTTTGACCGTCTAGTTTTTTTGCAACGTCATTTCAAAGTTACGTACTTTAACATGGGAAGGATATGGATTAACCTAAAAAACGATACAATACAGCGCTTTTCTCCGCCAATTTCTGTTCGATTGAAACAAAAAATTAACCGCGTCTAGAGGATACTTCGAAGCAGATTGTATCCAATTTTAAAAGATGTTCAGCATTTAGTTTTCAATTACCGCCAAGAAAACGCAGCGTCTATCTCTTTCTAGAACGCTAGCTTTGTATCACCTTTCTCTCTCGCACATCGACTACCACGTTCAACGGAGTTTCGCTCCCGTGCCCTCGCAATTCTGGTAAGGATATCCTTAAGATAAAAGGGGTTGTGCTGTACTCGTAAGTACGTGAGACAGTCAATCCGTGAACACATACGAGTCTTGACTGGTATCTCGCTCTTTTGAGACAGCGGCGTTATCAGTGAGAACCACTAGACACTGCTGAAGCGGGTAGTAGATAATAGCAGCAATTCAGTAGTGGACTTGGTAGTTCGGTTTGACAAAGATATATTGAAGCACAGTCTGTGCAGTTGCGCTTAGAAGATTTTACTTGACCTGCGGTCACATCCTGCACTTCCTTTGCATCCCATGAATGGGTAAGGAAAAGAAGATAAAAAATACGAACGTCATGGCGACAATGATTCCTTATAAGATGAGGCCGCAAAAAACAAAAGCAAGCTTTATAGTACTGGCGAAATAAAAAAAAAAAATCGCGTTTCAAAGTAAAAAAAACCTCAAAAACCAATGCAATCGCCTAAATGACGATAACAAACAGTAAAAACCACCATGTCATGCGAACACGAATTCGGAAATTTTCACAGCTTCGCTAACCCAACTTAACTGACGCACAACACCCGCGGTGATAATCTTCGTCGGAAATACGTGGATTTTTTTTTACTGTAAGATTAAAATTTATTTATACAAACCGCGCCTGCATCGAGGTCACGAATTGGTGCAATCCTATCATCCCAGGCCTGAATCTGAAATATCACGCCGTCTCCATTTTCCACGAGGACGCTGTTTAAATCCAATACCCTTCGATCTCCGAAATTTGGCACTTCATGCGTACGGGTGCCTTCGAGTTTCATTACTTTCATGACGAGATAACTAGCGATCGATACCAAACACATTTCAGAGACGTTTGGTTGATTGCAAAATTTTGAGAAAAAAATAACTTACGGGACTGTGTCACCCGGTCGTATCGCCTCGAGTATGGAAGTGTCCGTTAAGCCGGATTTGTTCATTTTCTTTTTTTTTTTTGCGTATAGTTCGACACAAAACAGCTGAGAATAATGTTGTTGAAACGAATGAATCGTCAGCACCAATACAACAATACAATGTGACTGATACTTACTAAAGTTAGCAATCCGCTCGCTATCGACTGGTACGGAGGACGATCTGCGACTGCACCGGTCGATTCACTGCCTCCACCCGGGGGCCGAAAGCGATGACGCTTCTAGAAATTTCTAACAGCGTTGGCTGTGCGCATGCGCTACCCATCGGACAGGACACAAGCGGAACAGAAACGGAGAGTGGAGGGGATAAAGGGACAGACAATTTCTTATTGTGCCTAACTGGATTTTTCGTAACGCGTGCATGAAAAGCGACGCTTTTCGTGGCAGTTTTGCGGGCCGAAAGTGGCTCTTTGCGTAGCAGTATCAAAAGTAAGGTATGCGCATTACCTTACTTTTCGTCCTTAGGACAAAAAAGTTAACTTTTCTGCCCTAAGGCCGAAAAATTCTAACCTCACTTGTCATCGTCCGTCCCGTAAATACTACTCCTCAAAGCATATCTATTCCTGCACTCGTTACGAAAAGGATCGTGTGTAACACGGACCAAATTGGCAATTGCTCGTGTGATTGCGGCCCTCGCTCCGCTGAGGCAGCAAACCTCACAGTCGTCGCAAACGCCAACTTTCGGCCCTTTTTGCACAATATACTATTGGCCCTCAAGATCTTATTGTGTCTGACCGTTTACTGTACAACGAGTCGAATTTAGTCAGGAAATGCGGAGTATATAGAAATGAATGTCACGCTTCTTCTCATTCTTAAATTTCGATAATTAACGACTACTGTGAATACGTCGAGAGTAATATCTATGATTGATACATGGAAGAGGCAGGCATCGGAAAGTAGCCCATTTCACTCGGCGACGATTGATATCTAACGCATTTACATTGACGAGAAAAAAAAAGATCGAACATTAGGGTATCCAATATTGGCGTATAAATACCTGGTGGCTTTCGATCTGCGTATGCTTGCTGCGGTTACTTATTACGCTTCCGTGTCTCTTGGTGTATACTTGCCACTTTATTTTTATCGATAACATCGACTTGTATATGACAATTGGGAACAGGGAATGTATGTTTGTTGACAACGTAATTTAGCTCTTTTACATTTGAGTTCAATTGTTGCATATTCTCTAAACAGAGAAAAGAGATCGTTTTTCTTATTCATTCTTTATCCACGGTATATATATCGAATGAAATGAGAGAATAAAATGTTAATTTAATGATAATGGTTAAGATACTCCGTTCCGCCTAAGTATATACAGTAAAACCTCGATTTTCCGAAAACCCATTATCCAAACCAAATTTCTACTATCCAAACTATTGCGCGAAATTCTCGTGTCCTTACATTGATGTGCGTCACTACTTACATTGTTGCGTATATCGAGAGACTGCGGGATTCGGTTGCGAAAAAACGTACAATGTTCGTGCGCCAAACGAAAATTATGGATTTCGTGATGCAGACGGTTTGAAGTTACCGTTGAATATTATAAAAATAGATGTATAACGTTATTCCACAAATATATATACGAATTATTCGGAATCCAATTGATTCGGATAATGGAGGTTCTAATGTAATTAGTGAAAGGTCTGAGATTAGTAACTGGCATCATATTTAAGCCATTAATATGATTCTAAAAGTATTTAGATTAATATATTATATAGTCATCATCAGTAATTATTTCTTGAAGTCGTTTAATAACCAAGTCGTAACAATGAAGCCATCTTTCGTCTGTTGATCATAAATGTATCCTTCGATCGATTAACGGTTGAAGAACCTGAGATTAGTCGGATTTGGAAGTTCGCAAGAGACGCTCATAGTGGGATTTAACACGTTCTAGTTGTTGATCGCTGGTTCCATAGCGCAATTTCATGAAGAAAACTTCCTTCTCGTCGACACCTTCTGCATGAAAATAACAGTATACGAAAAATGAGTGTTCGCAATAGTCTTCAAATTTTGCAGCGATACACTTTGAAAGGGATTCAATTTGAATATTCAAACGCATTAAATACACATAATAGAACCGTTGAAGCAAAAGTAAGTCCGTTTTTAGTTTTACCAATCCATACCGTCTTTGATATGTAGAATTTTTGCGCAAGAAAGAAGTTTCAGCGAGTACGGTGGGCTTCTCGGATTATCAAATTTGGTCCAAGTTGCGACCGCGTTCTTTATCGCGATCACCTGAATCGTAGATTAAAAAAGAATCGTGTATAATTCGTGAAAACGGGACGAACCCGTTTTACAATAAAAATAATCCGTTTGTGATATTACCGAAGTTTACTTAATGCCGATATTATACGACAATCGATTGATCGAATAAGGATATTTGATAAGCAGAAAATGACGGCGGTGGATAAGAGTGACTGCATTTTGAAAAGCAATCAATCGAGTTAAGATCGATTTTTGTTACAACTGATTGCGGAAAACCAAAGTGCAAAGGTTAAGCGATTTTATGCGAAACACTAGCTACACTTTTATTGTTATGGTTATTAAAGATTATCTTACGGTTTTGTAGTTTTTCGCCAATTACAAAAAGCGGTAAGTAGATTTACAGCATACAAATATATACGAGATTATTAGTATAAAAAAGAAAAATCATCATTAATAATATAATAGTTATTTATATGGCAAGTGCGTAGAAAGGGAGTTTTAGAAAGGGACATATATTTTTCTCGTAACCATTTTTTTCGACGTGTAAAATCCTAAGTAACTTCACATGAAAATCTCGGAAACAAAGTCCCCTTTGTGAGGAAGGAAAATCAAGAAAAAGTTTTACTATCGTCTGTGGTCGTTCACACTATCTTCTGCACGTTGATAATTGCGATAAGCCGCTCGACAACAGCAGCCATATTAAGTATGTAAGACTCTCAATCGGTGGACCCGCGAGCATTCAGTCAGCAATTATCAATGAGATGCGCTAGAGAGCGCGGACACTGAAGGCTTATGTCTTTCGGTATGATAAGAATATATTTTTGCAGTACAGTCTGTGCAGATTTTACTTAATCTGCGGTCGCGACCGCCTCCTTCGTATCCCATGAGTGGGCGACAAAAAGAAAATTAAAAAAATTACAAGCGTCATGGCGACAATGATTCGTGATACGATGATACGGCCGCAAATCACACAACAAGCTTCACAGTATAGATGAAAAAACAAAAATACGTCGCATTTCAGTGAAAAAAGGAAAAAAAAATGTAAACCCTTATAATCGTCGTAAATCCCTTAAAAAAATCACAGTAACAAACAACGAAAGCGACAGTGCCATGCAAAAAAAAAACAAGCTTTCAAAAAACCTCACAGCTTCATTAACCCGACCCAACGGATGCACATCACGGACGCCGGTAACTTCTCATAGGGAATTCGCGAAGTATTTTTCAGTGTAACATTGTAATTTTTTTATACGAACCGTGTCTGGTTTGACTTCGTCAAAAAATGAATCCACGTTTACTTGTCCGAAGACGTTTGCCTCAATAATCCTTTCCTCTTCGTTTTGTTCGTTTTTCAGAATGAAGGTGAACTTCGGGTATGAGTCGCCGTCGGATTTTTCTACGATAGTTACAGGTCCAACTTCGGTTACCTTCATAACAAGGTAACTAGAAATCGAGACAAAAAAAATGTCAGCGCCATTCGGTTGATTGCAGGATCTCGATAAAATGATAACATACGGGACTGTCACGTCCTCCCATTCCGCCCCGAGCCATTTTGCCCCCTGAGACGTATCAGGGTCTATGTCGTTGAGTCGTATCGCGTCGATAATAGAAGTATCCGTCAAGTCGAATTTGTTCATTTTTTTTTTTTTTTCGTATATTGTTTGACACGTAAAAACTTAGAACAATGTTTTTCAGACGAATAAATCGTCAGCAAAAATGCACAATACAATTTGACTGATACTTATGAAAATCGTCAATCCTCTCGCGAACAACTATTACGACGGACGATCTCAGACTGTTTCTTATTGCTTGGTTTCTTATTGACGGGTTCTGTCCCTGAGCTGATAAAAATGGCAATGCGTAATTACCGATTTCTTCTGCTTTCTAAGTTTTACTGAAGCGGCCACCGTACGAATAGGGGACATCCAGTATGGCCACCAGAATAAATGCGTCGGCCACTGCTCAATGGAATAGGAATTGACGGAGAGAAGCTTCGTGATGACCTTCTCCCGAAATTCCCGGTTTCAACGATTCGTCCAAAAGTTAAATCTCTATAAAAAGTACCGTTGGCCGGCGCGAGTTCATTAACCAGAGTGCAGGCTGAGTCGCCCTCTAGTGAGGTTCCAGTCGAAATTGTATGAAGAAGAAAAAAAACAAACGTATTAAAACGTTATGCTCACACGTACGTAACGCGAAGATGAATGTGCGCACGCGGTGATCACACATTTCGCGGATGATCGGACGCGCGCACGATCGGCGTGCGTGTTATACTGTAGTGTAATAATGTATCATTTGTTTAGATCGCCGATTCGATATTGCGCCACTATCAATATATATATAGAGAAATATATATATAGAACATTGCGGCTCCTTAAGTTATTTAGTTTTTTCAGTTAAGTAAAACATTTTTTTTTTTTTTTACTGAAACAGTAATTTATTTTCAACGACGTTACACCAATTATCACAAACTCATAATACTATATTGGATCAAAATACCAATCGCTAAAAATCGTAGAAAAAAAAAATAATAATAATAATAATATTAATAAAAATAAAACTGTTGTTCGATGCTCGACGCTACGTGTTACCGTTACATTACGTAAAAAGTTTTATGTACAAAAAATATTTACATATCGTTTATGCCCTTTGATTAAATATTATTTTAAAGCTTAGGTCTTTATAGTCTTTATACTTTGGAAGGATGCGACGCGCGAAGTAGACGATTGTTAAACTTCGAACGTACCGCGAAGCAACGCGTATAACTCCGTCGATATTCTTGTGGTAATTACAACATACTTTATGGCTCAATTCTACCTGACGCTCTCGAACAGTATCGCGTCCGAGAGACAAGGCACTGTAGGAAAATCATTATTATTCATTTTTTTTTTTTTTTCTCGTCGACGCTCGATACTCGCCGACTCTGTTCCACATCGTGAATCCATCTAAAATTATCAATAAATACAAAAAAAAAGAAAAGAATTTCACCGAAACAACTTCACCCAGTCGTACGCGTAACAATTGTAAACTTAATCACAACTAATTTCCAAACAGTCGGTTTCGCAAATGAAAAAAAAAAAAAAAAAAAAAAAAAAATTTGTTACAGTAAATAAAAGTCAAATTCTATCATCGAAAATTTATGACTAAAATATTTGAGCCGAAAAAACAAAAAAAAAATTAACATAAATTCAATGCAACATTATCGAAATATGATTTTTGTTTTCGCTATCGTCTAATAAAAAAACGTTCCTTCGTCGATGTGCTATTTTTTTTTTAATTTCCTTCAGGCGATTAATCATCACCACGGTCTCCACATATCGCCGTTAGCCTGCGACGATCCGGCATCGGCAGCGGAAAATCGAACAAATTCGCTATTTTGATTTCTTCCGCATGAGAAATTAATATTTCCCGATACATCTTCGACGGATGCTGCGTGTTCGTCGCGAGTACGTAACGTATTGGCGCCATTAATGTTCGTATTTATCGTCGAACTCGAAGCCTCGTTGTATCGCGGTCTTTTGTCGGAAATCACGAGTAGTCCATCCGAATGGTGTCGCTTTAGGGATTCCCTCTTTGGAAACATCGTTGTTCTATTGTACGTTTTGTCGGTGATAACCGACAGCGGTTGTCTCAAATTTAGTACCGACGTTTGTCCATCGTTAGCTCCGATCGTTTCGATCTCTTGCGCGCTTCTGTCGATCTTTGCGGTCACCGATGATCCGATATCCAAGTTGCTCTTCGGTTCTACGAAAGTCGCTGGTGACGGTGATTTCCGGTCGCTCGACGAGCTTATATGAGGTTTTTGGGTTTCCGGTGACGATGAGAAACCGCTCTTCGTAGAGGCCGATGGACTCTGCGCGGGTACTTTGAAACGGTGTTGGGACGACTGATTGGGCGAATGAGATTGCGGATAGAGTTCGGAATTGTGACTTTCCTCGCCGAAGCTGGAGGTGGAAGTCGATGGACTTAGAAGAGGACTGTGAGATCTGTTGACGGCGGTAAATGCCGATGATGAACCGATTCTGGAAGAGGCTTCGGGAGCCGGTGGGAAAAATGGAAAGTTCGCTGAAATTCCAGCCGATTGCGGTACCAAAAGGGCCAATTCACCGGTGGGAAGTCGGCTGGGAATGAGCTGTACGCCGCTTGGTATGTGAATTCTCGTCGTGCTGCCGTTGTTGTTCTCATCACCGCTCTGAAAATCGCTCTGGAAGCCGACTTTGACTTCGGGATATAATCTTTCCGGCATAAATGGTACGTAGTGACTGTAGAACGGTGCCATTTGCTGAAGATTCGTGACACAACTGTTGAGATGCGACACAAGCCGCTGCTTGACCGCCGGTTCAACGTTCTCCAAGTGGCTAACGTAACGCGACACTTCCCCGGCGCATTCGGAAAAACCCGAACGAAATTTCGTCAGTACCGCCGGATCGGTTGCCACTGCTGTACCCAATTGTTGACGTTGAACTGTCTGCAGGTGTTTCACCGTCATCTCCAGGATATCCGCTTTTTCGAGTTTCGAGTGTCGGGACGGCTGTAACAGAAACATTTCGGATGGTTAGACTTTTTTGAATTGCGATGGATCTTCTTTATCGGTTGCGTGTTAATAGTCGGTTATCGGTAAGGAGGAGATCGTTATTTTGTTTTTTGATACTACTGATTGATTCGTCGGTAAGTGGTAAGATAATCGAAAAGTTTCCTTCGATCGGTATACAACCCAATGTCGCGCATCCGTACCGATGTTTTCGCGATTTCCGTTGTATCATAACTTCAAAAAGAACGAAGTTACAGATCAGCCGAAAAATATAGATATACTTTTAGTTGCGAATATCAAGAATACTGCCATTCAAAATATCCTCGTCGTCGTAATATATTAATATAAGAAAAAAAAAAAACGCAAAGATATGAAAAATAAATTTTTAACAGCGCTTTTTGAAAATATTTTTATCAAAGTCGTTCGGGTCGCTTGACATGAAAATAATTTTTTTTTTTCTAAATTTCACCAAATTTCTTCTTTAACAAAATTGGTATAATACCCAATAAGCTATTCCGATGTATGCAGCGACGATTCATTTGACGCGATCATTGCACAAACTTAAAAAAAATTGGATCGAATAACAATAATAACCAATCCGCCAGGTATTCGTGTAGACCTTTAAAAAAATTTCTCCAAGAAACTGAAAATTCACGTTACGTCATGACGTTAATCCTCTTAAAGGGAGCAACAGGTAGGGGGTGTGTATTCTCTGACCGAACAAATGAATAGAATCGATCGTGGGAACCCGTTAAGTTTTCCTTTTTTCGAGAGCACACTATAAGGATTTTACGGATTCTGGAACGGAAAAACTCTTCTTCATCCCCGAAATCGTCGGGTTATGTATTCTTTAAAATTCTCGAAGAGGTATCCTGCAGCCCTTTGGCTACCAATAACTGAATGGTCATTCAACAGGGCGATACTTTCGAAATCTTCGAGAGTTCTATTGTGACGAGACGATGGTGTATAGATGTGTAGGAGGATCGCGAGCGATCGGTATCCCGTCTCTGGACAGCTTTGGCATTCGTATAGGAATTATATATGCTATGGTACATATATACATTTTTATGGTGTGTTCTATGTTTCTATCTCTCTTTGGCTCTGTGGCACTGTGTTCGACAATGTTGTTCACAATAAGCGTGGGAGTCGACGGTCGTCTCGGTTACACACGCAGAGGCCCACGATAAAGAGTTATTCCCCCCTCCCTTCCCGCGCTATTCGTGTTCTGTGGGAATCCCGTCTCGTTGGTAATGACGTGTATCTCAGCGACCGCCACAGGAGAGACGTGCATATATATTTCGCATGACTCTCCTCGCGCCAAAGGGAGGGGGGGCACTACTTTAGGACTTTTTCTCAGGGACTCGTGGTGTACACCGCAAAACGCTTTTGCCTACTCGTGTACTTGCGCTCGCGTCACGTTCGAGAAATAACGCAAAGACATTTATTCGGAGCAACGAACTGATGCGAACCCATTCGCTGTTGCATCACTTACGATTTTTTTCATTCGTAATTATATAGATCGAGATATCTTTAATAACAATTATTTACTCTCGTTATTCTTTCTCTTACGGAAGATAATATCTTTTTAATTTAATGTGAATACGATGGGTTTATTGTGGATTATAACTAAAGGGCCAAACAGATTTTCTTTCACGTATGCAACTAAACTCTCGAGGAGTCGCGATGATGTGGGAAGATCGAAGTAAGTGATAATCCCTATGGTTCTCGCGCCAATGGAAAATCGATAATCCCCCTGTGGTGGTGAACTCGACACCCTGCGAAAGATCAGGGATGGTCCAGGCACCTGCAGCGGGTGTAACAACGAAAAAAAAAAAAAAAAAAAAAAATGAAGCGAGGGATCCCCTTTTTCGCCGATGATCGAGACGCAGAAGCTGCGTCTCAAAACGGGACGAGGATCCTTAAAGATGATACGGTCAACAAAAGAAGGCTGCAACCCGAGATGGAACGTTTTTTTTTTTTTTTTTTTCTTTTTTAATAATTACTCGCGAAGGTTCCCACGAACGCGGGGGGCGTTACGTGCGGACCAACAGCGGCGGATGAGTGGAGAAGGACGAACGAACGGGCGGACGGACAGAGACTGGGAGCGAGCAGGTAGCGGAAGTCATCTGGACGGGGAGAGAAGATGTTGAAAGAGAGGAAGAGAGAGAGAGAGACAGAGATCGGACCGCCGCAAAAATTGAGAGCGAAAGAAAGAACGAACGACACCCTTATTGGTTCATAACCGCTTGAGAAATCACTCTCGCTGTATAGAGTTACGTGTCGATACCGGATCTTCTCGCTAACCGCGTTGCTCTTAAATACACGGAAAGATCGAACGAATGGGTTAGAAAAAAATGTTTCGAAAAATAGAATCGTGAAATTCTATGTGATACTGTACGGCGTAAATAACGGAGAATTAAAAAAATAATTCCTTAACCTTAAAAATTTCGGATTTTTTTTTTAATATGCTGTATATTTTAGACGACTCAATAATCAATTTGCACGCAATCTCACGCGAGAATAATCAACGCGCGCGAGTCTTTTGAATGATTTTATCGATTGTTCTCGTTTAGTCACAACAAAACACGAATAGTTGGTTCACATTCTTCGCCAGTGGTTTCAGACGCAGGAAAAAGGCGGCTATAGACGACAGTGTCTAATAGGAATTGGAATCGGAATTAGTTAAGAAAAAAAATCGAGCGATCGAGGCAATGAGAGTGGGAAACGAGCGCGTCGAGCAATTAAATATTAAACCACTCGAAATTTCTTTAGCGGAATATATTTTTTGTTTTTTTTTTTTAAACCGGTCGAGTACCATTGTACGGTGTTTGATAGCGCGCGAGGGCCAAGCGCACGCATGCCAGAGAAACGGTGGGGATAGATGGAACCGAAGGTTTCTCACGGCGTGGCATCTAAAATACTAAAACAAAACGAGGTCCTTCGGCGGTCTCTTCGTCGCGTTCCATTCGTTTTTTTTTTTTTTTATACTTTTGCCCCGGCGAGGAATATACATACGAAAATACCAAAGTGGTCGACAAGAGAACGGAAGAAAATCCCCGCGGCAAACCTGATCAAACATTTGCCGGGCTTATTAACCGTTAAGAGTGCGCGTTGTGTGTTTATAATACGCGTGGGGTATACATATCGACGTTCCAACGCTACCGACTTACCGACCACTCAATTATTTTACAATCGCATTTTTTTCAACGGTACGGGGTGCAGATATATCGCAATAATAGAGAAATAAAATAACCTAATAGATGAAAAATAAAAAAAAATGTCAACGAACGACTTACGTCTTTTTTCATCGCTTCGAGAATGAGACTCTTCAGCTCGTCGAGACATTGGTTTATCCGCGCTCGTCGTCTCTTCTCCATTATCGGCTTGTTGCTCTGCAATAAACGAAACGAGTGATATCGTGAGAACACGTGCGCGCATATCGATACGGGAGATGCTTGGGAAGCGGCTTTAGATCATTTGTGTCGATAGAACGAAATGTATTCGGAATGAAAATTTGTTTATTTCGAATCTCACAATGAAAGATAAAAACATAAAATCGATTTGACTCAATTAAAAAACTTTAATAGATATTTATCGGTTTATTAACTCGTATATATATATATGCATTAGCTTACCCTACGAAGCTCGGCCTTTGACATTCCCGATTGGCTTTGAGGTTCGAATTCCTCATCGCTTCCTGACATCTTGTAATTGTAGTAATCCACCATTTAAATCACAATCGACTTTCTTGAACTTCTTCGAAAACACTTCGTTTTTATAGGCAATTCACAATGTCGACGATTGCTTCGTTATTTCGTTTATAGTTTTATTAAAAAAACAAAAAAAAGTTTCACACGCGGAAACAAATGACGCGCGACACTCGTCGAATTGTAACGATCGATCCTCGCACACGATTAACTTTCTTGCTACACGGCAAGTAAACACTTTCACTAGCGAAATTATTCCGATGTTGACGATTCGGTGTTTGCCGAATGAAAACGTAAACCTCAGGAATTTGCGAGGGATGAATACCCGAGAGCGGTGACGAGCCGTTCACGGGGTTGAGGCTAACTGTTTGACGTTTACGAATTCGGGTGGCCGCATGCCGATGCACCCAAACGCCCGAGTGGTGGGGATGAACTTTTCTCACGGGTGGGGGTAACGGCGATGCCTCACGTAGCGAGAGGGGAGGGGGAAGAGATCTCGAGCCCTACTGAGACCTGTTGATGTGTGGGAATTCGGGCCGCCGCTATGCTATACCCTCACCGTGAATGCATAAAGCAAAAAACAATTAACATATAAGCCATTCTTTACGGACGACTCACCGAAATTTCATCTAATTTGCGACGTTCAACATTTCGTAAGTTGAAAAAAATAGTATTTTTTCAAATTTTAGTACAATGAATAAATTTCCTGGTAAAAACATCGAACTTCATATTGTTAGTTGGTTTTTTTTAAATTATTTGTAATGTTGAATCAAATGAATTGTTGATTCATCGTTGTGCCATGATGAACGATATTACGATAACATACAATAATGCGCGCGGGATAACGTCAAAAGTTAAAAACCTTCCGGCGGACGGACTGTAGCAGCGGTAGAGCGTAAAGGCATGCGATAGAGAAGCATCTGACACAGGCGGGCAAACATACTACGGGTTGTTCGCGTGTACGTGAATATGTGTACGCGCGTCATAAGTGTGACTGGCGCGCGCAATGCGATCCGATGCAGCGAGGCGCTTCGCATGCATGCGAGGTAACATACAGGGGAGACCCGTATGAGAATTCCCATGAACGAACCGACTGTCTATAACCACTCATCTGTTTTTTTTTTATTGATAATTTTCTTATTTATTTGTCCGTTTTTTTCTCACGGTTCTCGGTTCATACTTTACTCATTACTTCCGCCTCAATATTTCGAGACCACATGAATAATTTAATTTATAAAATTATAAAAATCATAAACCACTATCGTTTGTTTTTTTTTTTTTGTTAAACAACACGAGGAAATTATAATTTATTATTCATCCCCGTGCCAATTGGCACGGGGCACGCGTATCCTCACAGCTTGACGGTAAATGTATAAAACTGTAAAGTTCTCGTCGAAATTGAAACGCGTCGGCTCGTTGTTGTCGTCGTAAGATCCCCGAGACGCGTTCCTTCATGCGCGTTCGAACAGTTCAATAAAATATGAAGGATATTTGTACTGTTGACAAAATCAGTTACTACGACCATTTTTCAAAGGGCCACTCGCGGCCGCAATAAACAGATAAACTTTTACGACGTGCGATTAAAGCACCGGGAAAACTTTTACTTTTAGAATGCCTCGGAGACTCGTCTCGTCGGGGGCCTCTTAATTTTTCGTCGTCGTTTTGTCAGTTATGTCTTAAGGTTTACCATTTTTCTTGCGAAAACTCCATTTATTTTTCTCTCTCTCATCAGCATGCATTGTTATTATTATTATAGCAATGCGAAGTCGATCGTTGAATATTTGCACGTGTTCACGTTTCGCCAGATGTGGGCACTCGAGAAAGCGAGTTATACACGAGGAATAAAATTCTCTCGCACCTGAAACAATCCTCAAATGCGAGATCATCGCGCGATAATACCAGAGGCTCCCCTCATTCATTACGACCCGCACGGATAATTATTATCGAAGCCCACGCAACCCTACAAAAATTTCGCCTACAGTTCACTCGATCCACAATCACTCGCGACGATCATTTAAAATTTTTTTTTTTTTTACTTCATACCACTCGTTCTTCCGGCGGGCAAACTGGTCAAAGAATCGGAGACGAGGGAGCGAAGTGGTTTTTCTATGACGTTATCGTTTTAGCAAGAATCGCGATATATATATATCGATCGAACGATAGCGGAATTAAAAAATAAAAATACCTATTTTTCGACACGCCGGTGATACGAATCACGACTTTTGATATGTAATAAATAAAATTATGCAGCTGTTGATACTCGGCCTGCAACAATGGTATTTCCTTTTGTTTGGAACAGCTTAAGGGTAACAAAAAAAATCAACTCAATCGATGCAAAAAACAACAAAACTGAAACGTCCGTGTAGTCGTTAGAAAACATCGAGAAATTTTGACGCAATGATTAATCATTTTTGGAAACAATGTACACGAAGAAACGTGACGAAATGCCTACAATAATTTGTCAATGACATTGAAATTGTTACGGGGAATGTAGAATACGTCGAGAAATAGATTGCAGTCGGCTATAGTCTTTCGGCATCGGTCATAATTCCGGGTCATTCGATACGATGACGAGTCCGTTATACAGAAAAAAGGGATAGTACCGTCATAACTACGATGTTTATGGTTTTATTTCGGGTGCCCCAGTAAACGCATAATGTCCTCCGCTAAACTGCATCTTTGTCCCTGAGACTGGTATATTATTGCGTGGAATAGCGTTCACTCGAACAACGGAAAGTTCGAAAAATGCGTTAAGAAGTAGTTTACAGGGTCGGGGGCTGTGTGCGAGCGTTGATCGCTGGTGCGCGATGACCGACGGAGACCCCGGAGACGGTCTCGTTTTCTCGCATCTGCAGCCTCGAGCCTCGAACTCGGAAGTCCCGGAACGAGATGCGCCTACGAAGGGTCTCGCGTTCACGGAGGTCGTAAGTATAGTATACCATCGTCGCCGCCCCCCTAATAGATGCTCCCGCAACCTTGAACTTTCTTTCGAACATCCCTCGGCATCCCTCCCTTCGAGTCTTCAGCGAAGAACAACGCGAATAGTACAATATCGCGACTCAGACTCATTCGAAATATTAATCATTGCCGTAATGAAAATTCTCGACGATTATTGATTCATGAAAAACTTTGAATATTTCACGATAATGTCTCACGATAACAGTTTTTATCGTGTCAGCCATTTTTTTTTCAATTTTTTATCTACACGATTCTCGTTATCTTAATAATTTATTTCTCAAAATTCAATAATGCAGATATCGATAATGTTAAATTGATGTTAAAAAAATAAAATCTGATCACCATCACTATTCATTTTCTCGATATATGGATCGAAAAAATCATTTAAAAATAATACTATCACCAACGATTCTGAGAAATGAATTTTTGAGGGAAGAAAAAAAATAGGATTTTCAACTACCTATTTTAGAACGAATTCCCAGGGTCCAGAGTTTATCTTATCGTCACGCTGAACCATACCGTTTCCCATGATACATAATTTCTCATAAATATTCGAGCGGAGCTGTCATAACGGAAGGCGTCCGGTCAGATGTCGCGACCTTCTCATTAACCCTGAAGGCGGGGAAGCTGCTGGATCACCCGAAGCGTTTGCTGGCTGCTGTTTCTTCTGCTTGACCACAAACCTCTCTCGAGAGAGACTTTGAGAGCCGAAGAAACAGGCGTGAGTGAGCAGGTCTCGGGCTCTAAATTTGGAACGCCTACCCTCACGCTTCGTCTTCTTCTTTTTCATCTTCGTCGTCTTCGAACTCCTCGTCTTCTCACCTCTCTCGCTCTCGTTCTTCGGTTCGCTTCTCGAGAACCTCATCTCTCGGCATACACCTGCAGCTCGCACCCACGCCACTCGGCTTCTCGTAACCCCCGCCACGAAACCTCGCCATGGGATACTTCAGGAAGGAAACGTTATCCCGTCGAATCTGAAATCTCCACTTCCGCCCACAAGTCACAAGGTATAATACCCGTGTATATGGACCGGTTTTTCGTTTTTTTTTTTTTTCTTTTTTTTTTAAACACCCTTATTTTCTAATTTCCCACGTAAAGTCCACCGACGCAACATTCGTTCGCCTTCCGCATTTTTCTACAATACCTTTTATGCCCTTCTGGAAGGGTGAGACGCTCGCTACCGAAATCACTAAAAAAAGGTTTTCCCTATGTACCGTTCTCGCGGGGTTCCTCCCCGCCCTTCAAAAATTTCGACATCTGTGTCGATGAGCTGTTACTCCGAAAACCGGAGGGTAAAACATTTTAGTTCATAATCGTAGAAAAATTTCAACGGGGTGTCCTCTTCCGTAAAGTTTTCTCTCGTAAAATTGGAGAAAAAAAAATATCTAAAAAAGTATATTTCACGTTCTCGCGACTCTTGCATACCCTACGCGAGTTCCGAGGGTGTTGACTTCTTCACACGTTCCGGAAATCATATAGTCTTTTAATAAACTCGTGAGAATCGATGCCGCGAGAGAAGATCCTTTTAAAAATAATCCTCGATATGTGTCTTATCACAAAAAAAATGACGAACGGCAAGTTTTTTTTTTATGGTTCAAGTTTATTTAGTTAGTCAAGCAAACAGTGAAGAGTTCGGAGAGGCAACGGAACTATGGATGGAGTTACAAATAAAATAACCTAAAAAGTTCAAATAATAGAATGGGACCGCGAAGGGATAGTGAAATTTAACGTATCGTGTTGCACGTGAGCTCTGTCTGTATTTGAAAAGTACTATATTATAAAGTAGAACAGTCTTTTGGTGTTTATAATGGCGATCCAAGAAATCCCCAATCGTAAACCAAAATGATCCATTGAGTCGAATTGGGTCAGTGGGTTCTTCGAGAATCCACACGGCTGGGAATCAGGTCGTGTGCTGGACGCACGCACAGAAAAATCGCTACAATAGGTTCCTCGCGTCGAGCAGGTAATTCTGCCGAGTTTACCCGTGAGAGATGCGACCCTATAATCCTTTCGAACGAAGGTGAGAGACAAATTTTGACTGCTCAACTCAAAGGAACCGTAAAGTGTGGGTGGGCAATTTTTCTTCTCTCAAAACTTCCGAAAACAATAACAATGTGCCGTTCGAATAGTAATCATTATTGTTATTGCTATGGAGATATTGCACGGCGCGATACTCCGAACGCTATTGCGAAAGATTTTAACTATTCAATTTCTTCAATTTATAACATATATCGTAGTGTTAATAATATTGATTAGTTGTCAACATATTTCTTAACCCTTCGATTTAATGGAAAAACAATTGCAAGGGCTCTTTTGCTTTAATATAAACGATAAAACGGCTCGGATTAGACGATTAAAAAAATGCATTAGATTTGTATTGGAAAACATCGCGAATAATTTTATTGTTATAATATTGCGAAATATTTAAAAATATTGTTGAAGATATCGAAAATTGTAATTAAACAGAAAAAAAATCGTAGTTATTCGTTCTTAGTGACTTTGTAAGTAATAATTTGAAATACGGATGACTCTCATTACCCGCAGGTCTCAGGTAATCCAACATGTATAGTGGCCCTGCGATAATTTCTCCCCCCTTTGCTGGTTGATATACGCGTACCCCCTTCGGGAATAGTCCTCACCTTTCTTACTTCCTTCCTTCCTTGCAAACTTCGACATCGCGTTCCTACACACTAGTCGAGTACGACGTGAGGGCCTACAAGGCTAAAAGGATCACCTGGCGACGGTTCCCACGTTTCTGCGATTCGCGTTGGCTTTCACCCCTTTGGCTTATTCCATCTCTCGTGATGGTGGTAGATGGGCACATAATGCGAGGCCTCGCGTACGTAGAAAAGAAAAGGTTTAAAAATAAGAAACGAAAACGAGCCGGTCTCGTGCATCTATTATGACCTGACCGCTCGGAATAGTACGCGTGGCTGACACACGAGCAGAGAAGACTGGTACCCCGCGTTTATATAGTGTCCGGAGGATTCAAACATTTTATTGGAAAGTAAAAGAACGGGAAAAGGGGCCCATGGGTAACCTACGCTCATCGTCATCGGGGGTTTAGCGCGATGTGCCTCTTCGTCTTTTTTTCCCCCTTCTTTCCTCTCCCATTCGTCGTTCTCGCACTCTCGTTCGTCGTGCTGTTCAGGTATTTACATGGAAAGGCTGAAACTTCCTCATCGACGAGTTCTCGTAACCTTTTTTCCCCTCGAGAACTGACGGAAACATCGCGCGGAATCCTCCCGGAATCATGGGAGGTATAGAACTAAATTCAAGACAGCGGTCTTTGGTGGGAATGTTTTAGGATTATGCGGGTGTCCTTCGAAAAAAGAATCGAATTATACGAGCCTCTCCAGCCCTTCTAGATCCTCGCTATGTTCGAGAGACCCCTTCGAACGACTGCCAAAAACGATAAATTTTATGATTTTAAAGTCGTTTTTTTTTTTCGTTATTATTAGTTTTTTTTCCCTTTCCTTTTTCCATCGCTCAAGCGCGACCGGCACGAGCTAAAAGATTTTTACTCAAATCCACGAGTCATTAAAGTCAACGGTAAAGTTGAGGAGGTAATTTTTATTGACAGGAAAAAGGTACGAACGGCATGCCGTCCGTCTCATCTGTATTCTTCGAGAATTAATATAAAATTGGCAATAATACGAAGGAGCAGAGTTAAGGGTATATATACCGCGTTCGGAGCGCAAGAGAACGCGAAGGGAGAAAAAAAACAAACGTATTGAACCGCCTGCAGTCTCAGAACCCTGCGCACTATCGTCTGGGTAATCTCATGTTTTTAACGCGTTGCCGGACGGTAACTCCGTCCTGTCGAACCAATACGCAGTGTTATACGTCCTCCGGGGGTTGCAACAAACTGTCCGCAGCTACGTAAAAAGTGAAGAAAAAAAAATCATTTGGCGGCCGATCTTTGGGAAACACGATATGTTTAGTCTCCGTCAGTCTCGAGAACGGACCCCCGTCGTTCGTATGGTCGTGGGATCGGCCACCGAACGCTTAGCCCGGTTAGTTGTTTTAACCGCCTGCAAACTACCATTTACCCTCTCCTTGAGAAAATAGCGTATAGCTTACGATTTTGTTTTCTAATTGCTCTCGGAATTGCCATTACCGATTGAAATCCTCCCTAAAGGTTTCTGATGGCACGTACGGGTCTTCGTATCGAAACTATTCTCTCACTGTTCGGCGTTAAATCTTCATAAAAGGGTACGAAATCCTTTACTCCGAAAAGATAGAACGGATGCTGGATAAATTTTGGGAAACTATTTCGGAATTCGATGAGAACGAAAAACGAAAAAAAGAAAAAAATTGTGATAAAAAAATTATCAATATTTTTAAATAATTTTTCGAACGAAAAATTGAAAAAATGGTCTTTCGTAAAAGGCGCATCACCCGATTAATAACTCCTCTGTCTGGATAAACTTAAATCTCGGCGCCCTTCTTGTAGATCAGAGATTGTTTTTTGTCATTTCTCGCTCTCGATCCTTCTGCACGTGGGCATCCCTACCTTTTTTTTCGTACTTTCACGCTCTCGCACTCGCCTGTCCTCAACCCCTGAAAGATATCTGACGGTCGCGTGCGTCTCTTCGCTGGGATTGTAGTGTTTAACTCGAATCATCGCACGCATAGGATTTTATGGAAAAAAAATGTTCTGCTATCCGAGATAAATTCCTACAAGTATCGTTAATTGATTAATCTTTCGATAATTGTGAGTATTTTTTTTTGTCTTCTAACTCAATGATCGCAATCTGCCGCATGAGATAACAGACTTTTAAGAATTCTGTAATTCAATGAAAATTGAAATTAATGTAATTTCAATTCAATTTTAATTGAAAATTCATTTAAAATAAGTAAAGAAAATTATTTCTTTTGCGAACCGATAGATTAATTTAAATAAACGCTATTGCTTTTGCTATGTATTGAATATCACAATTATCGAAATATTATCGAACTGTTATATATTATTATAATGCCGCAACTACAGTCGGGAAAAATTAATAATTGACTGTCTTTCGTTCCCATTCGCTGCAAAGAAAGGAAACCTATTCGGGGTGTTTAACATGTCTGCGCGTTTACTCTTTCTCTCGGGGTATTCAGCGGCGAAAGGCATAAAGAAGATCGTCCGGACTTCTGATAGGTGTCGAGATCACGTGAGCGTATCAAATTTTGGGGATCCAGTAGCTCCGAAACTCTGTCGTCGCCGTCGCCGTCGCCGCCTTGCGTCGCAATGGTTTTGCAAAGATCGCGATGCATGGAGCGCCGCAGCAACGGAAACTCAGCGGGAGCAGCGGCCGATAGAGGTAAAGCCGACCATCGCTAGCAGGTTGCTGCAGTTCGAACATCGAAGTAGCAGCTCGGCTACTAGGAGAGTGCCCCCCGAGTCCCGAAGCCGTTCGGCCTCACAGCCACCTTGCGTCGTCGGGTCCGCGAAGCGCCCAGCCAGCGCGGAGAGCCCAAGCATCGGCGTGGTGAGAACACTCGGCGCTACGCGTTCCCACCATCGTCTCGGCTGTCTTCGGATGGCTCTTCGGCTGCGTTCGGGCACTTCGGTAAGAACGGCTCCCGATATCGGGCGCCAAGCCGAATGGAGGGAAAGGGGATGGGGGGTCTCTGCTTGCAGCGCGGCGATACTTGAGTCCCCGGTGGGTCTCTTGGTACTTAAGCTTAACACCCGAGAAACCCGAATACATTCGATTGAGATACAGAGAATTACCATTTTCTTCGTACCCAATGAAATTTCCAGAAAGTATGCAACCATTTTTCCGCGAAATATTAAAATTATATTATTTCGTGAGTTCTTTTTTATTTACGAATAACACGTCAATTGAAAGGAGAAGATTCGGTACGCTTTCGGAGTAATAAGTATCGGAGGAACCGCGTGCGGACATTAAAGTTGATAATACAGAGGGGAATAAAGTTGGTCCAAAAATAGAGTCTGCATAGACAGTCCCGATGACGTAATGAGACACAACGAGAGGCGAGAAGCAATTGAGAATCGTTTTAATTCACCAAATGCTGAATCGCCTTGCGACGAGAGCCTTTATGCTAATAAAGGTTTTCTGCAAAACTCCATCGGAGGATATATTGTCTTCTAAGACGAGGTGAAAAATATTGTCGTTGACAGTGAGAACTTTGCTTTGAAAACCAGCTGTTTAGCTGTTGGGTTGGAAAACTATCCGCGGACACGGAAGATAAGCGATGGAGAGTGTGAGGATTTTTGCATGTCGTGGATCGCTGGACGTTATTGACGAGGCGTTGGACTGTGGAATATTAAATAGATACTCGAGTAATGCGACCGTCACAAAAACCACCGGTCAATCTTTTTTTTTTATAAGCAAAAATGTCCGTTGCGTATTAAATTTGAAGGAAATTTTGTATTATTGAAATGTATTTGCGTAAATCGTGTAAAAAAGTTATAATCGGCATTAATAGACGAATGAAAATAAAAAACTATAATATTATTATTACCGAATACAATTGTTTTTTTTTTCCTTTAAAAATCATGTTAATCATTTTTTTAGATATTTAAATGTCTCGAAAAAATGTGTTAATTTCCACCGATCAGATGCGGAGATATGGGAAATGAAATTTACATAGCAAAGTATTTTTTACATATAGGAAGATTATACATGTCTAAGATAACCAAAAAATTCTATATCCGTTACTTGTATCTGACCTCATCGCTGACGATTCTTAATGTAAATTTCGAAAGAATTTTCCCGTCGAGAACGCGAGGAAAACGAAATGTTAGTTTCTCTATATTTCCGTTCGGGAAGAATCTTCGAGAATTTTTTTTTATCATCGTTCGTTTATTTGATACGAATGACCATCGAGAAAAAATTGTCAGCTGTTTCGTTTACGTTTCGTGCGACTTTTCCACGTGCATTGCCGTCACCGCCTCTCGGAAACGGCACGAGTCCACGAGGAGGGAACTTTTGCGAGAAAATTTATTACTCCAGATGATATAATGAAAAATTGTGTACACGAGGTATACGGCTGCATATCGAGCAGAGAGCGCATCGCAATTGAATCAGCTGTTCCAGCGCGACGACCGGCCGTCGCGTAAAAGTTAGGGGTAGTCGCGGAACAATGGGTGTCGTACATCTTGCAGCACACATTCGACTGGTAGGGAACACTCGTTCTTACGAGGGATCGTGGAAGCGACAAGGGGTTCGAGAGGAGGGGGGGATCTTCGCAAAGACTCTCGGAAGGAGATATCGAGGCACGCGCCAGACGTCACCTGCCTTCTCCCCAAGTCAATTTATTGATTTCCAAGGGGCAGCTGAAGACATCCCCCTGATTCGCGCTTTATTTGCCACCTCTTCAAAACTCTCGGATTCAAACGCGAAATATAACAAAAATTTTCTTCCTTCCGCATTTCCGACGAAACCCCAATGAAACTTTGTCGTCGAATTTCGTAAAACACCGATTTTTTAGAACTTTCACTGATCAATATTTTCAATTAAATAAATCGCATTTCTGTATGCAAAACCTTTTTATATCGAAACAAAAAAAAAACGCATTAATCAATAGCGCATTGAACTATTTAAAAAGTAAAATATTTGGACATTGCGTTAACGTATCTTCTTTATCAAAAGATCAATACCGATATCATCACGAGTTCGGTTGCGTGATCGATGTCGGACCGTTAGTCGATTGTCCGGTCTTCCAGTTCTACCAAATTTACCGCAGTCCGACAATTTGGTCGACGAAGGATGGCACTGGATCGATTTCGCATCCGGTCTTTATGCCCCCAAACGTTCCGGTCGCTCATCCTCGAGAATCTCGAGGGGGAAGAAATCTTTGTAGGGGACAAACGTACGCGTACCTAATATATGTCTCGTATACGTACTCGTGAAAGAAATTCCCCTCTTCTCTCGCCGTTGCGGCAATGGGTGCGAAGCAAACGCAAGCGTAAGCGCGTATATGTGTGCGTTAAAGGGAGCGCAACCGTACAAGAAGCAAGGAGCGGCGGAAGGACAATGCGTTACGCGCCCGAAGCTTTTCTTGCAGACATCGTCTAACCGGAGAGAAAAGGGAGGGGAATACCGGCACGCGACCAACGTCACCTGCTCACAGTAATACGTATACGGGGTTCCGTGGATAGATGTAGGCGAAGGCCCACAGAAGTAGAGCTCTTCAAGGTCTTGTATCGATTTTTCTTATACTACACGCAGGCAGCTGCTTGTGGACACCGTCGTAGGACACGGTAGGTGAGTTGGTTATCGTACCGCGACGGTCGCTACGAGTCGTTACCGATGTATCTTTGCCAAGACATATGGTAAGAACGTTGAGATTCTTATTACCGGTGTTTAACCCTTTACTCCTTCAACTCTTTACACGCTCGACGTGAGAAAACATTTCAACCCCATTACGCTTCAACTAACTTTTTCTTCGCGACTCAAAGTCGAGAATCGTTGCATACGAACTCTTTTTTCCGATTAACCGGTGTTGATACCTCGACAGATAAGAATGCGCGCAACGAAGATTAACCCAATTCAAGATTTGCTTTTTTTTCAACTTTCCTTAATCACGAATAAAAAAAATTATGTAAGATATAATTAAAAAGACGTTGCCACGTCTCTTGATACATTATTTAATAACAATCGATTTTTTATCGAATTTTTTTATCTCGCAAAAAAAAACCACAATAACCGTATTCTCGATAAGTAATGTCTCGAAATTTTCTCGTATTCGTAATGAATTATTTAAAAAATTGTAACAATTTTCTAAGACTCGAACACGAATTTCATATGTTGTATCCGTTATTGTAAAAAAACAAAGTCTACAATGGTAAAATAATAAAATAATTCTGATGAAAATTTTATAAAAATTTCCTGACTTTGCGCATTTTTGGAGAGTTCGTGAAAAAAAATCTCGAAAGTGTTTAGGAAGATTGTTTCGAGACTATCGGGGGCACTCGATAAACTCCCGATGAATTCCAGGTGCACGGGTCACCGGTTTCAAGACGCGTGCCGTTTTCCCACGTGTAACACGGCAGGGGGGTCCCATTCCCCCATCTCGCATGCGTCTGGCGCAATTCGACGTCATTCTTCGCGGCACAGTCTCACCCCTCGGGTTCTTCTCTTAGGCGTTCTCAGTCTTTTATATTGTCGTACAGTACAGTAGAGTAAAGGTATACCGTGCCACGAGGATCTCGAGCTCCGGCAGTAAACTCCCGTTGCCCCCTCCCCTTCGTGTATAATCTTAGCCCCTGTTATAAGATTCGGGGGCCCCCTATAAGAATCGGGGGACCCCACGAGGCCTTCGACGTCACCCCAGGTGACGTGTGCCTCGGCTGACGTCACCAACATGTGCAAAGTCCCGCGGCGGGAATCGCGCGTGTGACGTAAGAGACCAAATGCCTTTGCACCCCCCTTCGGACCCTTTCTTGTAGATACCTCAATACACAATAGCTATACGTTCATACGTGCCGCTCTGGTATTAAGGATAATGATTTCTTTGGTTACCGCTCTCGTGCGTCCCATTCTAAAGGTCGATTCTAAATTTTTTTCGCGTACACGCCAATGCTTCGCGATGTCGGAAGAGCCGTGAGACCCACCGATCGAAGAGAACGCAAATGCGCAGATGGAATTCTCAATACAACTCATAAACAGATGCCAAAGATCGCGTGTTGCCGATAGAAAAAGAAATAAAAAAACAGCTGAGATTCCGATTGTTCGTATTAACCCCCCTAAAGTAATAAACGATTGTCGTCACAAACTCCCGAAGAAAAAATCGTTTGAGACACGTGACATCGGATAGATCGCTTCTGTGTGGTTTTCTATCGAAAGGTAAGGAACGATTTGGGGGAAAATGCGCGCGATGGCGAGTCGGCGCGTTCGCGTGCCGGACACGCGGAGATCAAGTGATCGGCCGCTCCCCGTTTACTCATTCGAAAGTTAATGGGAATAAATAATTATTGATTGACATTTTCCCGATCCGATTGATCGATTATCGGAGTTTTCTCATTTCTCGTTGTCTCGAAATTTGTTACGACAATTAGACTGTTAACTAGCGGATCTCTAGGAACGACGCGGAGTCTCCGCGCGTTTGAGACGTCCCCTTCGCTTCTCTTGTGCAGACGCAAACGAGTAAAATTCTCGTTCGTTTTTAGCTGTCTTTCAAGAATAGGTAAATGTTATGGGCGACGCCTCGGCGAACTAGTTAACAGGGCAGCTGTAAAGTTAAACGAGATTTTATTGTTAAAATTTGGGATTATGCTAAACCGCGTCGCCCGCGAACGTTCCCGCAGCGAAGACTCGTGTGAACCTACAGATTTGCATCATAAGAAGCGATCTTGCAGTATCTTCAAATTAAGGCGAAAATACGTATTTCTAATGATAGTTATCGTTGTTGTACTGTAAAAAAAATCGCTGAAAATTTAATGCACTACTAGCGAAAGTTTTTATACATTAATCGGTACATTAAATTTAACGTACAATTATGACGAAAAATAATATATATTAAAAACTGTAATCAATAGTTTACTTTTAATAATTTACTTCAATTTTCCTGCGAAAGAACATTAACTTTTCGTTATAATTGTCCATTATATTTAATGTACGTTTTTATGCATAAAAACATCGAATACCTGTCCATTAAATTTACTGATTTTTTTACAGTGTAACACGTGAGTTTATAACATATTCCATTACACTTGAGCCTTTGACCGGATCCCCTCAGAGTTATGCCGGCAGAAAGGTTACGCGGCGCTTCTACCGTTTGTTAATTAAAAAAAAAAAAAAGAAAACGCTTCGGTGTTTCTGTGCCGTAGTATCATCGTGAGCCAAGCGAAGGGTCACTCATGCATGAGAAAGATAAACGCAGAGGTTCACGGCGCCCAGGTGGCTTCGTTGAAACTGCTAACGCGACATGTGCGGTGCGATTGCGGTGTTATATTTGTGGGAACGTTCTAATTTTCGATAAAATACAGTAGTATTAGTGGAACGACGAGCCTCCGCCCCCGTCAATCACTCCTATTACCGCGCGGTAAAGTCACGAGTTTCGACTCGTTGTTCTTCGATAAACCGCAAGTATCCGGAAATCGTGTGGTCACATCGTACGTTAAATCCTCTGCTCGTTATACCGGATACGATTTACTGTGAAATCTTAAAGAGGTCTAAATTTCGATATATTCGTCATCTATAATAACAACTCGAAGAAATTCTTTTCTTTTCCAAAAATTCTTAAGTAAAGCTTTCCGAGTAAAAATTGATCGATATATACGAATGTAATGCAAAAATTCGTACGAAGATATTAAAATTGAGATATTTTGAAATGTTTCGCGGAGATAATATAAGAACGGAGATGAGAAAATTGTAGAAGACCACAGGATGTTTGCGATGATAATATGTAACTTACGGGATCGCCGCATATTATTATGTAACAAATGGAAATGGACATTTCTTGGGAGTGTCGCATGTTGGACCACCGTGAGAATAGCGATGAGTTATCAGTATAATTCCCATGGATGCTTCAACACCTGGTAGAGGTATATACCTTGACGCATGGAAAGTTTTGTCCGTTCGCGTAAAAGTACGCGGAGCGGCTTTGCCTACGCAACGGAATATTCGTGATGATGGACAATAGTTTTCCCGTAATGACGTCCGGTGAGCTACTGACACATATGGTCACTCCGTTCGTTCATTGTGACAGATGCGTTTACGAACAAACGCTCTATTGGATATATGTATTATTTTTCTTGAGTCTTACAGCTTAATAATTATCATCTTATTAAATTTCAACGCTAATATTTTTTTACGAATTTACGCAGCAAGTAAATCACGAATGTCGACCAATGGATAAACGGAATAATCCGTTTATGGATTTTCACCGAAATGCGACAAATCGTAATATAATTGTAGGCATTGCTCATGGGAAATACCGTTAAGTGGCTTTTTTTTTTTTTTTTTTTTTTTTTTTTTTTTCACCCTATCGTTGTTTCGAACATCTGCTGTTGCTACTGATACGATAATTTTTTTCGACCGCATGACTTTTACCCTCACTATTCATGTTGTTAATTGGGGATTAATTATTTAAAATGATGTTAATACGATCATAGAAAATGGGGTGATGAGCATTTTTTTGAAATCCTTTCCATCTAATTTTTAATCGTTCGAAATATACGATATAAAAAAATATTATTGTAACAGCCGTTTTTAAAGCGTATAGAAAAAGAGTCGAGAGAACGGAATTGGAGGACAAAACTTTGTGGTAATATGATAAATTGTTATTAAAACTGCTATTTAAACCGTCAGTTACTATCGTCGAGAAGGAAAATTAAAAAAAAAAGACTTCTTTTTACAAAAGACGAGAACACGAAAAATCGTAAGTCATTTTCAATAAGAATTTTGTTCGTTGAGTGTAGATAAAAATAAATTAATCGAAGACAGTGATTAAAGTTTCCGCCAGAGAAAAATAAGCGCCGAGTTATGGAAAAATTTTATGGGATTTCTAAAAAAAAAATAAAAACGCGAAAACTCATAATCATTGACGATCGATTCAGAGTTATTCAATTCGGATTGTGTCCGTTTCTTTTCGAGATTCATTAATTTTTCATTTGATGGATTTTTCAGAATAATTGAACATAACAAGCGCAACAAGTTCTTGAAATGCTCGCATCGAAAAAAACGAATATTGGTACGTATTGGCATAAGGTAGAAAATACAATACTGCAGATAAGTTACCGACACCTGCAGAAATTCGTTATCTGAAATTTTCCTATTAAATTCTCAACGGGAATAAAAAAGAATCAATCGATATAATTATCTTTAATTCGTCATAATATTCACGTCTAAATGAATTATATTTGAAATATTCATGAGTAATGTTTATACAGTAAGTAAAATAATGATAAATCACGAAACGCGTTCGATGGATAAATTCATTGTGAAAAAAAGGAAATTTAAAAGAATTTCTTTAAAAAAATGAACAATCGAGTGTTTCCTCTGATTAAAATGGCAATGGCACAGTCCAAAAAAAAAAAAAAGCTTTGTACCAAACGTACGCGATCGCTTTCATCATTGATTCGATTCTAACAATTCGATTTCCTCGCGAACTTCCTTTTTTCTCGAGACTTTGTCGAGCATTTCCTGTTCCGGATTCTTTATCACGCCGTCCTTAATCTTTTGCTCGAGTATTTCAATCTCCCGATATTTTTTTCGCAAATTCTTTAGCCTCTTCATACTGTCGCTGAGGTGCGACGAGCCCGCAGCGTCTTGTCTGCTCGACGCGGCAGCAGCCGCGGCGGGGGATTGCGATTTCGCCGTATTGCTCGGCGTTTTCGTCTTCGACGTTATCGTCGGCTCGGAAATCGCGGCTTTCGCCATATCATCGGTCAGCGAATTGTTGCTTTTATTTTTGTTCTTCTTCTTCTTTTTCTTCGCATCGTTCTGTACCGGCATTCCGGGTATCGTAATTTTTCCCAATTCCGCGTCTTTCTTCGCTTTTTGAGAGGCCATATATTCCGCCGAAACGCCGGGGGGATGAGACGATTTGTTTTTTTGAAATTGCTTACCTAAACTCTCGTATCTGTAACAAATCAATGGTTTTATTAGAAAATTTCTTTGAATACGCAACGCGTAGGAGTAATTTGAAAAAAACTTACAGTGGAACCTCTTCCTGCGGAACGTATCCATCTTTGACCCTCCGAGGCTTCCGCCAAGTGCCGTCCGGACGCTGACTAGCGGGGATAAAAGTTCCACCTGTAGTAACGAAAAATAATTACTAATTACGCTATTACATCTAAAACTTGCGTCCAAATATTTTCTATTGCGTTTCGATGGATTCATCAGCGGATATTTCTGTTTTTCATTGTTTCGGCAATTTTTTTCACTAAAATCGTAAATTATGGCAATCGGAGCAAAAAGAAAATCATCGACAAAACTGTCAAAATTTGGCGTGTAAGTCGGTAATAATATTTGATTTAGATGGACAACGGAGGACAGCAGTTGGAATGGAAACTTTTATTGATAACCAATGGCGTCGATATTACACTATAAATAATAAATAAATGAAAAAAACACAAATGTCTTTGGATCCGCGAATACATTGCGATAATATTGAACTCCCGCGAGATATCGGCCAACGGAAAAAATCACTTTAGATTGAAATCTATCGATTAACTGTGTGTCGGTGAGTGTTTTGTCGCATCTGCTATCATTTTCGCGATTGTTTACATCATTTGAGGTTATAAATATCCCGGCGAAATCTCGCCGTAAACCGTACGAGTTTGTAACGAAAATTCCTTACCCTGATCGTCCTTTATATAAGACGTAGCCATTATTTTTCCTTTATTTATATATTATAGTGACGTTTTTTCTCCTTGTTTTTTCGTTATTGATAATAAATAATAATCGTAATAAGATTCTAAGGCATTACGCCGCCGTTTTGTGTTTCGACAAAAACGACGAGTTTCGCTGCAGTATTCTACGATTGCCGCTGATGCGCGGAGAAAGTTGTCAGACGTTTCGCTGAGACGGATGTAGAGGTCACACCTTGAACTCCGCGTCTCGCGAAAACGTTGTATCTTCCATCGATAAGGCATCTTTAGACGATAATGGTAAATAATCTTCTACATATAAATCGCAGCTACGCGTATAGATCGCGTTCAAAGTATTGCGTAACATGACGAAAGCTATGAAACCAAAAAATGTAATTCTTTGAAAAGACTTTACGAACGATTAGTCATAAAAATATTATCTCTTTTTTTTTTTTCTTATTTTTTATTATTTACCGTTTTTCGTATTTGGCGAAATTGTATGATACAACTGACATGAAAATCAAATGATACATTCGATTCAGCATTTTCATATAATTGATTTAAAAAAAATCTTAATCATACATTTTTTCTTCCGCTTGTAAAAAAATGTAAATTTTTTTAATACATTTTTCAACGAACATCTATTATCATTGATCTTCTATGTGGGAATGTTGAATCTGACAAAGAGATTGAAAAATTATCGGATAACACGAACAAATTAGTAGACTAAACGAGTAATACTCACTATTAATTAATATTACACGACTCGCAAAGATAATGCGCTATTATATATTACGAGACGCGATCGTTGGATATTAGAGGCGCATATCCGGTTGTAAAAGCTCATTGCTCGGCGTGATGTTCTCTCCCGATGGAGGGGCTGTTTCGACAGAAGTAGCGTAACTGAATAACTGTGAGGGATATCGAGGTATCGAGTTGTAGATTGAGTGAGGATATTCACGAGGGAAAACGAGTGTACGCTGCGCATAGACACGCTCGGGTCGTCAACAGTTGTAGCGTATAACCGATGCGCGAGTGTCCTGACGGATTGGTCACCGGCGCACCCACAGAACCGGACGTCAGGCTACAACAATCGAAATCGGAAGTGATTCCAGCACGACGATGGTCGGCAAGCGTCGATGCATTGTCATGACATCCAAGCGTACAACGAGTAACTTTTGTCCCTCAAGGTTTTATGAGGCCATAATTACGAGTGGACAGTAGTTTCCCCATACAGCAACGGTTCGTTTATACACACGTGTTCGCGGACAATCAGTGTGGAAACTACTTCGGTATTGCTCCACAAAATACCACTGCTGAATCAGTGTCCATCGTGTTCTTGTCGGCGTGGGTTACGTTTATTTCACTCGTGTTATCGTCCGACAGTTTAATCACCGTAAGTTGGAAACTCTATCGCATATACGAACGATCGCAATCAACCCTTCCCTCTGGACTTCTATATTCTTCGTGCTGCTGTACGAGTAATAGATAATCTATAGTTTATTCCCGCGATAAATGTCCAAACGCAACAATGTCCAAACATAATTAATTGCTCTTCCAATCCCATTGATCCGTTATCATGTGCGCAAACATATACTCGATGATTTTGTGAATTTCATACTTGGATATGCAAGGCTATCGAATTGTCAAGGTGAGTACGTTCCATTGATTAATTACCGAGTGATACGCGCGAGTATACGTGGAAATATGAAAAGCGAACGGATGCCGTTTGACCGTCACGCTGACGATGAAATCGGGTGCGAGTATATACTCGCGTATAGATATGAATTGCGTACAACTGCAGATTCATCCTCACGTGAAAGAGCGTCGGGTCGCGCGACGACCTCGTCACTTTTGCACGTACGTCCTTGCGACAGATACGTATTCGCGGAATTTCCACCGGGAATTCACGAATGTGAAATTACACGCAAATTCCAACCGCTTCTGTCGCTCTTACTCTCGACGGTCCTTGCGTACCGAAAGCAAAGGCTCACTTCGCGGCAAGCAAATCGTGACTAATGTCAAGCGAATCCGAATGCGAATTCCTTTGAGTTTTGTACCTTACCGGGGGAGGAATGGAACAAACAAAACATATCTTTTCGTTGTTGACACAAATATAGAGACTCTTTCTTAATGGTATTAGAGGAAATAAAAAAAATGATAGAAAATTCGGCAGACGAGTGAGCGGAGAACGCGGAAGACGCGGAAATCCGTAATAATAATTCCCGTTGAATTAATCGTCTTTTTCTGGTTAAAATTCAGTAATACAACCAGAAGCAAGGAGTAAGGGAATGAAAAAAAATTGAAGAAAAAAGTGTCATTAGTGGGGCGATTAAGTGGCGGGATTACCGCCCCCCTGTGGAGATATCCCACGAGACTAAAACGCAACGAGAGGTAAATGGGATACCAGAAGCCAGGAGAGTTTTAATAATAGCGAACCTTCGGTGTCTCGTTACCGAGTGCCATTTTATTTCTTTTTATTTCCTTTCAGCGTCGTCGCCACGCAATACGTATTGTACCGCGGCGAATTTTAAGCTATTGCGCGATATCGATAGCTTTTACTCGCGCGAAAACGTTTTGCTTCGGGTGATGAAAAAAAACTTTGTATACTTCGCGTTTATACTAAAATCCATAAATACGAACACGAAAAACCGAATTGCAATGCGATGTTTTGAACAGAGATTCTCTCCCTTTCACGAAAACTATTATGAAATTTACGTATTTTCAATTGTTCGATTGTACGAGAAATTTTATTTTTGCGTTATATTTACCTCTCGAAAGTGGAAACCCCTTTATTTCGTTAGTCTGAGCGCCGAACGATTTTCAATCAATTAATCACAATAGATTTGATTGCCGCGTCTGTGGCCTCGAGCCAACGGCATTGCGTTAGAGCAGTCGTTCTATTTCAGTGACGTAGTTACGCGTACGTACGGAAATACGTAAACGTGATGTTTACCCACTTTCCAATATATGCGCGCAGCGAACAGATAAAGCAAATATTTTCTATCGCAGATACAAAAAATATTTGTATTCGATGTTTCGTATACATGATGAAATCTATCGATTGGGTATATATTATTTTGGTCAAAGTTACCGATGAAAAGCTTTTCAACGATGTATTGCGCGGCAGCCAATCAGCGAGCGATCGAATACTTTTCATTGATTCGATACATTTTTTTTTATTTCGGATTATTGCAGGAGAGAGGAAACTACTAACATGGGTTGCGGTTCAAGCGGAGCATCGGCTAAAAGCGGTGGCGCTCGGCTGATGGCAACGAAACTCACATTCACGCGAGAACAGTTAGATAACCTGAATGGCTTCTTTCGTCAGTCGATCGAACGCGATATCAACGGAAATGACGGTAACATTTCACGCGTTTGTTCATATTTTTTACGTTTAGTAAGCGTTTTTGCCGATGTTATGCATTTTAACAAATGAAAAAGAAAAATGGGAAGATATAAAGAAAAAAAAAAAAATTTCCCATACCGGGAATCGAACCCGAGCCTCCTGGGTGAAAGCCAGGTATCCTAGCCACTAGACCATATGGGATTTGGATGATATCTGTTATACCTGAGCGGCTTTTCAGCTCATTCGATTTTCATCGAAATTATCAACATTTTTTTTTTTAATTTTTAATTTTGTAGTTAATAATAATTATAAACTAAATGTGAAAAAAAAAAATTCTTTCTGAGAAGCGTCTTATCGAACCACTATTCTTATCATACGATTCTCATCGAAATTATCAAATTTTAAAAAAAATTTTGCATTAAATAATTATTATAAACTGATTGTGAGGAAAAAAAAAGATTCTTTCCGAAAGGCCACATTTATGTAACGGTCTGAAAACCGAGACAAATATCTATTATTTTTTCCTCAAAACTTATAGGAGAAAACGACAATTTTGCCTTTTTACAAAAAAGGTACTTAGAAACAAAATATGAAAAAAAATAAAAAAAATCCTTTCGTTTCCCGGATAAATAATAATAATAATAATATAATAATAATGAAAATAAATATATATATATATATTATGATAATGTAAATCCCATAATAAATAGCGATATACACGGATGTATGATTTTAGTATCGTATAATAAAACAATATCGAATATATTCGACAGATATAACGGGTATAGAGGCCAATGTGGAGAGATTGGTTCAGCGTCTCGTGTCGGGGGTCGGGCAGTTGGACCGTAGATTTTCATCGATGTTCCTCGTTTCTCTGAACGAACGACGCCGAATAAAGGTACACATAGAGTACATATCGGGTACAAAGGTACATATCGGGAGTCAATATTGGAATGATAATAATCGTCTAATAAAATACTATCTTATAGAATACCCATTGCCAGAGCATCGAGAATCCTCTCGATCGATGAAAAAAATCCACAAAATCGATTTTTTCGCTCGCGTGTAAAAAAAATCCGCTTCACCGCGATATCATTTTGTTGCAGCAACTAAAGTTCGAGTATCTGTTACGCATCGATGCGTTATCTGCTCCTGGCATTTATTCCGAGTGCGAGAACGGTGCGCCGAGCGTCGAGGAAGACTCAAGTATGCCGGGATTTGCTCGTCTGCGTATACGCGGTACCGATGCTGAGATGTGGGCTGAGTTTCTCGGTCACGGAGGAAGACTACGCCGGGATCTTGTGAAAGCGAAGCTTGTCAATCTATTGGCAGATGTTACGAAACAAGGTGCAAAGTTTATCTCGTAACGCGCGAGAACATCGCGCTTGAGAATGTTATTTTGGTTTACGGCGAATCCGTACCATCAAGCATCGCTTTCCCGTGAATATTTCACAGGAAGCGGTGGAATTCTCTTCAAGTGCTATACCAACCATTAGCTATATATTTCCTTATGCCATATCGATTGGTTGGACCACAATATTTAACTTGTTTAATCCGAAAGACCATTGTTTTCCTCATTTTTAGTAACTCATAGAAAAACATATTGATTTTCGGCAAAAGATCGTAACAACGAGGATAAGGGAAAGAAGAATATAGCTATGTATGTTATTCGTTATGTTCTTTCAGAAATGACCAAAGAATCGGCAGAAGGTGTTTGCCAAGCGCCCGGGCAGATAGTGGATGCTGAGGTCCTCGACAAGATACTGAAGCAACCCGACCACTGCAAAATCTTTTTCGGCTCCGGTAAGAGAACGAAGGAAGCAGAGGGAGAGAAAGTTGTTTTAATTATATTTACCTTATTGTCTTCATTCCTTCATTCCTTCATTCCATCATCCCTCTCTCCAACCCCACCCCACCCCCGGGTTTTCTATATCTCGACAATCGTTGCATTATGCAGACTGCTCCGCGTGGCCTCAACGTTGAAAGCTCGCGGGCTGAGAGTCATCAGCAGGTAACTCAATATATCCCAAGCGCAACCCTAATAAATCAGAACTAACGCTATGCTTGAAGTTGCTTAATTATAACTGATGGAGATTAAAAATAACGAGGCAAAACGAAAATAACTCAGTGCACGGAGCAGTGACTGGTCATTACGACTAGAGACGTTTTGCTACGATGCCAACGGTACCCAATGAGAGGTAAATCAACGAATTTATCCGTCTGTTCGCTCTCCCGAGGAAAACTGAGCAAAGAACCCCCCCGAGAGACATGTCGAGCTTTTGTGCCAAAGAACTAAGAAAATTAACTTTTCCTCGCGTCGACTGAATCTTATCCCGGATCTATGCCTCGTAACCAACTCTTCGCAGAAGCGTATCAGAAAAACACATTTACCATTGAATCGACAGTTGCATCGTCTCCGTTGTACACTCATTCTTAATTTACTTTAAAATCATTTTTTTTATCCTGAAATTTCATCTAATCAACCAATGGAACACTTGAAAAAAATGTTATGCGATTATCGAAAAAAATGATATCGTTTTAAATCCGAATTTCTCGGTCTCTCTGAAAAAAAAAATTTGGTAAAAAAAAAAAAAAACGAAAAATTGTGTCCTACGCAAAGGTGACATCGCGGCGTATTTAATATTTATGAACAATTACGTCGAAGCTTATAATTTATTCATGCGGCAATAATGCGCGCTGACATTCATTATTTTTACGTTTTTTTTTGTCTCCGTACGTTTTGATCGTATTGTTTTTTTTATGTTAATTTATCGGTGAAGCAACGACAGAGGGGAGAATCGAGGGAGAAGGTAGGGATCATCGAGTGGCACTGGTCGAGGACGCGAGCGGTATACTCCTGAGAATAGGGATGGACGAGCGGAATTCGAAAAGCGGCAGTCGTGACGTTGAAGTCAGAATTTTAATTGGCGCCGGAGTGGGCTCGTGGTCCACTCTCGCCGATTATCCACGCCGAGTGCCTCTCCATCATTGCGACTCGCTTATTCACTACACGGCCGCCCAGAGCGTGAGTCCCGATGTTCCCGTCGACCATTGCACTATTCCGGCGCGTTTGCCCCGTTGGTTTCGCACAAACAAATATAAATGAACGTTGGGGGCTTTCGGGAGCTGCCATTCGCGGTGTCGCGCCATTCCCTAACCCCGTAACATCGTTTAGAATATTTACTTCATTTAATTAGTCCGTTAGTTCAGACTGCGGTTGAGCGGCGCGTCTGCGTTAGTTTCCCTTCGCTTGGGTAATGCCGCTTGTGTTATGTAGTTACGTACTTTGTTGGCTAAAACTGTTATTCGCCACTCGGTATCTCTCGACTGCATCTGGCAAAATCTGTGAATACACACCGGAGTGCCACGCTATATGGCCGATGCCCGCGATGTACCTGTTGGCGCAAGAGGCAGAGCTTCAAAGTCGAAGCGAAACGAACCAAACATTTTTCCTATAGCTAAACGTTTGCTGATGCGAGGAAAGAATAACGTGAGTACTCGCGTATAGTCGAGGATTGCTTCGGAGCCGAACTAAAAAAAAATACACAACTGGTATTTATTTTTCCAAACTGTTCCTTTGACAGAGAGCGACGACGCTAAACCGCTAGGAACTAATCGATATTAGCCGAAAGCACGAAAGCACACTTTGCATAGCATAGCACAGCAAACAGCGCACTCTACTCTCGTGCACTTTTTAGTCTCTTGGTGCCCTTCTGAGATCGCTTTCGGTCTTTTTTCGGGGGGAAAAGGGGGGTGGAAGGTGGAGAAGGAGTATAAGTCGCAAAATAAAATGTGCGACGACGACGACGACGTTTTCTCTCGGTTTTCAGGGGATGTATGCCGTGGCCGTTGGACCTTATCCCGGTGCTCGTTGCGAGGATCGAGCTACTCTCTGGAGGTTACGATCTCCGGCAGCCGAAACCATCATGACTCAGCATTATTCCGATGAGAGTGTACCATCAACTACAAAATCCGTTCTTATGGAGATTATCGAACAACTACGCGGACGTCGAGCTTTGAAAGTACCGATGAAACAGAAGGTATATTGCAAAATTTCTCAAGAATTCGCCGCCGCATATATTTCTATTTAAACAACGATGAAAAGAAATACTGATATCATTCAATGTTGTGCCAAAGCTTTGTACTAAAAAATCATTGCCGTTATCCTTACGATTTTTCGATTTGTTCGAAGACGCGATAATAATTAAATTGTCACGAATCTGAGAATAAAAAGAAAAAAAAATTGAATGGTTTCTGTAGATATTATATAGGTAGCGATCGTCTCGTTCCTACAGGGTAAGAAAACAAAAAGGTTGAAAAAATAACACAACCGGTGATGACGTTCTATTCGGATATTGATCTATTTTCTTTTTTTTTTTATCCTATCGAAAACTTCGCATATATTGCATTCTGTTTCGTGGTAATGAGAAAAGTTGAATCGATACGATGGCCGCGCGGTCGTTCGGAGCTATTCGATCGAATGCGAATAACCAATGACTCGAGAGAGCTTCACAAACTCTCGTCTTTTCGTCAGGTTTTTATATCCCCGTAGGTACGTGACATTCATTTGTAAATCTCGTACGGCCCGCGGCAATCATGTCGCCGGATAAATGCCAGGAAAGAGCGAAGAAAACATCATACGTTGAATTTCGAATTATTTCCTTGTCGAAAACGCGCAAGGAGAGCGCCCGAGCGGAGCAGAGACGGTTTTTTTCCGCTCGATGGGCTGTCCGAAAAGCGCGGCCAATATTTTCCTCCCGCGGGGATTCTTTATCGATATACGTGCCAATCGCTGGCTTTTTTCATTGCGATTGTGTAATAAAAAGATAAAACATCGGCAGCGATTGTGTAATAAAAAGAAAAAACATCGGCAGCGATTGTGTAATAAAAAAAAGAAACATCGGCAGCCCGCGAGCTTTTCGCTTCGCCGAAGACCTGCGTTCACCTGCTGTTCCAAATTTCCTTCAGCTAATCGTCACAAGTAAAATAAGGTTTGTCGAAAGATTCGCCGTGATGAGGGCATCGTTTGCTCCGCTAATCAGCCGGTTCGTGAATATCAAGTCATTCGCGTACATAACAACCCCAGGCGCGCAAAGGAACTTTCGCCGCCGCGCGATTACCTTTGTGATTACCGTTATACGACTGCTGTGCCTGCAACTTCGTCGCCGTTGAGAATTCTCACATTCATAGCTCTCTCTCGTTTCGTCGAACTTTCGCGAAAATCTTCGGCGCGCGTGGGAGGATCCTAATAATCTCCACCATTCGGCTATCTCTCTGTACTATAGAAAATACGCCGATGAAAGGGTTTCGCCCGAGTAGCGAACTTTTCTGAGGATGATTACTGCCACCTTTGCTCGAAGGAAAAGCAGTGATAACTTTGTAACTTCTTATACACGTTTTCTAACTCGCGACAAGTTTTTCCCATTCACGGTTTAGCAACGACATTCCACGGAATATTGAAGGTTCTTTTGATTCGCGTAATGAATTGGTCAATGAATAGGCGATTGGGCGGATCAACGAATGAAAATACTTGCCGAAAAAAAATTATATTCAAGGGAAAGTGGGGAAAAATGGACCACTTTAGCGATTTAGGGAGTTTTGTCCATATATACGCAACTTTTTCTACTACTTTTGAATAAAAAAATAGATTTGTACCCTCTTTAGAGTAGACGAAAACAAAAAAGGGACGAAATCGACAGTAGTGATTCAATTAAATAAAATATCGAAATGAAAAATTTGAATTTCCAATAATTCACTATCTGGGAGCACTATGTAGACTATTCTCGTCGGAAAAAATACATTTTCCTATATATATGTATATTTTTTTTTTGTCATTTCATTTTATGTATCTGCATTCGCATTCTTTCCTATCAGTTCTTTTAGGTGAGCAGTGATCGGCAGCATAAATAATGTCCATGAAACTTAAAAATCGGATTTAAAAAAAAATTCATGAATTTTTGGATTCGTCTATTTTGCTCCAAAATTCGAGTTGCGCGACTGTCCCATTTTGCCCCGTTGGCCCGTTTTGCCCCACCTTCGCGTACCCTTTAAATAGAAAGAATAGTTGCGCATCTTCAGTTCATTTTATCCAATGAATCACTTCTTTAATTTATTTTTTTACGCCATTTTTTGTTGTTGTTGTGTTTTATAGGATTGTCTGAGGGTCGTATCGCGTCATATAGTCGAAACTATACATTGGTGGTCGTTGGAAAGAGAGGGTCCGGATCCTCTGAGAAGTTGGGCGCCCGAAACCCTCGCCCGTCACGTACTACTCGCTCTCGACGAATTGGTCACGGCGCTCAAATGTCAAAATCTCCGATGTTACTTTTATCCGCGCTGCAACGTTATGCTACAGTCTGCCAAAGGTAAAGTTTTCTCTTTTATCTCCCGACCTCATCCCAATGTATGTATATACATGTATATACATCGCAACATATATACGTTACTTCTGCAAGCATGAAATATTTTGCATAAAACATATACGCCGCCAGCTGTACAACGATTCTACGTAAACCCGCTTAAAGCTGAAGCTCGCGACTGAAGCTATGTATTTCCCTCTCAAACGCGAGGGAAGTGTTTCCTTTTTCTCAGATATGAACAAAATTCGCAAAGATAAAAAATTTAAAAAATTCGCCAATTATTCAAATTATTAATTCATCCCTTAGGCATTAAATACTTAGGCAGCAGAGCCGTTAGTGTTAATAAGCTAAATGTTTTTTATTGTGCCTCGAAGGGCCGTGTATATTGTTACAGTTGATGCGTAATTAACAAAAAAAAAAAAAAATTCATAAAATTCCTCTATCGCACACGTTATTTCCGCGTTAGCGATTATCACCGAACCGAGCGTCACAAACATTCTCGACAATTTCTCTGTTCTACCGATTCCGGCGTTTCGCTAATTTTCGCGAAGAAAAAAAAGAGATAAAAATGATTTAATCTAATTGACGCACACCGCGTAGCACATCTGTTATGCAAACGAGCGCGTGAGACATGGGCTCTTGTCGTATGGGACAGAGAAGGACGATGTGGAAGTCGAGTGGAGCTTCGGAAACTTAGTTCGCCCCAAGTTTACCCCGAAGAGAACAGAGGCTGACTGACGGTTAACATCGAGCTTCGCTGAGACTGCAGACAGTCGTCTCGCTCGGTGGGTACACTGTGTCTAGTTGAGTGTACTGTGTGAGATTCTAGAAACTAGCAGTGTACTTGTGGCACGAAGAGCTGCTACGTCGAGCGTTAACGAAATTCTATATCGAATTAGAGACCCAATTCGAGCTTTTGGGACGTACAAATTATTTACGTCTTCAACGTCTTTATTGGCTTTGTCTGTATACCAAAATTCCGATATTGCGAGTTGCGATATTACTCGCACCCAAAATTCTTCCCCAATATTATATTTTTTGTTCATTAATTTCTTTTATTTTCAAAAAAATAGCATATGCTACAAATAATCGTTAATTAAAGTGGACTACGACTCCCGTAGGTACGCTTTCGTGCGGCACAACTCACATTCGTATTTAAGCTTTGTCTGTACAGAGGAACTTTACGTATCACTGTGATAATTAGAATGTTGCACAAGAGAGACATTGGGAGAGCGGAGACGAGCGCGAAGGGATTGTCCGCTCGGAATAATGACTGTAGGAGATGGCAATCGAGTTATCCCGTTTAATCAGCCAGCCCTCCTCCGCGTCGACGGTTATAACTCCCCAAGAGTGACAAATTGCCATATAATATGCGAGTTTCGATCGACAAGCTACTCATTTTTTTTTATTAGCATCTCATAAATATTAATGCCGATAAAAATATAATCCAAGCGACAAAATGCTCGAACGCGCGTCGATGATATACCGATACTGTTCCTTCGTATTTTCTCGTTATCAATTCAACCGAAAGGGACAATTTCGTTCGACGCGTTTCGTATCATTTCATTTTCCTCGTTCGATGTCGTAAATTTAACGAGTCCCCGATCGCGGCGCGATAGTACACAACCAGCCTCTCTGGAATTAAGCGTTGACGCGGAAGTATCGCTCGATTTACACGTCGCTGCTTCTCGGCGATACTCTAATCGTTTGGAAACTCGTTACAAGTTTGTCGGCGAACGAACTTATAACGAGCTTTTGCAACGTCGCAAAGCCTGGAATTCTACAAGCGCGACACATTCCTGTTATTCTTAATATTTTTCCCGAAGCTTTACGAAACTACACACCTCGCCAAGCATCTCTGCTTTCTCGTCCGCGATGCTATTATGTCTTTTTCATTCTTCGATAAAATCTCGTAAGATGGTTTGCGGCTGGAATCGAATCGACCGACATTCTTCCGTTCGATGGGACAATCGGGACAAAATAGATAATCGAATGCTCGACCAGGCGATATCGTTGCCATTTTTACAATTCCCAACGAACCGTCTACATGAGAAATTTATCCATTTATAAAAAACCTGTTATCGTTCATTCCGCATTTTATCATTTTTTACGATTGACGTTATCATTGAAGATTTTATTCGTGTTATTCGATAATCGATTCAAATGAATGTTATAAAAAAAAAATAGATGGTCTTCTTCATCACGAGGATTCGTACCTATCGGATGCTCGTTTAGTCGAGAATTATCTCACGGCGCTTCATCGATTATCCACGAGTTTGAAACCAGCTGTGCCACGAGCGAGCGATTTATTGGAGAACGAATTGATCGCGCGATGGAGACGAGTAATGGCATCATTGCCAAGAGGAACAATGAGTGGACACTACGGCTACAGTACTCGTCAACTCGACTATCTGAGTCTCGTTGTTAAACAAGTTCTTCGAGTCAAAGAGTGCACCCTACAGGTGAGTTGAAAGTAACAGTGAAAAAGTAAAGAAAGACCCCTTTCAAGAAAAATACTTACACGCCCGGGTGAGTGGTAGGTAAGTTACGGGACCACTTCACCAGAAAATTCCATTTTTGGCGAATTTTACGATTTATTCTTCCGTTGAGTCGATCCTTATAGCCAAAGCTCCGTTCGGTGCTACAAGTTGCGAAGAAAACTCTCGCGAGTAATAGGGGGGGTTTCCTTAATCGATAAGCCACCCCTTCCTAATAGATAGCTTCAATGGCTGGGAGGTGTTAAAATATTTATGTTCACGACTCCGTGTAAGCTGCTTTTTTTTTTGATACTCGTACAAATTTTCTCAACGATAGAAGACGGAAACGAGGGCGAGAAACTCTTCGTGAACCCAAGAGATTCCCCGACTACTTTCCATTCCAGGGTCGTTTCGACGAATGTTCCTTCCTGAGCTTTCCGATATCCGCTCACACCTCGGAACCGACGGAGAATCTCGTTTACCTACTGACGCTGGTGCTGAAGCAGGCAAGGGACCAGATTTACGCGATAACGGATCGCCGCAAGCGTAAACGCGAACGTCTGAAGACTCTAAAGGGTCGAAGGTCCGGGAATAACGACGGATCCGCTTATTTCGAACGTTCTCTCGATATACTCATCGACGTTGTACGTCGCGACAGAGAAACTGCCTATATGGATCTCGAGAGCGACGTTATCATGGCAAAGACTCTTCTCAAATGGCTTTACTTTGGTAAATCGTTATATTTCTCTTCACCCAAAGTCGTAAAAGATCCAGTCGTTTCTATTCTGCAATTGCCATTGCCCGCTTTTTTTATTATTATTTTTATTTCATTTCGAAAGAAATAGGTTTTCATACAGATACGAAATTGGCGAAATATAAAACTCGTGATACATATGCCGTAGGATAATTGGGTTCGATGTATTTTCCAGGTATGGAACACGACAAGAAGGTGTTGGGACCAATATTGCGTCCATATTTGGGAAATCTATTCAACGTATCCCACGAAAATGCTTGGCACGTGGAGTCGTGGCGCAAGAGGCAAGATATCTACAATTCGGAAGTGCGTTCATTGGCTTTGTTCTGCAAACTTGTGACCGCTCAGGAGGTATCACCGGCAAATGGAATAGTCGAATCGCTGTCAAAGGGCTGGTGTTGGGCAGAACACGTGACGAGAATGATAGAACGGTCCAGCAACGGTCTAAGGCTTGTGTTTCTCACTCGCGACCGGTTAATCAAGTATAATCTTACGTTTGCGAACAACAAGGGTTTCAGCGCATTCTCAACGTGGAGTAAGGCAAGGAACATTGGTAACGCAACGAGGCGGGCAACCATAGCGAGGACCAACATAATAACAGCTACCGACGCGTTACCCGGGTTAAACGGGACGGCAACAACTGGCGCGCAAGTAAACAAAGGTGAGAGGAACCGCGTTCGTGGACAGAGCACAAGCCCTTAATTACAGCGGCTCTTCGGGATCGCCCCCGAGGGGCTCTGGCCAGATCTGTGGTCAGTGGTTCAACTTCTCCGGAACATTCTATAAACTCGAAGCCATTTTGGTTACACAAGTATTTGAGCCCTAAACTTGACTAACAAGAAAGTATCGCGCGTTATCCTGTTTTTCATCAAAATTCGCTCCAATTATACACGGAGAGAAGGATCTGATAAACATTACCATGGCGCCTGGAAAAAATTACTATAGTATCTAGTAACGCGGTGCTACAGTGCCACCTATGGCAGAAAGTGCGAAACTTATAACAATTTTTACTATAAGTTCTGACTAAAAGTCCTCATAATTATAGGCAAATTCTTATAAGTTTCGTACTTTCTGCCATAGATGGCGCTGTAGCGCCGCGTTACAAGGCACTATAGTAATTTTTTCCAGACACCATAGTAATGTTTATCAGATACTTCTCTCCGTGTACGCGATATCATTTTTGAAAAAAAAATATAGATCTTCCGCTTTGCATCCTACTTGCAAGTGAACGATGCAGCGAATCTTTTGTACCCTGTAGAATCTTTTACTGTGCCGAAAAGGATAGGTGCCAAATGCGCACGCGCGAGACAACAACTTTCGGGCGAAGCAAACGATAAACTTCGAAGTCAGTGGATTAATTAGAATCGGGTCAGGAACCCGCCACGCCATGGCAGACTTAACGAGCTCGAGAGTTCTCTCTGCCGCTACTTCCACTGACCCTCATCTCATCCTCTCCCTCTCGACCTCTCCGTCATGTCGCGTTGCTTTTCCATCCACCTCTATATCTTATTCCTCACTGCCTCGTCGCAAACTTCTTGTCTTCACCTTAATTACAGTCTGACAACTCACGTACCTTAGCACCCGTAAAACCGAGTCGGGCTATCGGTCCGGTACACGGTTTTCCCGTTAGACTCGGTTGGCGAATGACCACAACGGATTTCTACAACATTGGCCCACTGTTGGCCATCGGAACGTACGTGGTCACCAATGAAATTCGATTATCAGAGATTCCAATACCGAAAACACCATCCATTTTAGCACGTCGGTTATTTTTTTTTTTTCATTGACTCTACAAAGCATTTTACTATCGCGTTGTACAATTTTCGATCTTTTCCAATGAAATTCATAGTTTTGTCGAAGACAGATTAATAGAATTCGTTGCTACGTTCTAAAAAAAAAAAAAAAAATTTGCTGAAAATTCAATGTACCGATACTAAAAGTTTCAATGCATAAACGCGTACATTAAATTGAGTGTATCTGTTTATGAATAAAAACTTACAATTGTTTGTAACAGTTAGGTAATTCGGCGGATTACAGAGATTTAGCGAGGATTTTCGGAAAGGTTTCGTTGTAGGAGTAGTTTTCGCAAAAGCTTTCCCTATTTAACGCCATCCAAGCGAATCGATAAGACGTTGAATTGCCGAAGCTGCTATAGATTCAATCGAACGGGTGGTATCTTGAGTGTCGAGGGAGGACTTGAGTGTATGCGGACGGAAATCAATGACGTAGCTAATCGACGTATATCCCCTTTTGGTGTAATTAGGTGTTGCAGGCCACGTAGAATTGAGGGATTCGAGCCCCTTGACGTACGTCGTCTGGATGAATCGTCGACGAGGCCGACAACGGGGTCCCGGTGGCTTAATACCGGCTCTAGTGGCGCTCAACAAGTTTCGGGTAAGTTAACCCCGGTTTCCCTCCTCTAAATTATCGATACACAGCAGCACTTCATGGATAGACGATGACGCCCGCGAAGCACTGACTACAAGATACGTGATACTAATGCCAGAAACTGTGATGATCCAAGTTAACCGAAATTCGATCGAATATCCGCAAGGGACTTCGGAACAATTAATTTCCAACTGGTAATACACCTACAGATCATTGATTTACAGCTTTATCTATCTTTCTACGAGTACGAAAGCATCGATCTCTAATTTCTGAAAAGGTCAGGTCGGGTCATCGAAACACAAATTTGTGGTTAATGGAAAACTCGTGTTTCAATTATCGCGAGACAGAGTTTCCGTACGTTTGCGAAGGCGAAAGGATCTCTGTCCGCGTAACATTATCGCATTCGACATAGATCCCCCGTGCAAAAGTTACCGTGGTTAGGACCGAAACATTCTAACTCTCGTTACCGTTTGCTCTCTCGGCGCGTTGGCTTTTCTGTCGACGCGGCTCTATCCGGCTGTTAATTACACCCGTATCGTGGTAGTTTGATTAGCCCGACGGTAAGCAATTTTCCACGCTACCACACTTCCGTACACAACAGTTGCCAAACTTTATGGATTTTTAACATCAGCTATTTTGTAAACTACCGCATAACCGGTGCCACGCGTCACACGCCGCTGAGGGGATGAATGAACATTTATTCAACCTTAACGTCGTCACGTTGCGAAATCTGTCCCCAGATACATTAATAGGGACCACACGAGTCATTTCTTTTCTCAAGTGCTGCGCGTTTATTCAAACGAAAAAACACAGAAAAAAATGGGCAATTAAAAATTTACAAGGTAAATACGTTCGGAATTCTTTAGAACGCGTATTTCCGTGTATATTTCATATACCAGTTGCCATTTATCATTTAATTTATGCCAAAAGTTCGATATGAATCTGTAGGTACAAATCACTCGCAACTAATTTGAAAAAAATGTGAGTTTCGCACCGCGCTCCGCAATTACGCGGCATCCTGGATTAGCTGTAAGTCGATAAATTTAATTTTTCTCGATTTATCGATTATGCAAGTTACACGTGAAAATATTAGAGTCGCGAAAGCGAAGGGGTTGAACTGTGTGGGGTAACGATAAGGATCGAAACGAGCGGACGAAGCGCTCCAGTAATTCGAGATCCGACACTTTTCCTCCCCCTTTATCGCTCGGCCACCGGGTGGAAGTGGAAGTAGTCTACCCTCACACAGTGCAAAATCCTGATCCCGTAACGTATAGTAAGATAAACGAAAGTAGAGCACGAGTAGTTCGCTTGCTCTGGCCGGGGTTACCAGGTAATTTTAGCAAAAGGGACGGCAGATGAAGTCGCAAGTTTTCTCGTTTCCCGAATTATAAGTATCTTAGATATAATGTCGCAGAGTCCTGCGAATGCTGTTAAATTAAGAGAATTCACATTAATCGTATTCAACATTTGCTACGAGCGATAATAATGATTTCAAATTGATTATAAAATATTTCTTTCCGTTGACGAACTTTTGAGCGATCGGCAATCGAAGCAAATTTCGTTTACGTCCTTAGCTACGATAGTGATTATACGCGCAGTATCGTTGTAAGACGTGCAAAAGCAATTGGTACTATTAACCATAACTGCCAATAACGTCGTCGCGGTGTGAACAGGATATTTCCAAGTTTGCCGGCATCGTCGTGAAATTAATCGAGAATTCATAAACGTCGAGATGGCTGAAGCTCTATGGAAGATACGAGTATACGACTCGGGATAGCATATCCGCCGTCTTTGCCGGATTCTCATCAGAGGGTCGGTCAGCACAGGGCCACCGGATGCCTTTGGTATAACTATTACGTTACGATCGAGCAGACACTCGCTTCTTGAGAGTTGGTTCCGAAGCGTCTCGCTGACTGTTTCAGACAGTTTGACGCATACCGAAAACTGTAGACTGTGTACACTAAACTCTAATATAAACGGCCCTGACATAGACCCAAGAGATCGGTGACGTTCGGGAAAATGACTTTGTCAAGATAGTGACGAGGGTTATGGTATTATATTATCCATTAGAATGTTAAGGTCAACGAGGGGTCTAGAGAAAAGAAAAACCCGTACGTGCGCACGTAGTTTTTCGAAGTGAGGGTTAGAAGATAAGTGAGTTATTTGAAGACACGAGAGCACTGCTACCGGCAGTAAACGAGAATCGGAGAGCAAAGAGCAGGGAGAACAACTCCAAGCGTTGGCAAGTAGTTCTTACGTAGTAGAGTCGCCTCAGACGCGAAAGGTGGACGTAGAAGGTCAGTGGAAAACGACTTCTCGCCGGTGGTGCGAAACTCGGAGAATCACAATTACATTGAACGTGGAGGGGTAGTTTAGTCGCAACGTGCCTAGCATCCTCGGCTATGTCGTATCGCGGACGGAGAAAGGACTGGATCAGTCTCTCGGCTTGCTGTGTGTACTCTTGGAGGATAACGTGAATTTCACGGTGAGAAAGATGTCGTTGTACGAGAGGAAAAAAATCGTTAAAAGTCGAGATAGTATAGAGAAAAAAAAAGGAACTAGTTGTCTCGACAGACGCCGGAGGACAATAGGGAACACGAAACATGCCTCGTAGAAGAAAGACGTCTTCTTGCAGCGTTCAGCGTGAACGGGGTACTTTCGTTCGAAAGCGAATTGATATCCTGTTCCACGCGCTCTCAGACGCCTTCTTACTATCCGACGAGAATGTAACAAGCTGTCACATCGTCGAGATTAAATTTCCGGCACATTGCCAATTAAGAACCTGGGGATCCTTTCATTAATCGGAACGAAGTAAGGATCGCACGTGTGCTCGTGTTGAACGGTGCCAGACGGAGTTCCTTTCACCCTTTGATATCGTCAAACCTTGCTACTCCCCAAGAACCTTAAATTTATCCTTAACTTTGTCGAAACTCCAGAGACTACCGGGCTTTCGAAGCAAAAGTTCGGGGTGCCTTTCCTCCTTATCATATTTTAAATTAATGATGAGGCCATGATTTTGTCGACAGACGGACCAAGAGTTTTCGTATCATCGTAGAAACTCATTGGACTTTCAGACTCCTGGTTCATCTAACTTTCAAAATCATCCTATATATCGTAATTGTTTAATCAAAATTCGAGAAACTAAGTCCTCGAAGTTCTTCAAGTACCGTTTCGATTTGTTGAGAATTAATTGGAGAACGATTGCATCGGCAACTACATCGAATCGGAAATTTGATTTATCTTCGATCGACCTTGCATGATTTTTTTTTCGTTTTCTGTTTGGATATCAAGCGCAAATGATGGAGATTTATTGAGTGGAGTTTATACCATCATTGCCGTGTGTATGTTCTGCAGTAGTGCTTTCTGATGTGGCAACTCTCAGGGGATTATCGTACTTGATAGTAAGGTAAAGCCCTACCGGTATTTTTTACTTTATTTTCCTAAAGCTTCGGGAATCCCGAGGCCCCGAGAGATTCCTCCGCCCTACCCACTTCAGCCAATTTCCGGCTCGAGTTCGTGAGGATCCGCAAACTTCCTTCACTCTCTCTTACGAAGACTCCGGTGGGGAAAGACATCGGACCTTCCGGATTTACTGTACATTGCTCATGCCGTACCATGGATATCAAAAGACAATTCATGAAATAAATATATATATTCGAAGTACTTCACTTAGATTTGCGCACATGAATTGATCGAATTGAAGCCGTATCCGTCGATACTGTCCGATTTGCTATTGGGAAATCACATGTAGCAACGCGACATCTGGTGGATTTTTTTAAACTACTTTATCGCAGTCGTCATAACCTATTATTTTATTAAAAAATATTGTTTAACGTCAATATAAGTCGATATTCACATGCAAATAAACGTTTTCTGTAAAAAAAATCTGTTAAAGTAATTGAAAATTTTATAAATATGAACCGTAAAAGATATTGACCGACTGTGACGTTTCTGCCATTTTTGCTCGATGTTGATTGCCAATTTTCAAAATTCCTCGGGGACGTAAGGCTCATGGCATTCAAATCTGCCGCTGATTATACTTTTCGCATACGTCGTCAGTTATTAAAGATCGCATTCACCAAAAGTCGATATTGTTAATGAAAATTACTCGCAGCTCGCCACAGAGTAGATTTCAATAAAATTACAAATTTCATTAAATTTAAGGGTACCTTTTATCCAGATTACATATTTAGTGAAAAAATTCACAACCATTTCAGATGACCAGTCCTTTTTTTTTTATTAATATCTTTTTTTACTTTTCGACAAGAATCTTCATGGTGTCTTTTTATCTGATCCCTGGCATTCATGATTTTATAATAGTAAACGCATGTTAACAAAATCGAGGAATCACGTATCGAATTTCGATAATAGGCTCAACCTCCGACAATGGTTGCAGTTTCACTAGCGAGATGAGACGTACGTGGTGATCTCAACGGCGGAAGTACACCATTCCCGATACTGAAACGTTTTTGGTTTATTCACGATAGAACGGTAATAAAAGCTAATTATTCGATGGAAGCGTTTAATTTCATGCCCGTTAGAAATCCTGGTAATGCTCTCGTTGTCTCCGGTTTTCATTAAATTAATTTTAATGGGAACCAGACTGCTCACCTCGGGTCTGTTCTCTTCTCTTCTCCAGTTCCTCTGGGTAAAATACACACTCGCATACACACACACACAGCTACACATGCATGGTATATACATGCCGTGGTCACGAAGGTTCTCTTGTTCGTAGTAACCCATATATACACACACCGGACTAACTTACTCTTCGGAGTGATTATCCTCGCTTGTGTAACTATATCTACATGAAATGCTTCCACGCTCCACTGTGAAAGCTGAGAAGCCCATTACCAACGTAGAAAAAGTTTTCCGTTGCGTAACGATATTTTATTATGGTACTCATTATTTTTCCCCGTCGGCCTGACGCTACGGCCTGAGAATGTGGAGCTAATGGAGCGATCTTCGCGCTAAGCTCCGACATTCTGTCTTACTTTTGTCCAACAGATTCTCCTTGTAATTCAATGTACTCACAGGGGAATCTGTACCTCCAACACAAAGTATCACATTGAATTAACTTGATCGATGAGAAATGAAAAGTAAATAATGGCGTTTTCGCGTGGAAAATGTTGTTTAACATTTTAAGAAATATCTGGCGTCGAGGGGAAATATGTTTATAGTGTGTAACAGAGACAGACACATCTGTTCCATGTATCAAGATCCTGCAAGAGGCTGCTGCTGTCTTGCCGCACGAGGAAAGGGTGGCTATGCTGGATATAGTTCAAAGAGTTTCACGAGAGGCGTCTCGACGTCTGCGGAGAACCAGCTGTCCGGACTTGACTACTTCGGGATCTCCAAGGCAAACGTATACTCCAAGGTACGTATATACATATTGTGTCTGTCGTTGAAGTGTAGCATGCCTCGTCTAGCTATATCATGCATAACCATCGACCTTTTAGCTTCGAAAGCTTCGCCAAGAAAATGGATCAACTTTCGGGGCTTCCGCACGTTTTACATTGCAAAAGTATCGGAAACTACACTGCACACTCATATATCTTCGTACTTCGCACGAGCGGCGTTACTATGTTTCTTGAAGAAAAATTAATTAACAAAACTTTCGGCGTTCGTCCCGCGGAATTCGAGAATAATTTTCAATAAAAAATTCATTAATTATTAAACTCGACTATAGGATGTCGAAAAATGTTAATTATCACTTAAAATTTTCGAAAATATTTTACTTGGATTTATATCGAAAATTAATGTTGATTCAGCAATTAATTAACGAGTAATTGCGATACGGATATTCACGTAATTGGCAACGCTTTTCTGTTAATTCATTCTCCCCGAAATTTCAATATTTAAATTATGAAATTATTGTAATCGTTTATCTCTCAATTTGGATGTATTGCAAAAAAAAAATCGTAGCCACCGAAGGTAAAACAGTGTGTGATTTTCAACACGTTTAAACTCTCGCGATGTACAAATTCGGCAAACTTTTCGTAGGGTTTCCCGTTAGATAAAGGACTTTAATGAGGCTGCAGGCAAAGTATAATGCAAACTTTGAAATCCTTCTCGTTAATTAAGGGGTCAAGGAAATTTTAGGCGACAATTGTTCTCGGTGAATGTCGATTGCGGGCAAAGTTTTCGCAGCTTCGTGCACTACGTTTAACCCGGAGGGTATATTTTCTCGTGAACTCACTCTCACGCTCGACCTCTTTTCTCTCGTTGCCGAGTGCAACAGAACGTTAATTAATCAAGGAGCCTTTTCGGCATAAGTGCGCGTCGAGCGACACGGGATATAACGAGCATTACGAGACGGCAGCGAATGGGGGCTGAGCGGCTGTGTATGCGGTCGTTCCCGTAGTTTAATATCTGACTAAACACGAAAACTCGACGAGCGGTAATTGATGAGCTTCGTACAGAGAGAGAGAGAGAAAAAGAGAGAGCGAGAGAGAGAGCGGGAGAGAGAGACATAGAGAGAGGGAGGTGAATGAGAGAATGCAACGGAGGTTCAGAAGTGATAGTTCCCCCACGTACTCAGTGTTTCCGCAATCATGTTTGGTAAAGCTTTCAGCCTTCGGAGATAACAACCAACCTGTGCGCATACCCTTCTCTCGCTCGCCTTTCCATGTATTTCTCAACGACACTTCTGCCATATCTCGTTATATGTTTATTTATTCAATATCAAAGCATTTATCATCTCCATGATGACGAGAACGACTGCGTGATAATTGTGTCCCGTTGTTTTACAACGCTTAAAATTCATTCGGATAGGTCGCCGACGAGTAAAATGCTTTTAATGTAATTGGAAAATTGGTAACTTTATGATTAATGCACAGTATATTAACGAACAACTCGAAGTCATCGCGAAGGCAGGCTGTTACGCGGGAAACAGGGAAACGTAAAGTCGTTGTGTGGTTACTTCCTGTTCTCTTTGTCTCGGAACTATACGTGCGATCAATATTTTGCCGTTTTCGAGAGTTTCGACTCCGTGTAAATAATTGATTCTGGCCGTTGATGAGAGTTGCCGGAAGGAAAGTTACGGATTTTCTGGACTTATGTCGAACCGGACCAGTCCGGTAAAATCTCGAGGAGCGGCGCGTTTCGCAAACTCCAAGGCTCTCGAGAGCCGTTCGAAGCATAGACACGTACGGGAAATCGATAACCCTTACCTCGTTCCACTTTTTAACGCTTTTTTCCCATGAAGAACTTTTAAATTGAATAGACAAGAAACGACGATTTCCTTTCAACGTTCAAACCAGATTTTGTAACTTTTACTCGCCGTGATTTCGAGCGATGCGCTTCCCAGTAATGTCTCGTAGTATTTCATGATAAACATATATTTTCGTGAATACTTTGTTGCACGATGAGTCGCGCAAATCGTGGTGATAATTTAGGTGAAACGTTATGTCTGCGGCGATTGCACCCGCCGTAAAGGTTTAATTGGTCCGGACAGCTATTTCTATTAGGATCTTCTAACTGATCCTTCGTGGGATTTACTTAGATTTGCGATACTATTATCTCCCTCTCTCTCGCGGTTATCCGGCATTAACGCCCGGAGAGATACGGCAACAGCTTAAGACGAGAGACAAATTGAATTCGTGTACATTTGGGATTGTAGTCGATGTTTTTTTTTTTTTTTTTTTTTCCACCTCTGTACATCAATGCGGCAAAGTGTCGATCCTCGTCTCCTCTATCCTCACTGTCGCTGTATATATACACGCCTGAGCAATCTCATTAAATGGTAGATCGGAGTCGCAACTTTTGGAACCAATGCCACGTCTGTCGCCGAGTACTCGTCAGCGTGGTATAATCGCGGAGCGTCAGGAACAGCTGCAGCGGGAAATGCTCGAAATTAACGACACTCTGACGAGAGGATTGCGAGTGAGAACTCGTCTACCAGCCTGGGATTCGTCTTCGATCGCTTCGTGGACTTCGTCCGTCGGTTCCGCTGGCAGAAGCAGATTGAGAAAAAGTCGGACTCCTATCTGGGACACCATGAGAGGTAATAAATGACGAAGGAATTCGTTTGGTACGAGATAAGCTATGAAATGACTTCAACTCTCAGGTGGAACAGATGTCGTTAACACGCAACTGGCGTAAAATAAATTTAAAAAAATGATACGATAGAAAGCTTTTGTGAGTCTTACCGCAGTGTTACCAAATAGTTTTCGACAAATATATAAATATTTTATCGTTATTCGACAGGGACATCTCCCATGTGGGATCGAATAAGCATCGACGGTAACTTGGCGAAAAGTCGTTCGGAGGAGATGATGAGTCGGGAAGAATCTCCGAAATGGAATTCCGAGAATCGTCGACGAAGAAACGCTCTGGAGCCGAGCGACGAGGAACGCCTGCCTTCTTGGGACTTTCTAGAGACGGCTCTCAATCGAAAGCTATCGCGTTATGAGCAGCAGCAGCAGCAGCAGCAGCAGCAGCAGCAGCGGCAGCACGAAGGCCAGTCTACGGATTCTTTGGGTTTTGCTCACGGAGACGTGGGAATCGATTACCTCGTAATGGCAAATGCGAAGAAGGAATTTTCGAGGGAAAATTCTGAGAAAAGCAGAGGGATGAAAATTACGGGGGCGGAGGCAACGAATCCTCAGAAAAATGATTTTTTTTTAACTCGAATGAAAAATGTATGAAAAACGGGGAGGGAATTTTGTCAAAAGGGATTTTGTATAATTCGCGATGTCATTAAGACTAATTAGATTTAAGTTATTAAGTAAGATTGCCGATGTAGAGTACTTTGATGCAGTGTATACGCAGTGAGTCGGGAATTAATAAATTTCTTGCAATAAAGAGAATTAATTGAAAACATTGAAGCAACGATTTTCATTCAATTTTAAATGATTATTCTTTTTTTTTTTTTTTTTTTTTTTTTTACAGCGATCCGAGGAACACTGAATACGTTTGAATTCTTATTTTCTTTGCTCCGGAAGGAAGTTTCGCTCATCGTCAATCTCCGGCGTTACGGCGCCACCTGGTCATTCATTCTTATTACGACGCTTTCGCGGAAGCGGACGAAGAAGACGCTCGTCGGATTAAATTGAGACACGCCACGGTGTCAAGGTATAAGTTAACTGTGATAAATTTAATAATTTTCACACTATACAGAGACCATAGTTCATTGAAAAACATAATCCGTCGTCCGAATCTTTGCTATGATGAAAAATCGTCAACTATTCAAATTGAACTTTTAGTCATCGTAGTGTTAGCTTCTCGCAATTATGATAAAAAATTTGATTTTTACTAAAAAAAACTCGCGACTTCGACGCAAAATGTCATAAGAAATATCAAGCTACGAATAAAATAAGGGAGAGCGCCGCGATCAGCGTGAAGACATAATTCAAATACAGTTTCCGAGCGGCGAAAGCACACATTTTCTTCACTCAATTTACTTTGCGAAAAGTAACATTTTTTGTTCCGGAAACATCTGAAAAATCGAGGTATCGATCGTGTTCCGCGGGAAAGAAAGTCTGCAAGATAGGATAGTCGCCGGAGTTGAAAAATAGGAAAATCGTAAAAAACACAACAGGACGACGACCAACGAAGAAAAAAACACGATAAAAGCTCTGCAATTTACTCACGTCACATCGAAAGTTTACACAAAAAATACCGGATGACAAAATTCAATACTCAAAGTCAATGAAAAAATTTGATAATTGGCGAAAAAAGAAAAAAAAAAAAAATGCCTCGAGAATGTTAATTAAATATGAACGCTGAAATAACTTGTATAGGTGAATTATGTAGTTTATCAGCGTTGTGGCAAGCGTTACGCAGAGCGGCACTGTTTGTTGGTAAAGAACTCGTCGTATATCAACGAGGGGAGTGTGAGAAAAAGAAATGTGGAGTGCGTTGTACGATAAAGCGCACGGACTGACCTAATTCTCGGAGTCAAGGGAATCAAATAGAATGATATAAGTGGCGCGGAGCAGTCGCTGGATCAGCTCTACCCTTACTACGGAGTGGCCGTTGCAGAGTCTCGTCCGAGGGGTTGCGGAAAAGCGTACCTATGAATGTTTCACCCGAGAATCGCAGGCAATTTCTCAATCTCGAGGGTATAAGTCCATAATCTTGCTAAGAGAAATCGACAAGGGCCTTTGTACTCAATATTTAACGATATTTCCTGATGAATCTAATCGCCGAATTCACGTTATCACGGAGTATTCGGTATGCAACGTCAGGCAACGTGCCTTAGCTTCGCTACGCTTTGATACTAAATTTTGCTTTATATTATAAACGCCGCGGAGATAAAATGTCTATGATATTATTGAAATAACGAAAGTCTACCCGATATCCGGTGCCGAGAAAGAGAAGTTTTTATAATGAAACGCACTTATTACGAAAACTGTGCTCTGCACGTACCGAACGCTAAATGCGGCGGACGCGATACGGACTCGTTCCACTGCACGCTGCAACAGGAACCTCCACCCTCCATCGATTTAACGAGTACTCCGCTGCCGAGTACTCTTACAAACAAAAAAAATCGTTAATAGAACTGAGTAAATAGTAGCGAACACTAATGGGAATCAGTGTTCATTAGCCATTTTCCGATTTCACGAGGAATTCCTTTTTGGCGAGTTAATGGATAATCAATGTCGATAATGGACACGAAGAGAAAGTTGCTCGGTATATATACGTAAAAAAAGAAGTGCAGTTTGAATCTTTGAAGATTCGTGGAGGTTTTACCTCCGAGTGTCTTATTCGGTAAAGAAATTAAAGAGAAACCGAGAAGAGGGTGTAAAATCCCAACGATACCTAATTTCGACGTTATACTAATTCCGTTTCGTACGATGCCAACATAAGATTGTAGACTGCATAATCCACGGGACAGAATCTTTACTATCGATTTATTATCTGAGCTCCGGAAGACGATTATAAAAGCGGTGAATTGCGCTTTCGATCCAATTCACGGACAGAGTACTTTTTCGAACTTTAAATACAAGTGACTGAGATGTGAACAAGCAGTAATTGGTAGTTGGCTCGCGGCCAACCAACGCGCATTTTCTAGGGCGAACGAGCTCTTCAACAATTCGTTATTAGATTTTGCTTTTAGGAGTACAGTAAAGCAGCTTATCGAAGTTTGTAGGGATTTCGATCTCTCGCCATCCCCCTCCCCTTCCGCTCCACCCTTTGCTGACGCCGTCGAAGCCGCCAACCGGTCGATACCCATTTTGTTAGTGAACGCGACGCCTCCTTCGTAAAAGTATAACGATGTTAAATCCAGTTTGGTCCGCGCAAAACCACGAGAGCACTCGGAGGTTTCCACTAAAGCCCTTCCGAATAATCGTTTAATCCCATTTTATTTGCAACATCATCGAGCATCGAAAGTTTCCATGTTTCTTACAATAATAAATAAATCGTTCACTACTCTCGAAAGTTATTCGAAAAATCGTTGTAATTACCGAATCGAAAGAATAGAATAAATTCTGTGAAAATTAATAAATTCATACTATCAATTTATTCACTTTTATTTTTCGATTCAACGCTGTCAAGTGCCACTGCCATTATTATCCAATTCATTCATTTATTTTCGTTTTATTTAATTTCATATGCAAATTTAACCGGCGATTGAATGATCGATACTGTTTGGTACATCCAACGAACTGTTTTATTTGCTTAAATCAATAAATAAACTGAATGGATTTTCACACAAATCGGAATGGATTTTCTCACAGTGTAGGGCTTCAATGGAACATCGTTAATCAATCGATGAATCGTTTAATTTTTAGGGCTGCAATGCGCTGGTGGTAAAAAAAAAGGCTATCGAGACAAACTCATAAAAGGTCCCATTTTGCTCTATAATAATTGATTATTAACGATCGTTGATGATGTTTATTCGTATAAAAGGAAATATAATAATTAATTATTTTAGTTACACTGCTGTATCTCTGGTATTTTGTGGAAAATACAGTTGCTCAGTCGACCGAAGTATGTACAATGGCTTCGAAAACAATATATCGCCTCTCCGCTCTATTTATCCACAAATATTTCGTACTGTATAATAATAAAGGAATAATGAAATATTTTCTTTGCACCGTCGCCGTGATACTGTTGGCAAACGCGATCGCTTCGTAAACGAAGCATAATAGAGCCGAAACAAAAGGGTTGTCTCTCCACACAACACACATATGGGGGTTACCGCTAAAAGCTCCAAAAGCCACAAAGCCCGTCGGAGTCATCGAACTTCCACGTATTCCGTAATTACATGCTTGCGTGAAATTAAGCTTATTTAGAATATTTTCGTTCTGGTAGATAGTCGCGGGATCGGTCGCTAGTCGACCAGCGGTTGGCCGGGTTTCCGTATTCCGGGGGGTGAGTTTGCGCGCCCGCGCATTAGCTCCTCTACGCTCCGATCTCAGTTTCGCAGCCTCCCTTCCGTGGTCCGTATCACTGCGCCTCGACTAGAGGTGTGCCGTCCGCCGTGTTACTTCGCGCCACGCTTCACGTTATCCTCACCGTCTTTCAACGTTATTCCACGACTTCGATCGGTTCATATAGACCTTTTGCACGATAACATTTTTTTTTTTTCGACATCCTATCTCAACGATATTTATTTTCATCGCAAAATTGATTTTTTTTTTTTACTTCATCGATTTCGAAGAACGCGAGTCGCCGATGTGATATCCGCAATGATCTACGGATCGACGATTAACAGCGACGAAACTAAGTTTATTGGAATGTGAAATTGTGCTAATCAGGGACACGCCGTTTTTTCGTGCTCCTTTGGCTGTACACGAGAAAAAGATCGAAGGGCTCTCCAAAGTTCAACGGTGATAAACCTCGTGACCTGGTAAGCATCACGTTCCCGTTATACCTTCTCACGTGGGATATATAGATCGCGAAAATCGGAGTATATGTAAAACTGCGTTAAAGGCGTTGGGAAGGGAATATAACAATAGCGTTTTGCAGACAATGACATACATCTCCGCGATGTGTTAAGAAAATTGCCTCTTAAACATGACCCTCGTGTCGGATCACCAAATCGCGTATTTTTCATCCTTGTTGCGCAATATACGGCAATATGATAAACATTTTCTCTACGATTGAGAATCATTTGCACGGACAAGAATCACGAAACTCATTGATGAACGCGTTCAATTGCGAAAGTATTCCATTCAATGCAGTATCGGAGCTTTTTATCCACGAGCCTCTTTGGCTCTTATATTTTCAGGAAAGTACCTCAACGCTTTTTTCTCCGTACATTCCGATAGATCTGTGAATATTGATCGTCGAAGAACCCACATTGTATGTCGAGGGACGCTTTGATCCGGGATTGAGGCAGAAAAAAAAACACAGCTGGATGAAAGAGTTTTTTGTTTTTCGTTTTTTTTTTTTTCGAACATTACGTGGCCGAGTTTTGCCGCGCGTCTACATCGGCCTGCAATGACCCACTTTCATTTATCAAGCCTCCCTCGGTAGGTTGCAGTTGATGGTACCCGCCCAGCGATTAATATAAAGACCCGCGGATTTCTGGCTCTATCCCGAAGGCTCATATATTTCTCTTTTTACCCCCGTCGGATATTAATAGACCATTTCAATCCATCGATAATAACTTCCTCTCTCTCTCTCTCTCTATGCCTGTTCGCATTCGCACGAGGATTTCGCGGCAATGGAGAATACAGCATAGCCGCTTCATAGCCTCGGGGCGGTTTATTTCGAAGAAACAGCGGCTTTGCTCACCCTTCTAACATCCCCCCGAAGCTTTATATACATAAGATACACAAGAATAAAAAAAAAAAAAACGAATAGAAAAGAGGGATAAGGGATGAGCTTCCAGTTCGGTATAAAGTCAGTCGGAAGGTTTGAAGCGATGAAATAGACGGGGACACCGTGAAAACAATGCATTGCATGGATTAAACTTCTCTCGTAGTGTTCTCATCCATTATTCTACAATGCGAACAATCTCGAGAAAACATTGGCGATTTATTGAACAAAACGTTGAGTTTTCAATTACACGGCTTGTCGACTTGAGTGATCTTGCGCTCGGGTTGTCGCGATGGAAGCGTTCTCGCTTTAGCTGCAAACGATGTACCGAGTACTGGAGTACATTTGTCGTTGGGTGGTAACAAGATAGGAAATTTCTCTTGCGGAAGCGGCAGTATCCTCGCTTTCAGCGTGTGAATACGATTAATCAGCATGGACTGGTCGAGATGGAAGGTTGATATTACTGTCTGTACTTCTCTTCCAGCCTCCCGGGGAACGTAGCGCTTGACGCCGTTCTCCGGTACAATCGCAGACGGGAATGGGCCCACGAAGTTTCATCCCTTCGGACACGTCCCAGCGAATTCGCAATTAATAGTCCGCGTCGTAGAAGCTTCGCGGGACAATCGAATTTATAGTGTCGCAGGGAAACGCGCCTCTCGTACGAGTACCTAACAATATCACATACCCATTCGTATATAGCCCTCGTCGGGATAGATAATGCATGCAGTTGTAAATAGTGTGTTCAAGCAACGGGCGCTTCCGAACGCGGAATTGCGAATAGTACGAGAGTTTAGCTTCAAGCTTAACGTATGGCACGAGTCGCTTTCGCACGTTTTCGCACTGATCTCTTCCGGTAAAACGTTCATCATGAATCACGATATTTAACTTTCCATTTTTTCACATTCACGCATCGAATGACGTGCCACACATACGTGTTCTTTATTAATATTCAATCCCGTAAAATAAATGGCCGATGATCGAGAAACTCGAAATATTTCCGTTAATCCGTAATAATGCAAGTGAAAAAATAGCGCCAGATTATACCTAACTGTGACCAATTGCACTTGCTGTTTCGTTGCGTTGGATAAATACGGCTGAAGTATCGCTCGTGACGGCGGAAGTCCCTGCACTGCGGGCATTAAAGTGGGCAGAATTCACGGGAAAGAGAGAGAGAGAGAGAGAGTTATTCGATGCACGTACACACCTTGGCAAGAATGAAATTTGTCACGGTGAAAAGTACGAAGGAATTAAATGGTGAACGGTGTGTATGCGTGTCTGCGCGCAGTTGAGGGAAATTGAGCGACGAGAGAACGAGCCCCGGGGTTAGCTATTTTGCACGGGGATCCGTAGTTCTCAGAATTTAAAACGGCTTATAAGCGTGTATTGTAGTGCATATGTAAGTTATGCACTCGTATGTGCAGTGTTACGTAGATAACGTTTGAAGTACGTGCACATCGGAAGACAAATGGACGAGTGTTAGTATCAACGATCGTTCCTCGTTTTCGCACAGTTGACGGAAGATCTATCCTGTACGCAACGAATGAAAAAGTGGGTTATACTTACCCCGACCATGCGGGAGTAATTTTTTTCCCTCCTCTCTGCAATGTATGTTATACCACGCCAGCGGTGCATGAGTTCCCTCTTGTGAATATTTAACCGTGTAATTTCGCCAGATTCAGCGCAACGACGGTGTTTCATTTGGACTATATATCTTTTTTTTTTTTTTGCTAATTTCACTATATATGCCGCACGAACGCTTTTGCCGGAGATTAACGAGGATGCAAGAGTCGTCGCATTGTACTCGATTAAGCTTCGAGCTGATATTTCGAGGACACTTGGTGAACGTTGATCGAGACAGACAGAGAGAGAGAAAGCGGTGAATGTTCAAGCGAAAGGGCTTTGCAGGGCTCATCCCCTTTGTCAATTCAGGTGCAAACACCTCTTGACCTCATCCCAATGTCGCTTTTCGAACGAGAGAAGCACTCAAGGCGAGAGCATCGAGTATATCTTGTGCCACGAGTCGCTCTCTTCTTTTGCATATATAATCGCTTCATCGCTGAAAGTGTCGGCGAACTTTGACTCCGTGTCGTGTCACCGGGTCACCCGCTTCTTCTACAACGTATATGAATGCAGCTACCTAGTATGAAGCTGCAATCATTGCATTACATATTCACGGCAAATAAAGCAACGTCCCGGAGTAGTCTGAATATACTGGCGCAGTCGCGGTAAAAACGGACGCGCGAAGCCAAGCGAGAGAAATAGAATTGATACGTATACATCTGTCCGTGTGCACGCGTGCAGCAGGCGCGAGAGAGGTCGTGAAAAAAGAGTGAGTGAGTAGAGTGAGAGAAAAGGAAGAACGACAAGGATGGATAACAACAACGCCATACAGAAACATTCGTGGCGTTAAAATTTTGAGTTTGAAAAAGACACCCGTTTCCCACGTCCGTACGGAGCGGCGCATTTCAACCACAGACATTTTTCACGCTGCACCAAACGTTTTTTCGAGATTTTTCATCCGTGAGATTGCTCCAGATAGTGGAAAAGCGAGAACTATAGCTCTGGTAACATTCACGGAAACACAAATACGCGCATATTCACGAAACGCGAGGGTCAAGAATGGTATTGAAGGAATAAAAAAATAGTTCTGCACACTCGCTGAAAGGGGTTAATTTCGTGTACAGGAAACTAATTGGCACAGTAAGCCCCGTCACCATTGAGCATCTACTTATTCGTCGGGTTGGCTTTCACTAAATTCTCAGGAAAGGGGGAGAGTGCGCATTTGATTAATTGGACTGACGGTGGAGGTGTGTATTCCAGCGCGGAGATGCGATTGCATTATACGCTGCCCCTCCTCCTGATACTCTGATAATTGTCAATATGAATTATTAGGCTTATCAAGCGTGTGTCTCGCAATTGGCAGATTGACTGCTATTGTGATAGGATAATTCGGTGACAGATTGGAACGCATAGGGAGGATGGGATGGGGTTCGTCTCTTTAATGTTAAACGAAGCGCATGCAATGAATGTAGCTTCACTCGCGGGGATGCCGCCATTATTTTTTTATGCGCAGAAACGTATGAAAAAAACGAAGACAGGGATGACACTTGGAATATTCTTTCGGGATGAAGAATCGTTATTTCGGGAACTTGGATGACGAAGAAAGCTATAATAGACTACGGGAAAGAGTAGGAGAAATAATCGATAGTCCATTCAGAAGTCAATTAGCTGAAACTAACGGAACGAGAAATTGTTAGGACGAGTTGTAATGAGTCTCTTGAGTACATATATACGGTTGAGGATATCAGGTATATTGGGCTGATGTTTCTGCGAATGAAAAGCAAAACAGACGACAGATCGAGTGCTCATTGAAATTCGAACGTTGAATGCGCTTCAAAGGGTGCGAGTTCATTGAGTAGGTGACCTTTTATTTCTGATTGAATTCAGCAAGTTCTCTGATGTTGGCCATCGGACTACGCGTAAGTATTCCTATCCCTATACCCCTATACGTAATATTCAGATGTCGTTCCGTAATATCTCATTTCATCGGTTACCGCAATCGATGTATCAACATTTGACGAATAAACGTTGCGCTCGCTTCGATCTTAACGGTGGGATACTTAATCATTCGAAAACGTCTACGCGGAATGTGGATATTACAGTGTAATTCAATCCGAGTCATCTTCTGATCCTTGTAGTCAGATGGTCCCGAAGAAGACGAATGAAGGGGTCGGTTCCCAAGTGAGTTTAATTCTCCTTTCATGCTTTCGTGCCGGAAATCTCGGCGAAATTCCGTCGTACCCGCCTCTGAGGTACCTACCGTTCTCGCGTATAACTCACCTTCCTTTGGTGGTTGACTTTGGGTTGTAGGGGCAGAAGGACGTAACTGTAGACTGTCATTCCTTTCTCCGACAAGAAGTTAATGAACTTGTATGCATAATTAACTCGTAATTTAAACGTAAAACAGCACGGATCGAAGGCGGAACGGCAGAAAAATATGATGAGGAAAATCTGGACACTGCCAATATCGTAAAATCATATTTGATTTTAGATCTCGCGGTACTAGCAACGCTTCCATGTGGAAGTCCTGCTATTTTTCAAGTGAAAACATACCGCGAAAGCTTTGGCGATATCTTGGCGAAGTTACTTCAATGAAGTTTTTCGGAGGTTTTTTTGGGCTCATTTAGCAGCGCACTTCCGGCGTTGGAATTCATCGTGCAAATAATTGCCCTTTGATGCGCTAATTAACGTCGGCACATCGACACCCTCGCGGCGCGCGGCGGGAGTGAACTTAATTCCGGCCTTTCTATAGCGAACTCTCCAATTTCCGGTGCACTTCTTGGGGAAACATATATTTCGAACATTACGATACCAGTACGCCGAGCTGAGGCTGTAATGCGATACTCGTACAGGTTCCGTTGAGTAAATGTGCATACTGTAGGCAATCGGGATGGGGAATAACGATGTACGTGAACTATCCTTGCGGGTCTCCCTCCGTTTCGTCGTCTATTATGCGCATCGATCGTTCAAGTGTAATTTAAACACGCGGAAGCGACATTCGCGGGGAAATAATTCGGTACTCGGGGTTATAACCATTGAAACGACCTCTTCATTGCTGTACCAAAGTCCAAGAGTGAGATGTTGAACACAGTCGAAGCAGAAGGAGCAAAGAGATCCGCAGAGAGCGAGGGAAGCTCAGCGAAGGGTGGATATGGCAAAGAGAGAGAGTTCAGTCTAAATTGCGAGATCGCGGTGAACCTTCCAGAAGAGCAGAGTAACCCCCGGCAGTACTGCTAAAACTCTTAACGCTCGGTTACCTTGGACCACAGTTATCCAACTCCCGCAGGATGTTTCAACTCCGCCTTTTTGCACTCTACTATCCCAGCGTCTACAACGAATATACACACTGCACACAATACATCTCGTTCTCGCTACAGGGACGCTATTCCAAATGAAGAAACGCGAGAGAGAGAGAGAGAGAGAGTGCACTTTCGCGTGTAACTCCCAACTCTCCCCGGTACCACCAGAAACCGTCTACCGGTCCTCGTTCCTGACGCCGTAGATTTATTCGGTCAAATCTTACGGCACCATCGTTGTTCTTGGTGTCCGAGGGCAGCTCGCGATGGGAATAATGCTCATGACGAAATATCCGCTGACTTCTTTCCGCTTGCGTCCTCGAGAGACATGGTTTTTTCATGAGAGACATTCGAGAGAACAAAGTTCTTTTTTTTTCTCAAATTATATTCGGTTTTGGTGAATTTTTATTTATTTTTGTTCCAAAATTATTCTGTATTCGATAAACCACGGAATTAATACTTTGTTCTCGTATCCGGCGTGGATTTTCGGGAAAAAATATTGATGGCCGAATAAAACCCGTGACGGATTTCTGATTAACAGCGGTGTAAAAAATATCGTATTATAAGCGGAAAAACGGATTACCTATTTTTGAAAAATCTGCGATTTTAATATTTTTTTACCAGAATTATCTCGATTTACGCTAAAGCCACGAGGAAACTTCAATCGACTGTGACATTCGACGGAAAAAAAAACACAAAATACGGTACTTGGCGGAGTTACAAATGTGTCTTTTCGTGCCGTTTGCAGAGCGTTAAGAGACGTAGAAAAGCACGATAACTCAAGCAACGTACCTCTCACAGTTTTTTTCCCCATCAAACTGAAGAATTCCCAACAAGTTTTCAGATCATAGAATTCGATGGATTTTTTTTTTCGCCGCGTAAAAATAACGAATCAAATATAATAACGACTATCGGATAAAAATAACGAATCAGATAAATGATTATTAAATTTCGTTGAATATCGCGTTACAAAAAAAAACGTAACCAACAAAAAAAAAAATTGCGTGAATTATCAATCGAGTTGTTGGCTCGTAAAAATATTTCAAATTTATGTAATATCGACATAGTTGATACGAAATGATAAAGAATTTCGTATATTTGATATTATTGATACTTCAGTTGCTTAATAATAAATCATCGTCTTCGCCAAGTTTTAGTTTTTTTCAATACGAACGGTTAACCCCTTTGGGGACCAAAGGCAGGGATCCGAGTTGGTGCTAAGGGACAATGCGGCCGGCCACAATAGCGCAAGATTACGCGGAGGAGGCCGGTTTGGCAAGCGCTACTACTATCTTGGATTGTTGTTCATTGTGAGCGTTGATCACGAACCCATTCGCCGGTGGCCCCGTAAATTATGGAAATTGGTAGAGAGGTCCTCCGTAGTTTCTCTCGATTGCGCTCTCCCTTCGTAACTCTCGAGTGCAACTCTCTCCGTTCCTCTCGTCTCGTTCTATTCGCAAGCCGCAAGAACAATACACAACGCGGGGACTTTGGCGCATATAGATATACAGTTTGTATGTATCCCCCATTGGTTTCAAATATTCCCTCATCCGGGAATATTTCGGCATCGCTAACGCCCACGTTACGTGCGAACGTACGTATTTTTTCCGTTTTTTTTTTGTTCTTCCAATCTTCATTATTATCGCGCACACGTATAGAGAAACGAATATATTCGTGAGTTATGATTCGCATGCGCTCTCATGAATTTCAATAGAGTCGGCCTATGGTCGACAGTTAGACTCATCGACGGATATATATGGGAATGGAGAAAAATAGAGAGAAATATAGAATTCAAGGGAACAAAAATATTATACTCGAACCGTAACAATGAGCCCCCGCAGTTCGGCAGTTCGGCTTTATTCTTTTTATGTCTGTTTTTTTTTTCGCCATACGAATAAATATCGAGTACTAAATAAAAGAAGAACGCTGGCGTTTCGCATAATTTAATGCGCGATATTTATACGAATTTCGCTCTTATGTTATTTCGCGTATCACGTGTACCACAGTTACTACCAGATTTACTATTTCGATTTTCACGCGGATTTCGTGCTTATCGTGATCGTCGTTAAATTCGACGCAAAGAATATATAGAGAGGTGACAATAAACGTAGTAAAACGTGAGAGAAGATACGCGTTGTATGAGCTTTGCGAAGCTTTTCGAGGCGAATCTCGAACATCTTCCCATCATCGTTTCGCACGTAAAAAAAGGAACATAAGTGTCTGACGAAGGGATTACCCAGAGATGAAATGGGGGAGAGAGGGAACCCAGAGAATGGACGTCCGAGAAGAGTAGATTTCTTTTTTTTTTTTTCTTTTCCGCGCCTACACACGCACACACACGTACGTCACTGGCAACTTCTCATTAACTCGTCGAATAGGTTTCTAACAGCTTTCGTAAGACTCTGTCGAGAGTGGAGTTAGCACTCTGGGGGTTCGAGAGGGTTGTCGGTGCGAAACGACGATCTAAGGGATACACACCCTCGCGCACCTTCTCTCGTACACTCGATGCGCGGAGACGACCAACCGAAGCACGAGCTTTGCTCTTACCGCTTCGATCGAAAATCGAACGCGAAATCTCATCGGTGTCTTCGCTGTGTTTATCTTCGCGAGTAAAGCTCAAACGTGTCGATCCCTCGAACGGGTGGTATGCATTCGCACATGTGTGTTCAAAAGTCATTTTTATCCGCTCGTTCTCGCGCAAAGTTCGTCTCAACGACCTTAACATATACAACGCTTCTGGAGAAATTTCAACTCCATGCGAAATTACATATTGCCGTGTGAGATAAAAATTGTGGATGAAAGCTCGACGAGAGAAAATTGAATAATCCTGGAGGGAAGGGGGAAGGGGGGGGGGGTGGAAGCTGTGCACGGCCTCTGTGTGCCTTCATCGATTTCCCTCGGAGTCTCGTTGCGGCAGTGGCACCGGTAGTTCTCGACCCCCCCCCCCCCCCCGCCCCTCGCCGATCTCACCCCTCGTAACAACGTTTCTGTAACCTTTCCACGTAAATTGAGCGTAATAATGTAAATTGAGTGAAACGACCACTCGTCCATTTTCATGGAAAATCCATATACCTACTCTACACGCTTTAACTCCGCGAGATTATAAATTTTGCCTGCGGCAGCTATACAATCGCGAAATTGATCGAAAATCCTGATGCAGCTAATGAGGAGTACGTGATTATTAATATATCTTACGTACTTGACCGTCGGTATGGCGTAACGGATATTTTAATTTATTTTACATCGATAACTATGAGGGACGAAAAAAAAAAAAAAGATATCGATAACGATAAATTTTTTTTTTTTTACGTTTAGATAATACGGGTAGTAATAGGTATTAGTCGCATTAAAGCTGAATTATATGCTATATTGAATCGGAGTGCCCTTGACAGAGGGGATTAAATTGATTAAATGCCACCTCTGTCGAATCACGCTGAATTATGAAAGCTTTAATAGCGAGTAATTAGTGCAAACACGATAATATATTGGAAAACGATTCATTTCGCGAATGTGACGCTTCTGTCGCCGTCTTCTTAATTTTTTCCATAAAAATTTGATAAACCCTGATGCGCGTTTAAAGTTACCTTAATTCATGTCGAAGAATCCGCGAAGGAGCATTCTCAGAAGCATTAAGAAGTGCAGGGAATTGCCAGTGGATATCGAATAGGTTGGAGAGCCAAACGCGTCCATTGTTCCGTATAAATCGGATCTAAAGTAAGATCGTAAAAATCACATCGCACACGCAGCACTCGGGGACTCGCGCACTTTTCCACGATAATGTCTCTCGACGTCGAAGCTATAAAATTAAATGTCGTTCGTTCCCGCGACATCGATAACGATGATTGTTGTGCACACGCACGCATAGTGAGAGAGTTCCGAGAAAAAATCTAACACGTTCGACGATCTCCCTTCTTATTCCTCACATCGACCGGATCGAAAGTTTCGATTTCCATGTGGAAACAGCACTGTACATATAGCGAAACAACTCAGTCGAATGGAATCAGTAATCCGTAGAACGATCATCACCATTTTTTTTTCTCAATGAAAACACGGTGCGAAACGCGACAAACACGAATCGTGTGCACTGTGACAGTACTACTGTCTGTACAAGTGCAGTGGCGAAACTTGCCGCACGGCGTCGCGTGTCGCGTCGATCGTTTTTTCGGGCCCCCGAAGACCCAAGATGGCGAGTCAGCTGACCGGAAAAACGCGTCGTCGTCGATGTGCCGGTTACCGTTGGTCTAATCGTCGTGTCGACTTTCTGTCAACCGTCGTGTTTTTATCATGAATAAAAATTGCGTCAATTGGGTAATTCAATTCAGTAGGATAATCGGAGAGGCCGAAAAATGCAAGAAAGAAAGTTCGAACGAATACATCGAAAAATAGCACCAAGGTGCTTTTTCGTTGATGTCAAAGAAAACAGTTGGCTTCAAACTTTTATATTGCCGTTGTACCTAAAAATAAAAAACAGTCACTGCGACGAGTTAAAAAATAATTTACGTTTCCCTCAAGTGCAGTGAACGTGTCTGCTTCCAGTGTAGTGATGAGAATGTACATTCGTGGATTCTGGTTAAGGTAAAGGCACATTTTTTTTACTGAAAACATCTCGAGCGTCAGTGCAGTGACGCGGCGCTATTGTCTCATATATTTTCCTCACCCAGGCGAGTAAATCGAATTATCCCCCGTGTATTCGCGAGTAAATTCGCGTTTATCAAAATTCCACCCGTGTGCGCAACTCTTATAGGCGCCACGTGAAATTCAAGCTTGACTTTCGCACATAATTCGATATCGCTAGGAGTCGCCAACGCGCGAGAATTTCTCAACTGGGGGTCAGCACGTTCGTGCAAAGTAAAAAAAAAATCTGGGAAATAAATATTAGGACTGTCAGCCGATGCGAGCCGGTATACGAGGGTAGACCGACGGAAATGGGCGAATGGCGAGAGATTCGCGGTGGGCGTGTGAGTGCCCTAGGCGAATGTTCGGTTGAGCTATAGGGGTTCGTCTGTACAATAGCTATATCTATTATGCTTTAGGTACGTGCGGAGTGCGAGTGTTCGATTGAACATGAACCGTCGCTGGTCGAGTAGCGATACGCGGCCCGTCGATGCAGATATATATATACGTATACATATATATATATATAGTTGTTGTATACCATACAGACAGAGCGTGAGTTAGAGATAGAGAAAACGAGACAGAACGGAACAAAATGGATTACTCCGCTGCTGCGAGCGGCCTTTCAATTACGCAAGCGTCTAGTCATTTATTCGACTGTACCACAGAAGCTTCAGCCCGTTAGACGTTGCAGCAGACGCAACGGTAGATAGTAGTAAAGAAAATGTATGGATCAACGCGGTGGAGCGATTATAAAAAAAAAAAAAAATCGTCTATTTTATCAGCATCTTGAATTTACACGATGTAGCACCCGATATACCGATAAAACCCATAAGGTGTGTTCATAAAAATAATATTGCTCAGCACGTACCAGCCATTCTCTGTTCTCGTACGCACGTGAGCCTTTCCCGTCCCCCCCATGGGAAGTTTACATTCCAATATTTGTTACGATCGCTATCCCTTTCTCGTTTGTTTCTCACTTGTGTTTGCGAGTTTACTGGAAAAATAGAGAGCACGCCCGCGGGAATGTCGATGCAGTACAAATACGAAGGGAATAAGATAAAAAAAAAATAACAAAAATATGAAACGACGAGGATGCTGGCGTTGGCTCGGACCGTCGATGTTCACCGTTAGACAGTACGGAAGCCCATTTCTCGTGGAAAAGATGCTTCTCGATATACGGAACGGCTGCGGACGATGTTCTCGTTGCGACTTACGTTAGTTTTCTATCATCCTTATGTGTGTCCTATGCTCGGAAACTATTGCTGTATACTTTTCGTCCGTTCGAACAAACGGCAACCACGCCGAATTATCTCACTTGCAAGTACACGCGATACCGCCTTCTCCGTCAAAATCGTGTAGTTTTGATTTTTTTCGTGCGTTTCATTATTGCGACTGTTTTTCGCGTCACATTCACGTGACATACGCAGAGACATTCTATATATTTCACACATTAAGGGATTTCTTTTCGCCTCTGATTCAGTTTTGTTTTTTTCGATTTGTTTGAACACTATGACGTCGTAAGTTATATTTCCCATGTCGTTGAACAATATTTAATTTATTATATTTACATTTGTATTTCAATATAATTCAATAATATTGCATGGCAAATGAAGTGAAAGTTACGATCGATGGAGTAAAATTACAACGATTCGTCAGTAGCATCGCGAATTTTTCTATTTTTTAGTCCCGATATTTCGTTTTGTTGATTCAAAATAAACAGTGTTTTTTAGGCCAAAAGCTCGATTTTTTTTCGAAATTTTCGCCGTTTTCATTATACCGCGAAGCTTTCCGCGTTGAGAATTTTCGCAACTGGAAATATATTTTTTCGTGTTGAATTAATAAACAAAAATTTTTTATTTACAGAGCTGAGATTGATTTGGTTTGGTTTTTTTTTTTTGACTGAATGGACGACAAAAACAAAGCGGGTCAATATCTGAAATGCACACCGCGGTAAAATTTGTTTGAAACAGAGGTTCAATATACAAAATGGAATAGAAAAAAATAAAAAATAAAAGGATTGAATGCGAACGCGAGTGTCGTTGCGTATCGTATCGAAGCTGTACGCGCGTATACACTGTTTTTTTCTTTATGGCAGCGCGCGTGTGCAGCTCGCGGAGTAGTGAGCTTTGTGGAACACCGTGATTGCATTTTCACCCGTTTTTTTTTTTTACAACACGCGGACCTTCGTGTCCGCGAGTTTCTCTCTGTGTTATTCTAAAACTTGATTTCGCAGTCTCGCATTTCATAGGCTGTTTCGCACTCGTGTCGTTAACCCCCAGCATCGCAAAACCGCCCTCGCGACTTCTCTCGTCCCCCGAGAGAGTGCGAACCGTTATCTCACGGAGATATCCGCGGCTCGCAAACCATCACCAGTACCGCGAGTCGCTATGTCCCTTTTTCAGTTTTGCGAGTCTAGTGGGGCCGCTTCGATGTTCCCCGTTGGGAAAACGCTCGCGATCGTCATTCGTCATTGCAATTTCACGGGTTTCCCGCGATAAAAAACTCCGCATCCCCTTAAATTTTTCATTTTTTTTTTACCTTCATTAAGGGCGTTCGAATTTTTTTCCTTTGTTTTTTCACGTTAACAGTGTGAGAGGTCATTTAGGTTAAACGCGTTGTCCCTCATTTGTTTAGCACGCGGCAAAAACACAGCATCTGTAACATTTTTTTTCTCGACTGAATTAACAATAATTGAAATTGAATAGAACGCGTTCGCGAAAGTATACCGAACGAGAGAAGCCGGGATACGGAGTAAGCTATGCTTCTTGGTTAAGAAGTACGCGAGAGAGCGATACGAATAGCAGAGCAATATTTCTCGTGGATAAGGGAAGCAAAGAGAAAGGTGGGGGGGGGGGGAGGTAAGAGTTCGAAAGCGGAGGGATCGGCGCGCAAAGGTCCGCGCAAAGGTCCGCAGTGGCAGTACATTAATCTATATGTCGAGGGAAGAGGCATGAGCCGTTCGGGGGGTTAATTGAAACAGATTGAGGATTTCGAGATCCCTCCGTTGGAGGGAATATCTCTATCGAGGTTCACCATCGACGATTGTGTGTCGAACGTTTCAGGGTCACAGTTTTTTTTTTTTTTTCGCAATTAACACGAATTCTCGTTAAACGAAAGACTCTCGATGTTTCGATGAGAAAACTTAACCTCAATCGCGAATTATTTGTATCGAAGTTTTCGTAGTTGCGGTGCGCAAGTTCTGCAGTTCGAGATGATTTAACTTGCGTATTACACCCTTGCGGTCCTTCGAGGCCGAGAGTTGGAGCGGAGATGACACAAATTAATGCTGCACCGGGAGCCCGTTGGACCTTATGGCCTCTCAGTCCTAAAAGGAAAGTTTATAATTAACATCGTTGATGCCTCCGGTCTATTTTACTTGGGCGACTCCTCTCATGCCTCCTCCTCGCTTCGATTATGGTAATTTTAGTAGATTCGGCCGGATGTACTCTCGTGAGAATGTTCTCGTGGTGAGCGAACAACGAGGTCCGGATACACATCTAATGTCCCGTATATGATTAACCCAACCTTATCGCGGCTCAACTGGATTTCTCTGCTGAAATGCAAACAAAAGTTATTTTGAGTTGTCGGAAAATTTTCTTCTCCGTAGCCTCGCTGTAACAACTCTCCGTCGGGGTTTTCTTTGTTTAAAAAAAAAGTTTGAGACCCAACAAGCTAAGGAACAGTGGCAAAGGAGATTTTTGGCTCAGCACTTTGGGACAAAGTTATCCCGGTAAATTCTCGCCGCTCTGGCGGATGTATATAACGCGAAACAAGGAAACATCGCAACTCGTTTAAAGTGCCCATCGAGAAAAGAAAACGCATTAACTGTGTCGTAACGAAACGCGAAGCGCGGTTGGGGATGAGACCTTTTTTATAATGCGATAATCTCGTGAGAAAATAAAAGATCCGATATCGAGCTGAAAGACTTTAATGCCTGAGGGGTGCCGATTAATTAATTATCGTGTAGTTGATTGATTAAATTTCCGATGGATACAGGCAGATAAAAGAATAGGGTGGAAGTTCCCTCGGCTAATTCTCTTCTTTAAGAAAAGAAGATCCATTGTCGTGAGGAAAGTCTGCCGCGTGAGTAAAAGCGTTTTAGCCCTCTGCTTCGCTGTGTATATCTTGAGAAATTCCTCGGGCTGATCGCGAAAATTCTTGGGAAGCGAAACGCACTAATGATCTCCGAAAGTTGGTGACGGAAAATCGGATGGTTGAAAAAGTATTCGTATTAAAGTGAAAATTGCACGAGAGCGCGAAAACATTATTTGTACTTCATCGTTGTTTCCCTTCTCTTCCCCTTCTTCCTGAAAAACAGTGTTTATATCGTTATATACCGCAACCGACGAATTAATCTCCTCGCAAAGACAAACGGCCGAGTTGTTAATTATGCCAATTTGTTTTGTAGCGGACAGATACTTTGGTATAATGCGCTACTGTACACGAGGGACGCGAAACAGTACCGACGGCGAATTAAAGAGCGAATACTACGCATGCATCCCTATTTTGTCACCGTAAACTTCCATTAACGATCGTCGAGTAACAACAACCGGCAGTCTGCCTCTCACGGGGATTAATGCCCGTACAACTTTTTTGTTTATCCTATTTCTATATCCGCGCGCTTATCTCGTATAACTATGAATATCGTTAATTCGCTTCTTTTTTTTTATTATCTCGTATACGATGACAAAGCTATGTTTGTACCGTGAAAAATGAATTCGGACGACGAAGGAAAGAAGATAAAAAAATAACTCGTTGATAAACTTCTTTTGAGAGCGAAAAACAAAAATTAACAACATTTGTTTTATTTACTTTATTCGCTGAAAGTTTTTTAATAAAACTGATTACTTCCGGTATCCTTTACCCTATTACACGAGACTCCCGTTTTTCATCCAATGAAACGAGAAGATCGCATCACAAGATCTCTCGTTCCCTTGGGTACTCGAGAACCTCACCGAATTACGAGTAGAGTAGACACGTGAAACGGAAGAACGATCGGATGTACAAAGGGTATACGAAGAAAACGGAATTCGTGCGAACAACGGAAAACCAATATAGTTTTGTAGTAGTCGATACTCTCTGCAGTAAATATATTAGCCATCGAAACATTCTATTTTGGTTTCCAATATCCCCTTTCCGTGAATAATTTAATTTCAATTCTCTCCGCGCTTTACAATTCATCAATACCGTTAACGGTAACAGCTACGAATAACTATTTTCAACGATACGCCCGCGCGATGTGTACCCATCGCGTTCGCCCGAGTTTGCGCGGTACGCATTCGGGAAAAGGCAACGGAATAACGAGGAAGTCGTCATGCGTATTGAAAAGAGAGACTCGTTGTTGGACATCGTTCAATTACATTAGTTGCTTGTTGCCGAGGAGATAAACGCATTTTATCGTGTCACAGCTCGTCAATATATCCAGTTATCACCGATAGTAGGCCGGCGTACGATCGTAATGTGTTCCCCTATTGGATGAAATTATACTCGCGGCATTTATTAGGATTCCATTAAAATCAAATCTATGGTCTCATTTTCGCTATTATCCGGTGTAACATGCCGAGTAAATTAGATTCGGAAACAGCTTTTCATTGCCGCAGGCAATAATCTCTATAAAGACATATCCGATATTGAACGAATTTAGTAATGTCGAATAATTATCATGCGTACTATAGAGACGATTCGGCATCAGAATTCATAGGTATTATCGTAGCATCGGTTGGAGTTGGCAAACTACCAATAGGCGCGATAAAACGGTCAAAATCGATCGCGAATCTTACTGAGGGTTGTAGCGCGCAATATCAATTTTGTCACTGCAAAATAAAAATAAAAAAAGATTTTGTTTGTTATTAAAGAATAGAAAAACGAAGCTAATATCGTCGAAAATTTAGTTTGGTATTTACTACCGCGATAGGTTTTTTTTTCTCCGGTAGTCGAGGTGAAGCAGTCGGGTCTTGCAGCGACACACTTGAGTTTTAATCATCGCTGAAGGAGAGTTTGGTCGATCTCGAGTGTGTCTCGTTTGTCGAGAGGCCAAGAGGGCCAAAGTACTCTTCGACCCATCCTCCTCCTATCCGATATTAATTTCCTTCGAACCCGCGGTAGAAGCAAACCCCCGTCCAGTTTTGCTCACTTATTCAAATTATTAGTCGCGGAATTCGAGTTGCCGATACTCGAGAGTGTAACGTCAAATCCAAACGCTTCGTAAGATTTTTTTTTTTTTTTTCGGGCGGCACGCCCCGGACTCTGGCGAAGCTAAAAAGCTTTTTCAATCGCATCCACTCCCTCCAACATCGGCGAATATTAAAACTTTTTTCTGTAATTAAAACTATTACGCTGTTGAGTATTTGGCTAAATGCCTAACTTCGTTAATAGCTTATAATACCCGTTGCTCATTAAATGAGTTCGGGAGATAATGAAAAATAAATGAGAATACCTGGAGGATACTTTGATGCCCGCAAACCAAGTGAATGCAGAATATAACGAAAAAAATAAATAAACAAAATGGAAAAAGAAAAACCTACTGAGTTAAATCTGCGCGTTCAGGTGTTCATGAATAGCGTGAAAGAGAAGCGTGAATACGAGTAGACGGTGTACGATTGTTGACGTAAAAAGGAGTATAAAACCGGAGAAAATACAAAAAAATTAAAAATGAGAGCGGCAATGTGAAAAATACATTGAAATAAGAAGCGAAACACAGGCACAATGGCGGTGTGGCAACTTGTTGCATTGTAATTTTTTTAGATCGCAGGATAATCATATGAATTGAATATTTAACGAACGGAGATAAATCGAGAGAATTAGTATCTCAACGACGTGTTCTTCGTAACATTGTTTTACACTCTCTCCCGGCGGTTTTATACAACTGGTAATTTTTACTTCCAGCAAATGTTGATTTACTGATGATATGGTTAATCGCTTATATATGAAGATTTATCAATTGTTTATCAATTCGTACCAATTGCGTTTATCCCAACCATTTGATGTTCGATAGTACGGCTCGTGTACGGAGATCATCATTGTATTTTGAAAAGCGTGAAAACTTTTGACATGAAAAGTGTAATGAGTAAAAGCTGTTGAAAACATTTGATCCGAAGAATTTTTTACTTCGTTACATGTCCGACGACAATTATGAGCAGTTAATCGTATGCATCGAAGCTAATTGGCAATTTGTAGTTAATTGGTAGTAGCAATTATCGCGGGCAAAGCTGTCGCTCGCGCTGACCCTACGTGCAATGGGGGGATGTCTATGTGCAACAGAAGGGACAACCAATGGCTTTGGAATGTTAGGATAGCTTTTAGTCTGAAATTCGCTGGGTTCGTGACAGAGTGCAGTGGAAACTGTAGAAAACGTGGCACTATCTCCGGTGTCCGCTGCAACTCAATCAATTAGCAATCAATGTCATTCGATCGCGTCGACGATGATATTGAAGTCGCCAGCGCGCACCCAAAGCCCATATTGCTCTATCTACGGAACTGGTGAATTGAAGGGCTGTGTTTGCATGGCGGCTGTTTCTGTACCAATTAGTTGAGTCCTATATATCGAATAGCGTCTATACCGCCAGCGAAATAAAAATACACTGACCGCAGTAAATGCTTTCACGGCGAGTTTCGATCTATTGTCGTTTTTTTTTTTTTAACATTCTTCGACACGCCAAAGGTTTAACCTGCGCGAGTAACGAGTAACTCGTAAAAATGGCGTCGCGCAATCAATTTGGCGAACCGTAACCAAGCGGTGTACATCAACGACTCCATTTGCGAGTTGAATTTGCCATTTTCGGAAATCCCGTGGTTTGCTTCATATTTAAAATTATTTTGATAATTCAAACAATCCGACTTACGCAATAACTTGTTTTTTCCGGTCGCGTGTAGAGAGGGATTCACAATTTTAAGCGCTAATATAGATGGCATGCATTTGAAAGATCGAATATGTTCTGTTGCAGGAATCCAAGCGGTAAGCTGAATGGCCTTTCATGGGTCCGTCAGTTACATCTTTCTTCTGTCAGACAATCGCACATGGATCGACATGGATCGCACAATCGAGCCGGTGGTTCGCATTAAAACATATCGCGTATAGTATAACACGACGACATTAAACAGTGATATATAGTTGTTCTATAAAATCGTGTGACTTATGGTGAAATATTGATGAAATAATACACAATAATAATGATCAATATCGTTAATATGTGAATTACGAGAACCGATGATGCAATAATGCATTTGGTGTTTGTTCGATGAATTATTGATGTTTTACATTTGTGCGGTTAAAGTAACTCTTTAAAAAATGTCAAGAGGCGAGAGAAGCACTGGTAGGAAAATACTACGACACATTCTCACGAATCTGACGACGACCGCCGGATTCGCGGTAACAGCTGGAGCGGCGAGTATATCCCCGACAAATCCATCGGCATCGAGAACGGGTTTCGGACAAACCCCATCCCCGTCACCGCCGACAATGCTGGCGGTCGCGATTAGCGATAGCGTGACAATTCCGGCTAATCCGTCCATAGCCCTAACCAGCCCCGCGGTTACGACCACCACTAAGCCCGACCAACACATCTACAATTCTACGGGTTACCTTGCCGAACAGGACGACATCGAATACAGTGAGTAAAATATAAAGCAGAAGAGATATAGAGAGAGAGAGAGAGAGAGAGAGAGAGAATGAGAAATAATGGTAGTGAAATATCCTTTTATTTCAACGCCGCAGATTCTCGTCGTTAAGCATTATTTCCTCGTCGTTAAATTAAGGGGAAGAAAAAGCCATTGGAGTTGACGGAGAAATCATGACGGCATTCCTTGCTATAAAGTCGTTTTTTCAATTGTCAAAATTTGAATTTCAATTCGAATTTGAATTTGAGTACAAAAAAATGGCGTTAAAAATATGGCATCGTCTTAGATTAATGAAAATTTTTGCTTTGAAACTTTTTGACACCATTTTTGAAATTTCAGCATTCGACGATATCGCAAAGACTACTGCTTCAGCACTGATTTTTCTTTTTCCTCTACATTTGCCAAAAGTCGTGCGGAAAAGGGTATTTGCACAGAGACGACTAAGACAGGCGAGCGAAACGGAAATTTCATAGGCAACGCACGAACGCTCAGCTCTGAGACACTTATTGGTTCCGTTGAAATAGTCGGAGCGTTTAGAGGTTGAAACTTCGCGAACATTCCGGCTATTCTGAAACGAATCTGAACGATTCTGTGTCCTTCTGTCGTAACGATTATGGAAATTCGAGAATTCGGATGATCCAATTTGGATCATCATACTTTTTAGATTCTTTTAAATATCCTTTAATTTCGTAACTAAATTATTTTAAACTTTCCAAATTCGAAATAATAATTGCTTATTAGGATTGGATGTTGTTTTTGATCGTTTGAACTGAATTCTGTCGACAGTTTCGGGGGAACATTGACAAAATAACCTAAAAGCACGTAACTCTTTATGGAGAAACTACGTGACTATGTTCATTGAGAATATTCTTCGGTCCGACTGAGCGGATCTTCGTACTGTCTTCATTCTTGTCTGACCGCACGCTGGTTACTCCACTAGCATACTAAGCAACGCGGAGAGAAGTCCTGCGGTACACCCGACAGTTCGCCGGGTCGATACGCGAAGCGTACCATACGTATTCTCTCCGCTGTTGTGGGGGAGGGCGACGGGGAGGGGTTGTAGGGGGTGTTGCAAGACTCGCTGCAACTCGTCTAAAAGACTGCAAGGCCACTTGGCTCGCAGTCGATTCAACTGCGCGACTTTAGCGTCGCCCGTGTGTCGCCAAACGGGAGTATTCTCTTTCCTCCTCCATACTTTCCGTACATAACGTTGGAAAACCACTTTCGATGGAGCATTTGAGACACCTGCGTACTCTGGTGTTACCTTCGACTTTCGAAACTTTTCCCCCAAATATCGACGTTGACCACCTTGCGGTGCACGTCTGTCCCGTACGGTCGTTTGAGAGATTTTACGACGAGCACATCTCAGAAATGTCAATGACGCCTGCAACTTCTATTCGAGAAATATTTGAATAAATCCTCTCTCTCCGAACGGAGTATTTCTGTTTCCTATCGATATAACTGTTGGTATGCCTCCGCGTCATAATAGCGATAACATAGTGAAATTATGAGGCGACTTTTCGTAAGCGATGATAATTCAAATTGTCCATTTCTACACTGAAGTGCGTATCAGAAATGCAACGGCGCGTAAAATTTTATACCGTTGAAAAGACGCGATAAATAATCGAAAGGACTGAACTCAACCTATTTACAAATGCGCGCGTTCATTGAATTAAGTATGCGATGTCAAACTAATTTAAAAGACAAACAAATCAATTACGATAATAGCGTACTAGTGCCATAGATAAAAAAGAAAAACTCGACGGTGTTCGGTATCGAAAAATTGATGATGCGCATTGACCTCTCGTTCCTTCTATGCACAGACACTAACTTTTTCGGTATGATATTCGGGATTTTTACTATGTTACACTACGACGTTGTAAGGTACACGTTATATTTCGAAATCGAAAAATTTTGTAACGTTTGCTTGTACGCACGCGAAACCCGAGTCGACCAGCGATGACTCTCGTTCCCAAACGACCGTCCCTCGTAACACGCCAGGAACAATTTTTCTTGTTATTTTTTTTTATTTTTTATTTTTTATTTTTTTTTTTTTTTACGCTTGACCGCATCTCCAGTCCGAAAGCCCGCGAAGAACACTTCGGTCAAAAACTTTACCCACCGAGACTTTTTACGCAACGAGATTTATGATAATGTAATCTATCCTTAGCGTCACAGCCATGAATTTTACGAAGATTCTCGCGACCGTTGCCGCGAATCGAGAAAAATTCCGGAAGCCCTTTCGCGCGTAACGTCAAGCACGACAGAAGGAACATTGAATGAGAAATTGGAATGAGAATCCTTTCGCTACGCGGAACCTATTGCGAAAATATCGTAGAAAAGTTTGCCGCGGAGGAGACGATTGACGAGTTTTATAAACGAAATGGAAAAGAATAAACCACCGTGACGATTCAGTCGGGCGCAGTATCGAAGCATCGACTCGCGAAATCAATGATAATAAAATTCCTTCGATATTGCCGTAGAATAAGCAACAGTTAGGAAAATGCAAGACTCGTTTTGCCAGAGTACTGTTGGGACGATGAATTTCGTTTCGATCAAATATCCGTCGTTATTGCGGAATTTTGGAAAACCTAAATACCCAATGAATTCTGCGGCCTCTTTTTTTGAGAGGGCGCGCCATTCGGCTGCAGAAAAACCCCTACCGGAGATTGATGCGATGCTCGGCTGTGAGTATCTGCCGATGAATGGTCACAGACCGGGATTACATTCCAAAGGGATTGCCACTACCGGGCTATCGCTAACTTCTATAGAGATTCGCTGCCAAAGAGCCCTACGACACCGCAGATACATCGAGACCTAGACGAATCGCGCAAGTTGAACGGCTGATATATTTACGTTCGTAGACTCCAAGTTCCCAGATACAGGGTGCGCAATATCCTGGTGTGCGTATTCTCATAGATCGAATATCTCGGCGTGTACCGTAACGCGAATACAAACGAAATTCCTTCGTGAAATACCGTCCCAACGAAAATCGATGGAACACCAAATACCCGCTTGGATATTGGATCCGCATGCGTACTTTCACAACGAATCCTCGATTCCTATATGTATCGTTACATTTTCAACAGACATTTCGATTTTCCACAGACATTTCGATTCACTGTTATTTCAGAAGAAATGCGTAAAAAAACTGACGAAAAACTCTCCGATACAGTCGAAGGAATGCTTGTTGAATTCCTGTATTCACCTTTTCCCGACTGCATTCGACACTTTTCCCCACTCTGCATAATTCATTCAAGCTATTTGCAGATTAACAACTTTTTATTTTAAGCGTTTTTCAACATTTTTATTCAACTTTTCACTTTTACGTTTTTATTGCGTGTCGGATGTTTTTGCTTTTCATCGACGCGTATGGAAATTAAATGTACGAATAAAGCTAATGAAAATCGTTTCAGAATCGATTGCATCTCAATGCGGACAATCGTTCATTTTTTTTTAATCCGCGAATCCCCGAAATTGTCCGAATTTTTTTAAATCGCGAATCATTTTCCAGATTTCGCTTTATTTTCGCAAGACTGCAATTTAGATGAGAAAAAAAATTGACCCTAAATCCACATCGCTACCGTTACTTTTCCAGCGTAAAGAGTCCAACGATTGTTGGATTCGTTTCTCGATCGAACTAAACGAGACATGTATTCGTTTGAATAGTCTTTTCGCTGCTCATCTGAAAAATTGTCGTCATCGTGGACGTGAACGAACAATTCAATGTAAAAAAAAAAACGAATTGATTGATCGCCCGTTTGGCGTGTGAATATTTGCCGATCGGGTCTCACCGTGCCTATCAGGTTCGTCGTGTCGCGGTGTCGCGGAATCGATATTCGACGGTTTACGAACATTCTCGTCACGGCCGTCTCGGCCGGTCGACTGCATTTCGCTGGTTGCCGCTCGCCTGGCGAGATAGAAACGAGAAATGGGAACGGTGGTAGGTGAACACGGGACATTGTTAGGTATCGCTTAATTGGAGCTTAATTGGATCAAGCAATTGTCTATTCCGATGGTTGAGCAATCGACGGACGTACATTGGCGTTCCGACCAACGACACGATCGGTTAGAATCTTCTGGATAGCTGTTTCGGCTTGAAACGCCGATATCGGCTCCATTTGACGCAATTGGCGCGCTACGCTTGTCGCAAAGATTTCGTATTTATCAAATGTTCCCGTTTTGTCGTGATTCCGACACTTTGGTGAACGATATTCTTCCCAATTTCTTTTCATCGGTACGTCACTCTCGTGGCGCGCAACGTTTCTCGAGTGTTGACAATCTCGAGTCTTGATCAATGATCTATTCAAGTGGTTCAACCTGTCGCAAATGATGCCCGAGGAGCTCTGTCTTCTCGATCGAATATCACTATCATCGGAGAATGACGCGTAATCAGCAAAAGATTCCCATGACGAACAAGACTCGCATCCAGTTGACGATCGATAGGTCACTCTGGCAGCCCGTGTTTGCGAACCCGGATTAGATTCGATTGTCGAAAGGTCGTCAAGAGTTTCCAAATGGCCGCGCCTCCTTGACATCCTTTTCGGATTGCCCAATTTTTCAAGACTCGAATACTTGATGTTTCGTCGTTCATTTGGATAATCTTCGGCTACGTAGCGATCGACAATATACTGCGTTTATGATTAATTTTCATTTGATTATCGAGGGAATTTCTTCAAATGGTAGAATCGGCATTTTGAAATGTGGACGAACGTGCAATTCGACGGTCTCGTCGTAGTTTAAATGGGGATAGAGAAAATCGTTAAGCTCGTAGAACCATTTGGGCTTTGACTCGTATCGATGGCAAGTGAATTCCGACTTGAGAACCTTCTTGAGCTCGAAGACGTACAACTTTCTGATCTCCCGAAGCTTCATCATGATCTCGACGAAACTCCTGACCGCAGTACCGGCCAGCAGGCACGAGCACTTATTCGCGGTTCGGTGAATCTCCTCGTAAGCTCGACGTCTTCGTTCGATGTCGAGATAAAACGGATCGTTTCGCTTCCAGAGACACGGATGTCTTTTATACAGAGAAACCAACATACGAATATCGTTGTCTGACGATGCATCCTCGTCTCCAATCCTTGATCCGACATTCTCCGTTGGCCACGAGCAGCGACTCATCTCGTAACGCAAAAACCTTCCCAGAATTTTCTAAACTCAACGAAATCTGTATACGCGCAGCCTATAGATTGACTCAATACTACCGTGAACTATTGACGTTTTATCTTTTCTGAATTGACGCAAAAATTTTGAATTGACGAGGACTTAACCTAAATTCCCCCCATTTATCGACATGCCTGCCCTCGTTTGTTACGCTAAAGCTTGATGGATCGTAATAACGATTACCATCCACTTCGCGGGAGTACTCTGCAGCGCAATTCCTAAATGCTGAACCTTTTTTTATTCACCCTCCCATCATATTAACCCGAAACCATTTTTTTCGAGATAAACACGAAAGTAAAGATTGTTTTTCACGTGCTTTCTGCACTTTCGGGAACTCGTAATGTACAGCATTGTTAGATGATGAATCGGAGAATCCGTATTATAGGCATACCATGCTATGACAAGGTTTTCGCTTGGTTTTCTCTTTATCTGGCAATTATTCATTTGGAGCGGAAATCTCGAGTTGCCGCTGATGTTTTTCCTGCACGACTGACGTCTTCGTCCTTTCTGTAGCTTCGAGCCACCGGTCGCGACCTCGGGATTTAGACAAATCCTGACCTGCCGTCGGTTCTTTCTTCGCCATAGTCATCGTATACACGAACTCCCGACGAGATTGAAACGACCCACCGTCGCTTCGACCTTTCTTCGGTGCGGCAGATACTTTTCTCTGCCTTGGTTACGACAGGAGATGGAAAAGCGTTGTCGTTCTCGTCGTCGGACTAACCCTTCTTGTCCGATTGCTTTGTCGCTTGATGTCTCGGCTTGGTTTGAGAACGAGATTCTCGCTCTGCTATTTCTACCTCAACATTCTCGGCGACTGCACGCTCACTTCTCGTGGAAAAACCTTTCAGCAGTTCCACGTTGGCCCGCTTTCAGCCTCTCTTTCCCCGTGCAATTACGCGTCTCCCTGCATTTCCACGACAATTCCGTGGGAACAGGAAAAACTTCCGAGGTTGCAGAACTACGGACGAAGAATAAATATAAAATGGTCGGAGTGGGAGATGAAAAATTATGGTATTCGCGAAAGGATTTGCGCCAAGCAGCCCACAACAAACGAGATTCACGCTCGACATACGTATGTATGACGAAAAACTTTATCATCCGTTCATTCCAGTTGCATTGACTTTTCTCATTCGGGATTCATCTTTGACGAATAAACAGAAAGCTATTGAGCCGATTGCCGCGTAAGTGTTGAATTGGCTGATTTTTCAATGAAGCATCGTTGGTGGTGTAATGGCATCCCATAGGCAAGTACAGGGTCGGTTGAAGCGGACGGGTAGTGTTGTCAGCCCACGGGGCCAGTTGACGCGTGATTCACCGCAAGGTAACGCAGTTGACGTCTGTCGTCGACGTTCAATGTTGGTTGCTTGATCCACGTGACACCGGATATTGCATAACGGCAACACGCCCACCTGCGGTAATTGCTTCGCTGACTTCACTCCGGTACAAGCCCCGTATATTCTGCACCATCTCGTAGAGCGCCCTTAGGGCCACTCATTATGCTACTAGATGGAGTGGCAAACTTACTGAGTAGGTAAGTGCCAAACCGACACCCTCCTACGATTTCGTAAACCAGCAAACTAATAATTGTCCTGTAAATACGGTGCTAAGATTAATCTTTACGTGAAAACGAATAACATTACAAAAGTCCGAAACAACGATTGGGAGACATCTTTTTTTGGTTAGAATTCATAAGATAAGTTAATCAATAATCCCAATTTTTTTTATTGATGATTCAGTCAATAAAATAAAGTTCTACAGGGTTGAACCGTTGCAATAGTACAGTCGTACAGTTGTTCGAACTTTTGGTGGAAAATCATTGTTGAAATCCGACAGGGAGAAAGCTTGTAAAATTGGCCGCGAGCTAACAGTAACCAACGGTCGTTACACAAAGCTTTTGGTTTGAAACTCAACCGCGAGGAATGCGGCGATGACGGAGAATGAACGCTTTGATTGTGCGCCGTTCTCTCCGTGCCGTCAAAGCGACGCGAAATGCTCCGACAGAGTAGAGCCACAAGTGCGATAGAATGTCATTTTCGGTTATTTCTGATTTTCAGGACGAACGTAAAACATTGTCGCGGTGTAAAATGCGAGATCCGATTTGATTGATTCAGCATCATTGCTTTCTAAACGAAATAAAATTTATTCAAACAACGGTTTTACATGGTCGGCATTGAAATGGGAGTAGCGGATGTATTTTCGATTCAGAATAAAAATCAATTTCCCTCCGTATCAATAACACGTGCGACAGCGCTTTGCTTTTCATTGAAATATTATTCTTTGTCAACGTGCTTTCCTCGTCTCTCGAAGGAAAGTGCGTCTTATACGGCAGCCAACGTATACGTTCCTTCTCGATGCAGTGGGGTTATGTTTGACTTTTTTTTGCTGTATAAGCAACTATATTTATGGGTCACCCGCGGTCTATGCAATCGAATCACTCGAAGCTTTTTCGGTTCGGTTCATATATCCAATATAAAGTATTCGCGCGGCGGAATCTTTTGTATGCACAAAAAATCGTTACGTCGTTTCTCGACGGAGAGGGTTTTTAGTCATAAATTTTTCTTTCAGGTATACTCGCTGCGTTCTCGGACATGCAGACAGTTTTTCTGGCTTGCATCTCGACGCTGGTTCCGCTGATGGTCGCCCTGGCAATAGGATTCGGCGTAAGGTTGGTGCACATTACATTCACTCTTCTCCGCTTTAAACTCGTGGCGAAAGTAATTTTCTAAAAGTTTTCAACATATTACCTCGAACTGGTATGCGAGACTAGAACGCTCTGATGGAGAGGGGGTGGGTGGGGAGGGATGCATGAGAAAACGAAGAACCAAGTGAGAGGCCTCTCCCCTCCTTCGAGAGCTTTTAGCGAGATGAGGAAATTCAATGAAAATATGTTGCACCGAAGGAGATGGATAACAGCTAAAGCTCTCTGTATGGTTTACGCGAGTACAACTTTATACGAGACTTTGATGGGTGCTACTTCCCTCATAAAGATTTTACAGCTAAACTCGTAAACCCCCTCGTCGCATCGTACCCACGTATCTTTTTGTACATCTTGATTTCACTCGCTTTCATCGTTCGCTTATACGAACCGTTGCGATTGATCGCTTCGCGACCCCTCTATGCGGTATTCAGCATCAACTTTCGCTCTATTGCTCACGAGTTAATGCGCCAATCTCGGGGACAGATAACATACAAACTTGCAGGCGTTTTGCTCCAATCATTTAATTCGCCCTGAATGGGGCATTAATTCTCTTTGACGTGTATCCATGGAATGATAGGCTCAGCGTTCCAGGATCGTTCGTGCGTCGGATCAACTCAAAGATTGAAAGCTATACATTTTCAACATTTTCCACATCAAGAATTAAGCTGCACATTTGAAAAATAGATTAAACTTTTGCCTTCGTGATCGCGTATTAGCGAAACGGTAATTTTCCGAGTTGTACACCGTAATCGCTCTTTCGCCGATTAAGAAAGACGATCCTCAAGGATGAAGCGTTAAAGACATCGACAATGTCAATGGATCAATCAATAACGGAAAGATAAATTTTCACATTGCTGATGTCGGTCCAAATCGTTTTTTTTGCGGAGCGAAGTGATATGAGACATATAGAAACCGCCGAGTAAAAGAAATAGACGCGAATCAGCTAGAGAGCAGTCGGATCCCTTAGCCTCCATCGGAAGATTAGTCGTGCTTTTCGGTTAGTCTTTCCTCGGGAAAAAACTTTTTCTACCCGACGGGTTCTCTATCTGCGAGAGCGATAAAAAGTAAAAAAAAAAAACGGAGGAGTAAAGCGAAAAAGCCCCCAGGAGAGAGATACTCCGCGTATTTTTCACTCGTGTCAAGCTCCACACTCGATGCTACGTGTTGCCATTCGAGACCGTCGTCTACGTTTCGCGATTGTTGTAAGTTGAAAAACTGTGAACGCGTCCGCGCATCTCCGAAGCCGTAATTCGTTGCGTATAACTTATTCGGCCACAGCTCGAACTCTGCCGATCACGGATTGTCGAAGTGACATCGTCAGGAATACGGAAAGGGGAAAAGGAAATGAAAGAGTATTTGACATTGATTAATGGCTTGCAATTGAATAGCTTAGAGTCGGCGGTACTGTCGGATCACCAGATTCTCGATCACTTCTCGACTATTTCTCGGCATATATATCCGGAACCAATGCATTCGTAACATCTTAGGTGGCTACGAAATCGGCGTAAATTTCATTTGATTGATTGCAATTCTCTATCGATATTCTTTATCCTTTCACTCCGTCTTCTTGCTTTTGCAATTTACTACCCACCCTCGTCTGACTGCCGAATGACGGGATACGTAACGAATATTCCATTTCCGTGGAGACGTCGATAACGGCAAACTTACGGGTATCAAAACGACCGATACCGTAACTCGATTTTAATGGTTTCCCATAACTCTGCATTCGGATCTATGACACACTACCTGTGTAGTCATTCATTGGCGATCGGAGTCCTCCGTACGCAACAAATCTTCGATGACATCGATTGCGATTCTAAACTGTCGAGATTCGATCGAGTATATAGATCACTGTTATCACCAGCCGACACTTCGCTGTACAATACGGCCTTTGGAACTTTACCAATTTTCCCGTTATTCAGCAACAATCATACTGTCACCGTCGTCATATCATCTTTTTTTTATACTCTATCCAGTCAATTATTGTCACCAGAATCCTACCGATTCGCAGTGATTGGGAACCCATTAAAATGTGATTATCAAAGATCGAATCCATGAGAAAAATGTCAGCTACCAATATACAACGCGATTTTTATCCGCCATACGAAAGGAAATAATAGGTTGGAAGTTAGTTAATTAGTTAGTTGGTACAAGGAATTAATTTTTCCTAAAAAAAGCAGTTGTCCCGAGTAACTGTTAGTCCTCCCGAAATCTTTTTTCGCAGTGCAGAGACCTTCGTGGAAATAAAATCTTATTCGCTTGTTGCCGTAGAGTAATGTTCCTGAAGATACAGATAGCGTTTTACACAACATACCCCTTCGTTGGAATGACAAAAGCACTGTAACCTCTTTTATATGCCCTCCTCTCGGGACTTCGTAACAAACGCAGACAAAGAACGCGTAAAAGTGACATGATATATACTCCGGTTGGTAAATAACATTGGATTTATTAACGATGCTTCGTCGGACGGCGAATGAGGATCAAATCTCTCGATGTTTCTCTATCTCGCTGATTTAGTCATTAACCAACGACGGTTACGATGGAATAATCCATGAAACGGCACGAAATCGTTGCGGCGTGAATCGCACGTACACGATGGGGAACATGTTCTCGAGTCGTCGAGCACAATATGCGCGACTCGGCATCTCGTTACCAAATTCATCAAACCCTCTCTCTCACCGTACGGATCCTATTTCGCAATATTGTTTCGTTTCGAGCCCTCAACCTGCACGTACGCGGTGAGCAACGGAGCTTACAGGGTCGGCGACGCTGTGCACATCGTTTCTGTATTACCCGATGTCACGAAGTGCACAGGCTATACATGCTTTCCGCGAAACGGATTTTGCTTTAATAACGGTAGGCCTCGGTAATAGGCACGCGGTATCGACAAGCAGCGAAATAGTGAAGCGCAATATACTTCCCAAACGAAACAAATCGAAATTTCATCATGCGGAAAATTTGCTCGTGAGGCAATGGATATACGGATTTAGCAATGTAGCAGTTTGTCAATTCCCCGACTGACTATGTAAATTCGCTATCGTTTCTTTCGGGTGAATAAAAATCTATTGGTTTGAAAGAGACTTCGGCAGTGAACGATTCGACGCATGATAATCCATATATATCAAATTCATGTTGAAATTAATAAAAACACTATGTGAAAAAAAAAAAAAAAAAAAATTACTGAAAAAAAGTCGTTCGAGAATAGGTGTCTGGAATGTCGCTAATTGTCAAATAACGATTTTTGAAAATCTTGTTGTGTCATTTATATGAATTTCGGTCGTTCGCAGACACGCATGGAAAAAATATCGTAACAGAGGAAACAGTTCGAGCGGATTACCGTGGTACATGGTCTGTTCGCGGGACGACACAGCTGAGTCACTTCATCATCGACCACATTCGAGGTGCGGCAGTATCCAGCCGGCTACGAGAATTCTTTCAGTACAAGACGTGAGTTCGTAGTTCATAGGAATCGTAGAATAGAATATCTTTTGACCCATTAAATCGGTCGAATTTCATTTTGCACAATTGTATTTTAAACGGCGAGTAGAGATTCGATGATCCGATGTAATTGCAACGGCGATCGGTCGAATAGTGTGTTACGTATCTCCCAATGAAGCTGAATTCTATTTAGCATATGTGCAAACGTGACGACTTGGGCACATTTCGGGTTGAAATGGGAAGCGGAAAACGGGAAGTCAGATCAAAATGCGGGAGCGCAGGTAAGGCGCGCCCCGTCGTCTACTTCGCCCGAAACTATTATAGAGGGATATGCGGTTCAGGATAGTTTCGAGTTCAGAAATTGGTTTCTCTCGTCGAGGCAGAGTCGAGGGAATATCTTATATATATATCTATAGTGTACATATATATATGTATATATACGTATTAAGTAGTGCGCGCCTCGTGCCACACCTCCGCGAGGTTCTCGGTGACCCGAGCAACCAACATCCCTGACAACCTCCACGCCCGTGCGCTTTACTCGGCGTATCTTCGACCTTCTAGCTTTACGAAGAGCTCTCGCGACGTCGCAAACTTCCAACGCTCTCGTCACTTCAAATTGCTTTACTTTCGTTGCGCAAACTCTTTCGTCGTAACTATATCGTCGGGTGTCTCTCATCTCCATAGAGCGCATAGCACACCGTTCAAACTTTCGCGTACTCATCGTACACACGAAAAAAAAAAAAAAAAAAAAAAAAAAAAAACCGAAGCCGAACGCTTTGGGTTTCGTTATTACAAGATTCTCACGATAAATCGTCATTAGCCGAGAAAAAAATGTATTAATGATTTTTTTTTTTTTTTCTTGTACACTGACATTACGCTAATGTTCTTTATCGAGTTAATGTAGCAGTAGATAAACTTCTATGTGTACCAAACGAGGATAAAAAGCGTCGTTGAGAAAACAGTAAACCCCGAGTTAGAGGTTTGAATGGCAAATAAAAGCTTGGGACTCATTACCACGAGTCAAGGGTTGAGGGATGAACGCTCGTAGGGTAAATTTAATAGCGCGCAAGCAACTCACAAGAATGGGTTCTTCGTTACAAAAGTGCTACTGCGCCATTTGTTTTTTCTTTTTTTACCACTTTTCCGTCCGACGAAAAGTAAGCGAGCGAATTACTACGGCAATTAAGTATCGAGATACAAATAGATACAAATTCTTTTGAAAAAAGTTCGTACAACAAAGTGGCAAGTTATCTCGAAAGTTTTTTTTTTTTTTTTTTTTTTTTCAAATTCTTCGAAGATCGATGAGTCGATGCGAAAGGAAAACTTGCCGGCTGGTTGTCTGGCAAAAAGTTAGCTAACCAGTTCGTTCTGTCGGTGCGCCGATATGGAAGGGGGGTAAAGCGTTGCTACACTGTTTCTCCATTACCGTGAATTACGGAATTCTCCTTTGGTGCTTTGCCCCGAAGCCCGTGGACGACGTTGATCGCGTATCGGAATAAAGCGCGGAAGTGAGAGAGGCGACGAATTCTTAAGAAACGCGAAACCGATGATATTTTCTCGTAGTACCGGAATTTTGTTTGTTCAAAGATTTCTCGGAGATTTCTGGAAATATGGATCCATTATGACTCTATAAAGTAGTAGAAATCGTATAAAAAAAAAAAATAGTATGCAAAATTGTACGCGACGCTTGATAATCCACTTGGATATTTTCGATTCCGCGTCCGAAAATCGTTGATTAAATTTATTAACGCAAACAATACAAACATTTAATTACAAATAAAACTAATTAAAGAGAATCGGAAGTTTCTCGTATTATCGTTAACGAATCACCGAAGAGAATTTGCGTACGAGAGAAGGAAAGCTTTCTGCTCGATAGTCGAAGGGTTTTCTATAGGTAGTGAGAGACATAGAAACCACACCTTTGAGGAACGTTTATATCCGCCCGCCAAAGCAAGTCCGACAAACCCGAACGCGGTGGATACGCCACATCGCAGCACGAAAGGCTTGTCGGCCCTTCTACAGTCCGAGTAAATACGGCTGGCTGTGGTCAGACGCGAAGCGGATAGATTATGCGTAAAGTTCCCACTGTGTTGCCGCAGGTCGACGGGGGGAACCTAATCTAGAGAGAGAATTGCGGTTTGCCGGGTGAGCTACAGGCTACCGTGCTGTGTCACCGAAACGCTTCGCAGCTTTGTCGGAAACTTGTATCATTGCGGATTTGTGTCTTTACCAATGTTGATACTCCCCGGAAAGGCCGATTTTTCTCGGGGTTATCAGTGGCGTAACAGTTAATGCGACGATCGATTTTCCCTTATCTCGCGAGTCTCACAGTCGCGGAATACAGGAATATTTCGTTGGAATTATAAAATCATTTTAGGTTTTTTGTCATTTACTACTCGTTTCTACGATTCGTACGTGATTTTCGTAGGAAAATTTTTTCGGTGAATTTCACCGACTTTATCGTGTTCAATCTCAGACTCGGGGCAAATTGGGCGGTCCGACGTGGACAGGGAAGACCGGTGGGCGGTCAGGCGGTTTCGACGGCAGCTCCTGTGACAACGGGACGTAGGAAGCCAACCATGAAAATCCGTTGAAACATTAATTAACGTTGGACCTGTGGGGTAATTAAAAGTAAAGCTCCCTCGGTATCCTTCGGTCTGTCGACCTACCTACTCCCTCTCTCTCTCTCTCTCTCTCTCTCTCTGGTCACCCGCCCGCACTGGCGAGTATTCTGATGAAAAATTTTAATTCGCCGTCTGGAGCTTTGGCGCGAGCGTTTCAACCTTCCAGTCTTTTTGCTAATGGCTCCGAGACCTTAGGGTGACTCGGTTAATTCGTTGTTCGTATTAATAATCCTATAATTCATTACATAGATTTTTTTTAAATTCTTCAATTTATTATAGTTTACACTGTTCCGAAATGATTTATTCAACACTTTTCTTATATCCACTGAATCAAACGCGAATTATTTACAGCGACAGCGATCTCTTGAATTCAAAGAAATTCGGTGGAAAGAGTTTCAACCGCAATTTTGTCAATTCGTACGCAACTATTTGTAAGAATTCTTCTTGAATTTTCCTGGAATATTTCTCGATCGTTGAAATAACATTTTTCACAGCCAATTTCAATCGAGACGAACGTAAAACTGTATTTTTTTTGTTTGTTTTTAAACGAATATTTTTTTCAATTTTTATCGCGTCGAAAATAATTTTCGCGCGCGCAATCGTTTGGAAGCCGTTTGCATTCCACCGGCTACTCATAGGTAATGCGTGAGGTTTATAACTTTGTACGGGAGAGTGTATGTAGAAGTTTGTTGGGTTAATACCTCGAGGGTACGAAATTACACAGAAATCCTCCAGGGACTTCGAGTTACGTACTTGTATTGTAAACGTTACAGATATACAATGGCGCGTTTTGCTCCGAAACGTTGTAAATGCAACGTCAACGGCACGCGTAGTGTTAGGAATTTAGAATATGCGCCGCAAACGGTAATTACGTACGACGAAGTCGAAAGCCGCGATTCCACACTGCGGACAAAATCCAATCAGACATATTGTTCCCCACCTCTGTCCCCTTCGTTCTCCCATTTTCCTTTTGGCTCTCTTCTGTATTTCGTTCGGGATATCTCGCCAAAAGGAAATCACTCGGGAAGTCAGGAATTAGCCTTAAGGAAGCCCTCGATTTCTCGGTAGCGCATTGCGGTTCCACTTTATAGACTGTTCGCTGCAGTCTCCGGTCGAAAAGACCAATTCTCCCACACGAAAGTGTCTCGTAATCCGCGTAAGAAGAGAATCGCAGAACGGCACTATTGAAATTTAATCGGGTCGAGTGTAGAGCTTAGAACTTACGACTCAATCTCCGAGTGTTCCGCCTATTATCTTATATGCCGCCCGGCAATCATACGAAATCACAAATTAGAACGCCGTGTGGTTCGTATCGTATCACTCGTCGTTTGAAAGCTTATTTAACTCTTATATCAATATTTGACATGAAATTTCTCCTCAAAAGCGTAAAAAAAAATCTTTTTCGCGGCGCGCAATACCTCGTAAAAAATGTTTACGATTAATCGGTCGATTGAGTATTAGCGCCAAGCAAAGTTTCTCGAGATAGCTTCCCAGGAAAGCAAAGTTTCTCCGTAAGTTCCAGAATCAAAGAAAAAAATGGCAGGAAATATCGTGACAAAAGTTTTCACCGAAGTTAATAAGAAAGAAAAAAAAATGTCGACGATAATGCGATGAGCGACGCTGTAATAGCGATTCCTTGGCAGGAAATCGTAGGGGTCTCTTTGGTCGGAACTAATTTCCAACTAGAAATAGCTCTGCGCTCATATTTACCATTCTTTAGTTTCGTCGTACACGTGCTGCGCGCCATCGCGAACCATCTGCCCACACGGTTTTATTTTTCATCGTTCTTCGCTCAACGTAACGTTATACACCGGTGTAATGTACATCTGGGTGCACTACGGTAAATGCACGTCCACCGCGCGACCTCTCCCACTCCTTTTCGTTCTCGCTGTCGGGTTAGCATTCGCGAATTTCTGGTATGCACTCCAGTGCAACGCTCACACCTCTGCCTCTCCTCTTATTCCGCTTGCAATAGTATTTGTAAACCTTTCGTATCGTTGCAAAGTCGCAACACGCGACCGTCTGCATAAGCGCGTGTGTATTACCCCACTACATGTATAGATATACCAACGAAAGGTATATACCCGTGCAAATTCAGAAGTATCCGCGTTGCATGTACCGCCGTAGAGCAGAGGGAACGCGAGGTAGAAACGCGTGTATAAATTTGTGCACTCCGCGTGCGCCTTTGCGCGGAGAGTTTTTCTCTGGTGTGCACGAGAGAAAACCAACGTGCCGCACAAAGCCATGTTTTTTTGCATTAAATGCCACAGCCTCTTTCTTCTCTCTTTCGTCTTTCTCTGCCCCTCTTTCTCTCCTCTTCTCCTCTTCTCTTCTCCTCGGCACTTCTTTCTCTCTCACGCGCCGCGTGAACAAAACAAAACAATACGAGTCGGAGACTTGCATTGCGCGACGTTACCGCATCTCTCTGCCGCGAACTTCCCGTACAGCATTCCGCACTCGCGCTCGACGACCTCTGTCACACTTGGGAGGTCCCGGGAGGTTGCGCTTCCATAGAACCTCGATGTCTCGTGTGTGCTCTTTGCTCCCTTTTAACGTACAGTAGATGTTCATATACGACTGTGCGATATACGTATATAGCTTCCGCATCCTATCACTGTATATGTGCACTCCTTTTTTTTTATCTTCATACTCCACTTTCAGTTCTTTTCGTTCTTTCTTCGTCAAACGTTTGTCTCTACCGGCCTCGAGTTTGTGACGATCTCCATCCACTTTCTCGAATTCATCTCCGTTGTTTTTTTTTTCCACCCTCGTTTCTTCGAGCTCTTTCTCTATTATTCCCTTGCAAACTCTTATTTTAAGCGAAAAAGAAGTTCATTCTCTTCCTGCGTCTTTGCTCCCGCGCGCTCACGACGCTACCGGCTCCATCGTTCGAAGTACGTACTTCGACAGAGAGCGTCGTTGACCCACTAGAGGAAGAATATTCTTCGCAGGTTTTTTTGTCCACTTTGCCAGAGCGAGAGATGAGAAAGAAAAGCTTTTTCACGGGACACAACTGAGGTGTTACCGTTCACGAACAAGTCGGGCGTTACTTACACATGCGTATAGCGACGATTCCGGTGGATACGTCGTTTCAACCTGTGTTTGTATCGCCGCCAAGGGGACCCTTCACTGGCGCTTTTGTGATTATGCAAAATGCTTTCGTAAATGGAGAAATTAGCATGAGGAATGTAACCCTCGAATATCTTGTTTTTGCTGCGCAAAACAGTTGCGACTGACGATCTCGGAGCTCAAAGGATCCGACGATCTATTGAGCGTTCAATCGCTATCGAACAATTTTCACTATTTTCCCGCGTTATATCGACGTTAACACGCGTGAATTTACAGGTGGATGGATAATTTTTTGTTTTTTTTTTTTTTTTTTTTTGCCCTCCGGCGAATATCGATTCTCCGTTTATTTCTCCGTAGACAGCCTCGTGTCGTGTCGTTTGGTAAAGTGGATACGATTTTTCGTCGGGCGATTGGTACTGCGAATGAACGATTGGTTCGGCGCACCCGCGGGTACGCAAGCACGCAGAGGAAAAGAGAAGGGAAACAGGGGGGGGGGGGGGGTTTGTACCGAGAGAAAAAAAAAATGACGTCGCTTATCGTCGCTCGATGCTTCCGTTCAGCCGGCGAACATTTCTCACGCGTCGGCCTCTCGGCTTCTGTATGTACGCGTTTACTCAATCGTCAATTAATCCTCGATGTCGCGCGATCGAGATTTGCGACCGCCTCGACTCCCCCGTGTACGATCGATCGCGTCATTCGCGTTTCAATGCGACGGGAGAGAAGAGGTTTCATATTGATGAACCAATATCAGAGTCCACGGATTAAAAATTACGCGAACGCTATAATACGAAAAGTTCAAACGAAAAAATCACGACGATCCGTGACATGCAAAGTCGAAAAAGTAGCTGACAAAAACAACTGTAAGCTCGAGAGTGCGAGGATTATATTAAAAGACACAATATTTTAAATAAATTTTCGTTCAACAAACGTTCTCTTTGGTCCGCACGCACGTCGAGCAAAGGCTACAAAAACATGCAAATAGCGCACGAAGAGACAAAAGCTATTTTTTTTCCATTTTTTTTTTCTTTTTCTTTTTTCTCAAAGAACTTCGAGTGCTCGGTAACTGTAGTTCTCGCGTTCTCTACGAGGGTTGTGAGTATTTTCACATGCATGCGCGAGACAATAAAAAATAACGTAATATCAGGGTAAATATTTGTCGGGAGATTTTCGCGCTGCCGATGTACGTTTTTTTTTTTTTCGCTTTGCCGGCCCAACGACGTTTAACTCACACGCGTTAGTGTGTTTGCACTTTGTACGCTTGGGCGGTACGCGCGTCTTTTGCCATACGGGATGTAACTACTGGGAGCTATTCGCGCCCTGTTTCCCCATCACCGTAGTGAACTCTCGTACGTATAGATGCATCGAGACTTCGCCGCCTGTATCCGCGTATACAATGGCATCGCAAAACCTTTACATTGGCGAGAGGAAGAGATTCTCTTCGCTATAATATTGTAGCGAGATATTACGCAGAGAGCTATGCAAACGAGCGTATTAAGGTTAATGGGAGTAGACGTTTCTCGCGACTGGTTTTCACCTCTCTCGGGGCACAAACGACGAGATTTGCCCGTTCTCTCGGCGTTGGGGGCTCTCCACGACTCGACACGACAGGCAGGTGCAACCCACTCTCCGTAGTCGAGAGAATACGGGTCTCCTTTTTGATGAGCGAATTTGCACCTGCTATACAGTCAGCCAACTACGCAGTTTGCGTTCGAGTCTTTAGTGTACATCGTCCTGTATAGGCAACGAGAGTATAAATTCGAAAGGACCTTATGTGACAAATTTACAACGCCGTGACAAAGTTTCCAACTAAAACGAATTTTCCACATTCGATTTCTTCTACCGAAGTATTCCATAATAATACGGTTTTAATATTTTTGTTACGGCTTCGCAAGTAACCGGTTGGGTATTGATCGGCAACGAGAACATTGATTCTAAGTACTACTATGCCATCCATTCCACAAATCATATAGGAAGGGCTATAATAGACGACAGACCTGTCTGCCGACCATCGCGCGGAATATCAGTGCGCAAGAGACGATAGAACCGGCGAGTCATACCTCGGGCGTTAAAAAACAAACGGCCGAAAGATTCCTCGGTTCACTCGGTCGCTCGCGATCGCGTAATGTACCGCCTCCGGCATGTCATTATTTGTCCGCCGAGTTCCAGCGTTGAATTTTCTGGCACTGTAGACAAAACGCGACTCTTCTCCTCTATCTATTTCCGGGTTTTCCTATAGATTTTCACCGGACACGGGATTGTTCTCTCGGGCCTCGAGGTCATGTACGCTCGACGAACGAAACGAACGAAATATTACGACGATGGATCAGTTTTTTTTTTTTTCTTTTTTTATATTTCGCTGAGAAAGAGAAAAGTTTCGTCTTTTTGTTCCTTTTTTCTCGAGAGACTCGTTCAACAGTCCAACGTACTAACGCGCTTGGATGAGTACGCAAAAGAAGAATACGATTGAGGTCAGAGGTGAGGTGAGATGGGAAAGCAGCAAAGATGAAAGAATTCGTGGAAAAATAGAATAAAATGAAAATAATCGTATCGGTGTAACAAGTGGAAAGAATGCGAAGTAAACGAAGGAGGCAAAGGTAGAAAAGGTACGTACAAAGTATCGGGCCACAGCGTTCAAGTTACGAACGAAGAGAAGGTAGAGAAGTTGAAATAAGAGAGGAAGGAGAAAACGCTGGTACGTGATGCTGCGGCGAAGAATACGACGAGACACGAGAAGGCTGTATAAGAGGGTATATAGAGGCGGAGGGCTGTTAAAGCGATGATGACGGGAGGCTCGCGGCTAGTAGCACCGAGAGAGATATACGCAAGCGAGCAAAAGGGAAGAAATGAGATACATTGAAAAAAAGGATAAGCGGTGCGAGAGTAAGAAAAGGGATAAAGAGAGAAAAGGGATAACGCGGCATGCTGGCCCGCGGAGATAAATTATACGTCAGGGATGAAAGTAGTATGGAACGAAAAAAAAGCATGAAGAAGATGAGCTCGAGAGAGGGCTGGCGATGAGCCTTGTTTTTCTAGCCACTCCCGAATTAAAAGGGGATGAGATTTATGTCCAGATTTAAGGCCGATCCTCCAATCAGCTCAACCAGTCTCCTCGGAATCCTGTGCCGTTTCTACTTTCCTAGTATCATCTATGTATATTCCTGAAGGATACGCATTATGGGTATTACAGCTCCCTCTGGCTTTGTCGTAGCTACCATTACGTTCTCTGACTTCATCGTTGTTACATGATTCTGCTGAGCCGCACAAAGCTTCGTTCCGGTTCGTTTCCCTCTTGCTTCCCCCCGATCGTCACCGAATTACCCGAAAATGCACCTTACCTTTACGTATTTCAAAGGGAATAGTCGCACAGTATCGCTGTGCACAATATCCAACGAATACTGCGAGCTCTGTCCCTTCTCTCTGTAACTTTTATTTCAAAGACGTTCTCGCATGCGATCGGAGAATGGGCTTCGTACGTTCTCGTGTGTAAAAGCAGAAGTAATCGATAGATCGACCTCCAATGTGGCTTCTACAACGCTAGCGAAACCGGCAGCATTGCCAACCTCCTTCCGACCCCCCCCGACCACCACCGGCCACTTCTACCCGTTCTCCGGGTAAACACAACGCGGTTCAACTGCACCGAGCAATCGGAAGAAATTCGATACTTTATCAACTGCCTGAACCTATGCCCTCGGAAAGGTCCACAACGACGAGAAAATCGAAGCGTTGGTGTCTTTTGTTTGCGTTACACTCAAACGGAATTTCCGGTTGACTATTCACACCCGGGAAGCTTTTGGATTTGATTAGTGATTTTTTTTTAACAAGTCCGCAATTTAAACGGCAGCGGCGAACTTATTTTCTTCAATTATTCCTCTTCTTCCTTTTTTCTCCTCATTTTTCTTGAAAAATTGTTAAAATTCGAATTCCTTTTTTATCGAAAAGCCGCGTGCAAAAAGTTTGGAATTATATATCATCGATGTAAACGAAATTTTTTTTTATGGCGACAATTTGTAAAATGCACTTAATTATTGAGCGCCCTGTGCGGGCTAAGGTTTAATTGCAATTAAATAAAAATTCAGAAGAGGTTATGTCAATTCGTATATTTTCGTGACATCGACATACAGCGTGGAAAATTCGTTAAAAAAATCAAACATCGCGCCGAAGCAAAACTCGGGTATTTCCAATTAATATCAGTATGAGGGATGTTACGTCAAGTTTCACCTCGCCAAACGAAAATTCCTGCAGAAATAACGACCCACTTGGAATACTCCTCGCGTTCTCATCCCCAAAGATGAGTAGAAGCGAAGTTCTGTTGCATACCGCCGAAATGATGAGTCTTGCAACCAGTATCCAGGACAATAGGTAACAGGCGTCTCCATCACTCGGCCTCAAGCTTCACGACATTCTGACGAATTAATAACGGACCGTTCATCCAGTTTCTCTCACGAAGTACCTCTCCCACGTTCCAACATTGTCGCTACGGTGTTCCTATTACACCTATTCAACCGGCAGATGCAAATAACTCGAACGGAATATCTACATTCATAAGACTCCCGGGAGAAACGTCCGGTCGATCGTCGGAGCTTGAAAATCCTTCGGTTGCCTTAGTCTCGGTTTTCCGAACTCCTGTAGAATTCCTGTAACGTATCTTCATCTTCCAATGGTCTCGAACAATGAAACAATCATCATGCAAAGACAAAAGCGTCCATTTCGCTAACGCAAAATACCTGAAAAAAAAAAAAAAGAAAAAAATCGTTAATTTTGTTTTACTATTACAATTTTTTTCTCCCCGCGATTCTTAAGGACAATTATGATCGCGTTAACACTAAAGACGCCAAGAGCAGTGGACTCTAATTCTTCTCGTTTCTTTCCGAGAGTGCGCTTCAAGGGATGAGTACAATTTTATTACCACGGCCGCGAGGCCACTCGTTCTCGTCGTCGTCGTCGTCGTTGTGGGGCACTCTCCACTCGCCCTCGCCGTTCCTGCCCTGTGGATCTTATCTGATCCCACGTTCTCGGTCTTAATCGCCGTACTAAAAAGCCCACCGCGGTCGACCTGAAGCGTTTTACTTCGTTTCTCTAGTTCTCTCCTCTCAGTTTCTACTGGGGTTTGGCGAAACGAAGACATTACTCACCGCGAAGTTTTGGATGGGTGGCTTTAAATTTTCGCGGAGAATTTAGGATTCATTGCCGAATGTTCTTGCCTCGCGGAGAGATGGGTTGGAGGGTTTATATTGATGCCACGTGTCTCACGGCTACAATCTTTCGTTTTTTTCCCCTCTTTATTCCTACCATTTCCCTTTCCTTCGGACTTTTGGATGAAGTATATAGATATATATATACATATGCATCAAACGTCTCAAGAATGAAAGAACGAATAGACAGACGTTCGAAGCGAAAGAACAAGACGAATAAGACAAAAGTAAGAGGACACCGGTAGAAGGTATATAAGAAGACCGGGCTGAATAAGCGAAATATCTCTTGCATTTTCTCCGCAATATTTATAGACTTGTACAACTTTTCTTCCTTCCTCCCCCCTTCTCACTCCTCCGTCTAGTCTTCCCATCCTCTGTTTCATCTTTATTTCCATTCTTTTTCCAACGCTCGTTCAACAATGTTATATCGCGCGTCGTGGCATCGCCTTACGAGAAAACTGTGCTTCTTTGCTTCGGCTCGCATCGCAGGTACATAGTCGAGACACATAAGGTGAGCGAATGGTTAAGAAAAGTTTGCTGGGATATTCGGATATCTCCGCGCAGTATTTTCTCAGTAAACTTGATACTCCATTTTTTTTCTTCTTTTTCTTGACTACACTCGGGATTCCCACCAGTATACGTTCCGATTCCCTGAGCGTGACGCTGCATGGATTTTTGTTTAAATTCTCTCGAGAGTAACGCAATGAATTTGCGGAAGATTAATTTTATTTGCATCGCGAAGTGTACTCTATTTTTTGTTTTTTTTTTTTAATATGTTTCGTTAGTATGCAAAAGTCTTTGCATCGCTCGGAGATATTGCGACGATACGCAAAAAGCGGCATGAACACTCGCGTCAGCAAGAGAGGGGTGAAGAAGTCGAGTGGAGATGAAATTTCTCAGCGTATCCCCGACGATCACTGGCGCATCGGGGATGGTCGCCGTCGCTCCCGGTGAAAAACAAAGAAACAAAAAAAAAACGAAAAAATTAAGAGCGGCGAACCGGAAACTAATACATAGGTATACGTAGCTTCCGGTCCTCTGAACGGAGAGTCCGGTACGGTTCGGGGGTTGCAATACTGGAATTAATTGGCTGTCGGTTTCGATTGCGCACCAAGGTTGCTATGCTGCGTGTTTACTCCGGCGCCTCACCCCGACCATCATCGACGTTTGCTTAATTGGAAAAACGTCTGTTCCCCTCGGTTTCGGCGCACTAAAAGCTGAGATCGAGATCCCCCGTTCGTCTATCCCGTTTTTCTCAATGTTTCCTTTATCCGTCGGTGCGCACTAAACAAGAGACCTCCCCATTCCTAAGTGAGAAGTTAATGAGTGTCGATTGCCGAACTAATGAGAAAGGAGAGACCCGGTAAGCTTCGAGTAATTGGAGAGGTTAAATGTATCGAAAGCACCAGTGAACCAAACTTCAAGATTTCTTTGACTACCAGTATCGATAAAGTGAAGACGTAGAGAAGTCGTTAGGAAGAAACCCCTTTCGATGCTCCCTTTTCTGTACAAAGTTTTTGATTGAGAAACGCTTTCTCGAGATGTTTGTTAAGGTTTGACGAAAGACAAACCGCCCTGAAGTAGGTACTTGTACAGTGGAGTTCGCCGTTGGCTATCGATGTAAATGGCAATTTGGAGTTCGCCGAAGAGCCTTAGCTAAAGTATCATAAGCTCGGGCGGTGGTCGAAGGATGCCGGGGCGGTAACGTGGCCGCTGTAAAATAGCCACGGCTACCGGTTCTTTCTTAGTTTTTAACGATCGACCGGGTGTCATGAAGTACGCTCCTGTTTTTTTTTACGAGCACACAGATCCGCCCCTTGAACGGATATGTTCGTCGGAAGAACACGAGAATCCGTGTTTTTTTTTTATACTCGTGTACTTAAACCTTTGGACCAAAAAGAGGAGCAAATTATTACTCTAAGCCAACCGGGCGAAAAGCCCGTATCATCTATAGTTAAATACAAATTGTGTGGCAATGAGAGTAAAAAAAAATTGCAATAAGGAATCGCAAGTTTAAAAAATCCTGTCGTTCCTTTCGGTATACGATATCGCGTGACTAAAATCAGAAGGACGTATTTGCCGTCTGTAAGCACAGAAATTAATAATGATTTTACGAGCGAACTATACACTTGTTTTCGAAAAGTTGTCTGGCAAAACCCTCAAGTCATTCCTTCGATACACCTCCGATCGTTGTATACGATGCAGCAATCAAAGATTCTTTCTGCGATACGACTTTTGTTCGTTTGTTACACTCTCTCTCTGCGAATACACGCAGACCAATGGGATTGAGAGCTTTCAACGCGATCCTTTTCACTGTACTTTAAAACCATACGATTTAACGTTGAACACCCGAGTGCGGAAAAAGAAACGAGAGATCAGCCGCAAAATGTGCGCGGATCGATTCAACATCGAACCAACTCTCCCTCGCGATAAAACGATTAAAGTGAATACCGGTGTAGAACACGTATAAGCCTAATAACCAACATCCACATGAACACGAGGCACACACCGTTTTTCTATAGGCGCGTATCCGGTGTGATCCGCGAGAAATACACTCGAAGCTTTTCAGTAGAGAAAACAAAAGGCTTCAATGATCCCGAACAACGTTGGTACTCTTGGCATCGTTCAAATGTCGATGTTACCTTTTTTTTTTATCGGTTGAATGCGAAAGCACAAAAGAGTACAGAGGGACGAGATGAAGTTACGCTCGTAGACCTTCCCTCGGGTTCCCTAGTTTCCGCGTGTAAAACGTTCTGTAATATATAGTGGAGTGATGGGAAGTAAAAAGCTCTTTGCAAAGGGTAAAATAGAAGTGGACTTCGTGATAAATTCCCCATTGTCCACGGGGTTTGTTCTGCGCTTCTTTCAACCCCTCAGGGGGCTAAGCTAACCGCAAAATCTCTCGGTCATTCGTGAGTGCCTTCTTTCACCTCCAACAAAATTCGGACTTGTCCTCTAGTCCGAGATTTCCAGAAATAAAGTTGCCGCGAAAAACGCCGGAGGAAGTAGGACGTCGGGGAGCCGAGCGTTGGCACACACGGAGCGAGTATCTCTTCTCTTTCCAACAGCAGCGTGTGCGCACACTCCTGCGACTTACCCGAACACAATTCGATACTGTATATTCACGGTCGACTCAATTGAGTTGGTCGTTCTACTTTTCAAACGGGTCTACGTATCAAATCGAATAACCCGAGAAGATTCTTGCCATTTTGATTTTTCGCATACACCCCGAGGTACTTTGGTTATATGTCAAAAGCGAGAAAGATATTCACAGCGAATTCCGGAAGGTTATTCTGTCCACTTGCTCGCTGTTGGATCAGAGAGGCCAACAGATTTTACGGAGTTTCATCGTGCGATCGATCGCCAAGGGGTTTACTGCCGGTCCCACAGCTATACACCGCACCGTAATTAAGGCATTTCATTGCAACGTATACCCAAAGCGGAAAGCACGCGAGAATCCCTTTTCGGATAACACAGTCTGTAGTCTTCCCTACAATGTAGGGTTCGCGTGCTTTGGCACGGCGTAAAAATCAACCGCACGGTTATGTCGGTGAAGGAAAGGGATCCGAGGGATTGTATACATCGAAGGCGTTTTCTGAATGCGGAGACAATCGTCGAGTAACATACGCAACTTGCCTTATTCACCGCAAAGATATTCTTTGTCAAGAGATCGGTCATTGATCTTTTTGAATCGCTTTGTTGCTTCTTCTACCTACATAACAGCGGACAAAGCGCATATGGTGAACGACGAATTGCACAACAGACTCGTCTGCTGCATAAAAATAAAACGAACCGACGAACGAACGTTCTGCTTTAATAATTATTAATCAAGCAAAAATTTGCGTAATAAATCTGCATTGTTGGTGATCGCTCCTCGGGTTGTGTGTTCCAGTATCCTCGCTACTGTCGGGGTGGGTGATAATCTCATGCTGAAGCCCCGCTCCCCCCCTCCAGACCTCTAGCGTTCTCGCTCGTCGAGCTGTAAACTCATTAACCCAGTTCGACCCACTGGACATTCATAGTGCGGCGTACTCTCGCGGTCACGTTGGAATAATCCTGTATATTCTCGATACCTCGCGAACGCCGATCGTATCGCGAATACAGAGAGTTTAACATGCTTCCATTGTTCATAAGCGATCTTTTTTACCGATGAATTTTTTTTACCGATTTTCGCATTTCGCGATACGATAAAATCGCAACGCGATCGAAAACGGTCAGCGAAGCGAATAACTATTCTCTATCCATTAATTGTCAGTTCTTCTAACTTATAATGTTTTTTCTCAGTATTCTTTGCATCCGGGTGATTATACGCATCAATAGATTCCTATTAGTCATAATTACGCAAAATTTTTCATAAATCTCCGCGACACAGTGTGCTTTGTTTGTCCGTTGATCGTTCGATCGAATGAAAGACGATTGTCGGTTGGAAATATTCTGCGGCATTGTACGGTACTGGACAGCTTTGAATATCAGACTCCCGTTGCGTCTATGCTGCATGTAGCAAACTCTGATCATAATCCATGACTCCCGTTTGGGTATCAATATTATCATAAACGTATGGATTACCCTATTATGCATCGGCATTGTGTTTCGGCGGTCGCGGGTCGACGGCCTCTGGACGCTCGTTTGCCTTCGAATTTCAGCGTTTGCTCCCCTCCCGGGTATACGGTTGCGAGTTCAACATTTCGCGCTGTTCGATATTTGGCATAAGTTGTTATCGCGCAACGGTAGCCACGGTATACGCGATACAAGCGATGCACGTAGCCGCGCATCGACCGAATTCATCGCCCGCCAAAGTGTACGCGAACATACTAATGGCGAAGCAACCTTTCTATATCCGTATTAATTTTTTTATGTCTTCAATCCCATTGAATAAACACCAAGACGCTTTGAACTCTGTGCCAACAACGCGAAAATAATTACCATCGCCACGAACTTTCGGCGTGCGTTTAGTAAAAGCTCTGCATTTGATTTTAATTGCACAACATGTGTAACGAAAGAAAATGAATATAGAATCAACAGGTAACAAGATACGTCAATTAAAAGAAGGGATATAAGAACGCGACAGTTTCAAGGAACCAGAAGTTATTCATAATTCTCAAGCTTCGCGGATCATGCATTTTACAGTATTTCTACCGGTTTTTCTCGAGTGAATATCTGAATATTTTCTCACCACGGTCGATATGGTGATACGAGTAGATTCTATAAATATCTTTGCCTTAACAGACCCCCCGCGAACGTTGCGAAAAAGGAAAAAAAAAAAAAAAAAAAAAAAAAAAAAACAGGAACAACAGTATAAATACAAAAACCAGTTATTGCAAAACTATGAAAGAACCTTCGATGGTGTAAAAGAACTCGAAATTGATTTATTGCATTTGAAATAACAAAGTTGCATGGATAATGCATAAAAGCGTATAACAGTCTGGTACTCTCGTTAGCTCGAGGGTTGCCGGAATAATGTTTTTTTCACACAATCGATCGGGTGATCGTTATAACGCGCAGTATCGAATCACCGAGTGTTCGGGCGATTCTGCGCCAACGGTCAACAACGGCGAACCCTCCTCGTGAATTATACAAGACACTCCCGCCCCCGCTTCGCTCTCACGCTTGTTCGTTCTGCATAGAAGAATTATTCCCGGCAGCGTGAAAGATATAAAAAGCATTGCCATTATTCCGGGGCTACCTTCGCTAATTGATCGGAGATTCCTCCGGCCCTCACCTCCGCCGGGTCTCTCGTGCACCGATGATTCCGCCGGTGCTCCAGTGTTCGAACGATTGAAAGAGTCTCACTGCAAAGCAGATTCTACAAAGCAGAGCGAAGAATAAAACCGAGCGAAAGTTTCGACCGCGGCGAGCGCAACGACGCTCTCATCATTGTGATTCGCCGCGATCGCGAGAGACCCAGAAGAGAAGTGCACGGCAATTAAAATCAAAATTACATTCTCTAGCGACGACTCGAGAGGCGGCCACCGCTCTCTTCGATCTTCCGAAAGATCTTTATTGTAAGTCCGGCCGAAACGACTAGTCTCATTGTGGCTCGTCGACAATTCGTTGTAAGTTCTCCTTACATTTGTTACCTACCTATACTTCCCATTTCGATCCACGCTCCAGTTTCTTCGCTAAACGACCCCAATTTGCGCGCGACGTCTTTCCTCCATGGATTTTTCTCAAGAGAGAGTCTATTTTCAGTGAGTTACTTGTTTCTGGATTTTCACGAAATTTCATTCTTTTTTCAATCGAATACCACATTTGTGCTCTGAAAATTTGATTCGCGGTGTTTCCAAAAAATTTTTTGGAAGTTTTTGCTTTCGTATTATAGAACTATGTAGGATACGTATATGGTGTTGTAGATGAAGAAAAATCCCGAATGATTGTCGCTAGACAAAGATTTAATAAATTACGAGTATAAAATCAACGATTTCGCAGGATTGTAGGCAAAGTTGCTTGTTGCAAGACTGTTCCCAATGGCTGAAAGCAACAATTGTCGATTATCATGGGTAATCGAGCCATGAATAGTTAGCAGGTTGCCTTCGGTTATGCTAAACCCTTCGTGCATCGTGTAAATTTACTGGTGAACGGTTTGTCGATTTTCTCCAAAATGTCTGTTCCGTGCGAGAGAGCGATGCTGGATAGGTATCGAACGGGTGCATATACACGATGTCGATGCATGTATACGCCGGTGAACTCGGACCGTTGGTAAACTCTGCTTGCTGTTCCCTGACCTATGCCGGAAATGCGCAGAGCCAGAACTTGTCCGCCACGAAGATCGATGACGACGATGCGTTGCGTCAACTCCGTGTTCAAATTTGCTTATACGAAATGCACCGAAGTCAATTTGCTGTATCGATTGTATCTGCATATGTGTATCCCCGACAAGCGAATTAATTGTTCCCAGAAAAGTTGTTTCGGAGAAAGAAAAAGGACGAAATTACAGATAGGGTGTTTTTATTGCACATTTCAATACATTGGGTACACATTTCGAGGCTTTTTTGATATATGCGTTCATTCAACAGTTTGCGTTCATTATAGTATTTCGATCGTAATTATGCTGAATTTATCAGGTAGACATTGTTAAAAGCCGCGACACTAATGGCTATTGATTGCCTCTTCACTTCCGGTGGTATAAATTTCATAGTTGTCCAATTCAATGATCAACCTGTCGTTATCCAACGGTCGAGAGCTTTATCTTCAGGATCTGCTAGATCCTGGAGGGGTCTATTATACCTGGAATCGCAGACGAGTCCATATTGTCTGAAGAAACGCAACGATTCAAAAATGAATTTAATAAGCAGAGAATTCCATTGACTGTCGGACGTTACAACAATAGTCTGAGTTTTACAATCGAAGAACTATGCGCGTTGCAGAGCCAGCGACAGATCAAACGGTGCCATTCAAATGGGATTCTTGAAATGCCTTTTCAGTGAATTCGTAGTGTGAAACGTTGACTACTTACACTACGAGAAACGCTCAAAAGCCGGGTGCATCTAACCGAGAAACGCATGCATATCTATAAACATATACTGCAGTTGATATCAGAGCGATATCGGCGGCTACGCGCCGTTCGACCAATGTGAATGCCTTTGGCAACGCGGCTTTTCCATACAACCAAATATCCCCTTTGATGCGCCCCCTCAACAACAATGTGCATACGTGGATTTAATTGTCTATTGCTCCGCTAGCCTTTGCGCTTCAATAATTGGCTCCAATTCCAGTTCCAACGTCGTACCTTGAATCGGTACCACAATAGAGTTCAATGGCGTTTGCAAAAGCAATATTCTCCAAAATCCATCTTTACCGTTTGACATTATTGCTGTTATTAACATCGAACATTTGCGGTATTACTATCGCAATCGATAATTATCCATTGCGTACCTACTTCATTACTATCCGTTAAATTGACTATTTTTTTTCTTACTATGAGGATTATTTCGATTAATGAATCAAACATTTATTTCGCCACTATCGTTTTCGTCTTCAGCGAGAAAAAATCCATTGAATTACGCGAACCGTAAAGCAATACAAGATTCCACCCATTCAGTGCGGAAATTGGTGATCTATCATGTTTTTCGTCTTCTTGTAATGGTAGAAAAAAAAAATTGAAAGCCTCGATGACTGCACGATCTCGTGAATTTTCCCTTGTAGAATATGACTGACATTCGAGGCCTCGTGATACAAATGTGTTCGGGAAAACGTAACGGAGCAGAGATAAAGGTTTTGGTAGTAAAACTCTCGGGTATAAGAGGCAATGTTGGGAGTAATGGGAGTCGTGAAGATCGGTTAATAGAACACACGAATGTGGATATGGCAGATACACGATTTTCACCGGCTAACGGCCGTGTTAATGTTTGGACCACATTAGCTTATCTCCGCACATCCTGCTACCCCTTAGCCTCTCACATCCCGCGAGCACCGGTCCCTAATCGGACGACCATGACGATGTAAACTATACCGTACATGGGAGCAGCTGGTCGGATAAGTGCGTGCTGCAAGGCCGTTACAGGATTGTATCTACGACCATGTCGCATCTTGACATTCGATGCTATGCAGTTTCAACGACGATGCATACGTACACCGGGTAATTCGAGGACTCGAGACATTGCGGTAGAATTGACGACGGCAGCTGAGCCGTGTGACACAACGTATTCTCTTTATGATTAACTGTACCACGAGGTTATACCAACGGACTCAGCATGCGAAGGCGTTCAAGCATATAAATCTCCGCTAAAACTCGAAGGCGGGCCGACGTTCGAACGATAAAAATATATGTTTTATTTATTTTTTTATCGATAAATCGCATTCGATCTAATAAAAAACATTCTCTGCCTTTCGAAAATATTCATAAATTCGGATTGAAATTTGAGAAAAAAAAACACAACTTGTAGTCTTTTTTTTACAGTCGAATATGTTGAATTTTTATCACGTTGGATGATTTTTTTTTTTTTTTTGAAAATTTTTTGTTTTAATCTATGAGGGAGAAATAGGGGGGTGGAATTAATTGAAATATTCGTGGTACGTCGTGGTTCGTGGGCATATCTCACGGGATGGACGAGGGCAATTTCTGTTTTCGACACGCGCTCGTTGAAGTACAAGTAGTGGAGAACACGCAGGAAAGCACATTGGCGCATACGAAGCGAAGGATACACGATAGTGTACGTACGTGGCGCAGCAGCGAGGAGAGCAAGAGGCTCGTGCGACACATGTATACAATACCAAGAGATCGGGGACGCAGAGAGCGTGCCGTGGAGAGGACGTTTCGCGTAACGTACGCGAATGGAATACGAAATTTCAAATGGATTCGCGCTCTCGCTCCCCTCGAATGCCACGAGGTTGTTGGGGTTAATAGTAATACAGTCTCATCTCGCGGGCGTCTGCCACATTTGTGACAAGATTTCGGAGCGATGGCGTCAGAGAATCTCGCCTCGGAGACAACAGGCACACAGTAATCCGGCTATACAGTCAAAACGTCATAGTTCGAGAGATGGCGGTGAATCCCTTAAGAATTCGTTTACTTGTCACAGTTTCTCTAAGACGCGAATCTACCTCTGTTGCGAATAGTTCGAACGACTTTGTCAAAAGAGAATCTCAACCGACCTCTCACTCCTTTATTGCGACTTTCGGAATCCTTTGTGAAATTAGACGACGAGAGGGAAGCAACGTTTGAGATCCCTCTCGAAAAATCTCTGCGTTCATGAGAACTTTTTCATTACATGGGATTAAAATCCCGACGAAAATATAAGCGTATGCCGAGATAAATTTTATCCGACGAATCCCTTTGACGGACGCTAGGAAATTCGCTCGTACCTCGTTAAAGTTCCTTACTGTACCTCTTGATGCGTTGAATAGAAACATTGATGAATTTGTGCGATATCCTCGAAGGTTTATTATCCCTTTCGGCGATATTTTTTACCTCTTTTTTTTTTTTTTTATTTTTTTGTCGAATTAATGCATTTTTCATTTTATTTCGATAAACTCTTCCACAGGCACGGAATATACGAGCTTTTTAGTCTATTGCTGATATAAAAACATTCCAAAAAGATGATTCTTCACTGAACCGGATACAAGCTACCGACGAGATACCTTACGGTAGCCTAAGGATATAAACACCCCGGGATACACGAGGTGGACTATAATAAAGTGTTAAAAAAAAACATTGACGCGAATGAGATAGGTATTACTTTACGAGGGTACATACAATAGATAACCTATACAATGGCATAAATCTTATATACTCGGGGCACATCGTTTTTTTTTTTTTTTTTTTCATTCTTATACATATATTTCAAGCGCGATAAAGGTAATGCAGAGTGGGTGGAGTCTTTAGGCAGCTTACATATACATATTGCATAAAAGCTGCGGGCAAGAGTTACGCTTCTTCGGTGTGTACATCCGATCCTTCTCATCGTTCTCGGAGTCCAACGTGCTTTCGTATTTTACAATCTATATACCTACTGTGCTTTAAAGCTCCCGGAGCTCACGCTTGTATAGTGTGTACATTGGTAGTGACGCCGCTGTTGAACTTAGCCACCCCCTCGAGGGTTCGTATCTCTACATAACTCATCGTTCTCCTTCGAGGGTATATTGAAAATACAGGTATACACCGGCCCTTTGGCACTCCGATCCTCTACGCCCACGTATTCCAAACACTGAGCAAAATACATTCTCGTCCATTCGTATACTTCGACAATGCCTTCACGCGTTTCTACGTTTGTAATATAAATTCGCAGTAATGAGATCGCGATAGGACGATACTAATTTATCGAAGAAATATTTTAGCGCTATGTAATAAACGTGACGTTGTAGGCTCCGTAAAATAGAAATAAAAAATTAGCACCGCGATCGTAAAATTTCGTTTTGGTTGAACGAATTTTTTTTTTTTTTTTCGTCGACGTGCCGTCGCGGAACGATTTTTCATCAAAACCGCTTTCTCAAATCTTCGGGCTTTTGTCAAATTTGCATCATTCTAGTTTTTCGAGTCGAACGAGCGCGTCTCTTCATCCGTAAAATTCACGCAATAACGACATCATGATAGGCTACCATCGTTCGAATGATGCGCACACAAAACTCTACAATTCGCTGAGCGTTGTTCGGGTTATTTTTGAATAAAGGAAGGAAGAGAAGAAAAAAAATAAGTTTTTATCGTTGAGAATTTTACTGCACTTTCACGTCGCGAATGTCGCGGTTGAGCGCGGGCTGTTTTCCGACGAGACGACGAAACCGAGTCGGGATGATATTTTGCATAGAATAACACTTTTCGCCCCGGCGAATTCGTACGCGTCTAGCAGCTAGCATAACCATCTTTCCCTCCTACGTCACGGTTTATCGGATGCGCCGAGCGAAAAACGGGAAAGAGATACCTCTTCTATCGTCTCTCTATACGTGACTATAGATATATGCGCGTCTGCGTTCCAACAGCGGTGTGTGTTCTCGCTGGATATTACAGTCAGTATTTCCCCCCTTCCTCTCGAGTGTCTGCGCTGCGCTGTTGCAGACACCCCAAACTCCAAATTCCTTTTTACTCTCTCCGTGTGTTTCCTCTCCTCACTTTGGTCTGTTTCTCCCTTCGATTCTAGTTTCGATAGCCGAAGTCACGTAGCGTATAAGACAGAAACATCGGCGCGTAGCTACTTTGCCAAGGGGGGTGACGGGCACACGGGGGACTCGTGATAAATGGAATTGAGACGAAAAAAACAAGAAAAGCACATCCGACAAACCCTTCCATCCCTTTACTACCCTTTCAACGGGACGCCCCTTTAATTTGCTGTAAAATGATTGCCTCTTACTTTTCTTCATCGTAATCCCGTCAAATTGGACTATAGGCTTACAAATTGAGAAAAAAATATCGTGGTAATAGACTAAATAAAATGTTCGCGCGATTAAACGAATTGATGGTCAATTTAACTAATAATTAATACAATCGACTAGGTATTTCTTTTAATGAACGAAATGTTTGTTTCGATCGATGTGTGTCATTACGATCCTCGAAAAATCGAGTAAGAATAATGGGGTTAGAAGCGAAGCGTTATTTATCTAAAATAGTCGGATCGGAAGGGAGATGATGGCACGAATACCGGAGATAAGTGGGGAAATATGCGTTACAAGACCGTTGTGTGGAATCCGGCTGCGGATATTCTAGTCCCGATCCCGGTGAGAGACGAGACTCTCGTTGCATCTGCATGGCGACGAGAAAGTCGTGTATCTCGCACCTTGCCGGCCGACATCGAGCCGGCGGATCGTTCATTCGTTGGCGTTATACCACTCGATCCCGAGCGGGAACGTTACGCGATTACATCGTTGCTCACGATGAACAAAACCGCAAGAGAACGGTGTGTATAGCATGTAGGTAGGTGGAGAATCTCACGCACGGGGCTCAAGGTACAACATCTCCGACGATCGGCACACTCAACGATACGTCCCGATATATACCGATGTGGAGGATAGAATGCATCGTCGAGCAAATATGTGTTCGAACCCAATGTGTGCGCTTGCAATGTGCAACACGAGACGACGAGATGCGGTTCGCAAACTCGCATCAAACACGCACACACGTGAAAAGACGAGCTTTCCTGTCGCGCGTGTGATGGATGTGTTTGGGATGACATGCGACTATCCGCATTGCTTTCACGAAATAGTTACGTATTGCTGTGTCGAGCCATTTTAATGCAATAATGTATTTCCACTAATCTCGTTAATTGTCCGAAATATAAATCGAACCTTTGCAAAGCTCGAAATATAAATATTTTTTAGTGACGATTCACGAAACATGTCAGACATTAATTTATCCATTTTTATTCATTGAACCAGCAGCGTCGGCGCGCTCCGTAGCGTTTTTTAAATGATAGACGCGAAAAACTAATAGTTTAGTTAGTTAGTTTCAAGAAAGACGTAAAAAAACATACGATGAAGATAACCGATTTGTTATTTTCTTGCGTCTGATCGAAGGTTACGAAAAAATGTTCCGGATAACATAGTTCGATGTATTTTTCGGGTTACACACCCGAAAAATAAAAAAAAATTATAATCTTCGTTGTGACTTAAATTTTTCACCGAATGACTACTCGTTTTTATTCCCGTGCGTTACAGCTATGATCATTACAATTTTAGTGCGCGATATACCGGATATCGATATCCTGGCGCCGTCCCATTTCGCTTTTCACACACATATATACGTTTGCCAAACTGCGTAGAGAATTTGTATGACGATGGAACAAGATTAGGGACCGGATTTTCGACGGCATCGCGAGTCTTTGACACGCCAGCCAAACCGCACGCGTTGCAATCCTTATTGCACAGTGAATTGTACCCAACGTTACATGCTATAGAGCAAATATTATCTATTTGAAATCGCTATCACTTCGCACGGATCATTATGACTTTTCCCTGTCTGAATGAGCCATCTGCATCTATTAATGCGCAAACGACTCTCCATAGGTTTGATAAACTTTGTTCACAGCTGATTCTCGTTCCCGTTTCGCACGGCCCTCCGCGGTTCGATTCAACTATTTGGTTCTCTTCTTATTACGAACTTTCACGCTTCTGTTCGGAAAATCGTATTATCGCGGTTTGCCTCAATCCACCAAGAATCTCGGAACTTGAATTACGATCTTACAAAAGTAATTTCGAAACCTTACAAAACTTTCAAAGTCTCTCGCGCTTGTAACGAAATTATTTAGTTTCTCGAATTATTAATTTTGCTGATAATAAAAATTTATCTTATTATCCGTAATGGATCGATTTTTATCACGAGAAAACTTTGTACTTCGTTATCAACGTAATTAAAAGAGCGTAAATTACGCGCGTTTGTTCGAAAAATTTGACCTATTAAAGAAGCGATTAACGCGATAATATACGAGTCTTTTCATAATGTACGAGAAACTTGTCCACCTCGCGATTTCGATAACACTTTGCGTTCGGGAATGCGAAAGCCGCTGTTTTGTTGGCCGAAAAATTACAGCTCCTTACCCAGGATTCTCCGCCTGCTTTTCCTTTCGACCGTCTTTCGTCGCTCTCCCTATCTCCGCGTACATCCAGTTTTTTTCCGTCTTCAAATATAATCCATTGGAAAAAGTTTTCTTCTTCGTTTTCGTAATTGTATGATTCACTCGCAACACACTTTCGATGTTTCGGCTTTACAGAGCCACGGAGAGAGAGAGTGAAGGAGACAAGTTGTTGTTCCTCCGGCACACTTGTCAATATTTTACGAGCGATTTCTGTGTCGCGTTAAAAAGCTTTGCGCGATCGCAATCGATATCTTTTTATTTTTTCACCAAACCGATTTTATTTGAAGGGCAAAAGCTGGCGAATGAAAGTTTTCTTCGTTATATCCCGAACCTCCGTTCTCTCGTCATTCTCGTGAGCAATTTGGGGATTTCATACGAGTAAATGAAATGAGGCGTTAAGTGATCGATATTGGAAGTATAACGTTATATTATACTCTCTCGCGAAAGGGAACCGATCGATCATCGTCTTACATGGCACACGCAACAAATTTTAACGCTCTCCGACGTTAACTTTGTACGCTTGTACAACGCGCGTTGTACGAGTTGCGGATCAGAAGCGCCGGGATCGAGATGAACAAACGGGAACGGTAAAAAAAAAAAGGCTTGCGAACAAACTTACGACGTGACTGCGTACGTTTTCGTAAGTGGAACAGCCGTCTATCGTGGCCGAGGAGTTGACTCGCGAATCGAAGAGAGAAAAGATTATTCGCAACGGAGTTGAATAGCCGGGTTGGCTTGCTGAACGCGAGAGCAATTGAGAAAAGAAGCTCGAGGGATTAAAAAATAAAAAAGAACTCCCCGAGAAAACGTTGAAATAAACGTTCGAGTACCACCCAGAACTATGCAGCCGGTTTCGGAATCCCCCTTCGAAGAGTAAACGAGATTGAAGATGATCGACTCTTTCGATGTTCTTACGAATCGTAGAATAGACGGAAAAAAAGCAATTGAGAAACGATGAAGTAGAGAACCGACGAGAATAAAATAAAATCGGAGAAAGTGTACGAATACGAGTCTACGGAAAGAGAAAAAAAAGAAAAAAAAAAAAAGATAAACACTCGAGGAGAAAATGAGTATCGAGCACAGAAATGAGAAATCGATAATATTTTTAGTTCCCGATACAACACCATATATCGACCGTGTGTACTATGTCGTTGAAAAATATATATTTTTCTATGTCTAATGCAAAGGGTAATCCGACGGTTATTAGAAACTCCGTTAGAGCACTTGGAACACTTGGTCTATGTCGAGGCTAGAAGACCGCGTCGCTCGTACTCGCAGTAGTGGGGGGCACAGCGCGCCTTCTTAAAGCTTCGCGGTTTTTTCAAAAGCCAGAATGTTTCCCCCACTGCGTGCGCGACTATTGCTCTTCGTTTCACCGTCCCTCGTCTACCCTTCCAGTTTCTCTCGTTCGTTTCGCGTCAACCCCACCTCGCCACAGCTACCGCGAGATTAATCTCTGTCTCGCTCCGTCGTGTGTGCAACACGTTGCGCGCTCTCTCCCTCTCTATCCGGCCGTCACAGAACCTTTGCCTCTTCTTCATTCCTCTCTCCGATCGTCGATGCGATCTGTCTCGCTTCTTCGTACATTCAAACCCCCGGCCTACGGTACGTTCACTCCTCTCGCGAACCCCGCGCCCTCTCCTGCCCCTCGTGTGCCTTTTTGCGCACCGCGAACCGATGCAGTTTCACATCGCAAGCCGACGCGACTCGCCGTCTCTCGCGAGCCAAAAGAGCAAGTGAGACCACGGATCGTGGGGCCACAAGAGCCGATTGCATGCGTCCATGCGAACCCCTGCTTACTAGCGTCTCTCTGCTCTATGTTTCGAACACAAGCAGAAACTATACATCGTTGCTTGCATGCTTCGTAAATTTTACCCGCAGCCAACCACCACCATCATCATAAAACCGTTGGTACCCCGTCGCCTCGCGCATTCGTTTCAACAATTTTTCTTTTCTTTTTTTTTCTTTTCTTTTTTCTTTTTAATGAAACTTTGTTGTCCACTATATTCTCGACTTCGTCGGAAACAAATTCGCTCGCTCGGTACCCACGCAGAAAAAATTATATTGAAAACGAAAATTGATAGTAAAATTGAAGATATAATTTGAAAAATGGCTTAAGCTGTTTGAAGTTTTAGGAAAATTATTCAAGAAAAATTACATGACACACATACACTTTTTATCGCGTAACTTCGTGGTATACATATTTTTATCGTCTTTCCTCGAAATTGACGTGGGTATCCAATGAATAAAATTGACTACCGAAGAGCTTTTTCATCATTCTCGTCAGAACATACTTTATGGAACCGGCGTAGACTGAGCCTTTGAATCCAAGCAAAATTACGGTAGTTGACTTTCATGGGGTAAGGCCTTCACAGATTTTTTACGAAATTGGTTTATAAATCGTGAATTATGGGGATAACAAAAAAGAGAAAAAAAATGTTGATAATTCGAAGCGACTTTGCGAGCCTTTGGGTAAAGATCTATGCAAACGAGACAATGCGATAAGTTCAGTAACGCCTGCGATTTCACGAGAGCCCCGAAATACTTGGATTTGTTCGAGAGAAAAAAAAAAAAAAAACAGATAACAACGGAAAAAAACGAAATAATTTATAAAGATTCCGGCGTATTGCGGAAGTATATTCAACTCTGGAGAGTTGCTTCCGGCACGTGAAATGGGATATACGGTCCATTTTTATCTCTCATTGTGTTTATTTTTATTTTTATTTTTTCGCGATCAATAAGACTTCCTCGAAGCAGGCAGAAGTAGCGGCATCGAGTGCCAAGATCCGGGAGATAAGCACTCGAGAGCGACTTCCAACTCTTTCGAATTATTCCCCCCTCGGGGGGTCGTTGGAGCGAAGTGTGCAACGGAGAGTTCCACGCTATACGAAAGAACAAGAAGTTTCGACCGCGCAAGCGGCTTAAAGAAAACGTGAAGAACTGCTTGCAAGTCGTGTGTGTCGATATATACGATCGCGAAGAGCGTTCGAATCACCCGAGAGAATTTCAAATCGATCAAAGAGAGAAGGGGGGCGCTCTTCGTTTCACGGTTATCTCGATCTTATTCGTTGCAGTTGATGCTGTCTAGCCGTTGGCAACGTTTCGCTCGTATAAACAAGCGGTAGAAATCCCTTCGTCCTCTTTCGGTATCCCCTCCGGTGTGCGCTCGCTGCTCTTCTCTCTTTGCAAATAATACCTACGAGTCGGTGCAGAGAAGCGTCGACCTCGCCGATTCCCCAACTCTGCGCAATGCCGTTTGCCAACGAAAATTGTTTTACTCCTAACGATCGTTCTCGCCATGCTATGGATTTAATTCACCTCTCCGTTACACCTCAGTCCCTCTTCCGGCTATACAAGCGTCGGTTACAGAATTTTCCTCCATTCCCCCGGATCTCAACGGAGCTCAATTCTAATCTGTTTACTCTACTGCCAAGAAAATGTAGTATTATATAGAGTAGAAATTGGATTTACGAGTTTCCGTTAGAGGCCTTCGGAAAACGGGTTTAGGCAAATTTATCGGAACGCCGCCATAGAAATTTTCGGGAAAATTTCAATTACGACGATAAAAGAATTATAGGACAGCGGAAGCGCTGGCAGTAAAATGTCCAGCGTATTGTACAGCTGTAAGTGGAAATCGTCCGTAAGGAGCAGACGCAGCCGCGACCATATATCGCGTTAAGCCACGTAGCCGAGTTTTTCTCGTGAGTAGAGGAGTTACGTCTTCAAACTTTCGTTCTGCAACGAGCTTGAAAATCAAGTTTTTCCCACTTACAGTCGTCCTTAGTTTCTCCAGTCTTGACGAGTTCCTTCCAAAATCTATATTTTTTTTATACTCACCTGTTTATTCCTTTCAAAGTGCCGAATCGGAGCACAAATAAAAACGACGATTTTGATTTTCACGGATTTTTATTATAACTCCATGTTGCGTTCATACGAAAAACAAAGATTATTTCGGGAAGAAAAAAAATGTATACCGTATGAAGCAATTTTTTTAAATTCAATCAAATTTTTTTTTAGATATCTTAAAATATCACACATTACCGAATATCCTGTGTGGCAATATTCATTTTATTTCATTTTACGAATTTACCTTAATGTACAAAAAAAATAGTTACACCTAATGTGGCAAATAAGCGCGAAGAAAATGATGCGTTACGGTGCGATTATAATTTCGGAACGTGCGCAATGGAGAGAGTCGACGATTGTACCGAAACGTTGAGAGTTTCGCTGAATCGTTTTTACGAACGGTCGAAAACAAGCCAACGAATATTCTAACTGCTCTCGGCCTCTCTCGTGGGCTCGCGAATGTTCCAAGCTAAACCTCACTTTCGCATTGCTAGACTCAATTCATGCCAAGGCTGACTGGGTGCGTTGCCCTCTATTGCCCCTATGCCGCTGGCGTCACTGCACAGTGCAGAGGCCCGTTCTGCTGCAGCCTGCACCGCTGCAGCCAGCGCTGCCCCGGCTCACCGAGCTCCACACGGATAGCCTGTACTCTCCTGCTTGCCCCACCCCGATTCTCACCAAGAGTCAGCAGCAGCAGCAGCAAACTCCGAAAGCCACGTTGCACCCGGCTATGGTACACGAACCACTACACAAGACACAGAAGAGAGTCGAGCTGCTGCTGCTGCAATTGCCTTAGACCTTAACCGCCTGTACACTCCGCGTGTGCCCAATTCCACTTTATTCCGTTTCGCGAACGTCTCGTCGATCCGGACCCGCGAGTCGACTCTTTTTTCGCACAGTCTTGACTTTCGCCTAAAACGACAGAGCAAAGTCATGGATTCCGAAAAGTTGGAGTCCACCGTTCTCCGTCTTTCGGATGTGCCACTTTTTTTTTATTGTAGGCATATCGGTAACACCTCAACGGAAAACTTTTCATTCGCAATGTTTTGTCGGCCATTTGCCAATGGCATCGGGAATAAAAATTAATTAGGCTACCCGTTGGCATTGAGGGAAACATTGAGCGTTGAATTACAAATTTTGAAGGTCATCGCGACCACCTGAAGAATCGACAAAATTTTCGATCGAATGTCAATTCATTTGCGATCGTAGACATTTAGTTTTTCGATGGTACCTCGATTTTCGTTATCGATGTTATTTCGAAAAATTTCACTGTTTCTCGTATAATTTACTGGATATATTATAATTTACGTATAATTTACTTAATATTGTTATTTTTATTTTAAGCAACGCTGATTATCATTGTCGATTAATGTTGTGTATATAAATAGCGAAAGTAATAATTAAATCTCGAGAAATCTCCAAATAACCATACGATAAATTTATCGTCGATTCATCGATTAAGAACACAAATTGTGAACATAAAATGATTCGAAACATCTATTAGTGTCACACAGATCAACGTTTCCTCAACGCGAATTGACAAAAACCTTTTTATCATTTAAATTGATTTACAACGGAAGATTCCTTTCGTTAATCTCTGATTTTTAGTTTTTTTATCGGTTTTCTCGAACGAAGTCTATTCGAATTGTAAAGAAGTTTCGATCGGCTCTGCCACTAGACTTATGCAGATGAACGACTTTGCGATATCGCGTTGCATAACGAACAGATATCCCAACGAATTCTACCCAACCAACGAGTCGTAGATTTGAGTATTTTTAAGCTGAAATACCGATTAATTTGCGCGTCGATATATTTATGTTCTGGATGTTGACGGTCGTGTGCATGCAAATGTCATTTATAACAGCGTTGAAAAAAAAAAAAAAAATTAACGAATTCAAAAACTTTCCGATCTACGCAGGAGACGCGTTAGAGGTGATAAAGAATAAATCTATTTTTGTTTTTTTTTTTTTTTCTTTTACTTGCGCACCACTGTATTCGTCCCGGATGAGGCGAGGCGATTTGCGAATCGCTTATCTGCAATTAAAATTGCCGAATGCGTTCCGAATTCTTCGTGGGTCAGTGACAAATCATTAGTTTACGGATGCCCGACGTTACTCATAGTCGCCATATATACATCAACCTTTCATTTGCGATTTACTTTCGACTCGGCGATGCATCCGTATGAACTCACGCTATTCTATTCCGTTGACCCCGTTCAATTAATAATATTATTGTTCGTTTGTATCGAGTTCTCGCGAACGCGTTTGCGAGTTGGTAACAACAGCGTCGTGAAAGTTTTTTTTTTTTTTTTTTTTTTCCGACTATGGAATTTGGCATTACGCGAGAATCGGAGTCGAGTATTAGCGCTTACCGATGATACATTACTCGCGCAAAAAAATAACTCGTTATGATTCGCGCTAATCTCCGGGATATCTACAATTTTATACACTCGAACTTTTTGAAAAACTAATAACACAAAGGACTGCATCTGTCTTATATCACTTTTAAAGTATATTTGTTGCGGTTAACTTTCGAAAAGTTTCTTCGTTGTCTTCGTAACTTTTTCAAAAATATATTTACCGCAGCGCGTATAAATAGAGAATAAAAAGTCTAATTACTTGCTATCCGATGTTTTTTTTATGATATAAACAATTATTATCTTCATAATCTTGTAATTTGTACGTAAATGTGAGACTAAAATCTCGCGATTTTTTAAATTGAAATACTTCGAGAGTTTGGTGGAGTATAAAAGATCGTATTTCGGGTTTCGTTCGTTCCACTTCGAATCGAACGAAGTACTCGTCGGTGAAGAGTAAGAAAAAAAGTTAAAGAACGAAAAAAAAAAAAAGGAAATAATAAAAAGGAAACGGAACGGTGTCAAATCGCGCGCAGCGCTCGTCGAAAGCGCAACGCGAAATTAGTACGAGGCCGCGAGGCGAGCGCACGGCCGCTCCCATCGGCAGCGACAGCAGCATCAGCCGCAACAGCAACAACGGCAGAGACCCCCGCGTGGTCCTAGTCGCTCGACGTTGATGGCCTAACGGGCCTAATGAAAAAATGCGGGTCCGTTTCTTGGTCGGGTGTAAACGAAAGCGCGTTCCTCCGTCGTCGGGACAGAGACAAAAAAAAATTCTTTCGGCAAAATATACGCGATAGACGAAAAAAAGAAATGACCGAAAAAAGACATTCGCGAGGGCCTCTCGACAACGGCTTCGCTCGTTGTCGAATAAAAATAACAGGTTAATATATTCGCATTAGTTATACATTTATTCATGTCTCTCCGCGGCTATGAACTATAAAAATCTACGAGAGACGCATCGAAGAAGAAACGAGGAGACCGTTTCTTTATTATCACAGTATTTTCTTATATCAAGAACACGCAGACAAACCCACAATAATTGCGTTCAATCGTTCGGTTATGCAGTGAATTATTCGTTCTTCTCGACTCAACAATTACGAAATATATCGTCCAAAAAGTTCGAGAATCGATGTGAGGAAAGGCTGAAATAGTCATAAAAAACAAAAAAAAATATCATACATTCGTTTAGGATGAGTTTGGCACGTGGTGTTCTTTTTTTTTCTCCCGAGTTATGAGATCGTACACGTCGACGAAAAATATTCTATTTTTCGGTAACGGTGAGGCAACATCGGCGCAACAGCACGGAGTAAAATAGATCTCTCTTCGTGTGTTGTATCTCGCGAATGTTGGATTGCAAGAGGCACTCTTCATACACCGTTTACTCATCTTGATAGCATCCTCGAGTCTTGCGTGTGTGTAACACATGTGCAAACGTTTGGACACAAACAATCCTCTGTATAATACGCGTAGGTGAAATACGCGAGTTTGTGGCAAACGGCCAAAGCTGGAAATGCACATAGTCGTATATACGCTTATCGTATACATGATGTACACGCTGCAGCACTATAAGTCCCGTATGTTTCGTAGATAGAAAATACTCGGCAACGAATGAAAATTATAAAGATATATGCATAATTGATAATTAACAAGAAATCTACGACGTCATCTATGTAGTCGCGTAATCCAGCCGTTGATAATTCGAATTTGAAATGAATGGGAAGTGGTCGCGGGATTTTGCGATATCCGAGAACTCTGCGAAGTTGCCTGCTGGCGTCTCTCGTCTCTTCGGTTATTCGGTTCTGTTCGTCGTATCAACCGAAGAGATGCAGTTAATTCGTGTGTTGGTGCAAACGTCGTTCTACTCGGGCGCGTGGTATCGGTTCTCTCTGCAAGTAGGCCACGCGGTGCAGCAACGAACGACGAAGAGAGAGTCCAAACGCGTCGTACCCGCTATGTGAAGCTGTGAGACAAAAAAACGAGAGAAAGAGAGACGAGAAACGAGCGTCGTGGTCGTCGTCATCGTCGATCCACCCCTCGCGCCCGCAGCTCCCGGGAACGAGCGGCTCTTACGAGAAGATTCTACTATTCGCGGACAGAATCCTCACAAGCGACTCTTGCCTCGTATCGTCTGTGCAGCACACCAATTCTCCTCTCGTACGATACAGAACTCGCGGTGTAAAGTCTGTAACAGAGTACGCGGAAGATCCACTGATATCGTCGTGTCGGGTCCATCGACCGCGAACAATTCAAACTTCTTTAAGCTTTTTAAGTCGCGCCATTTCGCTCGAGCAAAACCAGACACACTTCGCAAAACCCACATTTCTCTGGATTTTAGCCTTACAATTTTAACACGTGCAATGTAAAAAAAATTGTAAATATATATTTAATACACCGATATATCAAGTTTTTACGCATAAACTGCGCGGCAATTTTCAAAAACGAATTTACGATGCAATCTTTAAAAATGATTTACTTCAATTTAACGACACAATTTTTCATTTTTCTTCCCGTAATTTTTTTTTTTTATCATACGACAGTTTTTTTTACTTTTCGTTACGGAGTACTATGCATTTTTTTTTAGTGTTACCGATGTTTATAATTTAAATGATTGTTTGCGAACAATCGAAATTTGAGGAAATAGCGGGTGTGCATGTGGGAAAAAAACAAAACGAGAATGAAAATTTTCATCTCTTCCGGTATTAACTTCCGGCAATCTCTCGTTTATTTTAACCGACGGTCTCTCATTACCCTTATATACTTATATACCGACACCACAGGGCATTGTGCGCAATAGTAACTCTTGCGAAATTACTCGCGTCAACGGGTAACATTTGCATGGAAATACGAATTGTCATGCAAATATGGTGTGAATTATATATGATATATGCTGTGGCTTATTTTGAATCAGAAGAGAGGCTCGAGTTCCTCGACTGCAGCTCCGCGCGCGCATCCATATAGCGGCAACTGGACGATGCGGGATCGCGTGCAATACGAACGCGTATGGGTGTACTTGACAAGATAATATTCAGCCGTTTTGCCTTTATAAGCGAGAGCTTCAAAATTTACTTGGTTATTACCCTGACAACTTTTGTATCGGACCGATTATATTGTGAATTCTATGGAGCGGAGTTTATAATTGTTTCCCTTCGGGATCGATGCGTACCTACTGTTCCAACGAGCGACTTGCTACGACGAAAACTGATATGAATTCAAATTGTTCAAAAAATTTCGTCGTCGTTTATAGCCAAACGGGTCACTCGATAATAACGAACAGTAAAAAAAAAAAATCGAATTTATTTTTGCGACGAGCATACTGACGCGATGTATTTTCTATACCTATCGAAAAATGATTGATTCTTCTATGTCGATGTCAAGTAAAAATTCACTCCATTATTTGCGCAGACGGCATACATTTTTAAAAATCACGAAAACAAGTTCTCTTTTCGGAAGAAATTTCGTCAAACAGTAGTCCAATCGGTATGCTTGCGTAAATCAACAACGGTCGTACCGTCTATATGGCGTCGTGGCCTCCAACACATTTTGGAGTGACCGAAATTTTCCGAGATAATGTTATTGACAGGCCTGCGGTTTGTTGGCGTATCATGCAACACACTGCAAGCCCTCTCGTGTAAGATGAGCGAAACGATTCATGCTGTTGGCATTGTATTCGGAGCTAACAATGACGTACTCGACGCTCGACCGCTTGTGTGATTAGCTTAAGCGACGACGACCCGCGACTCGCGGAGCGGTAAAGCTCGACTATGCTATATTATCCCCGAGTCGACACGACGTAACCGCGCAACACATTCATTTCATGATACGTGGGTCTGTTACGTATATATATATAATGAATAGGTGCGTATATATGCAAACTAACATGCCAGTTGGTCAAAGAGACCTCGCGAACGCATCCACCGCTTGAATTAATATCGTCATTCGGACGGCAAACGGATGCTGCTGAATACGAATAAGATCGGCGGAAAATCGTCAATCTAAGAAATAACGGAAATGGAAAAGAAAAATTTAATTTTTAATAATTATTTCAAGAATCCGGAAGAAAAAGTCTCTCCATTTTGATGAGCTTTTCTTTACTGCTTCGTTCAATTAGTCTGTATTTTTTTTACTATTTTAGACGATCCCATTTAATTCGTATTTCAATTTGCTGAGCTCTTCCCTACAAACGTGAAAGTTAAAAAGTAAGAATAAAAACAAAAAAGACTATCCAATTCGGCATGAAAAATAACAACCCCACTGATTCAATTGATGTATCGGCGAACGAAGACCCATCATTAACCCACGATTTTCCCTTTATTTGCGAACCCAGATAAGAGTCAACAACCGGTAGAAAAATAAAGCGATAAGCTCTCCGTGTGCACGTAATGCTGCCAAAACAGCAAAAAAATACATAGATATAAACGCTCTCAAGCTCCATCGCTACAGCAATATCTTCCATAACTGTGGAATTCGATTGATTCGGATCACGTTGCGGATTCTCCTCTCTAACCTTCACAATTTTATAATAAAACTCGTAACGCACAGCAGTTGTCCAAGTATCGGCACAACACGTGATTCATCGATTGTGTAAAAGAAAGAAAGAAAAAAAAATAAAAATAACAAAGGAAACAGTGAAATTCATTTCGCGTAAAAAGATCACGCAGCAGCGGCTCACGTACCGCGCGTGTATGACACGTGCCACCGTGTTCGTTATGTTCAACCCGTAGCGGCGTCTGTTTCCAACAGTTTTCAATTTTCACGTCTCGACATCGGCAGTACCGGTCAGCGCGTTTTTTTTTTTTTTTTTTTTTTTCTAGATTCGTAATTTTCCCCGGTTCTCTGCATGGGGCACAGCCAGTTCCCGAGTTTGTTTTGTTCTTTAGATTGGCAATCTTTCGCGCACAACAGCGTATTTTTTTTTTTTTTTTTTTCTTTTTTTTTCCTTCACCGAGCGTTTTTGTACGTTTGTACAGTAAAACTAGAAAGCCCACCGCTGTACCGAATATACTTACCATAATTGGGGTTGAACCGTGTGCAACGCAAAGTTTGTTTGCCGCGTTTGCGCTGAGCAGGAAAATAAAAAGCAAAAAAAAGGAGATGAATGGAAACAGAGAAAAGTAAGAAACATCTACGAGGGTAGTGTGTGTATACCGAGTCTAATCGACTAAAGGAAAAGGATATTCGATTTTTTTTTCTTTTTCTTTTCTTATACTACGAGAAACAATACTGAGAGCCATAAGTGGGTACGCAGCTTTCCTCGTTGCATAGCAAACGTTATTGCGAACCTGAACACGTAAACGTTTTGACTGTTTCGGGGTTCTCGTTATTCTACGATATTAAAGAATCAACTAAAAAGGCACCTTTCCCTTCATTCCTTTACAGCAGTATTCATCGCTGGTGCTTATCATTAAGTATATTTTCCATCGGTAGAAATTCTTAGGTAAATTCAAATTTTTCGTGTTTTAACATAAACCAAATTAACGCAACGACACGTTAATATCGTTGTGCGAGAAGAGCGCAGTATCTTTTTTGAGAGATCGGAAACTCCCAGAATGATCTGGTCGTTAATTTGAGTGTTGCTGACGGGCGTTAGAGAATACGCGGGGCGAAACAAGAGAAACTCGGCAAAGTCCTCGAAGAGAAGTCCGAACACACCTCTCTCTTTCCGTAACTACTTACACGGGAGTAGTAGCACGAGAAAGGCTGCGAGGTAGAGACCGAGAAAGAGAGAGAGTGGGAGTGTATTTTCCTCCAAATTACTCGGAGAGCAATTCTCTCTTTCATCCGGTGTGTTTCGGTTCTCCGTGCCTTTTGTAAAGAAGAAGTAGAGAAGGACATAATAGGGAAGGAAGGAGTATAGAGGAAGCTGCATCAGGCCGAAACCACTGTCCCCTCACATTATTTGGAGAGTCCGGGGGCACAAGCGGCACGAAGGAGTTTCGGACTTTAGAACGGGGTCTTTGCACCGGGTAGGAAAAAACTTTTTTGTTTTTTTTCTCTCTCTCTTCTGTCGCTTTGCTGTAGTTGCCCTCCCATTTCTCCGTCTTTCCTGCATCTATCCTGTTTCTCTCTTTTAAAGTCGAACGCAAAAACAAAGAAAGAAAAACGTTTAAAAAGAGGAAGAAAAACTCGAACGATTGCTCGAGCCGTCGTGTTTCTTCGTATAGCTCATAAGATGGCATCATTCGAACTTACGACTCCTGTTCCTTCTGCACGAACGTGCGATTGACTGAGTCATTTTTCTGTCGTTATACCAACGAAATAGCGGTAGGTGGATGCACACGTGATGGTAGGCCGCGGGTTCCTACATTCTACACTGAACCGTATTCCTTTCTTTTCTCTCGACGCGATGGAGATATGGTGCGCAGTTATGGTGCCTCCCGCCACTTTAGCCTGCGGACGAATAGCGATCGCTCGCTGTTGGACATCCACTAATATCCTGATGCGATTTCTCTCCGGTTTTGTGGCCCCTCTCTACCAATATGCGTTGAACACTTTTACGCTCTCGCGTACATAGACGGCCGGTCGCGCACACCGCGCACACCCACTTCTCGTCCTGTGCCATCGCTTGTCTCTTTCTCTTTTCTCGACCAGCATCTCCAAAACTTTCTATACCGCGAGAGGCGCCCTGTGGCATCTGCGTGTGCATCACAGAGCCTACATTATTGCACCCGTACCATCGTCATAATAATTTTTTCGTCGACGTCCTCGCGAACGTCGTCCATACTCGCGCGCGTTTATGTGTCTTTGCAACACGCAACGAGCAACTGAACAACTCTCGCAAACCCTCTCGCGATTCCACAAGTAGATTACCCAAATTATCCGTTCCCACGTAGTTCGATGACGAGCGTCTCGCCCGCTCCGACAACCATTGAACTAAAATTATTGCTATACCGATAAACTGATATACATTCTTTATGGCCTTTCGCTCGGACACACTGCGCCGATTTATCCGCATAAACGCAACGATCACGGTATTGAATAGAGTGAACGCGATATTTCAGGCGAAACAGAACCGGTGCTCTTGCAAAGAGAACGATAGACGAGATGTTTAATCTGAACAAATAACAATTACTATTGATATTAAGTATCCCATGTGAAGTTTATTAAGATAAAAAGTTTTTAGCTAAAGATTTTCTGGTCTCTTTTATTCGACTGTCTCGATTGCGATAGAGCGGCTCTCGATCGAGAACACCGTAATGCCGATGGCCGCTGCCGCCACGAATCTGTAGAAGCGAATCTCTGGTTCATCAATTTCATATGTAGAAGAAGCTTATCTCGATGCACCGGGGAGGGCTCGATGCCCTCTCAATTCCCGGTGTGTGTCTGTTTATGCATTCGTCATCGCTCGAGACTCCGGGATTCTATTCGCCAGTCCATGAACCGCGAGAGCATTGACCGATTATCGAAATGGGAAGCGCGTACGGATGACAGAATTCAATCCTATATCCGTTCACTGGTGTAGCCGCGGAACAGGAATAACCGAGAATTCACTCAGACCAATGTATATCGCCGGGCCTCGCAACAGGACTATTCATATCGCTCTACATAATCTTTATACTCTCCGTTCATTTACGCAATCGCATTTTTTTTCGTAGTTCTTTAATCTTAAAAGATCATTGTACATATTTTTCTATTCATCTCGTTGCTATATTATTTTGTTTCGCTGTTGCGATTTTCCGACAATGCAGCACACGATATAATAGTCGCAGCTTCCAGAATTGAAAACCTGGGAGTCCGGTAGGTTCATCATTTTAGGATTAATATTTTATCATATTGTCCGCTATCAAAGAACTTTTTCAATTGTTCGGACAACAATGGGAGGATAAAATGAAAGTCGTTGAGACGACTAAAAAAAATTTCTGTTGTAATATTGTCATCTTATTCAATACAGACAATCTATCGAAATGGCATTTTTTTCGAAATCGAATATTTCCGCAGTCGAAGAATGATGATCTATCGATGTGCCAATGATCATTCAAATCATAAATATAACCGGAGATTCTTCGACTCTTTGTTTGTATTTTAAGCATTTTTTTTTTATCCACAATCTTTCGATGTTCCGTCATTCTTTACAAGCCATTCAACCGAAAGTCACAACCAAGCATAGCGGTGTTTTAAGCATAGAAAGCCTCCAATCGCCTTTCGTTGCCCGAGTGTCGATCTTTGTTTGTCCGTTTTTACGGAGCATGAAAAAAAAAAAAAAAACAAGAAAAGAAGAAGAAAAAAACCCGTTGATTCGCACACTCTAATACTACGTGTGCCAAAGCAACGTGCGTGATGCTACGGCATCGCGAGAAATTAAGAGCCGCAGTACGAGAGGACAAAACACGAATTGAAGAGCCCAAAAGCATCTTCTTTCACTCGTGTTGCAATGTTTCTCGCGAGTCGCATAGCTCGCGAGAGCCGCGATACTCCGTCGTAACCAGGCATAGCAGAGTCAAGTTTTCGGCGTTCTTCTCTGTCCTGCCTACCATTCGTCCATCTGTCCGCGTGTACGTAAGTTCGGGTCCGCGGGGTGGCTGACCCGAACGTAGGGGTCGTTGCACCCAGCGGAGAGGGAGGCAGGGCCCGCTTTCATCCCCACCCGTCGAAATTCACGATCGGTTCTGCTGCCGGTCAAGTCTTGCGGACCTAAAGCCCCCTTCGTTTTCTCGCCGCTCGTGTGTGCAACCCAAACTTCTCTCTTCTTCTCCTCTCTCTCTTCACAGCTTCGCTGTAGCTCCCCCCAAAAACTGATGGCTCGCGCGCTCTTTTGGCTTTCATCGTCGTCGCTTCGCTATGCCTATATTTCTGGATACTATACACAAACTTTATACTATAATATCTACTCATACACACCGTGGACTGTTTCGCCATTACGAGGCAACATGCAACGCCCGAGAATGAGGATTCTTGCAACCTCCCTTTCTCGCTTGCGTCCCCACCGGCCACCTCCCGCTCCCTCACCCTTCCCCGCTCCGCTACCCGAAAAAATATGCCTACCCCGGGACCGGCTAAAGAAATTATAGTTATTTACCGCCGGCCTCCTTGCGGATAGTCGGTTATTTCGCGGTAGTTGTTCTCTACCACCGCGGCCATCGGAGTCTTTCGCTTTTACACTCGTTCTTCCTTGCTGCACCACCACCTTTGCCACTCTCAAACTTTATTCTTCATCTTCGTAATATCCTATGCTTCTTACTTTTATTCTCAACTATAATTTGTTTTTTTTTTCTTTTTTTTTTTTTCATTTTTTTTTATTTTTCTTTTTTTTATTATCATTAGTTTCTTTATCTTTGCGTTTTTCGAAACTCTCGCTCCCGGGAGGAATATACATGGGTATAATCCTTACCCCACAGAGAATGTGTCTAGAAAACTGTAGCAGTGAGCCCAACAAGTGAGAACTTCTCCCGTACCGGAAGGAAAAAAGAAACTCACCAAAGAGCTCACAGGGATTGGAAATTGTAAGATCCTGAGGATACAAGAGCTGAGAATTGCTGCACTCCTGTGGTTTCTACTGGAGCTACGAGAAGAGCCCTTTCTTTTTTTTTTTTTTTTTCTTTTTTTTCTTTGCCACCACAGAATTTGCGACACGATAAGTATCGTTCGGCGTCGCACATTCCATCCCTACGTATATATACATATATATGTCGGTCCTTCCGTCGTTCTCTCGTTTCTCATCCCCCATTTTTACTCGGGGTCTCGGGAATAATGTTATGGAAATTATGATTTCTGGAGCCGGGGGATTGCCGCCTGTCGCCGAGGCCATCGGCTCAACAGCGCGATATTCACGGTAGATGTCCCCCACGCCCTCTCTCGCTTCGACTTCCCTCGACGTGATTATTCGCTGCTTTCATGTGAACCGGAAATATTTTCATTTCTTATTTCTCACCTCCCGTCGAAGCCATTGTCGTCTCGTTGCGATGCCGCATCTCTGTTGCAGCATAACATTTCATCGAAACTTCTCATTCGATTTTTAATGAATTTTTTTTGTTACCAATTTTATTCGAACTTCCGAATATCGAATGGAAACGATGCGCGGAGAATTTTTTGTAGCGTGTTAAGCTTCTGAAATTTGACGCCTGAGGAGAAAAAAAAGTAATCCATAGCTTTCATTAAGTCTGTCGCATCCTCACGGACAGATCCGATTATTATCTCGCCATCGATCACAACCTGTTTTTTCATTAAATAACAAAACTGATAATCATCGTGTAATAATCAACTTATCGAAGACTTTCCTGTATCTGGTGCCGTTATTGGTGTGTCTCGGGCTTTATTCCTCCCTGTGCTTCAGTAACTATTATTCATTGTATCCAAAATATTGCTTGCTGACTAAACGCCTTGCTATCTTTCGATATTGTTATCTGGTGGGTTTGCAATTGCCAGAATTTTCGCCGTAAGCGTGTAATGAGTACTCGTGAAGACTCACTTTCTCGGCTCCAACAGCTCGGCGTACAAGAAGATTCTATATGTGTGTAATTCAGACAAAAGTTTGGTGCCCTTCAGGCTGACTGCGCACATGTCTGCGCGGAAAATAAAAGGGTAACAAAGGGTGAGACAGAGAGAGAGAGAGAGAGGGCGCTCTCTTACTTCAAGAACTCTTTGACCGTCGAGGATACTATAAAAAAAAACGTCTGTTCGAAATCGCACAATTATCCTTTGCAACAAACGTGAAAAATAATTGCATCAACGAATGTTACCTCCTGTGCTCTCGTTTAACCTTCGCAACCACTTTACTTTTAGATTTACTTGTCGCCCTAACAACTCCTCTGATCATTAAAACTTTTTTTTTCGTACAATTTTTTCGACGACGAAATATCATATGACATTTTTTCATGAATTTTCGTAAAATTTGAAGCAACGATTTATTCCAATGGATACGTCGATTGACCAAAGTCTATAAAATTTTATTGGTTTTTTTTTTTTTTTTTTCTTACTTTTTCTATTTTTGTAAAAATTGCTTCGAAGTGTAAGAAAGCGCCGGATGTTGAATTCTTGCAATGAAAATGTTACTAAGACTTCCGGAGCAAGTCGTGCGTCGATCGATGCACAAAAATCGCGAGAAAAATCGTAACGGCCTTCCGATACGCAAAAGAAACGAAAGAAAGAATGACGTAAATGCAGTATTGCGGTTACAGCAGTGTACACGCGGTTGCGAGAAAACTACCACGAGACCAACGCACATACACAAACCGAAAGTTGTAATATGTAAAAATATAATATTGCGCGTCGGAGGTCGAGGACGACGAGTTGGTAGGACGCTTAGTTCGAAAAGGCAAAGGGCTAGAAGAGGAGGCAACAGAAGTATCGAGGGAGCCCCGCAAGGAGCAAAGAGTGAAAGAATAAAACGAAGAAAGAGCTCAAAAGAACACGAACATGATAAAGGTATACCTACCAAGCCGTTGCGCGCTTCGTGAAGCGAAAAACACAGTGGACCGCGAGGCTCTAAGTTCTTTTTTCTTTTCTTTCTCTTATTTTTTTTTCCTTCTCTTCGAAGCCCCTCACTTGCCTCCTTCGATCCTTTCTTCCTTCTCAAGTCCAAGGAGGTGCACGCTCTAGAGAATCGTGATTACAGTCCTGTCATATTTCATTGCACGTTCGGCGATTCACGATGCAAATAGCCCGGCAGTACGCGCTGCCGGGAAGATGTTTTTTATTTATTTTTTTCTCCGGTCATGGATAGTAATATCTCGTGCGGTGCACAGAGGCATTCGTCTCTTTTCTTTTTTGACTCGTCCTCTCGTCTCTCCGACCGACGAACGAATGAGGAGTTCGGGACACGAGGGCCTGCGGGACGTAAACCCATTTTTATGTTACGCCTCGAATTTTCTTTCTTATGAATCTTTCATCGCCCCCACAGCTTTGATAAATCGACGATATCGTGGATGGACGACGTACATTTTTTTTTTTTTCCCCAAAGTCGCAGCTGCGCCACTTTTTTTTTCGTTCACAATAGATCCATTTTTTGAATAGTTTTTTTTTAAATGTCACTGAGATATTTTCTGAATTTATTTTTATATACATTTTTTTTTCGAATTTTGTATTAAAATCGTTGTAGAATCGCTTGTTTCAAATTAAACAACAGAAATTAAAAAAAAAATTACTAAAAAACGGAATCACGAGGAATTCGATTTTTTTTTTTTTTTTTTTTCGATTAATCGTAACGCAAATCGCGTTTATTAATGAGCAATGAAAGTTTCAACCGCGAAAGTGGAGAAACGAGTAGCAGAAATGGCGAATATAGGGCGCGCTATCGCTCTAGCAAATTCTGGTTTTAGAAGTCGAGCAGGAAACAGTGCAGAAATTATCGCAACGCCTATGGCCGAGTGTATCACTCCACACACTGACGAGCGTAAATTGATAAGCCCCCCCATGGTTCGTATATTCGAGAGAATATTATTTGCCACCGCTGAAGTTAACTTTTCGCACTACCATGACGCGGAGATTAGCACTTATCTTTCCACTCTCACTGGCAAAACTCGACTATGTACGAAGGATGGTGCGGGGGGCGACAGCTCTTGGCGTCACGAGACGCCGTGTGTCAATATTATTACAGTGATCAAGCCGTTCGATCGACGGCAACGTCGTTGGAGACGCTTTACGATTCGCGATGAACCATCGCGGTGAGACTACGTGCCTGCGGATCCGTGTAGCACTGTCTATAACATGTTACCATATTCTTCACTGGCGTTTCGTTCGCTACCGCGATGACTTTTCGCGCCACGTTCAGCCTTGAAATTTGATTCGCGTCAAGTTCCGCAAGAACGATATAATCCGCCAACCCATGACCTCATTTTATTATAGTACATAAGCACTTGTTTTTTTTTCCTAACTTCAGAATTATCGCTCTTCGTCAATGAGCAGAACGAATAATTATAAAAATATTAAATAACATTAATATTGGACATTTCTAGAAAATCGTAATGAGCGTTTGAAATGATTGGTTTCTTTTTTGTATCGTTTTAATCAGTGGTAATAATCGAATAGCATTTGTTCGATTTGTTATTCAATCCGTTCTCCGATCTCAAGGTCACAGAGCGCGAAGCTCAATTTATGTGAAAAAAAAAAAAAAAAAAAAAAAAAAAAACATCTTTAATAGTTTACGATCGAACGTGATCGTTACGTGAATCGTAGAAGAAAAAAAATTCCGAATTTGCCGATATATCGCGAGTCCAAAAGTCGAAATCGAACGTATCGACGACGGCGCAGCTGCGCGAATCTTTGATTAATGAGTCCGTATTGGTTGGCAACGTAGCAGCGTGTATCTCTAATTGAATACGAGACTCTTCGCTTCGAGAGAGATTTTAAAAAGTATGGAGTTGCTCTCGCCGGTTAACGATCGACACTCCGAGAGCGTACGACGAGGTGAAGCGAGAGAGAGTTCAGGACACGGAACTGGTCCTATTCGGCCATTCTGGATATCATCCTCTCACCATTGACGATGGTATATAACGAAGGAGCCCTTCCTCGCCAACCCGCACGATGGATATCGCTTAGCAACTTTGAATATCTTCATTAATCTTACGCGAGTTCGGCGAACTCGTTTCGACCGGTCTGTACCTAACACCCGCGTGTATATGGTATATCCATAAAGAGGCAAGAAGCAGCACCAAGCCAGTGGCGAGGCGAGGCCCGAAAGTACACGGGGAGTTTCGCACAATTTATACCCGGCCATTCCATACGCTGTACTTCTCTGCTGGACTTCCTCGCGTAATCCTAACGAGCGCCACTACCTTGCAGAGAACAGAAATCCTGTTGCCTTTCCTCGTATCTCTCGCTTCGGGGATGTACCGTACTACTCCAGTGCGCCGAGTATATCGTTCAAACACCCCCAATGCGGTGAACGAACGGGAGAACCGTACCGTCGTCCAAACCCGCAAAAGTGTCGAGTATAGAGTAGAAATGAAGATAACAGAGCAAAAATGAAGTACCAGTTTACAGCATTTATTAAATGGCTTTGACGAGAGATCTTGTGCTATCGTTTGTTATTATTAAAAAAAAAAAAAAAATCCCTATCGAGACGGGTTTCAATAAAACTTATGAGATACTTGAAACGAATTAGATGTTGCAATCCTGTAACATTGGCATTTTTTTTTTTCGCTCGAAAATGTTATCCCGCAATACGATTCTCGTCAATGCGTTATATATACGTATCTTCCATCCCCCAGTGATCTCGTGGGCAGCTCTTGCGAACGCCAGCGTTGGCAAGCATTGCGTTTGTAGAGTGAAAGAGTAATTTCATTTGCAGAGAGAAAAGGAAGAAAAAAAAAAGAAATAAAATAAAAAGAAGATCGAGAACCGTCGGAGCGGCCGGTTATACGTATACCGGCAAAACTTTACGAGCGGATGTTTCCTTCTCTGGTCCCTCCTTTTCCGGTGGATGTCTCGCAATTTTCCGCGGTCTCTTTCCCAGCCTCTGCAGCAATAGCAGCAAACCAGCAAACCAGCCGGCTATTCGCAGCTATCCCACCCGAAAAGCGCCACGTCATTTCATGAATCTTTACCGTTTCTTTGGCGAACTAGCTGCCAGGATTAATGAATCGCCAAGGCTCGGGATGCTCCAGCCCCGGAAGGTGCGCCGTCACTTTTTACGAGGGTGTGAGCGCACCGTTGGTTGTATGAAAAAAAAAGAAAAAGAAGAAAAAAAAAAAAAAAAACATACTCGTAACACAATTTCGCGGATCTTTCTCACTCGTAAGGTAGTAAAGTTCTGTTCAACATCCAGCAGCTTTAGAGTGTTCGAACGTTTTTTTTTTTTGTATTTATTTTCCTTTCTCCCGGTCTTGTGCATTTTTCCAAACTGGTTTGTACCTTCTATTTTGTTTTATTCGTCTTTTTTTTTTATTTTTTTTTTATCGAAGATATATATGCAAGAGGCCAAGTATATTCTTCACTTCCGTACGTCGCGTTGCCAGAAAGAAATATTATCCTCCGTGACGCTAAGCGCTCTCGGGTTCCTCGTGCCCACTCTACACTCCTCTATACCCCACTTCACGAGGAAATGGCCGAGCCATTCAGGAATCTTCGCGAAAGCTCTCCAGTATATCCTCTGCGAGCATTAGAGTGGCTCCCTCGCAAGTCTGCGCCTCGGTTCTTCCGGTGCGTCTCGCTCACTCGAATCGCTTAAATTATTAATGTTACCCCCCCGCACCCTCCCTTCGTCTCTGGCTTTGCACTCTCATGAAATATTTATTAAAATGAAACAAAGATAGCAAAGTCTCTCTGATTCTCGTTTGGTGGAGGCGAACGATTCTTGACTTGACACCGCTCGGCGAATTCGCTTGACCCTAATATTACGAGTCTTGAACTGATCGGACTCGCGCCACATATCTGTGTACGTAAATATTTCAAAATACAGATTGTCGTTGTACGGCCGTGAATTCGCCGGGGCCGCCGTCGTGTTTGATGATTTTTAGCAATAACATGCTGACTAAAACGAAAAAGTCGCATTCGAATAATCATATTGCATTATTCTCTTGCAAAAGAAAAAAGTCAAAGTATATTGGTGCAATGTGAATTTGAAGAGAAAGCAATGAAAAGTCCGAATTGTTCCCCGAAGTTCTTCAGTTCCCGGGACTCTGATAAAGTGCTTTCTTTGTTCGGCTTCCTAGAATCGCATTCATTGCGTTTAAAATGTTGAAAATTAAAAAGGTTCTTTGTGGCAGAGCTTCGTATATGGAATACCGAAGCCGTTCGTCGTAATATCAGCAAATCACAATTTTCATTTAGTCATAATGAAATTCCCGTGCGAAAGCACACCGAGACGAGACGAGATACGACGAGCGTATATATGAGATTCGCCGGGAACTGGGCAACCTTGACCGACAATTCCAGAGCTCCCGCGAGCGAACGTGCAGAGCACAGACAGTTAATGCCACCAGCAGCAAAAGCGGCAGTCGCCAACGAACAGGAAGAGGGAAATTCCCTTCCCCCCCCTCTCCTTTCTCCGCCCAGTTGCAGAGTCCGTTAGAGTGCAGCATTGCTTATACCGCCGTGAAATGCAACTCGTCGCGGTCTAACGCGTGCACGAAGGACGATTACAACTCTTATGCGTACTTGCGGTGCAATGTGTAACAGTAACAGTAATAAATGCAACGAACGTGTGACGCTCAGTATGCTCCGTCGGGAGACATTCGTTAGAGTATTATCGCACGCGTATATATACGCGATAATACAGTTAACAAACCCGATCCACCGAGACCATTCGTTGTGGCGATGCGGTGCAGCGGTCCACTGCAGCAGCCGACCTCCCTCGGCGCTCCCTGGCGGCCTTGAACCGTTCGCTACAGCCATAGCAAGTTCTACTGGTTAGTTCATTGCTAGACTCGACACAATGGTAATCCAACCCCAGCGTTAATTGAATAGAGCTATTACGCTGGACGCCAGAAATGGGACATGTTTCGCGCCCAAAAAATCTGTATTATTATCATGCAGAATTGGTGCTGCGAGGTTGGATCAGCTAAATCAGAAATTTAAATTGAATAATCTGAGTCTTACTGAGCCATTAATTGCCAAGTACAATTGTGCGCAATCATTAGCGAAAACTAAAGGGTCACTAAAGGAATAATGTCCAAAATTGCAGCCAATAACTCGTCTGCTGAAGATGAAGTAAATGGTCCATAGATGAATCTGATCTATGATTTTGGTGACTTAACCACTTGATTTTGGTCTGTGTAATCGATAAGACGCTTATCAACTGTAGAGTGATCGATTGCGGTAGGATGATCGATTATTACCGCTAAAGCTCTGTGCACTCTGTATCGGAGAATGCTGATATGTCATATGGAACTAACGTTCGAGGAATCCACATCGACAGTAACCGAATCGAATAGCAAAGGGGATGATAGCGTCGAGAACCTCTTCAAAGCTGATACATAGTACATAATGCATACACTGCACATCGAGACGATAGTCAGTTGTGGGCTTTCAATCTGAGCGGCTCACAGAGCATGCCAATGGTATTCCAGACGAGAATCGAGCTCGACGCTTCAACAAAGATCGATGAATAATTTTCAGTTAGTCCTCACAATGCGAGTACGTTCGCCGGGCAGGGAATAGCGGCAGCGTGTAACAAGCATCTTACGCGTTGAAGCAACGGGCGGGAGGCACGTTGAATATTGAGTTACGAATGGAAAAAGTTTCGCAATCACCGGGAAAAAACACATCGGGTGTACGACAAAAATGTCGTATGTCACTTTTGCGAGAATATCGGTGTTTTTTTCGATATTTTCAAACAGCTATATCTTTGCGCGCACATGGAATATGGAAAAATCCACATGTCTGCCTATCGTGTTCTATGGGATAAAAGTACCCAAGATATTCTTTTATGAAGAATTCCAATCCGATAGTTGTTTTGTCCATTAATCGAGCGAAATATTGATAGTCGTAAAAAAAAAAAAATGTCGACACAACTGAAGTTCTTGATTGATAATCGGCTTTCGATCTCATGCTGCAGCCAATCCGCAAACGACTAAATCAATCACAGTACCTGTCAATACTATCGAGTTCTGCATTCTTATTATTATCTGAATCATTGGAATAATCATAGAAATAGATGTTCACCTAATTGGAAACAATATTAATTCGAAATTAAATGATTTATTGATTCGTATGCCAATTCCCAGTTTGTCAACATACAGATGAATCGATGGAATTGATTTAGTTCCAGAATATTCAAAGCATTTTTTTGACAAATCAGACATATTGGGAATTAAATTGGCGTTTACATGAAAATCTCATGGAATAATTTGCTTCCACGAAGCGTCATTTAACAAACGACTATTCCGAGGCTCGTAGTATGGTCTGTACCACGTCACACGGAACGTGTGTATCATAAACGGTCGTATCCCATATACGACATAAGTGCACAACGAGATTTCCAGTGTGTTCCCTGTTCTTCGGATTTATACCGTTTTCCGGATACGGCATTTGCACGACTACAACAGCAGTCGAGTCAAGTATAGTCAGTTGACCCTCAAGTCTTGAATAAATTCATAGAAACAAGAGCGAATGAAGATGCTTCCGGAGGTACAGCATTTACATATCCCAGCTGCGCTTGCCGGGGTTACAGAGTGACAGAATTAAGCTTCAACGGTTCACGTTTTACATATACGATGGAGTGGCGGACCTTCCTAAACCTTCTCATTTCGCATTTCACTCGTAGCTCTCTCCATATCTCCCTCTCTGTCTCAAGCGAAACGTTTTTAATAGACCCATTTGCGTTACTCACGAGGAATATAAAGCCGAGCTGTGACTCGCGAAACGAGGATGGATATCGTGCTGCAGTCTATGGGTCAGAGGATCTCGCGACGTCCAGTGAGCAAAGCATACTGTTTCGAAAGGCGCAACCATTGAGAGGCGAGCGCGATACCTACTTAACAAAATATGAGACACAAACGGGAGTCGTTCGTTCTTTGCAAACCCGATCTCTAAATCTTAAGTATAATTGCTTGTTTTCAAACAACGACCGGAAAAAAAAAAACGCAGGCGACGAAACGAGAAGGCATTAAAATTCCGTTGTACGACAGTCTCAGGTTCGACAGTCGAGTTTTCGATGCCTCGATCGCAGATCTCCTCTCAATCGCATAATCCGTATTGATTTATCTGCGAGAAACATTTACGAGGCCTTCATCGGGGCACACAAGTTATAATAGGAGATTGGCTCTCGTGGGTTCGTGTTGTGCGGTAACGGGTGCCAATTCAGAATCGGCATCAACACAGGATTCTTATAATGCCGAATGTCTCTGGGGCTTGTAGTAGTCGTCGACGACGACGACCTTTCGCATGCTAATCGCGATTTTGCCGGTTAGTCAGATTCGGTATCACACTCGAGCCACATGTCCGTACTACTTCGGGAATTTACTAACGGTATAATATACGTACAAATACGATCGCGTATCTTGTCACACCTATATGGATTCGTTTGGATTCGCTCTCGAAAACTAAACTCATCGATCAGATTCGCAATTGAACAGTTGCATCGTTGTTTCATGTAATGTCACATACGTCTATCGCAATTTCCTTCGGTAATAAAGCTCAGTCGTTAAAAAATCCAACCCTCGATCGCGCGGAGGTCGTTTTGCTCTGAGTTTTGCTCTGAGGTCATCCGGCTCGGCAGATACTATTTCGCGAATACGCGTGAACAGCGTGTCTATTCAGCGTTGACATTGAATATGCGACGCGCATTAGAAATCGGAAACCGTACTACGATTTCACGCACGGTCGAGGCAAAAAAATGATCAAATTAATGGTTAAATTGTCCTTTTCTGCACAGTTGATTTTTTTTTGTTTCCCGAAAAACAGATAAAAACGGTTCCCTGAAGCTTTACAAGTAATTTAATATTCGAGAACGTCAAACCGGCCGTTTATCGAAGTTGATGACTGTAAATTGATAGACCGATCGATTAAATATTCGAAAAATTTGCTAACCGATCGCACCCTTTGTACGCTTGTACGCTGTGCAAATCAATTGAGTGATATACAGACAATTATGTACAGCGTGAATGCATGGGATGGTATGCAGCCAGGATATCTATTTTACGAGGCCTCAGCCATCGATGATTCTCATTGTTGGCTGTAAATCGATGCCAGGACAGGGGGGCAAAGGTATAACCGTTGAGAACGCGATATTGTTTATAAATTTCTTCAATTAGCGACAAAACAAAAGGCCGAGTTAACTTTCGAATTTTCTCATATTTTAATTATAATAAATATAACTATGACTACAGCAGTTGCGCGCGGTGCGATCGCCATCTATAACGCGATCTATAGACACAAAACTGAACGAATTGAAAGTTTTGAATTGTAGTGCATTAATGAACGACGGTAAAATCGCAAACATTGTAATCGATTATTAATAGACGCGGGATAATAAACACACGTATTGCGGTCGTTTTTTTTTTTTTTTTTCCTCGTAAACGGCAGTGTTAAGGAAGGCAGGTATCATAATAGTAGTATTCTTCGATTTTTCAACGGAGAAGATACCGTTAGGTCGAGACGAGAAGAGCGCTCGCGAATCCGGACATGTATCGTGCACGTGAGCGCGATTATACCTAAAAGCAGAATGTTGCCAATCCACAATCGAATACACTTCGCGCCGACGACGGACAAAAATAGCAATCTGTCGAATGTGTGTATTTTACACATATACAGGAAGCTGATGCACGATAGGAATCTGGGTTGTGGAATTTAGTTCGGCTTAACCCGAGTAGCTTGTGCTCATGAACACAGACGAAAATGAAATAATATCATCCGGAGAATTCCTCATTCAAACCAGTCGAGTAACCAAATACCTCTTTTTTTTTTTTTCTTTTTTCTCAACTAACTTTGTGTCTGTGAATCTTTTAACACGGATATGCAATATCGAAACGATCTCGAAGTCGCGATTCCAGTTGTGGCATAGATTATTACTGTTATTATTGTCTCATCAGTAGTCTATAAAAAAAATGCCTATACTTATGTAACTGATCGACGCCAATTGACAAACTGGTTTGCATACACTGCACAAGGAAGATGCTGAAATTAGCAGTCATCATCTCGCGTTTATATTTCACCTAATCTCTGACACTGCTTGTCGCTTAACGGGATTGGCAAACGACGTTGTTACGATAAAACTTCGAAACCAATATCATTGCATTCTATCAGATTGCAAAAAAAAATGTTATTTTTATTTTATAAGATGAAACGCCCAACGATTACGGGCGTTAACGCGATGCGAATTTTTTTTTTTTTTTTTCTTCCTGGTATTCGATAATTATTTTTTTTCTTTTTTTTTTTTTTTTTCTCTTGCGTACCTATTTATTAACATAAATTATGGAGAAGCGTAATTATGATCGCGTGATATATTGGAACAAAAATTAGTCACAAATTAATGAAGAGTGTCGAAACGCTATGACGCGAGTCGGCGAGTCCGGGTGTCTAATAAAAATATCTAAACGCCGATGTGACGCGTTAGCGAAGTCGAAACTCGTTTGGCTCAGGGTCATGCTGTATTGCGCAAGTTTCTAGGCAGCGAAAGAGACAAAACAGTCTGTTGTTCAAACGCAGACATAACCTCTCCTAATATGGAATCCGACCGTCTGCGACCCCAGACGAGAGTATCCATCAACAGCGTTAGAAACATACAAAAATTTCAAGGCTGCCTGGCAAACGACTGTGGATAGATATGTATGTATGTGTGTGTCTGTGCCCCGCGTCTAAACAGTGAGCAGGATTTGCGCTAGAAAAATCTCTCGTTCGTTCTCGCAATCTCGCCGATGACCGTCTGTCACCTCTAACGGTTTTGTTTCGAGAGCCGAAGGTCTCGACGAATTTGCTTTAGAAAGGTGAGGACGTGGAGTTCCTGGGGCATCTCGTTACGTGTTAGAATTCGAAGATCAAGAACCGCGTATAATTTTTGCTTCGCAATTCAATTCAAAATTACATAATTTTTTCAAGTGTCTAAAACTACGAGATCGATATAATGTTATTTATTATTCGCATCGCATTTATACATATAGAACCGGACGAATAAAGGTGAAAAAATATTTTTTAATATCGTCACACGACTGCAGCTGTGTAATTTTTAGATCGACATTTAGCAAAGTCACTTTCGCACGTTTATCCAGTGATAGATATATATATATATGTATATACTATATGTGCGCGCGAACGTCCGTTTGCGCGTTTATTACGAGATTATATCTTTCGTTTTTTTTTTACTTTTTTTTTTCGTGTTTTATCAGTGCTAATACTTAAGTGCGAATGCGGAAAGATGCGAAAGATCCGCGGGAATAACGGGAGCCCCCTGAGTCGCCAGGAGGTACGACCGTCATGGGTCAGACGTCGCGCGGGGTCCCCAAGCTTCGCAAAATATTAGCTCAGCACTTGCCGTTCGTCGTGATCTTTTTCCACTTTCAGCCCCCCGCACACATAAGAGAAATGGGACCCGTTTTCGAACCTTTTCTTCCATCTTTCGCCTTGAGAATAGCTATGCGCTCTCTGTACAGTTATGTACACCGTGAAATCGTGTATCTTATCCACCGCGTCGCGGTACGCCCGCGATTTTCCGAACCTGTTTCGACACCTTATCTCTCTCGCTATTTCTCCTTTCACCGAAAGCATCCGCTTTGTAGATATATAGCGGGGCCCCGCGAGAGAAAGAGACGAGGAAAAAAGAAGGAAGGCGAGAGACGTGTGCGGTTTCCACGAGGTCCGCGTGACCTGCATGCAGCGAGTCGATGACCTGGAATCGAGCAAATCGATAGTATGCTCCTTCGCTCCTATACTGCTAGTCCTCCTAACTACCACTGCTGCATCTATCAACGTTTTTCACCTTTTCCTAATAATACATTTCTTGTTGATAATTGAATGGTTTCATTAATCTACTTATCCACAAATGACTTTCGATAACGGACTTTCCGAAATTATGTAGTATCTAACAATAAATTTAAAAAATCGTTAATAAGATATCCACGATTAACTGCGCTGACATAAATCGACAAAATTAACTACAGAGGGACCTCATTATATCGAAGTAATTTTTTTCGCAATAACAGCTGAGTTCGTTTAAAAATGCATTCGATATTATCGGTGCAATAAAATAAAACGAAAAATTATCGAACATTTTTGGCAGTCATTTATATTTCGTGGACACTGTTGGTCACATCTTTCGACAGCTATACCGCGATATAGTTAAGTAATTCAACTTCGGAGAAATAAAAAAAAATCTGTGAAATACAAAGGGTTGAGAATTATCGTTTTAAGATTTTCACAAAAATCATTTTGATAGCTGATACTCGATTAATTCCACTGTCTAACGTCTGTAATAACCCGATGGCCTTGGCGTGTCACTAACCTATGTTACCGACCAGACGCGTCTAATACAACGACGCCTTCTCTTCGCATTGGTACTCATCGCACTCGTAACGCGTTTGCGTGAACGGTCTTTTACCGCGGGACCTCGATGTGTGAATGTCGGCGGAAAGAGGGAGAGGAGAACGGCGCACACTAATGTTATTCCAAACACACTAGAGGCAGACTTCCGTCTGGCCTATCCTTGAACTAGCAGAAACGAGTTGCCAGGGATGCCTACGTGCCCGTCGTACGGTCTATACGCGCCTCCGTCTATAGAACCATTCAAACCTCCGTCCCCGAGATTGTCGCATAGGAATAAACGTCTTTTACTCCAACGCGCACCCGCGACTTTCGCCCGCACAACTCGAGACTTGCGGACCTCTTATTTCTATTATATTTTCGACGATCAAATGACACAACAGTGCAAAATATTTTGACCTTAAAAAAAGACTGTAATCTTGAGTACCGTAGACTACGCCTTTCCCCGAGCTATTCTTAAAAACCGATCGAAAAATGCGAATAATCGACTGATATATATACGAAAATTTGTCGACAACTTTTCTTTTTTTTTTTTTCTATTTTATTTAACGCTCAATCGCGCGCCTACTTCAAGGTTTTATATGGAATTTCGTTTACAATTCGAAACCTGAATTTATAGAGCAAAGCCGACTTATTGGCCGATTCGTGGCTTTCGTACGATATAACAGCAAAACTGGGGGGAAAAAAACGGCTTTGCCGATACAACGAGCAACTTCAACCGAGACTCAGCGTTAATACGTTATAAACTCTCGACAGTGGTGAAAAATCGTGTCGTCGAAGTTGAAACTTTGGCACTCGGCAGTTCGACGTTGAAGTCATTGCACAGCTCGGCTATCCAGCTATCGAACTTATGACCGCTCCTTGCGCTGTGCTTAACTCGTGAAAATCCACCCAAGAGTGGGGGGGGGGGGAGGGCGTCTTTCTCTTTCTATCCCCCGAGTTCTCATCTACTGCTTTCACGTCGCGATAAATATAAAGTACATCGACGCAAAGTTTTCATCGCGGCAAAGTTTCAGAGTTCACGGCCCCAAACACGTTGATGGAAAAACCTCGAGAAAACTGTGACTTTCGACCTTCGGCGAAGTACCGGACCGCCGGTAGGACGATATTTACCCGTCATCTATGCGCAAGTTTCGAGTTTCAACGTCAACGTCTGAATTCGTTGAGTTAACTATCTGTTTTGGAAGAGATGAGAGGATCGAGTGAAAATCCAAACTAAACCCGATGGCAAAAGAAACTTTTTTTTTTTACTTTGTTTTTTTTTTTTTTTTTTTTTTCGTCCGCTTTGACAACGAAAGTTGTCGTTTGAGTTTGTGGCTTCGCGGCACTTCTCATCAGTCGCGTACGGTCGTACGACTGAGGAACAAAAGGACCTGTGCTCGCTGCGCCAAAGCCGATGCCGATGCCGATGCTAGACACGATACGAGTTTTCTCTCTTTCTCTACCCCAGGAAGTTCCACAGACGCGCCACCAGCACATTGATAAAATAGTTTAATTCCGATTGACGTGTTGGTATGTGTAGAGCGCTTGTGAGTGTTTGACTTGGCGATGACGCGTCACTTCTCTACGTCTCTCACGCCCCCGCATCGTGTTGGACGAACTCAATCGCCCGAGCGTCGAACACCCAAAGCGCTTAGGCAAACTCGAGCGCAAACAAAATTTATCGAGAGTCGAAGAGAGAGATAGACTTTGACGGTGAACGCAACTCCGCCGACGTTGCTCGGAGCATTCCAACAATTACGCAAACTGCCGACATTTTTTTTACTTTACCTTTCAATATACACGGTAAATCGAAGTGTATTAGGATTTTTGTAGCTTGGCGTTGAAAAATACATCGATCTAATAATCGGGTTATTTCATTGTTACGAAAGAAATGAGAGCCGGAGAAAGGAAGTAACTCAATTAGATTCGACGACAAAAAATTAATTATTTTTTTTTTAACATCGGACAACATATCTTTTCGTCATAAGCTCATGCATAACAGAAGAAGAGATATCGATCATTGAAATTTGATTATTTTGACCTGATTCGCCTCTTGTACGTTCGCCAACGAGCAACAGAGATATCGAATTATAATGTGTCACTCATGAATATTTTATCTCTCTAATACACACGCACGGATAAATATTGATTAAATATTGATGGAATATTTCGAAAATTATAGTTGCAAAAGTTCCAACGATGAGATTATTGACCTAATAGATATCTGTTGTTCGCAAGTGCAACGTTACTATCCGCTTATCTCCGTAACTCGTTCATATATCACGCGACATACAAAGCGTGTATCTACTTTGAATATAAATCCATCAAACGAGAGCAACGATTTCTTAAGTTTTTTTTTTTTTTTTTTTTTCTTCGGTTATTAAGCCTTCTTGCATTTTTCATCGTTGAACTCCGGGGCTTGATAATCGAAGAATCCATCGCGCACGAGAGCGATCGGTGATATCGCAATAAACTACGGCGCATATATAAATATATATACATTATAGATGTATATTTTTTTCTCTCGATCGCCTACTCTGTATCGTTGGGTTACAAACGCTGCAGCCAAAGAGCTGCAGTCCGCGCGTTCGCCGGCGCAGCTCGCGGCCTTCGGCGCCGAGAGAATCGTTCGGTCGCAGTGGCAACGACCGAGGTCTACGACCAGCCGACTCTTCGAACGAGTTGCATTAGATTTCAAGGCTGAATTAGAGCGGAGTTGGCTGCAGCCCACTCGACTCTTTCTACTCATGCGTAGTCCGTAGTGCACACTATATCGCGCGTATCAGTGGAAACATTCGCCATCGATGTATAAATATCGTTGCAACGCGTTAACCATTATTCGCAAATCATAAAAAATTCGTCGATTAAAAATACATCGACTGGCAATATCAACAATATATTTAAAAGTGTATTTTTCAATAAACATTATTAATTTCGGACTTAAAATTCGATTATTTGAGAAAATATTTGTCGAATCAATCGGAATACTCGAAGACGAAAATGGATATTTTATTAGACTATCGTAAAATAATGATAAATTATCTAAAAATATAATCGGAAATTATTTCATTTTGGAAGTTTGAAATTCTTGAGATATGGATTATTTGCATAAAAAATATTGATACGATCCGTCGAGAGTTTTTTTTTTTTTTTTAGGAATTTTTCGGAGGTAATGTAACGTTAGGATAGAATCGTAAAAATTTCGACGGAGCCTTAGGCGATAATCGGGGGCCTCGATCTTCGCGAAACGCTGCACACTTTGCGGATATGTATTCGACATACTATAGTTCGTCGCATTATACGAAAAGGTGAAAGGCCCGAAATATAGGACACCGACAAAACTCGTCTACGTGGGATTCTCTACCGTGCCTCACGTTTGCTTGAAGCGATGTAGTGGGAAGAGGACGGGAGGGCCAGAACGGCCAAAGATACGGGAATGGGTCTTAGTCGATCCTTTTACGGGATGACCGCGTACCGGCGATCTCCGCGTGTATCGCACCTCACAAGCGTTACTTCTTTTGTAGGCCATCGGAGAGAGACCTACGCGATCTCTGTCGTTAAGGGCAAAATGACAAATATCCTTCTCGAAGGCGAACGTTAACCCTCCGGCTGACGCGTTACTCTCTGATACGCAAACGGAATAGTGCGCTCGAAAAAAATGCCCTAAACCTTTCTACACAATAGATATGTAGCCAATGGAAAAAAAAAAATCATTTTTTCATAAAATTATTGATTTGTATATAAATCATATTTTATCTACTGATTTATTCTCAATTCAACAGAAACATAATTTTTTTTTTCATATATCGTAGACAATGTCGGAAACTTTGTGTAAAATAAAATCGGTATTTGTCAAGAAACGCATTGTCGACAAAATTTGGTTTCGAAATGTCCGATTGGCGTTGACTCAACCGTGAAAAAAAATATTTCGATGCTTTGACGAACGATAATTTTTTTTAGATGGGAGCTGTTTTTTTTTGTTTCTAATTTGATTACTCGCGTCTAGAAATGACACCGGAGAAAAATGTTTTCGCGGAGTGGCGCAACGGGCTTTACGTCGGATAAGTTAGAGCACTTTTTCGGTACTCGTGTCGCGCATATATGCAATTCTATATAAATCCTTTTCTCCGCAATCGCCCGCTGGTGATTATACGAAGCGTAAATTGTCGCACCGTCTGTTACCACAGAGGGTGGTTAACTTTTTCAACCCCTTGCAGTATGGGGGTTTGCCTGTCACACGCGAAAACTCGAATACAATTAGCGAGAGTCGGGTGCACGGGTGTGCGACCGTTGTCAAAAGTTTTACTGAATAGTAAACGGCTCGTTGGCCGCTATCATCGCTAATGCACTGAAATTCTCACCGAACTTCTGCGCGAGAAAACTGTGCACTTGTTTTTTTATTTTTTTTATTTGTTTAATTCCACCAGCAACAATGTACGCTATCTCCGCGCACAGAGTACCACGAGTGAAGGCGTGTGCGTTGTTAAATTCGTCACGCGTTCGCGCTTCCATTGTCATCCCAAACGAGTATCACGTACCGTTATAAATACGCTCGGCGCTTTGATTTCGTGATCGTATTTTCGTTTGTTTTTACCCCTGTCGTCGAGTGTGTCTTCGTCACGAATGTCAACCGCAAACGAATTGCATCACAGCCGAGGTAGTCAAAATATGGATGACATTGAAAAAGAAAAAAAAAACATTTGATTGCGCTGGACGAACGAATTTCGCGTGCATGTTTTCGATGTCAAATATAACCTTCTACGGTACACCGCACTGATGAGACCAGAATGCGGAAATTAATTTGAAATTAGCATTTGAAAATGTGTTTGCGATGTAATCAGGGAGTGCAATGGTATTGGAGCTGTTGCAACAACGTGCCATTGAAATCAGTTCCAATTTCAGACGGATGTGATTAATGACCAGTTGGGTTTTTTGGTTTTTTTTTTTTTTTTTTTTTTCGATTAGTTTTCGATCACTATATTACCCCGTTAAATCGATGTAAAGTCGCGTTTGGAACAAGGAAATCGCGCAATTATACAAAGTTCGTCACGCAATTACATTGCCATCGTGATTCTCGCGCAGCCAATCCCCGGGGAGCGGTGAAATGAGGCGAGAAAGGGATATTATAGAGAAGCCAACGCATTGAAAAGGCTCATCTCTTTCGTTTCATCTTCCTCTTCTTCTTCTTCTTTATCCTTCTCGTTGTGGCCGTATCTTTGCCGTTGTGGCGAAGCTCGCTGAGTTCGCCTGGCGAACTAGTCGGGCCGAGAGGAAACGACGGTTTCGGGGACCAAGATCAACGCCCCTTGGGTCAGGGTCAGTAGCCTTTGCCATCGGGTTCTCACTCGCGCTCACGCTCGCCATCAAACTCACGTGATTATAGGTCAAAAAATAATTTTTTTTTTTGTTCCCTCGAACACAACCATCAGCGCTATTCGATGTTTAGGCAATTTATAAAAAACGTATAACTCTCGTGGGCCAAATGATGGCTCGAAAAAATTAACCACCGACGTACGATATGATATCATAATCAAGAAATAACAATCACAGAACTATTAGTGGCGTCGAAAAAAAGTACAATGTTCTTAGACACCTGAGAACGTAATTAATTATATGAATTATTCTCAAATTTAAGATTTTTTATTTATTTTTTTTTACATTATTTGCGTTGATCTCGAATAAAAATAAATTATCGATAAAACGTTCGATTAATCGATAAAGCAAGCAAAGAAAAGCTATTAAAAAAAAACTATTCTGGAGGGGAGTTTTTGAGTTAAAGTCGATAAGGATTTTAAAAAAATTCGACTTGTTTAATTCTGAATGAAAAATCCGAGTAGTTGTATCAGAATCGGTCGAGCGAAATTCTAGCGATGGGAATGATTTTTTTTGTAACAGCCTGTACCGTACGATCGTATCAAGCCGGTCCGAGGAGATCGGCTCGTAGTAGTATAGCGCAGGTGGCGAGCAGGTATCTTCGTCTATCCCCATTCTAATCTATTCGTGATTCGCATGACAAGTCCGTTAGCCCGGTTAGGTATAAGGCTGACTGGTGAGCAATCTTTAATGCCGCGGCCAACCTTGGCCGCCGTCTAATAGAGTCTGGAAGCCGTCTAGACGGTGGTCTACGGTCTAACGCTTCTAGGCAATCGCCGTCTCACTCTCGTCGAGGTCTAACGCCTCAGTCTAACGCGTGTATAAGTAGTAGATAACGACGTCCCGCCAGTGAATAACTCTCGCTCTTCGCTCAGACTCGTTCTCAATGGAATTTCCTATACGAGTTTCAACTCCAAGGCAACTCTCCGCGCGGTCGAATGTGTCGGAAAGTTGATCGGTAAATTAGTCGAAATTCACCTTTACGAGAGAATTTCGTATCGAATTTGGTACAGGAAATTGGAAAGCGGGATATTGGCGAAACGTTGACAAAAGTATAGAAGGAAAATGTATGCGAATATGTTGGACAAAGTGTCTCGATCGTCGATGAAATCGTTGTTTGAATCGAACGAAGAATCGCCATTAATTCTCGAGTTTCAGCTCGTTTCTCGACGCTCGGGCAAAGGGGAGGGATGCGCGAGTGCTGTACCTAGCCGGGCAACCCGGGTAATTAGAGTGGAACGTGCTCGCCTGAAGCTCGCGAACTTTTATGCTCCCAGCGTCTGATGCTCCGATACTCGCGACGGGTAACAAGCGACTCTCATTCGATACACGAAAGTTGCGCAACCGACGTGAACGAGAGGACCCATCGACAACTGCGTTTTCGATGGGCTCTCTCGTTCGGCAACAGCAATAACGGCCATTCGATGGTGCCATACATGCCATAGTATACATATATGCTGCGAAATAAACTTTGTAACGAACCATACACACGATAACTTCGTCAAGGCACTTGGTAATGTTGTTCCGGAAGGTCGCGTATTGAATAGGATATACACGCATATTACACAAATTTTGTTTTTTTTTTTTTTTCTCTTTTCGTTCATTACCCTCAATATTAAATTTCTTCGATGTTTGTCGTTTTCTTCGTTCGCGTTAATAATACTATCGACGAAAACATACATATGCGTGAAATGGAATTGGTATAAAAGCAAAAAGTTACTTTCATTGCGCTGATTTGTCTTCCAATTGAAAGAATTCCATAAGATCGACAAATTATCGTGAATCATTTTGGACAGAATCGCCTTTAAACATGCGAAATATTAAGTTTTTTTTTTTTTTTCTGAAATTTTTCGACGATTTTTGTATAAACGGTTTCGACAATTTGGAACACGTATGTTCCGCTAGAAACGAATGGGTTAAGACGGCAAATAAACGAGCAGCTTTTGTCCAACATGTACTGTATATACGCGGTTTTTTTTTTACCGTGTGCGGAGAATCGCGTGTAACGATTACAGGTCGTTTGAGACACAATGTGCCGGTAATGTGTTATGTCAAGCTGCTAGAATAGAGAATAAGCCGTTTTCAACGAGTCCGGCGGGATTTGCTCACACGGATACGTTCTGCATGTGAAAAAAATGAAAATAAAAAAAAAAAAAACGCGAATGCCTCGTCTGGACGGCGAGTGAGAGCACAATATCTAAGTCTAAAACGGCAGACAGGGTCGTTGACCTCAATAGAGTACCGTAGCGAGAAGGCATCCACCTTAGATTACGTAATTGCCAGCCGGTTCGTCAATTAGGACTCTCGAAACTCGCTATTCGTGCTCTCGCTCTGTGGGTTATGGTTTGCCGTGAAAGCCCTCAGGGCGAGACGTTGTTGCGAGAATAGGCCCCGAAGACATTGAGGGATAAGTCACAGGGATGGGGCTTAACTGCCTTCGAACGTGCATAATAAATCACACTTCATCTGTGATCCCTTTCATCGAAGAACTCAAACACTCGTCAAACTTCTCGTACCGGTTAAAAAATCATCCAAATACGATGAAATTTTTTTTGGCATCGAAATCGTGAAATTTATCCTCATATATTTAGAAATATATTCCCATTTTTTTTTTATGATTTGATTCAAAAAAATCATTTTAATTGTGAAATTTTCACAATTTTCGAAACTTCGTGACTATCTTACAGTGATGTAACTTTAATGATGCTTTTTTTTTTTTTAAAGTAAAATTACAAGTATGAAATACATTAGGTAGCGGGAGTTCGAGAATAAAAGACAGTTTGATGGTTAGCTGGATAATGTTTCCTGGTTCCGCTCTTACTGTAGTATCCGATATCGGAGCCGACGAAAGTAGATATATATATCGAAGCACCGCGACAACATTAGTTACAGACGCGTTTTCAGGTTGCTACCAGTATCCAACGGGGAAAAACCCGCACTGCGAAAGAAATGGCGAAGACATTCCGGTTAAATTGCCAATTTCTTCCCTCTTGCGCGAGTCTTCACCGGCGAATAGAACGCGAAGAAAACGAGAATAGGGTGGATAGAATGAAAGCGACGAGACGTCTGTATGGAAGCCGGTGCTCATGAAATTGAAAACAGAGTCGCGAAAACGCGTGTTCCACCGACTCGATCTTAGGTTTTGCCTCTGCTACGCCTCTTCATCGTTTTCAACAAAACACGCGTGTGTGCACCACTTTTTCTCCCGTTTGCCATCGTATCGTTTCACCGTTGGCGGCTTATTGATTATCCGGTTACGCTGTAAGACAGCTACAAAGTTGGCCGGCTTCCCGATCGTTGTATTCTTTGATAACTCGGCTTCAAATCACTTTCCAACGCTTCCCCGTACCGGAAAGATGTCGCAATGTTAAAGGAAATGCCCGCAGTCTAAAAACTACGAAGATTTTCACATTTCTTGATAAATCAAAGTTTAAATTTTATAGTGTTTCATTTTACTTGTAAAAAACAAATAAAAAAAAATTACTAGACTTTTACACAGAAAAGAATATACCGAATTAAAAAAAAAAAAAATTATTTTTGCAATTAGCGGTGTCTCGATAGACTTTAAAGAGAATTGATTTTGTGTTCAGCCGCAAAAAATTCCATTTTCCATGTGACATAAAAAAATGGCAAGGATTCCTTTGTCATGCATTTTTCATCGTCGTGTAACGGCGGGAACGAACGATTTTCAAACTTCGCTGAGTATCCTATCGCGGATATTTTTTTCCATAAAACACAATGGACTCCTCGGTATTTTCTGAAAATGGATCGGATGAAAAAACTTTTTTTCGCTCATCGTTTTAAAGGTATATCCGTTTTTTTTTTTTCATTTCTCATCCCGAATCTCCTACTTATTATACTCGTAGTTTAATCTTTTATATGAAAATTTACAACTGAATAAAATAAAAATCTTTTTTCTTCCGCTCACTGTATTAAAAACGTTCTGCAGTATAATTAAAGCAGTTAAATTAAAGAGCGACTGTAGTGGTTCTCGATGTAGAATAAGATTCCGGTAGAAAAAAAAAATGCATCGCTCTGTCTCCAATTTAATTTAATCCTAAAATCTTCTTAGCAATGTTCTTTCTACCGTCGCTATGAAATCCTTCCAACATTTGTTCGTAAATGTATTTAAAAAATAACGTAACGTATATTATACCGAATAAAACGACAAAGATCGATTTAATCGTCAGATGTAAGAGGCTTTCTCGCGAAGAGAAATGAATAAGTAATGTCCGTAGTTACGCGCACCGTAAGTCTCTCCCACCAGTCGTCGAATATTAATTATTTTTAATAATAATGTACGTTACAGCAAATTAATACTTTTATTTTTTTTACGATTCGTTGTATTTTCAAAAAGATCGCGAAAAGTCAGCTGTCTCGGTCGGTACGGAAGCAAACCGATTGCATTCCCGTGAGGGACTCGAGGGCGCAATCAGGTCAAGAATCGAGAGAGGTTTTCAGGTACAAAACGTTTGTATCGTCCGTTGCAGCGAACACGACGGTCCAATAAATCTACGAAGAGTACGAGAGAGAGAGAGAGCGAGAGAGCGAGAGAGGTTGGTGCGATCTCGAGGGAACGCCACGAGCAAAGCAAACTATACGAAGTATACGAACACCCAACGAAAAACGAGGTCGAAGGGATCTCCGATAAAGACAGCATTATTCGCAGACACGAAGAAAACCCGCGCACCCTCGATAAAACTCGAAAACGTTAGTTTTCGTTTTTTCGATCGTATACCACGACATCCCTCCGCGTTGTACACCCACACGCGAGTCTCGATTTTCTTAGAGACGTCGCTCTTCCTGCTTTTCTATGAATTTTCCTGGCCAACGCCTTCGGGGCTGTCGGTGCAGGAGGTGCCGGAACCCCTTGTCGTCAACGCTGCCGCAATCTGAAATCCTCTCGGGAACAGAGTGATACACTCGAGAAGAAAGCTTCGGCTGAGGTGAAACGAACGGGCCACCGCCCGAAGCGTATGTACGTCCCGATGAATCCATGGCATTTCAGTTCCGAAAGCGGCAAAAGCGGCAGCGATGACAATGCGAGATAAAATTCCAAGGGGGAAAAAAAAGATTCATCTCCATTGTTGATATCTACTTCCGGTAGACTACCCTTCTCGGTAGACTCTCGACGGCTATATAGCCACCTAGACGCGCATCCGACGGAAGTTCAGTACCGGAAAAGACGACGAGCGATGTATTGCGCTGCTCTTTCTTCCGTATAACAGACACAACGACGGAGAAATGATAAAACTCCGAGATAAAAGATTAATCGACATTTATATCGAAGCACCTTTTTTTTTTTAATGTAACGCTTTCCGAAAGATGAATTTGAATATTGTTCACCGTTTATTATATGAAATTTAAGGTTGTGAAGGAGTCTCAATGGATTTTTATATAGAGACGAGTAGAATAGTTGATTGAACCTTTGCTTCCTTTCCGCGTCGTTCTTAATGTTGGCCGTTATCGCTCGTTGCACTCGCGTCGTCGTCATTCTCGTTCACGTCCTATCGTTGAAAGTGAGAGTGCTATATTCCCCTTTCGATTTCGACAAGATCAATATTTAATTTTCGTCGTCTGGCATGACGCTAAGATTGCCGGCCTCCGCCCGAAGACGCTTCGTTCGTTTACGGTATAGCGGTCGTAAGAGAAAAAAAAAAAAGAACACGAAGAGTCGATGAGAGGTTCTCACTTATGTACACACAATAGTCCGCTGAACTTTTGCCAATGAACCATAATTTACAATCGAAGGGATATACATCCGGGGAAACAAGACGCAAATTTGCAATATCAATGTTCGGCATGCGTCGGTGACGTTTCTTTTTCTTATAGAAAATAGATAGACGGTTGCTATGGATCTCTGATTCGTTGAAATTACATCGGAAATACCGTTGGGAAAGTATCCCTTGAGAATTGGAGGGGAGGTTCTGTCGCCGAATCACATATAGATTGGGATTTGGAAATTCGTTTCACCCCATTTCGCGGTCGCCTCTGCGGTAACACAAATTCTCTCCCTCTTGTCGGGGATATTCGTTTTTCCTCTAGCATTCGATTAAAATTCCACCGTAATCCAGTGACGATCAGCGACAAGCGGAATTCGTTATATATACCTATATTCATTCACACAAACGCGACAAATCCGCGGCAATTCCAATAAAATCAGCCGCAGGCGTTGGACTTTCCGCGTCTCGTCGTTATCTGTATTCTATAACTTTTTTTTTTTCGTCTATCGATGAAAATAATTACGCAATTCTGATATTACATTGGCAATTAAAATAGTTGAAAGCCGCTTTGATTCACTACGTCCACAGAATAGTTAACCGCAACTTCACGATAATTCTAAAACGAAAGGCATAATTCCTGCGCGTATATAGAAGCTCCGCTCATAGCTTTACGGATCGTTAAAATTACAGTACGTTCGCGTGTTCACCTGCTGTTTAACATCGATGAAGCGCCGTTGCTTTACCGCAGATAATGTTTCGCATAATCGTATTACGATGAATACGGTAATTTTCATTAGTACACATTGCTATCAACATTCTCTGCATATTATTGAGTGTAATCGATGAACCCGAAATTGTTTAACCCTTCAAATATACATCAGAGGAGATTGACGTTCAACAACGAACAAAAAAAATCGCAGATTCACCTCGGAGTGCATTTCACTCGAATTCGATTTTTTTTAACAATGATAGAAAAAAAAAATGCGGGAAAAAAATTATTTTATTTCATGTTATAAATTTTGAAAAAAAAAAAAAAAAATTCGAATTCGCCAGGTAGATGTATCCCTTTAAAAAAAACTTTTCGATGTAAATGGAGGTTATCCTTGCAGATAGTAACCCGAAGGTTAAACCGATTCTAATTTTACCGAGTAAACTTAAAAATTGATGCGCGTCAGTGTCTGCGTATCCCGAAACAGTCGGATGGATTGCGGTTTGTGCAAAAGTGGTGTCTGCGGCTTTGTCGGAAGCTTGCAGGATGGATGAAAACGCACGAGAAGCACGTTCTCCGCGTCATTCGGTGTGATTCGGGTCGCGAACGTTACTTCTCATTATATCCAAAATCGCTGAATCACGAGCGACGACAAGCCGCGACAGAAGGTTATCGCTCGTCTCTAATCACTATTTCATTTGTTGTTTTTTCCTTCGTATGATTTCAGCTCGTGAACGGTCACGACGGGCCGAGGTACATATGCGAGACCGAGGTAATGGAGGAAGTCGCCCTCGTCGCATCCAGCAACGTCGCTGCCGAGTACGCGTCCCAAGGGAATCACACGAGCAAAAATGCCAACGGCAATATTATCACCCTGACGCTAAAGAATAACCATCTCATCGTCGAGACGGAGGAACGGGCTGTAAGTATAAGAATAATAAGTTGCTCCCCGGTGTGTTTCCAACAACTTGAAAGTACATTCTTGCGCTCTATACGAGGGGTGGTCGCGGAAAGAAAAAATTCCAAAATAAAACGAGATGAAGAAAAAAAAAAAAAAAAAAAAAGTTTAGATACTTTTAATGAATTCCACTCCTGTAGCACGGGCGAGAGTTGCTTTAACTCATTCTCGGAGGGTTGCACTCCTCAACTTGCAAATGGATCTTTACTCGCGAGCGAAATGGGGGTGAGAGCAATATGCATGCGACAAACACGGCAAAAAAAAAAAATAACGTAACAAACTCTAGAAAACACACTACAAGAAATCACAACTATACGACGTGCGGTCGGGCGATGGCTGGCGGAAGGTTTCTCTTTAGTCATATAAAACGAGAGACGCGAATCTCAATTGAAGAAAATTTAATTCTTTTTTTTTCATATTTTTTTTATTTTTTTTTTTTAATTCATGGTGTCGCCTGTGAGCGGTAGATAATTTGTAAAAATTGATTCATTGTATTAATTGTATCTGATGAATTAGTGTTGTCGAACAATTCATTAGGAGGGATTTACTCGCGGTAACGCGATAACACCGATTGACCGTCGAAGTTTCTCGAGTTACTGCGACAATACGACACCCGTATTATCCACGAATGAGTCGATCGATCGACCAGAGTCCAACAATAGTGTAACAAAAACGTTTATTACGAAAAAAAAAAAAAAGAAAAAAGAATTGCTTTGCTTCCCTTGAAACTCGAGAATATCGCTTCACAGACGGAAAAACAAAGGCTTTTGGTATCGATGCGGGGCACAAGTCCACCTCCCACGAGCGAACAATTCACCAGGGTGAATCGGCGCGGTCGCTACGGTTTGTCGAGGAAATACCCGCTTTATGTACCTCAGGGAGACGATTTCCTTTGATAACGAGAACCGCGCGTTCGTAATTATCAAAGTTCCCCGGGTTTTCCGTGTGCAAACCGGAGAACTATTACGCCGAGTGAGAGAAAGAGATCGGGTCGCTATCGAGACGAATAGAGAAGTCGAAGGTTACGAGGCAATTCTACTTGCCGCCTATCGTCCTACTTATAGCGTATAGATATATACACAGCCCTCAGTCGTATATAGCGGCCAAACGGTTGCCCGGTAAAAGCACATCTCTCGTGGGGATCGAGACCACGAAACGCTGGTAACTCTCTTGATTCCGGCTTTCGCACAACTGAGAGGGATGTCTCTTACAAAAGGGGCCAAACTATCGAACAACGAAAGGGCGTGGATTCCGGAACTCGAAAAGTCGGCGTTCACGGACGAGCGGCGTTGTTCGTTTCGCAAAAGCTTTTCATCGGTTCGTGATGGAAGAAGAGTCGTCGAGAGAAGGGACAACGAACCGAAATTACTTTTGGAAATTTGACAAAAAAGCGAAAAAAAAAAAAAAATTAATTCTTTTGATTTTTGTCGCTTAATTAAATTTTCGATTTTACGGAGGATATTCTACTATCTATAGGGGTACAAAGATTTATATAGACGAAATGTTAGGACGACCCACGCGCCATCGAATGATATTGGATTGTCCAGTCGAGAGGCTGGCAAGAGGTGTCGGAGGGCTCGGTGCGTTAATGGTAGGATAATGCGTGCGATCGACAGTCGTGTCGATGGCTCGGAATTGCCTCGGCGTTCGTATATACGGTACTTGATGAATTCCCATTTCGCGGCTTTGTACCGGCATTTTATACGTACATAAATCGGACCCCCCGGAGGCATCTCTGGTGTCGTCGTAGTCGTCGTTCACTGCTGATGTATTTGTAGGATTGATAGAGGGGATGTTAGCGACGTATCCGTAACCTCTCTTATTTTCTCTCTGTAGTCTGGCGCCGGCAGATCGTTCTCGTAACAAAACGTGTCTCCGCTGCAGCGCTTCAATTATTGTCCACGGGAGCAAAATAATCCATCGGCGAACGCCTCTTACGTTGGAATAATATTGAATTGCATTAAATTCCACGAAACAACCGTTCGGATCGATATTCAACGTCACTGTACAACGTGAACGAATGCAATTAATTCAAGAAAACTATGCATATTTTTCCGCGACTTTGTTTCGTCATTTAGATTTATTTTACTTTGTAATTTTTTTTTTCTCCCGAAAAAAAACATTTTTTAGTCGGTTTGTGGAGAAACGAATCTAACACTATCACTGAAAATACGGATATAGTATATGTATGTAAAATACCAAAAAAAAAAAATGCCCGCAACATATATACAATACATATGCGAAATGGAACTTTTTGTCGTTTTATATAAAAATACATATTTTTTAAACATATATTCTGGCAATGGGGTTTATTTCTATAAGGATGAAAATAACAATAATACGGAGCTGTTAAATGAAATTTTTCTTCGATCTATTATTGTAACAATTTTTCAAGATACTCTATGATTTATCATAAGTACTCGAAGTTGGCGATATAATGCCACAAAAATGTGTAATCAAAAAGAGTTTAAACTTTATCGCGTAGGTGAAAAAGCATCAAACGCAATTTGCTATATGAATATCGTTCGTTTAGCGAACGCGGTGCACGAGAGATACGCGATATAGATATCGCGGGGTTGGCAAGAGAAGAGGTCACGAGGGCAGATCGATTGTCCCGAATGTCAAGCCGAGTGTATCACTGTGTTACTCCGGGCGCGATAGAGGCTTTCGAACGAACCCTCTCTCATCGATGCGATCAAACCCCTTTCCCTCTGCTCCTCTCCCCACGATACGAAGCTCGCGTTAACCCACAAAACTCTTATGGCGTGTAGCATCGCTTCTCTCGCCCCCCCCCCCCCCTCCCCTCCCTCTTATTCTCTTCGTCATCTATGCTCGTTATAACATTGCGCAGGACAGGTACTTTCTTCCTTGAAAGCTGCTGGTTATATAGCGTACAGAGATAAGAACGCGAGGGGAAGAGCACTAACTGCCGCGATACAACACAACTCGTTAGGCATTACGAGCCACGAAACGAGAACTATGTTATAGACACGTTTGCAAATTGACTCGCAACTTAACGACTGTTATTATGCGGCGGCAACGTTGTTCTTGCGAAGAACGCAATTTATCCGACAAATTGCAACACGTTTAACCCTATTGCGATAGTCCTCGCGGTACAGGTGGGTCCATCGAGTACTAAGATGGCAAAAATTCTTTGTACCCTTTTTGTACGGGAATTTCGTGCGAATTCACGTGAAACTCAAAAAGTTTCTACTTTATGTTGAATACAAAAGTATAACAACGAATTAACAGAAAAAATAAATAAATTCGTTTATTCAGTTCGATTTCGGCGAATGAAAACTCATTTTGTTTTTCGATAGGTAATCTACGAATTTATCGCGATTAATTTATGATAACATTAATCGTTTACAAATTGGTGGCATTTTTTTTAGTAAAAAATACAAAAAAAAACAGAATTCTCAAAACATTTCGAGAATCAATTATCGAAACATTAGTATCCAATTAACTTTACTGTACCGCAAGAAATGCCTTAAAAAATGTTTCGATTACTCGCGATTCGACCGGTTGAAGAGAATAAATAATGTTTTTTTGTTTTTTTTACACCGTATTATGTTGAGATTTGCCGTATCGAAAGTCTGCGGAAAACCTTAATCCTCATCGATCATATGATCGAAACATCCGAAACATCGAAAAATCTCGCAGACAGAATGAATTGAAGAGCTGTTACATTGTGGAAAAATGTATGTAACATGTGTTCGTTGGGACGTTTTGTTTATAGGTGACGATGGAGGACAGCAGCAAATATCAGGACAACAATTGTTCGTTCGTTGTCGAGGCGCAGACCGGCTATCGTAACCCGTCGAGCCGAGTGAGCGATCAGCAGGCGCTCGTTCATCGTGAAGAAAATCCGGAGGATCGTACGACGGGTAAAGCGAACTTTCGCTCTTTCAGTCTCTGTTCCCGTATCCATTAGTTTCCCATCCTTCCGTCTATCCGACCTAATTTTTGTTTTTTATTTCTATTACTTTCAGAATTCGATAAGACGAAGCTGTTCGGCAGCACGAACACTGGTCTGTCACAGTCGGATCTATCGATATCGAGTCTCGGGTCAATAAATCATAGCTATCGTTACGGAAATCAGGTTGAGTACGAAACGGGTCACGTTGGTTATCCGATGTACGGTAACGGAGTAGGAGATTACGAGTCAGACTCGGCGTCCCGAAGACTCGAAGGCGGTTCCAAGTGGGTGGAAATCGAATATTCTCCGGACACTGAGAAGACCCTATTGAACGAATCGAAGGCTTCCAGTATTGAGAAATGGGTGGAAGCTGATTATTCCATCGACAACGATAAGGCCGTGTCGAACGATTCGAAGAATTCGATCCCAGAAAAGGAACTTAACGAACAAGTAAGCCTCACAGCGTTAAACCATACAATATACATCGCGAACAAAAAAAAAAAATTTTTTTTTTTTTTTTTTTTCTTCTCGTTTCAATTAAAATGCAATCCTCGAAAGAATATATATTGATTTTCGCTTGTTGCAGTTATCACTCCTTGAGAAGCAGAACAACATCGAGACATCGCAAGATTCGGGTTCCTCGATGGAGCATCAAGACTCGACGGACGCTAGTAACTCGACCGACACTGTGAGATCGAATCCGAATCTTCAAGTAAACGGCGCGACGCCAAACAAACTCGAGTCAATGGAGCGTAAAAGTTTAATAAACGATCTCATAGAAAAGAGTACCGAAACGAATAAACCGGTGATAACCGGTGTTTTGTTGAAGAACGACACGCAGGAAGAGACGTTTCAGGAACAGCAGAGAAAATTAGGCAACGGTACGCTAACGCCGGAGCACAAGAATAACGAAATAACGGCGAACAGAGAGCAGAAAATCGAGGGAACGAGCGCTTTTGTTCCGACGCACAAACGCAGCGGTAGTATACCTCCGCGATTGATCGAGGAAACTTTGGAAATCGATCGGAAAAAATCATTGGACATCTATAGCCAATTGAAGACGAGTACAAAGAACATATTACCGGGACTAAGTCCGAAATTCGAACTGTTGCAGAACGAAGTTAGCCCCATCGAGGAAAAGGAGAGTTAATCGATCGACAAGACTCCCCGTTTTATCGTTCTTTTTTTACAAGCGGTCGATTCGATACCGCGAACGCGTGTCGACGCTTCGAGACGCCGACGACGATCGGTCACAATGCGGACGAAGCCACGAAGCGCTGGGAGGCGAAGGAACGAAACATTCGCTCGTTCCGGATGGGGACTAAATTGGTCAAATCTCCAGGAAATGCATAATGCGCGACGAATCGCGCGAAAGGAGAAATGAGAGAGTGAGAGAGAGAGAGAGAGATCGATGCTGTGGAACACGCCGTGGTTGAGGTCAACAATGTAGCCTAATGACCAACACCTCCCGACGATGCTTCCCGGACAAATTTACCGGAAAAGACAGCGGCGACGGAATAGTCCTCGCGGAACAATCGTCGGCTAACGAACTCGTTCGTCCACTTGCACTCCGGACACGAAAGTCCGGAGGCCAAGCGCCGGCGTTAATTTTCCTGACATTCGCGAACACAGACCGCGGCAATGGGACTCTTCGGATGTACGCGATTAGTCATTTGTCAAACGTCAGTGGAAAAGGATCTGTTTTTTTTTTTTATATTTATTTCATATTCGGGATGCGTGCGCGTTATTTTCGCGTAATCTTTGAAAAACATTCTAAGAATGTCTATAGGATTTTACGATATCGATAATGTTTTGTTTCTCGCGTTGGTTTAGTTGTATTGTCGATATCGACTAAGTGATTTACAAGAGCGAACGAAAGATTTATTCGGTAACGGGAATAGAAGAAATCGGTAATTCGAGTTCTTCGAGTATTTGCTGTGCCAATCGACTCGATTTTCACGAACAGATGCCAAAGTTTTACGAGGATTAATCCACACGATAATATCCGGGTAGTAACAGGGAATTAAAAGAAATTATCGATTTCTCGTCGCGATTCAGAAAAATCGAAGATTTTTATTTAACGAAAATCGATTGACCATTTTTTAATGAGTTTAAGTCGCTCCATGAGAAGCGAAACTAAGTACACACGATATAAAACGGAAGGTCCATTGGCAAATAGCCGATCTATAGCTCGTAAGTTGTAATTTTTTTTTTTTTTTTTTTTTTTTTTTAAGGGGCAACATTTCCTGATAATTCTATGCACGGCTGTCGGGTTCAGAGTGCTTTTGCGGAAAGACGCAGTCGGGAAGACATCGACGAACGAACATTAATTTCCATATGAGAGAGAAAATTACTTCGTTCACACAGTAGTGTCGCGATGTATTCGTTAAAAAGTTTTCTTTCGCTGGTGCATCGAAGGTCATTGTTGAGTCCGTAGAACGTATAAAAAAAAGACCAAAAATTTTGAAATTTTGGAAATTTTGAGAAAAAAAAAAAAAAAATGTTCAGTCACTGGTGAGCCTCCCGAACGCGCGTAAAAAATACGCTCGCGCGACATGATGTGAATTCTATAGTGCCAAATATAGTTCCTTAAGACTTCGAACTATGTAAGACGATAAAATGTTCGCGATAACGTAAAAACGCGACGTATATTATTATATATTATTATATATCTGTTTCGAGTAATTAATACTGCGTTAACGATTTCAAATTTTATATACGCTTCCGTTGAATATTACTAACACAACATTATTGACGTTGTTAACGATCCTATTGCGTGAGTTTATTGTTGATAATTGTTTTTTTCGTCAATGTATGAATCCGTCTCCGTATCTCACTATATCCTCCTTTGCTCTCTACTAACCCCCGAGCGATAATGATCCGTTAGATATGCATCTTTATCTATGATTAGAAATTCGATTTCTACTTGCGTTGCTCATCGACCTTTAAAAGAAAAAAAAAAAAAAAAAAAAAAAAGAAAATCTGCACTATACAATTAACATCGAACGAACGAGAGCCGATTGACGAGCCGGTTGAAGGTATAAAAATTTTCCAAGTCTTCTCGCGATAGACGCGACATTTTTAAGCTGCAGATACGCGAATTCGATGTGAAACACTGTAAAATAGAGTCTTAGACGTCATTAACTGTTAGTGTAAATCGCCCCATTCGAACCCTAAGTTTCTTCCATTCGTATATCCCTTCTTTTCTCCTTATAGCTCTAAGAAACGATCATCACTTCTGGGTGTGTCGCGGACGATGACGACATTCCGTAATCATTAGATGATAGATTACTTTAGGGTGCTAATGCAAATGAGATGGTGGCTACTATAGATTTTATATAAACGACAAACCCATTAATGTCTGACGTACTTTTAGAGTCCATCGTATAATCTATCGACTATTGTCCACTAAACGTAGACGAAAAATTTATAAAAAACGAAAAAAAAAAAAGAAACAATTCCTTCTTCAATCGTCGATCGGTTGTCCGATTTATTTCATCATCGAAAAACTCTATGTAATACGCGAATCTGACGGCTTTTTCACACATGAAACTCAATGGTACGGTACGCAAACGCTAACTGCTGAAGGGATTAATAAATTTCTTTTCAAAGAACTTTTTAATCGGAATAATGATTCATTTTTATTTTTATTTTTTTATTTTTCTTCTCGTTCCCCCCCGTCACGCGATATAGAAAATAACGCATAGAGAAGATCGTTCGAATCGGATGACTCCGAGGTATACGAGTTGCCGGAGATCGAATTACCGTCGACGCGAGAGCGCGTTGAAGGATCCGTTTTATTTGCACAGCCTTTTTCAGGCCGTGTTACGCGACACCGTGTAACACCTGTTCTGTATGTATTCAAGAGAGAGGATAACGATCGATTATCGAACGGCCGATTTCAACGTTTTGTATCCCCTCCATTTCCACTTCCCAAATTTCGTAGCGCGGTCATGTATCCTAATCACAAAGAACGAAAAATCGTCGAGACAAGAAGTAAAGATCGAGTTATGATATAAGAATAAAGTTTTTTTTCATTATTATTTTATCTTATTTGTGGCAATTGTATCGTTTGGATATCAATTAATTAATCGGTAAAAACATAACCTAAATTTGTATCAACACGCGGTGATTGATAAATCCCGTTGACTGGATAGATTTTTATTGTTTATCAGAACAACACGTAACGATTAGTTACTATACTATAGAGATTTTAGATAAACAAGAGGCTCGAGAGGGGGCTTCATCACTCAACCGTTCCATACGATCAATTAAATATAATCGTAGAATATATTTGTAGCAAGGAACTCGCGAGTTCATGTCAATTTTTCCGGACGAATCTTCGCGATCTCCAAACGATTAAACTTAAGCTTTCAGCCGAAATTGTGACTTTTCGTGAGAAACGAAAAAATAAACAAGAAATAAAGAAATTCTTACAAATTTTTTTTTTTTTATTTTATTTAATTTTTTTTTTTTTTTTTCGTTTTCCGATGTAATGCGTGTGTTTTTGGATGCGTGTGTGTGCAGGTCGAAATGGATCGAAAAATTCGAAAGTAAACAATTGCTATCGTGCTAACCTAACAATTAAGTGAATCCAATTTTGGATCTGTGAGAAATTCATTTACGCTAATCGCTAAGGTACCATGTTGTATATGTCAATTTATTTTGCAAAATAAATGATTAATAATAGATTGGCACCGATGTTTGAAATTTTCTTTTTTTTTTTTTTACCTTTTTTCCTCTATTTTGCGTTTGAAACGCTTTTATTTGCAAGTGCGCAATAATCGCGAATTACGAAAATAGGTCAGTTAGAAACGTGTCAATCGATGAGAGCGGTACGATAAAAGTGCTATCTACGAACTAAAAGTTGAACCGGTGACCACGGTGAACAGGGGTAACGGGAAAACGCTTCGGATGTTTAGAATGCCGCAGAGGATAAATGCAGAAGGTAACGTATCGAGTATTGCAATGTTATCTTCACCTTCATTCAGCAACCCCTATATTTTGCTGATTTTTCTACTTTTCCGAACGTATCTACACTGTGTTACCGACGGCGGGTCGGAGAATAATGATTTTACAGGGGGTAAACTACCCTTATCGTTTTTCCCCACCTGGCGGTACTTCGTTGGACTAACGCGGGTCAAGGGTCCTAAAATTGTGACCACGGATAACAACGACCCCTGGCGCGCGAAGCTTCGTACAAGAAGTATCACTGAATTATGCATGCGCGTTTTTAATTCGGTAATCAATAGTAAAAACCGCTCGTGCGTCCCCTCCACTGTGCGGCACCCAGCAGCGAAAGTCTCGTGCCCCGGCTACAAGCTACTAGCGAGCCGACCCTAGTTAATCCGGAAAGGGAGGGGCCGCAGACAGAAAACTCTTCCGCTATAATAGATCGCAGCTTCCATTATAAAAAAAAAATTCTTTCTTTCGATACTTTAATTTTTATTTCTTTTTATCGCTATCTCGCTTATCGGAGTGATTGGTTATAGGTAATCGTGTTACTGCATTGCTCGCCGGTCAATCAAAATTAATTAACTTGACAAGTCTCTATATTCAATTTTTGAAATTGCGAAGGCGAATACCGATTATAGGCATTTTTTTAGTACTCGTTTTTCGCACCTCTCAGTGAGAGAACTCACCGGTCAATTTGTTTTTTGCAACGGAGGATGATTAATCGAAAGCGCTTTCAAAAAAAACTATGCCGCTGTTGTGCCGATTGAGGAATTTCCTGAACAATTTTAGGCCGATACGATAGATCGAAAAAAACGCGATTAATCATTGGAGATCTCCAGCTATCGTGTATTATGTACGTTTCCTGCGTAGAACAAGATAGACTTTTCGGTTTTTCCGATATTTCATCGGCCAAGTTATTCCGAAGCATCGTTACTTTTCTTAAAATAGATCGAAAAAAAATAAAAAAACAAATTGTGTCATTCTTCGTTTGACCACTATATACAAAATTTTCTTTTCTTGATAATAAATTCGCCACTTTTGGATTCGAAAAAAAAAAAAAAAAAAAAAAAAAAAAAACGATCGCTGGTGTTTATCGCATTTACGTTCTGAACCGCACAAAGCGTTGCTATATGCTGCTACTAATGAACGAAATAATCATGCGAGTGACAAAACTAAATTTATTTTTTAAATTCTTTTATTGCGGTCGTTTCGAGCCGACATAAATTTTTAATATTGATCGACGTTTCCCGTTAATCAACACACTAGAAATATGTAATCGTGAAAATCGTCAAGTGGCAATCTATATATAATATCAATATACAGTTACAGTTATCAATATACAGATATCAATTATACAGTTATTTTAGACAATCCATATGAATTTTTTATAATACAGACGTATCAGCGATTTCGGAATACGGAATTCAAATTTAAAAAGATCAATTATGAAAAGGTTTTTAAAAAATTGATACTTTTTATAACTTACTGTCACACGATTTACATTAACTTCTCGGAAATGTTTTTCATTCGGTATATTGTTCGTGCGACAATAAATAATTTTATAAGTGATAACTAAATAACTTTCATAATCTCGCGTCACGTTTATAATTGTGTCAATTATTTATCGTCCGCAAGGAGCTTTGGTCGTATAGAGAGGACAAAATTGTAAGAGGTCTCTCGCAATGCCCGAAAGCGAAATAGCCTGCGACAGTTAAAATGTGCGGTGTTCGGATACGTTCGTAATGACTGTTTATTAAACTCAATCGCAAAAACGGAACAGGTGCGCGCGCTCTCCGACGAGTAGCGTCATTAAACTCTCCGCGAAAGTCTATATCGCGTCGCGGAGTCACGAGTTCGGTGCGGTATAGCGCGCTCCGAGTCGTGCCGGTTTTATAACTCCTTCGTGCAGACATCCCGCTAATTTGTTTCTTCCTTTGCGATTTCAACCTCACGTTTGTACTCAACTGTGTGGACGACGCTCACTCATTCGTTCGCATGTCGTTAGAAAGAAAAAAGAGAGAAAAAAACAACAACAAAAAACCCTAAAAAAATTGAGCAACGAGCTTGAAATCGAACGGTAAAGTGCTAAATTTCTCCCTCGTCAACGGTAACATTTTCTTTTTTTTTTGCCTTTTGATTATTAAACAGAACGAGCAAACGAAATTACGAATACTCGACTCTACAGAGGGGGGGACGAGCGGCCGAGTGAAAAATAATAAAAAAAATTTGAAAAAAGAAAAATGAAAGAATTGCTCTCGAGAACGAGAACGGAAAGAGAACGTGACGTTCGCACGAGACACGGGAACGATCGTCCAATTATTTTTACCTACACGGAATCGCGTTATCCACTTGACGATTAGTAGAGATTTAATTGTGCAGTCTGCATCCCTCGGTTCCCTGGCTGGTGGCTGGTCGGAGGGGCGCCAGAAGGCAGCGGGTACAGGGTGCGGACGCGGGGATGTTACGGGTGGGATATGACGGGAGGTAGCAAAAGCGCGCGGGGAAGGAAGCCCGCTGAAGCGCGCGGGGTGTACGCTGGGGAAAAGTGGGCGTCGGTGCCTACGTACAGATACAACATTATGAAAACACGAATGTACTTTTAAATCAATACCATAGCATTGTGGATGGGGCCAACGGGGTGGGGAGAACGGGATTTCAACGACGGCGATGGGGCACGCTTCGCTCTGTTGGAAATATCCGCGGCTCTCGCGAGTCTCTGCGCTATACACTGCGAGAGACAGAGTGAGAGCAAAGCGAAGGGGATTGGTTACATCTCGTAACATTAACCAATGCCTAACGTTCGTAAAGTTTTATACTGTCGAAACACCGCGGCCGTTTCCATTATCAAATACTGCCGACAGGCACACGTCTCATCTATCACTGTATAGCACCTCACTCACGCATACGACGGACCCACCCCCCACCCCCTCATCGGCTTGTATCGGCTTTTTAACGCTGCTCTCAACCATCGTTCGTTTACGATCGAACCGGTGGATGACGGCGTTATTTTTGACGGCCTGCGTTTTATACGCATCGCTCCACCGTGTGCCCATACCTCGCGGATCTTTTCTCTTTCTGTTTTAACGCACAACGCACACGGCGAATTCTCTATTTTCAAAATTACACATCACACTCCAAACTCTTCGGAACAAAAAAACAAAATACCCTACGAAATGTTTGCAGAGACATCGACCAGATATTCGCGTTTACTTCATCGAGTGATATTTTTTTTTCTTTTTTGGGAATCATAACATCGGTAGAAATGAAACTGGAGCGCTCGCTAATGCTCAGATAAAATCGGACTATATAGCTGAGACAAATTTCTCACTGGTGATGCAAACTATACAAATCCATTTATACGAATCACGGCGTTGCTGCTCGCGTTTTTTTTTTTTTTTTTTTTTTTTTTTTCGTTATCGCTTAATTCGTAACTTACGGCTTTGTCTGTCGACACAGCGAGTTTTGATTTATTCCGGAAGTGCATTCGGCCGGAGCGAGTTTTATTGTCGGTGAGCGGAGCGAACGGGCAACGAGGCCCCGGGTGTTCCAAACAAGCCTCCCGAATTATCAGCGCAACGATGCCCCCATTGTGCTTTCACTACATTTTGTTATGCGCTCGTGCCCCGTTCGTTCATCCCATTTTTTCGTTGGCAGAGCCCACCTCCCCCCCCCCCCCCCACCCTCTTTACCCACACAACCCGATAAAAGAGGAAAATGGAATTTTGGATCATTTCGCTATTCGGTGTATCATACTCTCGTAAAGCCTTTTCGCTGCCCGCTTAAACTACCGCTCGTAATAACAAAATATAAATTTTGTTTTTTATTAATCAATTACAACGGTTGCGAAGAGGAAAATTTTACATTTCATTAATCAGAATATACGGTTTCGTCGGTGGATGCAAGCGTGTGTACCGGTTTATAACGAACCAATTTTCATATTGGCTGTTGTCATTTCGCGCGCAGTGGGGACGTCCGCCCGCGGATTCGTCGATTGGACGCAACGTCATATCCCATAATCATTCGAGATACACACAGCATACTTTTCCCCGTGGACTAACGCGGTCGCCGATAGCGCGAACATGTACTGATTAAATCGTCGTACATTTTCCAACCGGGAATTATGACGAATTCGAAATGCCGATGAATTTTCACGAAATGCCGCGAGTTCCAACGATCGACATTTTTTTTTTTTATTCTTCTTAATGCAGCGTGTAAATCACTCTGATGGTTAATTATCTATTCGGCGCGATTCTTGACAAATGAAATTAACGATCGGGAGGGCATTGGCGTTTTTTTTTTCTTTTTATGGAAGCGATATGCGTAAATCGAGTGTTCGCTCCATTCACGAGGGATGTTTTTTGCCGAATGATCCACATAAGTGGCGATGGGAAATATGAAGGATTTTTGACGAATCAAAAGTCCTGAAAAAAAAAAATCGTCGAGAAATATTCTAATCTGAAGTCAAAAAATTTTCGAGGTTAATAATGCATAATTAGAAAAAGTGTGAAGAAGTTTTTTATATTCTTGACATTCGAAACTATACTTAAAAAAAAAACGTGTCGGAAACCGGAACTAATCGAATCACATGCAGTAAAAAAAAATCGTAGTTTCCCCACAGCGGGTATGGCACTCAATAGAATTAGAGTTACTGTGGTAAGTAATTCCTTAGAGTGCCATGCTGATTGCGTGAAATCTCCGTTCTTTTTTTTATAGCACCTGTTTCAACTACCCCCGGTTTCCCCTACGAACTTTATCTACTCGCAAAAACACCAGACTCCGATCGACCTTAAACCATAAATAGAGATCTGGCATTGATCTCGCCTCGTACTTTTATATTTCTACGCGTGATTGCTTTAGAGTTCCTTTTTCCTGTTTCCGATGTTCTTTCCTCACCGAGCATACGGTTTTCTCAAAAAGGCCGAATTCCCTCCGACTGTTGGCTGTTGCGGAATCGAGGGAAACGGTGAGGGACAGGAGTGAGAAACCAGCGGATGTGTCGACGGGTTTTCCGATACGTACCACACCGTTTCATCTCATCCCCCGCCCTCCTTTCACCCCTTTACACTTCGCGCCCTCGATTTCTCTTTCTCTCTCTCTCTCTCTCTCTCTCTCTCTCTCTCTCTCTCTTTATCACTCTCGTACGCTTCTCTAGGCGCGCTTCTCGTTCCCTACTCTACCTCCCTCGTTCGTCGGCTTCATGCACACACATGTGTACACATATATATATATATACACCTGACGTTTTCATCCTCATCGTATCCTCTCGTTTCATCTTCTCTCTCATCCTTTGGTTCTCACTCGCTTGCACACTTTCGCATACCTTCTTAACCCGTTGCCTCGTACCCGGCGTTTCTTCGTGTTTGTAAACATATGCCTCCGCACACAAACGAACCAAAAACCACCCCCGAGCGCCGTCAGAAACACAAACACACACACACATACACATACAGTCACATATAGGATGGCGTGGTCGGCCACCTGTATGCTTTGCCCGCCGTGGATTGAACCTTACCTGTTACTCGCTCGCGGTTGCGTTATACCCCACTGTCGCATCATCCCCTGTGCAGGAGAGAGGCCTCGAGAGCTCTGTCACGATGGAGGGCTTCCGCTTCCGGTTAGGGAGACGACGGAGGCAACTACGAGAACGAGGAGCCACTCGATTGGCCGTGACGAGAAGGTTAATTCTTTCGTAAGGGTAGATTCTTCCTTACCAGGTCGATACACTCCGGAATAAGTTATCGATGATTACTCACGCGTGATTCATAAACTTAAGGGATCGCCTATCGCGTGTTCCCGCTTTTTTCTATGTATTTTTTTTTTTTTTTTTTTTTTTTCAATGCATTTTTACTGCTCTCTATGACGAATTCTCGTATAAAGAAAAACTCGCAGAGTTCAGCGATCGGTAAACTTCAAACTGGTCGTTTACCTATTCGCGCCGAAGCTACGAAATGCTTCTTTCTCGAATATAAATTGGTCCGAACGAATTGAACCGAAAATAATCGCGAAGGGTTCAAATTTTTTAGCGAATATTCACCGCGATAGTAAGATTTTTTTTTTGCCATTGTTATTACTGTTCTATCGAAATTTCATGAATGCTTGTCATTGCATTGATTTTTCGTGCTGTAAACCCAATCATTGTACAGTTCAAATATAATTCGAAGATTGTGTATTTACATAATTGTCCTGTTCAATAATATCCTATTGTATACGCGACAACTTGGCGTTCCCGAGAGTTTCATAATCATTGTTCAGATTTTCATCGTCCATTGGAAAATATTAGGTAACGAAAAATGTACCTTTTCGGTTAAGCAGTCACTATGACAATGCTACGGGGATATATCTTAGCGAGGGAAAGATGTACACAAGAAGAGCACTGAAAGACCGAGAGAATTGTGAGGCGCATATCTGCGGATATTATAAATACAAAATTCGTTCGAAAGACGAAGTAACTTCGGAGTAAGTGAGGGAATAAAGAGAAAAGGGACGCGTAACGAGGGTTGTACAGAAAAGCCAGAGATATTTCCGCGCCGCGGACGGAAGCGAGAAAGTGACAGGATGAATCGTACTCGAGGCCGAAACTCGACACTCCGAAAGGTTTTTTCATGTTTTTTTTTTTTTTTTTTTTTATATTCCCGATGATTATTGAAATTCCGTCACAAGCAGCGACATTGCCAATACGACGAGAGTGTGAGGTATCAATGCGCACGAGCAGATAGAAACCGACTATTTTAAAACAGTTCGACACTCTCTCGTCTCTCGCTTTATCGCCGGTACAAAAACGGCGAGTAAAAAAGAGGAAGGGTACGAGAGAAAGAGAAAGATAGATTCGGAATTCGCAGCAGCGATTCGCAGTTTACATCGACGAGAGAGAAGATCCGACGGGGCTGAGAGTGAGATGCAACGAGAATGTGTACGCGAGAGAAAAAGTGAGAAAGATAGTTAAACCGAGGGGTTGTTCCTGTCGTGGGCGACCGTCAGGCGGCAGAAGGGTGGAGAGGTCTCCGGGCACGTGGTGCCACTATTGATTTTAATTTTAGTGAAAGGGGTGGAAAAATTAGAAGGGTGGGCCGAGAGTCGGAGCGGGCACTCGGCAAGCGCCCGCGAGGGCCTCCCCCCCCCTCCCCCCAGCCAAGGGAAGTGGGGCTTTGCGCACCGGAGAGGAGAGTTCTATGTTACTCCTGCTGCTCAACAGTTTCGCTTTCATTTTCCTCTTTCCTCAAGCTTCGCTCCCATCTCCCCCGTTGCTCCGTACTCCCGTTACCAGCTAAGCTATCCAGCTACCTAGATAGCTCCGAGTTCTCTTTTCTCGAACTCTACAACGGAGATGGAGTGTGCACCGCGATGTTCAGTAGGGTTCGTATAACGCGAAGGGTGAGCGAGTTAGCGAACGAAGATGAGTACGAAGGAGAAAAAAAACGCGGAAGAGATGAAAAAAAAAAAAAAAAAACAGTCACGAATGAAACGTGCAGAGAAACCGGCGAAAAGAAGGGAGAAAGAGCGAACGAGAATGTGATGGCAGTGGAAATAAGAGAAACGGAGAAGGGATAGGATACGGTGGAGAAGAGAATACGCGAAGGGAGAGGAAGAGATCGCGAGACTTTCTCCCACTGGGGTACACCTCACCAACTACGAGGGTATGAAGGCATACGAGGGAGAAAAAAAACGAGAAGAACAAACTCTCGACTATGTAAAGTACAGTAAGGCCTCCGCGGTGCGAGATGCTTCAAATTGGAAAATCGGAGGTTTCTCTGTTCACGTTCGTCGTCGCGACTCCGTGCACGCAACTCTCCTCGTCTGCCCCCCTTGCCAACAGCGATACGCGAAGCCTCAACGAAACTCTCTCGTCTTTCTCTCTGTGTACCGAGATAATTCTCATTGTGGCACACGAACTACACAACCCTCACGCACTGCGTCGTCAACGCGTCTCGCTCGCTCGCTCGCTCGCTCTTTCACGTATCGCAGATCAGACGCGCTTCTTTTTTTTTACACCCTCTCCCTTATATATTTATCTATGTGTAGCTGCGTTGCAAGCCATATAGCGGTATAATGCATGTATCTCGTTTGAAGGGTGAGGATGCGAGAGAATGATGCTAAGAGTATATATCTTGGTACACGCCTACGCGTAAACGTACGAAGCGAGAAAAGAGAGGAAGAGAGAGGAATACTCTGGGTGCAAGCGATCCTTTGTCAGCGACTAGATTAAAGGCCCATGCTGATGGGACGTCAAAGGAGAACTATTAGCGGAGATGGGTAATGCAATATTTTGCACTCGAAGTATGACGGAATCTTATGACGAGACTGGGGAGTCGCTATAGTCTAAGGGAAAAACGAAGAACGAGACGAGGAACAGAATGAATAATAGCGTAGCGTCGAGTAATGCTTCTTCATACAAAGTGACGCGCCAAATGCGCGCGTATACGTGCGAAAGTCCTGATCGAGTCAGAGATCGAAATAACAAAATTTTTTATCTTGAATACGATCTCCGCATCTGCTGAGAATCGGTATAGTAATGCAAAACGCGATTTTATTGAGACTCGAAAAACAAATAAATTCGGATTCTTGTTATGAATGACGCGATCATCTCATATTCGATCCATTCTCATCGCGCGGAAAAAATATTTTCGATAATAATAATTCTGCACAGGTACATTAACTCTTCGAATCCCGATATTTTTTAATTTTTCGATATTAAAACATACGAAATAAAAAAAAAATCAATTTCCTTCAGCTATCAGAATAGTCGATTAGAGTCATATGAGGTGTTAAAAAAAATTACATAAAAGAAGATTATACACGTAAAATAAAATAAGTAATGCGTCGAATCTGCGCGACGGTGAACGAGAGCTTCCCAATTAAAGCGCGGAACGACGCCGCGCGTCAAAGGGACACGAAGGGGAGCGTTCGGGAGCGCGAAACGGATAGCGAGATACACGGATAAAACCGGCAAAGATACAATAAATGTACGCATTGCGCAGCATTAGTTGATTAAAATATAAAAGAAGGTGGTGCCGGGGAGTTGGCGAGGGAGGGGGGGGGGGGGGGGGAACTCGAGTTCGGAGTTAGGGAACGAGAGGGACAAGTAGAGCCGTAGAAGTGAAGAGGGATGAGAGAGGGCAGGCAGAGGCGAGGATAGAGAGAAAACGACGAATGAATGGATAGGCCAGAGGGGTATTTCAGGCGTCTCGAAGGAGGAGAACCTCCAGCACCCTCGGTACCTCTCACTTCAGCCCGTTTCGTCGATCCCTCTCGTTCTCTAACTCTCTCCCGGTTTATACATACTCTCCGGCCTATCTGTACATTGAAGTATGCTACTGTACACGCTTTTCTCTCGACGTTATTCTATCCTCACGGGAGCGGGAGAGAGCCAGAAAATAAAGAAGAAGGGAAACGTTGTATGTATACGTGTAAGATAACATACATAGAGTATATTTAAATTGTGAGGCCGGGAGAGTAAGGGTGGTCGCGGAGAAGGAAGAAGAAGAAGGAAAAGAGAAGAAAAAAAAAAAGGCGAGAGAGCACAGGCGGCCCGGGGAAAAGAAATAATCTCCGAGCTGTATTGACGTTTCTAGTCTAACTGTGATTGAATTATGCATGAGCACACCGGTGTGCGGAATCAACGCGGTACACAAGTAAGTTGTATTAGTGACGAACAGTCGGTGGTGGTGTTGAAGAACCTCCCATGCCGTGTGGCCTCATACATTATCGATTCTATGATCAAACTGCATAAGATGACTTTTCAGCTGCGCCTTTAGCGCTTTACTTTCCGTTCAAACTTTTCTATTCGCCAAAAAAACTTTCGACAACAGATATAACGATAACCCCGCATCACGATCGACGCGTGGTGTCAATTGTTTCACCGCCATCAAACTGTTTCGACGAGAACACGTCACGCAAAGCCGATTGACATTACGTGTCCGGTTCGTTTGTATAACGCGATAGAACTGAAGAGGCCAAATGGCCAACACGCATATTTGAGGTTAGAGCGGATATTGTTAATTATACATATAATATCGTATTCCCGATAGTCGACACGTTTGTCACGTCCGTAAGCTGAGAGACGATATAAACTAAAATCGTCTTCTCATAACGATGCTTTGCCACTGTACATAGAGATATCTCGTTGACAATCTTCACGTGGCAATGAAAGCAAGTCTCATCGCTATTCACTATGAAAGACACGAGGGTTAACGGTACGTATTGTTCGGGAATACACGAGATATTCAACTTCCTGCTTGACTCTAATTTTGTCTCGTTTTGGAGACGCAAACAAGTTCGTTATTGTAACGCGACGAGCTCAGCAGGTGTCGAGGAAAATCGTGGGTAGAATGGGAACGGCTAAGGGATGAATCTTGAATGAGATTACACATGTGCCGATGATAATGATTTACTTGTTTGGCTCATTGAGCAATTTTCCTCTCGTCACTTGGGCGCGACAGAGAGGTTACGAGATGTACAATCGGTTCGTATCTTCCGGCGTGCGATGGATATAACGACTGGAGCATCACATCGTCGGGGGCGAGCGAGACAAGCAGAGGGGTGAAATAGAGAAACTGCCGCACTGCTCTTGGCGAGGGAGACATCGGGTCTAATGCGAGGGACTATTGCCTTGATCCTTACCCAAGATACATCAAACGATCCCTACTGATGAGCTGTCGTTTCAACCATTTTTTTTTTTTTTTTTTCCTACAACTCTACGCAATTCCACGAAGAAATTAAGTAGATTAAGACGAAACTCCAAAAATAGTTAATCACTGGTTATCACCGCGAAAACGAATGGAACAAATCTGCATTGCTATAGTTGCGAAAATTCATTGTTAAATTAACTTAAGGATTGTAAAATCATTCCGAAATTTGGAAAATGCAAATGATACGAGAAAATAGGACGAAACGATTGTCGTTTTTTTTTCGATTGTCGAAAATTTCGTATCTTCGATCAAATTAGATGACTTTTTTGTACAATTTCTTATGATATGCATCAGAGCCAAAGTAATTCATCATTCGATAGGCCATATTTAATTTATCCGTAATTTAATAATTACTAATTCAATTTATGATGTCGTTCTGGTTTGTTATGCATATAAGAAGGTGCAGTTTGCGATGAAATTTCGATCTAATAGGTTCGATCTAAAATAAAAATTCATTGATGATACGCCGAATCAATACTATTGTTGGTTGTAAAAAAAAAAATTAGGTGTTCTATAAAAATAATGGGTCCTGAGTTTAAAAATTAAAATCAAATCCTACAATTTTTTTTTTTCCGGAAATATTGAAAAAATGAGTAAAAAAGGATACTAAGAAGCTACTCGGCATTGGTGGTTTCTTTTTTTTTTTTTTTTCTTTGACGTTAAACAGATTCGTGTTTAACGTTTCGAGAAAAAGAAAATGTTGAAAGAGAAGTGAAAGAGGAACGTCGGGTACGCCATTAGAAAACGACAGATCCTGTGCTGGTAGCGGCGGGCTGATGGGCCGAGGTATGGTTGCCAGCGATGGTGTTGCGGGGTGGCTGGAAAAGTTGAGCCCTCTCCGGCAGCGGGCGACCCTGCCAGAGCGGGAGAGCGAGAGAGCGAGAGAGAGAGAGAGAGAGGAGAAAGAGTCACCCTCGGCTCGGTTCTGTCCGCATCATCCCCACTACTACCTCTGTTCCCTTTTATATTTTCATAACTAATCTGCGCGGTGCGTACTATTACGCTCTCCGCACATTTTATAACTTTATGGATTTTCCTATAGCGCGTCCCTCACGTACTGCTCCTCCCTTTCTGCCCTCCACTTCTCGGCAACCTCGCACAGCCCTCACTCGTGTACCCACCAGCAGCAACACCCCCTCTCCCCCTCGTCCTTCTGTACCCCCCTTACCCATTCGCTATTCCCCGACGCGCGGCACACCGCCATAAAGTCGCGGAATAAAACGCGTTACACGGAACGTTGCATTGCTCGAATTTTATACATCGAAACAACGACGGGAACGAGAGAGATAGAGCCGCGGTAGCGCGGTAATGCTAGAGCGGCCATGCGCGTGTTTTCACGTATACATTGGCCTCCCAAACCCCTGGATAAAATAGCGAGTACGAGGCAACTCTGTTGCTGTCGATGGCCAGACGAGGCAGATAGAAGCTTTTTTGTTACACACGATGAGGTAAAAAAAAACAAATACAGAAAATCATTGTAAATCCAGGGACCATTATCTATGTCGTTGGGCGATAACAAATTCATTGGATATATTTCAAATATACAAGTTGAAATAAATAAATTTTACGGTAAAAAAAAAAAAAAAAAAGCCGTACAAACTCTCGGTAAAATTTATAATAATAGAACTATACCTAGCAGCATAATATTCCTCGTCATCTCGTATATTCTACGCTCCAGATATTTATCTTCCTTGGGATAATCAAACGAGGAAATCGCGCCTTGGATGCTTTGCATCGAAGAATCTTGAGTTATAAATAGAAAATAGAAGGCTCTCGGTGTGTAGGGGAGTTGCGTTGTAATGCTCTCGACCGTCAAAGGGGTGTTTATGCAGGGTAACAAGGGGCAGAGAAAACGCGCGACAGAGGACGAGAGTATCTTTCGTAACCACAGAGATCGTAGAGCTTGATACCTGGATTCTGTGTTACGTTTGTAAAAAAAAAAAAAAAAAAAAAAAAAAAAAAAGAAAATTCGACGGGAAATAACTTTCGATCGTATTAATTCAACGGCTTTCCGAACGTTCTTGACGTATAGTACTTTTCTCCATTCGTTCGTTGTGCGCTAACCGGAGTAGAATCGTCAAATAAAAATCTGACGAGTGCAATCGAAAAAAAAAAGTACACTTTTTTCTTTTTTTTTTCAATATAACAGGTCATTTTTTTTTATGCGCGAGTACCACGGTACGTTGCGGGCGTTGAAGGTCAGGAACGAATGTTTTTTGGTCCTTTAGTAAAATCAGGGGAAGCGGATTCGCGAAATTTGATTGCGCATTAACGCACTCGTACATTTCGTATAACTACGCAACGCCCCCTCCGCATTGGCAAAAGCCGAGAGTCTTTCTATCTCTCTCCCCCTCTCTCTCTCTCTCTCGCGCTCTCTCTCCCTCGCCCTCTCACACTTTTGCGAGAGCAACAGCGAGAAAGGAACGGTGTAGCGGAGAGCAGAGGGTAGTTTAATTCCTACCACCACCGCGCACCACCGGGCAAACTCTCTCCCACCAATAGCAGCGAGCAGCGGGTAGTAGTAACAGCATGAGGAAGCCTTGCGTCTAGGGCAAAAAAGCTTCGGATCGATACTAAAATGCCTTTAAAATCACGGATTTTATATCTGTCGAGGGGTAAAGGGGGAGGGAGCGAGAGGGGTTCTCGGAGGGCCTATCCTATCGCGGGGGGGGTGCGGGGGCTTTGGCTCCGGCTTCGCTGGACTTCGCGCAGAAGCTGCTGCTCACTCGCGGAGAATAATTCTTATATTTCTCCGCATTTCTCAATCTGTTCGAGATAACTCGGCTAAAGCTTCGCTGAATAAATTTCGATGATTTTTTTTTTTTTTTTTTTTTTTAGTAATAATTTCTACGTCGAAACTTCATTATAATTCGAACTATCGATTATTCATAAACCCCCTACTCTCCTCTATGCTTTCATATTTACGAGAGCAAAGGACGAATTATATGCGACGGCACAAACAGCAGTTTTATATCCAAGTTTTCTTAGACTCGCGTAACGAGTGCGATCAAAAGTGAATATGTTATAACGTTGGTTAGACGTCGAATAGTCGTTTGTAAGTATGAGGGTGACGCGATGAATGCGAACCTATACGAACCGTAGTCGTTTGCAACCCCAATTCTCCTTGAGCATTCGTAGTCGTCGTCGTCGTCGTCGACGTTCGCACACCCTCGCTACGAGCATAGGGCTACTCTCTGCGCACTACGGCGCTCTTTCGAAACCCCTCGCAATTTTTTTTTTTTTTCTCTTACCCGCTATGCCTCTCTCACTCCGGTGAAACGGAAGAGAGCGACGTTCGGCTAGCGAGACGAAAGTACGCGCGCGGCTCACGGTGATTAGAGGGTCAAAGAGAGACGCTGCTAAAAACTCTGGCGAAACTCCGCGCCTTCCCTCCCCCTCGGTGAGATACTGACAGAGAAAGGGAGTGAGTTAGTGTATAGCGAAAGACGAAAAAGGATATGCAGAGAGGTGGCAGAGGTACGAATAGAGGACGAGGGAGAAAAGAATAGTCGGTGCGAGCATGTCGAAGGCGGCTGAGGGTTTTGGGGACGCAGGGCGGGGGTTGGGAACGAGGAGGAAACAAGACAGGCGGGAGAGGCAGCAGCAGGCTCCCCTTGTTTCATTCCGCTTTTTAATAAGGACCTCGTTTGGTACTCTAGGCTTTAAATAGATCAATACCTACGTACTTCATCCCTGGCAACGAACCCGAGCCCCTTTCCCTTTTTACCCTGCGGTGTGGCCTCCTCCCTCTTTGTTACACTGTACCCGACTCACTATTTCTCTCTTCTTTTTACCGTTGGCTACTATACAGCACATAAACGTCCTATCTTTATTTCTCCTCATCGCCGCCTCGTCTCGCACTCATTCAGCGATATTCCAATCCTCCCCCGCTGTCGCCCAACACGGGTTCTATCCACCCTCATTGCGACTCTCTGTCTCACCTCGTTCGCTCTCTTTTCACTACTTTACTCTCCGTATACATATATATATCTCTGTATATACATATATCTCACTCTCTATTCCTCTTCGTCTAGTCGTTTGTCCCGCTTTTTCACTCTTCTATCCACCTCTCGGTTTTTCCTCCCTTCGCGCTACCTCACCGTTACACCCTCATACCATCAACGACACGACTGCTGGCAGCAGTGGTGGATTCGGCTCTCTCTTTCTGCCTTTATCCCTTCTTTCTCTCGCGCACTTTTACTCTCTTTCTCTTTTCACCCCGTCAGTTTTGCGTTTGCGAACTTCTCGCTCGCGCCAATACCGCGGCCAACTCTACAACACCGTCGGGCCACCTACGCGTTGCGCTGCCTGCCGCTGCCAGCATCGCGCGGCTCGTGTCCCGCTTTTTCCCTTTTTTCCCGTACTTCACGGCCGCTTTTTTTTTCAACCGCTTTTTATTTTCAAACTCCTCTCTTTTTCTCACTTGCGCTTCCTCTATCGTACGCTAGGTCGGCATGTTGGTTTTTTTTTTTTTTTGTTCGTCTTTTTTTTTTTATTCCCAACGCTCTGCGTGAATGGGCGAAATGTAGGTAGGAGAGAGGAGTTTTCGCTTTCTATACGCGAAGCCGGCGAACGGGCGCGCGCGGCGAACGCTCGATGAAAACGAGAGTCACGTATACGAAGAGAGCGAACTATAACGAACGAGCGTGTGCGGCCAACGTGAGGCAAAGTGCCTCCACGCATCCACACCCGACACACACGTGGGCTTATGCCGCTCTTCTTGTTCCTCTCTTACACATGGGAACGCTCTCGCACCTCGCTGCCGCTGCCTTTGCCCGAAGCGTTGACGCCAACGTCAGCATAGTTCTCGGACAGTTTTGCGATGAATATATATATATATGTATACATATACAGGTTATAGCGGAGTGGTACAGATTGAATGGTGTAGCGCTTGGTACGAACGAGAATCGCGGATGGATACTCTCGCACGGCTTCCGTATCGCAGCTTTCCAACCCCCCCAACGTCATACAGGGAGAATCGCACGTGCCACACAAGCACCAGCGATGTTTATATAAACGCGTTCCCGAAGAGGCCAGCGATACCGACACGAACGCAATCCGGGAGGCACGACGCATCGACGGGATCGACGATGCGGTGATCACGAGCCTGGAAAACACGGTTGAACCGCCAATTGGCATCCGGCCGTTTGCTCGCTCGTTTGATATCTGACGCCTCCGCGCGCGACCTGATGATTCACATCGGTTACGTTAAAAATTCCTCTCATGAAAAATAAATAAAATAAAAAAATAAAAAAAACATAAAAAAAACTACAGCGCAATATGGAGATGAACGAGAATCGACGTGAAGCTGTGTTTATTTTAGACTTATCGATACAGCTTATGGAAGAAATGATTGAGCAATGAAAAATTCGTGGGTATAAAAACATAACAGTCGGAAAATTCATCGAATTTTGGTTTAACGAAGCGCAGTTATAGTCGGCATATTGCGGAGAAATGTATGGAAACAAGCTGACAGGTTGCGCGCATCGTATGCATGAATTGCACCTTTTTTTTTTTTTATTTTTTATTTTTTTTTATTACCGATCAGAACCCACGCGATGCCCGAGGGGCGAAACGCGTTGCACTGTTGCTCAGCGCGATACTCTCGCGTTCTCTTTTTTTTTTTTTTTTTTTCACGACTACTCCGGGTGCATCCCTCTCTGTCTCGCAGCACCCTCACTTTTTCTCGCCACTCTCGTTCACCGATGAACGTGTGTGTGTATGTGTGTGTCTGCCGGGCTTTTTTTTCACGGGCGTTCACGCTGTGGAAAGGGTGATTTGTCGACCTGACCCCGAACACGGTAGCAGTTGTGGGCGAACCGTGGGAGCGTCCTTGACCTATCGACTCCAAAGCTCGACGCCCCGAGTCCGGAAGTTGGTGCATCAGCAACGATTTCAAAGAACCAATGTGTCGCCTCCATTTTTTTTAACCCTCTCTTCATTTTTTTATCAATTGTTTAAAAACAGAATAACAATTCGTATCTTTGGATCTCGCAAATTCGATGGTTTATGACCGAATTACGCAAGTGTAACCAATTCAAAAAGAAAAACATCTTTAAGTATAACTTTCCCCCAAATGATCCATTAATAAACGCGCAACTATTGCAAAGTCTTTCTATTTTTTTATTATTTTCAAAGGAGACTTTCATCAAATGATACTTAGAGACAAATTACGTGATCTACGATGTCATAGATGAATTTTTTTTTTTTTCGGTTACGAAATGATCGAAATTTATCTACTGCTGTGATAACACTCTACTAACTTTGATTCGATCGCATTTTGAAAATCGTACCTAAAACATCGAAGGAATTTTTTAGATTTTGTTGTTGAAGCGTAGTTAGCCATAATACACGAATGGCGTCGATGAGATATGACATCGTCCATGAATTGCGCTTGCATACATAGAATCCGCGTAGCATGGTGTAATTTCCGCGGACCGCCGCAAAATCAATAAAAGAAACATTACATTGGCGGCTGGCAGTACGTACTGCGTGGAGGGCCATGGGATTGGATGGGACGCGATGGAATGGGTCGCGCGCAAGCGTTCCTAGACTCCCTGCCGCACAGCTCTCGGGCCCGTTGCTGGTAACGTGCCGGGGCAGCGGCGGGAGACCCGCAGAATAGGAAGAGGAAAAGTATAGAGGAAAGGAAAGGAAAGGAAAGCAGCAGCAGCAGCAGCAGTGGCAGCAACCAGCACAGTCTTATGAAATATAACCTCCTTACGACGAAGCTTGATTTTCAGGTGGGGGTGACGGAAGACGCTGCGGGGGATGAGGTGGAAGTTACAGGGGGCAAAAGAGCGGACAGAGCGAGAAACTAGAGAGAGACGACGGCGAGTGAGAGGGCAACTTCTCGTGGAGGCGATGTCGGAGAACAGCGAAAATGTCGTGGGAAGGGTGACTGGAGGGGTTACCAAGGGGATCCATACGGTCTTTATGGACGCGAGGACTCCCTGCCAGCTTCCACGTATCATCCTTATTCACTTCCTTTTATGTTTTTTTTTTTTTTTTTTTTTATCAAATTCACCCTTTTCAACATAATCGCACACGTGCGCGACTCTCGTTTACTTTGTATAATCGTAGATTTATGTTTATACGTTCTGCAGTTGAAAATTAATTAATATTTAATTATTACTTTCGAAACGCAATCCAGTGTACATTTATTGATTTTGAATTGAATAATTAACGAAATACATATATTTATTTTGAATTTAGTAATAACATTTCGTAAAAAAATAAAACTATTTTATCGTTCAACGACAGACGAAAAAATAACTTTTGGCATTTTTCTTCGATTAATGGGATTTTTTTTAATTTTTGAATGAAAAGTTTAAATATATTGTTACAAACGTTGCAGATAATTTTAATTAAATTGTGGGTCATTTATTTTCATTGATCGATTCACGACCGTACAGGGCAATGCGAAACATTATCGCCTTCGATAAACGTGCATTGAATTATTGGGTCTTTTTAACATACTTAATCCGACAACGAGTGGCAATATATCGCGTGACTCGTATATTGTATATCGAACAGGAAGACGCGCGGCGGCCTCGCGTAACCACCAATCTCGAATCTCATCCATTTGTATGTCTGCAAGAAACTTTCGACGTTATAACCATTCAAATCTTTGTACATCCATTACGCGGAACACAAACGCTTCCTTCCAGTTTATTCTACTTCCCGTTTTCATTCAATCCGTACACGTGACCCATTCCTTTATGTCTTTTTTTAAGGAAACACGTGAAAACATAAATCTCCTACCGACGGTACCGAACGTTTATTAAAAGCAGAATAATGCACAGGAAGATCTGAAAAGACCGAGTCTAATTATAGTTATTGAAACTTCGCAATTTTGTCGCCAGTGCCATGTTGCAACCGTTCTGGATGATGGATGAAATTTTTTTTTTTTAAATTGGTCCTAAAATTGGAATAATTAAAAAAAAAACAGAAATAAAAAAAAATCGTATGAAAAAACAAAAAAAAAAAAAAACAGCTATAGCTAACTATAGTTTCTTTCTATAGACAAATGAAAACCTCTGTCTATGTCTTTCGTAAAGAAAATTCATTCTACTCGGACGACATCGAGAGTTTTTATTTCACTTTTGTTTTTTCCTTCGGCAAATTCGACAAGACTGAGACGAAACGTGAGTCTCTCGAGTAACCTCTCGCGTCCTCGATTCCACGAGACGATTTCACTGGACGAGCGTGAATGCGAATTGCCGTCATGTACTACGGGGATCGGCGTCGAGTGCAGCGAACGGGGGAAGAAGCATTGCCGCGTCGACCGGGTTCTCGTTGTCGCACACCAAGGTCATCACCGCCACAAATGGAAAGTAAAGGAGGATATTACTCGATCGTTGTACGCGCAACGAGAACTCGGTAGGGTTAACCTTCTACCCTTCTCGGCACGCTGCATTATATAACAGTTACTTCCGGGAGCGTTAACTCCTCGTATGTTTGCTTCCCCCTGCGCCCGTTCTCGTGAAAACAACCACAGGAATTAATTATACCAATTGATTCCTTCGTATCCATGAATATTATTATCCGTTCAATCATTCCTATTTAACCTGTTATTCAAAAAAGTACCAACCGGCAATGAAAGTCCGAATAAATAGTGTAAGAAACGAAAAAAAAAAAAAAAAAAAAACAGTAGCCGATGATTCACCCCCACAGGCGGAAGTTAGCACAGAAGTAAAGTCGTCGCGGTAAGCCGAGTTGTCGTGACGTCCGGTTGTATCAACCGTCTGGCTAGCCAAGCGCTATTTTCATATAGCCCGTCGCGCGGGACCGACTACCGACGTCTACCGTTATCGCAAATTAGACCATACAGAATCTCAGATAACGCAGTTCTCGCGTGCATAATACACGCTACTGGCTGCGTGTGGGACTATGCGTGTGCGACAATCGGTTTGCATCGTGCAAACCGTTGTAATACGATGTAGCCATTCGTTTATACATACGACGAGCGTCTAGCCTATCAAATTACGTCCACCGGTTGGGAGTTATATTTTTACGAAGACTCCGTCGAGGCTTTTATACGGTAATCGATTAATCGTGCATCGTCGTTTACCCGAAGTGCAAGCGGCAAAAGTTCCGACAACGAGTATCGATTCGATATTCTACAAGAATTCATTATCGTATCGAATGAGATATCGAAAAAATTCTTTAAAATTAACGGAAGAGACCGGGAGAAATCAAAGTTATTTGCGAACCACTGAAACTCTAGTCGACACGACATCGACGACGCCGACGACATCGGGCCGAACCGGGCGTAAGAGACGAAAAGTCGCGAGAGGGGCCCCCAAAGCTCTGGAGGAGTCGAAAACCTCCCGTGAACCCGGCATACCCCCCACTCTATGGAGGCCATTCTTTCGTTTGCCCCCCCCCCCTCCTTCCTTCCTCATACTCCGACGATTGGGAAACCTGTATGTTCCTAAATGCATTCTAGGGATTCCCCCGCCCCCGCGTGTCCACCGTTGAGGTCCGCATCGAATGCGGCACTAAGCCCCACCATCGCGTTGCTAGGCGTCTTCCTCTCTCGTTGCTAGGGCCCGTTTCGCCGTTCACCATAAGCCCACCCCACCACCGTCGTCCGTCACCGAATAGAGTCCCAAAAATGCATTGGCTGCAATCGCGATAGGGAAGGGAAGAAGGGGGGGCCCTCTACATTCCCCTCCGTTCTCCGCTGCTCGCCTAACCGTCCAATGCACGATGGAAACCAAATGCAACGGCGTGGTTTCGTTCTCGCCTCTTTCGTCTCGCTTTTTCTTCCCTCCTCCCCTCGTGGCTTCTCCAACCAATTTCTTCTCCTACCGTCTCGTTCTTCGTGTTGCGCGCGAGTAAGTTTTTCCTTTTTTTTTTTTTTTTATTATTTTTCCATCGTTGTTACACCTTCGCCCCGGCAGCTTCCTACTCCTTGGCTCGGGTACGATTTTGTACGGATCCCAAACGCGCACCAATCCGTGTTCCCCTCTAGTTGCTAGGCCCACTTACTTCTCCCGTTTTTTTTTTTTTTTTTTTTTTCTCGCGACTAGACATATAGGTATATTGCACACTTTCGAGTCTGCGCGCTGCGCACCGAAATGCCGGAGTGATGAAGAAAAATTTTGGGAGAGAAAGAGAACGACGGGAACGAACGCAGTACCCCCGGGGGCCCCTTACCCCACCTTAGGTGCAACGGCCTAAATGCAATTTATTCCCCGGGTCCGAGTTTCGCAAGTCTACCTTTTCTTTTTTATACCTAGGCTCGGCCCCGAAGAGGCGCCCACCTCCCATATCGTCGGTCAGCACCGTCATCATCGTCATGCTACCATACAGTATATATACCTTTAACTATAGTGCACTATAATATCAGGCGGAGAGGAGAATGCACGTGTGGATCACCCGAGAGAGCTTGCAATCTCCGATATCGCTGTTGCGGCTCTCGTATCTCTCTCACCCCGCTGCAGCCTCGTCAAGATGGAGAACCGACGTTGTATAAGAAACGAGTTGAGGATCTCTCCCTCTGTCTCCGTTCGGTTAAAATAAAAAATTAAAAATATATGCATATATATCTCTCTCTATATGTGTATATATATATATACTATGCATAAGGCTGCAGCTACGTGAAACCTGTCACGTATGTAAGACTGTATTTCGGAGCTTAGCTAAGAGTTCCGCATTTCGATATCGCATTCCTGATAACTTCTCGATTAACCTCTGACTACGCAAGTAGTCACACAGACATAGACACTCACAGCGTATTGTTAGGGTTTGATATTAAGTTTTGTTTGTGATAAAATAAAACTTCGATGTAATACCCGTTAAAAGTAATGCAAAGAAAATCAAGAATTTTGAGATTCAACGATGCATAGTGAATAGTTTAATTGTAAAAATACTCATTAAATACTAATAAAATGGTATTATTCAAAAAGTATTATTGTTGTTATTAAATTAGTATTATGAAGATCGTCAAAGTTCAATCTTAGTAATAATAATTTCCGAAATATTGTCAATGCAATTTCTGATCTTCGTGTTCATTGCACTACGTTTCGATTTCATCAACGAAACACTTCGACAAATGGACGATTTACGACAAGAGTAATTATAGGCAAACGAGGATCGCCGTCCGAAACGTTACAGTTCTATGGCTCATTTTCAAGTGTAACGTTCTTGACGATGAGCGTCATTTCCGTAAAAATCGTATACTCATCAAGATAGCGACTCGATAAGATCCCTCGAGAACAACTCATCTTACTGTCGAACGGGTAAGTTTATCGAATTATATTAAAATTCTGCGTTTTTCGCTAATTAGGATAAAAAAAGATTGCGTAACGAGTAAAATAACTGTTTTATCATTGCATGTTACGATCTCATAAAAATGGTCCAATTAGACTCGACGTTATATTTATTTTAGCATCAAAAAAACATTATTTTAGACAAGCTGAATCGTTCGATCGACAAAAATTTCGTTGAAAAAAAATCGTTAATCGGATCCTGAGAGTCTGCATGCGGCCCTGTCTCGTTGCTAGAGACTCCTCACTCTCTCTCTCTCTCTCTCTCTCTCTCTCTCTCTCTCCCGCTCCCTCTTTCTCATCTTCGCCAAAAGTTGCCGCTGGCGGGTCTGTTGCCTGTTGCTGCTGCACCTAAATGCACTATCCCTCCGTGCCCCTCGCTGCAAGACCGCCGCCGTACCGCCCCACTCGGACTATCAGCCTATTTGGGACTCCCACCATAGGATCGCCCGAAAAGTGCAACGGCCTAAATTCGGGCGTCGGGGGAAGTGGCAGGGGCCTTGGGCTCCCCACTCCTGGCTTCGGTGCAACAACCTGATTTCTAGACCCTCTCTCCCCCCCTCCCCCTTACGCCCTCACCCCTCGTACTTCTTCTCTTCGTCTTTCCTCTTCGTTCCTCTTCGCTACCTCGTGCACGCCGGGCTTCTTTCGAACGATTTCGAACGCTCATCCCCTCGACACCATCGCGCGCGGTCGCACTCTTCTCTCAGCTACTTTTGCTGGTAGCACTGGCCCCGCTTCGTCATCGTTGTCGTCGTCGTCGTCGACGTCCCTAGAGCCATTCGTTTCTCTCGTTCCACGAGTCCTGTCCACGTACAACACGGACCTCGCCTACTTAATGCAATCGCTAGGCGGTTTTCGGTGGCGCCGCTTTTTCTTTTTATTTATTTTTTTTTTCATCATCACCCTCTACCGCCCCCTTTTTCTTCCCTTGTCTCTCCGGGAAGCCTTCGATTTGCTTCTTTCTCTTCGCGACTCTCTGCTCTATCCTCATCCTCTTCATCATCATCATCATCATCATAGTCATTTTTTTTGCTCTTCTCCATTTTTTTTTCTTTTTCTTTCCTTCACTCGCCCCCAATCGTCTCCGCTTACTAGCTTCGACGACGATGAGCGCAATACGAGATGTGTATATATATATATACACACACTCGACGACCAGAAAGAGAAGGTTCAGCTATGGCAACTAAGGGGGCGAAGCCCCTTGCTTCGCGGGCTTCGCTATACTCCACGACGCTTCGTGGCACTCGCCTCTCGGTACCCGTTTCAACGATCCAACGCCTCCCCCCTCTTTCTATATACTAATGTAGGAGAGAGACACTTCGTGGGCATATGTGCGGTATAACGCGTATGTCTCTTGTAACGTCGTCATTCGAGACGCACAAAACGATGCGTCTCTCGATTAAGAAAACCCTATGTGGCTGAGAGTAGGTGGCGATGACGCGCTATGTGCAGAATCGGTGTCTGGATTACCGCTGCGCGATCGAGACGCCTCGGACCCCTATGATATTCGCTACACGTACAATCTGACTTTTTTTTTATTCCTTATTATTAATAACAAACGAAAATTCAATGGAGTTTCGTTTTAAATTATATGATCGCTGCACAGATCGATCGATAATCTGATATAAACTTCGCGCAGTTAGCGCCCGTACGCCGCGATAGTATCGAAAACAAACGAAGAAGCCGCGTGTGCTTCCGGTTATAAGAATAATCGATTCCGTGAATATTCGGTGCATCGCCCGCTCAGGCAGAGACCTAACGAAAGAAAGAAAGAGAGGTCCGGACACACGAAACATGAACGGGGAGTCGATGCTCTCAAGCATGTTAGAGCCTCGTGCGCAACGAAGTCCAAGTAGTCGTGAACAAGCGGCCCCAGGACTGCTGCTAATTCTCAACGGTTTCGCGTTGCCCTCGAAGCACAAATAACCGACGCCACTGCCATATATACTCGCTTAGTTCGTTTGGTACCATCCTTTCGTGAGTTTCACACGAAGCCCGGCTTTCACATATTACACTATACCATATGTATACGCGATGTATTATAACGCATATATATATATATATGTATGTGGTACCTCTATACGCGCATGTTTAACGCGCCAGTCTTCATACGTTTTTTAACGACAGACAAAGCTAAACCGAATTTTATTCTCTCGTCGAGACTCTGGCTATTGCTTGCCGTTGCTGCTGCTGCTGCTGCTGCTGAAGCTGCACCGGCACACGCTTTCGCGTACAGCTTCGTCGTCGTCGTAGTTAGTCGTCGTCGCGTAGTCGTCGTTCGAGGATCAACGCCCCTGAAAAAGTTCTTTGAGCCGAGGTGGACCACCTGCCCACGAAAGGCCCACTCTCTTCTCAGCCCCGACCTCATACCTCCACCGCCACAACCGCATCGTTCTCTTCCTTCTCCCTCCTCCCTCATCCCTCCTTATCCTACTCCTCTCTGCTTCGTTTCTCTTCTTCTTTCTCCGTTCGTCTTCTCTCGGTGCACTCTGCTCGCTGTCCCGCGTGCATTGGCCTCTGTTGACTTGACTTAGCCACTTAGAATCTACGAGTTTACGTTATATTGCGCAAAAAAAGAAATCACGTTTCGAATCAATGACTCCGAACTGTTGCTCGTCATCGCTACTCGGAACTTCGCTCGATACAATGGATTTCTTTGTTCGTTTCTATCCTCGCGCGGATTTTTGCGATCCGATATTTTAATAGGCATCGCGAAAAGGACTTTATACTGCACTACGAGCGGTTAGACGGGTTAGAAAACTTAAAGACAACATTTTTCGAATAGAAATGCCGCGCATGGAAATTTAATTTGTCTCGCATCGCCTCGGATAATCGATATGTTTTAATATTTGGAGAGTTGTTTTTCGTATTGATAAAGTATATCTATTTTTTATGTATTCTGCGTAGAGTATTGGCACCGAAAAACTTGAAAAGTAGCCGCACTTCATAAAATTTCGTCGCTTACAGAAGAATAAAAATGGTTGAACCGACTAAATCGGCGCTCGCGCGCGGCAAAGCGAATAATCGGTTATTTAAACGAAATAATTGTCATAGTAAGGAGAGAAATAGTCAATTTTACTTGCAGTTAGTAAGATTAACTAAGTATTTCTTTCGGTAAATGAAATATTTGTTTCGCCGCTCGGAAGCGCTGATTTTGTCGATGCAACCGATCTTTTTTCTCAATTCTTCATTAATTAATTCAGTTTATCAAAAAAATTATGAAAAGAAGTAGCAAACCAGTGTGAGCGGTCGCGACGAGTTTTCAACGATGAAAAATAAATTAATAAAATATGTTCCCTCGAGCGATGACAATCACGAAACTCACGATAGCGCACTTTTCTAAACTGGATTTCGAAACATAATTCAAAAAAAAAAAAATTCTAAAGTTCGTATCGCGTAAATAAAATTTCTATAGGCATTCCGGTGTAATGACATAATGACATAATTTGATAAATGGCAAATGTATAGGATAATGGTCATGAGAACGCACTGCGGGTTTCGTTGGATCCTTTTTTTTTTTTTTTTGTTTTTCTTTGGATATATTCCCTCCTTTTAGCCTCGGAGCGTTTTCTCTCTTCGGTGCAGTACACATAGCCCGTTTGCGAAGCCAGTCTCGTTTATCGAGGGTTTTTTTTAGGTGCAATGGCCTCAATCTCTAGGGCCAAATTTTTTTTTTTTTTTTTCGGCGATGCGTGACCACCGTGCGTGCAGCAGCAGCAACAGAGGCAGCAGCCGCAGAAGCGGTGTATGCGAGGCTAACGTACTCGCGCAATCCGCACGTGTACTCCACACTATGCATTCCCTCTCTATGTATGAACACTTCTCGTGTATTAACTACTATACCTAATGTACAGTATCCCATGTGTGTGCGTACGCGCGCGCGAACGCGAACGCGGGACGTTGCGTGCTGTGAACCGCACACCGTACACCAGTAACAAACGCACCAGCAGGCGATGTGCAGGATGGCCCACGAAACTTTATTTTCAGAATGTTTGATTTGAGAAAGAAATAGCTCCGCAAAAAGAAGGCACATCGATGTGTAAAAGTTTATGTATCTGGATGCATGCGTGTGGGCGCGTGTATGCGCACAGTTCGGCAACACAAAGGTTTCCTGACTCCTGTGAAACTGCAGACAATATTTAAGAGGTGCTTGATCCCCGATAAAAAAAAAAAAATAAATAAAAAAAAAACACGGTTTTGCGAACGTTATCGACACACGAGGTTATATGAATAGATTTCTTTTAACACCATTCCCCGCATTTGCATTTGCCCGCTCGCAGCAACGAGTTACCGAGAAATTATCGAGTATACAAAGAGAATCTTGCGCGTTTTTTTCGCTTTTTTTTTTGTGAATCATTAATGAAAATTCATGAAATTTTCTCTCAAGAGTGTGCGTATATTAAAAGTAATCATTGCACCGCCCGTCATGGGCCGGCGAACACGCTCCGAATTTTGTTTCTCTTTTATGTGCGTTTTTTTTTTTTCTTCTCATCCTCTAACCCTACAGCGATTGTTTCGTGGTATCCTGCCGCCCGTGCTGTCTCCCACATGCTCCCGGTTTTTCGGCCGAAGCGAATCCTCCACCGGCTATTACTGCACGGCTACTATACCGCTGGCATAACTACTATACGCTTTCGTTCAAGAGATCCGTATCTACTTGCGACTCGACTCCAATGTGGCGAGTTAGCGGAAGACGAATTTCTCTGCTAATATATTTGCAATCGACCGCAATCACGGCGTCGGCCGATCGACAATATACGACGAAATTATTCCTTATTGTTGTATTATTGTTTCTTCGTTTATCATTTCGATACAATTACTCGATGAAGCGCTACGATAAGCGCGAACCGTAATGACGATAAGGTTCGATATTTTGTTGATAAACATATCGATCCACGATTCTCAAGCAATTATACTTTCGTTGAGAGAAATAATTGACCGAAAAATTATTCGATTTTTTTTTAACAAAAATCGGTCGAATTATTCGTGACACGTGGAACGACGAATAGATCATTCTTAATGAAAGGAATATCGGTATAATTTTAATTTTTTTTAATTATAAATTTACCCTCCTAACAGTGGCTCTCTACAATTCACTGCTATTTCGTCTCGATAAATTAATAAGTGAATAATTGAAAATCTGAAATTAGTCGATGTTTCTGTACCGATCCCTTCACGAGCATCGATAACATCTCCAATTACGATTCTAGAAGAAATAAAAAAAAAAATTCTAAAATTCTATGAATTTCTCGCGTTAGTATAAAAACATCACGGGACTGTCCTTCTTCTGTCTAAGAAGTACGGTCTCAGACGCCACAATGTATACTCGGACTATGCAAGATCGCCGGGAGAATTACAATGAGCGAAGGAGACACGAGGAGAGACACGAGTCAAACAAGCATTCGAGAAACTATACAGGGAAAGACATACTTGTTACATATGTACTTCATTATCGCGCCTCTTGTGTTAACTCAACCGAGAACGGCGACAACAAACGCTTAAACGTACAAAGAAATTCGTGTCTCTCCGGAAAGATTTTCTTTTCTTTTTTTTTTCGCCGACCGATGCATCACCCGTTTCGATACCGCAAAATTCACTGAACAGTAATATCGAAGCGTTATTCGGGCGATTCGTTGAATTTATATAATTTACAAATTGCCGATTCTGCTCGCGCATATTTCGTGTTCATTGATCCCGGGTCACGGTAATGATAGGACGAGTTCTCGAACGTTGGGTTCGTGCCTTGCTGCGTTATCGAACTGCGAATGAACAATTGCAATATCGGTGAGGTAATCATATGAAAATAATAAACGAGATTCGTCTGCATACAAACAAAAATGTAAAGTATTTTTGGTTCTAAATCGCTGCCGATGTAATGCACGACAAACTATTAATAAAAATAAAGATATTCGACGAACGCCACGGGGTATTTCGTATATATATCGTTAACGGGGAAGAGCGGCGATATGTCGACGAAAGAAAAAAAAAAAAGAATTTATAATTATCTGAAAATTGGAGGTGCTTTCTCTCGACGATGTTTAATTGGATAGATGGAGCGCTTAATCGAGCAAATCGATATCAGTTCACCGAGGTATTCCTATTGTAATTTTCGTATCCATGATAATATCTGATGCTTCACACGGCCATTGGGATGCATTACGTCCCGAGAGCTGTCCGCGATAATTGCGGATGGATATTAAAACGAAATAACCGATACTTTCGGCAAAAAATCTCGCGGCCCGGTTGCTAAAAGCAAAGAAAATATAAGAAAAAAAAAAAAAAAAAAAAAGAAAAACATTATGACGCCGATTATCATCGATGACATTACTACGGTCGAGCGCACCGATACCGTCAGCCAACTTCCAGTTTTGAGTTAATACGTGTGTCTGTGTTAACGTAATTATTTTACCTACTGAAATACACGATGTTACAATAGTTGAATAAATATACAAAACGTATACCTACGGTTAACGTATTATCAAATTACCCTCGATGGAAAATTTCGCGTGCAAACTTAACGGGATTAGCATTGGAAATTTTGACGCCTATATATACACGTTGCGGAAGTAACCTTTCGCGCTCGCGTGCTACCAAAATCGAAATATTTCCGAATCGCCTATACACACCAAACACACCAACGATGCCGATGGAAGAGAAGAGAGAGAGAGAGAGCGGAGAGAGAGTCGCATAAACGAGAAATCGCTGACGATAAATATTAATCATTTTTGTTTGTCGTGTACCGCAGCATTAATAACGTTTCGAGTCCGGATGCACTCGTCAACAGGACTACACACTATCAGCATCGTTTCGTACAAATCCGATGAAACTCTCGCGAAATACGGAAGGGGTAAATCGGGATTTCGAGGGGTAAAACGGGGCTACACAAGGGAAGAGGGAGGGGGGGGGGGGGGGCGCTTAATGCAAAAACGTTGAAATAACAGAAACGCCCAATCGAAACGCAATAATTACAACGCGAATATGTAATTTTAGTAAACAAAGTAGGTACATAAATAATAAAATGCGCTATTTGCACGAGACTCCCCGTTTGTATTCCTAGTGAGCACGAATTTAATTATACTATGGGCTATCCTCGTTTCCCGGATTTTGATGACGGGGTGAGGTCGACGAAAAAAAAAAAAAAAAAATTACGTGTAATTATCGATTCCACGCCTCTCGTAAGTATAATGGAATAAAAAAAAATGTATTGTTTAATTACGAAAAAAAAAAAAAAAAAACAAAAATGAAAATAAGCTGAAATAATATTTGATCGTAAAACGTACCATTCACATAAAAGATATTGTTACACGATCGCGATACAAGAATTTAATGAATAAAAAAAAAGTGCAGAGCGTCATTTATATTGACTTTGCGAGATATATCACAAAATAACTGCGTGAAAAAAAAAAAAAAAGAAAAAAAAGTGCATCGTACCATGCAGCAGGTACGAGCGAAACCTTAACGGTTCATCATTAGGGAGCCGTTGAGACTCGAGACGAAAGCTACAGTTTGCCGAAGTATTTCGCATGTACTCTCGAAATATGTTTCTTAAACCCGTTTTGTTCTGTCGTCATCGGTCGCAAAGGTCGATCAAAGGCGTGAAACGAATTTATCGGTGTATCGGAGTACGAAAATGATTAATGAAAAATGTTAATAAGAGTATTTCGCGTATTGGCGCAACCGACAAGATACGGTCTGAACCGCACCTTTACCATAGCCGTCACACCCGAAATTGCGCGCGAGGGAAGTTCACATGGGTAGTTTGCTTATTGCTAGACCCAGTGCACGCCTAATTATAACTATCTTACATCTACTGGACGCGGTATTATTAAGCCGAAATATATCCGTTGTTCCGTTGCCGTTGGCTGCTCTGTTTGGTTCGCCAACGCGCGCATAATATCGTATGGGAGTTGGCGCGATACGGGTGCACTACGTTGTAACATGCTTCTTACCAGCGTGTGCACATGAGCGCATTAACAAACCTACCATCGGTGAAAAAAAGAAAAAAAAATGCAAGGATGCGCGTAATAATCGTGTATTACATGGGCTACCAACGTCCGGGAAGAGAAATTCCCACGTGCCTTCCACGGTGGTTGTTCCTTCTTATTTCTGTGCCGATGGTGTCCACCACCTGATTTTCGAGACAAGTTACTAACCGATTATTTCCGCTCGAGATGTTTTATGACAATACGCGACTGTGACTACTTCGCACATTCAATGACTCGCCGTACAGTGAAATCGAAATAAAAATAATTCGTTTTTTACCCAATTATCATCGTTTGGTTTTACTCCAAACCAAAACTGATATCGGTTTCGTGTTTCGAAAATATTGATCGAATCTATCGGAATGTTAAAAAAATGCACAATGCGAGTTAAAAAAAAATGGGGTATGTCAACAACAAAAGAAAAAAAATTTCACTATTTTACACAGCCCTATAACATCGCGAAAAACGGTTTGGTAACGAGTACCCTACATTGTGTGTTTTCTACCGCAGTACACGACAGGGGCATTCGATTTTATTTTATTTTCGTAATTCCATCCGAAAGCCGAGATATCACCGTTTGGAAAATACCGGAAATCGAATATTCGTATTTTTTTCCGCGACCATCGCGAATCTGTCACTTATTTTACTCCCAGATCAACATTTCATTTGTGACTTCGTGTCGGAAATGAAAAAAAAAAAAAAAAAATTTTTTTCGTATTTATTACGAAACGTTTCGAAGCCGTAGGCGCTGATGCTGTTAGTTTTCATAAAATTACGAACCGGTTATCAAAAAAAGAAAGAGGGGTGGGGGAAGTACGAGGATACGTCATCGCACTGCGATACAACGGAGTCACGAGGTACCTACTCGTTAGGAAATTGATTCAATCAGCAGTGTTAGTGGACGCATGCATGGTGTCGATGGCATCCATATTAAAAGAGCGACATATATATACGTATATCGACGGCAAATCGCGTTCGCGATCGAACAGGGAAGGGGTTGAAAATCGTCGAGGACGGGCGGGAGCGGTGGAGAGGCCGATCTAGCGGGGTGCATTGTGAAAATTTACGACGATCAGCATGCAGTGCGGCTTATATACGTTTGTATATATAATTTATGCAACGGTGTCGTGAAATTTGCAAACGAATCTAAAAATTTCTCGCCTCTATGGGAACGCGAGGCTACAGAGCGCGCGCACACACCACACTCGACGATTTCATAACGCAGTTGCATCATCGAGCGCCAGGGCCAGTAAACGTTATGCTTATCCGATGAATACTCGGTTGATTGTAGCGTTACGGGGGCGCGCGATCGCGCGCACGCACGGGAGAGAGAACTCGGCCCATCGAAATGCTCTTTCAGCGACAGTGTGTATATATCTTTCTGTTCGTATGTCGTAGTTTCGCATGTGCCGTTCTCGCATATGTGTGCAGTTCTTGCCAGTGGACCCGCGCCGAGAGTAACGACGAGGAGAAACGAGCGGTTCAAACGAGGGACGAGCAAATCGCGCGAAGAGACGCACCTACGCGATTCGGCCACTTTGCTTCGTGTGCTCTTTCTGTCCTCTCTTTCCCCGTCATTGCTATTAGAATCGGACCGCCAATTTCACATTTGCAAAGGTTAAAGGCTCAATACTGTGAGTTTTGCTCTTACTGAATTTTTTTTTCTTCTATTAATAACAAATTGTATTTATAGTACTCGTTCTCGTAGAAATAAGGTACATATACGTAAAAATATATTAAAGGTATATAAAACGGGGACATAGAAGGGGTTAACGTAACATCGCGTATTTTTTTATTTCGTACTGAGAATAACTTGCTGTAAGACCCGTTGGGCTTTTTATTTTATCTAATTTATTTATCACTGATTAACGAAAGATATCGTTCTGTTTTCCGTGAGAGCCTAACGTACCGCAATCGTACAAACGCGCGTAGGACGACGCGGTTTCGCAAGAAAAAAAAAAAAAAAAAAACGTCTCGAGGCACGCAATTTCGACCGGACTTCCGGTATAGAGATGGTCTGAGTATACGAGGTGGTGGCTGCCTACAAGCTCTGTCCAATTGAATGCATTATTTATTTCGGGTATCGTCGAGCTACGAGGGTGAACAAGGCGCTCTCGGAACATCGCGTGTTACATCGTCCCGGTAACGAAGAAATTTTCCCGAATCAGCAAATGAATATGGTTTCGTTGGGCATTTCCGTTTCTTATATTTTTACTTTTTTTTTTTTTTTTTTCGACCGCTATAGCACATTATGGGTTTAGAACGTGCGTGTGCGATGGGAGACGAGACCCGATGTGCATCCTTGCGAAATTAGGGTCTCGAAGTTTTTTTTTTAGTCAAAGGATTATATGGGAACCTCGATTATGCGAAAGGGAAGCGTCTCGTCAAAAACTGTCATATCCTCGTCGCCTTTCTCAAAAGTCACGTCGTTCTACTTGAGAAAATGTTTCCCAGAATGGAAAAAAAAAACAATTACATGTATCGCCGTTCAAAATCTATTTACGAATTTTTTTTCGTGACACCGGATATGGTCCTTACGAAGCGACGAATTATTAGTGTGTAACGTCCTCTCATTGGTTTTTCAACGTCATACTTTCAAACGGTTTATCGATATATCGCGAGCAATTTATTTAACGCGAAATCTATTAATGACTGCTTTCTCTGTCGATAAATTGTCTGTGAACAATCGAACTTCGCTACATTTCCTTGCGCGAGTTTTGACGTATCGCGGCAAATAGAGAGGTTCTCCGTATACACACAACGGGTCGCATAATACGCAAACTAAAATCTCAAATGACGTAGAAAACACAATATTTAATGTATTCATAAACGAAGCTACGATTTACCGTTCTGGATATTATAAAAGCGTTGGCAAAAATCCCCCGGGTACTACGAAATATGCATATTAATAACGCGTTGTATGAAAACGAAAAAAAAAAAAAAAAAAAAAATCCAAATTGGTATTCGAAATGCATAGAATCGTTGGAGCTTTGTGAAGGAATTAAAACGAGCGGTACATAGGGGGATCGAGGGGGGGAGGTGGGTCGGTTGATGCATTCGGCTCGAAATGGAATCGAGAACGGAAATTCAATTTTAAATTAAAGGGATTTCCTGTAATTTTTAATTAACGACGAAGAGCCACGAATAAGCTTCACTGTACGATCGAATATGCGAGAATCGTTTCGATATCGAGAGGGGGGGCGGTGCGGGAGGATGGCGTGGTGTATTATAGATGAACTGAACTACTGTAATTCTGAATGATTTGAAACCGACCAAGAAGTTTGGCTGCGTGGTCCTGTATGCTCTCCGCAAGCGGCCGAATCGAACGGACGTGAAAATTCACGAAGGACAACGATCGGACAGCGACGCATAGTTCCACCTGCATAGCTGCGCTCGTCGCGCGACTCTCTCTCTAACGCGTAATCAAACTTTAATGATAAAGTGTAAGAATACCCTTTCTATTGTTTAAAATCTTTCACTGTCAACGACAATCGAATGTTCTATTACTGTAAACATTTTTGGGAATTTAATTAGTTTTTTTACGATCTCTCGAACGAGCGAAAATCCAACGGAAAAAGATCGAAGCGAAATTAACGAAAGTATGAAAACGTTGTGCAGCTTGTCACCAAAATAACAATACACGAAGGCGCTGCTTATTAAATCATATTTGTATCTTCCGGGCGAACGGATTATATTTTGATTATTGAATTTAAGCTGATAAAAAGCTCAAAATGTATCGGTTTCTCGGTACCAAAACTGTGTATTGATTTATCAATACGAATAATTATAAATAGTTTCTTGTCTTTCACATAGGTATTGGAAGCGATGTACGAATGTATTTAAATTATAGACAAATATAACATCGATACTACTTTTGTACATTGACGACTCTCATAAAATCGAATCTCCGGTATCGTTAGTAAACCGTTCATTTAACGTTTCTATGAAATTTCAGTTAGAAACTGTAATGAAATTAATCGTTTTTAATAAACGACAAAAACGAGAGTAACGCGAATTATACGATATGAAAAAACGACCGCGGTGCCGAGTTGCAAAATAAATTATTTTCTTCGTCGTTCGTCGAGTAATCATCGTTTCGTATCTACGTCTACGAGCTGAGCAATGCGAGTTGCGCGCATGTGATGTATCGGTTATAAAAAAAAAAAAAAAAAAAAAAAAAAAAAAAAAAATACGAAAAAAATTCGTCAGCGTAATTGAAGCTCTAGGAAGCGACGGAGGTATACGGTTGCCTAAGGCGTCGGTGCTGCTGTTCTATGATGAACGCGAACATTCAGACGGAGTCATTGCATTCTAGGAGAGTCGCGCGAATGACATACATATCGCGCCTCCGAGGCACGACACGGGGTTGTGTGACTAACTCTTTGTCCTGCGGTTTAAGCATTGTGCAAATCCTTGCAGTTTCGTACTTATATATACGCTGACGAGACGCCTACTATAGCGAGTGTCATCATAGTCGACGGTACCGTCGTCGACGGCAAAGATTTCGAGACCCCCTCCACCATGTCTCGTGTCACTCGACGTGAATTTTCGAGGGCAATTGGTTGCACGACGAGCGAACAAGTCTTGCGAAACTTCGAGGTATGCGAGTGACGCGACCGATGCTTAAGAATTTATTATTTATAGAGCCCCGACGAACGAATTTGTCGTGACTTTTGGCAATATTACTTCCAAGAAGCGCAATTGTATACGCGCTCCAAAAATTTCTTTGTATTGTATATAGATTACATCATTGACAATGAAAGAAAGAAAAAAAAAAAAAAAGCAAAATAGCAACATTTATGAAATCGTATCGTACGCGCGCTCGTTAACCGCGCGTTTCGCGAGTCGCAGTCGTTCGAGACGAAAATTTTCATCGATCGTCAGACTGCTGTAAAATTCCATCGGAGAGAATCTTCGTTTGCGTGACTCGGATTGATTACATAATTATCAGAAACAATGTGAATATATATAAGGTGAACTTTGCGAGGTTTGGTTACCTTACGAGACGAGATAAATTCATCTTCCCCGTTACTTTTAATCGATTGTTAACGTCTGCAAAAACATATTTTGGACCGTAAGCGGACGCCGTTAATTTCTTTTCATTTCCAATAACGATTCTTATGTAACGTACTTTTCTTAGCCATCATAGAAGCATTTGGAGTTAATGTGCAAATTAAATTTGCATATCTTTCGTATTAAAAAAAATGATCATTATTAAGGCCCTCTATGATAAAATCAATTAATGCATTTTAACGGCATTTTTTAAATACACGAATCCAAAAAAAAAACATTGTGATTTCAACGAAAAGACGTTCAGAACTTTCCAGAACGATGAAAAATTAATACAAATCTTCAGAATAATTTATATTTCATCGGAAATTGTTAATCTCTATAACCCGAAAATTCTTCGATCTATAAAATTATAGAGATTCAAATTTTCCAATTTAATTTAAATAAATCGAGAGACTGAGTTATATTTCGTCGTTTTGTAACATTTCGAATGAATTTATATCCACCATTTTTTTTTTTTTTTTTTTCGTTTTCTTTTCCGTCAAAACAAAGCTTTTTTTTCTACACGGAAGCAGAACAAAAAGTTTGGGATTTTTATGAATGTCCGCGTGGAAAAATGAACGGATATCTTCGTCAAAATAAATAAAGATAATATCGCATCGTCGAAGGTTCGGACTTCTCCGAAAGAATCATTGGCGAAACGTAGTATACAACATGATCGATTATCGTTCGCGTGCAACGCGAGATCGGTGATCCGAAAGACACACGTTCAGCTCGAGAAGAAGCTTATAAAGTTGCAGAGCTCTACACGAAAGGAGGCGGTAGGAATGTTTGTGAATTGCCACGGCGATGCCCTCGTAGAAAGCGAGAGGACGAAAAGATTTTTAACACGAGAGAGATTATCTAACACTCGTTCTGCGATGTGTAGTATCGCGTGAAAGCCTTCGTCGTTCTCGGATAGCGTCGTGGCTCGTCGTCGTTGCAATCGTAGGAGTGCGGGCCATCGAAAGAAGAAAAGGGGAGAAAAAAAATAACGAACGAGGAGGAGCAAAGAAGAAGAAGAAGAAGGAAGAAGCGGGGAGAGGAAAGCGATACGAGGATTGGAAGTATAGTATAGTAGATGTGTCCGAAAAAGAGAGAAGCGGGAAGGTTTACAAGAGAGGAAGGTAGAGGAGGGAATAGGGCCCCGAAGGCCGAGCATATATTTCTCTCTCTCTCTCTCTCTCTCTCTCTCTCTCTCTCTCTGGTGGGTAGGCGAAGACGGGGAAGAAAAGAGAAGAAGGGATAGCCAGAGAAGATTTTGGGCCTCTCGGACTCTCTCTGCCTATACCTATACCTACATACCTTCCTCTATACGCCGCAAGAAAACGGAGTAAAGGAAAGAGCGATTGGTTAGAGCGCTGAGAGGAAAGAAAGGGAAGATAAGGTGAATGTCCAAGGGGCCAACCTGTTCGGGGTTCATGGCCCTCTTGAGCGAACTAGCAAACTGCTCACAGGGAGCCATCCTGCCGAATCTGCTAGCAAGCAGCGCAAGGGCCGCAGCAACGAATTCAACTCATATCGGCCAAGCGGCACAGAGTCGAGAATCCCTTATTTCTTCGAGAATCTTCTCCTTTCGTTGCTTCGGAAAGTAACCCTTTTTTTTCTTCCCTTCATTAAAATTCTTCGAGACATATTATTTTTAACTTTCTATCTACCGCGACGAAGGAATCGCTGTAAAGCAGATAGTAGACATTATATTCTAAGAGCGCACGGAAGGGTGTTTAGTAATCCATGCACGGGAGCGTTCAAGCATACGGGAGACTGGGCAACAATGCTCGGCTGGTTCCGAGGGTGAACGAGAGACCATCCCATAGGTGTACATATTCTATAACATTCTCCTCCCTTTTTTGTCCTCATTTTTATAAAACTCCGGCTTCGCGCACTCGGATTTCTATCGAGTGTCGAGAAGAGAGTGAGATTCCGTGTCGTTAGGACGGAAAACGGAGCGACGATACACGCGAGAGATCAGTGAGGAGATTTTTCTATCTTATCGTTCCTAATCTTCATATCAGACATAGAAAATAATTTCGACATATCGCGAAAAGTTACGATTTTTTTTTTTTTTTTTTTTTTTTTTTATGACCGCCCAACTTCGCGACCATTTCGTCTTTATACTTCGTGTTTCGCATTGTATCGCTTTGTCGTATATATATAGATATATAGATTATAAGTTTTTTTGGCCACCGCTTTGCCTCCGTTACTACTACTCCCCGTTCTCCCATTGCCTCGAGAGAATCTTTCTATTCTATTATCCGCGCTGTCCTTAGGATTTATTTTTGGAGGAATCGGAATAGCGTCCGCGCATCTCGCGAACCCACTTCCATACCAGAGGCACGACTGGCGCATGCAGCAGTTATAACTCATTCAAGTCTCCCCCCGCTGTCGGAATGGCGATGTCCGAAGCTACCCTTCTGCACTCATTTACCGAGGACCCGCGATCCCCAAGAGCCTTTGCTCTACGCTCGCCAAGAAATTTAGATTCGCGATCGATGGGGAAAAACTTGTCGGTGACCCGCCGAGTCGCTCGCGACCGCTGTCTCGACGAAGTTGTCTAGTTGTACCTTTCAAGGTCGACCTCCTGCAAATATCGAACCGCGGATTGAGCCAACTTTTCGCTCTCGTATCCGTACCCTTCGCATCTCGCGTGGCAACAAAACCCGATTTTCCACAGTCGTAAAATTTTATTCCATTTACGTTCTCACTGGTAGCATTGGATACGGTAAAATTTTTTTTTTTTTTTTTCTTACCCGAGAATTTCCGATTTAAATATTACGAAGTGCAAATAATATGCAATAATAATGAAAAGTATTTTTTTCAAAATCCGTCTTTAATTTCTTCTGATTTTCGGAGAAAAAATAGACGAGGTGAGGCGCATCTCGTAATAAAATCATTTTTTTTGCGTGTCGTTAGAGAGCGATGAAAAATGTTTAAAAAATATATATTTTCCATCGAATCGAAGAATCGGAGAAAATATTCTAATTCACATATTTTCGAGGTATTTTTACGCGAAAATTCGAATTCAATAACTGTTGTTTTTTTTTTTTCTACAGTCAACAGGGACATTTGTAACCGTGGAGAATGAAAAAACATTTTTTTATTGTTTACGCGCGCGACGGAAGTTCCTCGCGCATAGCTTCCGCTTTCGGCATCGCGGTGGTAACAAACGGGGCACGTACGCTGATAAAACATCGTAATTAAGTGAAAACAGGACTCGTCGATTTTTTTTAACGTTAATCGCTTCTTTAGATAGGATCCTGTGGTCAATGAAAATTCTTCGAGACTCATTCAGCTTGAAATGTTGGAAATACTCTCGTATCGATAATGAGCAATCGAATCGAGAAACGGTCAAAAATTAAATTTGCATTTCCCTTTGAAAAATCAATTTGAATGTAAATCACTCGAATATTTTATCGAACGAAAAAAAAAAAAAAAAAAAGCTTTGAAATTTAAGCGATCGCTCAACGATTGTCAATTCCCTGTCGGAATAAAAAACTCTTACCATTTAAATTTTTATCGGTAATGAGAGAGAGGACCGCCCGTCAACTAACGTGAATAGCCGGATAGAGCAAACAATATCGTCGCACACTGTGTTACAATCTTATCTCTCGTACTTGTAGCATATAGCGAACAGTGCAGTCGGTATCGTGTGACGAAATTGCGAATATTATACGGGTTTCGAATATTCGCAACATTGGTCGGCGCATGCAACGCAAACAGGTGCAATATTTTTCCAGCTAATCCATTTTTTGTCCAAACAACGATACACGTGTATCGCGACGAATGTTGTTGTTAATTTTTGAAAAATTTCTTATTATCGGTAATGTAGACAATGGGTAAATAGTAATTTGCAATTGTGTAGAATAATAACGAATTTTTTTTTCTGTTTCGAGTAAAATATTTTTCGTTCCGATCGTTGACGCGATGTTCGTGTATCTGTGACGTTTGTTAATTTTTTTTTTTTTTTTTTTTTTTTCCGATTTCCTTATTGATGCAAATGCTTGGTGTGTGGACCATACCGCGAAACCCGAAGCTACGAGAGCGCGCAACGACTGTCAACAACAGAGAATTGGAAACTCTCGTGCAGTATGTAACCTATTCGAGTTGTTGAGCGATGCCGGCGTATGTATCCGCGTCTCGATTTACCTTACGCGAGACCACAAATGATACTCAATGCCGGGGAGATTGATAGTAGGGTGGGGCTTTCGAGAGTCGATAAGTGGGATTAATCCAAAAGATCGAAGGTGAACGCGCGCGTTTGAGACACGAATCCACGAGAGAGTCATCGAACACCACCATCCAGATATACGAGTTTCTCTCAACTCAACCGATCCTCTGATGCTTGGGGTACTTATATCGCTTCTACACCGGGAATCCTCGAGTTTCCAAAGGACTTGTTGCAGCTCGCGGTATTCGGTAAATCGAAGACACAGCGAAACATGGATCGACCTTCTGTATTGCGCTCTTTTTTTTTCCCCTGAATTACGCAACAATTTCGCCAATCTGAACGCTTGCAATTATCAGCAACGAGAATAAGTTGCGAATAACACTAAATGAATGATTAGTTGGAAAACATACGCGTGTTGTTTTTTTTTTTTTTTTCGCCTGTGGCACGACCTCCCTTACCAAAGTAATCCGTACGTTTCGAAGTCGTTTGGAGTTGTCGAAAAACAAAATGGTGTATTTTGTGATTTAATACAAACCGCGTATATCGAACGATTACCGTATCGTCGTATAATTATTGGTCGGTTATTGCGTCAGCAAATATAGACGTCGCCGTTGCTACGCGAGTTTATTCAACATCGAGATTTAAATTTGTTGCTTAACAACGGATGAGCCTCGAGACGATCACATGCCGGGATGGGGTTTGGATTCACGTGATCGCTAACGTAAACCAAATCCAATTGCGATCTATTGTAATCGTCAGTGACGTCGGTCGGCTGTATTTATCCGGAAGGGAGGGGGAGATTCTTGTTAGTGACAGCATCGGCCATTGTACCGAATTTCAATTCAGGAAACCAACGAATCCCGAGATTTTCGTATCTCCGACAATGAGAAGGAAGCGAATTTGTGACAACGTTATTACATAAATCTTTGTAACACCAATTTACCTCGTAAGTGTTTAATGCTTCTGTGCGAATATATTTCGACCGGCAGGAAGACACCGGATACCCTAGTAAACACGTTTCTCTAGTAAATAAGCTAAATTTGCGGGGAAAGAACGGAAGCTGTCCCGACCAACACCGTCTTTTACCTCCTCTCCCCCTCCCGATAGTTAGGGTAACTTCGGCGCTCTAAATCAGTTATGTCAATCGAGCAACGAACTTTCACATTTACGAAAAAAAAAAACAAACGCCGATGCAAACAAAAATTATTCAAAATCAAAAAATTTCGACCGTATGTAAAAAAGAAAAAAAATCGTATAATTAATTCACGAAAAAAAAAAAATGTATCGAAAAACTCGTAAGATATATATTTTTCACTTTTTTTTTTTTTTTTTATTGGTAATGTTAGTTCAGATAGTTTTTATTGTGCATCAATTTATATCGTATTTCGAATAATCATTCATTTGGCCATTTTTGAGAGATAAAAGTAATAAAGGATCGATTAATGTTATTCTGTTGAATTTAAGGTACCGTGACATCTCGTATCGAGGCAATGCGCATTGACTGGGGATTGAATACTTTAGCGGGTGTTGAACGCTTCGCGGTGAGGTTGAATAAGTGATTATTCTTCATCGTCGCCCAGTACATCGTTGTCACGTGATCGAGTTCCGCATTTAACCCAATCCTCATAACTCAGTCATAGACTCATCTTTCGACCTATATGTTTGCCCGCCTCTCGACAATGTGCAGAATCGAACTGTTTCGGCCCGATTTCCTTCACTGACGGTCCTCACATTTTCGAACGACTATCTTTTCACATAATTGACAAATGGAAATGCCTGAATCGACGAGAGTTATAATTCAATAATCGTTCACAACGGCACGAAGAATCGTTCGAGAAATAAATTTCCATACCGCTCTCTCGTTTCACAATGAATTTTCGTGAACGAAACTTAGAAACGAAATTATTCATCGCATTGTGGATATTCGGGAATTAATATTTTCGGAGTCTCAGCGCGCAATCGCGCCGCGCCACGGTGTGTCCCAATTTTCTTTATTCATTAATATTTCACGTAAAGTCGACGCGAAAAAGCGACTCGCGGCCGGATACGAAATCTTATATCCCCGACGAGACGCGATCGCGTTAACGAAACGAAGAAAATTCGAAAATTCTGTTCTGTCAATTTACGATTAATAACGGATATACGACGAGCGCGTTAACGCGCAATCGCGAGAAAATGGAATTAACTATTCATTAATATAATTTAGACAGGATGTGGGAGTATAACATGAATTGAAGATCTTTACGACGTATACGACGTATTCTCGTAACAGCGCAATGCCTACTTGCGTTTCGTGTCATCTCCTCTCGTCCGTGTGATTCCACTTCACAACGACATACGAGTTTCATTCGGAATTTCGTTGATGGTGTATTTCGACAAATTTAATTTGAAAAACCTCCGCAGCGAGGGAAGAGATTCTATTTTCGAATAGTTAACACACTCGACATCGAAGCGGCCGCACGGATCGCGCATACATCGATGTTTCGAATCGATATTTGCATTGTCAGAACTACGCTTCTTCGATTCAAAATAGACGACGACGTCCCAGATATTGTTCATACACGTTAATACGACCTGCAGAGAGGTACTACTGGATTCGATGATTTGCACGTTTTATCGACACCGTCACGAGAAACGTTTCTCGAATAACAGACTCGTAGCTCGGGGAGGTATTCACAACGTTGCCAGTGCGACAACGTGACGAAAAAAAAATTAATAATAACGACAGATAGAAGCCGATAAAAAGAGGGGGAATATAACAAACGGTCAGAGATATTTTCGATGTTTTCTCTCGTCTCTTCGATTCTTTGTTCGATGTTAAAATCGCCTTCGTCGTTTGACATTTATATGACGTCCAACGCCTCGAATCTGTGTCTCAGTTATGTCAATTATGAAAAAGTTAAAAATCCTCGATCTTTTTTTTTTTTCTTTTTTTTTAATTCGCCGGATTTCGTATCGCAACAGTCGATAGTTCGATGCAGAAATGAGTATACATCGAGAACGAGGATAATTGGAAAGTTTTTCACGGTAGCGAAAGAATTCATCTGCTTTTGATTATCGAATAGTTGGGACGAATCAAAAAAGTATATTCTTCATCGAGATTTCGTTCTTTTGGGTGATTAGAACGCCGTACAGAATATCGGAGAGTCTCTATTTCGTCACTAATTTAATTTTACAGTTTCGTTTATCTCTGCGGACTTCTATATTCGTGCAATAGACTAAATAAACTATCCGCTAACCGCTATTGCCCGCAGTTCACGCCAATCCGCAATTTTCAAATACTTAAAACGACAACGTGACCAAAAAATAATTCACCAATTACGTCGTAATTAGTGATGTGTGTTTGAATCTCATAAATTTCAGACCATTTTTCCATAAAATTATTCAGATTTCACGTAGTCGCAATATTTTCGTAAGTCTTCTAAATTCGTAATTGGAATTTGAAATTAAAAAAAATCAATTACCACCAAACAATAAAAACTTCACTATGAAAAAAAAAAAAAAAAAAAAAAAAAAACAAACAAATTAAAAATGCGCTATTACATTTCTCGAATAAAAAAAAAAAAAAAAAAATTTCCGACTCCCGATCGCGAAGAGGAAAGAAAAAAAAAAACGTGTTCGCAGTTCAAGGCTCTACAGGTTTCCGTAGCTAGGAAGGAAGGCGTGCAGGCATCCGTCGAAATATTCTCTCTCGCGAGGTAAGGCGTGCAGAAAGTGAGACGGATAGACGGACAAAGAGAGAAGGAAAGAGTGAGCAAAGAAGAGATTCGGGAGTCGAGGAGGCCGCAGGATGCAGTCGAGCAGCCCGAAGAGAGTCCATTGCGCTTGACGAGCCGATGGGCCAAGAGAGAAGAAGCGGGTTGGGTTGGGGGGGAGGGGGGGGGGGGGGAGAGATTTCGCGTGCACCTCTATACGTACGAGTCGACTCGTTCGTCGAAAAATCCTCGGGACTATTCGATGCGGAGCTAACTGTACATAAGTTTGGCTATGCATGGGCTAAATGCCGGGTCGGGTTCGCGAAGTAGTGAGGCGCGGAGGGAAGAAGGGAGGGGGGGGGGCCTGAAAAGAGAGATGCGAGGGGACGCAGAGTCGAATGAGTGGGGGGCCCCTGGCGATGGAGTTTTGGCAGAATCGCGGGGGGATAGGGGGTTTTCGCATTGGGGGTATTCGGTTCTCTCGTAACGTGGAAGGAGTTCGTAGGCCGAGGCGGGGTGAGTACAGTCGTGCGGGCGTCCGTCGGTCCGTCGGGTGTATAGGAAAGAGGGGCACACGGGGAGTAGAGGGGCCAACAAGCGCGGGGTTTGGGGAGGACCCGGCGTGCACGAGGAAGCTGATTCTCGTAGTCGTCGGTAGTTGTCGTCGTCGGTAGTGGTGATATCTCGTTGGTGGGGCAAAGAATTGGCGTGTGGACCATGACAGAGCCGCGCAGGGACAAGAGGGGTCCTCGCGGTTCGTGGGCTCCCTATGCCGAAGCGTTGATACGAAGCGGTGGTAGAAGAGAGGTGCCCACGAGGTGGGGAGATTTTGCGCCCCTTAAACCCCTCAGTTATGTCCTCCCACCCCTGCTCCCGACTTCGCTTATTTCCTCCCCTCTCTCTTTCTCGTCAACACGCCGCGGAGCCTCTCTTTTGCCGCTTCTATCCGTACTCGTTTCGCTATCTTTCTCTCTCTAGCTTTGAGGTTATCGTACACTTTCTCATTCTTTCCTTCATTCGTTTTCTCTCCCCTTCTGTCCTCTCGTGTCCTCTCTCATCCTCGGTTAATCTTTCTCTCTCTCCCTCTCTCTCATTCTCTCTCGTACTCACCCGTATTCCTTCCTATGAATTTTGCGACACTCAATAAAAAGTGGTTCCACGAGGTTAACATTTCGGTAACTATACCTCGAGTATATACCCGCCGCCACCGCCGCATCCGAACACCGGAGTTGAGCCCCTATAGCTCCTCGTCGTAACAAACTCTCCCGCCTCGCGTTCGCTCGCTCTCTCGCCTCTTTTTCACGATAGTCTCTCGCACAGGGGGATATATAGTATATACTTATAACCGACGAACGAAGAGAGGCCGGTCGCGGGGTTTTTCGGGAGCGCGCACGCTGGCTAGCAGCCTAGCAGGCTAGAGGGCCTCTCTCGCTTTTGTGCTTCGTCCCGTCTCGCACTCTCACTCGCTCGCTCGCATTGGCACGTAATATACAACACACGCGGGGACTCGGGCACGAAAGACGGGGCGAGAGAGGAGAAGAGTGAGAGAGGCGCGCGCGAGCGGTATCCCGACCGCCGCACGCTACTAACACACGCACCAACACAACGTGGCCCCGAAAAAAAAGTGCATGGGAGAGGCGCAGCAAACCGAACCGCGCGCGAATCAAGTGCTTTGGCCAGTCGCGTTCCCAATCACTCTACGACTAGGTAGTCCCCCCGGTGTCCAAAGGCCGCTCCGGTGTCATCTCTTCGCGAACCGCGCGCCAAACGAGGATTGAGACTGGGGCTCATCATCCCTTATTTTAACGCGAGCCCCCAAACATTACAAATCCTTATATATTTTACAATCTATTAAACGATATTTCTCGATATTAAACAATTTAAAAAAAAAATTTAACCTCAAAAAAGTATCGCTAAACCAACGAAAGAAAAAAAAAAATCGTAAATATCCAACGATCGGAAATGTTTAATATCGATGAAATCAGCGAACGATCGACGTCAGGATTTGTTTAATATCGCGTTTTTGTTTTTTTTGCCGTCAACGTTCGTTGGATCGCGGGAGAATAAGACAAGAAAAAAAAAAATAAACAAACAGGAAAACAACAGTGACGTGATTTTTTATTTAATTTTTTCATCGAAAGAATCGTGAACACGAGAGTAGCGCGCGTCAGGTGGTGTCGAGGAGCGCGCAAGAGAGAACAGAGATTGGTAGTCTGCCACGAGGAACTCCGACCACGAGGTGTGAGCGCGCTGAATCTCGGGACAGATCACGCGCACGCATGAAAAACCCATCTGACCACCGCCAATCGGTGAATAAAAGAAAACACATTGGAGACATACGAGATTCTGTGAATTTGGCACGTTGAGTCAGAGAAGAGGAGAAAAATAATCGCGAAGGAAGTACGAAGACAAGAGGAGAGTAGCGACAAAGATACCGAAAGAAGAACGCGAAGTGCCACGAGAGTTATCGCTTCGAGTGACGAAGAAGAAGAGAAAAGGAGGAATGAGAAGCGCCGCCGATGCGATAAAGAGGAAAAAAATAAATGCATCAGCAGCGGTAGTAGACCGTACAGTGGTAAGCAGCGAACACGGGGCATCGCGACAGTGGGGCGTCTTACATAGTTACGAATTGGTTGCTAGATCGCGGTGAGATTGGTGCAGGGTGATACACAAACACACAAACACATATATATATACATATATCTGTGAGAAACTGATATACAAAAACAAAATAAAAAGCATATAAAATAAAAATAAACGTAAGAAATAAATAAAGTTGAAAAACAAAAAAAAAAACGCCGTGAACGAAACGATAATAATAGAAAAATAAGCGGTGCGAGAAAACGTTACGGAGATACAAAGAAGCAGAGACCGAGAACAGAGGATAACGAAGGACAAAGTTTCATTCGTTGTAAACGTCGTACTATAAGTGCAAAGTAAAACAAAACAAAAAAATAATAAAACAAAAAAAAAAACAGACTAACCTGAACGAAAGTCGCAGTCTTCTCCGTGCTTCCTAGCTACGTCGACGTTCGACTAACGTCGTCGTCGTCGCTGACGTCGAGGTTATAATCGCGTGTACAAGAGTCGCGTGAACATAAATTTTTCATTGCCATGGACGCAGATCTGGGCTCGAGTAGCACGAGACAGCAGCGCGAAATCGTTACTAACGTTTTCGAGGTCTAGTGAGACGGCATTATATATATATAATATACATATCTGTAATCCGTAACGATATATATATATATAGGCAAACTAAGGATTTTGAAGTGTCGAGAGTCGAGGCGCGGCGACAGATAGAGAAAGAGAGAGAGACAGAAAGAAAGAGAGAGAGAGAGCGCGTGAGGCTCAGCGAGGACGTCGAAAGACGAGGACGCGCGGACGTGCTACAGCCGGTAGAGGAGTCGAACGGAACAAGGGTAATCGGCAGAAAAAAAAAAAAAAAAACAGAAGGACAAAAAAATACGAGGGGGGGATTCTAAATAGTACCAAGCCACATATAAACTATTAAAACAAAGTAATAATAACAATAATAATAAAAATTAAAGGAAATAAATAAATACATACATCGCGGTGTTAAATATCGTCGCGGTATCGTTGACGCATCGTGATCATCGTAATCTACATCGACTTTTTCGTTGTACGAAACTTTCGACGACGTAGAGCCGGCGAAGCAACGAGCCGGGACCGCGCAAGGACACGCTGCAGGAAAGCGACAACACTTCACTCAGCGTCCGACGATCAAGGTACGTGTGTCATGGGGCGCGAATGCGAGCGCGCGAGCGAGCGAGACATAAGCTACGGATTGTAGTCGAAACGAGTAGAGAGGTTAGGAAGAGCAGCAAGCAGCAGCAGCAGTTTGGCGCAGCTGAGCGACCGGTGGTGGCCTTCGGGACGTATATTCGCAAACTGAGAGAGAGAGAAAGATAGAGAGAGAGCGCTGCCGTCTCTTGGTGCACACATTCGCACAATCGGCTAGTCTCGCTCGTTCTTTCCTTCCTCCAACCTATATAGTCCCCATAGTCTTCGTAGTAACCCGACGACCGAATAATACTACGTACGTCTTTGTTTATATATATATGCATACGTGCATATATATGTATATAATATAGATAACTATAGATGCATGGATATATATATATGTATATTTAAGCCCACGAGGTTTCACGTGTGCAACAGCCGCCGAAGTATCAGCGGCGAAGTAGCCCCCCGTAAACACGATCTCTCGTCTTGTGTGCGTATGGTGTTTCTCGTCTCACGCGCACTTTGGCTATAACGTACGTGTAACCTACTCACTGCTAGCATACTCTAGCGTATCCTTGTGTACCGGACTCGAAAGAAAGAAAAAAAATAACTCGTTCATGCTGCAGCTACTTGAACGCGTTTTTTTTTTTTTTTGTAATTTCCTTCTCGTACATTCGTTGATATATACAAGCGAAAACTTATTATTATAAAAAGCCTGCAGAGAGAACTTACACGTGTTTCACTGTGTTTCGCATTAACGCTGCGTTCGTTGTGCACGAAGACAGCGCTTGAAGAGGCGTGGAAAGTTAAACGATCACTGTGGATACCTATACGATGTGTATTAAACATATTTTAATTTGGAATTAGAAGGAAAAAGGGAGAGAGAAGAGATCATTGGCAACATTTCGCGATGTGTTGAAGATCGCATCTGGTGAAAAAAAAAAATAAATAAAAATTACCGGTGACATTTGAAATGTTAATTAAATTAGGAGTATTATTTATGCTGTGGATTAACTTGTTTCGACGGTCTCATTTTATTCGTATCCACGAGAAAGAAAAAAAAAACGTATTTGCATCTCGGAGAGTGTTCGCCTCCCCAAAAGAAACGTTTCGTTGGCGCAAAAAAAAAAAAAAAAAAAAAAACTATCGGACTTCGAACGTGCGATAATAATTAACGATTCGTCTTTGGTGGTGTCATATAATCCTTACTATTAAAACGGTGTTTAAAAATTCGTATGATTCATCATTTCGTACTGTAAAGTTCAATCGAAATGTATCGATTAAGTAATTTCGATTATGACAATGAAACGAGTCGCGCGAATAAATTGCGATCGATTAAAATCGTATGATCGACGAATGTTAACTCTCTCGTAGTCGGGATAAAAAAGAACGCTTGAGATTTCACGGAGTGTAGAAATACATAGCGTTACTTAAGTCTCTTTAGTCAATGGCGGGCCGCGACGTTGTGTATGCCAGTGGTGTGTCGGAAGCGAAGTGACTAGACGAGCGCTAGACGAGGATAATGCTCACCAGACGCTCACGGCTCACTCGGCTATGGTAGACGCGAGCTATGCGATGCCCCATGATCGCTTGGCTCGCTTGCAAAATGACGTAATCCGCCAGACCGAGACGCGGATCCTTTGTCGCTAGACGACCTGCTGAAACGCACTGTACACCGAAACACGCACACGCTTCGCTCGCAACATAACCTCTTATACGTTAGTCGTAGTGTAGCAGTGTCCCATTCGCACTTATTCTTCGAGTACACGCCAGACGCATCGGATTAATGCACGCGTTAACTCTGACCGCTTAGAAATTTACACACGTCTCGTAACTACTAATTCCCGTATCTTTCCATAACCTCCTACGAAATTATAGTCAATTTTAACCATTTTTTTGTTCACATTGCGCGATGTTTTTTATCATTGTAACGAAATAGATATTTCCTTTATTGTTTTACGAATGTCTTTTTTTTCTTATAAAAATGAACGGAAGCTTCGTTTTTTTTTTTTTTTTTTGGGAATTTACATAGTATCGATCGACTCTCTTCGAGATCGATGATTACGGCAGTTCCGCGTCGGAAAATAATTTTTCGCGATTTGAAGGTTAATTTTCCGATCCTTCGGACATTTACGGCAAAGGTCTCGTTTGCGCGTTATCGAAGAACTCGAGCTATAGAAAGAAGAGTATAGGAGGGCAACTATTATAGCTACCGCCTGCAAGACTCGTTCGTTGCATGCAGTTAGAATCTTATACGCATACTTACCGGTGTACGCGCGTACGTGCGTATTATAAATAGAGATTTGTGTCGGGGGAATTTATGCTCGAGAGCGAAAAAATAAAAATAGTACCGATGGGTCGGCCATTACGAGGAGAGAGTGCGCGCGGAGTCTCGTTCTTGAAAACCGAGACGATGCTCTATCGCGATCTTGCGAGAGAATGAGTGTCTCGGGACGAATGTGTGTGTGTGCTGTACGCGCTTGCGAGAGAGGGAGAGAGGCGTAAGAGACGGCGAACGGACGAAGGAAAAGAAGGCACGAAGAAGGAGGATAGATAGTTAGGACGGAACGAGGCCCGGCCTTTGGCAGTAGCAAGCTGAATCGTGGTATGCAAAGCGAATCCTTGAACGTGAGTTTTGAGTAGAATAGCAGACTGCCTCGAGGACCATACCTGGTAAGCCGTATAGTGCTCCCCGTAATTGCCGTATTACTATTATTATTATCTTCCGCCAATTTTTTCAAATTTTTTTTTCCTTTTTTTTTTTTTAACCAAGAAATCGAAGAGCAAAAGGCAAATCGTACGAAATATCGAAATAACCTTCAAGACTCGCAAGGTTACGAGTAGTCTATTAACAAAATTTGAAATATTTCGTTTTTTTGACGTATACAAAATTTGTCAATTATACAATTTAGTTTCGTAATATTTATAAGAAAATCGATGAATTATTATTTTTTTTTTTTACATTGAAATCTCGAAGTTTTCTGCGAATCTACAATATTCGTTATACGTCACAAATAATGTGTGGATTTCGTTGTATTGTCAGACGTTTTTCTATTTACGCTGTTCACCTTGTACGTAAGTTTGTCGTCCCAAGTGGCCGATTCCCCCCCTCCACGCGAGCGTACGGGAGACACTGAACACACACCGCGATGCAGTCGAAATCGCAAAGCACATACTATTTTATGTTGCGTAAATTCGCGAGAATTTTTTTTTTTTTTATTTCGTTCGCCAATTTGATACTTTGCGGATTCGACATTGAAATTCATCGGAACCGATTAATCGTCGCCGCGCAATTTCGCCGACAATTCACCGAGTCGAATGTGTGTGTTTTCTTTTTTTTTTTTTTTTCGCGATCATAGTTCCTTGTGTGTTCGATGTATATACGGCCTGTGTGGGCGTTTAGAGGCCTCGATTACCAAAATCGTCGAATATTCAGAGAGGTGGAAAAAGACGTCACGGTAATAGAAATCTGCAGACACCTCACAAAATAAATAAACTATCCGATATGAATTTTATAACAATCGCGGACCGACGAATTCGTTAAGTTTAATTACCGATAAACCGCGCGACGTCTCATCAGACGTATAAAAGAAATCGAAAAAAAAAAGAAAAAAAAAAAAACAATGATTTCTCAATTGCGATTCTCGTACTATTATTAACATTTCGTTGTCGGGACGATCGCCGATGAAATTGCTAAATACGTTTACAAAAATAGGCTTCTAATTAAATTTAACGAATGTCGACCTCGTTAAAAATTATCAAATAGGTCATAAGTCCAATTAGCCGTACGGACGAAGATACAGAGATCGGTAGGGAGAGTAACATAGCGATTTACACAGTTCCCGGCGAAAATTCCTTCGAAACTCTCTACAGTTAGTTTCTTAGACGATTCAAAAAATATAAGAATAAAAAAAATGTATATATATATATGTATATAGATGTATACTTATACACGTATATATAATTCGAATCGCTGATTAGATTAGACGCTTAGTAACTAGATTACGCGTCGCTCGCGTTATCTCTGAAATTAGATTCCGCCCGGTGAATATGTATATAGATCCCCGCTTCGTCGTTGTAGCTCGTCGAGGCTCCGGTCGTTAGTAGAATAATTTCACTGCCTCGCACCATTGATCAAATTCCACTCTGTATGCTCGCTTTTTATTTCGGAGAGCCGCTCCTCGTGACGACCGCGACTTTTGTGTACTCTACACACATCGAAATAAAAAAAAAAAATGTATAGGGGAAATAAAGTGTGTCGATGCGCGAGAGAATGAGAGAGAGAGAGAGAGAGAGAGGGAGAGAGAGAGAGAGAGTGGGGGAAGAGGAAAAAAAATGCTGACCTTGGTGATTACAGCCGAACGTTCGATCGCATCGATCGAAATCTGTCGTCTTAACTTTGACGATCGCGATTACACTCGCAACGCCGATTAATCATACTTCAAACGTATTACCTCCCCCGACGCACACTTTTACTCCAACATCCGCGTCATCCGCGATTTCTCCGATCTTTGTGTTTTTTCGATGCAGCGTTTCTTCCGCTTCGTAAATAATTTCTCGTTGCGCGATGTGATCGGTAATCTCTGTTTAAATCGCAGTTTTTTTTAGGCTTTTGCACTGATGGGTTATGGGAATATTTCGACGATATATTCGAAGTGTATGAATTGGATTAAAAAAAAAAAAGTATCGTCATGAAAAAAAATGGTATTGATGATAAATTAGCAAAGAAATTAAAAGTAACGAAACTTATAAGTGAACCTTTGTTACACATTTGATATCGCAAACGCGTCGAACGAGTTTTTGTTGCACAGAGGGGGAGGGGGGCAATTACGATCAATGCAAAGACGAACAACGAGAATCGCCCGATAGCTTCCCAATTCTCCGGAAGACTCGTCCGCGTATTCGTGGTCCGTTGCCGGAGCCGCGAATGGTGGGGGTTCGGGGAAAAGGGTCAAAGCGCCTGTCTGGCGAAAAGAAAGATGTGGCAGTAATCGAAGAAAGGGCCGTGTCCGACGGCGAGAATGGGTCAGGGGAAGTCAGTAACGTTGGGGTCGAAGGTCACGGCGCGAAGACGTACGAGCGACCTGTGCTCCGCGGAACATCGGAAATTTCAATGCTCTCGCGGCACATCGGACCGGTTATAGTACTACCAACGCTCGTCTCACAAATTCATTTTCTCCTTTCCTCGCAGAGGAACTAAACATATTCTTTAACGAGCGTTTTATTTTTTTTTCATTTTTTTTTTTTTTCGAGTCGTTTTCGAGAAAAACAAAATTTAATTTCTTTCGTACTTTCCAAATCGAAACATTTTGATGAAAAAGTCCATATCGCAAATTATTAGATTCCCGAAAAAAAAAAAAAAAAAAAAAAAAAAGTTCGTCGTTTTTTCTAATCGTCGAACATTTTTTCACGCTTCGTGCGAAACGTCGTTCACTCGCTAGGCGCGGAGGATTTAATTGATAAGAGTAATAGGACGGGTATCGGTGTCACGGCTATGTCTCGTATTTCGGACATATTCCCCGCCGAATTGTATCCGGCGTCAGGGTGGGGGGAGGAGGGGGGCGGGGGAACGAAAGTGGGGAAGTTATCGCGAGTCAAGTATATACGCGGAGGATATATTTATGCAGTTAAGCATACCGGGTTCCTTTATTTCTGGCCGTTCTCTTTGTTTCGCACGCATACGTGTATTAGAGAGTTCCGACGTGTCGATTCACGGTTACCCCCCTCAACGCCTAACACTTACGATTGATCATTCACGTTCGAGCGGTAGCCTAACCAAACGTGCTTAACGCGACAATTCCCGTCGCGCGTCCAAAGCCTTGTCGTTGTGTCGTTTCTACTTCGTTGAGCGAAGAAATGCATTTCTTTCGCTTGGCGCATATGCAGACGCGGTGAATAAATAAATTCGGTGTGCCGATCTTTATTCGTGACGCAACTACACAGAGCGAAGTTCACGGTTTGGTATAACTGCGCGCGGATCGCGGCCGCGCGATCTTTCGGTACTCACATGTCGTGAAATGTCCGAAGCCAGAAACGTCTGCATCCCCGTCTGACGAGCAATTAAAAAATATAGGCTCTCTGTACTCTCTCTCACTCTCTTGTGAGTTCGCGTTCGGTTGACCCAATTTTACATTATTTTTAAGCTCAGACGGAAATACGAGACTATTGAGGATCATCATTCGCGAGAACTCGATTACAAGTACACGCTTCTCTCTCTCTCTCTCTATGTTTATATATATATCTCCCGCTCTCAGAGCAATGCGCGCGACATTCTTCGGTAACTCGGTCAGCCTGCGAGGGACTTTTCTGTGTATTCAACGCGCGTGTGTAAGTACACAGGCAAAAAACCTCAGCAGAAATCAGAATTTCTTTGCTCCTCGTTGCGAGCGAACTAAACATAAAAATTCGGCAACGCCCCGTGAGCGGACGTTTGAAAATCTTCGCTTCTGCGCTCTGTGTATCGTCTCCCAATTCAAATTTACGATGTTTTGGGAAAATCTTTAATATTTTTTTTGTGTTTCATAAATTATCGTCTCGATGTTTTTATCGTATATACAAATCATTATAATTCATATTCTTTTCGAATTCATTACGAATTAAGCGCGTTAATCGATTTGGTTGATGTCGTGTGGCTGCAATAACAGTAACTTCTTTTCCCGCGTGAAGATCGTTGCAGTGTTTTTTATTATTTTTTTATTTAACGAATCAACTAATCATCGCGTTCCTGAAAAATAAAAAACATCGAAAGTTTCCTTGTTAAAGTAGCAAGCGATGGTGAATGAAAGTCTAGCCGAACCACGGGGCCCCCCCTTTCAACGTCGAAGAACTGAAGCAAAGGGTCTTCCCCGCGGGTCATACGAGACCTTTCGGGTGACTAGACGAAGCCGCCTACGGGGGCAGGTAGTCAGACAAGTAGAGGATGAATCCTAGTAGGCAGACGCGACGCGCGAAGCCGGTGAAAGGTCCGTAGGTGCAGTCAGACGGTCGCAACATACGAGCGACTCGCCGCTTATGCGCGCTGCAAGTGAAAATGGGTTGCACGCAGAGTGCATCAACTAGTAGTAGCTATGCGAGTCTAGGCGGACCTATCGATGCCTACGTTGAGCTGCACTACTCGCAGTAGATTCTTCGCTCCATTCGGTCGAATACCTCGATGTTCGGTATAAAAAAAAATCTAAAAAAAATTGTACAATTTTCAAAACGTATAGATCGAGACGCCGAGGTTATTTTTCGAATGCATGAAGATGCGCGAACTTAAAAAATGTCGTATTCTTCGAAAACACGAGTCGATCGAGTTGTCATGGGAAACCATTTTTCATTTTTTTTTTTTTTTTTTTTTTTTCATCGAAGATTGAACTTTCTATGATCTACGATCCTCAATGCTCGATGATCTATCGTCACACGTTCGCTCTCGTACATGCATCGGTAGTTGACAAAAAGTTTCGACTATTTTTCGTTCTTTCCGAGAGCTCGAGACTGCGACGACTCTCGTTCTCTGCTCCATTCTTCGCTCTCTCGGTCCACATGCAGTTCTTTAGTTTTCTCTCTTGCCTTCCCGGCGCTCTGTGATTTAACGTCCCAAGTTTTTACTTTCAGGTGGGCGAGAGAGCGTAAGAGACGAATTGCTTCGCTGTCTGCAGCTAGTAGTAGCAGCAGCAAGCAGCAGTAGCAGCATCGGCAACAGCCGTGCTGCGCCGCTGTAAGCGGCGGCAACTGTCGTGTATTTTTCGTGTATTTTTATCATCGTTGTGTGACCCGTGTGCAACCAATCGTCTCTAGTGCACACTGCTTTCGCAAAGACACGTAGAGGCGTCGAAAGATCGCCCGCGGGTTTGAATAAAAAATAAAAAAATAAAATAACGTAAGGTACGTTAGAGCGCAACGAAGAAAGAAATAGCGTGGAATAGAGAAGTTGCTTGTTGTTTCTCCGCTTATGCGTTGGCGGTTTGGCCCGGAATATCGGGTCAATGACCGCCGAAATGTTTGCGAATTCTAGAGGCGAAGGGGGAGAGGAGGTGCCTGCGCTGGTCCCATCGTTGCAACCAGCAAGGGGCCAATGGGCTCTTTTTCTCTCTCTCCTTTCTCTCTCTCTCTCTCTCTCACTCTTTCACACTCGTTCGGATCCCTCTCTTTCGCTCTTTCGACTCTTTTAGTTCTCTTTGTCTCTGTCGGATTCTCCTCCCCGTGTTCCCCTCATCGTCGTCGTCGGACCGATCATGCGGCCGCGGCGCGATCACCGCACACGAAATTGCGTGCGGAGAGTGCATTTGGGCGGTTATATACCCCGCGCGCGTGTTCGCCTCTCTCGCTTCGACGTCGGGGCCGAAGACCAGGCGCGGCATGCACAACGGTCACGATATATTCTTTATCGCGCGACTCTCCTACCTACACGCCTCGGTGGTGCACGATTTTCGGGGGTTTTAGTTCGTTTAGCTGTGGGACGAATTTTGCGGGTTTTACATACCCGTTGCAACAACCGCGCGTGCATATAACGTCAAATATCCCTCCCCTACCTTTGCCTCACTCTTTATATACCTATCTGCCAGATATACATCCACTGGGTGGGTACCGATCTATATAACGCTGTGCCTCATTGGCAGGTGTGCCGAAACCTCTATAGAGCTGATGCATCGTATGCCACGTAACCGGTCTCCTTTCTATCTTCGAGTTATTCATTATTCCGAACATTTTCGTATATTGCATTATACTACAGAATATATATTCTTTTCATATAAAAAAAAATACACGGAGCATCGAAACTCGAAATTATCGAAATTCTGAAGCGCTCGTTGCTAACCGGAATAATTCGTTGCCTTAGATAGGTACCATCGTGCAGCTGATGACGAAATGAAGGATATGCAATTTCAGTTTTTTTTTTTTTTTTTTTTCTCAAAAAATATCTATGTTTGGAGCGGAAAATGTATTGGAATTATATGGTAAATACATATAAATGCACTTACGTAGCTACGATTGAGATTTTCGACGCAGAAAGAGACAATTCGTGAGTCACAGAATCCTCGATTGGTGTTTTTTTTTTTTTTTTTCTCACCTGCGGGCTCATCGACAAACAAACATTCGTCAATATTTTTATTGATCGACTCTGACGAAAAATCATTTGATTTTCGTTTTTTCTTTTCGTAATCAACGCATTCTCACGAGAGTAGTAATTTTTTTTGGTTTTCGTTTTGTTTCGTACGATGTTTTTTGTCTGTTTTAACCTCCGCGACGGCACACAACTCGGTAGTCCACTCCAACGTTGAGTGTAGGAGGTCCGATGCTCTCTGGGTGAACGAGCCGTCGGGTGTTCGCGCCGCGCGCACGTGGAAGCCGGAGTGTGTGCCGCGCGCGATCCTCGGGCACGTAAACGTAGGAGGAAAGCTCTCTCTCTGCAGCACCGTTCGCAGTCCGGCGTACGTATATATTCCCGGTGGTTAGCCTTGAACTCTCGGCGAGCGATGCCCGACGCCGCTCTACATTAAGCCACTGACTGCGAACAGCCGTCAGGCATAGCGGGGCTCACACTCTCTCTCGCTTCGCTCGCATACATCCATCCAGACGGATAGCGGAACTTCTCCATTGCACAATTTTCTCCGCCACTCGGTAATGCAGCGCGTTTATACCGTGTGCTTGAATATCGTTCAATCGTCTACCTGTTACTATCGCACGCACCGAGCGGTGGGCCTTCCGAAACCGCGCACTTTCGGATAGAAAAAAAAAAAATTCAATGATACATATCGCATGTATTTCTATCCGTTTGTATCGATAAAATAACGATATTGACGATCCATCGGCCGAACGCAAATTATTTTCAATCTTAAACCCGCGCGATTGAACGCGAAGGGAAACCGATCGGAAGATTTTACTACTCGGAAGTCTTGTTTTATGTTTAACGACAAATAGCATCGATTGTGATATATATAACCATTTTTATTATCGAAGCCACAATGTTCGGAGTTATCGAATGAAATTTTACTCGATTGGGTCGTAAAACTAAAAAAAAAAAAAAAAAAAAAAAAAAAAATTTACGAAGATAAAGCCCTTCGGTTTAGCCGGTTCGCCTTGTTTCACAAACAAAACGTGATTTCCCCGGATAAAATTTGTTCCCTCATTCTCTGGAAATAATTGCGTGGGATGTTTACGATTGTGTACGCTTCCGCGATCCAATTCGAGGAGATAAACGGACTCCGTACGCAAAAACATTAGTTTCTTTAATCGTTAGCCAAATCGTTACTTTTTTTACTTCGCAAAAATAAAAATATCGATGTTTACGTTGCAAACACACAACGTGCATTGCCTATCGATAATTAATCGATAATTTTCGGGTCCACGTAATCGTATTTAATCACATTTCGTTTTGAATGTTCAAACAATTTTTCAACCTTCGTGAATGACGTCGTTAAGATTTATCGGAAAAGAAATATAGAAATATCTGTTCCAATGTCGTCGCAGCCGGCGAAAAGGCAATTGCGATATTCCGTTTTATGAGACTTCAAGGACACTTAGGCGTGTAAAACCAGCCACAACAGTGGTAGCCACGAAGGCACAAGCCGTATATACTCTGAGTCACCGGACGTCGCGCGACGCATAGAAAACATCCTAATTGCACATTCGTTCACGACGTTCAGCTGCACCGGCGCCCATGCATATGAAGCTTCGACCCGAACGAGCAAAAAAAAAACGAATCGCGAGAAGAAAAATACGAGAATGAGAGTTTTGCCTCCTCGTAATACATAGAACGCGACTCGGGGTTGTCGGAGTTTCGTATCACCGCGCCGGGTATATACGCACGGCAGTGACCGAGGACAGGCATCGCGGTCAAGGCCTGTCGTGACCCTTGCACACCACGACGCGACCCGTTACTCTAACACTGCCTCTCCTCCCCCTCTCTTCGTTCGCCCTACGGTATGGTACACCGTGACAGTCTCGCGATCAATTTGTCGGACACATACACACATAACCTCTACAAACGATGTCCCGTTTGCTTCCCGAAATTCGTCCAAAGCTCCGTGAAAAACCATTTTTTTCGAACGAGTAAATTTTCATTTCCGCAAACGAATGCAAAAGAAACGATTTTTCGTTTATACCCTTTACTTGTGTAAAGTAAATAAAAAATTAAATGGAACTATACGATTACATCGAGAAAAAATGCGATACTTTTAACTATGTAAACGTATTAGTAACAAGATGACTTCCGGGGCTTCCGTTACTCGTTGTATCGACTTTTTTGCGAGAAAAAAGGGCGCTAGCGACTGCGTAAGGGATGAAAAAAAAAAAAATATATATATATATATATAAAAATAAAAGAGAAGCAAATATAACGAAGCAAGTAGAACTCAAAGAACTTTGGAAAGAGTGTTTTGCCAATAGAGAAAGAAGGGTATAAAGACGGAGAGTACGAGAATTCTGGGCGTTGAGGCTCCCGCGGAATCCAATCAATAAATATTACAATGGAACCGGTACAAAAGTAGGGGAGTGGAATATAGCCCATCCACCTCTCGCTCCTTTTCCGCGCCCGCGGAGAGTAGCAAAAAGGGAAGAAGGATGTATATCCTGGCGTCTGTAACGTCGTACTCGTCCTCCTCTCGTCCGCGTCGTTGGATGGCGGCATATAGAAGGCGCACACAAACCCAGCGCCGTCCGCCACCCCTCTCCCAGGATAGAAGAGAGCACGCAGTCGCTCGCGGGATATATTCTCTCCCTTGGCAAAGGGCCCTCTGGCCACCACCCACCCTTCGTAAAATTCTTCAGTTCTCTCTCTTTATACCTCCCTTCTTCCCATTCGCGCCCCCCCACCCCCCTTCCCCCCTTTCCTTCTATATATATTCCTATATCTACGGTGAACTTTCTCCCGCCGGGTTCTCTCGCTCTCCATCCCTCTTTTTCTTTCGCGGCACCGCACCGTACCGCGCCGCTTGTATTTTACTTTTCTAGTAGCGAATTAAAACCGCGTTCATGCGCAGCCCGCGGAACGGCGTAATGATTTTTTGAGGGGCGAATCGAGTGGGGTCACGACGATGCCAGAGCTCGACGGGCGCGGGTTGCCGCGCGAAAGGGGGCCGGACAGCAGCAGCAGCAGCAGCAGCAGCACAAGCACACAGGATAGGGAGGCGCGTTCGAAGGGTATAGTCGCCAAGAGATGTACGTAGTTGTAGGTGGAAGAGGACAAACGAGGAGGTGGAGGATGAAAGAGAAGAGGATAACGGTAGAGAGGAATAGGGCGGTGAGAGTCTCGTCATCGTCGTCGTCGTCGACGACGACAACGATGAGGCGATGCTTAGGGAAAAAGAACTCAAAGAACGAAGGGAGAGCAAGAGAAACGAAGGAAAATGTATGATAGGATGGAATAATACTCTTGTAGCGGTACAGGAGAGCTCACTGCAAACTTAGGCGAATGAGAGATATTTATTATAACCGCGAAAGAGGGAAAATACTATAGGGGTTCTTATAGATGATGATAAGAGAACTCAGATGTGTCTCATTACCTTTTCCGGATATGTGAACTTTGTTAAGTCGTTTGAATACCTTATTTTACCTATGGTAGACGACACGCTATATAATTATACATTTTTAATGGAGTATATGGTGTTTTTTTTTTTTTTTTTTTTTTTTTTTTCACGTAGGCGATTACTTTGCATTGCGTACAGATGATGAGGCATTTGAGGGCAATTAGACTTATGATTTTTTACTGGTAAAGTCATTGCATTTCTAATAACATTTGTAATACGGTTTGGATAAGTAGCATTTTCTGGATGTAGTAAACGCTGAGTTTTTATTTTTTTTATTACTCCGGCGTGAAGTTTTCATATTAAATATTGAATTAGAAATAAAAAAAAAAAGTGGAAGTGGTGAATTCGCGAACGCTGAGAGAAATTAAATCGCAAATAGCTATCGAGCGACGAGGTAACATTTTTTTATTCTTTCAGTCCACTTTACGAAGTTATGATTTTTTGTTATTTTTAAACAGCGATACCTCTGCTTTTCGAATAACGAAACAATTTGTGTGTATGTCGGGTTTAACGAGAAAAAAATACACAGTATAGAGTGGTGCTCACCCGGCTTTCAGAACCCTTTTTTTTTTTTTCATGCCGTTATAAAACGATGAAAAAAGTGAAGAAAAAATGCGATAACATGAAAACGATATAGTTGCGGCTTAAAGATTATCGCGTCAATTGTCGAATTTTTTTTTTTTTTCTTTTTCAATGAAATAAACATTTTTAACATAACTGTTCCAACAAAATATTTATACCGAAATTATGAGATATTTTACTCACTAATTTTTCTGATCTGTGAAAAAAAATCACATAATGCATAATAACTTTTTAAAAATCGCCGAAATTTCGTAAGACACTCTGAAGCCAATCGCGAAAAAAAAAATATATATATATATATATATGTGCGGTAGTCTTCCCTTAATTGTTCCTCGTTACAATTTTGAATCTTTCTATCCGGGCTTTCGAGCCGCGAGGCCCGCAGATAGGGGTGTGGACCCTATTGTACAGCCGCGAGCCCCATCAATCCCCTCCACGAAGTCTCTACTCTTTCTCTTTCTTTTCTCGCGCTGTTTTTTTCCCCTCTCTTCTGCGTACGCACTATTTTTTTTAGTCCTCGCTTATTACAACAGATGTCTCATGCGACGATAAAGAATAAAACTCGCGCGTTGCCAGAGGTACCGGGCGGGGTGGGTGCGTGCCTAGTGGCAGCTCGATTCGCTTTTGCACAGCTACGCTGTACTATAATATATACGCGGCTATTCCACGCCGGATAGTGCCCCCCTCTCCTCCCCCTTCCCTCCCTACAGCTCTCACCCGCTCTCTTTGCTCGTTCGCGAAAAGCTGACGAGATCCGCAACACCGCCACAGTATCGTCATCGCCACGCACGAGATTATTTTTTTTCGCGCAGCCACCGCTCTCTCCCTTGCGCCACTATAGCGCGCGCTCGGTAACGCGACTGGCGACGATGTAGAAGACAGACAACCCGACCCGTCGTTACCCACAAAGAAGCTTCTCACAAGCTTCGTACACTATATTGGCTACGCGCCGCCTGTACATTTTTTCTGCGAAACAATTTTTATCGGGGTCAGTGGAAAAAAAAAGAAACGAAATAAAAAAAAAATAAAAAAAAAAAAATTGAGGCAACTACTACTGGTCTTCTCATTTATAGACACGCGGGAAGTGTAGCAGTAGTACAGAGGCACCGAAGTGAGTCTCTCGCTTAAGATTCTCTCCGTATCTTCATCGGTTTTTTTTTGCTTCTTCTTTATTTTCTAATACGACGATAGTTTCGATTTTTCGCGGTATAGAATCAGCAGCTTTAGAGCCATTTTTTCATTTCGGAGACCTTTCGGTCGTTATATCATAGACGGAGAGTTTTTTTTCCCCTCTTACGCTTCTAACTCTAATCCCCGCTGAGTCTCAGCCTTTTTCCCCTCTTGTACTCTCGTATCTTTCTCGCGCCCCCCCCCCCTCCCCCTTCTCCACTCGCCCCGTAGACTCGGTGAGTTCGCAATATTTTTCCCCTACTCTGTCCAGCTGGCTGTCTACTATCCTTATAATTCATTTTTTTTTTGCGCAACGCGTTCGTTCGGAAGCATTAATCAGGTTAAAGAATAACCAAAATGAGGAAATACGCGTTGCAGCGATCCGGGCGTAAAATTTCCGTGATATAGAGGATACAAATCCGTAGAATGGAGTTGAAACGACGAAGGAGGGTGGGGGGGGGAGGGGGAGGAGGGATCGTCGCGTGCGAATATCTCGTGGCTCTCGCGAGACGCGTGGACGACACACGTGAGCTCGGAAATGCCGTCAGGTTTCCGGGATGGTAAATCGGGAAAGTTGACAACAGAGACCGACGAGTCCGCGTCGAGTATCCGTGGAAACTTGCGGGCTTTTTGCGTATCCTGCGCACGAGGGGTGTATATATGTATATAAATATATATGTACACAACCTCTCTCTCTCTCTCTCTCTCTCTTTCATCTCACATCCGTTTACTCCTTTCCTTCCTTCTTTCCGTGTGGCGCGCGCCGCGTCATCGAGAGTCTGCACGCGCCTCCTCTGCTCTCTCCGCTATAGGCCCCGGTGAACGGTGAGCCGAAGAAACGGCCGCGCAGCTCCAGACCGTGAGGCGAAAAGACGACGGTCTGAGTTGCTTTGCCTGACGTTGCGCCTGCTGTCCTGTCGTCAGTAAAGTACTAACAGACGATGTTACACCGACCGCGTGGCATTATCGTCGTACGTATGCGAAACGCTCTGTGGATTCAGCCCACTAACACTCAGACGCGGCCTGCGACTCTATCTCATTCGCGCTCTCATTTTTTTTATCTCTTCATTTATTTCTCTCATTTTTTTTTTTTTTTTTTTTTTTTTTTTCAACTCGTTCTCTTTCTCTTCGACGAGCCGGTCTCATCCTCTAGTTTTCCTCGTCTCACCGGCTGCTCGCCTATCGTTCGCTCTCCTTCGACCTCTTCTTCTAAGCTTTTTTTTTTCTCCTCTTCGTCGTCCCCGACGCGACTCTCACTTTCTCTCTCTCGATCTTTTTTTTTTTTCTTCTTTCCCTCGCTCTTCTACCCCTTACCCCCCGCAACTCTCGTTTCGGCTCTCTCCCCCTCGAATATCGGTTCTCTTTCTCGGTCGCGCGATTTCGTGAATTTTCGTGCGGTTTCGCGGGCATATCCCCGCGCGCGACTCGTGTGGGGCTGCCGCTCTCTCGCCGCCGCGCGACCGTAGTCTTCTACGCTTGTTACGAGTACTCCCCTCCGGTTTCCGCGCCGGACCCTTGCGCGCCCTGGTTTCGGCATCTCTCGTGACATTTTAGGGGTTAGTTCCTCCGGCGTGACGGCTGAGGCATGGATGGTCGCGCGTACACGCTATAACGATATCGCCTTTACAACGCGTTTAACGATTTATATTAACCGAGAGCCGCTGTTGCTTCGCCTGTGATTTTTTGTACGACCGTAGAATACCTTCCGTTTTACTTATTTTTATTTTTCATTCGACACTTTCGTTTGTGCAAAGTGACGAAGATTGTTTTTTTTTTTTTTTTTTTACGAGTTTACATCGCGTCGCGGACTGTATGTTGTTTTTTTTTTGTTGTTTCGTCGCATTGTCGCATCCTGTGCGTCGATCGTAAAAAATTAAACTATACCGCCAAAGGGGGTATAAGTTCCATTCCACTGCTAGCGGCACCGGCAGCAACCGCGTGGTTTCTCTGACCGCTCGTGAAACTAACACGCGCGCGCGAAAACCCGCCGTTTTGCCACTTCGAAAACCACGTTGCGAATCACCACGAACTGAGATGATCGCGCGCTCACGGAGATATTCATCATTGACGTATCGCATTGTCGTCACACGTTTTAGAAACAGAGTTCCCAAGTGGTACGGATGATCAATTAAGCGTTCGTGAAATAAATTGGCGTAACTCTGTGTGATTTCTAGTGGAGCGTGAAAAATAAAGTCGAAACTCCTTGTTATAGAAACGTATCGGAAGCGTCGAGTGGTAGAGAAAAATATTTTTTTTTCGGCAAATAATTTGACCCTCAAATACGCACCGGTTATACTCGTGAATAACAAAGGAGTACGTGAAATCTGTGAGGAAATCTTTGGCTCGCCATACCGCGAGAAGAACAACGAGAAAAAAAAAATAAAGAAGTTGGCAATTTTTTTTTGTTTGTTTGCAAGGTGGCGTCGTTATAGATAAAGAACGGTATAGAAGAGTCACAAGCGGACAATCCATTGTTTCGGTCATTAGCTTGCGAGTCGCGACAAGTGATAGATGTAACGCGGCGAAATTATACAAATTTCATCATTTTTATGTTTCGTTTTAACGATCTATAAAATACCTCGAAATATTTCGGATAAAGAAAAATAAATTAAAACGACAAGAAAACGTATACGAAAGTCGGAGTGCAGTGAAAGTGCCTTCGTAGTTAAAATTTAGAAAGCCAATGTCAAAGTACACAAGGTATCGTATTTGGTATCTTTATTTTCATTTTTTTTTTTCACTTTTACGTATAAGCTATCGCGGTTTTTTATTTATTTTTTTGCAAAGTCAAAGTCTCGACTATATTGTATGGTTTGACCGCAAGCGCCGAGCACGCTGCCGCGAACGACTCTCTCTGTTTTTTTTTGTTTATTATAAGAGAAATTACGATTGAATAATCTGACGTTTTTCGAAGCTTTTTATGTCGCTACGACACTCCAATCATCTCTCCGATAGCTTAAATATCTTATCGACGTTTGTATATACAGATATAGTCGATCTTCGTTGGTTACTCGGTTTTGCACGATTTTATATATACACACGAGTCATATGAGGAATTATTACAGTTTTATGAAGTCCGCGCGAAGGAATGGTATGGCCTCTCTATCCGTAGATCCTCTCCGGGATTTCTCTGTACGATAAGCGAGGATAATTTCGAACAATTATGATGTACATCAGTAAGGATTGATAGTGCGTGCGCAACACATCGCTGATAACAATTTTTTTTTTTTTTTTTTCATTTTTTTTTTCTTTCTTTTTCTTTATTATCGCCGACGTTTGAGTGTCAGAAGAAAGAAGAAAGAGTGCCTTGAATTACATAGCGAGAGAGAGTGTGTGCGCGCGTTTGTAACACGTATTTTCAGAATTTTTTTTTTTTTTTTTTTTTTTTCTTTCTTTCTTTTTTATCGTTTCAACCGCGATAACACTATCAGCATACATTTAATGCTTGCACTTCTACAAGTAACAGACCATTATTTAATCGTATCCTCTGGCGTGGCTCCAGAGTGACGACCTGAATTTTTTTATTTTTTTTTATTTTTACACTGTAGAGAATAAAAGAAAACGCCTCGCGGGCATTGTCTATTGCTATTTTTTTTCTCAACGACGAGCGGCTCAATTTTTTTTTTGCACATACATATAGATATATATTTTTTTTTGTTTACTTCGGCGAACTTTCGAAGCGAAAAAAACAACTCTGTGACAATTTTTTCGGTAATTTATCTTTTTTTTTTCGTGTTCATTACATATTTCTATTATCGACGAATTATCGAGACGTGACGGGGAGAACTTAGAGTTAAAACGAATGAATAATGTATTCAAACGCGATTAAAGGAAACCACGCTAATTGTACATTGAGAGACGAATGCTCGCAAACAAGTTTTATCTGATTTTTATCAGTTGCTCATTGTCTTATCAGAGTTAGTCATGGGCTCTTAGACAAATTAAGTTAGAGGAAAAAAAAAAGTATTTTGCATCGATATACATGTATTTGAAAAAAAAAAAAAAAAAAAAAAAAAAAAAAAAAAATCATTTTTTTTTGTGATTCCAGGTGAATAGATATAACGATGGTAGATACGCAACATTTTTGTCTGCGATGGAACAACTACCAGAGCAGCATAACGTCCGCGTTTGAGAATCTTCGAGATGACGAGGATTTCGTCGATGTCACATTGGCCTGCGATGGCAAGAGTCTCAAGGCGCATCGCGTCGTACTCTCCGCCTGCAGTCCATACTTTCGGGAACTGCTTAAGGTAATTTTAATAATAATTTTCTCTTATCAATCAACGAATCTTTACATCAGTTTGCAATCAACAATATTTTATATACCTGAAAAAAAAAAAAAAAAAAAAAAAAAAAAAAAAAAAATTGTTTATGTTACAGAGCACACCATGTAAACATCCGGTGATAGTGCTTCAGGATGTAGCATTCAGTGACTTACACGCCCTGGTGGAGTTCATCTACCACGGTGAGGTCAACGTGCATCAACGGTCCCTCAGCAGTTTTCTCAAAACTGCGGAAGTCCTGAGGGTGTCGGGTCTCACGCAACAGGCCGATCAGACCGAACGAGACGAGGTGAATTTCCCCAAAATTATCATTTTTATCTTAGCGTCAACTATTTTCATTTCTTTCTATGTCTCAAATGCTTCGCGTATCGAAAAAAAAAAATCACAATATATATCAAAAAACCGATAAAACAAATGAAAAAAAAAAAAAAAAAAAAGAAAAAAAAAAATTCGCGCTTTAACAACTCGAAAAAAAAGACAAAAAAAGAATCGAAGTTCTACGCGTTAAAGATCGTTATTTGCGTGTACCTCGATAGATCAAAAGAACTGATATACGAGAATTGGGAGGAGGGGAAGGAGGTGGTAGAAGCGCTTATGCGAATCGACGAATTCGACGCTCTATCCTCTTGTCGGTCTCTTATCTTCGACATTCGCGATTTAACTAAAAAAAAAAAAAAAAAAAAAAATAATAATAATTATATATATCTTTTCTCTTTATCTCGGCGCAGTGCCCAATCTAAAGTCCTGTCAGAGTCGAGATTGTCATAGGTCAAGCAGAAACCGCGATAATGGAACATTGTATTCGTCGTTTCGTATTTTGTATTTTTAATCCGTTTATAAAAATTTCGTAAGTGTCGGCGAGCCCGCGATTTTTCGCGCGCAATCTAATCGTTCGACTAGAGAAAGTATTTCATTACGCGATAAATTAACGCGGAATAATACTTCGTACGTTTTGCTGTTTTTACGCGATCGGGGTGAACGTCGATTAACGAGAGAAAAAAAAAAAAAAAAATTCCTTACGCGATAGTAATCCGATTCGTCTGAGAGTATTTCGAATTTTATTGTGTTCAGCTATCGCACGTCCGTGCATTGGCAGCCCGTACTAACCATTTACCACCGCATGATAAGCTGGCCGATGAGGGTTTCCCGAGGGGTGGTTCGCCACCGACGCCGGCAACCCCGACCCCAACGACCGTACAACAATTGCTACGACGCGGACAGATACGTAGAAACGAATTGCGATCACCCGATTCGCACGAGGACTCCAGCAAGAGACTGAGGGCTCTGTCGCCACCGCTGAACAACAACGACGCAACGCCGACGGATTTTTCGATGGTGAAAAATCATTTGTCAGCTAAAGTTGAAGGCAACGGTTTGCACGACGAGAACAGTCGCATTACGGAGGATAACATAAAGTGCGAACCTCTGGAACTTACCGGCGGTAACGGCGGTACCGGCGGCAACAACGAGGACTCGTCCGACTCTGGTGCTGCGGCATCGGATCGACCACCAGCATCGGCGAGCAGTAATGAACACGAACACGAACCGGAACATCCATCGACGCCAAACTTTTTGCCCGATAGCAAACTCTTCACCACGACACCCGGAAGCTTTAACTTCAGTATGGCAGCGCTAACCACCGATCACACACCATTGTCGGGTAATTATTTTCATTTCTTTATCTCACAACGCGCCTATACGCACCGAAACAATTCATTTTGTGTAAAAAATTCATCGTCCACATTTTTTTTCATCCCAAATCATTCTATTTTATTTTTTTGATTACTCTTTTTTTTGCGCTAACGATGAAACGCTTTTTTTCTGTGATTTATTGAAAAAAAATTAATTGCTGCTGAGATGAGAAAACACTATGGAAAAAAATTTAGAAAAATTATTCCATTGACATCGGTCGCGTCGATTTTTTTTTTAAACAGACTGCACATTCCGTTAGTTGAATTTACAAAAGCATTTGCAATATTTAACTTCGGCGTACCGCGACTAGTTGCTTTTAATTTAAGCACAGCGGGCGAATCTTGGTTCGCTTTATGCATAAAATCATTTCATTCTGTCGTGAAATTCGGGAAAATTTCGTTATTTATCATATTACGCAATAGTGCCGCGAGAGAAGCGAATTTATCGCGCGGAGAAACAAAGGCGTTGCTGAACAGCCAACGTAACTTATTCCCCAAGGATATTCGTTGCCAAAGTTTTTGTCGTTTAAAATTCATGTTACAATTTTTATGCTGCTATTTTTATGAGTTTCGATTTTTTTTTTTTTTTTTTTTTTTTTTTCGTTGCGTCATTACATTGTCATTATTAATTGCGAAATTGCGTATGGGCCGTTGTTTTCTTAAATTTTCATCCGTTAACGAACTACGATTGCTACGTGTAACTCCAGTGAAATTTCCAGGATTAGGACACGGATTACAGACGCCCGATCTCGCAGGAACTTCGCAAGGTAAGAAAACAAAAAACAAAATAAAGAATATAACAATCTTATCGATTTATCGTTGCCAACGGTAAAATCACAAGAATATCCATCGGTCGCGGCGTTCGTTCGAGATAATGTTTCGAATACTTTTTGTTTGTTTGTTTGTTTTTTTTTTTATTTTTATTATCTTTCTTCAAAAATCGAGCAACGACTGTAAAGTTTCTTTTGATTTTTCCAACGGCAACTCTCGCTACTCTGTTTTACTTTTTTTTTTACTTTCCGAATCGACTACCAATACATCGACGGGGGTCCCACGAGCTCCCGTCGATGTAGCGGTACGGTCTGAATAGTCACTCACGACTTGTGCAGTTATATCAAACTAACAAACCACAAATTGCGACGAGTTACAATAAAATTAAAAAAAAAAAAAAAAAAAAAAAAAGGAAACAACAAAAATAAAAATGCAAAATTTTATTGGTTGCGGTGAAAGAGCACTACTGTCTGCTTGGAAGATTAAATTTCTTCTAATTGGCATGCGTTTCCAAATCATTCGTTTAAAAACAAAAAAAAAAAAAGACAAAAAAAAAATCATCATTCTTATACTTTACGAAAATCATTCACGAGTCGCTTACATTTCGCATTTTTCATGAAATTCATTACCGCCCGCGAATGTTTATTCATAACACGTAACTTGGTGGTGATATGCCGAAGATTCCATCCGCTCGAACGATTGTCAATAACGATCGTAATATTTACATTTCTTTTTTAATTTTTTTTTTTTTTTCATTAATTCCCACCCCATTGCGCTCAACTTCCTCGGTAATTAAATGTAAAAAATAAATAATGATATTCGAGTTAAAACATATATTGTCGCCGCATCGATGATTACTATTTGTTATCTTTATTTTTTTTATTATTATTTTATCACACACCCCGTCGGAGTCGCGTAAGTTAATGAAATCGTAAATCATTGAAGAAATAAATCGTAAACCTTACGAATTCCACCGATGACCTGATAATGCGAAAAAATAAAAATTTGGAAAAAAATTGTGCAATAATCAGTATCGAGAGCGATGATAGGGTTGTAATCGGCATTGAACCACCAAGTTGCAAATTATCATCACCAATTGGCTGAGAACGAGAAAGAGAGAATCGTGAGTTTGGCATCGTGATTTGGCTGTACAATTTTACTTGGACCGATGATCTATACAATTTCGCAAAAAAAAAAAAAAAAAAAAAGAAAAAAAAAGATGATCGATAAATTCCCTAGAGAATTTTTTTGGGGAATTCGTCATAGGCACCGATTGTCATCGTCCGTAATTTCGTTAACGATAATTCGTCATTTTTTCAAATGTTACAAATATTTTTTTCATTATTTTTGCTCATACAGATTACAACTGTGTGTATTGATATTAATCACGAAATCTCATCGATTATCGATCATCAGTAATAGTTAATATTTTCGTGCCGTGTCGTTACTGTCCGATTTGTCAGTTTTTTTTTGTAATCAGTGTTGTCGTCGTTCCGTTAATTTCGTCGATCGACGAAGCATCAATACATTACATATATATATATATATACGTATATATTCCGCTGTTCCCTGTGCACATCGGATATTACAAAGTAGAAGAGAGAGGTCAGTTATCGCATTACCCTCGTTAAAAATATATACGACGCATACGGTGTGAAGTTAGGAATTTATGGCAAACATATTTACGAACGATCGTACAATCTTTTTGACTCATATATAAACGAAACTAAAAAAGTAAAAAAAAAAAAAAAAAAAAAAAAAAACCAAAACTATATCCAACGAATAAACGAAAATAAAATGTATCTGAAAAGTATCGAATTTCACGGTGAAAAGTACCGTTTTTCCTTTAACGACCGGTGAATCAAACGTTTCATCGCGATAACGATCGATACCCCGAATGATTTTCGATCGATATCTACCGAAATGACTGTAACAAATAACTTGCAATTCTATCATAAAGACGAATTTTTCTTTTAACTCGAAACAGTGATAAGAATTACAGAAGTAATGTGCAGCAGGTAAATATTCTTCGAAAATACGATGTGCGGTTTCTTACATAAACGAACTACCGGTAAACATTGCGAATAATATATTTTTTTTTATTTCGTGCAAAATGCACGAGGATACGATAGGGTATTAATCTATTTTTTTTCGAGTTGATTTATCATCACGAAATCTATCGCGTGATAAAGAAGAAAGAGAGAGACTCGGAGAGTGCATATGATTCGAAGGTCAACATGTAGCATATGGAGTATCGCGTTAAATTTTTTTTTTAAGATTGCGATTCGGTTAACGGCGTAACATTTTTAAGAGTGAGTCGTTTTTTTTTTTTGGTGTATACGTGTCGCGATCCCCGCGTCACGCGGGTAGTTCGATGATAAAAGATAAAAGTCGCTCGGTGGGCATTGCGGCGGGCGGCTCTGTCGTCGTTTGCGACGTCGTTGATGCGATTAAACCCACGGGGTTGAATCGTGTACCGTCTGTTTGCATAACGCAATGTCTTGTAACGAGTAGTCGTTTAGCAAGTGGTCCATATAACCGCCTAATGCGGGCCAAAGAAAAAAAAAACAAAAAATAAAAAAAAACACACAGAGTGAGAGTCACTCGATATCTGAAGGTCGCATGAAATATTCGTCGGCGTCGCGGCGACCACTTAGCATAATAAAATACGGTACGAATCTATATACATATAGTATATATATATACGTTCGGGTTGTTACCGATGATATCCGGTATAAGTGATTATTTCTAAGCGAACTGGATGACGATTCGTCATCGGCATGCCACAAACACGTTCGCCGTTGATGTCGATTATTCTCGTCTATTGCATCGATCGATCGAGTTGTGTAAACCACCAAAATAACGGAATCGTTGAACGAACGACTGTCTGGTCGATCGACTCTGCGGTTACGTCGAAACTCCTGGAAAAGCCTTGTGGAAGCAATTTGTCATTGGAAAACGAGAGAATTCGTAGTGAATTCATTTCCCCGCTAAACCTCATTCACGTTTTTTTTTTTTCCCCCACAACTGTACTATCTATATCGCTTCTGTGGATCATCCTATGTGTGTTCTCGTCTCGCGGAAAAATTTACGAAGAACCTTGAATAACCTTGAAAAAAAAAAAAAAAAAAAAAAAAAAATTAAAAAAATTTCTCTAAAACGAGGAAACTTGAAAATTGGTCGAGACACTGAGTAAATTCAGGTGCGGTGTCGAGTCTGTCGATTAATATTTGAACGCCTGGCTTATGCTAGGTTAGTACTTAAAAAGTTATCGGCGGTCCGGGGCAGTGGTTTGCGGGGATACGGGGGAACGGAGGCGGGAATTTAACCAATGTGGCGACCAACGACGATGCGAGGGGAGGGGAAGCGTTTGATAAGCCGCGCAGATGTTATCCGCGAAATTCAAGGTCCGTCTATCTCCGAGCCGAAACGCCGTTGGCCAACTAAACATTGTCCCAAACTAAAAATACGACGACCTTGGAACGCCACTCACGTTCATGCATCGCATCGTGAATTATTAGACACATTAAATTTCGCGTGAGTCTCTCGCTCTCTCGGGTTGGGAACCGCTATTCTCTATCTTTTATCCCATTCTCTTCGCGCTCTCTATCACGATGTTCGACCCACGAAACAGCAACGAAATTTTCGGTCGTTTGGGCTCGAGAATCGTTCGCCTACGTGGCGCGTTCGCGCCGAAAATCGTCTATCGCGTTGCCTCCTCCTCCCTCTCACCCTCTCTCTCCGCGCAGCTCAACGGATATACCATCTACCAACCGTTCAACGTTCAACGGATCACGTCTGTTCTTTTTTTTTTTTTCGTTCGATTTTTTTTTTCCTTCCACTACTACTATTGCATTGTATTCATAAAACTCGGATCGTAAAATGATTTCGATACTTTGACCATTGCACTTGCGAGGGATCATCGAACAATATATGTTTCGTCGTTCGCGGAACAGAGACGGAAAAATATTTATTTGGCAACGCTTCAAAAATTGAGTCTAACCACGAATACGAAAGTCGGGTCGACGTTCTCTCTGCGTTCTCGGGGTCTTTACCGCGACGATCTTCCGAGAATGCGTTTCTGTTACTATTAGGAAAATTTGATATCACAATGGACCGTATATGATGCTTTGTTTCTTCTCCGGTCGATCGAAGTTCATCGCATGGATCGAACTCACATTTTTCTTTTTCTTCTATTTTGTTTCTTTCGTTTTTTTTTTCTACTTTTTCCATTCTTCGGCTCATTATTTATCGATATAATGCACTCTACCATCGTCTCTCACTCTCTCGCACGATGAAGAGATTAATCTAAACGCTCTTCTCACTCCGCCGTGTGTTCGAGTCCTCCGAAAGATCTTCGCAACCTCGAGCAAAAATAGAGCACCGCCACGACGCGATACACTCGACTCGTTATCTGACAGAAATAAATGCCTCGGTCGCCGAAGACTTCTTCTTTTTTTTTTTTTCTTTTTTTCTTATTTATTTATTTCACTTTATTCTTCTATTCGCTCTCCCGTCTTTCTCGTCCATTTCTTCAATAAGTCTGTGTAAAATGCTCACCCGCGCGATCTCTCATTTATCGCCCTCAACCCTCGTAATGCGGTTACGCAAAAAATTAAAACGTTTTCAACGATAGAGACGAGACGCGAGGAATGGAAAGAAAAAATACGATTGCGCGGCTCTCGTCCGACACATTTCTTTTTTTTTTTTTTCCATCGCGCACTCTCGAGAGCGTTACATGCTTTGTTCGATAGATTGAGCTTCGAATAAGGTACGCGATCGGAATCTTCATTATTTCTATGAAAATTCATTTTTCCAAAGATCGACAACTTTTTGTCGATGAAAAACAAAAAATCACGAAACCAATATTTCGGGTTCTTAACATTTTATCGAATTATCTATTTTTTTGTAATTATCGTGGGATACAATTTTTCAAAATTGAATTACTACTAAAAATTAGGATCCCCAATTTTTTCAAATATATCGACGTTTCGCTTCTCGGAAAAAAATAGATATCGTTATTAATTTTTTCGAAAAGCAGGTTATTTGTTTTGTGATATATATTTTTTTTTTTTTTGAGATGAAAAATTGCTTCTTCTAGTCCTTGAGAGGCGAGAAGCGGACGTTAATCTAAGGGAACAATATAGCCGTTGGTATTCGCGAATTCTATTCTCGTAGCTATATCAAAAAACGGCGAGCTTCTCGAGCGTTGTGTCTCGTCGTTCTCGCGGGTTTGCCGCCCACCGCAGTGAGAAAGAAAGTCTTTCACTGAACATTGCGAGGCGAAGCGGGACGAACGAAACCCGCGTATTCTTAGCTTGTTTTTTCGCGCAAGCGTTGAGAATTGTTTTCAAAAGCTGGGAACGTCTAGTCGTTGAGTTTAGTAGCGACGAACTTTTCCTCGAGCGTTTGCTCTCTCTAGTCTCGTTTAATCGCTTCATCCTTCTTCGTCGCCGTTTTTTTTCTATACTCAAACGCGCGCGAATGGCTCGGAAGGGGTTGGTGAAGAGGGGGGGTTGGTGGCTCTTCATCCTTTTAAACTCGAGAAAGCTTCTCATACTCGCGTTCCCGATTCCTTTTTCTTTTCCACGAACGCTATATGCTCTCACGCGCGGTAGGTAACCTGTTGTAAAACTGCGGGGAAGACGCGTAAAAATAGCAAACTCGAGATAGCTACTTCCCGCGGGTTCGCTCATCGTGTATTATATCTAACGTATCGAACAAAACTCCTGACGCTGCTGTTGCATCTGCTGCATTTCTGTATCCCAAAGCAACTGCAACGCAACTTCAGCAACGGAGTCACGAAAAGTGTCGCTTTGTTTCATCGCCCCGATTGGCGGACGAAAGGGACGTTACGCTGAAAACTAATGACGACTAATTTTCATCACGCAGAAAATAAAAACCGTTGTTTTGTTCGTTAATTACAGAAATAGCTTTTTACGCAATATTTCGTATAATAATTCTCGTCGGAATAAAAAAAAAAAGAACCGTATGTCGCTATAGTTTCGATACAAAAATGTAATAATACATTTTTTATACCCTGTAAATTTTTTCTAGAATTTTCATTATCAGTTTTCATTATTTTCGCAACGCGGTGACAATGACGATTCGCGGAATATATTTCAAGCGACGAAAAAAAAAAAAAAAAAAAATCTTCCGCTTATAACAAATGTTTTTTTTTTTTTTTTTTCTTACCGCCGAATCTTCGCGAGTAACTTGGCTTCTACAATTCTCAAAATTCCAATTCAGAAAATATTCGAGTTTATCATCGTTTTATCTCGGCAAAAGTTTCGGGAGCTTCGAATGCCACACTCGCTTATAGCCCACCAAATGGCGGGTGGAGAGAGGGGAGGGATGGGGAGAGGGGGAAGGAGAGGACAATCGCGAAAACGTTCTCGAGTCGTATAACATATGCTGGATTATTACGTATACGACACGCCTGCAATTGTGGTATAGAAACGGAGAGTCGATTCACGACATGACAACGCGGCTTTCTCGCACACAACGAACGCGAGTGTTTTTACACCTGAGACAGAGGAAGATATTTCAAGGCCGTTGGTCGGGCGTGTGATGCACGATGATTGACGGTAGCGATTACAACATTTTCGTTAAATCGTATTTGTCGAATTCCACTGTACACTTATTGACACTTACATCATGTCGTTCATGTAAAAGAAGAATCTTTGGATCGCGCAAGTAGCGAGGGGGTGGGGGAGGCGGAGGGATAGGGGAAGATGTTTCTTTCTTTTGGGGACCCGCTATCGCAGCTAATATAACGTAATCATTGTGTGAGAAGCATCTCCTGACCTCGGATAATTTATTTAAGCAATTGGGCTTATTAAAACGATTAAATGTTGAGGATCATTCGAGTGTGCCATTGACTCTCACGTCGGGACATCGAGTACATTCAATGCACTCATTAGGTTTTTCGAAAAAAATAAGAGAAAAAATACATTTAAAAAATGGGAATACGGAACGTTTGTCTTGTCATGTGACGGAATGTTTTTTCAGTGGGAGGTATAGTCGCTATGCGCGCACTCACACGTATCCCTCGGAACACTCGTACTACTCTGCTACCTCCTGACTACTACTAATCATTTTTCTCGTTCGTGAATCATTCTCCCGCACGCATACGCGCGCCTTCGGTTAATAGACGGTTTGCGACAAGTGCACACGTTCGAAAAACCTCGACGGAGTTATATTTCTTCGAATTTTGTTAGTCGGCAACGGGAGGTTTAGCCGTAGAAGAGAGTCGAGAGCGGTGAGGGATAGAGAGGGAAGTCGTAAAATGCTCATTCGCGAACGAGCGTCAGATACAAGTGCGTAGGCAAACCGCACATCGCACAATGTTGTAGAGTGGCAGCAGCGTTCGGGCAGAAGCAAAAAAATGAGAGACGGACTTTCGTCGGGAAAGAGAGAGAGAGAGAAAGAGTAGCAAATGCACGGCGCGTTCGAGTTTCGAGGCTTTGAAATCTCTCAATGCCGAATGAAAGTTCGAACGTCATATCGGATTGGTGGATCCAGCGGTCGAACTTTTTATCTCTAGTATGTTATACTTATCGGGGACGCCCAGGTCTAGCTGCTTGTTTACGCTTGAGCTATTATCGATGATGAACTTGAGTTGACCTTAAAAACTGCGCAATATAGTCCCCCTGAGATGCTAAAACAACCGGATCCATGAGAGTGCCAAAGAAAGTTGAGCGTTGGCACTCAAAAGCTTAGAAGCTTCGAGTAGAAAAAATGTACTCATCGCGGATATGAGATTTTTTTTTTTGTTTTTTCACAATTTCTTTGCTCGGAATTGCAATTCCGAATTTTTTTTTTGCCGATTTTAATTGGTAACACAACGTTTATTTTACCGACCAAAAGATATGAATTTTTTTTTATATGAAAAATCGATTAAAGTAAATTCATGACATCGACAGGATCGAATTTACGATTTTTCAAGCGCCGATTCAATGATTCAGGTTTGAGTTTTTAATATGCTATAGTGTATCGATACTGAAGCTTGAACTCGAGCTATTGACCCTTATAGTAACGCCGCATCATCGCCACCCCCTCGGAATTCCGTAGCTCCGGATATCTCGTTCACTCGTAAATAGCGCCGTAACACTGCGCAAAGCTCGAACCCCCTTAATCGTAGGCAACTCATTCGCAAACCTGTCGGTAAGATAGAAAAATCTTTGAAACGTGTCACATTAATTTTGTCTAAATTCGCGCGTAATTATGATTTATCCAAAAATGCTATCAAGTTATTTCGTAGTAAAGGATTATTGAAAAAACGCGCAATTTTCGCACATCGATATCCGGGAATCAATCGTCAAAACTCGACCCATTGAATCGACAGACATGAATACTTATTCTCAAAGCCGGTGTCAAAGTTTGTTTGTTATTTTTCTTGCATTGAGCCCTTTCGTTCGTCACTGCATAGAATTCACCATTGGAGTTCAACTCTTCCCCCCTCTCTTGCAGCATTGTTAAACTAAGAAACTCTATTAACTCCCAGTCGAGATGAATTGTCCACCTGTTTGCGAATCGCGCGTCTCTTCGCGGTTTCTCTATTCGTTTCCTTTCGTATATTAATGACGATACCACTGCTGTTTTCACGCAGCTGACTCGTTTCGTTGTCAATGCCGGAAATAGATTTTCCACATTGTCGACGATCCTCGGTAAGCCGTTCGACCGACAAGTGTAGAAATTCAAACGTTTGCGCCCGAAGCTACGCGAGCTGTGTAGCCGTTGCGCTGTCGTACTATAACAGCTTTCAATGAACATTCGTACTCGTTAGCCTGTAGCCGCAGAGAGTCGTGTATGAAGCGGAACATTATTTTTTTTTTCACGTTCAAATGAGTAACGAGAGAGGCGTGGAAGATGCGACGAGAGGACAAGAGAGTTGGCCTATTGATCGTCTCTTGCCGAGGGGAGGGTTTCCACTACTCTCATCTCCGCGCGCGCTTAGAGTCAACATCAGTCATAATACGGCGCTACGCCGGGGTTATTAAGAATAATACGCATCCTACCTATATTTCTCCCCCTCTACGTTCTCATTCTTTCTCACTCTTTCTCCTCACTCTCTCTCTCCTTCCTCCGTTAATGTTCGGATGCCACAGGGGCTGTTTAGCGGGCGCGGGGAATTGCCGTTGCCAGGGTAACCGGCCGGGTAAAATCCTGCAAAGAACCACAGCCGGCTCGGTGGGTTCCCGCTGTATTGACATCCCATCTGCACAGGCGTTATACAGGGCCTTTTATGAGTGAGCATACTGCGGGATATAGTAGGCAGTAGAAGGCAGTAACCAGAGGCATCCCCCTCTGTCATCGGTTTCGTTCCCGTCGTCGCATCCGAGTGCCACCCACTCACCCCCGGCCCCCCTTCGTACGTTTTGGTTCACCCCCTTTTGCCACCTTCGTCTTCTCACCGTTTCCAATCCCACCTTCTTCGACTCTCGACATCAACAGCGTCCGGACACTCTTGTATCAACCCTCATCTACCTCTCTCCATCTCGTCGCCGTTCACCTCCGTCCTCTTCTTTTCTCTCTCCCGCCGTTGATCCTCGCGGGATCCAAAGTGCCCTGGATAACTTCGAGCTCCGGCGTTTTCTTTGATATTCACGCGCCCCGTCGTCTTTAATCTATACGAAACATCGTGTAATATACAAGATCCTTCAGGATGCCTCGGGTCCTTCCGGTATGATGTAAAAATACCAAAAAAAAAAATACACCAAACATCCTTTTCTCTTTACTCCCCGGTGGGTCGGACGCGGTGAATATTTTGGAATTTATGATGAGCGCGAGATGAGAGACTCGCTGAAAGGGTTAAGGCCGAGTACTTCGTTTTTTTTTTTTCGCAAACGAAAGGAGAGAGAAGGGTTGTTTTCCTCGCATACTCACTTTTTCTTCATACTACTCTCATTGCCACCCTCTTCGAAACTACACCCGGCTACGGTAGAATTTTGACGAAACCGAGGGACCCTCTCGTTCTCTGTTTCCACGCTTCTTCGTCGACTCTGACCGCACGATGGACGACACAGTATGGACTTGAAAATGTTTATTCTTTATTTTCATTCCTCTCGACCTTTATTCCCTCCTTCATTCCTCGTTACTCTGCTGCTTCTATCTTCGCCCTTTACGAACGTTAGCGTTCGCTTTTCTCTTGCCGCGAGTAGGGATGCATTAGAGAGTAAACGTTCGTTCGCGCGAGCGCACTGACATCACGCGCGTCACACACGTTTTTTTTCTATCCACTTTTATGTCGACGGCTGTAGTTGCGAAACGGTGTTGGACTCAGCCCCCCCATCCTCTTTGGTTGCAGACCTGGAGGTCGCCGAGGAGGACGGGGGTTGGCGGTCCGCCACGTCCGGGGTTACGTGCTATACGGGCAATCAACGGGAGGAAGGAAACTACGAAGATGATGAGTCTGATCCGCGCTACCAAAGTACTACCGTTACTACTACTACTACTCCTACTACTACTACTACTTCTACTACTACCGCTACTACTACCGCTACAACTTCTAGCCATCGCTTACGCGCTGACGATCCCGCCGAATCCGAAACAGACGACGATGTACAACAGCATCATAATCATCATCATCATCCGAATTTGCCTATAATAGATCTGTTCGACGACATTAACAATCAAATGCAAATTGCATTCAAAACCGAACCAATATCTCCGAGAGCCGACGTCGTTGACGAATTGGAGTCTTGTTTACTCGCTGACGATACCAACGACGATTTTAACGCCGTCGCAAGAGTCGCGATTGCCGAAAAACGTAACGATCCAACGTCGTCGAATTATTATAGGAATAACAACCAACACGATCGCGATACGAGTCAAGAGAGAAACTTTCAACATATCAATAGAGAAACGATCGGTAATTATGACGAAATTCATTGCGCCAATGCGAATTTAATGCAAAACGATGCGCTTCAACCGATCGTCAAGTTGCGCGAAATCGGTCAAAGAAGCGTTGAACACGATCACAAGTTCCCCGGTCACAATCGCGCCGGAAGTGGGACGTACTGTAGCTTCTGTCAGAAAACATTCTCCAGAGCGTGGTCTCTGCAGAGACATTTGGCCGACACGCATTTCTACGTGCCTCAATCATTGGCTTGCGATCAATGCGGTCGAAGTTACAAATCGAGAAACAGTCTCGTCAGTCACAAGAGTCAGTACCACGCGAGAAAGGAGAGAAAGGACCACGACATTCATTGCGAGGTCACCTATTGAAAGTATGAAAAAAAAAAAAAAAAAAAACAAAATGGCCCCATCTTCGGTGCGCCTTCAATTTCGATCGATCTTTTCTCGTAATTACACAAATTTTTGGTGAATCGGCTTTCCGAGATATCGGATTTCGCCGTTTCGAAGAAATTCCCGAAATGGAAAAAAAAAAATGCTTTAACGATGGTGCGGAATAATTTCGACGACCGCGCGACCTGTCGAATGTACGATTATATTGTGACCCAATAGCGTGCGCGCGCGTTTCGACTTACGAAAACAATCGCTCCCTCCCACGCCGAACCACCAAATACAAAATAAAGTGAGAAATACGTTTATTCGTTATTATATTATTTATTGTATTCGATTGATAAGGGATTGAAGAATTATATTATGAAGTATATAATCGTGTATTATGAAATTATCGCTGAGACGAAAGAATAAAGGTGTTGTGCCATTTCGAAAGATCGATAATAGCCGTTAACTTTTTGTTAACAATCGAACGACAATTATTTCAAACGAATCGTTCGCCTAAACGATGACTCATGATCACCGGAGATATATAACTCACGACTAATCAGACTGCACGGATCGACTAAATTTCGTGCTTAATGCGCGAGGAAAAAATAATAAGAAACAGATCGCGAATCTTTCACGGAGGAATGAACAAATTTTTTTTATTTTTTTTTTATTTCGATAATTTTTTTTTCTTTTATTTGCCAAGTTTCGTTATCTCCGATAAGTAATGCAGCTCCGTTGATATCGCAGCGTGATACTTCTCTTATAAGTCCGTCCATAAAAACGCAGAAAATCCGCTTCATCGCATCAGTTCATCAAAACAGATCACAAACCACCTGTATATATATATTTATTATACATATATATTCTGTACTACACGTATTTAAGTCTACTTCTACTATCCTACTGCTGTAAATAATACGCATCAACGCGGATACATCTGGTGTACCGAACACTAACGTCATCGCTCTCGATCGATCGCTGGACTCTTGGATTGCTTGCACTCTACTATTACGCTATGAAAAAAAAAAAAAAAAAAAAACAAACAAACAAATCAAATGAATACTCGTTAAAAGTTTACACCTCACACCCACAAAAACGTCCAATGCCTTCTCACGATTGAAACGTTTGGAGATACTTTTTTTTTCGATAATTTTTTTTTTTTTTTTTTTTTTCACAATTTAACTTTTTTGATAACTTGCATCCCATTTTTTTTTTTTTTTTTTCGTTTTTTTTTTGTTTTGAAATCTCGATGACATTTGGAACTCGATTCTGATATTTCTCTCACATCCCTTCACAACTCGCTGTTCGCGATAGCCTTTCAAGACTGTGAGAGCCGATTACAAAAACCACAATTATTATTGAGAAAAATTAATAAATCGCAATCGAGGCTCTGACCCCAAACATTTTCTCACCGGAAATAAACTTCTCTTGTAAAAAAAAAAAAATTTCGCTCTGTAGTTCTTTTTTGTCGCGAACTTCGTAAAAATACCTCTCACTGAATGTCGCGAAAATACTTCATTGCCTGTTTACGCGATGTAATTATAGAAAAAAATCAATTTCATTCGTATCTCCCAAACGTTTTGAACAATGTAAAGGCTCTGCATATAACACATATACTACACGAATCAGAAATAAATTAAAAAAATTACAACGGAAGCAAGTGCGATGGTTCTGCATCAACCTGGCATTCTGTAATAGCAAGAAAAAAAAAAAAATAATAATAAAATGAAAATGTAAAAAAGAGTTCGCGCACGGCTTCTCGGGTGACGGTGGCAAAATCATTGAAAAAAAAAAAAAAAAAAAAAAAAAAATACAAAGGTAGAGGGCAAGCGAGAGAGACACGGATACGTGATCTCGCGAAAAGACGCGCACGTTGTGGTACAAGGGTGGTGTATAGAATGTGATGTGGGAATCGAAAGCGAGAGATTGAGAGAGCGAGAGAGAGAAAACAAAAAAAAAATATACTGTGGGGTGATAAAGAGGCGGGACGGAGCGCTTAACGGCGTGCTACCCGTTATCAACGAGCAACAGAACAGAAAGTAACCCTGCGTCTGGTTCTGCCGCCAGGTCTGTTGCCCCGCACCAGCACGACTGATGAGTTTCGATGCGAGCCATGCAACAAAAACCTGACCTCGCTAACGCGGTTGAAGCGTCACATACAGAACGTTCACACGAGGCCCAGCAAGGAACCGATCTGTAACATCTGTAAGCGGGTATACTCCAGTCTCAACAGTCTCCGGAATCACAAGAGCATCTACCATCGTCAACACGGAAAGATCGAACAGCAAAGGAAGGATGAACAGCAGCAGCAGCAACAGCGGGAGAGAGAACACAGGGAACAACAGGGAAGAGGATATACTCAACAGCAACATTCGCGAATGGGTTGAAATTTAACAAAATCCTTGCACACCGTGTGTGCAGCGCAACAAGACGAAAGAGGCGAAGTAAACCCGGTACAGTCGCAATTCTTCGCAATGTTTGCCCCCCAAAAAATCCTGGAGATCGTTGAGTCGCGTGATCGAATTAAACCCCCGGGGAAAATGATAAATAACGTATTAATTGTGTTCATCGAACGTCATCACGAGAAGAGTTACCGAGATGCTATTGCCCGCAGCGTGTTGAGAATTTTTAGAAAAAAAAAAAGAAAAAAAAAAAAAATTATATATATATATATACACACGAATGAAAACAATAACACGCGACAGCAAACTAGAGTTTCCTGATTGTATTAAACAAGTTCAATTAATTAATTATTTAAGGATATTATGATTATTAGGTCGCTGCGTTAATAATTTTTTTTGCCGAGACGATCGGGATGCATTTTTTTAATTGGGAGGATTGCAATCGAGGCTCATGGATTTTATATTTTTAACCGAAGAAAACGCGCTTCGGAGAAAAATCGTATTGAGATATTGCATGATAATCGATCTCGACGACATACCGCTAGACGGATAGTACAACCGATTAAAATACTTTTTTTGTTTTTTCTTCATTTTAATTTCAATGTACCTAACGTTATTGTTGCGATTAACGAGCTCACGGCAGCTCGACGAACGTCGCGTCAGCATCTCTATCACATCCAATTTACAAAGGACTCGCGAGTCTTTCGGGCAACGGCCAAGTACTTTCATTTTTTATTATTATAATTTTTTTTTTTTTAGTTTTTTCCGAAGTATAGAGGCATTTTAGATCGAAGCACCCTATTTTTTTTGGAGTACCAAACAGTGTTCGTTGTTTTTATAAAGTTTATCCGTATGTCCCGAAAATCAGTTCCAAAATAAAGTCAGTGCGATATTTTTTTTTTATTGCGAAAAATTAACATTTTATTAAAAATATACCTGCGAACGTAAAACTTAACTTGACAAATTTAAGTTTCTGAACGATCTTCTCGATGTCACTATTATTCTTTTTTTTTTTCGAATTTCTTTCGAAGGCATCAAGAAAAAAAAATTCGTCAAAATCGTTATCGCGCTTTCGCACAAATTAAATTACTTCATAAAAAAAAGTTTGGTACTACAAACAATCCGTGGGCGATTCGAAGCAAAATGCCAGCTATATTATATCTTCGGGAAAAGACTAAAAGATCTTTTTTTTTTTTTTTTTTTTAATTTTATTCGCACAAATCGATTTAACGCTAATTTATTTTCATATCGATATTTATACGACCTTGTTGACGATGTATCGTTTGAAATTTTTCATATTTTATGCAAAAACCATTATTGTAATTATTATTACATATATATAAATATAGAAATTTATATTAAATCGTTGCGCAACGAGGCCTCGTCCCGTGTCGTTTAGGTCCGGGTATAGAGACATAAGTTATTAAACAATCCTTCTTTATTATTATTATTATTATTATTAATATTATTATTATTATTATCATCATTAGACAATAAAATCGTAGATACTCTGTCCTCGCGCTTTCCGTCGAAGCGTGAAGCCCAAAGCACGGAAAGTTCCTGCACCCAGCAAGAGAAGAAATCATACACTCTATATTTTGGCCGAGAATCCCGGACGGTAAACACGCGCGGATCACGAGAAACTTCCTCCATCGGATAGTTTTATCCCGTTCGAGTTTTTTTCGCAAATATTTATTTATCCCAAAGATCTACGATACTATAAACAGTGTAGCATTGTCTCCGAAACCCAACATACGACACCGTTCGTCTGTCGTTCTTTGGTGCCGTTGTTTCCTTCCTTCGTTTATTCTTTATTCTTTCGCGTGTTTACCACGGGACGAGAGTATTTATTCGGGGTCGAGAAAAATGGTCGGTGCGCGTTCTGTGATCGATTAAAAAAAAAAAAAAAAAAAAAACAAAACAAAATCGAGAGAAATACGATACAAAATATTGTGATATGTCGAACGACAGTTTTGCAATTCTTCGATAAAATTCGACAAAATTCTGCTTTTTTTTTTTTTTTTTTGAAACGTTATTCGAATTTCATAGAATTAGCGACGGTATCCAATGTCATGTTATATATTTCAACTCTGTAACGCAATCCGTAGCTCCGTTGAATTTGGCTTCAATGTAACGAAATCCTGGATTCAGTTGCGGTGCGAACGCGAACCGCATCGTCACCGCATCCCCTACCTGCCACCACGGGTGCTGATGTATATATACACACAGACACACATATTGATATATATATACATATATATATATAAACCTATTACTGTATGACGTACCGGCGAACAGAAAACGCGCTGTTGTTGTATCATCGCCTGACGCTGTAAATAGATACTTTTTATACCTGAGTTTAAGGCACAATATATTTTTTATCACTTGTATCATCTTCGTTCTTTTTTTGGGGGCTAAAGGATAATGCATTTTTTTTTTTTTTTTCCATTGTACAATCCGCGCACACGTTGTTCGCCATTTATTTATATGAATAAACGTATTTTTTTCTTTTATCTTAATTTTTTACACGCTTGACGCATATATATTTATTTTTATCTTTTTTCGATTTATATCGAATTATCGACACTCTTAAAAGTCATCGACGTATTGTCGATAGCTAAGCGTATCCCACATTTGAAAAATTAATCGGTGAATCGTCTTGAATTTTCGATGCATACGATGCTGCAGTTTCGTTCGTTTCCTGATTGGCGGGTGGAAGGGACTGAAGCCGGTAGAAAATAAAACTGTGTCTCCGACATTTAGCAACGTGGTGAACGAATTTGGGGTGAAACTACTGTCGTATTCGTGTTAAACGGGGAAAAACATCGAATTGTGTGGAGCAGAATATTTTTTTTTCGAGATCCTTTGATTCGGATAAAAAATTGCAAGCCGTCCTTTTTCTTCTCACGTTTTCTCATCGTCCTGTAATGAAAATGGAAACACGAAAAGAAAACAGTTATGCGACTTTGCCAAGTAGCCTGTGTTGCGTATTTTTTCCCATTGCTCACGAATCCGCGATTTATCTCACGTTTAGTTCGATATTTCATAGGCAAATTCGCGCGTTTGTGCGAATGAAAGAATCGGATATTTCGCATTTATCGTAACAAAAACGTTCCGAAACTCGCGATGATCGTCCGTTAGTTTGTACAAAATATCCTTAAACCGACTCACTGTTTTATACGTTCACATCTAAAACGTATACCAAGTATATGATAAATACAAAAAAAAAATGCGTTTCGCAATCTATACGCACGATCGCTTACGAGATTCGTAGCTCAATGTACGACGTGCCAAGAATGATGCTCCATATTAAGCTCGACAAGTTGACAACTCTCTCTACGACTCGAATACGTTGGGTTATATATTCTTCCTCATTAGACTCGTCCACATCCGGGGAAGCATTGAGAATGGTATGTTGAAACGAAAATTCATTTTTTTCTCTCTCATTTTTGAATCTTAAACATTTTTGTTTTTGTTTTTTTTTTTTTTTTTTTTTTTTTAATTAATTTTTCTAATAATCTGTGATCCGGTGATGCAAGCGCCTGATTGTTTCGTTGTATTCCGAGACTCGTTAATATTTTTCATCAATTTTTTACGAATAAATTGATAAATATAAATATTCCATTTTTTTTTTATCGCGTAGCGAATAGAAGTCTCGGAACACATCGAAGTAAAAATAAATTTTACAAATGAGGGGGGGTTGAACGATGATTGAATAATGCATAGAAAACAAAAGAAAAAATAAAAATAAAAAGCAGTAATAACGTGCGTAGCCCCGAGAGTGATTGGTTATCGCTGACACGATAGTCGCATTACCATGATCAATGACAAACCAGAGCCCCCCGAGCCTCATTCTCGTCATATAATAGAGATAAAGGTATCGCACCTCATATTCGAGTGTCAGCTAAGCCGATGTCACCGAATGGTGGAATGGAATAAATAAAGAAAAAAAAAAAAAAAAAAAAGAAAAAAAAATGAATCGAGAACTTTGTATAGTTGGACAAAGTGGACGAATTAATCCAAGAAAACACGGTCAGAAATATTAAAAACAAAACGACATATCGCCACAGACCGAAAATTGCTCTTGTATAGAAAATACCAGTTATCGTACTAATGTGTCCACAATATTAATGGCAGCCGTATCTTTGTTCTTGTTTGTTCCCGGTCCCGCTCGCTCGGCTATACGTGCTCTGGTTCGTCATTGTTCTGTGTGTACCTACTACTACTACCTTCACGAACGGATTTGCGCTGGGGGTCCATCCACACGTGGCTCGCTCTCTCTCTGTGTGTCCGCCTCCTCCACGTCAATTGGTTCGTAAACGGATATTATTTTTAAAACAAACAACAAAAACGATTGGGTTTCGATGTTTAATGACGGTGCTTGGTATACTTTTTTTTTTTAATTTGCTTGCAAATGTTCAATGAAATCGAAAAAAAAAAAAAAAAAAAAACAAACAAACTAACTGTAATCTGCAAATTAATGTTGAAACTCTTAAAAATAAAACCAAAAATCGATATATATCGAAATGGTTCGCGTGAAAATGATAAAGGTCCGCAATCGGCGATACTCGCGATGCGACTGTCCCATCCGTTGCACAGCAGCCTACTACCACCGGGAATATGTTACACGTGTGACGTATGCGGCAAAACACTTTCAACGAAACTTACCCTTAAGCGTCACAAGGAACAACAACATTTTCAACCGTTAAACAGCGCGTTGTGCGTGCTGTGTAACAAAGTTTTTCGAACGCTAAACAGCCTGAACAATCACAAGAGCATCTATCATCGTAGACAAAAATAGATGACGGATTAGGCTGTTATTGTTGGGAGCTTCGAAGGAAAGAATTTGACGCCAATTGGTGTTGAGGCCGACTTGGACCACGAAGACGCGCATCGATCGACGCCTCAGCCAGTAATTAGCTTTCCTGCGGTCGACAAACGCGACGGAGGAACGATTAAACAGTGCTTCCAATTGTGTTACGAGGACGTTAGAGACTCAACATATGATGAACGGGGGGAGTTTCGCACTGATTTGTTACGAAGTATAGAAGAGATTGAATGTTGCATCGAAGTGTGAACGCGCTACGGGTCCGGACACTCAACAAATCCCGTTAAGGACGTTAATACGCTCTTTCATTGAAATGTATACAGAAAAAAAAAAAAAAAAAAAAAAAAAAAAAAAAGTCACAAATCTCGTGATCGGAGATAGCCGCGCGTGTCATTTGTTGTCGATGTTTTTTTTTTTTTTTTTTTTTGTTTTCACACAAACGAGAGCACGCGCCCGTGACATTTCATAGTTTCATCTCTCTGTAATAAAACGATTGTACAGTGTCGCGATTGGGTGTTGCCTGGGCACATGATATATAAGGACGAAGTGTTATACAACTGCGACTTAAATCGCGGACTATTAGTTAGGCTCTGTTAATGAAGATGATAGGAAGGAAACGAAAAAAAAAAAGAAAAAAAGAAAATAAAATAAAAACTTCCAGGTGTCAAAGACGCCATCGTCCAACTAACTTTTAGGAAGATAAAAAAAACATTCACACGTTAAAAAGACTGTACGAAACAAAAACAAAAAATAATTAATGCCCACAAGACTCAAGATGTTTTTTTAAGAAATTGTTTCGAGACTTAAAGTATAGTGAGGGTGTGCGAGATGGAAAAAAAAAGATATATATATATATATAACGCGCGCGAAAATATAACGCGATATAATCGCGAAACTGCAACGTATTTATTGTGACGTTATTTCATATAACGGCTTTCTGAGTTATCGGATGAAATCATTCGGGATACTAATTGATCTCTCAGCGGCCGTATTTATTATTATTATTATTTTTTTACTTTTATTTTTATTACTGTCACGTTGTTGCTTCGCGTTACATCGGAAAATTCGAAATGCAATGATATAATATATACGGATATGCGCAGTGGTTGAGAATCAAAGCGTTCATTCCGATAGTATGTTTAACTTGCAAACAATTTTTTTTTTTTTCCTCGGCGCGTTGATGTTTCAGTAATTTTGGGCAAATCACGATTATAAAAAACAGACGGAAAAAGAACGAAAATATAAACGATTGTTTCTTAAAAGTAACGACATAATGTTCTTTCTTGAACTCGAAACTGGAAACTCGAAACATTTCGAAAAATTATTTGTTCACACGCGGCAATAAATAAAGTTAAGCATTTAACTTTCGAGTCCTTTTTATTGTTCCGGACCACTTATATGTTTCTCCGACGGAATATTAAAAATCGTCTCAAAAATCCGTAACGAATTAAAAATGATAAAAAAAAAAAGCGTTGATTCTGCACCACTCTGCATATTACATTTTATCTTAATATATTCATTCCATATTAAAAATGCTTTAACGGGGTATCATATTTCGTGAGGGCGCATGTTAATTTATGCGTCGCGTATACCGGACTTTACATAAAGTACCTTATATTATTATGATTATTATGATGATCATTATTATTATTGAGCGATTGTTCTAATTCTTATCGTTACGTGTTATCGCGCCATCTGAACGTGAAAAAAATTTTTGTCATCCTATCGTCCGCGATGTTTATCGTGCAAATATTCTCGCGCAGCCTCCGGCGGCAATGATCGTTCAGGGCTAATTATTTTTTTTAATCAACGCTCGTAGTTATCGAATTTACGTTACACGTTCACGAATACTCCGACGTGGAGTGCGTTAACAATTTTCTATACCGTTATCGACAAACCCGTAACTCCGTAATTATACCGGTTAATGACTAATACACAAAAGAAGTAAAAAATAAAAGCTACGTGAGAAAATTTTTCACCACCTCGACAAGAAAGACGGTCCATTAATTACTGACAGATAAACTTGTGTACCGAAATAGTTAATAGCCTCATATGCATATAGCTGAACTGCATACATATATATATATATTTTAGTAGAACTTTCATAAGACACGATTTCAAAGCCTCGTTGATCGTCGTCAACATTTCGTCAGAGTTATGAATTGAAGTATTTCTCATACTTTACAAGTAAACAGTGAATCGACGGATTTTTAACGAATTAATGAATTTTTCACGACTATCGACGAGACTTTGGAGTGACCTGATCGATAAACTTTACGGACAGCTTAGGCTCCTGTCATAGTGACTAATCGTAGCAAGCTGAAATTTTACAGCCCCCACACCCCTCCCCCCGCCCGACCCCCCGAAAAACATAAATACAATACGGTATATAATATATTTTACAGGAAACATACCGATACTTGTGCATCGATATATTGGAATACACGAGACACACAAGTAAAACACACACACGTACACTTATGCCAACACTATACAATCACACAGGCGTTAACACATTTATTTATAGTTAGGCTATGATAGATTAATTTTAGGGTATTCAATTAAGCGCTCCGACCAGCACATATTTTTTCGAGGCTACACATCGTATTGAACTGTCGCGAGAAAAAGAAAAAAAAAAAAAAATGGACTTACATCACCCGGTGATAGATTTGCGCTCGTTACAGCGAGCTATTGATAAAATAAAGAAATACATAAAGAAAAAAGAAAAACCGTCGCGAGTAAACGTCGGATTCTCAAAAGTATGTACTCGTCGGTTCGAACGAGAATGATTATAAATATAATAGATAAAAATTGATTATCTGGGACGGTCATCTCGGAGCGGAAAAAAAAATGAAGAACGAAGCTTTAAATTAACGGAAATAAAGAATACAGTTTTATAGTAGTCAAGGGGACGGAAAGAACTGATATTGATAATATTTAAAAAAAAAAAAAAAAAAAAAAAGAATAAAAAAAACGTAGACTATCCAACAAATTGACTTGTGACTACTGTAAAAATGGCCAAATACGCGGATATTTGTCACCCCTCCGTGGGCGGCGTTCTATGAAAATAATAAATTATTAATGAAATTAATATAAATTGAGGAATATTTAATTGCATATTGATATATATTCGTAGAGTTTATTTGATTCTTTTTTTTTATTATTATTATTATTATTATTATTATTATTCTTTTTTTTTTTTTTCTTTAATTCTCGTTATATTACGTACAAATTACACGCACCGCCGGTAAAACGTAATTTAGACCTGTTTATTGTCGATACGAGACATCCGGTTTGCGTCTCGTCGTATACCACTAAATCTCGAGGCTGATGGAGGAAAGAGAAAAGACAGACAAGAGAGAAAGAGAGAAAGAGAGTTTCTACTGTAGAATTGGCCCGGTAATGAGTCGATAATCGTAGCCCACATTTTTTTTTTGTTTCGTGGAAAGACTGAATTTGAATTTTGAGAGTATCACAAATGGCCGAGAATTGGCTCTATATATATAAAAAAAAAATATATATATATACAAATAAATATATATAGTATATATTGGCTGCGGGCTCGTTTTTCTTAAAGTAAAGAATTAAAATCGTACCTGTGACAAATCGCGTTAATGGCCACACGCGATAAATCGGTGTCTGACTGAATTGGACTGATTCGCCTTATTCTTTTTAATTAGTCGAAACACTATTATATTGGACTGATTGAAAATATTTGACTGATGTTACCAAACTGTTAGTAAAATCGGGAAAATCTCCCAAAAGATTATGTTTAAAAGAAGAAAGATAGAAAGAAAGGAATGAAAAAAAAAGAAAGCTTGCGACAAGGCATTGCGTCGTGCAATTAGAAAAAAAAAAAATATAAAAAAAATAAAAGGGGGTCTGCAAGAAACTTGGTAATCGCGACATAAAACCGTTTCTCGAATAAGCGTATACGTACATATGCATATATTTATATATAAAGAGTGAGAGTGAGGGAGAGAGAGCGAGAGAGAGAGAGAGAGAGAGAGGGGAGAGAAAAAAATCGCGATCGTGTGATTATTTTTTTTTTTTTCGCTCCTCGTATCCACCATTCTGTGTTGCGCGCAAAATAAATGGTCAAGGGTCACATATACACACGTACAGCTTCTTCACGTATAATCGATATACACATTATGTAATAGGATTCGCTATAGTTTATACTACAGGAAAAAAAAAAAAAAAAAAAAAAACACAACATAAAGCACATTTTCGTACAATAGTTTAAATAATACATGGATATAGGTTTTACTCATTATTCTACCGTACCTATATTATACCGTTCGCGATATATCGTCGCGGTATATGCAAACGATCACAAAGCAGAAATACATTGGTACCTGCGCGATCATGAAAATAAATTTTTTTCAAAAAATTAAATCAATCGAATTTATCGTCAAATTATATACTTCGACTGACTACATAAAAATTTAATTTTTTTTTTTCTTAATTGAAACGAAAGAAAGAAACGTAAAGTCTGAAATAACGCATTAAATGAAAAAAAAAAAAAAAAAAAACAAAAAATCACTGCTCGCGCATATTAGAAACGAAAATAATGGGGGGAAAAAAACGACACAAACGAAACAATGGTTACGTTATCTTGCTTACTTATTATTTGTTATCTGCCAAGGTGTTCTGGTTATAGTATATATTTATTGATGACTATTACGACTATTATTATTATTATTATTATTATTATTATTTTTAAGCTATGTCAAATGCATTTTAATATATTTTCATTTTTATATAATATGAAATGTACTATTTGGTTTAATAACTTCGTTGTCTTTTCATTTTTTTTTTTTAGATACCTATCGCATCCTCACGATAAAACAAACGTTCATTATATCGTTATTAATCGTACTTAAGTCTATTGTGATATATATACATATATATATTTCACGGTGTAAAAAGTCAGTGTCGTTGGTTCGATTGACGAAAGAGCCAATCGCCTGTCCTTACGAACGGGCGATTGACCCTTACGTCCTTTTGCGTGCCATCGATATTATTTTAGGCGTTATACGATACTTTCAGGTTAAAGGTAAGTTATTTTCAATCGTATGACCGATCTCACTGTTCATGTGTTGTTTCCTACTGTGACGTCAGCCATAAAATCCTAACTACACACCGTTGCGTCGTCATCAAATCGTTCGACGATCATAGATTAATCATGTATACCAGTTGTCCCAACAGTTATGGAATAATGTCAAGTCAAACATCATGGAAAACATAATGTACAAATCAAGATTCGTGAATATACGAGTCGAGAGAGCGAAATGCCGCGTTCGAACGGTAGAAACGCCCGCGTCGTCATCGTACGAACGCGTAGTAGATACGATACGTATCTACTGTACGATCCGCCCTCCTCTGCCCCTCATTAATATAACGTGATATCCTCAATTCTTCTGTCTCGTTTATTTTACTTTTTTTTCTCTCAATAGTTGCGTGTATCAGTGTCTCGCGATATATTATATAGAAACGCGAACGAGGTGTTAAAAAAAAAAAATAAAAAAAAAACACGATGAAATCTTTTACGACGACTTTCGCCTCTCCTCCTCGACAAGACGATTTTATTAATAATACCTTCCCATCCGATGTAACGAGCGTCTCGGGGTCAACTGACAATAAAATTTTCGCTATCCAGATCGCTCTTTCGGACACAGCGTAACTCCAGTTTTTTTTTTTTTTTTTTTTCATTTCGGTTTATCTCCCGAGAAAAATTATGACGCCCAAAGTGTAAACGAGAAAATAGAATAGGATAAATTAAAAAAAAAAAACTACAAAAGACGAAATGCCTTTCCTGGCTAAACATCGCGGCGACATCCATGGTCCATAGAAAGTCTGAGCCATTTCAGGAGAGAGCTTGGCGTGACAACGATTAAAACGTCGGGTTATCCTGAGCTCCCTTCTCGCCAGTTTAGAACACTGGTGGCTCGCGAGATATATATTTTTCACTCTCGAATTGCATGCTTTAAGTGTCTTCCCAAGAATGCTCAGTGTTTCCTACGCCGTCTTTTGTTGAACCTTACAAATACAAAACTGGCGACAGTACGAGTTTCTTCCTTAACGAGATATATATTTATATATATAATTTATATACAATATACATATCCCGGAGCTATATTATATTTCTGTACCAAAAGCTCAATTTTTTTTTTTTTTTTTTTTTTTTTTTCATTTCATCGTTACTTTTTTTTCGATACATTATAAAACTTTTTTTTTATCTTTTGTATTTCGTTCGTTCACAATGATCCCTTACCGGTTTTTCTTTTCATTTCTTTATCCGAATCGTACTCCTCTCGTTTCGTGTGTACGCAAGCATACAGACGCATCGTCTGTGATACGTCTGCGAAATATTAATACAGACACACAGATTGTATACGATTGTTATTATCAAGTTATACATTCCCAGCCGTATGAAACGGTAAGAACTCCGGACGGCTCCGCGACTCTTTTTTTATCTGTCGCAAAAGCTCGCGCTGTGTTTTTTTTTTTTTTTTTATTTTCGTATTTTTTTAATCTTTTGCCCGAAGTTTAATGAGACCCAACTCGAGAAATTGGATAAAGAGCAATTTTCAAAGAAAATTAATGGGTGGCACGGAAGAAATGGTAAGGGAAACCTCGTCCGGTCTTCTTATTACCGCCGAGCGTAGTCGCGAAATAGTATTATATCCGTGAACCCGGGAGGGGGTTGCTGTGGGCGAATGAGAGGTACACGCAGTGGCGGAGTCCCTTCCTTCGGTCCTTTCAACGTTTAAAGAACTTACCGCTGAATAAACGAAGGCGTTTTATACTTATTGACGTTTAATTCGAGTCGCGACGTTATAAACGACGAATCCGAACGCTCGAGCGCGCAGACAAAACGAGAGATGATCTTTTCAACGAGATATATACAATAACACGGCGTTTATAAGATTCAACCGCGTTTCACGCTCTTATTTTATTTCTCAAGGAACGAACGAGTTCTTTTCTCCCTCAAATGCGACGACGGCGACTTCTTCTCCGCTGTTATTTACGTAAATCGGAGAATGAACAGTCGTCGCAATTCTCTCGGGTAACTCTCGCAAATTATCGTCGGGATCCGCTTCTATTTTTTTTCTTCGACATCGTAAACAAAACGAAAACGGAGAGAGGGAGGTAGAAAGTCTAGAAACGAAAAATAATCGAAGCAGTAGGCAAGTAAAAGACGGAGCGACCATAGAAAAGTTACTTAAGTCAGAGAGTTAAAAAAATCGCGTAGTCATCGACGACTTGAATGAAAAAAATATATATATAACATGAAAACACGTAATTACATTAGAAAAAAAGGAAAAAAAAAATGAGAAAGAAAAAAAAGGATCAGAGTAAAAAAAAAAAAAAAGAGATATGTCAGGAGTTGGTGTAGGTAAGTGTGGGGTGTTGCATGAGGTGCATTGTTGTGTTTCAGTGCTCGCCTCCATGCCAGGGCTGACCTTGAACTCGCTGAACACACCGTCTGCCAAGAAGCTGTTCACCTGCCAACTGTGTGGCAAGGTGCTTTGCAGCAAAGCATCCCTGAAACGCCACGTGGCCGACAAGCACGCCGAACGACAGGAGGAGTACCGATGTGTCATCTGCGAGCGGGTCTACTGCTCGCGAAACTCCCTGATGACCCATATCTATACCTATCATAAGAGCAGACCTGGCGACATTGACATTAAGTTCTTTTGAAGGTTTAGATAAGGTAGGGCCACGCACACGAAACTTTAAAACGGTTTTTATTTTTTTTTTCTTTCATTTCTTTTTTTTTTTCAATATTATTTGGATTCTCTCTTTCATTCTTTATCCAAACCCTCGTATATTATATATATATATCTATTTTTTTTTTTTACTATATTTCTGTTGCCCAATTCCTTCTTAATCCATTGCTTCAATATCTCTTTTACTCTATCTATCTATCTATTTATCGATCTTTTATAACTCTTTAACTTTTTGAGACCGTTTACTTTTTTCGTAATTTTTTTTATTCTGCCGCCGAGATCTCGCAGGAAATGCATGACAGACTAACCGATTCCCTTGAGCTCAGTCTCGTTTGCTAATTTTCTTTTTGCACCTCCGAGCCTTGTTTTTCTCGCACCTCAATCGAGACACTCCCTCGTTCCGCACGGATATATCGTATCGATCGTTAAGAAAAAAATCTTGAATTTTTTGTCAGTCGGCGATAAGTCGATATAGAGAATTTTTTTTTTTTAGACATCGGATCGCGCGACTAAAATCCAAAGATAGTATTATCTATTTACAGTCATACGAAGTACTATCTTTCGATTTTATTCTCGATGTATATTGTACCTCAACAGATATTTCCGTGGGAACTTCATCGATTTCCATCCCACCCCTTGTACCACTCAAAAAACATTCTCACGAGGGGGACTGCGGACTCGAACTGTGGCGACGATCCCTTTCGCCGCTTCGTAATTGCATGCATGGGTTTAAAAAAACATTAATCGGAGAAACCCGCGTTTTGTAAATGATAGTATGAATTAAAACCGAAATAATACACATCCACATATATATATAAATATATATATAACTCTCGTGTCTCGTCTTGCGCACTAATCGAACACATGGCGACGCGTCGAATTGAATTTCTTTAACGCTGTACACGTAGGCCGAGCCGCGTGCCTGAATTACGCTAATTAATGCCGAAGAATACCGAGTCAGTAGGATAACAGGGTTTGTCATTGCGTGTTAAAGGAAAACAAAATAATAATAATAATAATAGCATTAGTACAACAAAAAACAAAACGTAATCGTACTGTTACGCTTCAGGCTCTCGACTACTAACACCCTAATTCCCTATTAGCTTCGCCTATGTTTATGGTTTACATCCAATTTTTTTTTTGTATAATTATTTTTAATCTTATAATTCCGTTCGCATTCGCTTACGTTTTGTCATCATTTGGGCTTTTGATGTTCGGTGTTGTGTTTTGCATGATCGTTCGTAATCACGTTTGTTACTTTTCCTTCCAGACAATCGCGTTTCGTCAGTACGAAACAATTATATTTCGGAAAAAAAAAAAAACAAAAAGAAATTTTTCATTTCTTCATTAAAATGCACGATTAACAATGCGACTATGCAGCATCTCATCGAACAAGCATGATACTTTAGTTTACGTCTCAATCCACTCGCTTATCACAGTCCCCGACTACGAGTTTCTCACCATTCCTATTCTATTATATATTAACATTAATTTTATCATTGATTCCGATATACTTTTATAATGCATGATCGTCGATTTATTACGATGGGTTTATCAAATATTTTCAATTAACGCGCCCAACATTTTTTTAATTTTAATCGCGATAATGAATTTTTTCGATTTGTTTGTCAGTTATCTCTCGCGTAAACGATCCTCTTGTTTTGCGTTAATTGAATTTTCGTAATATCTCTGGGTATATCGTCAATTTAAACGACGAATAAAATATAAATAAACAAACGAAAAATCGTAAAAATTTTAACCTCGTGCTCGCCATACGCAATAGAGTTCTTTGGATCGATTAAAAATAGAAAAAGAAGAAAAAAAAATGGGAATTTTTATTTCAGGTACGGGCAATGGGATGCATCCACCGACGACGCCTCCCGCTGCCGTGTACCGGATGCCACCGCCGACTGCCGGCGGTATTAACGAGCCCCAGGAATGTCCCTACTGCCGACGCAGTTTCTCCTGCTATTACTCGCTGAAACGTCACTTCCAGGACAAACACGAGCAATCGAATACGCTGTACGTTTGTGAATTTTGTAATCGTCGTTATCGCACGAAGAATTCATTGACGACGCACAAGAGTCTGCAGCATCGCGGCTCGAGCGGTATGCTAAAGAGGCTCCTTAAAACATCGGCGATAAAGAGCGTATTGGCGCAACATCCGCAGATGCAACAACAGCACCAATGAAAGTGGTGGAACGATCGTCGCATCGTAAACGAATTTATGGATGCGCGTTATAGACAGATCAACAATTATCGTCATAACAGCAATCGAAACTTTAATCATCACGATCCGTCACAGGCAGGATATCTTAGATCGGGAACCTAAGTCCCTTGTTAACGATTTTCGCGAAATACTAACGCGTTTCGTAATATCTGTCGATCCTGTATTTATGAATTTAGAGCGTAAAAAAAAAAAAAAAAAAAAAATGGCGCAGGATTCTCCGCGAGAAATAAGGATCCTACTGTCGCTTAATAAAGGTTCACCTGTTGTCCAGGTGTCGACCAAAATATTTTACATCACGCAAAAATCGGCTCGGTCAGCCTGCGTGAAAAAAAAAAAAAAAAAAGAGAAAAATACCCCCAACGAAATTGGCTACTGCGTGTCTCCGCGGCATTGTTTTTTTGTTTTTGTTTTTAATTTGTTTTCTTTTCGTCAAGACTGCGCTAAATCCAAAGAATATGGAAACGAAATCGACTGAAAAATTAAAAAAAAAAAAAAAAGAAAAGGAAAAAAAGAAAATTTTTTTTTTACTTAAGTAGCTTAACCAAACGTAACGAAACAATCGGTAACATTCCATTTGCTCCGCGAGAGCAAAGAAAAAATTAAATGTGAAAATTGAATTTTATCCCACGTTAAAAATGCGTGAAATATAATAGTAATCGTCGCAATTGCGACGATGAATTTTTCTTTTTATTATATTTTCGAATTTTCAAAAGTATACGAATATACGAGGAAAAAAAATAAATAATGGACTTAAATCGATCGGGAAACTTTGGGTCGAAAGAAAAAATTATGATAAATGCGCGAGGAGAAAAGCGTAAAAACAAGTGAATTTATTAAACGCAGGCAGACTAATCGCGCGGACGAATGAAAAAAAATATCGATGAAAAATATGGGAAGGGAAAATTTTGTGTAAAAGCGGCTGAAATAGAGAGCGCAAGCCGACGCTCGTGTATTAACGATATATGTAGCCGTATGTATGCATGCATTGTGTTTATAATGCTCACATAACCCCGTGAGTACGTGCGAACGACGGTGTGCGCGTGTGTCTACATAATTGATAAGTCAAATGAAAATTCGTGGAAAGGGAGGAAATAACAGTTATATATTGTCTTCGTAGGCCTAAGAAATTCAATTACGAAATCTGATGTGCTCAAGAAAAATCCAACAAAGTTTCACAAAACAAAAAAACAAAAAAAATTAGAATGGGAGAACGAGAAATAGAAAAAAAAAAAAAATAGAATGGGAGAACGAGGAATAGAAAAAAAAAAAATAGAATGGAAGAACGAGGAATAGAAAAAAAAATAGAATGGAAGAACGAGGAATAGAAAAGAAAAAATAGCTCGATTAGTTAGAAAAAGATCAGCAGCGATACGAGGGGTTGAAGGGAGAGAGGGTGGAGGGTTGGAAACGGAAAAATATTTAGATTCCGGGGGACTTAAAACGTGTAAAAGGTCCATCAAGCGCGCAAAGTACAGACTATATTTTTAACTCTTTAAACTAAAAAGAAAAACGCAAAAAAAGGAATAAAAACGAAAAAAAAAAAAAAGTCGATATTTTGAACTGTGTAAATAGATATATTATATTCGATACGGATAAACGCTGATGACGACGATATTCTCTCGTTCAGAATTTTATATGAATCACTTTGGCAACGTCTCTACGCAGTTGGAATGTGAATTCCATAATTTTTTAACGTTATAGATTTAAAAACAAAACAAATGAAAAATGAAAAAAACGAATAGAAAATTAAGGGAGAACAGCATTGTTCGTTCAATTGCAGATAAAAGAAAAACATTTGGGGACCGTTACAGTTTCTATTTTTCGTATAATTGATGTAATTCTTGGCATCGTCGTGCATTGGCGTCGTAGGGCCTCTGTTCTTGTCAGTCACACGGTTGGCACGTTCTATTCTTGCAATTTCTTTTGGTGAGCCGGACGGTGGAATATAACTGGCGATGTAATTCGGGTCGTTTTCCGCCTCTTTTCGATTTTATATTACATTCTTTTCTTCTTTATATTTCTCTATTCTCTTGTTGGCGAGTGTGCAATATAATGTTGCGAAACGATCGATGAGTTTTGCTACAAACGATCGGGATATCTTGATCTCCGCGTCTTCTTTTATTCGATTCGCGATTGAATTTCGGGTAAAGTTTTTATTTTTTTTTTGTTTTTTTCGAGAGAAGGAAATATAACTTATCAGACGTATACGGATCCATTCGCAGTTTACCATCACGCGTGCCTTCCACTATCCTGCTCTCCAAAGCATATGACCGTACGAAAAAAAAAAAAAAAAAAAAATCAAGCAAAATATATGAGGATAAAAAAAATACAAAAACCCTAAAAAGTTGATCATTGACGCAACGTATTCAGGTCTGAAACTCAGTGTAGAAATGAAGAAATTAATGTTTTATCGTAAGCTACAAGGGGAAAAAAACCATTTTAACTAACGACAAGTACAAATTATTAAGAAAAAAAAAAAAAAGAAGAAAAAGAAGAAGTAACAACTACATGTATCTTAGATTTCGTAGTGGGCGTAAGGAAAAGAGAGAATAGAAGTAACGAAGGTCGTTTAGTGACAGTTACGCGATAAAGTAAAAGAAAGAAAAAAGGAAAGAAAGAAAGGTTTTCTGACATATCCTCTAATCACGAAGTATACCGTAAAAAAAAAAAAATAAAAAAAATTATACGATTTTAGAAGTAGGCGTCTCCCGCGGTGGTCGTTCTTCGCTTCGCGGGAGTGCAAATTTGTGTCAAAAAAAGGACTTTTCAAGGTCATATATAAATTGTAAGTGTAAAAAAAAAACAAAATCGAGAAAAAAAAAAAAGAAAAAAAAAATTCTATATCCTTTTTCAACGCGTGGTTACGAACATAATGTGGACAACTGACTGATGAGAATCTTAATGGAGTTCGTATGTTATATGCTTTTTTTTTTAATTCGCAAAAAAAAAATTTTTTGTTTTTTTTTTTTTCACCTCGGTCTTCGATCGTACGAACGAACGATATATACATGATATATATTTATATATCGGTAGTGAAATTTGTACCTAGTCATTTTCGGAACCTTCTTGTAATTCTGTGATAAGAGAGGCAAAGAACAGTTGCGATAACAGCATGGAAGGTGGGGTAAAACGTTAGTCCACATTATGTTAAACAACGCAATATCTATTAGCGAAAGGAGCTAAAAAAAAAATAAAAAAAAAAAATTCATTACGATATTGGGAAATTCTGTGATGTTCTTCATTTGGTATACTAGAAAAGAAGGGAAGGAAGGAGGGGGCGTGAGAATTACGATGTTATTAAACAACAAAAAAAAAAGTATACGGATATACATGAATGTTTAGTGTTGTGAGAATAGTCATAATGGCGAAACTGAAAACCTTTCATCGTGATTGGATCGACTTAAAAGTGGCCGTAAGGTTAGGGGGCGCCAGCTGATCGAGTCGAAGCATTTAAAAAAATTTCTTCGAGTAAAAAAATAGAGAATTTTTAAAAATGATAAACAGAGAGAGGAAATAACAAAAAAAAAAAAAAATGAAAATTCTAAATTTTTTTTTTCGTAATTCTGTAGAATCTCGCACGTTTAGCGGTCCAACGTGCCGAACCAGTATTAATACGGAAAGTTCGTGCGATCTTTCGCTCGATCGAAGGATGGCAAATTTTTAGCTCGAAATTTATTTAAAAAAAATCGTAATGATGCCAAAAAAACAATAATATAAATCGACTGTATCTTTTTTTCGTGCTATCGAGCGAGTTAGCGCTAGTTAAATTTTTTTTTTTTTTTTTTTTTCATTCCTCGCCTCTCGATTTTTACGCGACGAATGTTTTCGGCGTGATCAGCTGCCGCGACGAATTCGCATGCAACAGGTACAGGTTTGATTGACATATCTTTCTACGGTGCACACGCTTCGACATCTGTTCAAACTCTTTATCGGAACGAGGTCACGAAGTAATAAAAAAAAAAAAAACGATGATAAAATTCATTCTAATGTGCCAACTTCTTCGAAATTAAAAGAGAAAAAAAAAAAGAAAATTAGATACATTGCGATATGTCTAAATACGTAGCTATCGACTGCGGCATGTCTTCTCGGAAGAAAAAGATAAATTTAACAACGTAACGTTAGGAGATCATATATATTATTCGGGGAAAATAAAAAAATAAAAAAAAATTTATCGCACTTTATCGAATTTCGATGTATATGGATTTCTTTTTGTCTTGTACGCTATACGAAAGTCCGGAGAGAAAGAGAGAGAGGGGGGAGGGTGCGGAGGGGAAGGGGGGGGGGGGGCGAAAAAAAATATTTTAAACTATCTATTTTTATTTGCACTCTTGTATATCATAACGTGTACATACATACAATAGAGATAAAGATAAGAAATGCGGGATGAAAGAGATTGGAACGAAATCGAATAGTGAATTGAAAGCGCTACGTTGTTGATAATTGTATTCGATGTAACGAGACTTGAGCGAACGTAAATAATGTGCACGCCGTTAAATATCTTAATTATTTGCAATGAATTTTGCCGTTTTTTTTTTTTTTTTTTTTATTGTTTTACAAGATTAATTAACTCGGATGAAATTTTGGACCGGGAATCAGGGATATTATTTCGTTTACACACGATTCGGTGAAAGAGATTGCGATATTGTCCGATAGAGGAATTTTTCTTCCAAGCAACTAACGATCCGTTAGTCCGAGTGCGTTATACTTCCAACAATTTTCCTTCCACGGTGATGCACGATGTTTATAAAGGGGAGAGAATGCTTGCGGTGGTGTTTCGATGAATTCGCTTTTTTTTTTTTTTTTTTTTTTTTTTTTTTTTGGAGCCGATAACCGACGATGAGCTCAAAATAACTTTCATAGCGCTGTGACGGAATACTTTGATATGCGATTTTTTTTTACTTTCGAGAAGGCTGATTTTTCTAATTTTTAAAACTTCAGTGTAACACACACACAACGAAGGTAAACGCGTAATTCTAACAGTGAATTGTTTTTGCACAATCGTTTTTTTGTTCTTCTTGTTTCCTGATTTAGGAATAATCGACTGATTAGACTGTTTCGATTGGTTTTAAAGTTTTTTCTTGTTCATGTGATATTGTTTTACCAAAGAATATTGGAAAATCGTTCAACGCGTCTCGCGCGCACTGTTTATCGCTCGTGAAAATTTTTCGAAAACTTCATTTTCTGCGGTAACGAAACAATTTCGCGCGCGACTCAATGGCACGAGAACGTTGCGAATCTTTTCTCTATTGAACACGTCGAGGATTTTTATTAAAGAATGAAAAAAAAAATATAAAGAAAACACAAAACGCAAATAAATTAAATTTAAAAAAATTTAAGAAACGAGGAAAAAAATAACGAAACAAGGCTACCATGAAAAAAAGGGGGCAAGCTAGAGAAATGCAAAGAAACAAATTGTCTTCGAATCGAAAAAAAATAAAAAAAAGTTTAGGGATGTAATTACGTGAAATTGCGGCGAAATTGTCGAACATAGGAGAAAGACTACTTAGATTTATTTTTATTATGTCTTCAAAAAGACTTTAAATATAATATTTATATTGTGCCATAATTAATATTAACGAAAAAAACCTTAAGTATAAATTAATTGTTACGGAAAGTTTTTAAATTTATTGGAAGGGAAAATTGCAAAAAAATTAAAAAAAAAAATTAATAATAACTATCGCCACGCTATCTATCGATAAACTAATCGTATGGTAATGATGAGAACGAAAGAAGTGCATGGAAGCGACATTTTGGGTAAATATCACTTTCACCGTAACCGACGAGAGGAGTTACAGGAATAACAATGGTCGATTTTTATTGCCGTCGTAATTCGCGAATCATGAAATCAAAATCGCACAGTTCTACGATTGAAAAAGAAAAAGAAAGAAAAAAAAAAGTCTGCGATCAGTGACGTGTTAAAATTTGCATCGTTCAAGTACCGTACGTACGAATGGACCAAAGTTTCGATTCTCGCAAACGGTGAACATCGCGTAATTCTATCGATCGTTGTGCTGTTGGTACGTTGCGATTGTATCGGAATTCTCTTCCGCGCGATAAATTAACCGAAAAGTCCTCTCATCGGTTTTTATTTCAAACGCGTCACTCCATTATCCTCCAGCGAAATAAAGCGAACATATCGCATGCGCTCGTGTCTCGTACTTCGAAATCGTAGAAAACCACCGTGGAAATTCTTTCTATGTCCGGCGCAATTGATACGTAGAATTAAGTTTTTTTCATCTCGATGTAACTTCGAATTCAGCGATGAGTTAAACTTTTCATCGTAATTCAACGACGAATACGTAAAACGCATCCCTTGTGCTTGAGAGCTCGTCTACTATATTTTTACACGCGCCGAAGCACAAAATCTCAGTTAAAAACACACAATTATATATCACCGACCCTCTGTACTATAATTCCTTTAACCATCATATCAGCCCCTTTGTATTTTCTTTATTTTTCACATTATATTTCCGCACTACTCTGTTATAAAGTGTACGTGTCGTTACTCAACTTTGTATAATATCAATTTATACTGTTTAACACTATCGAGACGCAAACGCCTTATTTTATTTGATTTTTTTCTTTCTACGATCATTCTGATACGTTTCACAAGATTATTATTATATCGGTGTATGAAGAAACGATACGCACGTGTTTACGATCGATTTCGTGAATTTATTTCGAGTTAAAACAAAAGAAAAAACAAAAAATTCACAAAATTTATCGTACACACGCGCGCCTTACGATTATTAAATGTGAAGGAGTTCGATGTGAATTAGTCTATCGATGTACGATACGAAGGAACGTGACGTTGACGCGTTGTGTTAATTTTTATGTACATACGTATACATATCTATACATACATATTTACGAATTAGGTATATTCCTTAAGGTATCTTCCTTTTTGGTTCTTTTTATTATTATATTCATATTAGTAAGTCAGTTCTCAAAGTGATTGTTGAAATATGTTTATGAGAACTTGTCGATTACTTATCATTATTATTACTATTATTATTATTATTATTATTATTATTGGTATATTATTATGCTATTATATTATATTACAATTATTATTGATGTTTATGTTTGTTTTTCAAAATTAATTTACCGTAACGCCATACATTTGTGAAAAAAAACAACAAAAAAAAAAAAAAAAAATTACAAAAAACATAAAAATTCAACGATAACGTCCCTCTCGTTTGAGCGATTGATACCGCGACGTGACCACTCGTGTTACGCGCATGTAAACTTCAATCGCCATTCGGTGGTAATATAAGCTCTGATGTATTTACGTGTGCGCGGGTACTTGTGAATATTGGCTATAGTGAACGGATGGAAAAAAAAAAAAAAAAAAAATATCAACAAAATAAACAGAAAAATGTTCTTATTCGGAATAAATTTTTGTTATCAACACGTTGAAAGACGAATTGCGGAAGAGCGATTCCAGCCACGATAAACGAAATACGATGGTTTGTAATTAGTATGTAAAATTACGATAAAATTTTAACGATATAATTCGAATGTGACGAGGAAGTAATATAAGGATCGGCGCACAACGTATACTTTTGCAGTACCCGGACTCGAGAGAGAAAAGAAAAAAAAAAAAAAAGAAAATAACGAAATAGAAGTGAAAATTAAATACGAGCCGTATCCCTCCTTGACGAGTCCTTTGAAGAAAAAAAAAGCGCGATGGGCCAACGTCTCGATTCGAAATTTAAAAAATAAAAATACATAAAATAATAAAAGCTGTGGTAAAGTAGTACGTATCGAGAACGTGTGATCTTTTGTGCACATTGCGGCCCGTCTAATATAAATGAAAAAAAAAAAAAAAAGAAGTAAAAATAAATAAAAAAAAAAAGTAACAAAGTGCAACACGCTGCCTTGCTGAACAGTATAAGTACAAAACGAATACAAATACATAAAGAGAAAATGAAAAATGAAAAAAAGAAAAAAACATGTCTTCGACTTAAATGAAACAATTCTGGTAGTTAAGGAATTCAAAAAGTAAAAAAGAAAAAAAATGAAATAAAATGTTAATACTAAGATATGAAAGAAAAAAAAAAAAATGAAAAAGAAGAATCTTCGATAGTAACGCTACACTGTTCGTGAGCGTGAAGAGCGAGAGTTACGTCACAAATACCTCAATTGCCGGGGCCTCAGACTGTTGATTCTTACGAAAAAAAAAAAAAAAAAATAACAAAAAAAAAATTGGTTAGTCGAAATAGATATGAGAACATTTCGTACGATGGCGTAACAATTCGATGGGGAAGATAACGTCTTCCCCTATGCAAGCACCTCGAGGTAAGCACGTAGAATAATAACGTTCAGTCCCAAATCTATAAACACTGCCAAAAAAAAAAAAAAATATCTTCGAAAACATTTTTTTCGATCTATCGGTTTTTCGCGAGAGAAACGAGAAGAGGGGGTCAATATCGTGTGAAATAATGTCGGAATCGCGAAGGAATTTCACCCGTAAGGAGACCACACGTCTGAGGCTCGGCAATGCAACAGATTTTCATCTAAGATACAATAGTTATTGTACTTACGTCTTGTACATTATCGATATATCGAATAGCGTTGAAATAATCGTGTCGGGTAATATATTACCTGCCAGTGTTCGAGGAAACAAAAAACAAAAAAAAATGATTATAATGATATAAACGCAATGTGCGAATCCTCTTCAACGTTGCGTGTAAATTTCATGCGATCGCCATATCATTATATTTTGCAGAATTTATCCATATATTTATGTACCGATGAGCACAAACGCATAAACAATACGCTGTTTCTTTATCTCAATTATCTTCATCCGTGCAGCGTATTGAAAAAAAAAAAACGAAGAAAAAATACAAAAAAAAAAGTATAATTGACGATTAATTTTTCACGAGTGATGTCGCAATAGACGGCTTTTGTCATAGGATTTTCGCGTCGTTTCTTCTTTGATTTCGTTGCTTAATGAATCTTTTGGTAAGCCGTGGCGGCTTGTCGGATTCATGTTCGCGAAACTAATAGCTTCTTCAATTATTGCGATCGATCGAGTGGAATCCGAGGATTCTCGATGAAGCGGATCAGTAAATTTTTCGATGCCCTCCAGTTTCCACTCAATATCATATATTTTCTCATCGTAATAAACGGACTCGAGAAGCTAAACGGTAATAATGCATTCCAAAGTTATCGATGAATGTGACCGAAGTAAATAATGTTTTTGCATTTCAATTAACGCCGGCAAAACGATTTAAGCAGAATATTTACGAAAAAGAAACGGAAAATAATCGTATACCGCAGTGGCAACTCTTGTCACGAGGCTGAGGTAAAAAAAAAATATATATATATATAGTAAAAGTGGAGAGTATATATGACGTGAACGGAGAATCGTCATAATCTCAAAGCGCGCATCCCATCTCTAGACTATTAATATATTAACGATAAGATATTATGATAATATATATATAAATATATATATATACATATTAATGATATATTATCAAATAAGTGTTTATTCGCATTTTTAACACGATAAGGAATTATTATTATAAAAATTCAATAATAGTTGTTGGTGTAATATTATGAAATAAATCTTTAATTATAGCAGACAATTGAAGAAGTCGTCTTCATCGACGAATTTCATAATCGTCATCTATATTCTCGGGTCCTTCTTCGTCACAGTTTGTAACGTCGAATTAACTTTTATCCATTTTGTCTTTACGTTGCCGTCTCTGACGAAAAGTTTTCTCGTTACGAGATCAACGGATTTCGGATTTTTCAACAATCGATGAGGAATCGTTTTCGCATATCCTGTCGCCGGGAGGAATTCGTCGGGATTCATTTTGATAGGCGTCACTGGTTTCATTCCTTCGGAAATTTTATCCGCTTCATCCATACTGATTATATGTTTAGTATCTTCCGGTTCGATACTCTCTTCCGGTCCCAATATCATTCGTGCATTGGGTTCGTACAGAACTTTGTCCGGATGAAATGTCGCACTTTCCATCTCTTCGTCCGTCAGCACTCGTCGTTTTTCACGGTTCGCCGATCTTTTTTCGAAGTTTAAAAGAGTCATTCCAGTCTTCGATGTTTCGTGAGTTTCGCTCTTCGTATTCCTGTTTTCCGAATCTCCGATAATTTCGCTCGAAAGTTGTCTCAAAGATCTTCTAATTTTGCTCGCGAGTTGTCTCTCCTTTCCATCGATTGCATTCCGGGAATCGTTCATCCGTTTCTGCAGTATCTCACCTTTTTTTCTCGTCGCGGTTTCTACGATCTTCGAATTTTTCGACGTTGCAATAAACGAATCATTAGGTTTCCGATAATAAGGATCACGTCGTGGAATCGCCAGTCGATATTGTATAATTTTCTTCATCCGATTTTTCAGCATCGCGTTTTTGGATTCGAAGTTATCGGGAAATTGACCGCCTCGTCGATGCGCAGGAGTCACGGATGCAGGTAGGTTTCGTGAAGAATCGTCCATTAACCATACGTATCGTGAAACCCAGCGGTGTGCCAATTGATCCATGGAAATTCGATTATCGGAAACGATTCCTTCATTCATATCGACCGGTTCGGCTCCGAGACCTTTCGCAACAACAGCGGGCAACAGAAGCTTCGCGTTTAATCGAACTTCTTTAGGTACAGCTGAGTTTTCGATAAGATGACGAAGAAAAGCTCTCAAATAGGATCCTCGCGTCTCGTACGCCACCTGATCGAAGCCCAATCCATGTAACATTGGGTTGTACTCCGTTTCGAGGAATCTAACGATTCTCACCGCCGCTGTGACATTCACCGCTCTCGTATCCAACGCTTTCAATAAACCAATTGTGTCCACATCGAGATTCGAATTTTTTGCATAATTCTTCAGCTCTAACGGTTCATCATCGCGTCCATTCGCTATGATTTTGTCTTTGATATACTCGAGTGCTTGCGATTGTAAAGTATCGCGTTTCACGCTCTCGAGATCGCGGCCTTTGAGAATAATAGCTCTGAGAAGAACTCCTTTAGTTTTGTAGTCGTAAGGATTTTTCTTCAACTTGAGATCGTGAAGAAGACGGGGATTGGAGAAGAATCTCACGAGACCCAATATCGTTGTATCGTTTTGCGTTTTTGGCAAAGCCGCGAGAAGACTATTTACGTCGATATCGTCGATGTATCGGACCGATTTTTTTAAAACGGAAGTCCCTTTCTTCATGACCCGCGTGAGATACTCCAAAGATCGTTGCAACTCGGGATTCTCAGTTTTATTTGGCATAGTTATGAACTTTTCGCGCAGAGCCTTCAAGCGTTTTAATTTATTCGGATACTTCTCGCGATACTGCGGACCGAAAATTTTCTCGGGGCCCTCAGCTACGTAAAAAGATCTGATAGCCTTCAGTTTCTCAATACGAGTATCATAATTCCTTAGTTGCTTAAACATGTCTTCCACTTCTTGTTCCCGAACTTCGCGTTTAACTTCGTTTCTCAATTTGTCAATAGCGCTGAGAGTTTCTTCATCGAGGAGCGAGGAATCCGGTAGATTGTTCAAAATAACGAGAAGCAGTCGTTTGGCTCCGTAGTCACTCGGTACACTCGGAGCGCCGTGCAAATAAGACGTCACATCCGCGCAGCGCAAGAAAATTCTCAGATTGTTGTAGTCGTTTGTCTTTGGAATTTTCGACACGGCTTCGTCAACGTCGAACTTCACAATGTGAAACTTCGGCAGAGTACCGAGCAGCGAGACAATCGAATTGCCGAGAGCTTTGCTCCGCAATACTCTCTCGTTACTCAATAACGATCTTAGAAATATACGTAGTGTGTCGTTGAAATTTTCGTACTCGTAGCCGTGCGGTATCGTTAACTCGTCGAGGATCTTATCCTTGTTGGATAACAGGAAAAACCTTAGCGACGAATACTCCGGGGTATCGTTGACGAGATCTTTCAAGCGTTCGAGAGTCGATGTTTTCAACTTGCGGGACAGTGTCTCGTCGACGAATTTGCATGACTTGTAAATCCCGCGATTTCCGCGAAACTCCTGCGATTTATTAAAGTGCAATAGAAGCGCCGAGAGTCTCGATTCGTCGTTTGGAAATTTGTCGACATCGAAGTTCGGCGGTATCGCCCTTACAACGTTCGGAAAAGTCAGATACTCGCCGCACATTCTCGATCTTTCGTCCTCCATAATCGTGAGATTGCGCAACACGGTCACGACGTTCTCCGATATTTTCACGCGGTCCGGCATTTTTTTTACTGTACTCAGCAACATTTTCAAAGACTCGTCGTACTTCTTAGACTTTAATTCGCGAACGGATAGCAGAGCTTTCAACAGATACTCGATGCGTTGCTTAAAAGTGGTCGGACTTTCGAGATCGAAATTCCACGGTAGCAAAGACGCGGCGTCGCGTTTCGATAAAAAAATGTTTAACCATCTCGTAGCGCTGAAGTTCCCGCAATTTATCCCCGCGACGATTTCATTGACTCGCGAACCGGTTATATCGGTTGTCGGTAATTTTTTTGCCAAAGTCATCGCATTCGACAGCGCTGTGTCGATATCGTTATTTACTGATTTTGTTTCGTTGCAATATTTTAGTAATATAAACAATTTTTCTCGATTGCTGTCGTACCGATTGACATCGAAGTTTATGGGTAATCGAGCTGCGAGTTTACTGGCGGCGCAATGAGTCGTCAGTGCTTTCAAATCGGCAGAAGATATCGGGATCTTCGAAAAAACTTTCGTTATATCGGCATTACGAATTCTCGGGGCATCCGGCATAATGGAAACGAGATTCAGCATAATTTTGATCGGTTGCCTTAGTTTTTCGGATCTCGAATGGCTCGCGATCGCATCAAGAAGTCCCATTAATTTTGACTTCTTCGTCGCAAATTGATGGGCATCGAATTCTTGCGGTAGAAGCGACAGAATCTCGGTAACGGTAAAGTTGTTCCTCGCTTTTCGCAACGCCGCGTGTTTGGCGAACGGTATTTCGTCGATCAAAGATTGCAACTCATCCGAACCGATCGCCGATCGTGCAACAAAAATGTTTGATTTTTTCTTTTTCAATTCGTTCAACAAAATTATAATGGATGATCGCAACCTCTCGTTTCCACGATCACACGTCAGCTCAAGTATTCGCAGAACTTCTCGCAGAGCAGACGTCGAATTTTCAAAGCTTTGTATCTCAAAGTCACCTGGTAACAGACGCGCGAGAGTCGAGGCTCGCAGTAGCTTTCGAATCGGCGTGAAATTCGGCAAAGTATTCCGTGGAATTATGTCGACGAGTGGCTGGAGTTGTTCGTCGGCGATCGAAGGAACGTCGGGCAACATTTCCACTAGTCGATGAAGCGGTACCGATTTTTCCCGAAAATCTTTATCACTCCTCATTAACTGTCCGAACAAATGCACTGCTTTAGCTTTGAACGTCATCTGTACCAAGAATTCGAAATCGTTCGGTAATGAACGAAGCATTTTTTTCGGATTTAAGAATTCCTTTAACTCGGAATCCTCGATTTTCAGCGCTAACAGAAATCTCAGATCCCGTGGCATTAATCGACTCGATTTTGCCGATTTTCCAACTTCACCGTCGTTGCGGGTCGATTGATTTCGGGGCAAAATCTCTCGCGCGCTCGTCATTGCCTCGTAAAGATTTTTTCGTCTCTTTAGGCTCTGTACTTCTTGTAGAACATCCAAAATACCGATCAAAGCCTCCCGCGCCGAACGATGACGCGAATACGCAAAATTTTTCGGCAAATATTTCAACAAATTTCCACGCGTAAGAAACAACTTTAGCGGCACAAGATCGGTATTACCACCGATATCGTGCAGTTGTCGTTCGAGAAGCTTCGATTCTTTATCGGTCACGAAATCGAATCGCGAAACGAAATATCGACGTAATTCGATCAACGATTGTTCGAGCCGAGGATCGTGGGGCATTGTACTCTCGATTATTTTCAATATCGCGCCAAGTTTTTCTTCGTCTGATCGGTATCTCCGCCATTTTATTGCCGTGCTGCGATTGAATACTTGTCGAGATTGAATCACAGATCTAATCGGTTCGTAGACAATTCCCGGTGGTATCAAGTTAACGATTCTTGCGATCGTCGTCGCGGGCAATTTTCCTTCTAAGACTTTGTGCGGTCCAACAACCGATTCCAGGTCCCTTTGAAAGGACAATAGGTCACTCGTCGATCCAAAGTCGTAACGCGCGCGACTCTTGAACAGTGCGGTTTCAAGAGCGGCGTACAGTATGGCTACATCGTCACTGGGATCGGTAACGTTGGCAAAGTTCACTTCGGGTATCATGAGTTTACCGACGAAATCGATTTTCGTGTCACGAACGCGGCGGAGTTCACGAAGAAGAGATCTCATTCGATAACTCGTGACAAATGGAATTTTGATCGAACGATCGATATCCTCGCGCATCGCTGCGAGATCGGTCGCGAGACTGCGATTTCCCAATGTATCGGATGAATTGGATAATTCGATCAACAAATCCATAATCGAATCTTGAGACTCGAGTATATCGTTGTACTTCTCAATGTGTTCAGGCGGTGTGTGTACGGCGGTAAAAAGTTTGTGTACATTAGGGTATTTAATCGCTATGTGGGAAGGAATTGCGCTCAGAATTTCAGTGAGATCGGCTGCCGCGGTTACCGGAAAATCGGTATCAACACCAAAGGTGATCACGTCGCGTCTCGCCAACTCGACCGACCGACGAATTGTATCGTCTCGGTGTACCCGCGGGTTACTGGCGACTCGATCGAGCAGATCGAGGAGCGTTTGCTTCATCGAACCTCGAGGATTCTTCGGTAAAGTTATGTTCAACTTGTCGAGATTTTGCGCCGTTAGAAGTTCCATCGTTGGCTGATAAATAATCGTCACGATCTTACCGATCGTTCGGCGAAGTGCCGCGACCCTCGGCGCCCAAACGCCGAGAGACTGCTCCGCCGAAGATATCGTCTTTAGTAACGAACAGTTCTTACGAACCCGACGATTGTCCCTCGTAAGTGCCAAAACGGTCCGAAGAAGTTGCAATGGGTTCCAGAACTTTGATATCGTAAAATTTGTCGGTAAAACACCGCGGATCCAGTCGTCGGTGAGAAGCCTCCGAAGGGGATTCAGATCCGCTCGTTTCGGTAGTAATCCCAAAACATCGTTTATCTGCACTTTGCCGATCCGTCGTTTCTTTGGGTCGAAATCGCTCTCCTCAGGGAATACCTGCGCGAGGGAAATCCGCGTCGAATGGCGCAGACTCGACGATCGACTCTTCTTTCGAAGCTTATGAAGGAAATGTTTCAGAACCCGCGATCTTTCGCTTGATGCCGCATCGCGGTAATTAATTTTTTTCAACTCTCGCATCAGAGACTCAAATTTAGAATCGAATGGATCTATCAGCATTTCTCTCAAATCTGACGCGAGATTGCGTCTACTATTGAATTTTTTCGAGTCATTTGTAGCTTTCAGTGCCGAAGTAATGCATTTCGAGAGAAACCTTTGTCTTTTAACGTACGCTAAATGTTTCATCAATCTCCTCGTTGCTTCGCGAGGCGCGAGATCTTCCAATTCAGTAACATTCAATTTTGGTGCTAATATCGCCAAATTCTCTGTTTCGAATAATAATTTCGCAACCCTGAAATTCTGATCATTCGGAAATTGATCGTATATCGTCCTCAACGTTTTGCTTCTCAGACTGCTAAACTCCATCGCTTTTGCTTCGTTCAGCGAGATTTCCGCGTCTTCAACTATTCTCGCGAGTTCTACATTTTTCGACAATCCTTCGACAGGATAGTTAAGTATTCTCGACAAAATTAGTTCCGGCGATCCCCGAAGCGACGGATGCCAGTCGGCGACGTCGTTGTACAGAGGCGATTGAAGAATCGCAACTCTCGAGTGATTAACATTGATCAGCAAGTTACTCACGAGATAAACGAAATCTTCACGAGTAAACGCTCTCACGGGCAGCGGAGGACCGTCCAAGTTGCGTAGAGCAAAATTGATCGATTCCGCGAGCGTAATATCGACGGGTTTCAGGGCGACAGTGCGGAGAATAAGCTTTACACGTTCGAGTGTTGAGTTAACATAAGTAAAATTGAAATTCCACGACATGTGGGAAAATAAATTCTTTTTTTCAAATAGAATTTTCAGCGGTATGTAACGAGGGTCTCGGTGAATATTTGGCAATATCTCGAGAATACGCTGCAACTCTACAGTGGTGTATAAGTTGATCAGCAGCGGTTCTTCCAATTGATTGATCGCAAGATTGAGGGCTATTAGCAGTGGTTTGATGGCTCTTACGGCTTTTATTTCGAGCGCTCGTTTCAGCAGAGCCACAAGCAACTGTTTTGGCTCGTTGTGCTCCAATTTATTGAATTTATAGCCGAGATAATCGAGGAAATTCGCCTTTGTCACAAGAACGAGGAGCGGCGCGAATTTTTTGTCGTCGAAGACACTCGGGATACGCGATAGCAACGAATACATATCTAATTCAACATCGTAGGAATCGGGTCTTTGAAAAATTATACGCTCCTCGTAAAGAACACTCGACGTTCCGAGAAGTCGGTTCGATTGTGTCTGAAAAATCGTATTGTCAATCGCCATTCTGAATTCCCTCGAAATCGGCGCGTTTCTCAAGTTAACGAGAGCGCTAACAATTAATTTTAAAGGATTTTCGCTCGAAGTCTCGTCTCCGTAGGCGAATATCCACGGCAAATCCTCAGTAACGATTGAACGCAATTTTTCTGCTGCATCTAACAATTTTCTCGGCAAACATGGTGCATTGAGAGCCGACAAGTCCATCAAAACTTCGTGAAAACTCACCGATCTCACTGCCGTCCTGAGATCATTGAAATTCTTATTTTTTCGCGAGACAAACGATAACAATGTTCTCAGCGATTTGTTCAATTTTTTTGGCGATTTGCCGAGTTTGTGAAATCTCGTCAAAGATTCCAACAACACTTGCGTATCGTCGTCGTAAAATTTACTATCGATCCTCAAAGAATTCACGAGTCCTGAATGATCTTTCATGGTTTTCGCAATGTTGACGACGAAACTCGGATAATAATCGGGCGCCACAGCGTCGAAGATTCCGCCGTTTGCGAATCTGCATCTGGACGCACCGATTATCGATTCGCGATCCCACGGTTTCGTGTCGAAAGACTGCAGAAGTATTCCAACCGATTCGCGAAGTACTTCGGAGGAATTTTCGGACAATTCGATTCTCTCGAGTACCGTTTTTACCAGAATATCCGGACTTTCGAGTTTATCGTTGGATAAGAAATCGAGCAGATTATCGTCGATATTCGGGTTGCTATTCATGTGACTCGCGACCAAGCGAATGGCTTTCGGAACTTCGGGATTCGTCGTATCGAAATTAGGAATATTCGACATTAACGCAGCGACGGTGCGAAGTTCGATGCTCGTCCAGCCGTTTCTCAGGCCGTACATTACTTCCGTGAAAAGTTCCTCCTCCGTAATTGGGAGTTCGATATTTCGCTGCTTATCGACGGCGATCGACGTTACGATCCGATCGTCTATCGACGACAGCAAATCGTTCGGTACCGCTGAGTTCAGTTCGATTTCGTCGTTGCGCACGAAAATCTTTGCGATACTCGCGTATCCGCTGACAAAAGGACCGCCAATTCGTTCGATTATCTGCAGAACCGTATGGATCTGTTGTTTCAACGATTTTCCACGATTGTACGGCAATATCGGTAGAATGTCGTAAATGGGTATGTGACGCGATAGGAAAGCGTCGTGAAGTCTCTCGAACGCGACTCTGATATCCTCGTCGAGGCATTGTAGCAAAATGTGTCCGATGCACGACAGTAAGTTGTCGCGAAGTAACGCTGCGGCTGATAAACGAGGGATCACGTGATCCCGTATTAGAAGAGCCCGACGACGATGTTCGCCACTCGAATCGGAAATTCCAACAGATCCCAACGATCGCCGAACACCATTTTCGCACGGGTCGTAAAAGTTTCTCGGACTCCGCGAGTCCTGTAAAAAATCGCAGCGTTACTTAACAATAATTTTATTGACTCCCGCGTCATCGATAAAAAAAATAATAATTTCGATATATTTTCAATTGTCGATGTTTTTTCGCTGTTTTATTCGCGAGAGAACGATAGAAATAGGAGACACGGCGCGAAAGCTTCGATGAAAAACTTGATACGGATAATGTTTGAGAAAAAATTGATTCTTCGCCGACGAATTAACTTTGAGAGCAAATCGACAGCCACTCACCGGATATTTTCGATCTTCTGCGATACACGGCGCGATGTTCCACGAATATGTCAGAGCGATCAGCGTGACAAACGTTCGTATTCCACTTTTGTGAGACTGTCGATGAGGATTATCGATGAATCGCAACCACCGCATTCTCGTTTATTAATATTGCGATTTTAGGTACGTTGATGCACGTTGGTGTATTGTTTCATCGTCTATACGCTTTTCCCGAGGTCCATCGTCTGTAAGCCATACGACCCCTTTGCTTCGTCAATTCTTTTCGTATGTCGATTTTTCGCGTTTCGCTTTATTAAACGTTCGTCTAAATAATTCCGTCATATATCAATTATCAAAGAATCATCAGACTTGTATATTTAATTAGTAGGAAACAAAAAAACCGTTAAATCATTAAACGTAAGCTGCACCAACGCATCAGCCCCCAACATTACAGTTGCATTGAATTAACGAAAAAATATATTTTTTGCTATTTGTATGTCGAGAAAATTAATAGTTTTTTTACGAAAACTTTTTTTTTTATTCTCTGCGAAAAATATCGATGATTAAGATTCGGCGATTTTAATGGTGACGCAATAATTTTAATCGAATTTCAATAATACCAATGAAATTATTAGCATCATAGACTATCTTCCCTACTACAATGCAACAGCGGGCCATATACCCTTCTATCGATGAAAATACACGGGAACTCCGTTAAGAACTTTAATCGTAACTTCCGCGTTGCGGTACTTCAAAATCTCATTGGACTCAATGATAATATATCGAATTTATGATTTCATTACGGCGAACCCGGTATAAAACAATTACGTAACTCCGATATCGCTCGCGCATTCGTGTTGATTCGATTCGGTCGTATATTAGATACACGAGCGCATTGAGATTGCATCTCCTGGACGATTCTTACTACTTTTATATGTATATACATTATAATACACGATGCATTTAACATTATTCGTTAAATCGATGTTTTTTCATTCGTTAATGTTACATTAATTTGTTCGGCTTGTTGATTCACGTATTCAATATATTTGATTTTCAATGAAAAAATATAATCCTCACCGATAAATGATGAAAAGTAGTTAACGTTATATTTCTTCCCGTTTTAGTTTTAGCACGAGACCCGATTTCGCCTATAGGTCCTTAAGTCTGTCCTTTTTTTTAAATATATTTATCTGATCACAACGATGAGTTGTTGCAGTTACGCGACTCGCCAACCAACAGACTATCCGACGTTTGCGGACCGCGAAAGATTCTCGTGGTTGCGATCGGCGACAGCGAGGGGTCACGCTCATTCGATCTCTAATGGCTAATTGATTTCGAACCCGAGCAATGGCCCGGCTCGCCTTATCATCTCGTAAATGGAAAAAAATTGCGTTGGTTGCATGAACGTTCGAGGAGATGTATGTTAATTAGAAGATTGTACCTTCACGATTTTAATCGTGTAGTAATTATATTTAACGGCTATGTCTGTGAAGCTCAGAGGAAATACGACAAAATAAACGATGAAATGTTCATGTAAAAATAAACGTCTTATGGACGCTGTGTTCCTTTGTTTTTACGGGGGAAAAAAAAACAGGTGGAGTCGGTAAAAAAAACAGAGCGGGAGCTTGAAAACATAAATCAAAATAAACAACAAAAGAAAAACGTTACGGACATATCCCTCGATGAGCCACGAAAGAAACAATTCGAGTACGCGATCCCCACACAGCTGCGATTAGATGGATCGTATAACCCGTACAAGGTAATAATTTACGACATTTTTGTTTGTTGTACTTAGTCAATGCAATCTGCAAGTAGCATGGAGGCGCGTCATCAGGTTTACACCACCCGCAATGTTTTGGAATAAATATAATTTCTTTCTCATAAAAAAACGTGACTAACGCTAACTAATCGCTCACTCCAATCGCTACTAAATGACGAGTGCGCGTTTGAGCGAACCACGGTTTTTCGAAAGACCAGCGCAGTTGCGCGACATCTGCAGGCGAATGTTAGGATTCATTACCTCACTACCAACACCACGGCCCAGGTGTATTGACTCCAATAACATACTTATTTTGCGACAGGTAAAAGGGCCTGTCTCGTACACGGAATCAATCACACGTATAATCGCGCGTTCGATCGGTCTTCATAACTACGACATTGTTGTTGTTTCGGTTATCATTGTTCGGTCGCAAAGTAACGGAGTTAAAAAGAAAGACAAACACAAACGATGAACGTCGTCAGCGAAGATTGTGTCGTTCGCAATTGGTGTGTGCGCGTACATGTCATACTTCACAGTGAATAACGACAAAGTGGTATCCTGTACATCGGCTATCGATGTTGAAAACACATTATCGAATATCTGAACGATAACGAAGTTTAAGATGGATTTAAGGGGCCCTCCCGAGGGGGCCCCTGTCGATTCGCTGGAGTTGCCGATAATCGACAAAACATCGGAAATTTCGGAAAATTGGCCCGCCAATCAATTGGTCGCTTCGGTCATTGGCGATCAGTCGAGAAAATCGAACAACAGATTGTTGTTTCTGACCGTGAGCCGTGTTTTTTTTTGTTTAAGAAAAACTTTTAAAACAAAGCCATTTCTGATTAGATTTTAATACAACACGCGATTTATTATTCACAGGTGGAGTACGTCGACGATCAGTCGCGCGATTACTCCAGAATGTTTCCGTCGTATGAACAAGTTTCCTTCTCGTCAAGAGCTCCGTCGCCGCTCTCAGAATTTGAACATCGCGTCAGTCCACTGGATCCTAACATGAGCTCCGCTGCAAGATATTCACCAACGCCGGTTCCCCTTCCGCCTCTGCCTTTTCACAATTCCGTCGTAGTTCTGCAAAGTCCGCCTTCGCCGCTTATCGTTCCGCCGGAAACCGATACCCGTGCAAACATTAATTTTGTTGCCGGACAAAACAGCGATCAGAACGTTCCGCAGGCCGAGAATGTCGCTGATTTCGTTAACAATGCGGCAGAGGAGGGTTTGGTTTCGGCTGTAGGTGGAGAATTGATTTTGATGCAAGGTAACTGGAACTGGAAATACTCTTAAAAATTATTTATATTCGAAATTGGATATTTTTCAATGTGACTGAAATCCCCTGATGAATAATTAATTGCACGGGATTTTTTATACGATTCTTTTTTACCGAAAACAAAAATAAAACGTTGTTTTATTTTTAGTTGATAATTATTCCGCAATTCTTAAAGTATAATCTATGCGCGTGAATGGCGAATCGTCTAATTGTCTTATTTCTTATGAATTTCAGGCACAACTTCAGAGTTGGAGGCTTCCGCAGCGCCTCTCATGCTCGCCGGTATACCAGGCGCCGAATTCGCATTAACCAGAGATTTTCTCGTAATGCCCGACGATCAGATGAACGTTATGAGTACCCTGAGAAATCAGGAGATCACCGACGAGCAAACGGTCGTTGTGAATCAATCGATCAACACAGCAGCGGAAAACAATCTTTCGGGAATCGTTGCGATGCCCGAGAAGATCGCGAACGATAATGACGAATCGTCGACGAAAGAGTCTGACGATATCGACACGGAAAGAAAGGCCGTGAGACGTTCGAGACGCCAGATAAACGATAAGAAGACATTGTGGTGCGAGAATTGCGATTCCGGTTGCGACAAAACCGGCGAGTGCACCGCGAACAACGTACGAACGATTGCTGATCAACCGGTGCCGTCGCGAGCGATAGCCACGTTGCCGGGATCCTATCTCACAATCAACAAATTGTCGGCATCGAACGTTGCGCCTGGCGGCTCGAATTTTGGAATTTTTGCAAAGCGCAATATTCGCGCGCGCACGCAATTCGGACCGATCGAAGGAATTCTTTGTCCCTACTATGGCACGCCGTTCGACAACGCTCTGCCGTTGTTGTACGAAACTGAGACCGGAGAATTTTTGAAGATCGACGTATCTAACGAAAGTACGCGCTTAAAAAAAAAAAACAAATATACCTGTAAAGCTATTTGCATAAAATTAATTTAATCGTCGATTAATCTTTTATTTTTTTTATGTTATCACCAGACGCATCCAACTGGATGAGATTCGTGAGGCCTGCTACTACGTACAAAGAACAAAATCTTGGAATTTGTCAACAGGGCGACGGTATAGTTTTTCTCACGACGAGAAACATTCTGCCAAAGGAGGAATTGAGAGCCGCGCCTAATACAGATTACGCTATACGTAGAAATTTGACGATATTAGAACCCGAGATAAAAGATGATAAAGGTTCGTAACTTATTCCATAAAATATATATAATTTTCTTTGATTAGTGAATGATATATATATTTTTTTTTTCATTTCTGGTCGTTGATTTACATCTAATATTTCTTGATATAGTTACGAGAAAAGACGGATATCTGTCGTGTTTTACGGAAATAAATCCACAAGATAGCGTTATCGGTGGAAAAGACATTTTTTTCTCTAATTTTCGTTGCCACTAAAGTTGCCTGCGAATGGCATCGACTTTCATTGTTACACGACGACTAATCGATGAACGAATACATCGACAACGATACTGACGATTATTTTGTTATATTACGGTTAACGCATTTTGTTTTTTCTATTAATTTTTCACAGAACTGAACAACTCCAACGCGTGGCCCTGTTTCGAGTGCAATCAGCGCTTTCTAACATCGGAAAAGTTACAAAAACATTTGACGATTCACGACGGTCCAAAAAAGAGCGAAACGAAATCGCGACTGAAGCGCCGAAAGATTACGGTTCCGACAAAGTGAGTTGGGAGCGGAGATATATTCTCCCGTTTACGCGACCAAAGATCAACTCAACAATTTGCTTATTCGTTGTTTTTTTCATTATCATTTCAGCAAGTTATTCAAAGTAGTGGACGGGCAGAATCTGCTTTACACGTGTCCGCATTGTCCAAAGGTATTTCCACGAAGTTACAGTCTAAAACGACACTTGTTGATACATCCGGGAGCCAAAGCTCCGCGATACGAGTGTTCGTCGTGCGGTGAAAACTTTTTACATCCATACAATCGAAGTCGACACATGAAGATATTTCACGCCGGTGGTACAAAGGAAAAGGAGAATTCCCGACAAAATTCAACCGAATGGAAATGCCCGACGTGCAATATAATATTCGCCGAATCTTCGTTGCTCGGCATACACTCGCAAATTCACACGGGTAACGCTGTTGCGACGAGCAATAATTTTGACAATCGTTGCCCGCAGTGCAACGAACAATTCAAGACTCGCAGCGAATTGATAAATCACGTTGCTAAACACGGACGTGTGCAACAGCCGAAAACAACGAAAATGACACCATTGGCGTCACACAAGTGTTCCATGTGTTACAAACGCTTCGCGACCAAAGTGCGTTTACAGCAGCACTACTTGGTACACGGTGCCGAGGACCAAAAGCCACTGCCATGCAATATTTGTTTAAAACGTTTTATGAACAACTCAGCGCTCTCGTGTCATCTTAAGACCCATCGAGGTAAGCGATCGAATTTAACGATTTTCATACATTTTTCATACATACATACATTCATACATTTCATTTCATACATTTTTCATACATTTTTTTGATAATACAAAAAAAAACCTTCGAGCCAAAGATTTCAAAGCTTCATTTCGTTTTTTAACAATTTTCTGAGATCTTGAAATTCGAATGAATGTTTATATCATTGAAATTGAACATTTCAGAGGACAAACAAATATTCGAATGTCCGATGTGCCGTGAGCTCTTCAATCAGGTATTATCGTTAAAAGATCATATCGAAACACATCGAAACGCCGACGAGACCTTTACTTGTCCCCACTGTCCGCGAACTTTTGCGAAATATTCGGTTATACGGAAACACATAAGAGCTCATCACTGTGAACGAAAGCACAAGTGCCAATTTTGCGCGAAGCGCTTTCCCACCGTTGATAAGTTGCGCATGCATTTGCTTCGTCACTCCGATCACAGGTATAGACAACAATAATCGTTCTATATTACGGCACGGAGAGTTTGGCAATCTATCCGGAAGAATTCTTAATCGACACGCAATATTTTCGATGTTTCAGAGAATTTCATTGCGCCAATTGCGAAAAGCAGTTCAAGCGAAAGGACAAACTAAAGGAACACATGACGAGAATGCATAATTCTCAAAGAACAAAGTGCGAACAGACGACGCAGAACAATCAGATAAAGAAATTCGTACCAAAGGTATCAAGGAATTCACAGCGAATATCATATTCCTCGCGTTGTTTATACGTTCATTTGAGTAAAAAAAGAAACAAACAAATTAATTTTTTTGGACAAAAACAAATTCGTATAAAAAATCAATTTTTTATGCGAAACCCCATGAGGAATGATCAATCGCGAGTAATTTTTTATACGATTTTTTTTTTCACCGGGAAAAAATGAAATAAAACAATTTTTTTTTCCTGAAATCAATGAACTTTTCCGTTGACGGAATAATTTTTCGTTAAAGGTCAATCCGACGGATTACAATCGTTTCGTTTACAAGTGTCATCAGTGTCTCGTCGGTTTCAAGCGACGCGGTATGCTTGTCAATCATTTAGCAAAGCGTCATCCCGACGTTTCGCCGGAATCGGTACCCGAATTGAATTTACCGATATTGCGACAAACCCGTGACTACTACTGCCAATACTGCGAGAAAGTATGTTTTTTTTTATCGAATATCCATTGCGTATTATTCAGTGATGGAAAAACGCGTAATAAAAAAATGATTTTTCTTCTCAAAGGTCTACAAAAGTAGCAGCAAGAGAAAAGCTCATATCGTGAAGAATCACCCGGGCGCAGCATTGCCACCGAGTAATCGTCAAAAGGAAGCCGACGCCGCTGGTTTACCGAATCCGACTTTCAGCCAAACAGTCGGCAGTATAACAACGACACCGCAGAGTTGTCAATGGTGTCACAAGCAATACGCAAGCAAAGCGAAACTTCTTCAGCATCAGCGAAAGAAACATTCGAATCTAATGGAACCGGCCGATCAAGTGCCGCGTCCGCGGAATCGTCCACCGCGCAAACGAAATCATCAACCGGCGATCGATGACGGCAACTTTCTGATGACCGATTACATGCAGAGTTGCGATATCGAGACGGATTTTTTAAAGCCGAGAATAATAAAGATATCGGACGACGTGGATCTCATCGGCAACGGTCTCGAACTCGTTGGTGGTCAACAGTTCGTACGTATGCGCGACATACGTTGAGATTCAACGTGGAACGGCCGCTACGAGAGCGGCTAATTGACGAATTATTTATCGAGATATGAATCTCGTTTATCTTTGTGCACAACGCGAATGAGAAGATTGCGACAAAGACGGAGAAGAAAGAACGGATGAGATTGTGCTTTTTTGCTGCGATTTCACGGGCGAAACGACGTGTACCCCCTCACCGAATCGGTGTGCGCGGCAGTCAGAGAGTAACGATCTCTGTCTCGGGTTGACGTTTAACTGCCCGATGAAACAAATTGGAGCGCAGCTTGTTGGCGCCGACGCGAAACGTCGGCGCTCACCCTCACGTTTTTTTCGACGGGGGTGCTGTTCTTTGGTAAGTCGCGTTCGGGTAACGCGATTTTTTTTATTAATTCTTTTTTTTTTCTCGTATTTTTAATTTTTTGGAAAATCTCCGACCGCGAATCTCGCGAAAGGATTCTCGGATAGAGAGAAACTTTTCGATTTCGCGTGAGATACTTCCCTTTAAAGAAACGCGATGAAAATTTTGAGGAAAAAAAAAAATATATATAAGATTTTCGCACGTCGTTGGGAAAGCGATGTTTTTTCTTGGAAACGCACTTGACGACAAAATGAATCTATTGTAAAGCCGTTTGCCGTTAAAATCTGCGGACAATACGAAAACCGAGGAGACGACGAGGTATAATAATAATATCACAGTTTGTGTGATTCTTTTACTTTCGGTAACGCGATGAAGTTTTAGTGGTTTTCATTCTTTCTTAGATCAGCCATCGTGGAGCTTAATTATAGACATGAAAAAAGAATAAAATAAAAAAAGTAAACCTCGCATTCGTCTTTTATCGAAAATTCTGCGAAAAAAAAAAAGAAAAAAAAAAAAAAGAAGCTATTGTCGATCGAAGGATATATGTTCAATGTCATCGAGTAGCATTTATGATTGATCTACGATTTAAATTCGTCGGATATCACCGTTAAGACACTTCAGCTGAAGCATTCATAGGTCTCGTCACTGTCGCGAGATATTACGAGATTTTTCCTTCGGCTGACGTAAACGAGTTTAACGATTATTCTTAGTAGAAAAAGAAGAAAAAAAAAAATACGGACAGAGGGATAACGGCGATTTCTTTAGAATCAAAATGAAAACTCGATAGATACGCCATAGTATTCAATGATAGTTCAACGATCTCGGAAAATCCGTCTTCATTATTAATAAAAACTCTGCATCTGCTACACATTGCGCACATTACGACGATCGAACGATGTGACGTCGCGCGCGATTTTATCGAAAAAAAAAAAAAAAAAAAAAAAAAATCGAGAAAAAGAATAACATTTGAAAAGAAACATTGACTGTATTTTAGATTCGGAGGACAGGCCGCTAATTCGCGTCTTCCCAATAAGTAACTACAGAGAAACCGATGAAAGAGTTATTCAATAACGTTTGAGACATTGTAGAAAAAAAAACGGCTCGATTTTATTTAACGCTCATTATATACACGTGCAAATTACACACACTATGGGAGATGCGAGGAAAAAAACAGCTCTGCATGTTTCGTGAATGTCGTTGGCGTCGGTAAGTCAAAGAACAATACTGTAAACAAAGTCTTAAATAAAGTTGTGGAAACGGTCAGAACAATATTTGGTAAAATGATTCTTCTATATCCCGACACAACGACGAGGATAATAGGAATAACGGAGTGAAACGGCACCATCGACAGTTTTGTCGTGAGATTTTTTTTTATATCGCAACATTTGTCAGTTTGACGCAAAATAAAAAAAAAAAAAAAGTACTTATCGCATCGCTACAATGTCAAATTGACGATTTCAATAATTATTTAAACGTGTTGCACTACAGGAATGAAGATATCGAGATTTCAAGCATTTTTCATCCCTTCGCTATTGGAACAACAATGAAGAAAAAATCGACGAACGACAACCGATAATCGATTTTTTTTTAAATTACTTCTCGCAACTATCGTATTGTTTATTTTTTTTATCTATTAACGCTGTTTCTATTTTCAAATTTTTCACACGCAATAGCCAATGGTCCCACAGCACCGGGTCGGAAAGCGGGTTGATGATTCGGAGTCGTCGTAACAGAGCTGCAGCCCTTCTGCTGTTGCGCGGCTTCGTAGAGCTGTTTCTGCATAACGGCGAGAGAAACTTTGTTCGACGAAAGAAAGTCCCTCATGGAGATCAATTCACCGGACAATCGTCTCGGTGTGTCGACGACGCTGTCGTCGGATCTCAACGAGTCTCGAGCGCCAATCCGTGTCGGTCTTCTTCTCGGATAATAAATCGTCGATATCGATGATTTTCTTCGCGGCAGATGAGGAGCAGCTAATCCACGATTTCGACATCGAAACTTTCGGATCACGTAGTTGAGCGCCTGCTTTATGACTATCGAGGTGACGTTCAATAGCGAGTATATACAGCAGCACCCGACGACAAGAAACAAGAAATTGGCAAATCGGTATCTGCAAGTAAGAAAAAAAAAAAAAATACAACAGTCGATTCGTTTGCCAAGCGTCGATCTTATATTTTTTAGGGTCTATATATTTAACACGTAAAAAAAAAATTAATAATATTTTCCGATTGGTAATCATTTTCCATGAAACTTTACTACTTTCAAACGCGCGATCGACGTTCCTTTGCCGTGTAATCATTGCAACCAATTTTTTTTTTTTTAGCTTTAATCGATATATTAAAACTCTCAAACGCTATCAAAACGGTACTTACAAATGAACGTATGGATAATTAGGCTGTTGAGTGCTGACGAAATCGCCGAAACCGATTGTCGCGAAACTGACGAAGCAGAAGTACAGAGCCTCGAAGTAACCCCATCCTTCGAGCGGTGCGTAAACAGCAGCGGCGCAACAAGCCACACCACACGAGGCTAACGAAAGATAAAGCATAACCCAGTAAACGCTCGGCTTCCAATGTTCCAAACCGACATCGTCGTCGTCGTCGTCGAGTATATCAGGCAGCGTAGTTCTCGAACTTCCGCCGGGTCTCGAGACGCGTCGCGAGGCGAGAGTCGTCTTTCGCAAACGTTTCTTTAAACGTCGCAGATGAAGACTCCGGAGAATCCACGCGAGAAAGGTGATTATTCTCTCCAAGAAGAGATTAAAGAAGAGTATACCACCTGAAAAAAATGACGAAAATGCGCGGATGAAAAAAATGACGACAGGCGACTGGAAAAATTGAAGTATAGATATTAGAAATTTTTCTTTCGTTACTAAAAAAAAAAAAAAAATCATTATTACCGGAACATCCGAGAAATCCGTACAGTACAACCGCTGCTCTTCCGGCTGTCGTCTGAGGAGCGGTGCTTCCATATCCTGCGAAAAATTCTTATAAGGTACTAATAACTTTCGAATGATTGTTGGAATTAGTCGTTTTTTTTTGTCAAATCACTCGCTTCGAAGAGATTTCTCTTTTTTATCGTTTTCGAGTTCTTTACTTTCGGTGACTATTCATAATCTCTCCGACGATAGATTAATCCAATGATCCAATGATCAATTGATCGTCGCGAAAATCTGTTTCGTTATATCGGTGAGTTCCGGATAAACGTGAGTTTCACGACGTATTTTGCTCACAGTGAAATAACAGAAGTGAAACGGAGAGGAGGTCGTGTTGGCGCGGATATTAACATTCCAGAAATGTTCTTCGTTGCATTCTCGCGCGTGCAGTGCCGTTGACCCAGCGATCTCGTTATCACGCGCGAAATATAGTTTAAACGGGATGACAACCGGTCTAAAGAGATCCACGCGATTCCGCGACATCGACATCGATTATTGTCCTCGCAGTCGGAAATTTTTGCTCCGCAATTCCGTTGAATTTCAATTTTATTTGCGTTCGCGTTTAAGAAAAAAAAATTATAGAACAATATATGCATAAATAGAACTCCGAAATTGCAGCGTTGAAACGAATTAAAATGCGCAATTTCTACTAAAAAAAATGTCAAACATCGTTTTTTAATTGTATAAATCGAAGAAAAGAATCTTTTCAATGAAATGCGATACATTATCGATTTATCGATTACCGATCGTAGAAACGATTGTTCCGACGAAGTGAAAACTTCCAGAAAAATCCCAACGTCTTCTCTTGTTGATAATTCCCGTCGACGACGCGTTTCCGTAGGCGTAGAGAAGTTCGTGCAGACGCTGAAGAGCCTGCGGTCCGTTGCGCAAGTGATGTCTTCGAAAAGTTTGGTAGACCCGCCAAAATTCGGTCGCCTGCGTTTGAGAAATAAGAGTTTTACGAAAAAAAAATATACGCATAGATCATAATATCGTGAATTTCACGATTTTTTTTACAATTTCCACTTTCAATTATTTTATACTCCGTTTTTTGTTTTGTTTGTTATATTTTTTATTAATTCGATTTATCCGATCGACTTTGGTATTTTTGCACACCTGACGAATCTCGACGTCCGCCTCGAGCTTTTGAAAAAGCGCGGCACCTGCGACCATGTAGACCGCCAGAACAACAGCCAAAAGGACGAACCTTGCGTTGTCTTCCGCGAGGCCTCCGCACACGCACATCCCCGATGACACTCATCTCTCTTAGCCTCGGTATCCCTGTCGTTTCCCCACCGCGACCACGTCGCTTCTATAATTTCGAGACGCGCAAACTCCGCGCCAAACTTCCCTCTTATGCATCTGTCGTGGCAAAGCTTTAAACATCCGAGCGTCGTTCGGTCATTCACAGCGGCCTTATTCCGGAGCATATCTGCATCATTCAAGGAACGCGAGGTCGTCGAAAAAGAAAAAAAAAATGTATACATCGCGCTTGGTAGCCCTCTCCCGATCCGTAGTTTTCATTACCGTCAATTACGATTTCGCAATTCATTTCTCAGCAATATTCGCGATAATCATTTATTTATTGAAACCGACTGAAAACCATCCTATCAGTTTTTTTTTTTCATTGAAATTAGGTTAGGAAACAATTAACGTTGTATTTTTATTTGGCTTCAAAGATTCGAGACTCGGTAACAGTTTTGGAATATTTTATCGCGAGAGATTCATCTCGTGCGAAACATTTCAATCGTAGATTGTCGTCCGTGTGTTGCTCATTGAAAGATCTTGAGGGCACGTGTATGTAGGGCAATCTAGCGCCCTGCCATTGAAGCGGCGAAGTTCCTTTGAACCGTTAAAAATAGAAACGTATGTATGAAGGTGCTTCCCGTATTCAACGTACATTCGTTCGGTGTTACAGCTAAAAGCTCGCGAGCTTTCTTTTTATTTTTTTTTCTCCAAAAAACTCCCTTGGGGCTCAAAGTAAACGTCCGGGATAATTATCCCGGGAAAGGAAAGGGGTGGATTATTAAAATCCGTCGGCGACGTGTCCTTGGCTTGCAGTATACAAGTTACCAATTTATACGTCGTTTTGTTTTATCGATATTTTTCTTCTTTTTTTCAATTCGTAACTCGGGTTTCGCTGAATACGTCGTTTTATGGTTGGCCGACCCTATTCGCACCAAAAGTGTCTCTAATATACACGTAAAAAGACAAAAACCATCAAAATCATGCATCAACGCAAGAAGATACAAAACGCTTGAGAAACGCTACTTTTACGTGACTGCAAGTTTTATCGATATTTTTCTTCTTTTTTTCAATTCGCAACCCTCGTTTCGCTAAATACGTCGTTTTATGTTTTATCGATATGTTTCTTCTTTTTTTTTAAGTCGTAACCCTCGTTTCGCAAGTCACGTCGTTTTATGTTTTATCGATATTTTTCTTCTTTTTTTTCAATTCTTAACTTTCGTTTCGCAAAATACGTCGTTTTATGTTTTATCGATATTTTTCTTTTTTTTTTTTTTCAATTCGTAACCCTCGTTTGGCTAAATACGTTGTTTTATGTTTTATCGATATTTTTCTTCTTTTTTTTTTCAATTCGCAACCCTCGTTTTGCTAAATACGTTGTTTTATGTTTTATCGATATTTTTCTTCTTTTTTTTTCAATTCGCAACCCTCGTTTCGCAAAATACGTCGTTTTATGTTTTATCAATATTTTTCTTTTTTTTTTCAATTCGTAACCCTCGTTTTGCTAAATATGTTGTTGTATGTTTCGTCGATATTTCTCTTCTTTCTAATTACACATTCGTAATCCTCGTTTCGATAAGCGCCGATGAAAAAATTACCACTAAAAAATCTATCAAAGCGATTTCTAAACGATCACGACGACGATTCGGCGATCGGAATTTTATCGCCTCGTCTGCTAGAGATCGAAATGCAATTTTACTCATAAGAATCACAGAATCACATAAAGTAAATTGGTATTTTAATAAAAAATATAGTTTATTAACATTGCTGGAAGGCAAGACGATGGCGCTAAATTGTTTGTATAAATAGATTCTATCGCCCGACTACGTAAAATTAATTTAAATAATATACATAAAACATATTTATAAATGGGCCGATATACATATACATCTAAAAAAAAAAAAAAAAAAAAACCTCGTAACATTTATACAATGCAGTCGTTATCTACATAAATCTTTATGTATAACAGTCGTAATACTAGAAGGCTGTGTGCCGCGACAGGCAGACGGAAGACTTCTGTCTACTAACTTCACTAATCTAATACTTTAGTATCATAACGTGGCAGACGGAGTTTATATATATATTTCTTTTAAATTATAAATATAAAAGTTGAGCTTTCCGTATCCGAGACTCAGCGTCTCGTTTGAGGTCCTTCTTCGAGTTTTCTCCATACGACCTGTGAATATCAATGCGATTAATTATTCGTATTGCATTAACGTATTTCTAAAATATCGATTAGAAATATAAATATGCATTTCGTCAACGTACATTGCACATTTCTCGAACGAGCGCCTTTTCACCATCGTGTCCGGCTTCTCTCTCAAGCTGTTCTCTGACTTCGAGAACCTGAAGAGCTCGTACCACGGCTTCGGGACGACCGCCCAAATTTGCATTGTCCGTCGGACTGCTGGGATTCTCCCACACCTCGCCCGGCGGTGCTTCCCACGTCTGTGCGCGCGCTTGCAGCGCGCTTTTGTCCTCTTCGAGTTGTTTCACTCGCTGCTCGAGACTTCGAACGTACTGCATCGTTTGATCTGCGAATTACAAACGTAAATATTGTAAATTACAAATTCTTGAAGAACTGCGTCGAGTTCTTGAAAATATGAATAATAACGGATAATGCGAAAAGAAATTTTACGCGTTTAATATTATGCGTTTAAACGTGAAATTTTGCCGTACGTTTGGTCAAATTTTAACAATCGAGACAATTGTTTTTTCCACAAAATCAAATGCTTCGCAGATCGTGGCGCATCGTTCGCGTACTTTTGAGATTTTCATACCATCGTCAAGCGACGAAGGAATTCACATTTTACGAAACGATCCCATAAAAATAAGTCCTCTGGAAGTTCTCCGTGAAATATGTTTATATTTCGCTGTATTATCGAATAGATCGCCGGAAAAATTACCGTTGAACATAGAAGTGTGTCTCGAAGCTCGCGGTATAGCCGTTTCCTCGGCATTGGTACTCGAACTCGAACCATCGCCGTCGTCTCTCTGTCCGCCTCCTCGTTCTTCGTCCAAATAAAGACACAACTCTTTCAGCTCCAAGTTATCCTTTATCAATTCCTGCTGTTTGTTATCGAGTTGTCGTAATTTGTTTTGATACGCCGATACCTCCTGACGCATTACGCTCGCCGTGTAACGACCGAAGCGCTGCCACTCGCGCGCTAATTTTCTTCCCTTCTGACGATCGTCGTCGAGGAAGCAACAGAGATCGCGTAACTCCTGATTATCGTCGCTCAGCCGTTGATTAGCTTCCTTCAGGGCCCGTAGTTCGCTCAACTGTAAAAGACGATTGAATGTTTATCGACAAATACAATTTTATGAAAAAAGTCAACGTTAATTATGTACGTATGTGCATTATATATACGTAATATTCAAAATTGAATTTATATTGTTAATAATCATAATAATCATTATTATTATTTAAACAAAAATTATTAAAAAAAAAAATCATTGTCGTTATTATTTAAACAAAAAGTATTATTTAAACAAGAAAAAATTATTAAAAATAATAATCATTATTATTATTATTAAAATAATTATTATTGCGATTATTATTTTGTCATTTGATTCATCTTTTTTTTTTTTAATTTTTATTTTATGTCGTTGCAAAATAAAAAAAAAAAGTTCAACTCACCAAACTCTGTATCTGACGATTTTGTTCGGCGGCGACCCTCGCAATGTCACTCTCGGTCTTTCTGACGAATTTAAGCATCTCCACAGGACCGAGGCGCAATAGTTCCTCGTCGGTTATTCTCTGTCTCGGTACCGATATAGGCACTGTCGTGGGATATTGACTATTCGGCGGTAGATACTGTCCGCTCGGTATTTTGCTCGACGGTATGTACGACGAGTGATTAGAATTTTTTGAAGAATTCGTTACGATGGAAGATTGTTGCGCGTGGTCTATTGGTGCCGAAAATTTTCCGTGAACATCTTTGATACCAGTTACCGTACGATGAACTTGACTCTGTTGCTGTTGTTGCGGATGGTTCAAGGCCGCGAGTGAGTGTCCCACGGTACTGCTGGAGGTCGAGTTTGTGGCAACACCAACACCACCAACACCACCACCACCACTCCCGGTACCGAAGTGCGGATGATTTTTAAGTATCCCGACGGTCGGCTGTGGCGGCGGTTGATATTGCGGTGGTACTTGCTGTTCGGCTTGTTTTCCTAACACGTGCGATACCGAGTGCAGATGTTGATGATGTTGCTGCTGCTGCGGCTGGGGCTGCTGCGGCTGCTGGGCCTTATTTTTATTTGACATGGCGGCTAATTTAGCTTCGGGTCGGGCCGCGTTCCATTTCACCGAAAAATTTCCAACGTCTTCCGTGTTTCGCCCCCGTATTCCCCGGTTAGCCGAACCGGCTCCCCCACCCCGAGACACACCGTTCCGCGGATCGGCTAAAATCTGGGTCAGCTGACCTGAAAAAAAATCTTGTCGAAGATCGACCAAGATCTACCGCGCGGGCTCCTTTTTTTATGCTGAGGTGTACGCACGTTGCAGCTCACACATGCGATACGTATATATATACGAATTAAGTTCGATGTATGAGTGGGTCTTTTGCTCCCACCCGTTTTTTTCTCCCACTCGGAACTCCGCTGTCGTTCCCCTCCAGCGGTACGCAACAGAAATTCTATTCCGAAATTCTCTGATATCGCGAAACGTCTTTTGTAAAACGCGCGAATTTTTGTCGTCTTATCGGCGCGTCTTGTTTTGTTTTTTTCGTTTTTCCGTTAGTATTATGTTTCGTTAACAATACTTCCCCGGTGGTCTTTGCCGTATGGATTATATCGCGTCGCGGAAGTCGTACGACTGAGGTCGTCGCTTCACTGACACCTGTTCATACACACACCGTTGCCGTGTAACAATAAAAACCGGTGTTGTCCCGATTACGCACAGTCGAAAACAATCACGCGTACGCCAGCAAGGAGATTGAGTTGTCGATTCATATAATAATGCGACAACGACGATTCACGTTTTATTTCGAGCACAAACAACCAACTGTTGAGTATAATCGTACGTGCGTATAAGAGCGTAACGTAGGGTACGGCGACACTGATTTAACGACGAAGTGAAAGGAACATTCACTACGCGAGCATTCGGGAATATCCGCACAGTGTACGACGGTGAACACCGGTAGCATTGCCCTCGTGAGAAAAATTCTTTACTTTACCGAGGCACTCGTTTCCTTTATCGTAACGAACAATACGAAAAAGCGGAATGAATAACTATACAACAAAAACGACATGAAATAATTCGCTTATGGATCGCGAATGCCAAAGAAAAAGTCGTGAGAATTCTCCTGACGGTGAACGGTAGAGTTTTCGATCTAAAAGTTTCACGTCTAACGAGTCAGACACGATGCACTTGTTGTGATGCGCGAACCTCTATGTGACGGGTGTTCGTGACAAAAAATAACTCTCGAAACAAAATTCTTTATGGGAAAGAGATCCAAGACGAAACGTAATCGATGCGCCAATTGTTTTTGTTTTTATTCTTCGATATTTCGTACTACAGATGTTTGTCGATGCGACACGCGTTATTAATATGCGCGTATGGTTTTAAATTAGTCGTCGAGCGTTGATTTAGAACACTTTCGAAATACGTCTGTCGTACTACAACCGGCACCTGCAACGTCACAGTGATCACACGCGAAGCCGCGTCAAAATCTCGCTGACAACATGGCGAGGGGCCCCGAAGCCTGTCTTCATTCTCTCTCGCACTCTCTTACTCTGTTCGTTGCACCGTACGAGGATTTTCTCCTCAGTGAAGTTCGGTGTTCATTGCGAGAACGTCAATAATCGAACTAACTTTTGTTCCGCGCATTAAACATTTTTATTTCGATCGCGCGATATTTTATTTCCGTTTTTCGTCTTTTGTTGTTTTTGTTTTTAACTGTTGCGGGTCCCTTTTAGAATAAAATTCACAACTCGGTAGAACACTCGGGCGCTTCGAGTTCACAACGAGCTCAGCGAGAGCCGTAGAATGCCGGATCCGAGCAGCGGCCTGACTCGTCTCGTAGCGGAGGCCCGACTCCGGGGGACCGTCCAGAAAGGGCACGGCATTTGCTCTCGGAGCGGGGGGCCTTACAGCCCGTTTCAATAAGCTCATTGTACAGTATTGTAATAACGTTTTCAAGATTTCGTTTCACGAACCGTTCGGTACATAGGCACATTTTTCGTTTCAAAACCTTCGCGGGACCTCGAAATCTCGGCAAGACACACGAACCTGTTGTACTGAGAAAACGAATTTTTCCAGGTACTGTCTATTTGTCTGCATATATAGTGAAAGGAAAAACGCGATGTATTATCGAAATATAAAAAAAAAATTACGCGCGTGTCGAGAAAACTCGTTTCCTCGGTTTCGGATTAAATCAAAGCATGAAATTTATTGAATTATCGAAAGACGATTGTACTCGTTTTTCTGAGTCGGTTATTTCAAGTATCACGGATCAAATTACCTGCGCCCGGCCACAGGCACCCCGAGTGTATTTTTCCAGCAAAAAAAGCAAAGAAAATGAAAAAGAAAGAAGGAAGGAATGCTGTTTATTTAAATTTTTTAAAGCTTTATTTCCGACAATATTAAACAATTCGAATTCTTTCGACATCGCGTTAACGCGACTTAAGGGGGGCGAATCTAAAGAAGACACTGGCTGCTGGCTATGCGCATCGAAAATATCGATAACAGAAATATCTCACGGTGTTTTTAACTTTGACCGGAATACCTGCTCGTCCAGGTAGTCGCGAGGGGAAACGCATAACGCTGCATTTGTACGGCGGAGCAGGTATTTGGTACAAAGACCGTCTCGTCGCTATGCCATTGACGCGCATCTGTAAAGACGTTAGTCGGTCGCTTTTGATGTTCGTTTACTATATTTTTTTTCAACACGAGAAAAAAGAATTTGCAATATTTAACTTGCATTCCCGCTGATAGGATAAAATGGCGGATTTAATCACTGCACCGAGGATGCAGAAGCTGAAAAAATTTCGTTCTCAAGGAGAATAAAATTTCTTTGATCTATCGCACGGATGGAATGCTCTCGGATAATCTTCAAAGACGAACGAAAATTCTCTCATATCGTTCCTCAATAATTTAATCTTAAAAATTTCTTTCCTAAGGAACAAAAGAGCAATAACCGTGTCTCGAGTATTTCGCAAATCTTTTTTTATTATAATATGTACAAATAATATATATTGTTTACCATATACAAACGGAATCAATAAACGTATTGATTGGCAAGAGCACGAAAAAATTTGGCTTTACGGGTATTAGCCGCTTCTCTCTGAATCTCTTCGTTGTTATTGGAGTTCAATTCCAGTAAACCGATCACTTTGATCTGCGAAAAAAAAAAACAAAAAACAAAATTAGATTAACAAATATCAAATCGTAGGATCGTACAAACAGTTAAATAGTTAAGTATGCAATATGTTTTCGCACTGAACTAACCGCCAATTGTTTACGATGATGTTCGCCTCTTTTGGTATGAAGATGAATGAGATACTCAAGTATCGTCGTGTCCCATATGCAGTGATAGTAGGCATCCATAGCGTCGGCACTCGCCGAACTTTTCTGATCGCTTGCAGCCATTTTAAACGCCAACGAATAATCGACTTCTTCCAAAAATTGGCAAAGCACAGCGGCCTGCGTGTAGCACTGTAGATGAGCGCAACTCTTGATCATTCGTCGATAAACCAAATCGTCTATATGCGCACGCGGTACCGGTTGACTGAACAAATCGCTCGCCACCATTATCGCTTCGAGATAATACTTCATTGCGCTCTCGTAAAATCCCAAAACTGCAAATGAATCGTCGATGTTGGAAAATTAAAGAACGACGGGGTTTTTTTTTTTTTTTTTTTCGCTTTGGATGCGATTAGTATTATTTTTTTACTGACCGAAATTGAGATCTCCCATTACTCGTAGCCACGGTATGTTCGTTGGATAATACTTGAGCGCCTGCGTCAGCAGTAGAAAAAGTGTTTCACTGATGTTCTTTAGATTGTAGGAATTGGAGCTAAAAAAAAAAAAAGGTAATAAATCGATAGTTTTTAATTGTAATGTGTAATGACTTTTTTTATTTAGAATTACGTCGATATTTTCATCATACTTTGGTACTCCGGCGGGCCACAGCGCTAAATACTGCGCGTAAAGCTCGAGACTCGATTCGTCGCGAAGAACGTTGTGCAATCGCGCGAGTAACGATATTGCGACGGTAAGAGCGGTGGGTTCTCGTAGCCTCGTCAAAGTTCCCGCTGTACTGGCGATAGCGTCTCTCGTTGCGCTTCCGCTCGCGTTGCCGCTGCTTCCACGTTTTTGCGGCTGATCTCGATTCGGTCCAAAGACTGTGAGAACTGTATGACAGACGAGAACAATTGGATACATATCGGTTAGCAATGTCGCGTTCGGCATGGAAAACGAAAAAGCAGCAAAAAAATGAAAAAAAAAAAAAGATTATTCGACATCATATGTCTCACCGATGTCCCACGTTTCTCGTGGAAATTTTCTGGAACCCTTAAACTTGACGATATCCTGACACACCAAACTTATGGCTGCGGAAAAATCGCAGTGACTCCAACGTTTATCGAGACTCGTAAGATAGTCCCATTCGCTTGTATTCAAGAGAAACGCCGTGCAATACTCGATTATCTCTTGTCTCGGGATAATTTGATCGGTCGACTGTATCGACGCTATGCACTGCTTGCATTTCTCCACCAAAGCCTTAACGTCGCCTTAAAACAGAAATAAAAAAGATAGTTTATCGTATTTTTCATAACTCTTCGATTGTCGATATCTTTCGATTGTTAGAGCGAATTGTTCATCGTACTTACATCCATTATTTGCCGGCCAAACGTTGAGATAATGCCATATATCGATTAACAACGATTCCCAATCGTATAATTTACTGAGTTTGTACGACAAACTCAACGGACCTACCGGCTGTTCTCGAACTTCTTCCTCCAGCGCATTGAGCAGTTCTTTCGCTCCGTGAAAATCCTTCGCCATCACCAATTCTCGACTCTTCGCGAGCAATATGTACGAGTAATCCTGACGAAAACCTCGTGGCAATGACATTATTACGCTGTGAAGCGGTATCGGCAATTCCCAACGGCTGTTCACTCGCCACGGTGGATTCATCGGATTATTACCGTCGAGACGAAGCAATATGTCGCGTATCTCTTGAGCGTCGTAAGACAGTATTAACTGTCTTTCCAATTCGAAGATCTTGAATTTTGGACTTTCTACGATAAATTCGAATTTCATAAGTTGTTTCGTGCGATACGAGATTTTTTTTGCATTTTTACTGATCGTTCACTCACGAGTATAGGTGACGAGCGTAACGCCCCAATCATCGTCGAGCAACAACGGTGGCAAATCGATATCGTCGATTGTCGAGCGTTTCTGTATTTCCGAAAGTTCCTCCGAATTAAATAATTCACGATAAATCTTTGTATCGAGAATTCGGACCGCCAGTTCGTCCATATCTCCCATGAGAACGAGATAATGAAGGTAACGCGCTATACGACGTTTTTCCGTTTCATTTGATTTTTCCAAAACGTCGTCAATCGCCTGAAAAACCGATAGTTTTCATCTTTTTTGCCTTTTTAAAATCTTTACATGCAGTGTAGGATTTAAAAAAATGTAACAATCATTACCCAGCAGAGAACTTCGAGACCATTTACTCCGGCAGCTTTGATTTCGATTATATAATTTCCGTGTATAACGTCGCCGTCCAATATCTTTCGGAGCAAATTGAGACACTGAATTCGCAGCAAGAGATCACCGGCAACGACGATCTTTCGATTCACCATACCTCCCTGTATATCCAATTCCAAATTATCTCTGTACACTTGCGGTATCTCGCGGGCGATATTGTCCATCTGAAGAATCTTCAAAATATTCTACATAAAAAAAATGCGTTATTAGTTGGTTTTCTTTTTGATTTTTTTCGCTTGTGTTTCGTTTTTTTTTTTCGCACTCACCGTATATTGATCCTTAACGGAGGCGTGCAACTGCTGCGTGAGACTCTGCTCGTGACCTTCGACCGGTACTTCGGTAGCCAAACAATAACCGTCCAAATAACTCTTTCTGACTCTGCAGTAGAGCAACGGCTCCATCGTACCGAGTTTGTTGAAAAGATTTTGCGCTTGAAATACGTGATGTCTCGCGCTTTTGTACTCTTTTCTCAACAAATAAAACGCCGCGAGGTCGTAGTGAATCTGCAAAATTACGAAAATTTGAATATCACTTTGTTCAATTTTTTTTAGTCCTCTTTCTTATTTCTTTACCAATTCGACTGTTAAGGTACATCGCAAAAAAAAACTCGTATTATTTATTTTGCTTGGGAAGAAAAAAAAAAATTGTATTCGATTTCGTAAGTTAATAATAATCGCAAATTTAATACCTGACACTTGAATTCCTCTAAAGTAATATTGTGCATATTTTCCCAATTTTGCTTTATCTCCGTCGTGTCCTCCGTAAGCATTTGAAACGTATCGAGAGTAGGAACTTTAGGCTTGAAATCATTGGATTCCAGTACTGCGTTGAGAACGTTGAGACTGTGAGGAACGTGAGCTTCTAGTTTTCTCATTATGTCATCGGCCAGAGCAGGCGGTACATATGTTGCTTCCTGAATTCCTGGGCTGATTAACGATTAATTTTTTTTTTTTGTTTATTGTTTTTTAATTGCGTTAAAACACATTTTTAGCAAAATTAACAAATTTATCCAAAAGATTAAATTACATGTGTATAAACTGTTGTTTACTCTGCTTGTTGTACAAAGCGCGAAAAATTATGGCTCTGATGTGCCACCTGTGATAAAGAACTATCGTGAACAGCAATTGATCGGAAACATTTGATACCGAGAATTCCGGTAGAGCCGGAATTTCGACTATCGTATCGCCAGTTACGTAGAATAAATCCTGCAGAAGAATGAGTTGCATGGGAAGCGGAATTTTTTTTTCCAGTACGTCGAGATCCCATTTCAAATACGCCGCAACTTTCAACGAAAGTATTTTCAGCGCGATACTTTTGAATGACCATTTTCTCAGTGTTCCCGACTTTGTTTCGTTTATTTCAGCATCCAAAATCTTTGCTTCGTTGTCCTTTTGATCGGAATTTATTCCCATAAATTTTATCATCAGATCCGTTGGTGAAGGATCTATAATTTTTAAAAATATTCTAATGTTTTTTAAATTTATTTCAAGCTAATCTATCGAATTGAGAATTGAAACGTGCGAAATTTTTGCTTGATAATACGAATAAGGTTAGGTTACGATTTATTACCTGGAAATGGTTTTGATAGATGTTTTTCCAGCAGTGATGGATTCAGAAGAAATTCGAACCACAATATAGTGTCCGGGGATATTGGGACCGTTCCCGGTCTCAATAAATCTACGTCCATGATCTTAATAATCACGAAAATACTGTTCTTTTTTAAAGGTTAGATCATTGTTTGCGTGCGGTGCGCGATGCATGATAATACGCGCCGCCATGTTGTTCCCCCTGTCAGTTGTTCGCACGTTCTCTTCGGGCGCGTTCCGTTGGGAGCTTTTTCAATATGTAACACTATGATTCATACTGTAGCGTAGCATTATTATTACGGGATTACTATTGACAGGAAGATGCGCTTTATTCGTTGAGAGCGTTCGATGTTCGACAATATTTACTTTTTTATTCGTAACATTGAGTTTGTGCGTCGCGACACTGCAATTTACGATTATGACGATTACAATAATGCTCTGCGGGAACGATCACAGTCGTCCTGTCAATTATAAATGGTAATCAACCGATTTGCGTGCTAAGTTTCAATGAAACATGCATCTCCAAGAGTTCAGAAGATTATCGTGATCGCATATCGAAAGGAATATCGTTAAGTATGGAGTTTCCGGAGGTGCAGAGTTTCAACAGTTAGTGGTGAGTAGAAGACTCTGCTTATTATTTGACGGTATCTCTGGTACGCGCACCACGTACTGTGCTGATTGCATTGGGCAGAATGCAGAATATGTTGTACGATGTGAACAATTGGAAATACGTCGACAGGGTTTAGTATTGAAAGGTAGTCTCCATAAAACAGCAAATTTATTGACTATAGATATTATATATGTATGCAGACACACATTTTGATAAACATTCATAACATTAATTCGTTTTTCTCGTTTTTTGTCGTAACGTACATCGATATCTTCTGTGGTGTCCATTTGATGGTGGACAAATAAATATAGAGAATTATAATAGAACAAACGGTACGCGATTATATGATTTATCACAAGTTTATTTGGCCCATTCGCGATCCGTATACAATGAGAGCCACCGGCGGAAGAAACTTCTTTATAGGATAAATCCCATTAAAGCGCCAAATTATCGTGTAAAAGCGATTAATTGTCAACCGTATTTAATAAATTAAGACTTCTACCCCCCCCCCCCCGCATACAATACGTTCGCGTGAAACTTAGCCGTAAGAATTCCGGCAGTCGGCTCGAGTTAATTTATTACAAGACATTTACACGATCGGACTCGTACGGTTAAGTTTTATGGGGATGTATTGCATTCGGGACATTACTCGTGCAAAAAGCGTATATATGTTGACTAGCACCGGCACGAGCACTTTTTTCGTAATATTGACGAGTTAAGATTGATCGTTCGATCGATTTTGTATTAAAAATAGAATGGAAAAACATTAGCAACATCATTCGCTTTTTTTTGCAACACAGTATATACTCTTTGCAGTCCATATAACACTATATGGATGCTAAAAGTTATTCCATCGTTTTATCACAGTTCTTTTCATAATCCAACAGAGAATTACGGTTGCTTATGAAAGTATCTAAAACTATCGAAGAGCGTAATTTTTGATAGTACAGAATAAATCGAGTCTAATTCCCTTACAATATATATACATTTATATAAAGTACACTATAGTGGTCGTTGTATGCAGATTTCGTGCACAGTATTCGATTAGCCACGGGGGTTTATCGTGACTTTTATCAGAGACCTAAATTTAATTATAATATGTATTTCCAACGAAGATATTTATTTTATATGTTGAGACTCGAAGGGACTAAATGCCGTTCGCATTTGGAGATATTTTTTGATTGCCTGGAGAGAATGGATACATTTCGAGTAAAGACTGTTTACCACTCGGAAAATTACGGAGATCGGAAAATAACAGTAAAATATATACCAATCCAATCAGTTACGTAATTTATGATCCTACTTTGCGTGAATCGTTGAGCAGTGAGATAGCAACTCGATTGCACAGTAATTTTTTTCCAATTGTTACCATTGAAAAATTATTCGTCTAACACCTCTCCCACACCGATACTCTAAAATATACCAAAAAAAAAAAATTTGCCTGCATTAACTAAATTTCATTTGCTAAACCACCGTCTGATATAGTACTGCGATAGTTAATTATCGAAATAATCTTCTCATTCAACATTGTCCCGATGATTGAGTACATCCGCAATATTGAGTAGAAAAATATTTTTGCAGAAAGTCTCAGCTTTCAGATTTGCCTTTCAATTTAGCGGCGCAGTTCCCCAAAGTAAAGAGCAAATATAGAAGTACCGATTTCGGAGATCGTAATCGAAAAAATAAAATTCGGAATAAATCGAATTAAAATGATGACGGATTGAATATTAATATTAATATCGAAATATCGGGAAATAATTATTTAACAGCAATTTGTAGTGAAAATTGCCAGAAGCTGCGTATCTCTACCCAATTGAAATAATTTTTTTTTTCCGGTTATCGATAGTCGATTTGTTCACATCGTCGCGATTATTGAGAGTTGTAACCTGTTTCCTTGAGATTATCGTGATTTGGGAAACTTTCGAACTGCGGATGGGAACGCGATCGTAGGTATTGATAGTTTAGTCGCGATGAGCAGTGTTCCTTCATTTCTTCGTGATATCTTGGATACTTCTGTGCGGACAAGACTGCATTTCTATGGTTGACTTGAGCATATAGCACTGCCGGTGGGGACTGTGCCGGCTGTGAGAGGTGTCACATCCGGTGCTCGTCGTGAGTCGGCTTTGATGTGCCGTTTGGTGAGCATTGGCCTCTGCCAAATGGATACCACGGTGCTGTTCCGGGTTGAACAACGTTCGGCGCTGGCCGGCCGCGCTGTAAACTGCACAACCGCCTGCATCGGCCGCTGGAGTCTGGAACCACACATACAGACTCCAACAGCACCGATTGCGCTCATCAAACGAGTGAAATGCGATTTCATTTGCGTGTTTCGAGAACAAAACAACAAAAGGCTATTAACAATGAAGCGTCAAAATAAAAAAATACGATACTAGAATTGGACGAGAGTCTCCGGATCGATCATCACGATTGGTGCTTTTGCCGATTTCACTTTACGACGAACCTTGATAACGGATACAAATATACGAAAAAAAAAAAAAAAAAAAAACAAAAATAAAAATAAACATATATAGAATGAAATATTTTTTTGCTTCTCAACATTTTACCGGTTTGCGCAACCCTTGCCGCGGACTTCGGGCAGTCGTCAAACTTCAAAATTTCCATCATTTAACTGCAAATTGTAGTTGGAAAATTCTGGAAAAAAATTTCTAGAAATAAATTTTCATCGCTTCTGTAAACGACACTAACAAAAAAAAAGCCAAAAACGTTTATTTTCGGTAAAAAAAACAAAAAACCATAAGTGAATGGTTTTTCGATGTATTGCAAGAGAAAATACGTAAATATTTTCAAATTGTATCGAATTTGATCGATTGCATTGGCGTAGCGATATGGTAAATGGAAATAATTACAATGGTTTTGGTATGTATATTGCAGTCGAATGTTAAATACAGAAATACATATTTTCTTATATACAAAGTCAGGGTGGCCACTGTCAGGGAAAACCTGGAAAACGTGGAAATGTCAGGGAATTTTTTAAACGACACAGAAATCCGGCAAACGTCAAGGAATTAAATATTCGTCAGGATAAATTTGAAATAACAAATCGAAAAAAAAAAAAATAGTTGGACGAACATTTTTTTTCTGCGCTATTTTTCGAAGGTAAATAAAAAATATAAATAAAAAATTCGAAATTTTGATTACAAATTCATTATAATTCTCATGTTATCTCACTTATTCCTTCCAAAGATATCATAATTTATTATAAAAATCCCAAAAAATTCATAATAATAAACATATTATGTAATGTTCCTTTTTTTCACAATTCTGAATGGTTTATCAGAGAAATGTCAGGGAATTTTTTTCGTCCAATTTAGTGGCCACCCAAAAAAAAAATACTACATTTACACAAATTACAATTTTCATATTATATTTGACATTAACACATTCATGTATCGAAAACATCTAACTCTAGACGCTTTGTATACAAAGTTGCGATTTTTTTTTTTTTTCTTTCAAAATTAATTATCCGATTTACGGTTTTTGGACAATTTTGATCCGTAAAGTTAACGTGTGACGCATTGCGGGCCAATTGTGTACGCGAGGAGGACGACATTCTAGGCGCTCTTCGACTTCGACAAATTTGGTTGCGGCGAACAATTTATTTTATTTTTTTATTAAAGCGTTCCGATGATGATTCACGAAGAAAACAAAGGAATACGTGTGATATTAGTGTAGACAGAGTCAACACTTACTTTGCGTTGGATATTACGTCGGGATATGCCGTAACGCTTCCGACACAGTATCTCGGTGACCTTGCGACGAAAATTTCGCGTCATAACACAGTACACTACGGGATTTAGGGCGCTGTTTGCATGTCCGAGAAACAGAAAGTACGATTGTAGGTTCGCTATCATTTTACCTCTTGTGAACCCCTCCTGTGCGCCTGTAACCACAATAATTGGAATATTATTTTCATGAAATAAAGAGCTGAAAAACGAGAATAACATACTAACGAATTATGTTGAAATCGATTAAAAGTCTGAGGACATTGTACGGTAGCCAACACAGTGCGAAGAGAATTGCCATAATTAGTAAAATCCAAGCGACGCGCTTCCGTTCCCGAACCAATCTAAAGCCCTACGAAAACACAAAGCGTAATTGGTATCGCTTTAGAAATTTGTCATTGTTACGACTTCGACAACACCAATAGTTCCCCGCTGTTACAAATTCACTAAATACTCGAATTAAAGAGTAAATTATTTTCTCGTAACCCGATATCCGCGTTTAAAGTTTGAAAAAAAAAAAAAAAGAATCGGAAACACGAGCTATCGGGACACATTGGTTGACAATTTGTTTTATTTCTTTTCTATTCATCGTCATCGTTAAAATTACACGGCAATTTAGATATCTGATATTATTGAAACGCTGACACGAGAGAGGAATAGCAGTGGTATTATAGGCCGCACGCGCACAAGGTAAACAGATCAAAGACGAATGCACCCGTTCGATAAAAAAGTTTTTTTTTTTCCACCCCGTGTGTGTGTCATATCGTGTGAATCGACTGTAATGAGGTAAAGCCAATTTCGGTACTTCGATTCTCGTTAATTATCGAGCCTTTTGTGAGAAAAAAAACATTTCAGAATTCCCGTAGTGCAATTGCTTATTTCATTCTATCTAATTGGATGTCGTTTTCGGTTCGTTACACCGGATGTAACTCGGCGCAGCCGAATATACCCGATAAGCTTTACATCAGTAACTGTTGATTGACAATAAACAATTATTTCGCGGTCGATAATTACCAAAAATTTTTGGAGTGAACCGAAAAAAAGAACGAGAGAGATAATTTCTGGAAAATTACATCGTTATATACAATATCTGTCCTTTTTTTTTTACAACGTCAAACATTATATTCGCCCAAATTCCTATTATTAAAAAATAATTATATGCCGTGTATTTTGAAAAATTCGACTCAACAATAATGTCTTTTTATCCGACTGCTTTTCTTTTTTTTGTCCAACGATTTACGAATCGACACGATATTAAAATAGCAGAGTATTCGATACCTGTTGCGAACTCGCACTTCCTTGCGTACCGTCGCAGTCGAAAGGCGGCTTTCTTGAGCACAATGTACGTCCCATAATTGAATACGTAATGACGACGATGAGTCCTAAAGAAAGGAAAAAATGATTACCTATCAAATTCAAAGATACACTGTGGTGTTGCGACGATGACGAAATTATTTTTTATTTTTTCGCATCGGAAACTTACCGGGAATCGCGTATACGACAACGAAACACGACATGCCGAATATACTGGCGGAAAATCCCAGGGACTCAAATTCTTCGGAGCAAAAATAGAGTGACGGCGGATTGAAAATCTCGACAATTTGATCGACGCCGTTCCGTCTTATCGCCAGTGTTATGTTCTCGAATTCGATACTTTGAAGTCTTACCTAAGAATCAAATGTCGTTATAATAAATTATAATTATCGGTTTTATTCGATACGAAAAGAAAATGTAATCATGCGAATGAATTCGATTGTCAGAACGAATGGCGTGTGCGCTTACCGCCAGGAGAAGCGGACCGAATATAACGAGTGATGCGAGCCATATTACTGCGATAACTATGATGGTTATTTTCCGATTGAATACGATGCGAAATTGTATTGGATTTCTTATAGCCAAGTAACGATCGATACTCATTGCGGTTATCGTAAATACGGAAGCCGCCACTGCTATACCTGCAAGACAAACAATGCATTCTCCAATCAGTATCGTTTAGCGTCTGTTGTTGTGATTCGATCCTTTTATATCGCGTATCCCGCTTGTCGAAAATTGCACTTGATAGATAACAGGTATGAATACCTCTAAACGAAAAAAAAAAACCGCGTATTGAACATCTAAAAAAGAAAAAATTGTAATACTTCAACTTTTTTTTTGCCGGAGAATTTTTTTTTTGTTAAGCACGTATTTCCCTTGAATATTTATTTCGATAGTTCATTCTTTCGTGGATATTTTTCGCTGAATTGGTTGATATCGTAGCCCTTAAAAATCGTGCCATCGAACATGAATAATTGTATCGTATATACTATATACATAAAATAAAATGTATCTTAAAAGTATAATGGAATCGTATACATTCGTAATTTCCAATCTTCGCGCCCTCTAGTTTATTAATAACATGTCGATCTCAATCCCGATGGAAACTGATGCTACGGAAATTCATGCGGGACATATGTAGGCGTTGATTACATTGACGACGTTACTGATCCCCTTCTGCTATCCTGAAATTCCGCAGGAACCGTACCGTAGTCCATTCTGGATATTGTTTTCTAGTAGCATGGTGCACACCGTTTCGACGGCATACCGCGATCGGGAGAGTAGTCCAGGGATTAAAAATGCGCACGACCCGATCAACCACCTTCTCCATTATTGTCGCGATTCGCCTCATTGTGTAAATTGATCAATTCGCGTCACTCGAAACGATCGATTTAACAGAAGAATGAAATCGTTGCTATGGTAATGTTCACACGACCGATGGTGATTTGATTAGCGTTGAAAAACGTCTACCATTGCATAGGCGGGGATGTATCTCGACGAAGACGTTCGTATGCGCTATCAGTTTTTCTGGATATTTCCGAGTTTAGTTGTTCCTTTATCGCACACCGTTTCAGCCTTTATTGGCTCGTAGATTTTTGATCCGTATATTCCGTTCAAAGGAAAAGACATGACAGATTCCAACGAAATTTAGAACACTTCCCCCCCCCCCCCACCCTCCGCATACTCTACTGCGCTAACGTTCGAACTGTTGATCAGGAGACCGAACGTATGACGTATTATTTCTGATTGCGTACTGATGGCAAACGCAAGGGGTCATCTTGACGCTCAATCGAATATTGCCATCGTAGGTGGGCCATTTTTTTTCCAATTTTCACTCCATATTTGGACAATTTAGAACTGTTTATCGATTATTATTTCAAAATAAATTTCCCGTTCGATGTACAGAAAAGCAGACAGTGTTGTTGATGTTTGGTAGCAGACAAATTCATCTGAAACGTACCTTGTAGATAATAGAAGAGTTTGCACAGCGTGTCGCCGTAGATCCATGTTATAGATACCGCTTGAATAATTCCCATTGGCATGCAGAGTAACGCCACCAGAAGATCGGATATCGAAAGATTAACTACGAAATAATTTGTAACGCTGCAATCATATCGAAAACATACTATTTTAAATTTGAATAATTTTCTAATTCCACTAATATTTTTTTTGTTATTATACTACATATTGTGCGTACAATATGACTGAATTAATTTTGCTCTGAGGTTTCATAGTTGTTATTCACAGTTAAAATTAGTTATTGTATGTGAGTTATGACTTCGAGTGCCACGAAAAACATCGTCGGAGCATCCAAGGCATCCGAATTGATCGGATTCCTTGGGTATTCCGAATAAATGAAATTTTTCGCACGTATAAACTATGAGATTCTGTGAAAGTCCTCTCTGACGAATAAACATTATCAAATAGTTCTATGAATAACGATTTAGCGACATAATTACGATTGAATAGTCACAAATAACATACAATCGTATCTTACGAATTTTAAAAAAATGTTATTTGGTAAAATCGTTATCGACAAAACTGAGTCGAGGGGGAGAATTTTCTTGTTATCGAAAAGCAAAGAAAATCCAATCGTTATACCTACAATTTCCCTCTACATATGGTTGACTTTTTCTCGAGTACAATGATTGTAATTACTCTGCCAAAGACAAATCTTCGTCGCTAACTAAACATTGCGAAACTCCAGAAGCAGATAATTGTTTTATTCTTGATGTTGGGAGGGCTTTTCGAGACAGCGACTCTCAAGTTGAATGAAAAAACATCGTCCAATTTGGTACGATTCGAGTCGTGGCTCGAGTAAACTTTGGTTTCCTTGTATTCGGAATGACGAGTCATTGCGGAATACGACCATAATTATCGCGGAACGTCTGGATTTTATCGCGAGAGAATCCGCTTACGTCGTACAATAAGCTTTCGTCTGTGGCAATAACTTCCAGTCCCTAAAACAAACGTTCTCGCGAACGTGCGTTAAGTGCGGTCAGCACACGGAGAGTCTCGTACTTTATCGAGCGTAACGTTTATTATTGAAGTGAATCGGGCATGTCGAGTCTAAATCGAAACTTGGACACTCGCGATTATCTAAAATTCCTTCTAAAATGCATTCTAAAATTCCCGTGTCGTAATTGACGACAACAAAGGACCCCACGAACTGAGGTGTTTCACTAATTAAATTCCAATTTGCATACAAACGAAGTAACCAGACGTCTTTACATTGGCATCAAGAAATAATGAAGTAAACAACATCTGTTAAAACGATTTATTCATTCGGAAGAAAATCCTTCGTGTCTTTGTACGAAGAAAGGCTGAATGAAAATGCCAAACTGAATGTTGGTCGGTCATTTCGCGAAATCAGGTATTGTACAGAAAATTTATCGCAGCTGTACAACGGAGCTCGTTACGATGCGCTTTCACAGAAAATGTGACGGTGTCAATGAATCGAGGATTACATTGAAACGAACCGGCAGACGAAGGGGCCGAGACGGGAACGTGGACGTGAGCAAAGAAAACATAAAGTTCACGTTGTCTACGCTGTCTTATAACAATATTCAACGATGTTCAATATTTACTTTTCAAAGTGAATTGCGTTGAGAAATGCGCCAGCGATGGTACTCCATCGGTCTGGTCACCCCGTTCGACAGGCTTATCAAATGCTAAAATCCTCGGATTCGGATCCGAAACCTTCGGATTCAAAATCTCGCAGATTTCGAAATGTACACAACTTTCGGTGGCGGATATAGAATGACACAGACGTTAATCGACCAAAAACTTTAAATTATTTAAACTTAAATATTTAATATAAAAAACTCAAAAAAAAAATTAACGTAGTGACGGAAAAGTCAACTCCAACAAAAAGCCGAAATCCAAAAAGAAACGAACTGAATGAAAAAAGCGTAAAGAAAGACCGAAAAAATCGAGAGCGTCCGAGCAGGCGAACGAAAAAACCAAAGAGAAACAAAACAGAATTTAACGCGGCAACAGGAAATATAAAAAAAAAATGTATTGTATTGAAATGTAAACACCACCGCGTATTTCCCAAAAGATTTGTTCCGCGTTGTCTCTCTCGTTTCACCTTGGATCGCCTCTCGCGGCGATCACGCGCTCTCTAATGAGATCACAGCATCTATTACTTTTAATAAATTTCCGCGTAAGAATCTTTCACCAAAGCTGTTTTATTTAAGTGCTCAGATCAGAGACAGCAAACATCCAAAACCCGAAAAAAACAAAAATCAGACTCGCCACCCTTCCTTGTTTCCACGCATACACCGTTTGCTCGTTTCTTAATCGACCCGGTCGGTAACATTTATTATGGTACAAAAAAGGGCTGTGAGAAAAAAAAAGATTTATGTTTGATGGAATGGGTTGGGATGAGAGCAAAATCTGGGACTTTTTTCCTATATTTTGATAGAGTATTTCATAGTATTCGAATCTGGTAAAAATTCCCATATTTTTCTCTCCGTGCGCGGTCGCTGCCGGGCAATACCAGCTGGTTGACATCACTGTTCATGACTGTTCACCGAGCTATTTTTTTTAATGGAAAATGACAAAAAAATATCATATCGAAAAAAAAGAGATCGTCGGGGATAAAATACATAAATTGAGACATTTTTTTTTTTTGGCAACCATTCCCATATTTTTCTCTCCGTGTATTATTGCTTCCCGAAGGAATAACGGAAAAACCAAGTTGCGGATCGTGTTACATAGAAGAAAAATTTGTATTTTCACACGAAGATAGAATAGTCGTTGGAATTCCAACAGAATTTTATCGCGCAGCTTCGGGGTGTTGTAAAACGAGAAATAAGAGACTCTTGTGCAATTCAATTAGGGAACGTGTATTCTTTGGATTGTATCGCGTAACTACAAGTCGTACGAAAAATCTTAGTCTTCATCAAAACTCGTTTGTTCGAAACACTTGACGAATAAACAGATGAAAGTTTACCCAACGAGGTACGGACTTTGCTTCACGTTGAAGAATCGTATTTATACAGAGATCTTTATTTCTTATCTATGGTGTTTAAAAACTAAAAAAAAAATATCGTTGATTCAAAAACAGTGACGATTGCGGGATGAAATTGACATAAGTTGTACTGATAACTTATGTCAATGGCAGTCCGCAATGTTCAGTATTCTTGAATCAACGATATTTTTTTTCCAGTGAACGTATCGCGAAGATGTATTCGTGTTTAATGTGTCAACGTTCTGGCACTGTAAATCCTCAAATTCCACCCCGTTTTACATTTTAATCAACTACCATTGCGGCGTGTAATCAAAACCTCTTGAATTCGAATCTATCGTGTTTGAAGGGAGCACGAGGGTGTATGTACTAGCGCTTCATAAGTACAAGTTCTAGAAATTTAAAACCTTCCATTCTGAGGTTTTATATGATGTAATTAATTGCCATTACGTCGTATAATACACGGCTTCGGGTAGACCGAGGCTAGTTGAAACAGGGGTGGGAGTACGCTGTAAAAATTTTTTTTACTGCGGGTATTTCGACAAAAAAATCGAATATTCCTCGCAAAATCTGACACTCGAAATAATATTTTCCATAGTATGCGCTCCGATCCCATGAAATGGGATATACTCGCTGCGTGAACCTCGCATTTTAATACTGTGTTTGCTTTGGCTAAACCCGGGGTCCCGGTTATTATTTCAAAACGCTTTGTTGGAAGTCAAAGAAGCGGACATGAGCGACTATTTTGTGCGTTCAATTTTACTGTGTGTTTAATAGCGATCATTGTTTATTATGTTTATGTTTATTATACGGTCTGAGAGGGCAATTAAGTACAATTGCTTGTTAGATATTGTTCCTGCTAGTGACATTAGTCCACATGGATAAATTTAACGACGGGATTATTAATAGCAAATCATCAAACTTTTGACTAAACGGTATGGTGGAGATACGTATCTATAACAACGATTCAAGTAAAAAAAAATTAATAAAATTAACGGCATCGAGAACTCTACGCAAGTGATATATGTGATAATAGTGGCGCGTGGAAAAAAAAAAATTGTGGCTATAGTTGAGAATTCATGAATTAACGCAATTGCGTTAATAACCATTGAATCGACTCAAATCACCGTAATTCAACGGACCTTGTAATCAATTATAGATTACTGGACTGAGTGACATTTTTGTCGTTTCGAGAGTAACGGAATAATAGATGCTGAAAGTTAAGCGTAGTGATCCGTACACATAGCATCCACCAGGACGATCGACCCGAACAAACATCCTACGTGAATGCAATAAAACTTAGATCGTAAAATCGTAATAGAGTTCCGTATAACGTGAGTCACAGGAAGGGTAAGCAGACTTTTATAGGCATAATATACCATTTCTTGTGAAGCGGCAGAATAATTGTCGTTATAGTCAGCAGGGTTGGCAGTAAACGTGTTGCCCGCCATTGCGTTTGTGCCTTTCGATACATACCCGACCATAATAAATTCTCATGGTTATAAACACGCCGAAGTGATCATGAAGCCATTAAGTTTCAGTCGAAGGAATGAGTCGATAAATTTCGCGGTCAATAAAAGCATCAAATTAAGATATAAGCAATGTTTGCTCGCGCGTTGTGTAGTGTGAAATTTGTTGGATTTTACTTCCTCAAGAAGCTTTGTTTGCATGGAAAATATTTTTTACAAGATTTCCATGTAAACGGAATCAGAATGGTCTAAAACGTCGAAAAATCCACATTTAGAAAAAATCTTCGGATGTATGTGCAAATCATTTAACGTTCAAAACTTATGAACGGCTTGAGATACCAAGCTGAAATTTTTAACACATGTTAAGAGGTCAATTCTCCATGTTTGATCCAATTTTTCGCAAAATCTGTGGAGTCCTTTTGCTTTTACACGACTTTGAATTTTTTCAAAAATGTTCTCTGTATCCGCTCTATCTTCTACAGTTTTTGAGATATCGGACCAAAAATGGATAAACGAGTGGACTATTATCGACCGATTATGGTTATTGAATTTGGAGAAAATCTATGCAGTTGTTCAAATTTTATGTCATTTTTAAGTTTTTCGATAATGTCTTTGTGCGCTTCACTCCTACAGTTTCTGCGAAAACGGGCTAAAAATTAGTACAAAGTTGGAGTATTATAGACTAAAGATCGGTATTGAATTTGGGCGAAATCTGCGCATCCCTGTTAACACAAAAAATGGATTTTTTTTTTTCAAAAATGATCGTGCGCGCTGTGCCGCGCTCTAGAAGCTAAAATGTATGTTTTCTTACACTAAAATTAACGTAAAAATTAACGATTAAAGTAACTAATCACAATACAAAGCTTCGTAAGCCAAAAATGATAAACGTACTCTCCTACAAACAGAGTTAGATAGACCGTGATAAAAAAAAGAGAGGAAACAATATGCAAATATAATTGGCAACATTTTTTTTTTTACCGTCTAATTCAAGAAAACGCTCACCTTTGCATATTTTGATTCTTGATTACGACGACGATTACGAGAACGTTGGCGACGAGGGCGACCATTAAAATTGCGGCGTACATCCCGACGAGCAAGTAGTTCTTCTCCTCAAAATTTTCATAATAGTTGTGAAGTGTCGCAGACACGTGCTTGAGATCGTAACTATTGTTGAATACTAGACGACCGCTCGACGCTGCTCGTGAGTCGTCGACGGCATCGTAATTCTCCTTGTCCGTCGTAGCGTTAGACATCTTGAGACAATTGTTTGCATTCGCACGTTGCTTGATCCGTTGGCTTTTAGTATTAATATTTTATTTATATTCTAATTGTCATTTAGAATTTTGTTGTTCGATGTCACGGAAATAAAATGACTTGTCCGGCGTTGATCAACCTAAAAAAAAAAAAAAACAGAAACTCGAAGTTGTCTCGTGTTAAAAAATTAACGAGATGGTATAAGTGATTTTTTTTTTTTCTTTATAATTGATATTACGAATTTCTGATTCGCGAAGTCCAGAAGTTAAATGAGACGACCAAGATTTTCGTCAATCGGTGAACTTTCCACGTTTTCCACATAGTAATCCAATCCAATATTCGCGAAGAACGGAAACATTTCAAGCGAAGCAAAAGCGAACGTTCGGCCGAAGAAAGTGTTTTCGTAATCCAAATATTTGAGTTTGCTGTTCTTAACAAGACTGACCCGTCGCGTTGATTATTATCCGTCGACTCGGAGGGGAACGGAAGAGCCACCGAGACGGTCAATTATTCGTGCGCACGTGTGATATTCCGGTAATAGAAACTTTCGATCGATATGAAGTTGACCTCCGGACCATCCGATACCTCTGGTTTTCCTGTACGCGTTTTTGTTATTAGCGACATCGAAAAAATTCGATATTTCGGTGAATCACAAAAGCGTCTCTGGCTAATATTAACTTATACCCGCATATCGTTGATCAACGAAATGTTGATTGCAGCATTGTCGACAGCATAATTTTCTATTGAACTCATGTTATCGATGTTTTTTTTTCGATTGTTGCACTCGTTCGATGTTCGACGCAAATTGTACTTGAATTGCGTTATTGCAGAATTGTTCAAAGGCGACAGCTGCTCGTCCACGCGCTTTTTTCATATGTTTTTTCGAATTTTTTACAATCACTCTCGTCACCGTTTGCGCCCAATTAACCGTTTCGTATCTTTGTAGTTGACGTTTTTAATCCGCACTTCGGTTGAATCATGTTGATTTAGTTAGTATAAACTTTCGGAGAGGTTCTGAAACAATGGCAAAAGTAAACTCTTACGTAGCCTCGTCCTCCTCTTGGAAAGCTCGCCAACAGACAAATGGATGTAAACACTCTTGTTATTCGGCTAATGAATGAGACCACGTTGAAAAATTCTTTTCAACGGATATCAATATTATGATATGAAACTGGAAGAACGAACGTATAAGCTTTGAAACGTGATCCGTTTGTAGGACGTTCGGATTCATTCATATGAACTGTTTGTGGTATATTAATCGCCGGAAAAGCCCCGCAATGAACAGACAAATGAAAAAGAAATCATGAAAAATATTATGTTTTACCATTGAATTTTTTTCATGGGAAAGTGCAAAGTACTTTTGATTCTCTCGCATGACATGCAACCGCAAGAGCGTATGTTGAGTCTCACGCTTTATGACCGTTTCACTTTTCATCTCAAGCGTTTCGCCGCCCACGAATTTACTAAAGCGTTGCAGATTATATGAATATTAATTCTCTTCCTTGAAATTATTTTATAGGAAAAGGTTTCGTGGCAAATAAATAACGCGTGGCGCGCGATGGCTTTCCGAAAAAATTGTTGAATTTTCTTAGGTTCAGTCGAGCATTTTTACGCGGTTCGACATTTATGTGGCTTTAGTTATTCCAAAGATGCTTTGCAATTTGAAAATTCAACAGTGAATCGTGTCGTGTCGGATCCCGGACCCTTATCCAATTCAGATTAATTTCTTTCTGTTTGGCGTCGAATTGCCAGGATACCGAATGTGTCCGTCGCATGCATAAGCATATTCATGTATTCAAATGCGCAATAGACGATCGTTAATTGGGTCACCGGAGTAGTTGACGAGTGTGTAATATCCAGTATGGTGTACCTACGTGAGTACTGTTCTAATGTATGTATGTCCAGGAAACGAATAAATCAGTAACGATAAATCGTGGATGGCACCTCGTGCAAAACAAAATATTTTGAACGGCATTAATCATAGGATTCTATTTCAATGGCGTATGTTTGCAGCGCATTTCAGCTACGTAGTTGGGATGCCGGCCCCGCCCCCCCCCCCCCCTTTAATAAATCATTCATCGGAAATGCGGTTACACGAACCAATCCATGGTTTTGCACAAGTTTCGTTTCAACGCTTCGATCAATTGAAATCGTTCAATTTCGATGAATTTAATTTGACGATACGACAGCGACGTAAATGGGCAATTAACGCGGATGTGGTTCCACTTTCATTTGACATGCGGTCAACTTAGTTCACTTAGTATGCATATATAGCGTTTTAGTGAATATACGATATTTCAGGAGAGTCAGGAAGTTTGTGTCAATCGAGTTAATAGCGCGGATCATTTTTATAATTTATTCTTTTCTTCTCGTCTTTGACACCAAAAATAAAAAGATCTTTTGACAATACTACCCGAAAGCTTTGATGTCACATGATCTCCAAAATGTCAATAACTGCTGGAAAAATGTTATTAAACATTTTTTGTTATTACAAAACAAATAAATAACGAAGTATTTTTTGAAAGGAAATATTTACAAACAAGAAATTTGCTAGTTTGCGCGGCATCCTTAGGCACTTTAACGAGCGAAACAAGCTTTTTCCAACCGCTCGTACATGTGCAAGAGAAGATCTGTTTATCGAGAAATAAATACCTTGTTGCATCAATTTGCCAGGTATATATAGTACACGCCCTCTTGAAAATATGTGCATAAAAATATACTACGTAGGTAAGCGATAGCGATGGATGCGCGGTCGGTGGGTGGCTCCAGCGATCACCTAAGTCAAGCACTACCGTCCGCGGACAGTACTTGGATGGGTGACCGCTTAGCGGGTCCACGGCAAATGCGGTACAGTGTAGCTAAGTTGGCTGCGGATGCACTGCGGAATAGGTAGCTTAGCTAAGTGTAGGGAGTGCTAGGAGGGCAAGAGGGGGGTGGGAAGGGCCGCAGAAGACGAAAGCCATACATTGAAAGAACAGAAAAATAAAATAAAAAAATACTACGTAAGTACATTATTAATTCATTATTTGTATCCGGGTAATAAACGTTCTGTGAAACGTTATTTGATTGCAAAATGATAGTAACTAAAAAAGAGAATCATTTCTATTCGTTATTGAATTTGAAAGCTGCATACACTCAAAGGTGCGAGAAAAATGTTAATATTCATTGATCGTTTATTCGATTGTGATTATTTGTATTTGTCAACGGTATACAGTTCTGCGTTTCCGTAGAATTTAAACAGTTCATTGACGAAACAATAAATCACAGTGTAAACAGCGTTGCGTCCTGGAATACTTGCATTGCGTATTTGGGTTGTCGTTATGTACTCATGTGAATTATAAGGCATTCTTTTTTGTTTGCAGAACAAATATTACTCTACAGTAGTCTCTAATACAGTACCTTATATTCTACACTTTGCTTTCCTCTAGTTTTGCTATTTACGCTATTTGTGATTCAACACCCACTGGTATGTTTATGCATTTTTATGGAGTTTATTCACATTTCTTACGATTCAATGCAAATTTAATTGAAACATCTTTAACTGGAACTTCGGCGAAACCACTGGCGTTCAATAAAAACACGTGACTTTGTGTAATTCTATCGGAAGCGTTTCATTCTCCGTAAATGGCAATACCGTCCTTGGAAAACGGTACGAATTCTTAAGAAGATACTGCACTTCTATTTTAATATGTTCTCTACAACAAAAAGTATCTGCCAGTTATTCACTGAATCGAATATAATGTACGTTCAATGATATTGCTCCGAGCTTTCCAGCGGCGCGACGTTTGTTCATTCATGCGAATTGTATGAAAACGTATACAAGAAATGATGAAAAATTAAGGTCATGCAGTGGTTGTTTGAACATCGGATCTTCGGTCGTAATGATGCCACAAATGTTTTCGTACAATTTATTTCCTGAACCGGGCGGAAATGGTGCTGATCAGATAAACCCTACCGGGTACTCGGCGGGTTTTAAAAATAAATCTCCTTCAGATCTGCTTGAAATTAAACAGTTCTACGATACGCAATTCCTTAAACTTTTAATTGAATTTAATTGCAAACATGGTATTGCATTCTATAAAGAATGATTCATTTGATCAAGAGATGCGATAGCGTCTCGACGCCAAGTAGTTTAATAATTTAAAAAGATAAAAGTCCGCGCGCGTCGAGCGCTACTGTGTATTTCCATACGCTAATATCGTGCCCCCCAAACGTCGACAGTTTTTTTCTCGGAAACGAGACACCGGAACGAAATTTTAAAGACACTTTCACCGTATAAATCGAATATAAGCTTCAAAATGAGCCCAGAATCGAGCCGATCGGTGCACACAATAAAAAGATATCGCGACATCGCCCAAAAAATCCACACTTTCACGATAAAAATGATTTTTCAGAGATTTTTCGATTGTCAGTTGTTTGTCCGATGTCCCGTCATGCCTGTGTGTTGCGTCCGTGCGTTCATATATGAGCCGTGCATAAACGAACGAACGATCAGCTGTTACCGATTTCCCAGTGTCAGTTCGTGAACACAGCAACTCGTGATATCCGTATAATTTTATCGTGAAAACTAGTAATAAAAAAAACCTCTCTCGTGCTTAAGAAAAAGGGTTGTGTGCGTGAAAAAATGATACAAACTAATTGCGGACGAGTGGTAATTTTAATTAATAAATATTGTGTTTTTTTTTTAATTTATTTTTACTTGGTTCCTATGATTTTTTTTTTAAGTTTTTTATTCCCAAAAAATGATTTGAAAATAATTTTTAAACTACTTGGCGACGTTTTTTACATTTTTTGAAGAAAAATGTTTTTTATTTTTTTTTCTTTACTAATATATCTTCAAGACGTTGCGTTCTAATTGTGTTTGAATATCCTGTTATCCTATAATTCCTGTTATCGTTGGGTAATAGACTCTATGGAATTTATATGTGGCTGTCCTCGACAGCCAAAGTTCCAAGGGGTGTTCTGCGATAGCGATGAAGTGTATATGAAGTGTAAGTGAATAGATTCAATTAGCGGAAATGGAAAAACAGCGACTGACCGGTGACATTACGTACAGCTCACGGATGAATGGTTCAATTGAGACGATTAGAGTACTGCGCAGAAGTTTGTATAATAAAGTTCAAAGTGGAAGCGTGCCATGCACCGAGATCTCGAGCTTTGTGACGTAGATGAGGGTAACATTTTTATTATATGCCTTTCATGACGCGACGAGTACCAGATATCCTATGGCTTTACGATATTTCAATTAATATATTAATCGATTTTGTCACATCGATATCGTACCATTAATTCATTATTCAATGATCGAACGCTGATTTGTTTTTTTTACAAAACTACGCTATCCATGTTTGCATCCGTTTGAGTGCTTTCGAAGTTTGTGGGTTTGTTACCACCAATCGCACGTGGCAAAAAGAACCCTTTGAACAGAGAAAAAAAGAGAAAAAGAGTTTCCCGATCAGCGGGTTAACCAGCTCGCGCTGTTTATCTAGCGGTCCCGACTGTATAATACTTGATTCTGTGAAAAGGTCAGTCAGTGGCTTTCTGTACGATTAGAGGGTGAAGTCATGAATAATATATCTATATTGCAAACAACGACTTACCCTCTCGATCCGTTCAGCGGTTCTCGACGATATCTCTCCACAATACTGCGCCCTTTGGTCTCTTATATATGTTTACGGACTCATTATCGCTATTCTATTTATGTTGTTTTAATTAAATTACACGCGTTAAATTTATCTGCAGCTGGACATTTTTCTTGCCATAATAAATTGATCAAAATTGTCCATAGCGGCACATCGAGTATTAAAGATATTGTTGCTCGTTTTTACTACTAACACGACACCATTAAATAGAGAGACTTACGTGTAAACGAACATTCTATGATATTTAACATTTGTAAATAATTTCATCATTATAACTTCAAGAAAATCGTTGATTGGGTAATATCGCAATTGTTAACAATGGAAAGATTGTTTATTTGAATATTTTAAAATATTTAATTTTTTATCGAAATCCGGTTAGTGCCTTTTTTCAAAATTCATCGAATCTCAATTTGGAGACTTGTACACTGAAGGCATCTCGATCCTCGCGCGACGATGGCAAAGCAGATACTGGCGAAAGGTATTCTGACAAAGCGTGCTGTTTGGAAGTCTCCCGCGGGCCAGACATGGTGAAGGCGCACGCGCCGAATGCCGGAGGGTGAGAAATTGCGGGTTATCTGGAAGGGATCAAAGTGATGGCATAGACCACCCTTTTGTATGACTTTTTCGCATTGTCGGATTAGTTTTGAAAGCTTCTTAGAATTTCTGTATCCCCCATTGAGTCGTGAGAAGCTGCAGAATTCTGTTTATTCGATGGCAAAGGTCTGTCGGATAAACGGATTCAAGGAATTACTTGTATTTGTATTTCTATTTCCGTATTTATTAATAAGTTCAACAGAAAAATCCCAGTATCAGACCTCAGAAATTTTAGGCGTGGTATGCATTACTCTTATATCTAAAAATGATTAAAAAAAAGACGATAAAATAATAATAAAAAAATTAAAGTAAATGAAATGAAATGAATTTAAATAAAAGAACAGTACATATGACTTTAATCAAACATATAATAAACGGAGTGAGTACCGCGAATTATTTAGATAACGAGAAAACTCAGAGCACATCGCGCATTTCATCACCCTTTTTTTTTTTTATAAAAAGGATTTTTCCCGTAAAAGAACGAATAATAAAAAAATAATAAAAAATGTCCCCATAGTTTTTTGATGATGCAACGTCATCAAGCCGACCCACGCAACGTTGGACAAATAATACGAGGGTTTTTCTCGTTGAATTTACGCTGCTTTAAGTATCAAAGTCATCGTACCGGACAGATAGCTCACGATTAAGCGTTGGAAGGACTTTGCAACAAAAAAAAGAAATCGTACGTCCGTGGGATATAATTAAAGTCGTTAAATATAAAGTGCAAACCATAAAGTGTCATCTGCATCGATTGCATTTATTGAATTTATTGCATGTAGCCACGTACTGCGGATGATTGCTCGTGTTATTCATCAGTATTAGATCGTGACGAGGTAATTAAGGGACCGTTTGGAACTCATGTACCACTTTCGCTTGAACGTTGTTACATCTTTGTCACACTCACGAGTATACATGACTCGAGAACCTTTTCGCCTTTTATACTGATCGCAGTAAAGTTATATGCGGCGGTGAAGCTTAAATAACATAGAAACTAACGAAATGGCATGTGTGGGCGAAAACCATGTGACACAATTCGTCCTTTTCTAGACATTTAAAAAAAAAAGATTTCTGGAGCGTGTAAACACGACATTACCGCGCACTGTATAAACTAATTATTATCGCGACTAATTAAAACGACCAATGTGTAGGAATTCATGATATTTTCTTTAGACCGACTTATTAGAGGTCTTCTACAGTCACGTCTACTTATAATCTTCAAATATTTAGCAGATTCCTAAATCGTCTATCAATTGCTTTCTTTGATGAAATTGCGTTGCGGAAAAGCTGAATATCGTTCAATCGCATTTTTTCTAAAGGTCTTGTTACTTTCGATCCCTGTGTTCACTACATTCGAATCGCCCGAAGGAGGAAAAAAAAAAACATATATACCATATTGTTAATAACTACGGATTCGTTGCAAACTCATAAGAGAGTCTTTGATGGTGCATCACCCTGTATCACCTAACGTAATACACATATCGCACTGGAATACAGTTGCAAAGCATGGAAATGGTAATTAATTATGGTGCACGTTAATTAAATTAATAATTATACCAAAAGTAGAAGACAGTAGAAGTACGTATGTACTTTATTTACTTACTACTTGTAATTTCTGATGAGTGCTCATGCTAATTTATAACACACGCACACACACACACATTTAATTCAATGCACGACTTTGATGGAAAAATAATGTTGAGTACATTAAAAATTATAGTTCATACTATATTTTTAATAATTTACTTTAATTTTACTTGTGACGGGCATTTTACGGTGGCTTTCGGGAGCCAGCGTTCCAGCCACTCGTCCAAAATATAATTACGCCCGATGAATCAATTAACCCTCGTTGTTCGTATCCTCTATGGGCGCCAGGATTGTATCCGTCCCAATCATCAAGGGCGGTTTTCTTCTTTTCACACACTTACCAGCTACCGGGATAGGGAGGGCAGTTTTCGGAAACAATTGACAAATGAATAACTTCAATCGAGAACTCAGAAATATTCGTGTAAAATAATAGCAAAACTCAAAGTGATTTATTAGAGAAAAATCAACAATTATTTATTGTTGTTACGTTAATTTCTATAGTCTTTACGAGTGAACTCAAACGGCTTTTTCGTCGATCGTCGAGTCAGCATAATCGTCATTGCACTCGATTAATCACTATCGAAATACAATGCGCACGGGAAATCTAACTCGCGAATTATCTTCGGAATCTCTACTCTACTGTCTTAATACGCGAAGCGGCTTATCTATTCGGCGGATGCACGAGAGTGTCCCACGCGTGTCTCGTTACGCGTTTTGGTAGCTCGGGGTGGGAGACACACGGCCTCTCTTCGATCGCTCTGGTCAATCATTGTACAAGTCCTCTCGGTTCCTCCCATCCCGCGCTCTCCTTCCGCGTCTCTCCTCGGCACGTCGCGTGGTCGCCGACATTCTTGTAACTCAATAAAATATCCATTGGGCAGACTTTTGCTCTCTATAGTATATTTTTTTCGGATAACGTCGAAAAACGATTTTGTAGTGCGCGCGACTATAGATGGACTCTCGTGGGTGCTAATTTCTTTGCGTGGCTGCGAAAGCGTTATGACGCCTCATCACATATTTTACAAAGTACATTTATTTTTCATTATTATTGTACATTACATTTAATGCATCTGTTTATGTTAAAAACTTCTAATTTTTTTTCACGTGTACGAAGTAGAAAAAAATATATGAAAGTACCGTTTTTCAATGTATGCATCGTGAAATTTTAACAAATTTAAATACTATTTTTAATTAAATGCCAATAACGAGCAGATATTTTATATACAAAAAAACGTGTATTACATTGCGATAGAGTAACGACAACTACGGATAAAACAATTGAAGTAAAAGAGATCGGGGTTAGTAGAAATACAGGGTAAATTCTACACTCTCGCGGTAAAAAAATCACAGATTTCTCGCAATAAGTATGATACTCTGAGGTGTTACTTACCTACTGTTCTATGCACCCTATTGTCAAAATGAATTCATCATGGTGCGGTCTTTGCTGGATGAAATCTTTACATTTTTTATACTTCCTAACATTTCGGCCTAAAAGTTTCTTGGCATCTCGACACGTTGGAGTCGTAACCAACGATTATTACGTGGGTATCGACTCTTCATATGAAAGCAGTTGGAGAACTTTGACGTCAAGTTGTTTATCTTGTTTCTCGATGGTTTCAAACAATTTTGTAAACTTACTTATCACACTTTCGTACGATGCCACACGCTTCGCCTGTTACGGGAAAGTTAATAAAAACAAATGAATATCGTCGAGTTCATTAAAATTGGTTTCTTTATTCAATGAAATCAGTGATGTGAATACAATTATCAGCCATTGTTCAAAGCGTGCAGTATGACGAGATAAGTCGTCATCGCTCCTCCGATCTGCAAACGAATTGTTGAAAAATAAGTTTTTTTTTTTTTTTTTTTTTTTCAATCAATTTTTCGACTCGAGAAATTTTATAATAAAGTTTCATCACTCACGGATAGCAAGAGCGGCAAATCGATGCGTATGAAGCCCGCGCCAGCGGAAAAATTTAATTTTTTTAAATGAAAGTACATTCCCACCTCAACATTATCCTGTCACGAAGGATTTTCATATTACATTATTTTGCATATTATAATTTTTAAAATTCTTTTTTCAACGATATACATAGCATGTAGCATAGCTCTCAATGTACCTCGACGAAACAACGTTTTCTGGATAGAGCCGAACGTGGACTGAACATTGTGCTTCCGACTTTATTACCCTAAGGTGTTGGAAAGAAAATTTCTTCATTAACCTAACACTTTGCAGATTTTTTTCCGACGCATGATCGCGAACGCGGAAAAATCTCATTATACGGAACTCCGCGCGGAACTCACTTAGATAAAAATAATAGTTCTGCATGAAAATTTCCGCGAAAAGCTCCGCGTTCTCTCGTATATTATATACTATCTACACATAGTTCACCTGAACAGCTGTGAAGTGGCACATTGCCGTGATGATGAACAAATTAACGAGGCACGCAGTTACGGACAGCGTTTCTCGTACCTTGAAAAAGCTCCAGTCACTGTTTTCTCCTGTTAGCGTATATATGCGCGATAGAGCGTTAAGAAACATCGCAGTTATCCAGAACAGTAATTGCGTCGTGTATACGGAGTTCACTTCCTCGGCGGAAGTAATCAAACGACCGTGAAACCACCAGACTTCGTGAAGTCCTATCTTTGGAAAATCTTTGCTCAACATGACAATTTTTGTACCTGTCGACAAATTTAATCGAATTTCACTGATCAAATTACGATTCCAATTGTTTTTTTTTCTATCGAATTTTTTAACGTCGTCTTTGTTTTTTTCAATCGAACATTTTTCTACGAATAAGACATCAAAATTACAATTATATTTTGCTGGTATCTCAACATTACCCTCAGGTACAATGAGCTTTTCGAGATGAGCGAATCTCTGGTAGATCAGTGTTAGAAAACCAATGAATTTTAGCACTTGCATCGACATCGCTGCGTTTACAATTCCATAAGTGATCCCGTTGAATAGAGGCGACGATTTTTCACATCTGTTAATTATGTTCGTCAATGAAATTTGAAATATTAAATATTCTACAACATCCAACAGACTTCGACTATTCAATGAAATTTTCCGATCTTATAAAAAAAAATAATACAGTGGAACCCCTCTTTTCTTAACTTCACTTAACTCAACCGCTCGCTTATTTTAACTTCTTCTTATTCCTATTGGCTTTATGCTTTCGCCAAGCGCCATTTATTTTAACTTGTTACCATGGCAACGATTTCGCTTAACTGTATTTCCCCTGATTCTGCTCGCCCCACTATAAGCGTTGCGCAGGCGCAGACTCACGCCGTGGCTTTGTATCTAAGGACGCGTCCATCCCTCGTTACCCTTACTGGCAGCAATTGACCGGAAGTGGGGACTATAGGGGAAATACAGAATAGCGAATGCGTCCGGTCCCGTCGAGTTAAGAAAAGAGGGGTTGTGCTGTAATATGAAGATTCCTAAATTATCGAAATTAATAGAGATGTATGTCAGGTTTTTTGTCGCTTCTCGCGTCTATTTGATAGAATCAATTGAATGGTCCGGATTACCTGTAGGTCGCGTAGCCGACGAGACTCCAAAATAGAACGGTAACGCCAAGCGCCAGCCGGCATCGATTCAACAGTGAAACATTTATTTTCTCGCTGAATTTCGTGCTCACGTCGAAGCCGTGAAGATGATCGAGAACGGTGCGCAATTTTTCGTTCCATATCATCGTTAATATGGCATCAGTGAAAAAGCATACGTACGATAGTACAGTCCTTATTGCGGTCAGCAGTAAAATTTTCATTTCCATAACGTCGACGGTTATTAGATATACACCCGCGACGCAAGCGTAGAGAAAGAACAATGCGAGAATAAGGGAATACAGGAATCCCCATTTAGTAACGAGAAGATCTTTGTCGGTAATTCGATGGGGCGTGCATCCGAATAGCCTCGCGCCATGGAACAAGGGCTCAATGTCTTGCAATAGAACCATAGTACGTTCTTTATTTTTTTCTCTTTTATCCGATGACAACCGCCGTCACAGTGCCAGACATGCTGACCTCGTCCATTATTGCGGCTGTCCAGGCGCGCGACCCTCTTGGCCTCTATATCTGTTCGAATTCTTGCTCTCTCGTTTGTTGAATAAAAGTTTAACACACAAAGGACATTTTACAACGCCGTCGAAGAAAGCTTTATTCCCATTGAGTTTGTGTTTAGCTAATCGCGGCTATTGACAAATACGTATGCAACGCGATTGAATCGCACGAGCTTCACATTTCGTATATTCCGAATTAAAAAGAAAAAAATCACGAAAAAATTGTTTCTATGACTCTGCGATTGGTTGATAAATAATTAGCGATATATCAATTACAATCACACGGACGTGTCTTCTATTCTTATTAACAGAAAATGTATAATGCACAATGAATAGATATCAGACGAACGCAGATATGAATTTATCTTTCAATCAATTAGCGTTATCTTCTTGTTGTATTTATTGTTATGAATGCATTTCCGCGCGCTTTGGCATCAATGCAACAACCTTTCGGATTACAAGCCGAGTAAATCGATATCGTTAATTAGAGTTCAAGTGACCGAAGCAAACAATTATCTAATAAAGATTCAAAGTATATTGCGATAACGATTCAAAGTTTTTGTTTACAAAGTTACTATGATTTCTTGTACAGCGTGGAACATTCGATTTTACACTCTTTCGCTGGATGAAACCGTTTCATAAGCATTTTTTTTTTCGATCAAAGACTCCTTTTTTTAAAGAATTTTTCAAACTGATTTCACCGAAAAAGTTTATCGATAACAAGAAAGGACGATGTCCTCTTTTACTTGTGCATAAATGACCGTTAGCAATTATGCCAATGCAACTCGAGTTTACCGCAATGACAAGTCCGTTCGCAACGAGTTAATAATCACCGATAAACCGAGATAGCGAGCACGTCGACTCGAGGACGCGAGACGGTGTGTCCTCTCTGACACGAGTTCGTCAATAAACTGTGGTCGACCACAAAAATACCAAGCTATTGGCCTGCGTGACCCCGTTAATGATAGGTATCTATGTGCCACCATCGCGAACATAAATAGTTTATCGAGTAAAAACTTGTCTATTTGGCCCCTCTGAGTCGTCAACTACGACATGTCATCTTAGTAAACAAATTATAATCCGGATGAACGCGACAGGGGAGAGACGCGCGTGGGACTGAGTTCGCGCGTTCCGATAACGCCAGTTTTCACACGAGGGCCGATACTAATTGAGAAAATCTTGCATAAGGCCGCGCGGTCGCGACCATCAATATTTCGTATTCGATGAAACTCCGTCGCGTCCACCAGTACCATGTATGCGTGACGACACAAATGTTGCCGCTCAGGAAAAATAGCACTCGTCTATCACAATGCATTCACGGATGCGCGCCTTGTTATTTATACATTTTCGTCGATCGTTATGGCGTGGCTTACTCTTTGATGCTCGACTCGCTACCATTCGGCGACTTCAGTATAACGAGGTATGTCGTTATCACGCCTACGATCTAATGGAACAAATACCAATGCGATGAGCATAAACGGCCCAATCGAGACGATAAGTCGTCGAGTATGGAGTCGTTTTCGATAAAAAAAATCGCGAAAGCGGTGGCATTTTTTTTTCATCATGCAACTCACGGTTTGCAACAGTGGCAGATCAATGCGTACCAATCCTGCGGCTGAAGTGAAATAAAAGCGACGCAATACAAAATACTGTCCAATCGAAAAAGTATCCTGAAAGAGGAAACATATCCATTGAAAAAAAAAAAAAAAAAATTATATTGTATTTTTATAATTAATCTCCGATATTCCAATTGATTTTTGAACCTCTTTATCCCAGTCGAGGTGCATTTGGAAAATATTCGATTTGGCATTGAATACAGAGGACCCAATGCTGTTCGCCTAAAAAAAAAAAAAAAAATTAATTAAAATCGTAATCGTTATTATTTTTCGTTTAATTACATATGAATAGCGATATCGATAAAATTCACGCGAAGAATTTAAAAAATTGTATTTTTGTATGAAAATAAAACCGACGAGACAAAAGTTTCATTATTCCAAGTGCTTCGGGAAATTATTTTTTAAAAAATACTTCAATATTTACTGAGATTCGATACAAACTTTATATTGCATCCATTTCATTAATCACGAGTATTGATTTTCGACTTGCATGAAATATCGCGTGGCTAGTTCTCCGTAATCGGGAAAATAGCTTTCGTGGCTTTCGAAATATCGCTCGGCAACAATGAATAACGGTGAAATTTGCGTGGTAGAACTTTGATGAATGAGGATATATTAAAAGTCCGACGTGCTTCGGTGGATGAATATTCTAACGACGAATAATCAAGCATGAGAATCCGGTAAACTGTTGGTGGGTGAGCTTTCGCCGGCGATAGGGAAGTTTGGACCTCGAGTTTGGGGAGTATCGCAGTGCCGGCAGCAGCGTTGAGTCATTGTGCCTCACGGATTAGCACGTAATGCAACACTTTGGTCGTTAATTAAGATTCACGATATAGGGTTTAGGGTGCGCGTGTTGACCTTCTGGGTACACAAAGGAAGGGGGCATTTAACATCGATATCCTCCGGAGGACAAGATCCCGAAACAATGCTAACGCAGTGTTAACCTATGTTCGTGAAATTTCTATTATTGCAACAATGAAATATTAAAATGGCAGAGGCTAAAATAGCGTTAACCTTCGTTCGGCCTTCAGCACCTCTAAATATTCTTGTTTCGATATTCAAAATAGAGCGATTCGTGTTGCGTTGCTACACACGCATGTTGACGCTTTAACGCCCAACTATAATAGGTAACGCGATCTGTACTCAAACCAATTATCGTGTACATTCGGCAATTACGAAATTTCTGAAGTATACGTGTTTGCACTTGATAACCCAAATCGATTAGCACGAATCCCGTTGACTCGAACAACGCGAAACCAAAGAGAATTCTACGTTTAAATGCTTAGCCTGTAAAATACGACACTTATAGTACACTCACGAAGACATTCAATTATATTTTACCCTATTATATTAAACAAATGAAACTGTTAGGAGTCGACAGTTTTCACTCTAACTTTGCCTTCCGAGTGATACTTTTCACCGATACTCATAGCATTTTTACCTCTTCGAAAGTTCTATGTCATGCAGGATCTACGCAGTTGCAAGAATAAAAAAAAAAAGAAAAAAAAATGCTAATGTCACTGATTATAAACGTCAAGGGTGATGAACGAGCTTTCGAGGGCCTTCATTGATCGCGTACTACGAAGTAGTAGAAACATTTTTCTTTTCTTTTTTTCAAGATTGTCGCGATAAGTACAAATTGTACGTTAAATGCTCGATGTTCAATGTGTGGAAGTTGACAGAGGTGCATCAGTGACATAAACAACAGGCACTCGCGTATTAATATTGTTATCAAGACTTTCCGATAAATCTCCTTTCAAGGTGATACAATGTATCCGTATTTCCATCGGCCATTGAAATTCAAACGCTGTTTTTCACACAAGTGTAGAAGGAAGTATTACCTCGGTAGCCGTAAAATGGCAAGATGCGATCAAATTTGTTAGGAGCATAGAGCACGCGACTGTCGACAGAAGGTTGGTAGTTACTTCCCAAGTTTCCACGTCTACTCCGGCGTCCCATATACCGAATACACGAGTTATTATATTGAAAGCAAGAGCAGAAATCCAAAGTGATGTTTCGCAGGTAAACATCGAATTTAATTCTTCACTGGCATCCATCAGATCCCCGTAAAGAATCCAAACGTCCCGAAGCCTGGTGCGCCTCGGATGAAACTCGTTGATTCCGACCGGATTGACCCGATCTGAGAAACAATTTCGTTTTTATATCTTTTTACAAAAAAAAAAAAAAAAAAAAAAAAAAAAGGTAGTAATTCACAAAACATCTTCAGTAGTTTTAGCACGAGGCGCTTATTTATAAGATATTTCAAGTCCCTCTATCATAAGAGCATCACTGGGGACTCTGATCATTCCAAGTCCCTCCAAAAAGGAATGCGCAGCTTTACGAGAACATTTTGCATCGGGAAGCCTCGCCAAAGATGTTTTCATATTAAAAAAAACAACAACAACAAGATTATCAATACCTTCAATAGTGAAAGCTTCTCGATAGCTTTGGTAATTATGATAATTGAGATGTTCGAATCGTCGAAGTAAACAAGTAACCATATTGGAGTATTGGCAAGTTATCATGCCGAGACCAATATAATGCACAAAAAAGTTCCACTGCCAACCGCGCCCGTTGGTCATTTGCGCGTAATTGGAATACGACTGAAAGCCGAGAATAAAAGCAACCGGTACGATGACGCTGGCGCGTACGAAAATTTCGCGTTTTCTCGTTACAGGACACAAATTTGTCATATCGTCAAATTTATTAATACTATCGACAAAAGCGCAGAATCTCCGATGTCGCAGAAACGACGAGACAAAACGTATCAATAGACTCAAAATGACCGGTGCGACTCTGACCAACAGCATGGTCATTAATCTTTTGTGTTCCACCGTCGTATCTTCTTTTACCGCGCGTTCGTATATCAAATAGATATAAAAAAAAAGTACAAATATCGAATACAGTATTGCGATTGGCGATAATTCGAGATTTTTTTTATTAATTTTGTAAGGCGCTACACCCATTAAACGGGCACAACGAGTGGTAAATGAAATTTCACCGACGAACGACATCGCCGCTTATTCTGTGATCCTGTGATTCAAAAGCGCCCAATATCGGTAAAGCTACGTGAACGCGTGTCGCGAGGCTTCTGAATTCTTGGTGTCGCTACCCTTATGGAGAACAAGCTGATGGAGCGATCGATCGCTATATGGTGTCACTAACGATTGAGACGTGACAGCATAATTACTGTAATTACTTCGCTCATTACGAGTCTGTCAAACGAAACAGATGGGAAAGAGCTTCGAAATTTTGCTCTGTCTTTTTCTTCGTAACTGGAAGGCAAAATCCACAAAGTGCGATAATACGATAATTACGAGGAAAAAACACGCGTTAAATGCTTCGCGTTCATGACGGTGCAACTTTTGTGTGTATACGATTCTTCTCCGTAATATTACCGACTTCCGCGAAAATGTGTATATAGAAAGTTCGATATTCTATGCCTACATTGTTAAGGGAAATGAATTTGTCGGGTCAGTGTATGTACGTTCCAATTAATCCTTCGCGGGTGTGTGGGCGCCTAGCACCGTAAATTGTTCCATCAGTTGGTTGCTTTCGCGAGCTTCACCAGCGTCCAGTCATCTGAAGTAATTAAAATTATCCATAACGAATTTGCGAGTCCGGTACTATCAAAGTTAACCAAAAATTCGTTGAAACGGAATTATAATATTCATTTATTTATCACAGTTTATAAAAAAAATTGCAGCAACATATACATACATGGATCGCCCCTGAAGTACCATTTGATAAACGGAATTAAATGGCCAACGAAATTTTTTAGAAATTTTAACAATTTTTTTCACTCGATAATTTCTCAGTGGTGAATAATATAGAAGGCATAAAAAAAAAACGCCTGTAAATACGATCGATATGCGATGTAGTCATTGACGGTGGTAAATATTATATCGAGTGTTGCAGACAATTTTTTTTTTTCCTATCCGCACAAGAATACCAGGACTGTCGTCATGGCAGCGAATATCTGAAAAATATCTACATATAGCAGTGGAATGGAGTATCGGTTTAAACGTTATTGAAAATACTCACGGTTCCTAGTAATGGAAGTTCGATAGAAAACAAGCCGTATGCTGCTTCAAAGCGAAGAGAATTTAGTATAAAGCTTTGGCCGACAATGAAACTTTCCTAAAAGTATTAAAGAGCTATACACCTCCTTTATGAAACGAAAACCAGAAGCATAAGTTTGAAAGATCTATATGTAGACTTTTGTGATGTATCAATTGCATACTAAGAGAATTCCTATTATTTTCGTCAGAGACGACAGAAAATTGTTTCGTGTCTAAGTTATGCGAAATATTATAAATGCAATATTTTTTAATTCAATGCAAAACAAATACCGGAATAAATCAGAAAAATATCTCACATCTTTTTCGAGAACGAAGCGTCCACGCGAAACGTACGACGTTGGATAGAGAGCAATCCATCCAATTTTATTCGCCTATAAACCGAATGTTTTGATGACAAAAAAGTTAGAATTGCGCTGCGTTAGCCATTTTCTTCTACTTTCGACGAGCGTTAACCAGCTAAAGTCTAATTCGTGTATCACGCATTTCGTAACTTACAGCAACCGCCGTATTGTGACAAATGGTGAAAATGTAGATCAATAATATGAGATCTGGTAAGACGGAGATGAATGTCGGCCAGAATTTCGCATAGGTCTTCGATGCATCGTTATTTAGATAATAGTATATTTCCAATGTGAGCGTCAAACTGGATTCACCGATCCACATGACTAATCCCATGTTGTGCATCGAATTAAATTTCCTCGCGGCTGAGATTAATTTATCACGAAGACGACCGACATCTTTGAGACGAATGGATCTGTAAGGGTTATTCCCTTTGTGTACAATACACGGCGTACCTGTAAAGAACACGAAAAACAGCGTTGCAAAAACACATATTATGTTCTCGTCGACGATTACTAAAGAGGCTACAGATGCGAAATTATCGTAATCATTATAAAACCTTTCATGAGTATATCGCACAGATGTTGAAATCGACGTTTCAGCGAAAATATAACAGTGAGGAACTTGAATGTCATAGAGAACCAACCGATCCCCCTTAACGCGTAATATACGTTGAATAGTTTGCTTTGTACGATTTCTGCAGGACGCAAAGTCCATATAGTTACGAGATAACACGCAATAAATGCAAAGGTACACCAAGTTCGTCGCACAATTGATTTCGTGGCAAACTTGATACCCAAAGCTCTGTCGTATTGGTTTATATCATTTGTCAAATTATTCAAAACATTCGTTGACCGAATGCTGCAAATTCCCTCGGTGACATGAGCAGACGTTGTCAGCAATGTACGAAACACCTTTAATATTTTTAACTGCAAACTCGCATGGATAGTCAAGTGCAGATAAATGCGGAAGAAACATTCGCAAAAACGCATAAGAGATATGAGGCACGAAATGATAAGAAATACTCGCGACTTTGACGGTACACCTTTGGCGAACGAATAAGGAGCCAAACCGTAAACGCGCGCAACTAGAAAGGAAGGTCTCACCTCTTGAAACCACGACATTTTATTAATGTTATCATTTTTTTTCATTCACTTGACAGAAAAATGATTATCTTTGTTCGGACTCAGAGTTTTCACTGTACAAACGGTTTTGTTACCTCCGTACCAAGACATCATATAACAGTCTATAACTTTATTCTTGGAACGCTACGGAGAAATTGTGTTGCACACCATTTCCAGATCTAAATGCTTTTTAAAAGGAAAGCATTTAAAAAAATGGATTAACCTTATATTCGTATATTACCGAGCAAATGGAATAAAGTCATAACTATTTTCACGCAAAGAATTCCGCCAACTACCCCCTGAGGTTTGCAACCTCGCGAATTCCAATGTGTTGAACTCGTGCGTTTTCAGAATCGCAGTGACTGCGGTTCGCTGTTAATTATGACTACAAGGTAATGAATTTCTAAAGGCTTTGTGGCATTTTCACTCTAAACTATGGTTCGTTTGGATCTATTGCACCGAGTAAAGCTTTCATCTTTGTATACTATTCGAGAATACCGACGATAATTATGTTGTAGTTTTGCCGACGGCTTTGACAATTTCTGCTGTTGCCAGGGGATAGGAATTGAACCCTATTGAAGTTTACAATGAAGTCATCTTATATGAGAATTCCGTTTCGAAGAACAGCGCGCAGTAGGCGACGGCGGCGGTTCTTCTCGCAGCGGATAAACGCGAATATAACTCTTCATAAGCAATTATGTAAAAACAAGCAGTAAATTGTTCGATGAACTATATATTTTTAAAAATTTCGTACACACTTTTCATACATTATTAAAAATGTTATTAAGTTTTCAACGCGAGAATAACAGCTGCGCGATTATCCAGGAGCTTTAAGAATAACGAGATACGTCGTCATTGTCCCAGCAATCTGTAATTTAATGCAAAGAATACTGTTATTATAACGAGAATAATAATATTATGAGATAATTTGGATTCTAATTCGATTTGTGTGATACCGGATTGTTTTACTAAATTAATTACTTAAACCAGAGTTAGTGAATGCAAATTTCTTGTTACGAATAATGATATAATATAATGTAAATATGTAATGTTTTTGAATTTTGAAAAACTACATGTATTATTCGAAATGTACCCCGACGAGCGATTCTGTGCTGCACGGGTCTCTGCTGCACGATTATATTGTTTTAATGATGAACTAAATCTCTATATAACTCTGTATAATTCAGCATTTCCACCCTTCAAATGTCAAACGCCCAACGAAAGTTATTGTTCAATTTACCGTTTGTAACAAAGGCAAATCGACACGAAGAAACCCAGAGGCGGCGGAGAAATTGAATTGGTGAAACAAAAAATACAATCCAATCTGAATGTTCTCCTGCGACAGAAATTTTTCTTTTAGCATAAATCATATAAAATGATAATTAGATCATAAGCATTTATTAATTTGCACGGTATTAATCATTTTTGCTTATTTGTACCATAAAATTTCGTCGATTATTTAAATTTATCGAAAATATTTCGGAAATATTTGTTTACAAAAAATGGCTTATTGTTCCTTGGAATGTTGGATAATAAATAAGACTACACGCATATCGATCAGACAAATGTTTTTTTCGTTCTGTGCAGAAAAAAAAAATATATGTTGAAATTTGGAAATTGTCAGATTCCTTTTTCATTATTTTGCGTTTTCGTACAAAGTACCGCGTTTTCAAGAAATAAGCTGCTTCCGTATTTTCGAATTGCTTCGTAGAAAAAGTTTTGTTACGAAACTAAAAACAGGAGGTTGCAATGAGAAAATATTCAATTCTTAACGTTTTTTTTAATTGAAAATCGAAACAAAATCATTTTAACAAAATGTTACACTAACTATAAATTTCAACCGATTATCTTAGAATTTCTAAGAGATACGAACAGACGTATTTTAGAAAATCCAATATGTATACGAAAAGTTTATTCTGTGAGGAAGAAAAAAGAATAGTAACCAATACCGACCTCGATGTCGGTGATGTGTCGCCTGCGGAAGATGCTTGAATCCGGTGAGAAAGCGATAGATCCAACTTTGTTTGCCTGTGAGAAGAACGAGTTCAATCGTTACTCTCGATTGCTAGGGTGGTAATGATAAATGCTCCGAATTCCATGCAACAATCAGATTCTATTCGACGTCCTTCTTTAGCCAAAGATTTATGTTTAAAAATGGGACTGTGTTATGATAGGGTTATTCAAATAATTGAAGTTTCGAATTGATGAAGATATAATAGATGGATGAATCTATTGGAAACTGTACGCGGAGACGGTAAATCTAATGTAACCTTTGAAATAACTTATCTGAACTGGAAAATTACAATGCTGCCTCGATATTCGACACAATTGAATTATACAAGAAAATATTTTATGCCACTCCGTGTGAGAAGTCGGCCCTTCTCACACTCGTGACATAAAATATCGTATGGCACTCGTGCGAGAAACTTTTTCTCAACTCGTGTGATTGCAACACTCGCCTTCGGCTCGTGCTGCAAACTCACACTCGTTGGAAAAAATTTCTTCGCACTCGTATCGTAATGTACTATTATTTCACGACGTGCGAGAAAGCCGGTTTCTCGCACGCTTCACTTCGCTGCGCGTGTGAGAAAACGCATTTCTCGCACTCGTGAAATAAAATTTTGTACGATACTCGTGCGAGAAACTTGTTCTCAACTCGTGTGGTTGCAACACTAGTCAGAAAAAATTTCATCGCACTTGTGTCGTAATGTACTATTTTAATCCAAATTGGCAGACGTCGACTTTTAATAGAAAGGGATTAAAACGAAAAGGAATACCTGCAGAATGATAACTTGTTAGTTTCATACGTTTTAATAAAAAAATTATTTATCCACGGCGACCCGATTTACACAGTTACAAAGTTATTCGAGAGCTGTGCATAAGGCTTATTGCGCTTTATTTTGACGAGATAATTAATTTACTCTCGCAAATTCCACGTAAAATAACTAACAAGAATTCAACTAATCCAAACAATTTGTATATTTCGTCTCAAAAATATCGTCCGCTCAGGTACGACACACAGAATGCGACTGAGATACATACTCCGCGTTTTATTAAATTCAAAACGGATATAGTTTTACGCTAAAGCAGAAGTTGTTACTTCGAACTTTATCACAGTGAAAGCCGTGTCGTAGTCTTTTGGGTTTTTCTCCCATATCGCCTTCGTGTCGAGGATTCGCTCGTAAGGTGTTAGTTGTAACACGATAGGAATGCGCGCCACGAAGTAAATACAGTCGATTATTGCCGATGGTAGCTGGTTGCATGATACGAAATCGGTTTCTCCTCAAATTCATAGCGAGCATTTGATATATCTTCCGTTCTAGTATACGGTGCTCTAACGCATTAAACTAATTAGAGAGATTCCTCGGCTTATTGATATAGACGTTAGAGCATCCCGACGCTTAATTGCGCCGTTAATGAACTAAATACTATTGAAGCCCAACATTTTAAGCTTCATGAAACGATGAAACCTATCAACGAGGCAACAGTCGCGGTTTGATACGATACGAATATGACAAGTATACATACGACTGAAATGGAAATGTTTTGATTTACCTCAGCTGCGGTCATATGACATACTCCAGCGAGTACTGTCAGCAAGAGGATGAAAGCCGCAGCTATTCCGCCCTCTCGGAGGAGCTTCGGTACATTGAGAAATTCATCTGTTTCGCAAAATACGTAAATCCGCGATATAACGTTGAACGTAAGTCCGGCAATCCAAAGTAATAACTGAGCGCTGTAAAGAGCGTTGAGTTCCTCAGCTGCAGCTATGAGACAACCGTGAAGACACCAAGCATCGCGAAGATGAAGCTGTCTTCGTGACCATCCTGTTGTACCAAATTTGTAAATACATTTTTCTCTCTCTCCTCTAGCGTTCTCGCTTCTTATAAAAACCAACATAAAAGAATCAGGAGAAATGTGTAGACAAAATGATATTTACTAGGAATTACGCGAATTTGGGCGGAAAACCAACGTCCGGGACCTGCGTTCGGAGACATAGTTTTCGACGTCTCCGAAAGTATAAGAATCTTTTTTTAATTAAATTTTTGAGTTGTTTTCTCTCTGTACGAAGTTACATTGACATTTTTTCACAAGCTTTCTTCCAATTTTACCGCGAATACCAGTGTTTGATGATAACAGTATTAAATTTCAATAAACATTACCAATAACGAGTTTCGTTTCCGCACCAACCTGCCTTTAGAAGACGATTCAGATGACGAAATCTGTGCAACAGGGATGCGACGATAGCGGCAAATCTGATAATTCCAATAGTCGTTGATAAGTATAGAATGACGTAGAGTATTGAGTTCTCCAATGGTTTCCAAGTTTCGCATATGTACGTCAGCCATCCGAGGGTGAGGAAGTAAGCCGATATAATGCTAAGTCCGATCCAACAACGAATTGAATACGCCCTCGGCGTGGGCTCCAGCTTAACCGCGTGATCGTACCTTTGCATACACGCGAGAGTTGCCCGAAGTTTGTGATGCCATCGTATGCAAACTAAGATGTCAACGAATATCACGCATTCCGATAGAATAGTTCGTAATATCGTTAGAAATCGTAATTTCATTTCGACGTTCGCGGATGTCAATACTTGGAGACGTATGTATAGCAGATAGGCGTAAAAAATTGTACAACATCCGGAATACACGACACCAGTTTTCGACAATGAAAGTTCAACACTGTTTACCGAATAAGGTGCAAAACCGAACAGTCTGCCGGCTTGAAGAAAAGGCCGTAGATCTTCGATCAAAGACATTTTAATTGGATGAATCCAACTATTTCACGAATACTTCCAAACTCCGCGTCGTAGTACACCCCGCGGGTTATTCTTTTCTCTCACTTTCCTTCGGCGTTACCGGGAACAGCGCCTATTTATCTCCCACATTTTCTCAACATTATCTCATTAAAAGTTGTTCCCGTCCTTTGGGTTTTTTTTGTTGGTTTTTTTTTTTATTTTTCGCGAAAGTAACGAAATGGTGAGATTATAAAATTTTTAACATAATGAACGTTGAACATCGCTTTTTATGTGAAAACATCTTTGGCGAAGATATTAAACACAAAAAATATCTTCAAAAGCGTTGCGGACTGTCTGGATATTGAATTGAAGTAAAATGCATAATGGCCTCAATTTCCTTATCATATTTTAATGGCCACAAACGCAGTACCGTGTTTTCCCATTCGTACCAAGATAGTTATGCGATGGTTCTCGCTACTTCTTTTAATTAGATTTTTCTGTATTTTATATATACTTCGCGATTCAGCGCGTGGCGGATCCCCGCCACATTAAAAATCTTTCGTCCTTTGTACGCTCAGCATGCGTACGCTATCACATTATCGCGATCACAATGATTATTAAATCTGAAATTCCGAAATTAATTAGATAAATGTATTTATATAAAATCTCGTCGATAAACACTCTTTAAATTTTTTTGTTTTAATATTGGATTTAGAATATACGTTCTCACTGACTATTTACGAATCGTTTCATCGCCGAAATGATATTTCATTCTCTATTTATTTCCGAAAATACGAATGCAGAAAGAACGTACGATCCGTTTCGTTATTACTGCTGCAATGACATTAAGTGTGACGCACGAGCGTCGAAGTGTTCGGTTCAGTTGAACTAATCGTGTGCAGTTTCATCGAAATGCGCGAACGCGAACAACAAAGCCAATATCTTTTTAATATATCAAAGTGTCGTATTTCTACGTGTGCTGTATTATCATTTCTGATAAATTCATAGTACCGATTTGCATCGTCGAATCTTAGTACAAAAAAAAAACGTAATCGTCGTATCACTTTTCTCAATCGAATATTTCACACGCGCACTCGACACATCGGATCGTTGTGTAATAAAAGAAAACAATTTGAAAAAAAAAAAAAAAAAAAATGATACCGCCCGATTTTTACGTGAATTTCGCAACTCTCCTGTTAGCACAATCGCTGTCGCTGGGAACGAACGAACGAACGAACAGATAGAAAATGACACGATAGATTGCCGTCGGTTATTACAAGTGGAATCGTCTATGGGTTTTACGCACGTTTAACGCTTTTACTTATCGGATTTGATCCGATACGATTTGAGTGAAGGGAACTTGTTTGCCGAAGGCTGTGGCGAAAGCTCACCTACGCATGAACTTATATACCCCAACAAATACGGCCTATAAATTTGTTTTCATTTTTTAATCAATAATTTATATGCAACTTAAATAGGGATGAAATTATTCGTTTATCGATCGAGCGACGTCTGCTCTATCGCGCGTACGTTATGAATTTTACCAAAGCCCCTGAATATTTTTATTACATTTATATTTCGTTATGTCGGATACAATGAAAGTGGAATATCGCGATTGGCGTTATGTGATAACGAAAGCTAATTTATCCGGGAAATGAACGATGAAAGATCCATTCGTATATTTATTTATTGTATTGTTTTATTCCGAGCGACGCGAAATATCAGTGAGCTGGAATACCGTGACTTCTACCCTTTGTTATAAGCCAAATTAATAATGCAACACAGTATAACAGAATTTTCTGGAAAATTTTATATCCCAGTATTGGAAGTACAAGCGATTCCGAGTAACGTTAAATATCCGCGAGCTTTTCACCGTTTGTGATCAGCCAAATTAATAACACTGCATAGTGAAAAAAAAATCTGGAAATTTTATTTACTGCTACTGAAATTTTTTATGTATGAATCGATAAATATAAATTAAATGTACAATTGCGAAGAAAAATTAATTTACGGTATATTAAAAACTGTAGAGATACTTTAGTTTCAATAAATTTAATTTTGCTATAAAAGGACTTTAAATCCAATAATTAAGTTTAATTTCAGGGGAAAAAAAACGTTTATTTTTTTCGCTAAATCGTACATTAAGTCTAATGTAACGTGTGAATATTGATCTATCGGGACTTCAACGTTTACACACCCTGATATCGTGAAATAGATAAGCATATGACTGAACATTTGTAATCAATCGTCATTTTCCGTTGAATACCGTATATATCTCTCTATATCAAGAGGCGCGGTAGCGCCTCGACGCCAAGAACTGAAAAACGCTACTTATATATATACTACAGGTTCCCCGGGCTCGCGCGCTTCGCGCGCTAGCATTCCTTTTTGTCGACATTATAAAAATGTCTCATCACCGCCGCAACTTTTCACCAACCGGCGCCGCCGCCGCTTTTTTATTGTATTTTTACTTAGACAGTCCCCTCTAAAGGTACTTAGAATATTTTGGCCTTCCCCTCCCACGCCCCTCCCCTCCGAAAAATGTTCTAAGTCCCTCTAAGGAGGACTTAGAATATTTTCTCTCCCCTCCCCCCTCCCCCCGAAAAATATTCTAAGTCCCTCTAAGGGGATTCCCCCTAGGCCACCCCATCGACCAAAAATATTCTAAGTCCCCCTTAGAGGAACTTAGAATATTTTTGCCCTCTCCTCGATTCCTGACACGGCGACAGCGGCGGTAACTTTATATATATAGAGAGATAAAAAGATTTCGCCGCTGTCGCCGTCGCCGCCGCCGTGTATAATAATCGAGGGGTAGGGGTCCAAAATATTGTAAGTCTAAAAATAATAATATTTTTTTTTGTATTTTTACTCAGACAGTCCCCTCTAAAGGTACTTAGAATATTTCGGGCCGCCACTGCCGTCTTCAAGAATAGAGGGGGGGAGGGGCTGAAATATTCATAGTCCCCCTTAAAAGCCTTCCCCTTCCCCTCTCACGCTCCTCCCCTCCGGAAAATAAATTCTATATAATAAATCAAACTAAATAAGTCCCCCTTAGAGGGACTTAGAATATTTTGGGTTTCCCGTCCCACGCTACGCCCCTCCCACGCCCCCGAAAAACGTTCTAAGTCCCTCTAAGGGGGACTTAGAATATTTTTCTGAAGGGTCTCATATACCGGGTGTCTCATAAGTATGTATCGACCCCTAACTAACTAACTAATATCGTTTATTAAGACACAAACAGTCAGCTATATTCGTTACAATATATAACGATCGATAAAGAAAATTTATTGCAGTTTCAGCTTTTTTTTATTTACAACTAATAAATGTGTAAAAACTATAACTGATGCGTAAAATAAAAAATATTCCTTAAAAGGTGATTAAAAAAGATGCGTTAAAAAATCCGTGTGTATTGAATAAATACGTATAATCTAAGTATACAATTGCCATCGGCATTGCCATGGAAAAAAATGTCAATAAATATTTTTAAAACATTTTCATATTTTCACAATGTCAATATTTATGCGGACGATCCGTTTGTCGTGTTATTTTACTTGCGGCTCGAAACAGTCGAGTTTCGAGCCGAACGAGCGTTCGAGTTTCGAACAGTATATGTATAATTCGAAATTTTCGATGTTATAAGTTGCAATCTATTAGAAACATAAATCTGATGATGTATTCTGTCAATTACACGTGGTAGCTATTGTTGATAAGCTATAGTGATTTAGTTGCATTTCCTCTTAATTGCTTACAGGTATCTTTTGATATTAGCATTCCGACGTACGCGGTAAGAGGCTTAGAGGGCGTACAGTACCGTCTAAAATTTTCGGCGCGTTGCCAGCACCATCTGCACGTCGGTTTGCTAGTTTCAGCGTCATAGCTTTTGATTTGCATACTGAATATAATGCTTCATCATTCACCGGAACTTCAAAGGGATCTCTATTAAATCTATTGGCTTCTTGGTGATTGGTCGTTGGCAGATCTTCGGTACAGCGAGAGCTTTCTATCCATTGGTAATCAATACGGCTTCTACCAATATTTGCTTTGATGCATCAGATCAACAAGCCTTTGGAACAATACGGTGTATTGTTCCAAACGCATGCAGACTGTACGATGCATATACTGTTCATTTGCACGCTTCACGGGATTACATTGAGATAGCATTGAATTGGTTATATTCGAGACTTCTATATTGCGATATGATTGAAATACGTTTAAACGACCGAAGATCACACATATAACCCGAACCCACGAGTTTCGTAAGCGTTAGAAAAAAATGTATCAATATATCGTCCGTTTCTCGTTATTGCGAGCATTTAGCTTCTGCGAATAAAGCATTCGCGTTGCACGCGACTGGTTAGGATCGAAATATCACACATGCATCTAATTATAATCTTTTTGATGCAACGGCTTTGCCGATGTTAATTTATTGTTTTATCAAATGTTTCGGACGAAAAAGACATTATGCAGATGGCTGTTCGCAGCTTTACGCAGCGCCACCCATTTGTCAGTATATTGTTGATAGACTCTGACGTCGACAAAGAAAATTCTCAGATTCATTTGAAAATCGCAAATTCTGACGATGAAAAACGTTAATCATGTCGTCCAGTGATAAGTCCGTAATATATGGAAGAATATTTCGAGGGCAATTTTAGACTTGTAAAGAATATTTGGATAAAGTAAAAATTGTTTAAACTATTAATTGATTATATATTTTTTTCATTTTACAGAGTGAATATGAAAAATATAATTGACTCACTTGGAATCAGTGGCTGGAAGATCCAAATTCATCGACGCATTTAAAAGATATGTAAGTATAGGAAAACATCAAACAAAAAAAATCGAAATTAAAAAAAAATTAAATACGAATGAAAATTTGAAGAAATATTCGAATTGTTATATTTCGAAGTTACGTTGTCCGCGATGGGGTATGAAAGGAATTACGCCAACAGATATGCGAAATCAAATATTTCAGTCTTTTATTTATCGGTTAAAATAAATTCGCAAGTTGTAAAATAAATAGAAATTCGTAAACAATCGTGACGAGTGCACAAAGCTTTGGTAGAAAATCTTATAAACGAATCAAAGCGGTACGGACTGTTCGGAATGATTCATTAGCATTCTTTGAATTCCAATTCAAATAGATTTCGTATAATATTGTCTATTTGAAATTCCTTCGCTACGTCGACGACCAACTCGTCGACCAGCTTATCGGCGATCCTAGAGACGTAAAATTAAGAATCGAAATTCAGTTGCGTTAATTGATTGGCAAAAAAACGTATATATATATGAAAACATATCTCAGATAAATTTTGTGTACTCCAAAAAAAAAGGAGAACATTTTTTTTTAATTTCCGTATTGATATTGCGCACTAAAATTGATGAGTTATCGAATCTCTGAATTTTTGAATTTTTGACGATTGAAAAAACAAATATTCGAACGAAGATTACTCACCACGCGACAACGTCCCACGGTTTGTTCTGACTGTTGCTGGTGTACATTGGATTCGATTGAGTAGAGCATCGATACTCGTCGCGATATTTCAGAAGAGATTCCACCGACGATTCATTCACTCGTAAAACTCGCGGTTTCAAATTTTTCGTCGTTGCGCTGATCGTTTCCGAAAGATCGACCGTTCTTTCTGCTTTCCCGCGACAGACGCGAGTCTCGCCATCGATGGTATTGCGCGTCTCTCGAGATCGTTCTTCCGCGGGGACGCAAATTAATTGCATGTTTTCCCCATTTTTTCGCGTTCTGCTCGATTTCTTCGCAAGACGATGCGATTGTTCGTTACTCGCAACGGCGTACGATGCACGCGCGTCGACATTCGGTTCTCTTGGCGAGTGAATTTTTGGATTCGTCGAGGATCGATATTTTTTTAACAGATCCATCAGCGCGTCCATCGAATCCGGAGGTACCGGACAGATCGCCACGTCGTTCTGCTGCCAGAAACGATTTTACGATTTAAGTCGGGAAAATATAAAACATTCTTCGAATGTTTAGTTTTCGAAAAAAATGTATAATATTAATATTCCGATCGTTACCTGACTTTTTACCAGAGTCATGAGATCCGCAATGACCGGCACCAGACTGAACAATTCTTCATTTGTTATCTGACTCTCGCGTGGCGTAATATCGGTAACAAGCGGTTTATCGTTAAACGGATCGTTGACAATTTTGGAATGATTGATAGAGGAATCCCGCGACGAATTCTTCTCCGCAGTTTTATCGTTGCTGATCAATACCGAGGGTTGCGAGTATCCAGATAACGCGACGCTACTGTCCTGTGATACACGATATATACATATAGATATATATTGATCAGTAGTTATTGCGCGGATTATAGTATCATAAAAAAATGAAAAATAAAAATCATAAAAAATATATATCGTAAAAGCAATATTTTCCGTACCGCATCGGAATCTGTTGGTAATGTCGACATCATCGTCCTGATCTCATCCTCTTTTTGTGGCGAACGAATTTTAGCCTTTTCGCGTTTGACGATAACTTTCGATGATTTGCTAGTAACGGGACTGGTATTCGGTTGTTGCGGTATCGATGGATGCTGTTCCGATGTAATTTTTCGCGCGCCACCGAACATCCTTCGTTCTCGAGTACACATCGAAGCTACAAAAAAAAAAGATAACAAAAAAAATAGAAGGTTTATGGGAGTGTATTTCAACAATTCATCGTTTTAACGATTCCAAGATTGTTAATCGCGTCTCGATCTTAATATGGAAAACCCAAAGCTACATTTCTCAAACGTTGTGAATCGATATTTAATTCCCGGTCTATCGATTTTGGGTAAAAAAATTGAAGAATAATTATCCGTAAGGATATTCGGACTATGCGAAAAATAGATCGTGTGGAATTTTTTGTATAATTTTTTAATTACCGGAATAACACGATAAATCCCGTTTTTTCACCTGAAATCGATCGACTCGACTTTTTAACTTTAAAAGAAAAAGTCTCAGAATTCAACAATTTTCTTGCAACGATTCCTACGTTTGTCCTCTGAATAATCCGTGATTCACCGAAAGAACGCATACATTATTTTGAACCAATGGTTTGGATGCAAAATTCGGTGTGCAATATGAAAAAAAATAAATTGAATGATATCGCAAAAACCTACCGGCGCGTTTGTGTCCGTGAGTTCTGGACAAACGAGGATCAGCGGAATACATGCTGAGCCGACTCGGCAGCCCTTTGAAATTATCAATTGCGCTACCCTTTTTCTTGTTGCGCTGCCCTCTGATTGGAGTAGATTGGCTTGTATGACTAACGAGCTGCGATTCATTGTCAGAATTTCCTCGCAATTTCGAGAGCATTGCACCGCATCGATTCCGGGTATTCTTTCCCTTCAATGTAAATGAACTCACGATAAACTCCCCAAAATTCCGAGAAAAAATATACCGAACCGAATAAGATATCTCTCGTGTTATTATCGTCAAATTACCAAAGGTGGTGTTTCGACATCGCCGCATCCGTAATGATCCGCGGTAAGATGAATTTCCGTGCATATATCGTTTAATTCTACAACGACTTGAAGAATCTCTTTGAGTTTTCCCGGCTGACCCTTGAGAACCGAACTCGGTATGTGTTTGCAATAAGCATCGAGAGCGTTCACCAACAATTGATGAGCCGACGTTAATTTCTGCTCGATAGCCTGAACGTGCAACGAAATGCCCCGTCTCGTCGGCTTTATTCGCGTATTCGACGATATCGCGCTTACGTGTCGGCGTATATCACCGATCTGTCGGCTGAGATCGTAAAGATAATTTCGCGAAAATCTTATCGAGAATTCCGCGAGACGTTGCTGCCGTCGTCGAAGATCGCGATCGCCATCGGGAAGCGGTATTCTTCCGAGTCTAAACGTAATCTCGTCAAGCAACTCGGATATTCTTTTCTGTAACGTAAAAATTTTGCGAGCTGCGACCGGATGAACTCGAGTCTCCCAGTCGTCTACGTCGCTGTCGCAATGTTCACTCCCATTGCTGCTGTAATTGTACTCAGTATCGTTCGTCGATCGACAAAATCTGTTAGAGATTTGACTCTTCGATCTCAGCGTGCGCTCTGACTGCGATATTCTTGTTCTCGCACTGCATTCCAATCTTGAGATCGGCGATCTTTCATAGGACATAGGACCGTTGTGTTCTTCTATCATCGTCGCCGCCCCTTTGATTTTTTCTGTCGACTGCGATTTCTCAATGTTCTGAGAGAATCAAAAGTTTGATTAATCGACTTGCAATTTTCTTTGTATCGATTTAAAAAAAAAAAAAAAAAAAAATTGATTTGCAAGTTCCGATACCTTGACTCCGTTTTCCTTTTTTCCGACAAACAAGTCTCTCTTCAAAGTTCTCTTTTTCCTCTCCGGCAGAGCATCCTCTTTGAGTCTTTCCAATTCCTGATCAATCTCTTCCACGTTCTCCAGTTTCGGTCGTTCGAACTTTGAAATTTTTTGAAAAACCGAATCGTCGTCTTCACTCTGAGATTCGCTGTAATTCTCGTCGCGATTGTACAACGACAAAATGTTGTTTTCCTTTTTTCTCATTCGATCTCTTTGCACATCTTTGATTATGTGTTTAAATTGGCTTGATGAAACGTACTGGAAAAACATCGAAATAAAATCGCGCCTATGTTGACGTTCGATTTTTCCGTGATTTGTTAAAAAATGTGAAAAAATAAATAAAAATATGTGACTGCGAAAGTTTTATATCGAATACCTTGAAATTGAATGCGTCGATAGCATCGTCCGAGAGAAAAAAATCTTTGTTATCCGTGTTGCTGAAAAAATCCATTGGCCAAGACAGCTCCGCCGGAATTGACATTTGTTTGGTTATGTGACTCCTTCGGATATTATTGATGTAATGTTTCCCCTATTCATTTACGTTCATTCGCGTTCAGATATCATCGCAGGCTCTATTAGGTACGAAGGGAAAAAAACGTCTCGAACATATTTTATAGAGAGGGATAGAGCAAAATCAATGACAGACACGACAGAGGAAAAGTTCGACGACCGAAATCGGATGAATTCAGTGGGCCGATGAGACAAGACCCTTGCTAGTACACAAGCCGAAAAAGGTTGTCGACCGCAGCTGTTCACGAGAATTCGTGGGCGTCTGTCTGGAAAGAGGAGTGGGGGAGAGATACTCGATGTCACTGTCCGTGCGTCCCTTAACATCGATATTGTGATTTGCTATTGTTGAATCCGCATTGATAAGAATCACCCGATATTTTCGTCACAAAAGATCGACGTCTTTCCGACCAGTCCCGCGTCGCGAAGATCACGATAATTCTATTTCATATAATTCATGCCCTTCTATTCGTCCACGTTCTTCCACGTAATAATAAAAAAAACATGTGATAACCCCTTTTCTAGTTTACTATTTTTCAATTATATATATGCAGTATTTGCAGAAGGGGGGAGTTTAGGTGTTCAGCAAAATTCGCCGGTACTCGTGCGAACCTCATGGGGGCCCCCGAGTCAGTTCGATAAACACTGCCTATGGAGTTGTATCGAGTCCCGCGTTTCGCGACAAAAACGCGTATTACGTTTGTGCAATTAAATAAAGAAAGTACCACCCGTGTGATTTAAAGAGTCCGGCTTCCATGTCCACATATTACAATATATATATTTTCATCGAAATGTCCATACAGAGTCTTCAAAATTGGATACACGAGTACGTATGTTAAAATCGATCTGTTGTATATTAATTGTATTAAAACCGAAAGTATAGGTTAAAAAAATTTGTCTATATCGCAAACCGAACAGTTGCAATAAGGGCAACGATAGAAATCATTAAATCGTTTAAACATTTGTATAGCTGTAGTTAAAATGCAATAGCAATCACCGCACTTGAATCATTGCATCGCATTTGCCGAGAGGAAAATTTCGATGGTCTTTCCATAATTCGTTGAACAAATCTATAGACTCGAGTAAATTAGAGACAGATTTGCCTTTCGTTTCGGAACCGAATGACGCGTAGAGCTTTTTCAAACAATTCTTCGTTAGCTTCAATGTCGATTTCATACTCGTCGTGATTACGACGAGCATCGCAGAATGTTTCGTCGTACCGTCGTGCAACGCTAATACAGCCCCTTCTTTCGTTGTAGCATTCCACTTGATCTATCACGATAATTAAGTATTCTTGATATTCAGCATAAATGATCCATTATATTTTATCATTAAGAATGGACTTAATTATCTCGTAATCCTAACCCCCGAATTTTTTTTTTACACAAAACGAAGCAAATATCTCATCTTATAGTTGATCGATATCGAAAATCATAGCAATTTCAATTCGAATACTTACGCCGCAATCTCTGATCACTGATCTGAGTTTTTTCCAACTATAATAATTGAATCGCGGATGATACAACTGACCAATGGCTACTCCGTAACGTTCCGTAGTTTCGTTCCAATTCGGTATTCTCGTCGTTGACATCATAGTCGAGGACTTTTGTCTATGCATATCGGGAATCAATGGTACACCAGCGTCGAAGCCATTCGACGATCTGACGTAAGTGCCATTAATGGCGAATTTTGCAAAGTCGAAAAAATGTTGCGCGTGACCGTAGAAAGGACTCGTTTCGATAATTAGAGCGACAATTTTGTCTTCACTCTTGTGAGGAAAGCAGCAAAGGTCGACGCACAGGTGACCGAAGTACCCGCCGCGTTGCAAAGCTTTTGCCAATTTTTCGACGACGGACTCGAGGTGCGAATTGTCGATAGAACTGTTGGGCATCGTGTAGATATTGGTCGAGTATCCCGATTTCGTCTCTGAATATAATAATAATAATAATAATAATGCTGATGATAATAATAATAATAATAATAATAATATTTCACTACCTAAGTAAATCTGGTCAGCCGTACCGGTCCATTCGGGCGATTGACCGGTCGAATTTCCGGGAACAAAGAGACACACGCTAACGTATTTCGACGATTTCTCACTCGGCACACCCTGAAGCATACAGCCGTATTTGACGATACGAGCGTAAAAATGTTTCCACTCCCCGTAAATATTCGGCAATCGTGTGACTCGAGAAACAACAAGAGGCAAATGTTCGGACAAACATTTAAAAAAATTCATTCTGATCTCCGTATTGGTCGTCCACTCTTCGCCGTGTGCGGCGCGTTCTTTTCGTAATATCGGCATGAAAGGTACGCTTATGTGATTTATGAGAAAAACGCCCGTATGCATGCGCTGCAATCCGACGTTGAGTTTTATTTGCCAACGACAAATTTCCGTATTTTCGCATATCAAATCGGCGAGTTTCGCGCAAAGGCTCGCGTAATCTTTGATATCGGTTGCGTGCGGCGGTTGTTGGAGATTCAATTCGTCGATCATTTCGGTCGCGTGCGATCGGTTGAGCAAACGATTCTGCATCTCCATGTCGGGACCGAGAAGCGGCAAAGAAAAATTACCCGCTAACCGTACATCGCACTCGTCCATTATCCACGGCAAAATAAATGCCGGTTTATTCGCGATTTTTTCTCTTATCGCTACTAATGTGTCTTCCGAACAGTGGAGAGTTCGCGCGACGTTAAACGAATAATCGGCGAATGTATCGGACTGCGAGAGCTCCAAAAAGCTTATGCGTTCAATAGCATTCTCGTTGGGCAAAAATTCGTTTACGATATCGCGATACATCGTCAAGAGATCCTTCGTCCCTTTGACCGGCAGTACGTAAATCACGTGCGCACGTGGATTTTTCAATGACGATAATTTCAGACTCATTGTGTTCTGATAGATCGCCAATTCACTTGCGCCGAAATCGCGCCGGAGGTCCAACGGTAAACCCACAGAAGGTACGTGTATTACCGTGTGATCGTTGTCGATTATTCTATCGTAATTAACGCTGAAATTTCGACAAATTTCGCGTGTCGCCTCCAGGGACGTCAGCATGTTACGCAAATAACGTTCGTGCATTTGACGCTTTTTTTTCAATACCATCCACGCCACCCACATTATACTCGCTGCTATATACTTGCATTCGGCGTCGAAGATTTTTCTGCGAACCTGCAATTTTTTTATCGTCGTCAATTTTAACGGTTTTATATAACGACAATATTACGTTTACCCAAATTGAAGCGACGGGTCTATAGATAGAAGGAAAATGCATTTTATTTTTTTTTCCGAGTGAAAAAAAAAATCGTACACGAAATTTTCCACAAAAGATTAGATTTTTTCAATTATCAGATGTCCATTTTTTTTTTTTCAATTTTAATAGAATATCAGAAAACATTGTATTGCGCAGAATGGAATATGATTAGAAATTTTTTTTTCACATAATCAGAAAACCCTTACGAACGATCGATCGTGGAAAACATTTTTTATACGATGTTTATTACGAAAGAAAAAAAAAATATTTTTTTTTCCTTCAATCATTGAAACCGCCCCCTTAAAGTGATCCAAAAGAATTTGATTGGTAACAAAACCTGTAATTCACGTTTTCTCAATGAACTCCAAAATTTCGCGGTCAATTCAAATTAATAGTATTTTTGGTTCTCAGTTACGTAAAGTCATAGTTTCAATTTTTTAGAAGTTTAGTATCAATGAAAAAAAAAAAAAAAAAAATTGGATTACCGATTCCGTTGCGGTAACGAAAACGGTAATCCATTTTTTTTTTATTAAACTCGGGCGGAGTCGTGTTGCGAGGTTTCTCATAGCCTCAATACGAACCCAATAACCGCGCCAACGAGTTTGTATGAGAATAGCCGCGACGTCTTTGCCGTCGATATCGCGAATCTGCATTTTCGTCCCTTTGAGCCATAAAATTTCTCTTGTAACCTCGACGAGTGGAATAAGATCCTCACGTGAAATTCTGCAATTCAGTCCGTTCTCCGGTATTTTCGTAACGAAATCGAAACTCGCCCTTGGCGACAGATGTATCATCGTGACCCGATGTTTCCTCAGGAGTTTCTCTATTTGCGGGCGTATTATCAGACACCATTTCGAACTAATCTGTTGTCCGTAAGTATCGAGCAATCGCGTCCACGCATCAGAGGTCTGGAATCGACAGTCTACGAATTTCAAGCTCCCAATTTTCTCAATCTCTGTTTGTAGAGATGGAAGAACAAATGAGTCGGTCCTTTTCACCGTCTCGATAAATTCCTCCTTCGATGTCATACCGATACTCGAACTTTTATCATCCATTATTGATTCCTTGCCTCTGATTGATTTACGCATCGATTACCATAGAATCTAATTATCTCAGGCAAGTGAGGTGAACGTCCCAGTAATCGCCAGTGTATCAGAGGCCATCAATGTCTGCTTTGGCTGTATATCAAAATTTATATCCAAAGCACACCATTGAAGACGATTACTGGTTATCACTGGGATATCCACTTTATCGCGTTTTTTTTTCACGCAGACCTTGTTATTTCGTGTTGATTCGAAGATAACGAAAATACTTTGGTTCGAAGAACCATCAACTGTTGTTTGAATTTTTCGTCGGATTCGTCGAATTCCGAAGGCATCGATCTCTTAGGTCCGTAAACGATGTTCAGCGTATTTTCAAGATTATACGACGAAACGTTTGTCCATTCGCACAAACATTCTTGAAGCATCGATTGTTTCTCATTGCCATTGGGTTTAACGAGAATGTTGCCGCACAGATCGTAGGATTTTTTAACAGCGTCGAAAGACGTGTGCATTGATTGTACGAAACGCTGTTGTATCTCCAAAGCGCGTTCGGCTCCAAGTTTCGCGCGATATTCGTGACAAATTTCTTCGATAGCGACGAGCTCGTCGCGTATGTGATCGTGAAAGTTCATCGTTGCATGAAGAGCTTTTCTTCTCTTCGCATCGTCTTTGTTCGTTCTGCGCTGGCGGATCATTGATTCAACCAATTAGTCTCGAAATCCTCGTTAAACCATCGAACGAACACGTTACAGATTAACTTGCAAGATATTTAGTATCGATGGTGATGCGAACACACCTCAGCGAGTCCGCTAGGGATTTTCGTTGTTCTTCTATACGGTCTCGCAGCTCTCGGCAATGCTTTTCTACCGTAATTAGGCTTTCATTCATCAGTCGAGTCGTGTCTTCGTACGACGCTCGGAATTCCAGTGATTCGTGAAGACGATCCATTTTTTTTTGTCAGTTCTACGTCTCGGTTGTGCGTTCCGTCGAGATCGATGAACCTAATATAATACTACGTTATGATTGTTAGTAAAATTTGAAAGCTTTTACGATAGAATTGTGACATTACCAATTTCAAGGTTAAGTTTCATTTTGAACATTCGTATGTTTTCGATTTGAAGCAAAAAAAAAAGTACATCATGCATCAATATTATTTAGATCGATAGATCGCATTAATTGCATGAATTAATTAATTATGTAGCAGCGATACGCAATTTAAGGGGGTGTATAAATTTGGTTAATTTTACGATATTGCATTATTAAACCACCAAGTGATCACCGCAATCCCTGGCAGCGGTCAACCGCTAAATTTTAGCTTCCGATCGTTTTCAAGGCCCGGCGGGCTTCACGTGTACTTCGCTAATACTGCCGTTCTATGCTCTGTACCAATCTTGTAACCTCGTAACATCGATGGTCCGCCAAATCAATGTTTTCGTATTGATATTATGGAGAATTGTAAACCGCGCGTGAAATTGTAATATTTGCGATTACCGGCATTGAAATGGATGCACGAGTGCTCTCGAACATCTCGAATTTAAAAAAATGACAATTTCGTGGACGAGAATATCAATTAATTACTTGCTATCGGTTCCCCGAAATTTTAAAAACATTCTATGCTAATTAATTCTATATGCCAAATTGTACGCTGAAAACAAATCGGTTTAATCGACTAAGTCGGCGCTTGCGGATGGCGAAATAAATATTTGGTTGATTGAATGAAATTACTTATATAATAAGGAAATAAACATTGAATTTTAACTAATGAACATTTGTTACGATTAACAAGGTAATTCCTTTGATGAACGAAATCATTTTTACGCAACCCGTATGTGCCGATTTAGTCGATCGAACCAATTTGTTTTCTCATTGTAAAGATATCTAATATCTATCCATTCGTAATATCTTTTGGTGAAATTTATACATATATCGTTTCATACAATAGATCTTTTTCAAGAGTGGCAATTAGCGCCCGAAAGCACAATAATCCGATGAATTCCTTCGATTATTTATCGGAGTTCGTATTTTCAGTGAGAAGGCAATTAGCCCCTTTTTACAGCGTTTTATAGCAATAAGTATGAATAGATGAGAGCATTGTAATTGGCATAAGCTTCGGCCTTCTAGAGGTTTCAAGTACCTAATTTAATCCCCACGGATTTTCATTCGGAAAGAAATAAATCGTTGCCAAGCTTTTGCACAAACCCCGTCATTCCACAGGTGAAATCAAACAGCGTTAGTCAGCGTAATTGTTATTTGCTTCTCCACTGTCGCCCCAATATCGATTTGTGCTGAAGTACTCAATGGAGTCACTGTATCAGTTGCTAATTTTTACTTGACGTAACTTTTGCAGAGTCATCGTCGCTCTTGTTGTTATCATTGCTATAATTACGATGCTGTTATGATAATTATTTATTATATTAATTATATTATTATTCTATTGGTTACTCCAGAAAACCGTTTAACTGGTATCCTCTCTGAAACCTCTGTTATCGACTGCTTGTCGCAGAATGACAAACCGCCATCAAAGCTTCTATGTCATTGAAATATTGTCTGCATCGGCTCGCAGTTGCTACTATCTTATTCTACGCTTCATTCGAATGCTTGCAGCTACTCGAAGATCCAAATCGATCGATATTGTCGATAAATCTTCTCCTTTGTAATTTTTATATTTGCAATTATCGACTGTATTGCCAATTATAATGGGAAGTCACGTCGCCTTAGGTCACGCGAGACACCACAGTCGGTAATTAAAAACTGTAACGCGATCTTTTTTTTTTCGAAGAGTACCTAATAAAATTTGAGCGTTGAAAGGAAATAGAATCCTACGGTAGAACTAGTAGACGCAATGGCATCCGATTTCCGTTGGCGCTAAAGTTTCAGCAAACTAAAAAGAATCGTATTACAACTTTCTACAGTCGAGTCGACGAGAATTGGGTGGGGCGGTCAGTGTCTTCCATCAACCTGACGCGATATGGTACCAAATCAAGTCGAAAAAGTTTTTTCTATCAGCAATTTCACAAATGAAAAATTAAATCCGTATCTTTCGCGCGGTTCGTCCGTCGGTACTTCGTATCACCTTAACAATAAATTCAAATAAAACGTTTCGTATTTATGGATTTTTGTCATTAGCGAATAAAATTTCGACGCTTACTTTCGACATCATTAACTTCTGTCCCCCATCTGATTTGATTTGCACAAAACATATTGCGCAAAAAAAAAAATGTACCATTTCACACACGATTAAGAGAGCGCGATATTTGCGACGCTATCGCGTGTCCTGTGCATTAAGAATTAATTTTTTATTACTCAACGGTTGCACGAAGGGTTTCGTCACGAGTCTGTGAAATTGTCATAGATATCCATACCGCAGTGCGAAATGGTGTTCGAAGGCGCGTACAAGACTACTATCGATACTCCTTGATAATTCTTCACTTTTTATATTTTTTTCGCGATGTCAGTGACGGGAAAATGTTTCAAAATATTTCCGTTCGTCCGCGGAGCCTTTCTGATATCTTTAGGAATATGTCTCATTATCATGCAACCGCAAGAAACTCTTTTTCGACTGTTGGCGGAAAAGGTTTGTAAAGAAAGTGATTTTTTTCGTTGTTCAAGCGATTGATTAACAATAACGATAGATATTTCGGTACATAGGAAGCCGAACTTGTCGAGGGCACTGTGTTATTTAAGAGGGTTTGGTCCAATATGGATTCGTACTTTAAAGTGTACTTATTCGACGTGATGAATCCGGACGAAATAATGGAAGGGGAACGTCCGGTATTAAAGGAACGCGGTCCTTACGTTTATAAGTAAGCGATCTCTCGTTTTTACACTTATTTCTGTAATGTTTCAATCATTTTATGTATATAAAAGAAAATCTTACAATTACCGTCACAGCTTGAATGTGAAGAAACATATTTTGCGCATCGACGAGGAAGCCGACGAAATAGAGTTCACGACGGTCCGAACGATGCATTTTAATCACGCGTTGTCGAAGGGTAGCGAAGACGATGAGCTCACTATCATAAACTCCGGCTATATCGCTACTATTGGCTCGGTATTGATTATTACCACGTCCACCTATGCGTAAACGAGAATATCTAGGCGCAGGTGGGGCAAAATGAACCATTGTAGCAATTCAAAGAATTATGTCGATATACACAACACTTTTCCACTACTTTCGAACCAAAAAAAAAAATTTGTTACACTTGTCTCGAGTATTAAGATGGAAAACACAAAACGGGGCAAAATAGACCGCCATTCGAGAGCATTAAAAAAAAATTAAAAGTTTTAATTTTAAACAATTGACTTCTCATAAGCGAAATGTAAATTGTTCGCGTCAAAAAAAAATAGACTTCCCTATATTAAAAATAATGGAAATTATTTTGAAAATGCTATTATCGAATTATAGTTTTATTTATCTACATTCCTTATTTTTTGTATTCGTCTATTTTAAAATGTTTGAATGTTCCGTAGAATTTCATAAATCGTCGTTCCTGATCTTTTTTTTTCGGTAAGCAGTGATCTGCAGCATAAATAATAGTCATGAAATTTGAAAATCGAACTTTTGTGAAATTTCATAAATTTTAAGTTTTGGTAATTTTGTTCTAAAATTTTTGCGCGACTGTCCCATTTTGTCACGTTGACCCATTTTACCCCACTTTCCCCTATATACGGAAAATAATGCAAATCATTCGACTGCACGATTACTATCTATCGACGATTACGCATCCATAAAAATGTTTTGCTACACCTCTCAGCTTTGCGAAAAAAATATTTATCGACGAAAATACATATGTATTGGCAGATACAAGCGCGATTCGCAATGTTTCTGGGAAAATTCGGCAACGACATACATAAGCTTTTTCCCGATATGGAAGATATATTTGTGCGCGGAAGAGCCGGTGATTTTATGTTTGGCGGTATGCCGATGACCTGCGACCCCGTCAAGTATCCGGAACTCAAAATGATTTGTGGCTTTTTCGATGGACAACTTCCCGAAGGAGTTGAACGGACGGCCGTCGATGGTGTTTACTCGTGGAGCTTTTTCGGAACGGTATATAACCGGTTTAAGTAATTAAAAAGGAAAAAAAAATGCATTCATCGATTTTCAAATTACAGTTTTTCCGATTTTTTAAATTCTTTATATAAGACTATTTCACTGATTTAATATAAGTCGAAATTAATTTTAAATAGGTGCAATATATACATAAATATTTTTTTATCTACGGGAGTTGTTGCGCATTCAATTAAATACGCATAGATTAATGAAAAACTGAAAAAAAAAAAAAAAAAAAAAAACGAAAAAACCAGATTTCGGACCATTTATTCAAATTTCGCAGATGAACGCAACAGCTCAGGGACCGTTTAGGGTAAACAGAGGGGTTAAAAATAAGACGCTACTCGGCGATACTACGGCATTCAAAGATAAGCGCGTGCAAAGAATTTGGTCTAAAGAATGCAATTTAGTCCGTGGAACTGATTCAGTTACTTGGCCACCGTTGGAGAAAAGACTCGATCATCTTTATACTTTCGAACCGCAGATCTGTAGGCGAGTACGACAAGCCATAGCCTTCATTAGTATTAAACCTCAACGGGTTGCGGTCAGAACGGAAAATCCGATGCTACAGATACAGTAAGTTGCATTGAACTTCCGTATATTCTTTAGGTCGGCGGTCGTTGATTTCAAAAAAGAAGTTATTATAAATGGTTTGGTGGGGTGGCGTTACGAATTTGGTCAACGCGCCTGGGATCCCGAACTCTTTGAATGTTACTGCCCCTCGAAGCGGAAAGTATTCACGTGCCCTATAAAGGGAGTGATGGATCTTACTGGTTGTAAGGTGCGGTACACTAATTAAAATATAAACTAACAATGCGTAATTATAAACATATATATTTTTTTTTTCTTGATAATCATTGTATACTTATTATTTTTAACATTCGGACATTAGCCGAACGCGTTTTTCGATATTTCCCATATATATCCATAGGGTGCTCCGTTGTACTATTCCGAACCCCATTTCTTGCACGGTGATCCGCAACTCTTGGAATTCGCGAAGGGCCTAAGTCCCAGTGAAGAAACTCATGGAAACTTTATAACTATCGAACCGTATACCGGAGCTCCCTTAGCGGGCGCGAAAAAAATGCAGTTGAACGTAAAAGTTTTCAAATCGCCGATTGTTACAATGATCGCCAACGTCAGTGAAGGATATTTTCCTATGCTTTGGGTTTCTGAGGTTTGTACATTACTCGTATCGATAGAATTCGAAATTTTTAAACTTAAACGTTAACCTAAAACTTTACTTTTACTTTAACTTTTTAATTTAAATTACATTTTTTTTTTTTTATTTAAAAACTTTTATTATATTTAATATTTTTATTTTAAACTCGTAACACGATATATATTTATTTTAAAAAATTTGTGTGGCATACGATAATTAGCAAAAATATAATTCTGTGTTAATTTTTTTTTTTGGAGTAAAGTTATAATCTATAGTTTTGTGAGGAAATAATGAAATTGTCAGCAAAGGTGCTGAGAGAATTTCTTATTTTTCGCAGTCGGCGGATTCAACCGTCGAAATGCTCGCTGAGATTATTCAATCCCACCGTTTTCTGAGACTCATGCGATATTTGACTTTCATACCCATTCCCATTGGAATTTTTATTGTAATGAAGGCTATCGTTCTCTTCAATGTCTCGAATAACGATACGATGGTTGCGCCAATGATATGGGTGAAATCCCCGCCGAGGCGCACTACGGTGGCCAGCAAAGACGAAAGACTGGTCCACGGAAGACCCAGACCTCGTTTCAATCAGCTTTACAATTGAATCGGATCGCTGAAGGTGCAAAAAAGCCGAAGGACAGCCGTAAAATCGTTTTACGATCGTTTGCACGACGACGTCGGCTCATCGATTACATATATTTTTTCAATAACTATGTATTTCTGTAGCCATTTAACTAACTAAGTTACCTGTACTTCAAATAAAAAAGTTTCCCTCACATCGACGCGAAGGTTTCATTATTTAAAAACCGGTTGTTCTTCCAAAAAAATTGATTACGAATCGATGGTAGAAAATTTGATAAACTCGATGTGTTAAGCGAGTAGTTTTCGCTTAAAAAAAATTATTTGTTTCACAACAAAAACTCCGTTATTAACGTGAACCCTTCGTCCGTTTCATTCTGCGCGAAATACAAACAAAAATTTGGTTTCGAAAGGTTGAAAGGAATTTTTAGGAAAAAAAGAAGAAAAAAAATCGGCTGTCGTACGTTTCATAGTTCTTTATTTACATAAGTGTCTATTATGCCATTAACCGAAACCCAAGTGCCTGTGATGAGTGCGAATATAGCGAATGTTACGAGGAAACCGTTTTTCCATAACCTCCATTTGAATCTACCGAGATGCGCCTCCCAACACGATATCGTCTCGACGACGGCGGGTATGAGGATTCCGAGAATCGAGAAAAATACAGCGCCGACGAGAGCGATGAAGGGCTCGAGAACTGGAACGGCCAATGCGACTGCGACTAAAAAAAAATAATTAGTATCTTCGAAGGAACTCTCCTCTGAGTTGATGAAAAATAAAAGTTTCAAGTTTATTCAGGTGACAAAACCAGAACTTTACTCAAGAAAAAAAAAAAAAAACAAAAAAAAATCGTAATAAAAAACATCTCGTGACCTCACAAAATAAAAAATATTTTGTAGGTATTACGTACTGTATATTTGTCAAATTGAAAAAAAAATGAAAATTTTAAACAAATCATAAAAAGTTTGAACTTTTCGATTATCGTGAATTCGCGAACTGTTAGTTTTGCATATCGGCGAATTTTTTACTTCGAGCAAAAATCATCATGAGAGTTAAACTTACTGGTGAGAAGAGCCATAAAAATTCTGATTCCAATTTCACCGAAAGCGGCGTATTGATGACGAAATTTGGGTCTCAGAGCCGAGCAAATGATTTCCAGGGGCACATAGTACTGCAGACCGTAGGTGAAGAGAATCGCTAAGGCGATGAGCAGCTTGACGGCTTGCGCGAGTCTAAACGCAATGAGAGATAATAAGGTGATATTTCATTCGGCTTATCTATTCGCAAATTGTAGTTCGCGCGGTATAACGTCACTGAAAGCCGTTTTTTTTTTTTGCGCAAGCGAAACAAATCCATAAAAAAATTCGAGACGAAAAAAACGAAACTTACGGATCCGGTGTGTGAAGGTTTAAGGTGATTATGGAAGCGGTTGCTTCGCCGTATCTCAAGTAACCGAAGACACCCATTACGGCGTATAACGACACAACGATTGTCATTGTTATATTAAGAACACTTGGACAGCCGAGAAAATGTTGCGGTTTTTCCATACTGTTCTCCACTGGCATTACCTGTTAGATATACGAAAAATGTTAGTAAATACTTCGCGGTTGTTTCCCGAAAGTATCCCGAAAATTCCTGCGGGGAAGTTTCCCGCGGAAATTTTCCAAAGTTAAAAAAAAAAAAAGAAAAACACGAAATATGTACTCACCACACCGATGCCTTCGATAGCGAAAATTACGGTAGCAAAGAAAACGGGTAACTGTTGAACGCTCGAGAACATTTTGACGTTGCTGATCGGCTGCAAGTCTTCGAATACGAAGTACAGGGTCAGTGCTAATCCGGTCATTATGCATATGTTAGCGAGAACTGAGAACGGCACGAGGTACTTGAGTTGCCGGATCTGCGCGAGTAGCACCACAGCCGGAATAAGCGCCAGAATATAGTATCTCAGGTGAATATTCATTCCGGTATGATAGTCCGTAACCTGCGACAGATGAAAGAACGAGCGTTTCATTGAGATGCAAAATTGTCCGCCGCGGCAACGACAAATGATTACAAGCGGACAAAGAAAAAAATTTTTTCGTCACTCCGCGTCACTCACTCCGCACTTACGCGGGCGGAGCCGTTGAAATAGCGATAACACATCCATTTTTTTTTTTTTTCGAAATGTGAAAACGAGTTAAAACGATATTTTTACTGGATATTCTGTAAAAAAAACATCATTGAAAATAATGAATATCGCGGTCTCCTCAAAATTGGACTCGAAACAAATTTTGTATGGCCTCTCGAGTCTGCATTCGATGTGTTTTTTCAAAAATATTTGTTTTGGTATTTTGCAAGAAATTTTTCTTTCAACAACACGCGACACGTTTTTTTTATCGTCATTCCTGCTATTTGAATATCATTTTTTTATTTTTTTTCTTTAATCGTGAAAATGATTTCTTCGACAAGATCGTTGAATGAAATCGTAAATTTTAGGTGATTCTTACCTGTTTAACAGATTCGGAAATGAAAACTACGTATACGCAAGCGCCCCCAACGTATGTCGCGCAAAGTGCTGTGTTAACGAACATTTTGACGGAATCGGCGAACGGTCGGAGTTGCCGCGGTCCGCATTGGAAGGCCGCTTGTGCGGTCTCCGCGTACGTCATCATCGGTGTCTTCGTCCGCCTGCACAATACGTGGGAAGATTTGACGAGTATGTGGACGCAATGGGCGCAAATCATTCCAAGGATAATGGTGCCAACTCCGCCGAAGAGTAGGCCACCGTTTCGGATGGCGTTCGGCATCGCAAGGATACCCGAACCCAGCGACGACTTTACGAGGTGAGCGAGTGCGCCGAGATCTCTATAACACAATACAGGATGAGAATAAATGTGCCAAAGAAAAACAAAAAAATTACGATATACGAAACATTTACAAAAAAAAGAGAAAAAAACGCAATCTCTATCGTCGAGAGGAGTTATTTTTACATTTTTATAATCAATATTATTTATTTTCATTACTCGACTCGTATAGCAAAACACTTACGAATTTGCATCTTTCTTATCGCGATGTTCGAACGGTTCGTAGAGCTCATCCTTTTCGTGATACTCTCCGATAACCGGTGGGCTTATCTTCGTACTGTTGAAATGAAAAAAAAAAAAAAAAAAAAAAACATCATCATTAGATAGTCATTTGAGATCGGTAACCCTTTCGACCGTAAATTAAATTTTGTCTTCGCTATTTCTCAACAATACTTTTAAAAAAATTCATTATCATTATTATTGCGGAAATTCTCGGAATTCTGACGAGTTTTTTTGTTATCATAGAATCAATTAGTCGACTAGAAGTGAATAACCGGGAATCGAGCATCGCGACGATGATCAATAATAATGCACTTTACAGCTAAGCAAATATGTCATTCGATATCGTGAATGCATTGGGGAATGCGATAAATCGATAAAAATCGTGTTTAAAAAATTCTTCCAAAAAACGTTCTACTAAAAAAAAAAAAAAAAAAAAACTTCACTATGGCGCTACAAAAGTTGACAAACATATGCGCGTATTTCTAATCGATCAGCCGCGTTGAGCCGCCGAGTTAAAATATTGAATCGAAATTGGGCGTTGAATCTCGTGGAGAGATCTTACGCGTCCGCGATATCTCGAGTTATTCGTAAACTCGCGTCGACTATATCAAAATTTTATTGTCAACATCGTTCACTATTGATAAATACTCGTCCACGTGTATCGAAGCGCCTGTTTTGTTAGTCAATATAGAAAAAAAAATGTGCGAGATAAATATATAAATGTATATATACATATATATATCTATAGCAAAGACATTGACGGATACTCACGTGCTACTGAATTCGTTCATCTGGTTTCCTGCCATTTCCGGCGGCGATTTTTTCTTCATCGACATGATGGATCTGCAAAAGAATAATTCAATAAAAGAAACAGCCGATGCGTCTTCGTAGTTTCGTATCTAAACAGCACAATCGTTTACAATTCCGTAAGTACGTATACGCGGATCGAATATCAACGAGATGACGCGACGCCACGATATCGGAAAACCCAAAAGGTCTTACCTACGCACGTCGCACCTGTCATTCGATTGATAAAAAAAATTAATACCGTCAACGATTATAATCACCGAATGAATCGACACGATTTGTTGATACGAGAAAAAAAAAATTAGGAATTCGCGAAGATTTGATCGCAGCAGTGAATGGCCACTTTTGATTGCGTCGCAGTACAATTATTATTATTATTATTATTATTATTATTATTATTAATCCTTTGTACACAAAGCCAATATGTGACGGATTTTGAACTCTTGAAGAGTCGATTGAAACGATCGTATCCTAATCGATTATCCGAACGATTTTTATCATCCCGATAAAAAGGACTTATAACGCGTTCGCGTACAACGCGCGCCAATGAATTTCTTTACGTTATCGATGAGATTTCACGCCGAGATTTCTCGAGAGTTCTGACGACGGTGTTCTATACTGTGTATAGGTAATATCACACGCGATCCCGTCTGGTTGACGTTAATACCGCATGTTGAGTGGGTGTACTATCGTTGTCAATTCGGTACAACGTGACTTAGCCGTAAAATTTTATTACGATTATCGAAACCGACGATCTATCTCTCCCCTTCGGTAAAAAAATAATAATTTATTTTCATACCGAAAGCAATGGACTCAAAGAACCCATGAAAATGGTATTGAAACCTTTACTTTGCGTGTACGAGAGACCATATAAAATGCTATCGAAGGTCATAGACTATACACGTATTTGCGACACGTACCGGTTGCGACAAAGCGGAAACCGCGCTGTGACGCGGAAACACGATCGCCGGAACCTCCCAGCGTAACCGCCTTGACACACTCCAATTTTATAAATCTCGAGGTAATTAAAGTGAAATATATTACTTTGGGTAACAAACCGCAACGGCAATGGGCTTCAAAAAACCGGTAACGAGATATCGCTGTATCTATCTACCTGTGCCGATGTCGAAATTCTTGTGCTCCTCCACCGACAGAGAGGATCTCGGAGTATATCGGCGTAGAAATAATGATAAAATACTGATCCAAGTTGTATCATAAATATCGAAGATTATCGGTGGGGTTTTCCCAAACCGTCGAATGTACTTTGATTCACTCTTCTTATATATATTTATAAAATCTGAACATTCTACGAAGTTGGTAAACGTTTATATGATTTTTGATCGGATGAAATTTATCGAGGATCTCATGAGATCGTATCGATTAATTAATGTCGAAATTTCTCCGGTATACTCTATAGGAAACACCGGGAGAATTTTTTTTATTTTTTATTTTTTTTTCGGAGACAAAACACATATTTTTAAAAAATTGGAGATTTCACGCGGTGCTTATGGCATTCTACGGAATTATTTAACATAGTTTGCATTTTAATTCTATAGAGTGCGTTACTCGCTCTTTGGAATCTTCGATTTTTTTTATGCATCTGTTTCGACTTACCGCGGTCTCTTTTAACGCATCTCTAATCATTTAATTTCATCGAAATTGTAAGTCTACAAAATTTGTCGTATCTTTTAAAAAACGGCAATACAGACTCCGTAAACATGAATTAACATGAGCAATCGTTCGTTTAATGAATATATATATGTTCTGAAATTAACTAAATTGACTGTTCGAGTTGCGTTATCCACGCAACTCGATAGTGGTTACAATCTTCGAGCTCTCGACTCGTATACCTGTACGGTGGCATATCGAACTTTATTCGTTTTCTTTGCGCATCTCACGCGCCAATCGAAAAAGCGCTTTCTTATCGAAGAATCACAGCGCTATCGGCATATATACTTGTCGTGAATACACAATTATTATATCTAATCGCTGACCACCAACGTCTGTTCTAACATATATGATGAAAAATATAATTCGACGATAAGACGAATCCACCGACGCTACCCGACACGGCAGGCAATAAAAAAATGTTCGACGGTTTTTTAAACTGTTTACGCGACCGCCGGAACATATGTTCATCTGCCTATTTGTTTCCCACTTAAATACAACGAATTGTTTATTCGCAAGCCGCGAGTGCCCCGGTATTCTTTACAAGAAAAATCGTCTCGATGAACGTTCGCGTTCGCTTCCGGATGCTCGTAAAATAGACTCCTATGACGCAGTCCACGAAGTTGATTACCTTCGATCTTTTTTTTTTTTTTTTTATGCATCGATCAATCTATTACATTCCATTAATGACGCGCACTCGTTCACGATGTTAAAGAGATCGACGAAGGAATTTTCCACATCTAACACGTGATTTGCGAAAGAAAAAATATAAACAAAACCCGCGTCACACAAGAGTATCAGATAAAAAAAAAAAGTAGCAATATAATCGAAATGTCAGATGTTTTCAGATATTGAAACTGATGCTGCGTGGATAACTCGTTAAAATGAAAAATAAATAAATATATACTTCGAACACGTGACGGATAAACGCCCGTCAAAATAAACATATCTTTGTTAGCGATCGCTTCGAGGAAAAATATTCATTCGCGTTACACATTTTCGACCGAATCGCCGAAGGACGCTAATTTCGAAAAGATAAAGTGCGCGCGGTATTAGCGATGCAACGGTGGAACTAACATTGGCGACAAAATAGGCGGTTAATAGTCGAAAGTGACATTGAATGTACTGATTGCGGTTGCACTCGGTTGGTGCGTCGCTTTCGACCGAAACTATCGCGAAACCAATATCCCGCCACTGTTTACAATAAAAAAAAAAAAAACGCGGATGCGGATATAACGTCAATCTCTTCGCAAATATACCTGAATAAATAATAGCGGAAAAGTAAACGCAAGAAATTTCAAACTTTTTGCATATATCGATCAACAATTTTCGTATTCGATATCGCAGACTCAATTATAATGATGCAATATCGAAATAACGAGTAATATTTGTACGTACGTGTATTTTTATTTTGTCCGCAAAATACGTGTTTTTCTGAAGATTCTTTCAACGATGCGCAAGTAGTTATGCGTATGCAGTCGGATGGTTCTTTGGACGGCTTTGTTGTAAATTTGTTTCACTAGTGGTCGTTAAACGACTGTTGAGGAACACGCGGAAAAGTCTTTTAACGTCGTATTATCGAGACAAACGATACGCGCAGCTTCCACTGATGCGAAAATAATTGGTTGCCGACGATCTTCTTTTTTTGTTTGTTGCAATCTTCTCTTCCAGTCGACGCGAACGGTACTTAAATGAGCACCAGAATTCGTGAGTCAATTAAACAAAAAAGTAACGTTTTACACTAAAAAATGTTTCCGTAAAAAAAAAAAATATATCGACGTTTTTTTCCGTGATATCTTTCGATAAAATCGTCACAATTTTAATTTACGTTTGTGTAACGATTATTATAATGCATTCGCGGCGGTAAAAAAAATTATAAGAAATTATATTAATTCAGAGTATCGAACTTCGACGGTTTGTCGTTGTGCGATGAGGTTTTTAGGTTTTTTTTTGTTCGTGTTTAAAGTTAATAATAGTCGAAAAAGAATTTTTAAAAATTAATTAATGAGTTCCGACGCGTGTTAAAGTCGACGCGACGGATCCGATCTGTCCGAATTTCGTGTGTGTTACCGGCGCGAAATTGCGGGCCCGCGACACCGGGGTACACTGGTCAAGTCTCGTCGCTCGTAGCCGGGAATATATATACCGATAGGAATGCACGTGAGTATCGCGGGTAAGTCATCGCGACGTTGAAGAAGGAGACAAATCAATGGGTGATGGTGGAGGGGGATAGGTGATTCTCGCACGGCGCGTCCTCGTAAAAAAGCTCTCTTGTCCGAAATTTAGCTTCGTGTAGCAAGTACCGTGGCGTCGATTGATTATCGCTCACTAATCTCTTCCTATCAAAAATCACGCAACAGATATCCGAGAAAACCACAACTCAGTATCGAAGATTTTTGTAACTCAACGGAAACACGTTTAACGCAACGGAGTTAAACTACACGCACTGGTCAATTTTTCTTTTATATGACATATTTTTTTTATTTAATTTTTTTTATTACGGTTTCGATGACCAGAAAAATCTGGAAAATCGGACGAAACTTGATTAATAATTGTAAATTAATCACTTTGACACGAACATCGTTGAAAGTTTTTTTTTTTATTTTTCCTTTTCGATTTCATCGAATTCTTCCGGAAATTTTTCTATATCGGAGTTCTACAATTGGCACGTTTACTCGTGGGATTTTGTTCAACAAATTCCACGGGTATTGCGCACAGACCGAGTCCTCGACGCACTGAGAGGTACGACTCGCGACCGTGTAAAACTCGTACGTTGTATTATACTCGATATATAATCGAGGAGAGTAAACGTCGTAAAGTGGCTGTACCGATTATCTCCTGTTACGCATTCGTGCACGAGCTCTCCCCGTATATCGGTGATGCCTCTCCCTTTCTCTCGAATCCTTTCTCCCTCCTTTGGGGGCACAGATTGTGTTTTTTTTTTCCTTTTCATTTGTTCGATTATCGTTTACGTAGACGAGACTCAACCGGCTGTGTTTCCGATGTCCCCTTTCACTTGTTCGATGTTTTAAGGCTGTTAAGCACGTGGTGAGTAGGGATACTCTCCGGTGTGTCGTAACGGGAATAGATGGCAAAGAGAGTTCGCAAAAAGCAAGAAATTCTCCACCCGAGAACCTCCGCAATAGGGAAGGAAATTCCTCTGAATTTCATTCCTACATCCGTAGCTCAATCGCATTGCAAAAGTCGTCGTAAACTTCGCTCAATCGAAAAAAAAAAAAAAAAAAAAAATCAGCATATCTCTGCCTCGGGTTTGCGTGTACCGGCAAAACTCTTCGCTATGTCTCGCAGATTCTCTGAAGCTCCGAAAATCTAATAAAAAAAAAATCATTTTACCGATCAATCTTTGCGAAGCGAAATTTAAGAAATTTTTCTAATTTACGGAATTTCGAATATGGGATTATATTACATTATTCGCGGACTGAAAAATATTATATTATTATCACACGAGGGACAGCAATTTTTTTTTTCACGTACCAGGAGCAGTAACCAAATTGCGATGATTATTAGGTTCTTGAAAAGTCGACAGCAATACGACAGTCGATCTTTGCGATCGTACCACTTAGTACTGAGTTCGATTAGCACGGGAATCAACAATGCTACAGTCGTTATACTTATCGCTGCGAAAAGTCCCAATAGCGGTGCCATCTGTGGTATCGCCACGGCGAGAAGAGCTGATGAAAAAAAAAGTTTCCACTTGTGCACATAGAAAATCACACGTTTTTTTTTTTTACCACATACGAATGTGAAAAACTTGGCGTTTTTGATCGTTGCGATGTTTCGGCAAAAAATATATTTTTTTTAACTTGTTTGCCGTGATATTGAATCGACCGGATGCCATTAATGTGTTTAACTACTATACGCCAGACGCGTGTAATACAGCAATAAATCGCACAAAACTAATAGACTAAAAAAACTACGTGAGTGTCTCGGATGCCTTAGACCCGTATGTAGTTTTAGAGTGTTGAAATTGATAATTCATAAAGTTTCACGAGGAAACTTTTTAGATTCTCGTACTGGAAGCAACGACACCGCCGATACGGAAAAACATCTCGTAGTGATGATCTTTATGGATTTTCGGCGCGATCAGCGGCCAAAGTATAGTAACGGGAACGTAGTACTGCAGGCCGTAGGTAAAGATGACCGATACTGTGATGGCGATTTTTACGAGTTGCGCTAAACTAAAATAATCAATTTAATTTTCATCATTTATAAAAAAAAAAAAAAAAATTGTACCATTGAAAACTTTACATTGATCTTTGAAAAGCGGCGAAAAAAAGCTTTCAAACCAATTAACTCTCTAAATAGAGCATTTAATTTGCTGCGAAAGATAATTACTCGCCAATCGGCAAGCCTCAGAAAAAACGAGTATTTTTGGTTTGCGAAATGTCTCGAAGTAATTTTTCTTCAGTTTGAGAGAAAATAATTCGACATGCTGTGTAATGTTTTTGTTATCGAGATGAAATGGTTTAAACGGGCGTTGATATATCTTTACGAAGCGGATATGGTTTGACGCGCGTAAGATTGATTTTCTCACATTATAGCGACAAGTCGAATCGATCTGACGATAAATTAGATTACGATAAATTTACTATTTTTTTTTCCTCCGATCGCGACAAAGACGAATGTTGAAGGAAATAATGAAAAGTGTTTTTCATTTTTTTTATTATCCGAATTTAGGTAACGGAAATAATCGTATTGATTGTATGATGACATGCCGAATAAAACGAATAGATTAATGCGGCGCCTATATATATATATCTATCGTAAAGAACGGACGAACACTTACGTATCGTCGAGAGGCAAATTCTTGATGACCGTGTCGCACGCATCGATGTACTTGTTGTATCCTAAGAATCCGAAGGCTATGTAGATAAAAATGTTTATTGTCATACTTATTGCCAATATGATCGGCATGCGTCGTGGATTTTTCATTGTGTTCTCAAGCGGCATTATGACCGACATGTTGTGAACGGCGAACAGAAAGATGCTGCAGTAGATCGGTAACGACATGATTCCTTCATACATCGCGAGTCTTCCGGGATCGGGAAGATCGACAAAGAGATAGCGAAGGGTGACGAAAAAGCCGAAACCGAGAAATAACGCGCCGATAACGGAGAATGGCACGAGATGCTTGAAATCCGGTACCATCGCGAGACCACAGTAAACGGGAAAGAATATAACGACGTAGACTCGGACGTCGAGAGATATACCGGATAGATGTTCGATCACCTATCGATATCGATCGTATTAACATCGTGTTTTTTTTTTTCTTTCGTAATTAATTATTAAAAATCAGCGAAAAAAAGAAAGTGACCTCGAATGAGGCATTTAATGCATCGTCATTATTTCTTTGTTCTTAAGTCAACGAGAATGAGAATATAAAATTCCGCGCTGACGTGATTTTCGTCTCAAGTGTTCGATTCATCGAGACGAATGACAAAAAAGAAAAGTCGAAGAAAGCAAAAAAACAAAGTCCTCCATGGAAAAAAAACGAAAGAAAAAGAACTTTAACCACATCGATGATCGACTCACTTGCTGGCTCGAGGTGGCGACGTAAAGTGCGTATATTACAGTAGTTTCGTATTGAACGAAGCAGACAAACACATTGACGATGACGTTAAACGCGCCGGCGTACTTTCGAATCCACTCGGGTCCCACCTGAAACGAGGCCCCTGCAGTCTCCGCGAAATTCAGCATTGGTCGTCTCGTACGTTTGCAGAGGATCTGAGCGCACTGCACCTGCGAGATGCAAGGAAAACTCGTTTTTTTTTAAACGGCAGTCTTAAGGCCCGAGAGTCACGAGGACTTACGGTGGCCCCCCAAAGTGTTCCCGTCGTTTCTGTACGATATAATCGAAGGGCGGGCAGCATATATGTTGCCCCGAGGCGAGTCAAAGGCGTCCGAATATTCAGCACCGCTGGTCGATGATCTTTCGAATTATTAATCGGATCGTCAACAAGCATTTTTCGCTGAGTTTTGGCGAAAAGGCGCGTACGATCGAGTATTTCGTCGTAAAATGACGATGGAGAGGATACCGGGGTCAGTTGAAACAGAATAAATTGTAATAAACGCTATTTTAAAAATACGAAGTTTCGTGCAGTGCATATTGCACTCTGAGGAATCACGTGCCATAGTTTGCACTCTTTATAGAGTGCCATACGCGTTGCGTGAAATCTTTAATTTTTTTACACTGCGTGTGTTTCGATTACCTCCGGTCTCCGCAAATTTTCGTATAAAAAACTAAAAATACAATCGTAAACACGAGTTCATTAATGAATTGAAACTCTTAATAACTGTTAGCATAGCCTTAAGATATCAATATCGCGTGACGCTGGATTTCCCGGAGAAAAAAAAATATATAGATGCATATGGATTGCAACGATTAATCGATCAAATCTGTTTTTGTGCCGATTGATCCTCCGGGATTAATTGATCGGATATCCACGAGACAAGGACAAGGAGGACGATGACGGCGAAAACGTCGCGATACCGTAACTCGAATCAATATTGATATGTCATTGGGAGAGGCAAACGAGATAAAGTGTTGACAATTTTCCGTGAGTACTAATTCTTTCTCTCGTTCGCCGTTTTTAAAATTTAATACGAACTCTTCAATGGATGGAGGGAGGAGAGGGGAGGGGGGTGGAGACTACGATAACAAAGTTTAGCTTAACCCCCGATGTTGCAACTTACCGTCAGTATGGCGGTGTGACAGCTTATCAAACCGATGACGACACTGCACATGATCGCAGATGCATATCCCGTGCGTCTGAAGGCGTGAGGCAAAAAAAGTATTCCGCTACCAATCGAAGCCTTCAGCAAGTGCATAAACACCGCAAAGTCTCTGTCCGAACGAAGGATAAAATGAGGATAAAGAACGGAAGGAAAAAAAAATGCAATGTTTAAATATTTCATATCGTAGTGAGCGCGTGTTCCGCGATAGATTGGAACTCGCGGTTCGCGTGTATACGGGCGGCGGACGATAATTCAATTTTTTGCATCTGTCACAACAAAAGCGGGCGTCATGCTGGTGCATCGACAGTTAAAAGAACAAATATAAATAAATTGTGTCGAAGACAACGATCATTCTATAGAAAATTATTTTTTTTCTGACATTTTTTTCTTCGATACCGCATTCCGTATTATTGCGTTCGCGTCTCAGGATTTACGCGATCAAATTTTTTACGCTCTTCGAATTCACGTTAATTAGAAATAATTCAGTGTTGCAATTTTGAAGGTAACTTCAGTGTTAACCGATACGATATATTCTATCTGAAATCTTACGTATTCCTTTGGCTCGATGAACGATCAGCGAAGGGATCGTATTCATCGTGCACTTGTCCTCCATCGTTCGTTGCAACGTCCTCGCCCTTCGATTTTTTCACGATTCTCGGTCTTTCCGCCTTTCTCTCATTTCTCGAGGCAACGCTTCGCGGATAAGTAACATGCGAAGAAAACGTGTTAACGACGCGCGGGGGAGCGGAGGCTATCGTTCAATCTTAAGGAAGAGTGATCGCCGGCGATTTGCTTATACTTCTCATCCATGTCACGCAGGCAACGCGCGCGCCTTTACGATCGAAAGGCCAAGCGCCGCGAGGTCTCTCTTTCAGGAGGAAGATCCGGCCGCAGGGTTTCGGATGATTTCCGTTCTTCAACAACGACGAGCGCCGATGCCCCCGTAGCCCCACACTGCGTTTCTGCGGCTACCGAGGATTACGAGGACTCTAATTACCGGTGGAATAATCGCTGACTCGCCATCTCTCCTTGTCTCGTCGCTGTTGACGTCACCTTAAACGGCGGATAGGCAATTTTCGCGAAACTACCGAAACTGTTGTTTCAAACGTCCGAATGTCTTTTACGCCCGAGAGGATAGACGTTGAAGGTTAACGGATAAACTCAACGACAGAATTTCACTCTCGAAAAAAATCTGTAGATCGTCATTTTTTTTAATCGCAAGATTATTACTCCTGATTATTAATTTAGTCAACGACCAAAGATGCGCAGAATCAAGTAAAGAAGAATTTCAAAGACTTCCCGATGGGATAAAATTTTGAAAAAAATCAATTATACAGAAGGTAAGAACATTAATTTAGCATAACAATAATTCCAAAAAGTTGTTAACAAATTAATTAAAAAAATATTACGCCAACGGACAAGCCACGGACGGAAAAATGCAGAGAATTATTACAAGTATGTGGAAATTCCGCGGAATAAACATGGAGAATAAAAAAAATAATAATAATAACGAATAAGACTTGCCACGAGATCGGTACGGGATGATCGCGATTTTCGTCACCGACGAAAGATGTGAAATTGATCAATTTTGAAATTCGAGTTTAAAGCGTGAAATTAGTTCGTTAGTTATTATTTTCGGAAAAATGTAAACCCTTCTGAGTCACGAAAAATTCCGTGGAAAAAACATAGAAAAAATGTATACATAATAACGAATAAGGCTCGCCACGAGTTCGGTACGGGCTGATTGCGGCAATTGCAAAAACGTACTTGACCCCAAACCCATATGCTTGCGACTGCGAGCCTTGATCGATATGACACGAACGGCCGCGACACGCTTCCGAGTCACCGACAGCCACGAGAGAGGAGAGGTGCACTCGACTCGATCATCGAGCGTTCGTTTATCTGTATGCGTTGAAACTCTCGGAATCGATGACGATGACCCGCGCGCAAAGCTTGAAGGATTAGCGGAAGAAATCAAGAAGGAAGCGCGACTTCGGGATCGTGACATTGTAGTGAATTATTATTATATCATTAACAACGTGGCGACGTGTTTCAAGGGCTCCAAACGGCTTAAACACCGATAAACAAAAAACATAATTTCTTCGTCTATAACGCGAATTTTCATGGAATATATTGAGGAGTACATACAATAAGCGGCGCATTCAGAAATCTACGAAATTCTTTCAGTAAGAACAGTTTATTTGCCTTATCAATTTTTGAGAAGAAAAGAGTGACGATTTTTCATATTTTCACATACTTTGCCTTTCGATGAAATTATTGGGAAAATCGAGGCGCTTATCTTTTACGCGAAAAAATGTACGAAATAGCGTACGCGGTGGAGTTTTTAAATAGTTTTTTTTTTGTTTTCGAGTTGTTATAGAGGGATGAAAAATGTAAAAATTCGTGATAAGATGATGTTGTATTTTTTTTCAAGTTTAATCGTAGAGTTCAACAAAGAAGTGTGTTAAAACAACCGAATCTTGTGAATAAGAATCTATTTTTATCGACAAGAATGTAACTATATAAATAAAATTATATTTCTTCACGCAGATAAACATATATTCTTATCCGTTTATTCTTATTTTTATTCTCCAGTTTTTTGAGTGTATAAATCGAAAATGCGAGATAATTTATTCGTCAATTGAATATATCAAAACTTACACTTGTTGCGATATTGACAAAAAAAAACGAATTTTTTTTCTTACGCCCACTGCTCACTTCGATAAGTTTACGATTCACCGTCACAATCAGTTTTATCAGTTTTACAATCGATTGTAGACTACAGTAGGCATTCTTTTCTCCTTATCTGGAGTCTTAAATATCGATGATTACGCGAAAATTAAGAGATGAAAACTGTGAATAGCCGATTATTCACGCGACAATTTTTAATCAATAGAAAACTAATAGTTCTTTTTATCTCCTATGACTTGCATTGTGAACACACAGACAAAATTATTACTAAACCAATGTTTTACCCACCGAATTTAGCATCTTATCCTCGCGTAGATATTCTCTTTTGACGTGCGATAGAATGTCTGTACAAAAATTCTATCGAAGATAAATGACTTATGTGAAATGATTAATCTGCGCGGGACTCGGGAGAGAAAAAAAAAAAAAATTTCGATACAAGATAAGCGGTGAAGCGGATAATTTCATAAAAATTTCACGTAGCCATGAGATATCGACCTTCGATCTTAACTAATGGTTATCGTCCAGTTGTCTCGAGAGGCACCTCTCGGCACGTGCGAGAAAATTTTTCATCGAATTGTTTTCAACGGAATTCGTTGAGTTTTGATTGAAAATTGTATCACAGTGAGTAACACAATCTTATCGTTCGAATATGTAGGCTAAGAATTTACGTCACGAAGACGCAACGATCGCACTAACGAAAGCGTGTAATCTTGTAAATATACACAGATAAAACGCGAGCGGGGAGACGGGGATCGTTGATTGAATTAGTATGAAAGCAGCCGACACGTGGTTCTCGAAAAGGCTCGATGTGTAATATCGCGATTTTTGAGTATCAATTATCACCGATCCAATTAGGCTTCTTGTTTCGTCTGAAAAACATTGTTTTTTATTTTATTTTTGCTTGTAAATATTTTTTTTTTAAATCAGAAACGCGGTGAACATTCGAGTCAAGGATAGTAACGTCGTCACGGATCGATCGCGACGCGATCCTTGTATCGTCAACGATTCGTATGGCGACGGTGGCCGATCGAGTGACTTCACGTGAACGGTAACTGGTTACGATAACATAAGATAGCATCTTACCGGGTATGGAGCTGCGTGCACTTAGCGCACATAATTTTTCCACTCACGTTTCGAGAAACAAAGTCTGAGGACAAGTGGTCCTTTACAGACCGATAACACGACTGGTTGTTTATTGATCGATGTTATTTTTTTTTTTGCATTATCATTTCTCGAAAAGATTTTTTTTTTTGCATTGACATGCGTCTCATAATTTTTAATTAAATGTTACAACATCTATGAAACGGTTAAAACGACAAGAAATTTTTATGTTGATGAAAATAAAATCGATGGAAATAATAGCTAATGTCGGATGAAATAATTAAAATAAAGAATATCGAGATATATACGTAATTTCATTTTATTAATCTTATCACGTTATCGCGCATTCGTTACATATAATGTATTTACATTAACGACTATTTAAATATTTTTTATTCTTCACGACGTCATTCAACTTATTTACAAGAAATCTTTTCGATTTTCGTCTACACGTGTGGGGGATGTGTTGTGTATATTCGTGTCGAGGGTACAATTTGTTTATTTTCTTCCCCTCTTTCGTTTTCTTTTATCGATACAATAATAATCGTACGTTGATAAAATGTCTTTTTCATTCGTATCAGACATTGCAATATACTATTTGTATACTATAATATAATAATACGACGGCCCCTGAACGTCGAAGAAGGAAGCTGCTACGCCGGGGCTGCATTTGCATCACTTTTTTCTTTTTTTTTTGTTGTTGTTTTGTTACTCGACGTTTTTAGTCGCAATGTTTTAGCGTATAAAAATAATAGCCTCCAGTAGTCGGCGACCGACAGCCCGCTTCAGGGGCACCAAAGTCCACCGGCTGCACGGAATAATTATAGTATCTGAGCACTTCGTTTTTTTTTTCTTTGCGTCTCATACGGCCTTTTATTATTTTTTTGAGTTTAATTCTTGTATTTTTCATGGATTATCCGTAACAAACGACTGATGAGGTGAAAGAAACGATTAAAAAAATAATAAAAAAAAAAAACGAAAGCTACAAAACCGCAGAGCCATCGCCACTATGATTGGCTTTTTCGGTGCAGTTACCACATCGTTTCAACATTATTCAGACAATAACGCAATAAGTAATGTCCTGTTCAGTCCTATTATCTTATCTACGTTAATCACAAATTAGTGACGACGCGTATCGCGAAAGCGACGAGACCTGAGTTCGAGTTGCGAATTATCGTCTCGTTAGCGCCGTATTCTTTGCTTCGCGGACTTTCTTCGGATGTGACCCATTTTCAGCGATTGCAAAACTCGTTCGACCGGTAAAACGTAATTTTCTAACGACTTGTAAACCAAAAAAAAAAATATATATATATATGAAAAATTTTCTTACTATGTTACAAAGACGATTTCGAGTAAAATGACTACTCAATCAATTTGCAGTTTGCCAAACGTAAAAAAAAATCGACCGATTAGAGACAAATAAACTGTATTTTCGTGTTTTTAACTGTTTGCTTTCCGATCAAATTTTCTCGCGTCGAACTGAGATCGCGTCGAGCGCCTACACGAGTCCAATATTTACAACTAAATCACAGCATCGTCTCTGTGATAAATTCATCATTGTCATTGTTTTATTCTCTTTTCATTCATTGTTTCAGTTTTTTTTTTTTATATAATGAATACGATAAATTGGTTGCAGCAAGGAACTGTGTAGTACATAGTGTGTTCTCCGAGTCATTTCGAGTTTTATACAAAAAAAAAACAATAACTTTTTGTCTAACGAACGCGAATATCGTTCTCGAAAATAAAAAGACGTGACTACGAACTGATTACTCTCACTTTTCTTTTTTTTTCTTTCGTTTTTATTCTCGAGGTAAAATTTTTCACGTTAGTTGATCTCCGACGCAAACTAATAGGACTGAGCGATCGTAACATTCATATCGTTACAATCGCTCATTGATATGTACAATATTCAGAAATAAACTTGTAAAATCATTCGCAATGCTGGATATTCGATCGATTCTCATTGTTTTTCGCTCATTTCTTTTTCTCGTGTTTACATATTTAAAAAAACGCATCATGTATCCAGAATCACACGGGCCGACGATTTAAATTCAAAGTAAACTGTCGTAGCAACGACAAGGAATAAATAATAATAAAAAAAAAACATATAGTATAATCACAACGCGAGTATATTACGCAAGAAAAAAAAAATGCTCATCTCGGAATGCAGCATCGAAACATTTGAAATTAGCGACGTGGAATGATATCACCCCTTTCATACGACTGTTGTTCCATCTGTTTCCACCGGTCGAATTTTCTTATTTTTAACAAAATAATAATAATAACAATGATAATAGTAAAATAAAGAGATAAATAGCTTCCGGCGAGTATTGCGACGAACGAAGTGATCGAAATCTTCGAGATTTCTTTCACCGACATTCTTACGCTTTGACTCCGCGACGATACATCGTTGAATTAAACCAACAGATGGGACACAGCCTGATTGATATAAAAAATAACAATGATAATAATAATAATATAAATGTACTCGTAGAACTAAAGTACTAAACACAATGGTTATTATTCGTGGGATGCGGTGATATTGTAATGTCGTTCGGTAATACAAAATATGAATTTTTTTTGTTACGATTACCGATTATGTCTCAAGTAATTCGCAGTTTGCGAGACAAACTGATTCTTGACGATTAAGCTGTTGCTTTTGATAGAAGATTAAGGAGAATCGAATGTCAGAACGGTATCTATAATTGGCTAAATAAATCGTAAATTCCTCGAAAAAAAAAAAAAAAAAAAACGAATTGTTCTCTTTAAAGATGTTCAATGACTTTATCAAAGGCGCGATATTTGTATAGTGAATTTTACATGATTCTAAATCTGATTATTTCGACAACTGAAGATAAGATCATCTCTCCGAAATTTCTTTGAAAATAAAAGCTTTAGCACTATACATATTATGAATAAAATCCGACGTAAAAAACTCCTTAAGTTAACACGTTGAAATTATTCATTGGAGAAACAAAAATAATCAAATTGCAGAAGAAAAATGAAAATCGTTAAAACGCCAGCGCCACTATTTCGAATTCGCGAAATAATCGATACTCTTAGCTTATTTTTTGTTTCATTTCATTCACACGATTCATCGATTCGTCGCTATCATCAACTATCGAATTAAACTGTTTTTTTTTTTATTTATTTTTTTTTAGTTTCTTAGCCTTCGCTGGAAATGGGATGACACTCGAGCGAATCGCATTCGGCTAATGCCTCGCCGCGTCGCAATGGAAATTCGTCGGTCATAAGACTCTCCGCTGCCATTGCGGTGGAATTGATGCTGTCGAAGTATCGCGAAGGCCAAGCGGAATTTGGCCGGAAGCGTCGTGTCGGTGATCCAAGAATGAATTCGACGCGCGTCGATCCGGTTGCCGATGTTGTTTCTTGATTCAGTGAATCCGGATAAAGCGACGATTCGCTGTGACGAAAACTGCTGCTCGACGAGCACCAAGAACTCGGTGGATCGGTCATGAAACCCTGAAAAATTCATTGTAATATACGTTAATACAACGATCCAAATTATCAGTTATTTTAACCGTTGCAATAATAAAATATTTTTTATACGCGATAAGTTAAATCCCCTCTCATCCCTCCCCTCACGATCGCTTTTGAAAAAAAAAATGTTCTCGATGATTGAACGCAGTCGGTATCCATTTGATCACTTCGAGATGTATTCACAACAATGTAATCCATCGATTGATAAGTATTATATATCTTTTTGACAATGCAATTCGTCAATATTAATGCGATTTATAAAATGCATCCGAGAAATATTCGATAAGAATTGTATTCTCACGATCTCGAAAGATACCGAATAGAAATATCTGAATTATTCTTTAATTTCGCGATGAAAAAAAAAAAAAAAAAAAAAAAAAAAAAAAAATGCGCCTCGGAGATTACAAACTATACAGAGACCTCATTCAAACGAGTGATTCCATGAAAACAAAAAAAAAATAATAATACCAATTTTGTTTTTTTTTTTTTTTTTTTTTCAACGATTACTTACAATTAATCGTCACGCGGCGAGCGTCTCGATACAAAAAGTGTCAAATGGATTCAACGCGATCGAAAATTATCCTGTAAATCAGGGTGTTTTCAATTTTAATTAATTTTTTTTTTTTAGTTGTAGAGAGCCCCGGACGCGGGATGGGCGGCGAACCGCAGGCCAAGCAGGTAAGCGTGTGGTCGATTGGATCGCGTTATTATTAATTATACACATTTGTAATTCTCGTTTCTATGTCCGCATATATATATATTCATATATATACGTCAGGCAAAATATAGGGATTGGCAAAGAAACGAAAAAAATTTGCGCAAATCATATAGAGCGAACCAATGAATAATCAACGTTTGAATAGAAGAAAAAAAAAAAAAAAGAATAAAAATAAGAAAAAAAAACGAACGAAAGAACGAAACGTACATCTAGTGGCAGTTTGCTTGGTGGAGCGTGAGAGTTCGCAATATAGTATAGTATAGTACACGTAACTTGTGCGATCATAAATATTGGAAGTAGTGAATGTGTATGTGTGCCGGTAAAAGTGTATGATAAACAAACGTAATAATATGCATAGTTTCGAGACAACACAGGCAACTCACGCATATAACAGTCGAATGAACGAAGTCGTGTCGAAGGAAAAAAAAAAAAAGAAAAGATAAAGATCCACCCGGTCGCTTCGGGTACCGTTAATGATTTACGAGGATTCGTGTCGTCCTTGTGAAGGAATAGAAAAGACGATGAGAGAAATCGTGATGTTTGGATATACAAATTAGCCCCTCACGCGATCGTGTTAAACGCGCATGCAATATAACTCGTGACATCTCCGAGATCGTAGAAACCAAATAGATTTTCCCTAAACGTGCGTCTTTTAGAAATCACAAATTGTACTGTTTGTCTCATCGTTTGCAACGGTGTCTCGGCGTTCGATCGTGTAAAACATTTTTTTTTTTTTTAATATAACATTCTCCGTCTATGCAATGAGTTCGCACACCAAGTTTTAGCTAAGAATGGAATGTAAAGAACCCGCCATCCCTTTAGAATCGAATTATATAAAAAAAAAAAAAGAATAGGAGAGTCAACGAGCGAAGTGAAAAATCGTTGAAAAGATGATTTATAGTAAATGGAGGCGTATGTTGTTCGTGCCGAACTATAATATGGTGAAACTTCGTCGTTTTCGATCGAAGGAAAAACCTTACCGCATCTACTGATTCGAATAATCCTTCCGTTCATCGTTCGTTACCCGCGTGCGCCGTGCATACATGCGTAATAAATGATAATAAAAAAATAAATAAAAGAGTACGTATTCCAGGATGGGTACTACCGCACTACTGGTGTGGAAGGATCGAATGTTTGGTGTCTACAGGTGGGCCACAGGGCCGCTCACAGCTCTCGCACCACATCCAAAAAGTGAAGAAGCTTTTGAAGCAAATGATAAATAAAAGAAGCATAACTTACGAGAGACCGACGGACGCGAGAAGGGGCCATTTTCGTATTGGACGGCCGGGGGACGGGCCTCGAACGCACGCTCGCCTGCGCTCCAGATCAGACTTTTCGGTAGTAGTAGTAGTGGTAGTAGTGGTAATAATAGTAGTAGTAGTAGTAGTGAAATTGGATGATCGGTCGTTTGACGATTCACGTGAAATCGAACTTAACGCGTTCAATAATCAATCAAAAGAATAAATCGACGTTCGTTTGTGGATCAGTAGATCGGATGCGAATAAAAGGGACAAATGAGACGATAAATATAGATGATAAACGGACGGAGGACGAAGTCTGTGCTGTGGTAGTAGAAAAAACGTTGGAAACTAAGACGAGGGACAGAGTATGCGGATGTGTGAACCGTTGTAGTTAATGACGGTCGGTACGACACTTGGAATTAATACCATAGTAATAGTAGTATAAAAAGTTTTACCGACTAGTAAAGTTATAGTGTCGATTGAGAGTATATGAAATCGCGATACTCGTGTACTACCAGTGTACGAGATTTTTTTCTTTTGTGTTGAAGAGACGTTAGTAATTGAGACACGCGAATTACAGCCGAAACAAAAACCACCACTGGCGTTCAAATTCAGTCTTTAACTGCTTTTTTTTACGTTAATTTGCTCGATATCACAAAATCTACTGCTCGTGGTTAGGTTAACGGGAAAGAAAGTTTTTTTCGTGCGCCAAATTAAGTCAATTTTTTTTTTTTTTTCGATTAAATAGCCTTAACAAATATTCGCAGTAATGAAAGTTGGTTTGTCGCTAACATTTCAACTCAAATGTGTTATGAAAATTGATTTTTTTGTAATGCTTTCCGCGTTAAAGAGAGTTTCATGGATATCAGAGAAAGAAACGCATTTTATTCTTCTTCTTTGTTAAATGAGGAAATCAAATGTGAAATCCTCTTCGACTAATCGTTCGTTTCATCTTCAAAAAAAATCTCCAAATTCCAATATAAAAAATAGCAGTAGAAGTTCCATTTATTTTTCTTAATAGGAAATATAAAAAAATATTATACTGGAAAAATGGAATTTCTTTTATATTTTTTTTTAGTCGTAAGACCCGAGGAACTTTCAAACATCTCGATCGACATTCGACCGCGAGGAATCTTTTATACAATGTTTATTACCGAAAGAATGAAAAGTAACTAATAACTCAAAAGCGTTTCGTTTATCTAAAATCGATGGACTCTCAAGTCAATAATACCGAATAATAAAAAATAAATTCAATTGTTATCTTAATAATAAAAAAAAAAAACAATTTACGATCAGCAAAACTCAAATGTTCGCCGCAAAAAATTATAGAACGCCAGTGGTGAGTAATCGAAAACGGTGATTCCGCTCGCCTATTAGTAACAGCATTAACCGGGACAGAGATAAAGAGAGCGAAAGATAGTGAAATAGCCGTTGAGAAAGTCGTGAAACGAAAAGATGTTATTTTTGGCTATGGTGACCCGTCGTGTAACATACAAGACAAGGAATCATTCTTCTTGAATTCGATAGCGAACTCCATTGATAATAAATCAAGAAATTTCGGTAAAACAAAGATAATAGTTTGTCCCGAAATTTTTCCAGAGTCGAAAGTTTGTAAAAATCGGTTAATGCGCGTCATGGATCGGGTCCCGAGGTATCGTCACGGGTCCGTTTAAAGAACGGCTACTTCATCCAGCTGCTCCAGAAGGAGAGCTTCGGTGGTCGTACCTTTCCGGTATCGGTATCGACGGACACTCTTGCGAGGCTCTGGGAACGTCTAGCAGGAGCGGGTGGTCGACGGGGCGGTGTGCCCGGTGGTGGGATTGTGTTATTATTACACGTATTGTTGCTCGATTCGAGCGAATCACGAGCGCGCGAAAACGACGATGATTTGTTGAGCGAATCGCGATTCGAATTGTTGTTACGCGGCAATGAACGATTAAGAGATTCTCTGCTCGCCTCCTTTCCACCGATTTTCTGAAGGCTCTGCTTGTTCAACGATTCCCGACTGGAATCCCTGGCGGTTCCTCTCGACAGTGACGATTTAGTAGTTCCCGTGTTACTGTCGCGACTGGAGTCTCTCGGTGGTCTTGTGGTCAGCGATTTTAGCGACGATTTCAGTGATTCTCGACTGTCGTTTTTGTTTCCGGATCCCGGTGGCTTTGGCGCTGTGGCTTTTGTACACGTGCCGGGCAATGGTATTCGACTAGGAGGGCGCCTTCGCGGCGAGGGCTTTACTTCGGCGGCTTGATGATGATCTCGCGCCGATTCCGTACTGCTGCCGGGTTCCAGACAACTTGGTTCGCATCTCGGCTCCGATTCCGGTTCTCCGTCGGGATCCGCTTCCGTTGGGGGCCTTTGTTGTAGTCTCTCCAATACTCGTACACGAGCTCTGGTACCTTCCAACTCGATATTTCTCTCCTCCAGCTGTAAAAGTATGGAAGATCATTATTATTAGAAGCAGAGAGCAGGGAGCATTTTTGCGTTATGTTTATGTACTGTTTTTTGAAACTGCGCATTTGGGCGCAACGCGAATAGCTTCAATGTCGATAAATCGAAGGCGAGTAACTCGATTGATTATCAGAAACTCATTTAATTAGATTACAGAATTCTCAGTTCGTTTCGAGAATTTGAAAAATGTCCCAATCAAAAGAGTACCAAATTTAAAAATGTAAAAATGAAACAAATGAGTTTAATAAGATTTAGTTCCTGGAAACCGGAAATACATGCGTAATAACACTTCAGTACAATTCGTTCGGCTGCAAAGTGCGATGAAAAAAAAATTCTAAAAAAATTGTAAAATATCCTTGAAGCGTTGTTTTTTTCTGAAGTTTCAAAGAGAAAATTATTACGCACATCCGCAATTGTTGGTACGAGCAAAAGCAGATAACGACGGACGCGGCTGGGAAAAAGTCAGCAGTACGTGAGGAACTAACAACATTGTAAACGAGTCTCCGGCGCTTTATTCATAAACAAATCTCACCTGAAATCTCAGATCGTCGTTTTCCTCTCTCGCTTTGTCAAGCCGCTCCGACAGGGTCTCCGTGCTTTTTTCTACCTCATCTAATCTCTTCTGGAGGCACTGCGAAAAAAAAAAAAAAAAGATTGATTACATTCAACGCTCGAAGATATAAAAAAACATCAATTTCTCGAATTCACTCACCTGATTATGGACGGTAGAGGTAATAAGGTGTCGTTGAAGTTCCAGCGACGAGTGTTCGCGAAGTATAGCCGCTATTTTGACGGTATCGACACTCCCGACATGAGCGACCCGCGTAGGGGATATGAGTACCGAGTCAAGAGCTCCAAGTCTTATTCTTCTCTCGTGAGCAGCAACTTCAGGATCAACGTCGAGTTCCAAAGGTTGTACAGCTCCGTTAGCGAGTACATTCTTCTCTATGGTTCTCGTTCGGAACCTATTCTTGTGAGCTTTACTCGCCGCCGACGACGACGTGGACGATACAACGGTCGCGAATGCCGATGACTTGCTGCTTCTTATATTAAGACCGCCGCCCTTCGGGGACGATATCGGTGTACTTGTCTGCCCCAAGGACGGTGGCTTTCTCTGGGGACCGGGTGTAAGTATCTCGTTTCTTGTCTCCAATACCGAACGCAATCGATCCTCAACACCGTTTCGCACAGCCGCGAGAGCTGCTAATTCCGTTTGTAATTCCTGAGCTCTCGCGCGGCTGGATATCGTTTCGGCTTCGAGTTCAGCGACTTTGTCGAGCAATTGTTCCTTCTCGCGTCTCAGGGCATTCAGCTGCGTCGGATCCTCTTTGATAGTACGTTTATTTTCCGGTTCTCTACGTTTTCTTTCATTTTCAGAATCGTGTACGACATCATCATCGTCGTTCGATTCGGCGTCTTCAGTCTCACCGGTTCTCGTAACATTTTTCACAGCCTCCAGCACATCGCTCGATATACCGAGTTCTTCCGGTGCTACACTCTCCAATCTTCCCTGCAGCGACTCGACCTCTTCTCTCAATCTTATACCCTTTCGATGAATAACATCGAGAAGATTCCACAATTCATCCTCCGCCTCGTCCAGCACCGGTCGCGGACTCGTCGGTCTTGGTATAGCCGTCGATGCGCTATCCTTCGACGATGTTTCCGTACTGAAACCCGAATCCTGAACGGTTGCGCTGTTCTTGCTACCGCCGCTGTGAGAATTGCTCCGACTTCGCGGCAACGATGATGCCGATGATTCGCCCTCTCGCGCGGGCACTCGTCTCCGCACCTTACCGGGTTCCCATTCGCTTATCCTACGCGACGACGGACTCGCCAACGGCAATGGTATGTGCGACGATGATGTCTGCGACGATGACATCACGGATGCCACCGCTGAAGACGTCGACGACGTTGCCATCTTATCCCTGAGCTTTGGGAACGTCTCGATGACGAGGTCCCGAAACTCGAGAAGAGCGCCGACCTCATTCTGCAGCTCTTGTAGGGCGACCAACGATTTTGCCTGCTCGCTGATCAGATAGTGAAAAGGTCCCGGCCTCAGGGGCATACAGTCCATGCCAACGCCTTCGCTCGACACCACACCGCCTTCCGTTGATCCACTGCCGCACTGCTGCAACGGATAATAAAACAAAACACCCGAAATATTAATCAAGTGATTCGAAATAAATATGAATAATAAAGAGATAAATGAGTAACGAGCACTCGCGAACGAGGGAATGAGTAATAGGGGCGCGTAGAGAGTAAGGAAAATCGAGAAGAAAGAGGAGAAGATGAAGAAGCGGAGAGACGAGTTGGCATAAGGTCAGTGAGTCCAGCAGCCGCATCCGGTTGCAATCTCCGATGGAAGGTCAACCAGAAGCGTGTAAAATAAATAAAAATCATCGCTTGCGATCAGAAAACTTCGGACAGGTTGTCTCTTGAAGAAAGAATGTTGACAAATAAATTTAATTCCTAAGATATTTGCATTTATTGATAATTAAACAAAAATTGCCGGAATTTCGATATAATTATAATACATTTTCAGCGCTTTTTTCGAAAATATTTTCATTGACGAATAAATTATCGCGAAATTGGTCATTTTTGGTCTCTGGTTAATTTTTCGGGGATAGGAATACGCGTTTGCGGAGCATTCCGTATAGTCTTGTAAAAAGACGGGTTATTTCACTATAAACTTGTAATTTGTACAAATAAGCGTTACAGTGTTACTTTCACTTTACCGCGATAAAAATAGTTGCATGAGTCATAAGTTTGAAGTACGTAATCGCCACGATAAAACGGTAGGAATCCGTGAGATTTTCATTATACGCGATTAAAGATCCTTGCGATTGTGTTTTGCCCTAAAGATCGAACATTGGCAAAACTATCTTTGATTAATGATTCAGCCGTTGATTGTGTTGCGGAAATTAACGGATTACGGAGTACTATTCAATATTTTGGTCGATAAATTAATTATTGTTGCGCTATTATTAGATACAGTCGGCTATTTGTCTTATAAGGCGAAAAAAAAAAAAAAAAAAAAAAAAACCCAACAAAACACTGCTACTCTCGATCATGACGAACGAAAGTTACTTTGTACATCTTCTCTGTCGGTTTGACAGTTACGAGAACGACGAAGACGTTAACACTCAATGATTCGAGAGTACCGCGAACGATATACGCGCTATACATGAATTACGCTCGACTCGGGAGAGCGCTTCAAGATTCCGAAAGTCTTCCTACCAATTATCCACGGTACATCAACGCCACTAGGTACATCGGCTCCTCGTGTCTGTATATACATAACGTTGTATCGTACGATGCAAGAACGACAAACGCTCCGGTACAACAAACGAAGACGAGAGAGAGAGAGCCGAGAGAGGCAGTGGATATATCGTACTGTGGTGAAATCGCGCGACGAGCGCGTCTCTCAAACGTGAAAATAATTTATGACCGACAATTCAGTATCCATTGTGTCTTTCTTGCCGTTCGCGGCTAAACCCCCCCGGAGAAGACACGGGTGATCGAGTGTACGATAATACGTGTGTAAAACTCGGTGCATTTGACGACACGAATACAGACGTAAATTGCGCATCGCTGCGTAGTTGTACTAACTTTTGAGACGAATTCTTATTTTTCAGACGAGACCGGGGCGCGATGAAACACACTTTCGAAAAATCGAAGTTTTGACACTATGCATATAGCACTCTAAAGAATTAATTACCGCGATTTCAATTCTATACAATACCATACGCATTGCGTGAAATATTTAACTTTTTTTTAATGTAACGGTCTATTGTAATGGTCCATTTTATCCAGTTTTCTCCTTCTGCGCGTACGCAAATACATCTCCATGCAAATTCCAACGATTCGCGAAATTCTCGGCACGCGAGTTAACGCGGAATTACTCACCGGCGTATTCGCGAGTAATTGATTGCTTTCGAAAGCGCGCGCAATTATCCACGCCTTGTTATCGTAGCTATTCATGCATCCTTCGCCTGGTGCATTGGACACACCTGTTCGCGATGCATTGCGCACAACCAAACACTAGTAGCCGAATTATTTCGTTGTGCGTAACGCCCAACGGGAAAAGGCAAATCGATCGAACCTCGAAGAGAGAGCGAACAAATGTGTAAGTGATGTAAGAGACGCGTCGGTTGCGTGAAAAGAAATCGGCGAATTGAGTTTTTTTTTTTCAAATCGGCATTTTTAATTTTATTAAATAACGTGTAACTTTTATAATTTTTACTACATAAATATTGCGCTTTATCAGACACATCTTCCTTACATCCTAACGTTTCGATTTCTCTACAATTAAACATGAAAATATTAATTTTTTACAAAGTTATGCAATGATGAAGACATCGGGTCTCCCTGATCCATGGGTGGCGGTAAAGAGGTGAAAAAACATGTGTCGTGTTCGAGGGTTCGTGTGCGTGAAATTTCGTCGGTACTTGTCTCAAAAGCATAAATATAATTTCTCCAAAGTATTATGTTGTTTCTTATTATAAAAAAAATATTCGGTGAAAATAAAAAAATTTCAAAGAATTGAACGGAACATTAGCGATGCTCTCGACTACATTTTGAGGATTGTGTAGTCAGTGGTGTTGAGCGGATGCAAGTAGCCTCGCCTCGTCTCTCCCATTGCGTTTAACGCGTTATATGCCGTCGCATCGGGCGGCTCGACTAGTCGTGCGGCAAAACAGGAAAGTAAGAGAAAACGGGGCTTTCGTGTCAAAGAGCTCAAGCGATAATTCACTCGGGCCGCAAACACTGGCCACATAGTCGTAATGGGTTTGCGTTTCGTCGACTGTTGTTTAGAAGGCGCGCGCGTGAAAGAACCTTACGGTGAAAATAAAACGACGTCGAAGTTCAACCCGCCGGTTTCTTAGCGCGGCAACGCGTTTTATACATCGCGCGACCGGATTCGTTTCTTCCCGTATTATATTCTTATTCTCTCCAACATTCAATTCCTGTCCGCGAGACCCGGAAGTTACAACGACGCGTGCGAAACGCATCGGCGACTTGGCTATGCAGCGGTTTTGCAAACTCTCGCAACGGGTCAATAAAATTTTATAACGACGATTGTAAACAAGATGCGTATCGGATTTTTCATTTTTATTACCCTTAAACTGGATAATTATCGAGAGTTCTTTACAGCATTCGAAGTATCATCGATTGTAAATTGTACGATAAAAGTTACAAGTAAAACATGTACTGTGTATCTGTATATATATATATATATATCCCCGCGATCGCATACTGCAGATATGGGGCAACAGGTTTGGTCGCCGCATGTCACATCTGCGGCAGTATTTATATAATTAGTACTGTTGGGGGGTGCATCGGGTCACCGAACTATGTTAAAAAAAAAGGAAGAACAATAGACGAAACAAAGCTTAAAAAACCACATTGCCGGTTTTATCTTTCCTGACAATAAACCTCTCGTTACATCGCGGCTGCATGACCCGTGATAATTCGTCACAACTAAGTACACACCACTTCGAGAGCAAAGATCACGGGATCCGCGTAGTTATACCGTAGCATAACACCTGACCTATTTAGCATCGCGATTATCCAGGCCACCGTGACTTTCCGCCGCTGGTGCGCGAGAAATAGCCGATCAATCGACGTTTCTACAATATATCGGCGCTCAGGTTAAGAAAAGAGCTGATCTCAAGGATTGTTTATTACGAGGTTCACGGCATATGAATATAATGAGAATAATGACGAGTAAACGGAGTGGAATAATAATTGGATCTTGTTATACACGAGATAAAAGACCGGTAGCGTGACACGAAAGCGACATTCCATAGTTTCGATTCTCCGAATGCGTTTAAAGGTTTTCGACCAATTTTCAGCGGGCTAATTGAGGTTCGCAATATTATTTCTTAACAAATAACTCACGCGGACCGCGTGTGCGTGAAAGGAAGGTCGACGTAAATTCTGGTTAATTTCGTTCGTGAAACTCTCTTGTTGCGGCATTTGCGTTATCTGGTTACGAACGGTGTCCGAAACGAGAGCGTATCGTATTATGCCGGTAAGGTAAGCCGGAAGACAAAGGAGAGTGGATCTTTGCCAATCGCGGATCGGCGGCATAGAATTCTCGTTCGATCTCCCGCGACACGCCATTTACGCCGATAAACCGGCTCCGCGACTTGTATCGCGATTTTCCGCGGTTTCCCTATGTCCCAGAAAAAAATGCCGCCATTAAGATAATTTCGAGATAATTTTTGGATTTGGCTCTGAGATATTCAATTCAATGCTTACAAAACCCGCGTAAGTGAACGAATTCGTCGCGATTTTTCGGTATTCTTTTTTTTTTATTCTTTCGTTAAAAATACAGATTATATTCCTGCCGCCGAGCACCACGAATAATGTTTATTTACTCCCAAAATAAGACGTACCGACCTAAGTTTTTTCACGAAAATAAAAAAAATAAACATTCCAAATTTTTTTATTACATCTTCGCATTTCGATTGCATTGCCATCAAACTTAAAAAAAAATTGATTTTCGGCGATGTTTTGTAATAATGAGGTCATCTGCCTGATCGATTCTTGACGAGAGAGAGAGAGAGAGAGAGGTGCAAAATTGCGCATTCGAGGATTAAAAACAAATCCATTAGCACATAGTAAAAAATTGCCTCACGGTGATAAAATAATAGTCCGAATTTTCGTATCTCCCGCCGCATGTATTAAATTACAAGCCGCAGTAACAGTTACATAATATCCGATCTGACGGAACTTCGGGGATCTGCGTGGTTTCGGAAATGATTATTCGGTAATTTAATTCATATCCCCACTTCTGGTTGATGTTCCCAGAATTCATGAGAAGACTTGGAAGTGCGAGGATCAAGTGGGCGAGTCGGATTGTGTCTTAATTACGCTGAAACTCGACGTCTTCATCAAGTGTAACACTGCAATTTTTCCCACAGTACATTGTACGCTACTCAATACGTTCTATAGCTCGGGTTGTTCTACATTATTATAAATACATGTAATAGAAGGTATAGGTATATAACTTTTGTGTCCAAAAGTTACGTCATATCCTGTGCCACTCGAGAACTCCCGGTTTTCTAATTTCCGGTCTAAAATTTGTATAACTATTTTTTTTTTTTTTTGGCGGCGCAAGAGATTCGTTACAGTTGTGGGGTTCAAACGATTGCGCGCGCAACAAGGATCGATTTTATATAGTTTATCCGAGAGGCTTCGGGGCTCTTGTTGTAGCTGTGGGGATACCCTCAGCTCGTGACCAGCTGCCGTTGCTTATTAAACTAATAAAGAACGTGAATGAGCTAAGAACGAAAGTCGAGGGGAAAAAAAGCACCGCGGTTTCGTAGTGCCCTCGAGATGTCGGACGCTCGTTGCTCGAAAAGGAAAGCTGAACCGCGGTGGGCACAGGAGGGCGATCTTCCGAGCTGCGCTCGGACTCTCCACAGGCCGCGGCTGGATTTGTTGGTGCGCCCAGCGCGGTGGTCACGCACGCCTGCAACCGGAGCAGATCCAGGAGAGGCGAGAGAGTTCGTTCAACAGCCGCGGAGATAGGCGAACGGATAAATGAGTACATTACAGCGAAAGGTGAGAGATCCACAACGACGACGACGACGACCGCGAGCACGAGAGACAGGAGAAACCAGCGAAAGAGCAAAATGACTCGGGGATACAAGTAAACGGGAAATAAAAAGATCGAGAAGACAGGAAACAAGAACTGTCCTCGTCAACGACGAGGTACACACACACACACACAGGCCGCGGGAGAAGCAACGAAAACGAATGTGACTCTCGAAGTGACTATTGCATATTTCGTAATGATTGCACAATCGCACGACATAACGATATTTCAACGATCGCGTATGTGTCGGACACGTTGACTGGACAATCGGGATCCACGGGGTACATGCAACGTGTTGGGATAAACTAATAAAAAAATAATTTTAAATATAACAACTTTTTTTTTTATTATATTCGTTGGAAATATTTCGATTTTTCAACGAGATCGATGGATTATTTTTTTTTCTGTTATTTATCGACGAGATTTGGAATCGAAAAGAAATACAATTTTGTTGCTTCGGCATCAGTTTAGACGGCAATTTTGTGATTTAGTCCCGTGTATAGTTAGCGAAAATGCATTGCACTTTGGGTACACCGTACTTTGTTGATCATATCGACAGACAGAATCCTCGTTGTTGTTGGCTATATTTAGAATCTCTCTCTCTTGTTTTTCTCGTAGTCCAACGAGGGCGCGGGAGCGTCGAAACAACGTCGTATAGCTGTAGAGCGGAGAGTATTTTGCAGCAAAATCGAGCAAAAAAGGCGCCTTGAAGATCCTCGGAAAGGCGAGGACGAGGCAACCCCGTCGAGCGTTTAACATTCTTGAATCCGCTTCGGGGTTTTCATTGTTTCGCGAGGTCTACCTTGGCGGAGATAGAGAAGTGTATACATGTACACGGAGATGCAAGAGAGTACCGATGCGCTCGAAACTACATCTCGTTGCTGTTTCGATGTGTAAAGAACATCAAAAGTAGGGGCGCGAGTGTGAAAAAAAAAAAGAAAAAAAAACTATTCGAAAAAAGTGTATAGTACACGACCGCCAGCGGTGCAATTAACTTTGCAAAAAACGATTTCTCGAAATTCCGAAAACGTTTGAATACCACGTGCTATTAGAAAAATATTGAAATATCTATGACCGTTAACTTCATTTTTTTCGATTTCGTAACAAAATTTGTGTCATCGTATTGCATAATTTATCTATTGTATTGTAATGTGAGCCGAATAATCAGAATTACGACTATTGAATTGACAATCGCAAAGAGCGATGTAGTTTTTCGAAAAAAAAAAAAAAAAAAAAAAAAAAAATCAAATTTCAAGCTTAACTAATAGATTCTTTCGGTCTTTTTAAGTGACCGCCTAAAATCTTTTACTTTTGATTGCACACAGCAAAGAAAAAAGATTAATGAACGAATAGTTACTCCAAAAACTATCGAAAAGTACACAGGTGTTTCAATTTATCCGAACGTAGAATACGGGTAAAGAACAAGTTACTTGGCGCACTAACTATGTATCGGCTATGTTTCGAACTGTGGAATGTAACACCACAGGCCAACCCCGTAATACATCCACGCCACGTGAAGCCCGCCTTTTGTCCGTAGAGCGATGATTCACGCTGAGGACGACAGATAATGCTTATCTCTCCCGCGTAGGTACTCGTTATTGTGAAGTCTATCTGTCATCTCCGTGGCGGCGTGCTAACACGCACGTGGGTTATCCCGAGAGAGACTATAGATACCTTACTGTACGCTAACTTTAAGTAGTGAGACTCGAGCCGACGTGAGAGGGAATAAACGCGACGATTTACATTGCGGGGGAGTCGAAGCACTCGAGCGAATGATACATTATATCTCTCTTTCAACTTAAAAAAAAGTATATATAGTATATATTAAAAAAGTGTATATTGCATTCGAAAACTTTTACTATTGTCAAATTTTTCAAAACGATAAAAAAAAAATTATTTTTAAGTAAAAATTCGATTGAAGTAAAAAAAAAAAAATTTATAACGCATCTCCGATTTGCGAATTTTTTGAAAATTTATTACTAAAAACATACGAAAGGCGCAGATTGAATATTGTGCAATATTTTCCCGCGATTATCCACCCACGTATCTGTATGTACGGGTAAACGCAAGAGACACAGCGATTACCCTGATTTGTAAGTTAAGACCCAAGTGACTCGCCCGTCGCGTCTGTATAATTACTCGTTGCTCAAGCCTCAAGCCATCTCTCGTGTGAAATCCCTCACGGTCTACGCATTCTCTTAGAAAATTCTTCGTATGCAAGGGTACTACAGGCGCGCATTCGACGCTTCAGAGAGAAAACACTTTTCCGTCGAAAGACATCGTGACGAGATTCTAAACCGGAACGTTGTGCCGACCACTAATGCTCTCGGACATTCTCTTCGTTTACGATAAACACTTCAAGGTATGAAAAAATATATACGCTCAATGATTCGATAGAAAAAGAGGAAAAAAAAACAACGATATACAAGTCTTTCTCGAGGCTTATTATTGTTTTACTGCTATACTTTTCTACGCACCTGAAATAACAAATTTTTTTTAAGCTAACAGATTTGTTTTTATAATGTTTTTTCCTCGTCCTTAGATTTGTTATTACTGTTTCGAGGGTTTGTTTGTCGCCGACGCGTCTCCGGGGAGTTTAAGAGGGGAACGTAATCGTTCGCTCGATGATTTATTCGGGTTATTTTTTAAGTACGCAACGTTTTGGGACGCGATAGCTGTTGCCGTAATATACGATCGTATGGTCGTAACAGAGTCGGCTGACAATCATCGATGTATAATAATCGCGTGGTCGGTTGCCACGCGATCATCACTCGTATAAGGAGCTCGACGCACGATGCTCTCGGTGTAAAGCCGGGGTAAGCGAATCATTGAAGACTGTATCGTACACACAAAGCTAAAGGAGTTTGTATGCAAGTCGCTGTATACCCACGAGACTGGATCTTCGCGGGCGCGAGACGAGAATCCTGTCCGCCTCCGCGAGCTTCTCTCTCGTTTCTCCATTTCTTTTATCCACGAAATACTCTGGGCGTAGGCTTTGCTTACGGTTCGGAGAGCTCTGAACGATTCACGAACTCAATTAGAGGCGAATAGATTAATTCAGTTTTGTAATAAATCGACGCGAACGCCCCCGGTAAAACGTGTGCCGAATTAAAAACCCGATGATTATAGTAATTTCGAGAATAAAAAAATTATCGAAAGCATTAGGCAATCCGTAGAAAAATTTCTCCATAACTACACCGATCTTTGGGGAAAAGTAAAAAAAAATGATAAAAATCAATCGTTGCACTTTAAATTTATCGCGATCTATCTAAGGTTATCGTGAGATACGAGAAATCTGTAATCACACATCTTGTATCGTTAGCTTGCGGATAATCCGATAAAGATCGTTAAAAAAAAGCATTCTTTCCCATCCAAATCCTTGGATAGATTCACGAGGTTACTGGGTTACGAGTCACGCTGTATTAACACCGGCAAACTTTCATCGCGAGGTGAGCGCAATCACTGCACTGCACCAGTAATTAAGTTTTCCAATCCCGCGGTCTCGATATGTACAATAGTTACAATGTGTGCGAAGCTCTGCTGCTGTACATATACAAATTATACGTACTGTTTACTATGTTTCGATACATATATATATGCGCGTGTAGCTATACATTACGAGGGCCGCGGGGTCAATCGATCATTTAGCAAATGCTGAGGATAGGCGCGGCTTCCGTTGAGAAAGTTACCCGCGGTCGCCCTCGCGCGGGATGTATAACTTTCTCCCTTCGCAACGATAAGCAAAGCAGAATAAATCCAAAATGCAACAAAAAATGTCGCAAAAAAAAAAATAAAGTAAATATCAGACTTTTTATTCGTGAATATTGTTACTTTCGATTCAATGTACTTTGCTGTATGTAACAACGCGAAACTCACATGTCTTCGCAAGGTTCGCGAATCAATTGCCTACGAACCCACACACGTCGCGATCAATGAGAATCATACGAAGGAGAAAAAGGACCAAAAGGAAGCAGTGAGTGGGCGAGACGAAGCCGACGAGGACTCGAATAAGGACTCTTTGACTCGTATCTCAAAATAACCTCTATATGTTTGCGTTGATACATCGAGTCATTCGCTTCACCTCCGCTCTTACGACCAATAACATCGAGAAAGCCAGCAGTGCTTCTGGTATTGCATCGAAATTCATGCAAAGTCACGGTACACAAAGAAATTTTACTTTTTTTTATTACGCGAAGCGATGAAAAAGATGTAAAGGCAATGAACCCGACGAATAAGGAAATAATTTTCGCCGCGAATTACGCATTGTCTCTCTTATTTCTGACGGACGTATTTACACCATAAAAAATCATCTCGTGTGTGAAATTATTACGTAGAAATAAAAAATAAATAAAATAAAAACGTTTCGTCGATGTGTCAGCGGTTTTTTTCCCTATAAATTCTTAGCAAATGTACTTATTGCATTCGCATCGGCTAAATGCAGCTAAATGCAATATCCACCCGTAGTTTCTCGTGTGCACAACAAAATAACTAGGTGAACGCTCATCGTTGATTCTACCTGTGTATTTACGTATATCTGTTAACTGCAAGATAATGCTATACAACGAAAGTCAAGGGACTGTAAGTACTATTATGGGTTCGCAAACCAGATAACCAGGGATCGCGTTTCTTCCACATCGACTCAGTTCCACGCGAAGCTCATCACTCCTCGGATCCTGAATACTTAGTCTCGAAGTTACGCGCGGTTCGAGAGTCGATCGTCTTCGCTGCAAGGGACGAGAATGATACTTAGTCGCGGAAATACAACTTCGACATTTCGAAACGTCGTACAGAACTTGACGCTGTGTGGTACAGTGTTATTACAGCGTAAATATGCAGACATGTAAATGGCAGTGCTGCATGTTTGCAAAGACTAACGACCGGGAAAGATGTGAATTCGTTTTGAAGCCCTCGTAAGTATTGATTTTCTCAAAAAAAAAAAAATTAAATGCGAAAGAATAAAAACCATCGAATGTTATTCGCGTATTCGATTTTTTTTTCATTGGCAGAGCATCAAAATTCAATTTTGTCGCGTCGTATTGAAGTGAAAAAATTGATTTTGTGACCATTGAAAGTTCGAAACAACTGGCAATTGAATGATTGTCTGGTGAATCATCAATGTTCAATATTCGTCGACTATTCAAGATGATCGCGCGGAGCACAGTGAGAAAGTACGATATTCTCAGTTTCTCTGTGCGAAGGCCGCAGAGATCTCGATCTTCGGTAAAGATTGCACTGTGCGCATTAGCGTTATCCGTGTACCAACGGCAGGAGAGAAATATAGTAATCGTGCCGCTGGACTCCCTATAGCATCAGCAACGAAGGTGACGAGACTCACTGCCGGATGCATCATCGTTATGCTCATCGTAAATGATGAGGGCACCGGCATGACGGTACTATAGGCGGGAGGTATATGTATACGGGAGATTGCATGAAAAAAGAAACAGTGAGGCGGTTACCCCTTCGCTACACCAATTATGTTATTATTAGTACCGAGAAACGTTGCGCGTTCAATGATTTTTTTTTTTTTTTCGATGGAAAAAAAATGACGATTTTTACTCGGCGAATGAATAGAAGTACCAAATGTGCGATCATATCGTCGAACGAAGTCGGCCGCGACTAATATGTCCGGGAAAAGCCGTACGGTCGATATCACCCGGTGGGATCTTAAAGCAACTCTAACCAAGTTGAAGAGAAATTGCGTCGATATAAGCAGAGCGGGTTTTTTCGCGAAAGAAACGTTGATTGACAATTTCCTCGAATGTTCACACAGCCCGTTCGGGTTGCTCGCTCACGAGGTCACTTTTAATGTTACCGGCGGAGATAATCGTCAATCTTTCGAGACTCCAGCGTGTGGCAGGTGACCTTCGTGGCTTCCTTTTCCGTAACCAACATCGATCTTCGAAGGTGCGACCAATAGGATTGCGATGAATAAAATCGCGTTTTAGCTCGCAGCGATTCTAGCTATACATCGCCAAAAAAAAAAAATTACACCGTTTCCAAATCGATTGAAACCGTACCTAACCATTTTCGCGATAAAACCGTTTTTATCGAGAAAAAAAGTATTGTAGAAAAAATGGTGACTGAAAAACTGTAACAGCTGTTTCCTTACATCCCGCTGTGTTTATATTTCATTTCGCGTTGATAAAAACATCGAGTATCCCAGATCAACGTGTGGTATTAATGAGGTACAAAAATATGCATCGTGTTTCAAGGTTAAGCAGTTGTTCAATTGCTCATAGCAAATATTTGACAAGCAGAATTTTTAGCTCCCGAATTTTTTTTTTTTTTTTTTTTTCCAAACGTACAATTTAAATATTATTGCTTATAGACATTTTTCTAATGAAATATTTGAGAAATGATTACAGATTTTCCGTTTTTTGACAAAATATTTGAAAAATCATCACAAATTCTCCGTTTTTTAACGAAATATTTGAAAAATCATCACAAATTCTCCGTTTTTTAACGAAATATTTGAAAAATCATCACAAATTTTCCGTTTTTTAACGAAATATTTGAAAAATCATCACAAATTTTCCGTTTTTTAACGAAATATTTGAAAAATCATCACAAATTCTCCGTTTTTTAACGAAATATTTGAAAAATCATCACAAATTCTCCGTTAGCTAAGTTAATTCTTTCAATGCTTCCGTATATTTTGTTACGGTAGCTCAGTACCGGTTTTTTAATACTATGGTTTGCACTACCGGTGCTTCAAACAGAAAACATCACCTTTTCCATCTGTGGTAACGAAAGAAAAGTTCGTAATAGTCGACAAATGCAGTCTGTAAGTTGCAGTGATTTTTTTTAATATACTCTATCTATAAGCTGTATATTTACACTACCGTATGGCACAACTAATAGCTGTACGGGACAAAAAAAAACGACATATTAGTCGATTCAACGTTGACGAACGAGCCGACTGAAAGAATTCACGGTCTCATGAGATTCCTACCATAGTCATTACGTCGCGTGTGTGTAACAGCGTCTGACACGGGAGGACACAGTGACGAGAGGTGCGTTGAACTCCGGTACATTATCGGATATATACCCAACAACATATGTAATATACTATAGGCATACTGTACAAGCCGAGTGAAGCCTCGAGCGAGAAGCCAAGCCGTAAAATGTACTGTAATACTTAAATCCCATGATCAAGCGCCGCTAGTTCGTCGCCACGTGAATCGTTAGTTTGCGATACTCAAGTGGTACGTAGTATGAAAAAAAAAAAAAATCAACGGAGTAAAAAAAACTATCATTATCGTCATTAGTCTATTTTATTTTATAATTCTCCGTCGTTATAGTTATCCGTTCGTAATTGGGTAAGAAGAATGGCAATTAGATCGATCGACGATTAAACGAAAGGTTTGGCTCGACCGGTTTATCTGTTCTTTCTTAGCACTTTCGTCAATGATATATATAGATATTCTGCTGTGTATAAAGTTTGTGTATAAAGCTTCTCGACCAAGAAATCGGACGATCGGCGAATCTTCGAACCATTTGCCCCTCTCATTCGAACGCTCGCGCTTACAGCGGAGGTGTGAAAGGAAAGATGACGCGCTGAGCCGTCTACTAGAGAGATATCGCGCGCCCACGTGGGGGAGGACGATGATCCTTCCCGAGGCTGGACCTTGACCCGCGGGAACGAGCCCCCACGACCTTTCTCTTGTTCGCAACTTATTTTCCCCTTCCGATCGAACGACTAATAGAGCAGGTTAACCAGCTTGACGCAAAAAACCGGCTGTATGCTTCTCAAAAGTATATTGAGCGGCGATTGAGAGAACCTTGAAATCGGAGTGAAAAAGAAGCATTCATGTCTCTCGTACTTATCGAGACTTTGAAGCAACTATATGAAGTTACGAACTCGAAACTAAATAATAAATAGTTCATTTTCTAATCAGTTGTTCGAAGTAATAGACGTTTTGAATTTTTTTTTTTTTTTTTTCAAATTCAATACCAAAATTACGAAAATTTACTGTGCTTTCGGACAAAAAGTTGACACAGCCGGACATACAGACGGAAATGAGAAACTTTTTTTTTATTTTACACTTTACAATAATAATATTCAAAAACATGTAAAACATGTTTTTGAATAATAATTGAAAATCAGATTTTTTTGAGATTACAATACTCATTGAAAAATCGTATGACGAAAAAAAATGAACTTTTTCGTGAAACGAAAAAAATGAAAAATTTTGGGATTTAAAAAATATTTTATCAAATATAACAATTTTTCGCGATATATGAAATGTATTATTGTTTTCTTATCAGTTTTCGAGTGTTTGATGGCTATAGAATATAAATAATCTTTTCAAGTGTTCTTGTCGCGTAAATATACGTCCACAAGACGTTCGTAAAGTGTAACAGGAACGTGCGCGGCTCTGATAACCTTCATCCGGTAAGATTTTCTGGTACCTCAGGCATAAATAGAACGCAATGGTACTTCAGAAGTTATCGGTAGAGAAAAACCCTCCCGTCGTCCATATATGTAGAACACGATTATGCGGGTTGGCCGGCTGCCGAGTGCCGAGTCTGCTTCTCGATTCGGTTAAAAATGATTTTTAAATAAAAAAAAAAACGATCTCCTCTATAGATACGTATATCGTAGTTAATAGGATAATGAATAAGGAAGTCTCGAGTTAATGTGCGCAATCATACATGCGAATGCTATATCCGGGTAGCGCACATAACCCGATTGTGATCACGAGTACGAGAATCTGTAGTTTCGAGATCGCGATTGAGTCAAACAAGAAACTCACGTGTGAGAAATCACAAAGGGAGAGAGCAGCGATCGAAGCCTCGACTTTCCATTCCAATCAATCGATTTTCTATCCAAGCGTTATAACCATTTCATTGGATGCATCCTAAAGCGATGGAGGGGCTTTCACACTCCGGCATCTCCACAGTGTGATGCACTTGCCTCGGATGCCTAATGAATGACTCGTATCGCTTATGTAATTATTCGCTTATAGTATTTACTACATCGCAGTACCCGTTGCACGATGGAGAAGAGAAAAAATTGTAGTATGCTGCATACTACAACGATAGAATGCGAAGACTCGAGAGCAGCTCAATGTCCTGTATATATTAACATCGGGAAAGTAGTGTTAAACACCCGTTTTCGCAACGCGCGCGCGATTCACGAGTCAGGTGAGGTGAGTCCGAATTACCGAGCCAAACGTACCACTATTGGCTTAACGATAAGTACCGAGAGAATGCGAAGGTTCGCGAGGAATGCGGAAACGGGAGCACGAAAGGGAGTCTGGTGCGATACGCCGATCGAGACGGACGAGAAACGATTGACGATAAGAGAGATAGCGAAGAAGAGGATACGGCCTCACGAGTTCGAGATTCAAGAACGGACATCGAGAACCTCCGCGTCGAATCTCGCAAATCGAGGAAGAGTTACAGCGAGAAACGCCTCGCGATAGTTCCCCCTTGTGGTTACGCAGTATATTTTTTTTGATAATTCCATTATTTCTATTACAATTTAATAAAGTTTTCCGAGTGTGTTTTGAACCGCGTCTCCGACTATTTTCATTCATTCCGAACATCCCGACACCTACGATCGACGCGCGAGCCGCTTTTTCACGAGACGTGGGAAAAAGAATCATACGTTTATCAGTCAGAAGTGGGATATTGAATCCAAAAACCCGTAAAAGTGTTGTTGGCGTAATTCGAGAATTTTCGGGTACACGTGGTTCGACACCTGTTACGCAAAATGGCGTCGCGCCAGGACTATACGATATAAGACAATACGCGAGAAATCTGTGAACATTAAAGTGACTTTTGCAAGAATAGTAGAGTGCACGAGGTTTTTGGAGTGAAAAGTGCATCACAGGTGAATAGCGAACGATGCAACGCACGCCACCCGGAGGTCGACGCTCTACGCCGGCAGATCAGCGGGAAGGACCTCGAAATAATCTACAGAATCCGCAACATCAGAACAATCCGCCAAATCCCAATCAAGGTATCGGCAGGAATCAGCAAAACGCGGGACGCGATCGGACTCAAAGGTCAGGTTCATTTTCAAACGCGCACGGACGCGTACGAGCGGCCGATTTCGCGGCATACCCAACCGGTAGAGTGTCGGCAAACCCGGTAATGCAGGGAGCATTCCAGCCGATTCACGTCCCGAATGTACCCCCGCCACAGTACGGTCAACTACCGGTAATGCAGGGAGCTTTTCAAGCCGGTCAAGGAGGACCACTGCCACCAGGCTACGACGCCTTCGGGCAACCGATAATGCCACCGTATAATCAACACGCACCGTCACCGAATAATCCAAATCTTTTACAGATGTTAATTGACGACGGTCGCCGCCGAGATGCGCTGTTCGAACGTCTCGTCGATCGTATCGCAGCACCGATCAACAACGCGCAAGGAGATCCTAACCTGAACTATAATATTATGCCGGATTTAACAAAACAAATCGAATCGTTTAACGGGGAAAGCAGTGGATCGACCGCACGCGAGTGGCTCGAATGCCTCACCGGTATGCAACGATTGCATCACTGGCCGGATACGTTTGTTTTAGAAATCGCACGAATGCAATTGACAGGTGGAGCTAAGGATTGGTACCGGGTACACAAACAGGATCTCGAGACGTGGAGTCAATTCCGAATCGCATTTCAACGCACATTTGTGACAGTCGAGAGTCACGCAGTCCGTTGGAAAAAGATGGTCGAGAGAGTACAACGTAAGGAGGAAGCGGTCTCTACGTACTTTCACGCCAAGGTAAAGCTTTGTAAAAATCTGGGATTATCCGACGACGATACCAAAGAGCAAATTTTAGTTGGTTTTTGGTCAAAAGATATGTATATATCGATGGCCGCGAGAGCGCACGAAGATCTCGATTGTCTATACCGAGACATTCTCGCTTACGCACGAGTCGAAGATCAACGAGTCGATCGTATCCGGACGCAACGCACTACGCCGACGGAGAAACCAAAAGCCGTCGAGACGAATAAATCACAGACACCGAAGTCGTCAAACGACCCGACACGTCCGTCGACGGAAACGAAAACTACAGTAAAGTCTGAATCGACGGAAACGAAGTGCTTCAATTGTAACAAAATGGGTCATTTTTCCAGAGATTGTAAGGAGCCGAGACGGGAACTCACGTGCGTGAAATGTCAGCAAAAGGGCCACACGCAGAAGCACTGCCCTACGAAAGCACCTGCGGCGACGGAGCCGCCGGGCGTCAATCAAGTCGCGTTAGATGCTGTCGGAGCACTCGAAGTGTACGTCAAGGAGGTCGATATCGGTGGAGAACCACTCAAAGGATTGATCGATACCGGCTGCGCGGTCTGCACGATCAAAGTGACGCAGGCTCTCCTACGAAAGCTTTCGTTCAATCCTGAACCCGAAGCGTTGAAGAGTTTTGGTCCAAAGAGCTTCCAAGTGGTCTCACCGGGAACTGTATCCGTTAATGTAACGATAGACGGAGTCACAGTCGAAAACGTCGTCGCACGCGTCGTCCCCGACGACGTTCAGCCGTTCGATATGTTAATCGGTCGCACATTCACCGCCGCTCCGGGAATCGAACACTGCCAAGTGAACGGCGAATTGTGCTTCAGCCGACGAACGCCCGGTCCATTCGCCGAAATGGAGATTCAACAGACGCCGTCATCGTCGATCCGAGCCGCCGAGAACATCGAAGCAGCAGCACGATCCGTGCAATTCGTTCACGTGGTGAACGACGAACAACAATACGAACTTCCCATCGTCAACTTCTCCGAGGAGTCGAGAAGAATCGCCGAAAACGAAGTACTGGCGATAGGGGAAATAAGCCCCGTACCGATCATGTGTGTGCGCGGTCAACATCGAGAGGTTACTCGAGACGACGTGAACGTCGGCAACGAAAACTCCGAACTTATTATTACGGACTTATTAAGTGTTCTGAACAATTTTAGAGATACGATCGCGCTGTCTGTAAATGAATTAGGGTGTACCGATCTCGTAAAGATGGATATTCACGTAAAACCGGAAAGTAAACCCGTATACGGTAAACCGTATAAAGCGAGCGAATCCGAACGCGTCGAAATGAGAAAAATTATAAAAGAATATAGAAACATCGGCGCGGTCCGCGACACGAATTCGGCTTATGCAAGCCCCGCGTTTCTCATTAAAAAGAAAAACGGCGAGTCACGCTTAGTGATCGATTTTCGAAAACTTAATTTGCAAACCGAAAGAACGCATTTTCCGCTACCGAGTATCGACGAACACCTCGCGTTAATTAGCGACGCGAAATTATTTATTACTCTCGATTTGGCACACGGCTATTTACAGGTCCCGTTGACGGAAGACGCGATGGCGAAAACAGCCTTTATTACGCCGGATGAAACCGGAGAATTTACGCGCGTCATGTTCGGATTAATGAACGCACCGTTTTATTTTATGAAAACTATGTACCGGGCATTAGGACCGCTACGCGATCAAACCGTACTATTCTATCTCGACGATATTCTAATCCCCGGTCGAGACTGGAATGATTTAAAATCGCGCCTATGCCAAACGTTAGAAGCTCTACGAAAAGCCGGACTTACAATCAAATTAAAGAAATGTCAATTTTTGCAATCGAACGTTACGTATCTCGGACACGAGATATCCGGTTCCGGTATCGAACCCGGACGCGATAAATTACGGGCGATACGCGAAATGCCGCCCCCGACAAACGTTCACGAACTTCGTCGTATGCTCGGGTTATCCGGATTCTTCCGAAAATTTGTAATAAAATACGCCGAACGAGCGGGACCGCTACACGCGTTGCTAAAGAAAAATTGTCCCTTCGTTTGGGAAGACAAACACCAAAAAGCGTTTGAAGACATTCGGGACGCGCTAACTTGTAGTCCCACGTTAAAACCGTACAGTCCGACGCACGAAACCGAGTTGCATACCGATGCAAGCGCGGTAGGCTTAGCCGGAATGTTACTACAACGCGGAAACGATCACGAATTTCATTTGGTGTATGCGATAAGTCGGCGAACCGACGAACACGAGCGGAATTACCATTCGAGTAAATTAGAACTACTCGCGATTATTTGGGCCGTCGAACGTCTCCGTCCGTTGTTAATTAGTGTTAAGTTCACGATTGTGAGTGATTGTCAAGCGCTCACATATTTGAAATCGACGAATAACGCGCAATCAACCCGATGGCGCACACTGCTAGAAGATTTCGACGCCGAGATAGTCCATCGCCCAGGACGACAACTCGCCCACGTCGACGCGCTGAGCCGTGCTCCGGTTGACCCGGCACCGACTGTCAACGATCCCGAAGCAAACGCTGGAGCAGTGTTTTTAATCACGAGTATCGAAGACGAAATCCTCATGCATCAATGCGTCGAACCTACGATTAAAAGAAAGTGCGAAATTCTTCGAAAGTCGGCACGTCAGCGGACGAAAGACGAAATAAACGAAGTACGCGATTACGAATTGCACGGCAGTATATTGTATAAGAAGGAGGGCGACACGTTACTCTTCGTCGTGCCGAACTCCATGCGAAAGAGTGTAGCCGTGAGGTTTCACGACACGAGGAGTCATCCCGGACTCGAACGGACGATCGCAGCGATTCGTCAAACTTATTATTTTCCGTCGATGAAGAAGTACGTGAAAAACCATATTGGCGCGTGTTTGCATTGCCTGCTAGCAAAACCGAAGGTCGGACGCCAAGCCGGCCAATTGCATCCGATCGCACCCGGGAAACGTCCCTTCGCTATCGTGCACATGGATCACGTCGGGCCGTTAGTTACGAGCGCCCGCGGAAATAAATACGTCCTCGTACTCATCGACAATTTAACTAGATTCACAATTCTGAAACCTACAAAAGATACGAAAACTTCAGGAGTCATCCGACTGTTTAACGAATTTATCTTGCAGTTCGGAGCACCCGTACGAGTGATCACGGATCGAGGAACTTGTTTCACGGCGAAACAATTCGCAGAAGTATGCGAACAACACGGCATTCGGCATGTGCTTAACTCCCCTCGCCACGCGCAGGCCAACGGAATGGTCGAGCGCTTAAACGGCACGTTGTTACCGGCGATTCAAGCATCGCTCATCGAATCCGATGGACGCGATTGGGATAGTCGATTGAAATACGTGCAACGGGACTTGAATACGAGTCAAAATCAGACGACGGGAAGGAGTCCCTTCGAACTACTCTACGGATACACTCCGAAACATGACGAAGGAGCCTTACGAACGCTCCTCGACGAAGGACCCACAAGCTACACGCATCCGTCGGACCTTCAAAACGAAGCTCGCGACAATGTCATTCAACAACAGGCGAAATATAAAGCTCGCTACGATCGCAACCGATTGAGTAACGCGAAGTTTCACGTAGGAGACATCGTGGCGATGACAACGACGTCTCCGGCGACAGGAGAAAGTCAGAAATTCCAAGCGCGATTCCGAGGAGCACTCACGATCATCGAAGTCCTCCCGGCTGATACGTATCGCGTCACCGAACTACGAGAAGATCGCGGAGGAAAACGCTATCGTACTACCGCGCATGCTAGCCAGTTAAAAATTTGGCATCCTCCGACCGACGAAACCCCCGACGATTTTCCCGAACTCGACGACGACGTCCAGAAGTCGAAAAACGACGACGACACGACGACAAACAACGGCAACAACGAAGCAACCCCCGAGGGAGAAAACATCGCGGACACGCCGCATCGAATCGACGAAACGAAGTCCGCTCCGAAAGCGCACGAGCGATCTGCTGTTCCACTACGACGAAGCGGTCGCGAACGAAACGCTCCGAAGCGATTCCGCGACGGTGTAGTTTAAAAAAAAAAAAAAAAAAAAAAAAAAAAAAAAACAAGTGAACCGCGAGCGTTACGCAGCATTGCACCCGAGGACGTGTGCTAGTCAGGACGGTCGAGTGTTAAACACCCGTTTTCGCAACGCGCGCGCGATTCACGAGTCAGGTGAGGTGAGTCCGAATTACCGAGCCAAACGTACCACTATTGGCTTAACGATAAGTACCGAGAGAATGCGAAGGTTCGCGAGGAATGCGGAAACGGGAGCACGAAAGGGAGTCTGGTGCGATACGCCGATCGAGACGGACGAGAAACGATTGACGATAAGAGAGATAGCGAAGAAGAGGATACGGCCTCACGAGTTCGAGATTCAAGAACGGACATCGAGAACCTCCGCGTCGAATCTCGCAAATCGAGGAAGAGTTACAGCGAGAAACGCCTCGCGATAGTTCCCCCTTGTGGTTACGCAGTATATTTTTTTTGATAATTCCATTATTTCTATTACAATTTAATAAAGTTTTCCGAGTGTGTTTTGAACCGCGTCTCCGACTATTTTCATTCATTCCGAACATCCCGACACCTACGATCGACGCGCGAGCCGCTTTTTCACGAGACGTGGGAAAAAGAATCATACGTTTATCAGTAGGAATCTCATTATCGCGCTCACAGCTCGTAGTTCATAGCGTTGTAAGATTTGCGCGTAGTAAAGTACACGAACGTGTGCATCTATCTAACTCTATTCATACGGTGGGACGGGCGCGCGCGGTCCCCACGAGTTTGCATAACATCCTCATCCGCCGTCTGCCGTCTCCCGTTATGGAATTTTATCGATCGTATCGCATCGTATCGGATCGATATAAGGAGATGCCGTACACCAGCTGTCATCTCATCGTCTCTGCAGCATCTTGTCGTCCCCCGTGTGATCAACTGTATATCGTCTAACTATACTGACGTCCCTACTGCTGCTGTTGCTACTGCTGCTGCTGCTGTTGCTACTGCTGCTGTTGCTGCTGCTGCTGCTGCTACTGATGCCCGTTCACAAGCATATAATTCCTTCGTGCATAGCACAGACGTGTATCCGTTACTCAACCCTGATCCCGATTACCGTCACTCAACCCCTTTACATTTGATTAGACGAGAGTGTTGCGCCTATCATACATATCGCATCTACAAGGATCTTCCCAGATATGTGTAGAATAACATTAGTGATTTTGTCGATAGATCGCGAAGAAAGACAAAAAAAGATGCAGATTTCATTTGTACGTCGCTTTTTTCTTTTCTTATCGTTCAGAATGTTCGATCCTTTACGAGAAAACCAGTTGAGGAATTTTTAGGTTATCTATAGAAATTCGTAAACGACGATTTGAAAAAATGAGGATACAATGTGCGAAGTATATTTACGTTTTTTATTTATTATTATTATTATTATTACTCAATCTAATCGAAATAAAATTGTAAGTATACAATTAAATATTGTTGAAAAAAAAAAATCAAAAACACGTAAAAAAAACGAATGTCTGCAACTTTTTCACTGAAATTTGGGAAAATAATAACTAATTCTCCTTGAATTCAATTGAAAAATAGAGGTTTATGTTATTCACGACTGATACAATTTCAAAAACATTCATAAATAACGATATTTTTATTTACCATAATTTTTCAAAGTTTTCGAAGATCCTTAATACTTTTTATTGAAATTTCGATAAATTTTTGGTTTTTTCATCGGGACATAGCGATCTTCACGAGGAAGCAAAAACGATCGAAAAATTCGAAATATCGTTATATCTTCAATTCTTCTTGAGTTGGAAAAGATTACAGGGAATGCTTGTGGCGAAAGTAATATTCGATTGGAATTAGTCAGCTCTGTTTAGCAATTCGAATTTCGTTATTATAACACACGGCTCTCGGATGTATTAAATAACGATAACATCGATACTATTAAAGCTCTGACACAATATTGGCAATAACGCTGAAACGCTTGCGCGTGTATTTCTCTCGATAGTGCATAGTTCGAGCTTAGATCGTGTCCCGTCCTCGTGCACCGATGGATAAGTCCGATAAGTGTATTGGCGCGAATTCTCGTATCACCTCCGGCTTAATTAAATCCCACTGCGGATCGGTCTCTCCACTCAGCGTGTCGAGTTAATTATCGGAGCGCATGCACGGCTATAGTAGCAAAGGTTCGTGACGGCGTTTAAAGTTGTTTTTTTTTTTTGCTGAGCAAAGCCTCAGCAAGAGAATAGTTATTATATCGATTGCTTAATTACGAAACGCCCGAACCGGCTGAATTAAATGTGTAAAGCGATGCGATTTAAAGTCCTTATGATATTCAGGGGTCGCATTTAACAATCGACTATAGGTGTTGTCAGGGAACAGGGTGGAGTCGTGGGACCTAATTTCGCCGCACCCAACTCTATAATTCTCTGGCCGTTTTTCTGGTATATTCCTCACTTCCTTTTGGGCGTCCGACTGTCCACTGAACTTCCATTAACTCGTTAACTGTATCGAAGCTCCTGGTTTTCAGCGGAACACGCGTTTCCTCGTGTTTCCGACGATAAATCAACGGCTTTTTAAATCTAACAAGGTAACGGATAATAACTCACAAATAACTACACTGGCCGAAGGGTTGGCCATTGATCTATTGGTTGAAGTCATACAAACCCAGTAATGGTGACAAAATCGTGAGTTTTCTTTTTTTTTTTTTTCTAATTTTCATTCATTTTACATTTCTTTTTTGTTTGGCTAAACGATGTTGCAAAGGAAAATTTTTAGTTAATTTAGAAATTTCAACAACCGAATAGTTTCAACGTGAGAAATATGCGCAGTTTAACAGTGTCGAATAGTCGTAATATTCAGATATCGTTCTGTAAGATTCATTTTTCTCGATGCACCTATTCGGCGGATTCGTAATTTATCCGGAAACATTAAGATATCCGGGATATTCGCGTTTCGCTCCGGATGATTGATCATCAGACTGTCCGTTCTGTTTTCGCAACGACGTTGTAAAGTTTTCTCCTTCGATTGTATAATTTCAGTATTTGCACATGTATCGGAGACGTCCGTCTCCGTTCGGTGATCGAAATGCTCTTCGAAACAAAGGCTACAGAAGTCGGATCTGTCGACATCGAGACGTTCATTGCGTGAAGGAGATCCGATCCGGCCGACTCGACAAACGGGAAAAACCTCGAGTCCAACTGTTTTTTTACAATTCGAAATAATTCACGCGAGAAGAAACAAAGAAATGCGACGGCTGGGCGCGTATTAGCGATGCTTTCCCTCTTTTCTCTCGTTGAAAAAAAAACAGATGGGTATCGCGGCAAAAAAAAATGTATCGATACTGTCGCCTATCGCGCTCTACTTGCCGACTCGTAACGATCGGGTGCGCGCACGAGATTACGAGACCGACGAAAGAAAAGTGTGAAAAAGCTGAACAAAAAAAAAAAAAAAAAAAAAAAAAATGCTAAACAAATATTGAATATCATGCGGCGCGAGCAATCGGAAATATGTGGCTTAACAGTGGGAACATGTAGCAAATATACATAAGGCTCATAGGTGGAGCGTACAAGAAGCGCGCGGGCGCGCGCTGAGTTAACCACACGATACGGTTAGACGGGTTGTGATTACTTTCATGCTTACCGCCTCGGCGTGCCACGGGTGCATACCATGTGTGTACACATGTTGGTATATATATATTCGCCCATTCGAGTTCCTCTCATCTGCAGGATGTTTGAAGAATGTTTACAGAGATCGTTTCTATGCGCAGCAAAGAATGCCGCGATCTATGCACGAAAGAGGCAAAACGAAGGAGTTACACACGAACGATATTAACGAGTATAACATACCGCAGTATTTCATAGAGTATGTATGAGATATCCAACAAATCGATGTATCTGTAACGTTTGATTCGCGTCGTTCGAACTTTCAGATAAAGTTTCATTTAACTAAAAATCAAATTAACTTTAAAAGGAGTAATACGAGAGTCATGTAGACTTCACTGCATTCCAACGCTCCTAAAATAGCAAGTAGCGATAGTGGGTCTGGAAACCCTTCAGAAAGCCGTTTCACTATCTGGGAGAGGAGTGTTCGGTGAAAAATCACATGGGGTCCAAGCGGAAGCGGCGCAGGCCTCTGCGTTACTGTTTTATGTCGCCAAGTCGATGACTTGCAGATAAAAAAAAAGAATTTTGTATCCTTTTAAACACCTTAAAATGAATTTAATGCAATTGTCAATAATTTTTACTATTTTTCAATGTATAAAAACAGTTTATATTTATATGCTGAAATAAATATATATTTTTTTATAAAGAACGGAGCGGTTATATTTTATTATTTTATTATCGTTCATAAGAAAGAATTTTTTTACGATAGCAGTCGTAAAAACCACATATCGCGGCAATAATTAAATATCAGTCTAACTAAACTTAAGTTTTAACGTTATGCATAAAACTAATTAAAAAAAATAAAATAGAGAACAAAATTTTCAATAATATTTTCGATGTATCGATTCGCGAGCCGTATTCGCGGACGCGACCTTCTCGCGTCGAGTAACGGTGCGTCCCTATTCAGTGGGTTTGTTACGATCACGCGACAAGTATCTTAAGTGAATAATAGTCGCGACACGGCGAAAGAAAATTTACGAGTTCGATAATTCGAATCTATGAACTCGAAGATCACGAGTTCGTGTCTCAAATTTGAGTGACTCGCATAAGCATCAAAATATATACAAAAGTCGCGTAAGAAAAAAAAAAAAAAAAAAAAGTCGGGAGAAAACTTATTCTCCTTCTTTACCAAAGTTTCGCATCGATCAAACTCGCAAAGTCTCGAGAAAAAATATTATTTCTGCGGTCGTAGCACACCACCGGAGCACCAGAAATATTCGCACGATATCTCAGGTAATACGTGTCGGAAAATAATAACTGAATTGTTTATGTACTCCGTTGCCGGAGCGAATTCTCGCGCATCCGGCGAACGATGGATATCCACGTTGGTTACTCATTTCACCGAATATAATCGCATCTATATTTATATGTAATATTGTTTCCTTCCGTTGCAGCGTATACAGCGTTGAGAGGCGCGCGCGCGCCACGTTACGTTTAGCTATAAACTAACGGTACGCCGTAAGTTAATTAAGTCCAACTCGCTGCTCCACTCGCCTCGTTCCGCGGAGGAGAGCTCTCGTTCCGGTTCTCGATATTATTACAGACGAATCAAATGTTTTAAGTATGTTAAGCATATCATTCTCGTGACTAATAGCGAGTACCGCGTATGCCGAGAGAGCGATTATTTACAAATTGATAATTAAGGATAAAAAAACATTTGCATTGTTACGGAAGCATCCGATACTTTCGCGAATAAAAATTCTTTCGGATTATTATATATATGTGATTGAGAATTCTATTGTCGGCAAAATCATTGGATGGATATGTAGCACGCGGCAAATTTTTGAAACATTTTTTTATTTATTTTTTTTTTCTTACGATGGAAATATCGTTCGGAAATGCAATTACTATTGGTATACGGCGATGCGCCGAGTTCTCATACACTCGACGACGCTGCGTCGATAATGACGCGGAACGCGTCAATCGGTCGCGCGAGTAACACGCACCCGGCAGCCTAAACAAGAGCGGAGAGGCGAAAACGAGGTCGCAGGATACGGCTGATTGGAGGCGCTTCGTTGTTGAAGCTATTGCGACGCGCGGACGCGTAAACCCGAGCTGCACCCGTAGCTTAACAATTCAATAATAATCAATCTGTCGACAAAGTACAGGTGCTCTCAGAATGAATACAGCGCACTCCTGCCGTCACCCGGTGAACTCACCCCCCGTTATCCCCTCCCAACACCTCGCAAAGCTATAGATTAACGATCTACGCGGGCATTATTCGTGTGTCATTAGATTCTCTCGTTAAACAACGACCGGTATGTATATCTTCGCGTAGATAACTTTCTAACAGCAGTGAAAGGTAATCTCTCTCCCCTATTTCATTGTGCACACGGCTGCGTTACCGACGCCGCCGCTGCCTCATTGCTACCGCTGCATCCTATCACGAAATGCGCTGACACGCGGATAGCTCGCGATCCAATTATCCCACGAACGATACCCATTATCATCGAGATCAAGAGTTTTGCCGCGGCGGTCATGAAAAGTGAGAAGAAAGTCGCAAAAAAGAAAAAAAAATGAAGGAGAGAAATTAAATTAGTGCATTTTAACGCAGTAATCATAATAATCATAAGTGTACATTATAGCTCGCCGTGTTTAACTGTAATTGGATCACGAACCACGTACACGTTTTTTTTTTACCGAATACCATTTTTCTTCAATTTAGGTGAATTCTTACTTAATTTTTTTTTTTTTTTTATATAAACTCACCTCGATACGTAAATTTCGATTTAAATTGCATGGTTTCGATTTTTATCGTAGCGATGCTGTAAGATAAATTTAATTACCTACGTCAGATTTTAAAATAAAAAGTATACGAAACTCGTCGACTTTTTATAATTTAACCACGAAAAAAATTGAAGGTAAACGTTTGGGCGGAAACAAAAAATTATGAAATGATTTCAGCGATTGCTGATTTTTGTTTTCTTTTCTTTAAACGGTAATGGAGGGACTTCGACCATCGTAAATCCTAATATCGGAGGCCCGAGTCTGTTGCACACGCGACGAGAAACAGATTGCAAGACTTTCTTTCCGCGACACAACGAGGTCCCCCCTCGGCGCGCACAAATGTGTGTCATTCCTCCGGTGTTTTTTTTTTTTTTTTTTTTTTCAACACTTTACCGCCGAATTTTACGATCCGACCGAAAAAGAACTTCGGTTTAACTTACAAACGTGGCGGCGGTGCCAACAGTCTTGGGAGACGGTAGAAACGGGTTTTCGCCGAAACGCACAGAACTAAATTTCTCTCCGAATTGAAATCTACAAATGAATCGCGGATCGTTATCTTTTCGTGGGTTAAAATTTCAATGTGTCTCACGGCGCGAACGCGGTAGCAACCGGGATGATTAAATTCCCACTAAAGCGTCTTGTTTACCGCGAATTCATGGCGACCTGCGTAAAATTTATTCCGAGAATTAACGCAGACATACGCGCGTGCGGGGTTATCCGCACGTCTCGCGAAGGAAGTGACAAACATATAACAGCGGCCAGCGGTATGGGTGCAATTGTATATTACATACGACAATAGAAGTGTCTATTTATATGGCTTTCCGTGGTATTCCAACAGCACGTAATAATATACCTCCGTTACATAATTCGAATCGACCCCCCCTTACGGTACGATAGATCGCACGGTGTGGCGCCACTCGAGTTTCACAGAAAAACGTGCAATGCGTATTTGCTACTACGTGTCGACAACAGGTGTCTCAAGGCCATCGGGATACCAGTAGCCAAGAGAAGATATATGCCAAATTTTAATGGTTTTTGATTGGTCAGCCGAACGATTGAGATGTGAAAGTAACAATTTCGTGAAAGTATCGATCGAAATCGATATTTTTCGATATCGAACGTCGTTGTCACTAAATCAAAATCTACGAAAAAAAAAAAAAAAAAAAAAAAAATTTCTAGGAAAATTGTTAAAAATAAAAAATCATGTGACGAGGGACACAGTCGCAGCTCCGTAAATATAATAAATTAAGTTAGGTAAATAGGGCGAATACGGTATCAAAGCGCTCGTTTTACTAACAGCGAAACCTCAACAAAAAATACGAACACAGTATTCGATAGAAATTGCTTCAAAGAAAATTATGATTATACATATTGCGTTACGAATGTATGTGCGTTGTAGCGGTTTTTTCCGCAAATTGAAACGTGTCGCTTGCGAAGGTACGATCAACGTGTGTTTTTTTCTACTAGTCGCGAAACGCACACAGCCGGCGCCGGGATTGTAATGATATAATCCGGTGGAACTGTAAAACGTTTGCATGCATCACTTGCAGACGAAGGCGGTTGTGAATTTACAACGGTGGACGTGTAACGCGCAGTTGTCATTCCGAGTTTCGACCTACTGGTGTGTTACATACAATTATTCTGTGTATACATTTTAACCCTTTCGCTCCTAGCGGAACATCAGCGTCTCGGGTTCTTAAACCTGTTTATCTATGTAATTAATTATTTCTTTCCAGGCACACCGCTTGTTGCTCAAATTATTTCCAATAACGGAGTTTACGACGCATGCAACCGGTAGACGAATATCTATGATGACAGAAAAAAAAAAAAAAAAAAAAATTGCAATCATCTAAAGGCGGTTTCATCCGCATCAATAGCGCAAGAAAATTATTATTATAATTATTATTTTTCAATTAAAAATATTTTCCTTGTATTTCCAACAAAAACGTGAATCGGAAATTCAATTTTCATTTTTTACAATTTCTATTTGTGTTGAACGATTAAATGTCTTTCATTATTTTCTGATTTGGCGATTTAATGAAATATTTCGTTCGTTAAAATTGAGACATTTTATTTGAAATCTGCAGCGAGGAGGTGCTGCGTACAGAACTCGCAGTTATGTTAGAAGGCATCTCGTAGATTGTCTCTCGGTAAACAGGTGTTCAGAGCCCTAACTCCGGCTGCTGAAGCTGCTTCTCCTGGTGCAGCAGAAACGGCAGGTGGCAAGTGGTGGGAAGAAGAAGAAGAAGAAGTAAGAGAGTCTGTTTTCTCGGAATAAAATAAGATCCGAGGATGCGCAGGAGTAAAGGATGTTTCAGTATTTGACCGTCTGCTCGCTGTGTACGTAAATCTTTCCGCGAACATTTTTTTTTTTTTTAAGTACTTTACAGTCTGCATGCAAATTTTCGCCTCGTTCTCGACTCGTTGGTAATTCGCACCTCTCTACTTCGACGAATTATTATTTTTTTTTTCTGAAATGGCAGTGCATATAAAAAAAAAGCAAACATTTTTTTTTTTTTTTTTTTTTCATTTCAAGGTCACTATACACGATATGAAAATAGTACATTTTTATACATAGTTTTACGTGTACACAAGTAATCGCATTTATCGCGATTTCAGCAACGATGCATTTTCGCGGAAAAGAAGAAAAAGAAAATGTGAAAGTTCTTCAAGGAAAAAGATATATTTTTCGATTGAAAGTTAGTGAATGTTTTAAGATTTATGGAACAAATTATACTGTAGAGGACAAAAGTGGTCTGTATGCAGTTTCGGTTTCTCGGATATATATCTGCGTCACGTATCAGACGAGAGGACATTCTTGATGAATAGAAACGATAGCGCGTGACTCTCGTCTTGTGACTCTCTCGTTGAGCTCATCGATAACGCGCTCAATGGGTTTAATGCGCTCGAACGATCGATCACCTCAAGGAAATCTGATCTATCGAGCGAAGGCGCACGCGCGCACGCGCGCGCACCGCATGTGCACAACTACTTAATCAGAAATTAAATATTTTCTCTTTATATCGCATACGCCTTCTGGTGCTGCTGTGTCACCGAGGAGTTTCCGCAAATACATTGACTCATCGCCATACGACTTCGCCGAATGGAAAGAGTTTAAGAGATTATTATTAAATGTCTCCCGCGTGGCCTCGGCGTCGCTAACGCTAAATGACAAACACGTAGCACCGCGCAGCTCGCGTACCGATATATCCGTTCAATTAAATTCACGCGGCTCATTACTCATTCGTGTTGCTAGACTCGCCCACCGATTTGCTCCTCGATAATCTCGCGGGCGCGCGCGCGCGCAAACATACGCGTATAATATCGCACATGTATACTTTATAGCATCGAGTTCCATAGCTCTCCTGAGCGCAAGGAGTTAATTATAATCGCATGGAAAATTACGTATCTGAATGATAATCGAAGGGAATTCTTAGTCTCAATTTGCTATTATTAGAAAAAAAAAAAATTGATTCTCGACAAGACTTCACGAGAAAAATAATTATTGGTCGAATAAAAAAAGCCGAGAAAATGTTGTCATCGGAATTTTCAACGATTCTAAGTTTATTTTCAATTTCCACAATTTTATATAAATTTAGATAAGAGAAACACCGCAGATTGCGTTGTTTCTCTTATTTCAATATGATATAAAAATTCAAAAATTCGAAATAAAATAAAAATGAGAAAATATGCCGTACGTTCAGTTTTAATGAATGAATCACTTTTTAGTCACTTTCGACTGCGAGGAAGAACGCCGGAGATTTAGAAAATAGCTAAATCCTTATAACTCCGAAGAATTATCGATAGAATTAACTTCTGCAATCAAAAACTCGAATTTTCTTTCATAAATGTTTTTTTACATTAAAAGAAAAAGAAGTGCCATTTCGTCAATACAATATAAAAAAAAAATTCTATTTATAAAAAAAATGGAATTCCTATCATTTTTAATATTGGAATTTGGGAATTTTTTATTTAGTTTATATTTTTCATGAAAAAAATTTCTTGGAATTTTTTTTTTTTTTTTGTCGAAAACCGATAGTATTCCCTTCAGTTAGTTAATCGTGAGTCAGAGTGGGAATTTAATACGCGTTACCGCCTGAGGTGGACGTATCATAGGTCGCCGCGAATGCACAGTTCGCAACATATTTTCTCCGTTAATTTGTAGAGCGTGGAAGAGCGTTGTTGTATCTCTGGTCAGAAAACAGCAGTAGCCACAGCAGCCGCATTGTACGCACGTCTACGTGTACATCACGTGTACATATGTACATAGATACACATAGAGATTCGCCCCCGTGAGCAGTTTGCCGACCACTTATTTAGCCGTAATAGCGCGTTATCAGAACTTCGTATCGCCGACTCTCGGTGAGCTTCGAAGTCTATGGTCAGCTTCGTTGCCACTCATTTCTCACGGGGGAAACTTTCTTGTCGGTCCAAGCGGCTTCACGCGTGTTGAGCGTACGCCGCGCACTCGACCCGTATATACCAAAGTACAAGCGTACGGAAAGGTAAAAAAAAACAAAAGCAGAAAAAAAAAAATAACAGAGGATACGCCTCGACTACGTCCGCGCATATGTCGGACGCACGCATTTAATTAATTCGAAGCGAAATATATACCTCTACAACAGACATATCACCGGAGAAAAAGAAACAAAACGGAAGGAAAGTTTTTTGTATCCCATATGCAGCCATAGTGACGATGACGACGTCGCGAGTCCCTATTACTTTTTTCGACGCAACGAGATGCTTTGATGTGAATTACTCTACGTGACCGCTGCGAAGCGGTTAATTGGAAAAGTATCTCGCGGAGCATCGATAATTGGAAAATTGATGGAATAAATGCCGAAAGTTGAAGCTGCTGTAGCTTCGGCTTATGCCGTCAAAACCGGTGCCTCTATCCTACCAGCAATATTTCTCCATCTCTACGGCACTTGCGATAACGTATGTATCGTTAATAGAACGTCTATGCAGTCCGCGTCTCCGATAGATAATTGGTAACGGGAATTCTCTGCGCGCGTGGGGATCACGGAAAGTCGGGTTTGTCGCCTGTATATGCGGGTTGTACAACAGTTTTTGGCACTTTGTGGAAAAGAGGTGACCAACTCGATGTGGAGCGACTCTCATATCTGTGTCTATAGACACAGTTGCGATGTGCGCTCGATATTGCGAAGTCGGCACCGAATGGAGCCTCTCGAGATACGAGAGGAGCTAAAGCCACCGGAGCGCGCAATTCACGATGGCCAATGGGTTTTTGCCCGCTGCAGAATCGCGCCATTCCAACGGCCTCGTTTTTCTTTTTTTTTCTTCTTTATTTCGTTTCATGAATTAAGTAGTCTAGCGACGAGACGCCGCGAGCAACGCGAATAAGACGGACACGCATGCAACGATCTTCGCGAACGATTCGCGAAGAGTATATTTACGGAAGATAAATAGTTCGTAAGAACTCTGAGATAAAAAAACTGCTCGTCTATTACGGGATTTTTTCAATTTTTTTTTTTTTTTCCGAGAGGTATAAGAGCACAAACCCGGAAAAAGGAAGCCGAGTTATACGAGCACTTTACTCAAAGTCATTGAGTTCGACTGTGCAATTTTGTCTATGTTGCCTTTGCATTTGTATGGCTCAGGGTTGCGATGTGTACACCATGTATCCGCGTTCTTGTTACGATTGGCCGATCAGCAGTATGCATCAAAGCAACCGAACTCTCGCTGTTGTGTTTCAACGGACTTCCTTGTTTATCCAAGGTGACGAGAGACCGCGATAGACCAATCGAAGTCTCGAGCGCACGTTTCTAAGACGTTGTAATAGAATTGATTGCGTTTTTTTTTTTTTTTTTTTTTTTTTTTTATTTCGACGGCGTCAAAGTTTATAATTTATTTTAATTAATTCATATTTCGCAAGAGAAAGAACTTTTTTACCGATGAAACTACAAACTACGAAAACTAACTGTGATTAGTTTCTTCACATATTCTTCACGTATTTTTACTTTCTTTTCCGATAGTTTGAAAGATACAGTAATCGCACACAGTGACTTAAATACGAAAGGCAACCGATATGAAAGAATTATAAGTGTATCAAGTAAATATAAATGTCGAGATACCTAACCGGATTTATCATTGCCTTGCATTGACGATCGACTATCGCCGATCGTAAAAATCAATTGCATGTGATTCGTTTATCAGAGGATAAATAATTTTTTTTTTCCACTTTAGTTTGTATAGCAGTAATCTTTATAGTAGTAAATTCTATTGGGTAGCGTTATAGATCGCGACACATAGACCCGTTTCTCCGAGTGCGGGCTTCCTAATCCGGTTAAACGATGGCCAACGAGTAGAGAAGAGCTGCGACAGCAGCTCTGAGGCTGCTTCGGTTCGTTTCGTTCAATCATTCCTACGAGTAGACCGAGTCGTCGTCGTCGGCGTCGTCGTCGTCGTCGTTACGAGGGCGTTCAACCGCTATCACGAGCTGCACGGTTAACACACATGCCAACTAAACTACAATACTGCTGTATTACATACATATATATATATGTATTGTATGTGTTATATATACACGATCTCTCTTTCTCTAACTATTGTAAATGGTGCACAATGATCCTCTGCTGTAACATATAGTATGGCATATATGTATATATACCCGCAGGAACGTGAGAAATTCACAGTTTCACAGCTGCTAGTTGCACGGCTCGCAAAGCCGTCGACAATGGATACGCCGATATAATTTGTGTCACCGCTACTGAATTTCTGTCGTCGTATCGCGAAAAAATGATAAAAAATCCTGTCTCGATATAATCAATGAAATTCCAATGCGATTTAATGCGATTTAATGCGATTTAATACGATATGAATAGTTGAGAAGGTTCCGTGTTTAAAAAAAATTGATAATCACGATTGTTCGACACATTTTTTTTTATTTACCCCTTTTGTAGAGCGCAACTGATGGAATGGTCTAAAATCGATTATACAGGACACCAATGTAAAGTTAATATATCTTTTGATAGAGGATAAAAAAAATCGAATTTTTATTGAAAAAACAAAAAAAAAATTAACCTACAAATCCACACGATTGGGAGGAAGGCGTAGTGAAATGAAATCTTCACGTGACGATTTCTCGATCTAATTCGCGAGATTGATAAAAACAAATGGAATTCATGCGTTGATTGTCGAAAAAAAAAAAAAAAAAAAATCTTCGATTTTTTATAATATGTTAAGCTGCAGGGAAGCGTAGTTCCAGAGGGACCGGAAACCCCGCCGATTTTAAATGTCGTCTGGCCGCGTCCTCGTCCAGTCACGTACGCACCCGCGTTACAGCCGCTCGTTCGGCCTTTGCTCACGCATCTAACCCCTCCCTTCATTTATGTTCGTCGCAAGCACGCGTTACAAAGTAACACGCGATCATATTTTTCCAACAGGCCGTTACATCAATACGAGCCGTCCATGTGGCACATGTGAAGTTCTACACGTTCGCACGTTCATTGATGCCGCCGAGGAGCTTCTGCATGTCTGCAAAGCTCCGGCTTCATAATTGCAATCATGCTGTGCGCGTGTATACCGCTCACGCACTCGGGCGTTCACCGTGACTCTCGTATACGTATGTATTTATGCAACGCGAATAACATTAGCTATGCCGATCGTTCTAAACCCAGTAGAAAAAAATTATCGTAAATTTGACTAAAAAAAAAAAAATGTTCGGGAAAACCGACGAAAAAACGGCTAAAACTCGTCGCAATTTTTTTTTTAATTGATACGTGTTTAATAAAAGAAAAATTAGAGTTCTTCATCTGCGATAAAAAAAAATCAGATAAAAATTATAGAGCAATTCTCGATCTATAGGTTTTTCGATATAACAAAAAAAAATAGATTCTAGTAATCGGTGTTATATTATATGTAACCGATTGAGAATATAGGCAAAACGATTTCCTTCTGGAAAAATGCGGCGCTTTAAATGAAAAGATTAAAAAAAAAAAAAAAACTGTATAATTTCACATTACCACGAAAAAAATGCACAGAAGAGGTCTACATGCTCATTGCTGCTATTATATCTTCATACCGGAGGAGTCAGCCAACACGTGCATTGCGATGCCGTTGCCTGTCTATCGTACATCACAAAACCACGAGGGGAGTGGTAACTTGGCCGAGCGTAGCAACGTACATCCGTTTCCGGAGGATGTGCCATTCGTCATTTCTTTCACTCATTGCCGTTCACCATTCGCACTTTATCGATGCAGGATTCCGATTAACACGATCGAATCCTCGATCGATCAGACGAGTTTTTTCATTCGCTCCAAATCTTCAACTTCCGAGTTATTTTATAATTTTTTATTTCAAACTATCGGCTATTCGTCGCTGTTGAGCGATTGAAAAAAAAAAAAAAAGAAAAATCCATTTACCAACGTCGATGAATCACCTGCAGGTCCAGACTTCAACAGGATTTTGTAACACGTTTCACATTTTTTTCATTTTTCTATTCATATTAAGTACAAGTCGATTCAAGCTTCGATTATATACGAATAGATTGTATTATGTGCGGGAGCTGTGATGCAATATGATCGATGACTTTAGGCGCGAAGGAATGTCGCAATCGTATACACAGGAATCAAGCAGCAGCTCGTATATAGGTATATCGATAAACACGTCTGTGTTTTTAAACTCGCATGTGGTATAATCGAAAGCGAAACATTCCTCGATCAATGTGGAGGTCTATCGTGTGTCCTGTCCGATCGATGAAATCGATTCTTCGGTTCGAACAGTGAAAATCGAGTTACCGCTGAGCTTTACTCTGTTTCATGTATTCCGAACTCGTCGAACGCGGAGAGATATCGTTGTTGGCGTCGAGAGTCATGCGAGTTCCAGAAATCCACAGCATCGGGAACGAGGGGGCGGGGGAAGGGGGGGAACTCCTGGGTAATGGATATCCGATCCGGGACTGGGGTTCTGGGTTACGATGTTTGTATATCTTTGTCGAATGGAGAAGAAAAAAAATATAGTCGGTAGGTACGCGCCGCGGATAAGAGAGAACGACGACGGAGAGTGACAGAAGGTTGGAAAAAGAAGACGCGGGGGGGCCATGCAACGCGAACCAGTTCTCTCACGGAACGAAACTCGAGACTGCATCGAGAACGAATGGCTCCGATGTTCTTCACGCTCCTGATGGTCAGATACGAGAAACGGGTGTCGCGTGTGTCAACTTTGTTCTTTTCTTTTTTTTTTTTTTTTTTACATATATACTGTTTCTTATTATTATTTCGTCTAATTGCGCAGTGGACGATGCTGATGAACACAAACGACATGTGTATACGACATGCTATATTAGAGCATTTTATTCACTTTTTGGATATTGAGAAACTTTTTATCGACAATTCTGAACCGCTGAAATAACAATAATAATAATAATGTAATAGTTAATTAATAATAAGTTTTGAAATACTTCGATGTATATTTGTCTCAAGTTGCGAACTGTTAAAAAAATGTATTCTTCAAACGTTATTATTAAAAAACAAAAAAAAGACGTGAAAAAAGAAACTAATCGATCGTCCGAGTTATTGGATTACAAGACACATCGGGCGATTTGAGAGGCGAGTTTGTCGATCATTGCAGTTGCGCGAATTACCTGTTGAAGCCATTTAAAGAACGAGTCTCTCTCTCTGGTGTGTTAAAACTCATTCGCCTTATAGAGATTCCTGAAGCAGCGTGCAACGCGCGGAACGTGACCCCGAATTCTTAAAGATAATCGCTACCGTTTGCGTTTACCGACGACTCGACTACCAGTATAAAATCTTTTTTTTTTTTTTTTTTTTCATATAGCAACTATTTAATACACCGTCGCTTTGTCTTTCCGTTGTGGCGTTACGCGCGATATGGTACCCGTGGCGCATGCCTCGGCAACCGGCTAATTGTCTTCCTGTACGGTCTGAACTCTCGTAAATTGTGCCAAGTGCCTGGAGTATCTTTATCTCACTTAGCCACCTCGATCTTTTCCTATATATACCACGACACCGATAATTCTCTATCCCAACTAAAATACCTTCGCCTAAGCGCAACGCAGACAAAAGAGATTGAAACGGTAAATTTTCTTCGTAAGAAAATACATCAAACAAACAAACAAAACAGAAGTCGTGATTAAGTCTCTTTCCCCTATAACAATCGTATAAATTATCTAACGATTGATTCGATCCATCCGTTTGTATTTAATCCCATTCGCGTTATAATCAAAGTGCTCTGAATTCAATGATACGATCGTATAAAATTGATTCGCAAATGTGCTCCGTTATCGATGTTATACCTGCCGCTGATGCTCGTTTGAGAAATTGAAGAGTCATGACGAGGGGAAAATATTGTATTAGCTATAGCGAACCAGCATCGGGAGTATACGGATAAGTGGTTCTCTCGTATATGGATGGACCGTAAAAGAGATTGCCGAAGGAGCAAAGCGATTGGCTCTCTCGACAACGAGGGATCACCCGGACTCGACGAGAGAGAGAGAGCAAAGCAACTCCTCGATCTCTCGACGAGACATGTGCGCTTCGATTCGATAAATCGTGACGAGCTCCCCGCGCGCGCGTGTGTGTGTGTTGCACACGTTTTCTCTGTATCCCGCATTCGCTCGGTCGATCGTCGCGAATGTAAAGTACGAGTACCGAGCAGCAGCGTTCGTACGAAAGTAAAGTCGACGGGTCAAAAATACTCGGATACTGAATTCAGGAGGGATTCGGCTTTATTAGGAGGTCTGCCGGCAGATTGCAGCGAAGTTGGCGAGTCGAACGGAGGCAAAAGCTGAATCCGGTACTCGGTTCGGCTGGTCTGACTCGCCGACACGACCGCATGCAAATAACGAGGGGGACGGGACTCTGCAACTTGGTTCGCCTTGTGGAGGTCGTCTAGTTGCGAAACTCGTTCCACGGGCTATACGCTCCGGGCGATCACACGTAGAGCTTAAAGAGCCCCCGGAGTCTCGCTGAACTTCAAGACTACGTTTCTTACAGGATATTATACCTATTCGTGTATTATAACCGATATATATATACGGATAATTTTCTTGTATAGGTGAAGTTGCCGTAACAGGATCGCGCTATTTTTAGATGAATTATTAACGAGACAGCGAATGTAGATTGCGAAATGTTCGCACCTTTGTTAGTCACCGTTGATTTACATGACAATGCGTTTTGGAGTTTATCTCGCGAAATAACTTCGACGCAGGAAGTTCGGTAATGAAGATCCCTGTTTTCGGATCAATAACCTACTGCGCCCGATTAATTTATTTAAATTATTTTCCAATGTCCCAATTATTTACTTTTTACACAAATGCAAATCATCCGGTGAAAGCAAATTAATGTTTGAAAAATCTGCTTAAACCGATAAATAAAAAAATATATGTTTTTTTAGTTATCGCAAATATGTCGATTTTTCGTCAAAAAATTGTAACGTATATTATTTATAAAGAAAAATCCGACGAGGAAAGAGGTAAAAGTTGCAGAGAATAAAAATAAAAAGAGTAATTTCGCAAGAAAAAAAATAGATCGTTAAAAAGCAATAATTCGTCGATATCGGGAAGTTAAAGATTGATGAGATATAATTGAGTCTACCTGTACCTTTAGTAGCCTCCGGCAGGAGCGTTTCTTACCTGAAGAAGAAAAAGAAAAAAAAATGACGATAATTATTCGTGTTCCAGTTAAGTATCACAGGATATTTCATATACGCATATATATAGTATATATATTAATCTTGTAGATCGTTCAATATCTTCGGATAAATCGGAGCTCAACCACGTCGTAATAACCTGTGGCGGAAAGGATGCGTATAAATCTCCAGTTTAATTTATGGGGTGTGATACGAGGTGAATTTGATTGGCGCACCAGCCTATCCCCATAGCGCTGTGTGTAACGTGTATATAATGGATGGAGGATCGATAGATCCAGTGGAATCGGAAATTGACATGTTTCTACGTTGCACCCACGCGCCGGTTGCTCCATTCCGGCTGAAGGGAAATCTTCGAGTCTATGAGAAGTTACCGATAGTCTGGGGGACGAGGGAGGATCGCGCGTAGTTTCGCTGCCGATTTATATCGTCGTGTAAATCATCGTACGTGGGCGTCAGCGAACAGGGAAGAAAATCGTTTCCTTTACCGTGTGTAATCGTTTGGTACCCGTTATACATGCAAAAAGGTGTTTTGTATCGGTGTTCGGTACATTTGGTACAGTGTTGGAGTTAGTAATAGCGCCAGAGCTGATGTTTGCCATACGCGAACGTTCTAACGAACGTCGATGCCTCACGCGATCGCTCAACAACTTCCTATATCCCACTCGTCGAGCGATTTGCTCGCCGGGTTTACTCGGCCTCAGCTCCCCATTAATCCGGTCTCATGATTCGTGGCGATACGTGAAACGTTGTGCGTCGCCGTTGCTGTTGCTGCTGCTGTTGCTGCAACAGGGCAACGACGGCTAGCAAAATCCAGCCAAAGAGACGACCGTCTCGTCCACGCGGCGTCACGGGCTCTGGGCGCATCGCAACCCAACGATAAACGACGATACCTATGTATACCGCTATTATGCTACAACTGTATGCATCCACCAGTGCTCCCGTCACCGTCGCCGTCTCATCGCGTAATGCCACTGTTATATGCATGTATATGCGCGCCCCGTTAATACGAGAAGACGCGAGTGAGACACTGCCGCCTCGAGGTATATCCAGCAAACGATAAGAGGATCGAGCAGCCGAACCGGCGGGACAATGAACACGAGACGATTGTTATTCCGCATACCGTCGTCGTTGCCAAAGATATTATCCCGAAACATTGCTGGTGCCGCGAAATGCGGAAGAGAATTTTATATATATATTGTTATTATTATTATTTATTTCATTTACGAAGTACTCTTTTTTTTTACGTATTAATTTATTAAGGTTATCATTAATACTAATTTTTCGTTATTTGAATCTTAGAATTCTTTTTTTTTCGCACGAATTTTTCACGGGTGTATTTTTTTTTTTTTTTTTACTGAAAATTATTTAATTTAAATAATGCTATAAGTACGCGAAATTATGTTATTACGGTGATAAAAAAAAATATTTCGAGTGCATGTACCCCAAAGTTCGTGAAATTTTTATTGATCAATCAGGAGAGAGAAACGGGAGGGGGAGGGGGAGGGAGATCGGTGCGCCCGGGTCTCAGTTGTCCGAGATGATTGTAGAGTAGAGAGAAAAGAATAAGAGAAGTCCGACCTCCCTGCCGACCACTTGCCGGCGAGGGAGTGTATGTGTACGATGTTGCATGAGCATTCGAGGAGAAAGACTATCACGAATGGCGAAGGTTCGAAGCGGAAAAGAATAAAAGACACGACTGCGAGAGTTGCCGGTTCGAGGGTCGAGATCGAAAATGTTGTTGGTACGTTATTTCACGTATAAGTACTGAAGATAATTATGCACCGGCGCGAACCGAGATACGGGGGGAGAAGGGAGGGCCTCGTTGACCACGAGACTGCAATACATTCTCGAAGATACGCTGTGCTCGCAGCCGGCAATAAAGCAACTACTACCGTACCGTACCGTTATATCTCTAGCGAAAAAAAAAAAAAAAAATAATAGATGCTAAAACAGCGGTATACATCTCTCAAATTTTTTTTTTTTTTTTTTTTACGAACCGACTAATTTCAATGCTACATGAAAAATTACGAGGAACGTAAAACTTAGTCCCGCGGCCTTGAGAATCAAAAGATTACGTAAAAAATGAGACTTTTTCTCACGGATATTTTAAATTTAAGTATTTACTCGTCAAGACTTTGTAATAAAAATTGATTACTAAAAATCGGAGATCGTCAATAACTCGCAATTCCTATTAACTTGAATAACCCGTTTCGTTTTTTGATATCCGATATTCAGCTTCCACTGGACAGTGTCCGACGTCAAATGTCTCGAAAAAAAAAAAAAAAAATTCTTCCAACGCCCATATTTTGGTTTTTCATGCTTTTTGATCGTTTTTTTTTTTGTAATGATCGGAATATTTGTATTTTCAAGTAACAACAAGCACTTAATTTTGGCAATTTATGATGGAAGAAACTTTTAACTTTGACTCGTCTTTCAAAACATCGCGTACAATTGACTCCCTGATATCTCTTACTGGCGCGATAGAAATTATTCATGCGTGAAGTCAATAAAGGAACGAAACAAATATTTTGTATTTCCCTCGAAAAAAAAAAAAAAGACCGAAATTTTTTTTTTACGCGAGCGTTACAACGGCGACGAAAAAAGCAGCGGTGCACTCGGTGACGAAGGTGAGCTGCCAAAGGACATTGCTAGATATTTTTTGTCGTGAAACCGATCACGCGAAAAATCGAAGGTTTAGAGCACAAGAAACCGAAGGACGTGACGACGAACTTCCGGTTCAGGAGTATCGCGCGTCTCAATTTCCAATGACGATAATAAATTTATCGTTGTTCAATCGAAATTCGACGGTAAAAAATACGACGGCATATGTATAATATCGATATATCACTGATTTTTTGACGATGAAAAATCGTGGGTTTTTTTTTTTTTTTCCTGCGTATCGAAACGAAATCGAGCGGTATAACGAGTCTCGTGTCATGCGACGATTCGTCACGCTCACGGTCAATCGAACTCGTGGCTCATCATTTCGAGATCAACATCGAATATTGCCACGTAGCGTGACGTGAAAAAAAAAAATCCTCGCGAAGGGGAGGGTGGGAGGTATATTCCAAGAGTGCAATAGCCACTAATAATAATGCTATTTTTCTATAATAATATTATTTTATATCGGAATTAGTCGTCCAAATATTGAATTTTCCCAATTTTTCCCGCGATCTTAAGCATAAAAAAAAGCTGAACAAAAAATCACGAAAAAACGAAAAAAAAAAAAAAAGAGTAAATACTATTATTTCGAGCAAAATAACTATTGCGACGTATGGTACAGTCTCGATGTTAGTATGCAATTCGCAATAACAATTTAGCAATCGATAAAACCGCAAATTGATAATAAAAAAAACGTTATATACGATAATCTACGTTGCAGGATAGCGAGTGTGTAATCCTGAAATCCCAGACTTTATTTATGGCTTCTCGATATCTAGTGAACTGCTATCGTATGACGACGACCAGTCGGACGAGCAACACGAACGTGTACAGCGGGACACAGCGATGCATGCGCGGGAGGGGGTTGCTATCGTTTACGTTTCTACAGATCGATGGTACAGGCAACGGGGAGAGGATTACCGGAGTCCAAACGATTTTTTTCACGATAAAACGACATTTCTTGCTCTGGAACTCTGAGGAACGCGACGCCACGAGCGAAATAAAAAAGTGAGATTGCTTTTGTTTTTTGCTCCAGCGAAGTAAGACGAAAAGGTAAATCTTGCTGCTTCGCTGCTTCATAATCGAAGAATCGCGCGAGTCTCGTCGGCTTCTCCGCTATCGAGTGAATCGACTCGGTGGTATAGATACAGTCGGACTGTAGGACAGCCGCGCCTTCTCATTCGTGTCACTATAAATCAATTTATACCAAGGCGTGTGCAAAAGCGACATTGTATGACCCACGGCGACATCCGACCTTTTTTTGAATTACGAGAACCATCGGTAGTGTCATCCCGAATTCTCGTAAGTTCCGTAATTTTTTTGAAACCAAATATCGTCTCGTGAATCTCGCAAATTGTTTATTAATTTCATCATTAAAACGATAACGGAAATTCGCTGTGTTAACGGTATTTTTTTTTTTTTTTTTTATTGAGCGAATGAATTATTCGTACTTTTAGTAAAATTTTTCTGTATTTTTCACCAGTGTCCAAAATAATGCATTATTTATTATTATTATTTAAAATTTTTTTTTTTTTCCGCGAAAGGGTTAATGTTGCCAAGCAAAAAAGCTTCAATCTTGAGACTCGATAGTTTTTAATTTCTATACCTTTTGTGACGCTAATTCGTTTTGTTTTTTTTTTTTTTTTTTTTCGATTTTCCTCGAGTGCGCCGAAGTACCGGTTATTCAGAGCTCGAACTTCAGTATACGTAGCCGAAGCGAATCGGTTCCCCTCCAAGGAATATATTATCGAGCCGAGGCGTACCGCTATTGAAATGAAAATTAAAGCGTGCCGTATAGGTGCCCCGGGCGCTTGACCTCAGGCCGAGCGCGTAGGTTGTGCCAGCAGCATTGAACAGGAAGCTTCTCTTGTATGCCAACGCTGCTCGGCTTGGCCTCTTTCAAAAGACCGGTCGTCTTCCGATGTACACGAGAAGCCGGAGAGTCGAGACTTGGCGCGATTACTCGGCTCTGCGAGATTCATACCCCACTACGACGGGTGAATCTCTGCACCTATATCTCGTACTTCTATACACTCTCGCAGCAAGGAAATCTCATCTCTCACCCTCGAGATGCTCAGCCTCGATCCTCGTAAAGTATATTTTTTTAATTTTTTTTATTCATGTTTCATCGGCGTTCGGACAGACACGCGTTTCCAATTGCGATTTTATTTTATGTAAGCCAGTGGGCCGCACACGGAGTTACGAAGCTCTCGAGAATTATTTCATGCAAATTTTTCTTTCCGGTGGATAGATATTAATCCATTTTTCGATCAATCCGATTAAAAATAACAAAACAACCGATTAGAAATAGCAGATTTAGTTGTGGTAAAATCTTAACATATTTCGAATGGAAAAAGATCGATTAGTTATAGAAAATGGTAAAAAGTGAGAAAAAAAAAATGAAAAATTTGCCAATTTTTTTTTTTTTTTTTCATTACGTTAATTGTAGAGGATATTTTTAAAAATATTGCTGTTTTGCGAATGTATATATTACAGTGGCAGTTGAGGGATTAAAACGTAATATATCGGTCGCCACGAATTAGGGTTCCAGACGAGATGCCCCTCGGGGTCGGGATTTTTTTCTCATTTTGCGAAATACAACGCCTCGAGACTGGAAAAATAGAGTCAGATTTACGAGGCTAAGTCGCTTCGCGCATCGGATGTTCGAATCTCTTATAAGACGGCGAAGAGACTTCTCTCGTAAGGTCGACGAACGGTTATTATCGACAGATTGCCTCTCGTAACGAAACCTCCACACAGAAGCAATTACAATGGCGAAGCACACAACCCGTGAGCTCTCCGATCGGTAATAGTTGGGTCGTTTCGCCTCGAAAAATAAAACTAAATTTCGCGCAAAAACCGTGCAACTCGTTTTTGCCTCGCGCTCTCCATCGGCTTCCGTGTCATTATACAAACTTCTTTTCATATTCCGAATAAAACTCGATAAATCATTGTTTTGTTATTTCCCGTGCGCTCGGAAGAATTTTACCGAAAAAAAAAGTTAAGTCATTCTAATTGCTTCGCGGATTACTTTCTAATAATTTAATATTACGATTGTCGATAAAAAAAAAAATGTTCGGCTCATTCCAACTGCGTCTCTAATGTTTTTTTTTTTTTTTTGTTCAATCGACAAGGAGTAACCGAACTATCGTTGCTAAGTTCGAGATGACACGGTGAAGCGCATGAAACGTCGAGCATCGAAGCTTACAGCGCCGGCAGGAACTTCGATGTACCTGAGACGAATAAATTAGCATCCTTATAACGCGCGTTCTATCGCTGTCTGTGATCTTTCGAGTTCTTTATTATACGGAGTTTTCTTTGTTTTTTTTTTTTTTTTTCGCCGTTCGATCGACTCTCGAGAAATCGTAATAGATGATACATTTGATGGGATATTTCAACTTTGACCCGAACTTCGATGAATTATTCGGTCATTTTATACAGACGCATACATCGAGACACTTCGAAAGAAAAATTAAATCGTTTTGGAGTTTAGTTTGAATATTATCGTCCGGTACTTCGAAAAAGTAGACTTTTGTTTTGCGTCGCGCCGGTTCCCCGGGCGGTCGAGCGTATCTATTAAAAAAAATCCATCAGACTCGGTCACGAACGCGCTTTACGGATAGAATAGAGGTCGCGATCCCGATTCCATTATTCGGAACGCCGTAACACTCTATTGATAAAACAATTCGTATTTTATGGTCAATATTATTTCAATAATCTTTAGATTCCTTCAAAAAGAATCCTTCAGTGGGTTATGAACGTCGATAATTCATTTCCGAAGCTCTCGCGTTTTGCTCTCGCGCCCCAAGCTATTTAAAAAAATCATTAATTTTTTAACAGTTGCGTAAAAAAAATTACATAAATGTGAATTTTTTTTTTTTTTTTTCATTTATATTTTTTTTAGTTTTACGTTTTATTAAAAAACGTATAATTTCCGCGGCATTTCTAATTCCCTACAATTGAATCTAAAAATACTGATTATTGATAAAGTATCGCAATGATGAAGTCAACGAGTTTCCCAAACCTGTGTACGGCGTTCGGAAAGAATCGTTAAAATATATTTTTAATGATTCACAAGCTATACAATCGTTATAAAACATCGGATAAATTTCTGCGAAAATCTGCGAAATACCGAAGGAATAGAAATTATAAGAAAATACGTAATAACGAAAGCATACAGCGAAGCTACGCAGGTATGGCGCGTGCGGAGACGTATTCCATATCTGTATGAAGACTCGAATCTCTCGGTAAACGCGTGTATTGTTGACGTTTCGCGTTTAATGGACAGTACCGCGTATTACCTCGTGCGAGTCGCGGTATGAAACACGGAGGGAGAAAAGGGAGGGATAGGTGGTCCGTATGTGGCGGTACCAGCGTTAAGTGCCTCGTAAAATCGTCCGAGAGAGCTGGCGAAGTCAAGTTTAAAACGTCGGCGTGCCGCGATAAGTCAAGCAAAAAGGACCACAGTCCGCGGCGTCTCGACCGCCTCCGTGGGCTGTGTGGACGCACCATCGACGGGAGAGAGAGTGAAACTACACGATATGCTTGTAAGCCGTACATACAAGTTGTGTTGCAGCGAAGAGTTAAGACTAAACTCGAAATCGCGTATGCATGCGACGTCTAGTTACACGGAGAGAGCCTGCGAGCGGTATTCCGAGAGCCTGTAATATCGATACTACAATATGTACGACGTGAATTTTTTTTTTTTTTTTAATATCTAAGTCCGTATAGCATCGATGACTCAGTCAGTTAGCTCTATAAAGTTTATTCCATTACGATTCCCCAGATACAAATATTCTCGAGTGATTCACCGATACGGCTTTTAAGCGTCGAGTACACAATCTAAATCCTTAGAATTTCGTTTCGTAGAACGAATCAATGAAATTCGATACAAAAATCGGATTGAATGAAAATTGTAGATATTTCCGTGATATTTATTGCGTTTGTATTTTTTACGAGTTGTTAACCTCATTGAATTTAAATACATACATGGAAATGAGTTTACAATCTGTCGGAAGTAAAACAATTTTTGAGTTAACAAAGAATCGATAAAAATACGAAGATTCAACGGTAACTCGGATGTTTTAACGGTGCGGGACGACAAAACGTTGTGTGCGGCATATACAGGTTGAAATTTCGTGGTATGTAACAACAGGATCTATCCATCCATTTTTCTCGTTAAAACGTCGAGGCTTCTCGTTTAATATTCAACGTGTATTTGAATTACCGCGTGGAAGGACTATAAATATGCTGCTAGACGAGAATTTCGCTTCCGGTTGCTCGATTCTCCGGTAGCGCATTCAATATTTTATATTTACGATATTGTATATACATATATAGAGATTTATTTGTATATTACGGGATCTTCATGACGAATGGCTCTCGAGCATCGGATTTCGTGCATAAAATACCAACAAAAGTTTCCGCATTATCGTTACTCTTTCTATTACTACCGCACCATTATTAAACAACTTCTGAATAATTCAAAGACGCGACGGGTGCGAAGACGCTGTTTATTTCACTTGCATTGGAGTTCTTGAAAATCCCGTTGGCAAAATATATATATATATATATAAATCCTATGCAGAACGGATTTTATACATATATGCATTGCCCGGCGTGTCTCTCGTTCCATAAAGATAAACGAGCGTTCGCGCCACCCCACCGTCAATGCCAAACGCGCGCGTCGACCACTTTAATTCTTCCACCTCGTTAAAGACCATTTTATTATTCGTGATTCCTTAATTGGGTCTATACACCATCGAGATTATTAAAACGAATGTTCATCCGAGTGCTGGCGATCCCCCGACTTTTCAGCTTATGTTCGAGACGATGCACTCGCACGGGATTTACGAATGAGAATTTAAAAAAAATGCAACTGTAAAAATGGAGAAAATGGTATATTACGGGATTTAGAAAAACTCGTGTTTTTTTTTTTTTTTTTTTTCTGTCAGTATAGAACGGTACTGCGCGGAATAGTCTTTGAATATAATAAAAATTAAAAAAGACGTCTGTATCCGTCTCGCATATTCGTAGAACAATACTGTAAATTCGAATTCTTGCTATTCACAATACCGCGAAACTATAGTGAAACGATACAACCGAAAAGTAAAAAATACATTGTGGCAAAGCTACCGCACGCCTACGCGGGGCCATCGGCCATTCGAAGAGCTTCGACTTCGCGATATCGCGATATTACTTACACGCGTTTCTTTACTTTCGTTCTCGTTATCGAAGACTCTCTACCTTCAGTACCCGGTTACGATTGCGCAGCGTGCAGAAAACCGGTCGATATCAGAGAGTGAGGTCACGCAATCGCCCAAGTACGATCGATCGTAAATATCGATACGATGTTTAACCGAAGGAGACGACGGTGTGGGCGCAAGAGCTCGAGACACGCGTTGAAAGTTCGTATTGCCCTGAGATATCTCGTGTTTAGCAAATTTCTAAGATTACAAAAAATAAAAACTTTTCTTTTTACGTACGATGAGAAAAAAAAAAAAAAAATCGGAAATCGGAATTTTAGCTGAGAAAAAAATTCAGCAAAAAATTTTAATTGTTCAAATGTGGAAATATCTTAACCGCTAAAATTTCCTCAGATCGATGCGATTACGGCAAAAAAAATCGGCAAAAAATCGATAAAAATCGACATTGCATCGAACTGAGGAAATATTTCAGCGTTCGAGATATTTCTGTACTTGTGCAATGTTAATTTTTTGCTGAATTTTTTCTTCGCTGAAATTCATCAGCTATTACTATTTTCACTGAAAAAAAAAAAAAAAAAAAAAAAATCATCAATTTCGCGTTTATAAAGCCTCAAGTACCGAAATGGAGCGAATAAAAAACGAAATAATAATTATTGTGTCAGAAAACCTGTCCAATTGGCTGTCCTTGATCGACTTTCCAAGTGTATACAATTTTATACCACCGAAATATTGCGCAATAGCCGAACGGACAAAATACATTTCCATAAATAATTTCAACGGGGTCTATACGCCTCCGGATTTTTTCTACATATTATCCCACAGTATCTCCTCGACCCGGATTTGTTCTTTATAATACAAAGCACCAAAACGCGCAGCGACGAACCGAGGTACCTGATATCCCGCATCACCGGATCATCGGGATACTCGAGACGCTTTGGGAGATCCTCTTTCTCATTATCCTCTCTTCTTCGAGATGTCCTCGAAGTTCTCTCGCGCGGCATTCTCCGAGAGTCAGGTGGCCCGACAGAGGCTGCTGCCACTAAGTCGAGTCGCCACTTATAACATTGTTCCCGGGTGGATATCTTTTGACAAATTTAAACCGCGTCAACGGATGAAAACGATTCCGGAAAAGTTGCAGTAATTGGAGCGCATCTTCGCGACTGATATTCTTCCGCCTTTAGAAAGCGATAAAAAAAAAAACGCGAGCCTTTATCTTTTTCATCCGCCCATTTTTTCTTCGTACCGCGTATATATAGTTGAACGAAAAAAAAAAAAAAAAAAACGAAGGACAACAGGCTTCGAGGCGTGAAGCTCCGTACCTCTAAAGAATTCGGCCGGAAGTGGAGAATAGATCAACTGACGGATTAATTTTTAACTCCGCCAATAGTTAATTACAACTCAAACACGAGAGACTTATGTTTCTATACAAAAAAAAAAAAAAAAAAAAAGATATATATGTGAATAATAAAAAAATACGGATTTTTATAGTGTCATAAATACAGCGATTAAAATGAATCGTGCGGTAGAATTCATTAGCTGTTTAATAGTTTTAAGTATCGAGCATAAACTGCGTATTATTGAAGGTCATTATTCGCAGTTAGTGCGAAAGGTGTACACATACACGGGATCTCATTTGCTCGTTCGTTTAGCAGCAGCAACGATCACAGCAGGTAGATGAAGAAAGTTGACTGTTGGCTACTGCCTGTTGCCCGTTTGCCTTTGATGATGTTGAAGATATTACAGAGTGGAGGATCGCGAGTGCACGGCGCAGTTGTCACACTCATCAAGAAAGCGAAAGTACAAAGTGTACCCGATATATATAGCGTATATATGCATATATAAGTGTATGTGTATCATCGCTATGTATATATACGTATCATATATGTATCTACGTGCAGGTAATTACGGTTCCCGACTCGACCGGCACACAGCGGCCCTCGTTACTTTATTTCTTTTTTTTTTTTCTCTCGCATTTTTTTTCTTCTTTTATTCGCGCTCCGTATGCAGAGTAATGACACCACTGTTTCGTCGTGTCGGTGCAAACGGGGACTGTAACTACTGCAAGAAATACCGAGTGAGAGCCGCTAATGATGGTAACGCGAGAATCGCGCGTCTTCCGCAAGTTCGTCCTTTGGTCAGAATTCTTGGAAGTTTCGCGCGGGATCTCGAAGCTCATATAATCATCGATTTGCAATCACCCGGGTCGCATTCAATCGTCGAGATTATCTGTGCGATACAGTGATCAATTGATGAGGAAGCAAGAAAAACGGGGGGAGGGAGGGGGGGGCATTGTATACGAGACGCGATAACTACCGAGAGTCGACTTCTCTCGCGGCAATGGTCAACTTTCCCGGACTCCTTTAGTCGCGCTCTGAGGATCCTCGGGGAAAATCGTCTAAGAACGGTAGCATCGTCGGAAGAAAGTTTGACGAGTTTGCATTTTTGTATCCGCGAACGGGCGCGCAATATACAATTTGTAAACAAAAATTTTAGGCACTTGTATATAAAAAGCGGATAAAAAAAATATATATATTTTTTTTAATGTTAAACACATGTCTAGAAAGCGAAAAAATTCAATTGAAAAATCATTTATAAACATGTGACTTTTTAACGAATTATCACAATGGAGCATTAAAAGCGATTTTTTTTTTTTTTTTTTTTTTTTTTTTTCATTTTTCAAAATTTGCTATTGTATATCTAATTCGAATATATATAGACGGAGATTTCAACACGTTTCGAAACAAAGCGACGCCAGACGGTCCGAATACGGAAACTATAGAATTTTTTTTTATTTTTCTCAAATAACAAACGTGCAGTTAAATACAACAAGCTGACCGATGTGCAGAGCCTGAGGCACTATGCATCGTACTCTGCCAGTCATAACATTTTTTTAAACGAGTGTGAATAAAGCTCGGTGCTTGACTCGGTACACGAGTTTCTCCGGTGAAATGCAAACTATTGTTATCCAACTTGGTAGAGTGTAAGTGTCTGTATGTATAAATACAGCGCAGCTGGCGAGTCGAAAGTGAGATCGGAGAGTTAACAAAACGAATCAAGCCGACTCTTAATATCGCCGACCCGTATGGCGTTATGGTAGTAAAACGTAATGAGTTATAATAGCCGAAGAAGAAAAAAAAAAAAAAAAAAACTGAATTATCAGCAATTCATCGACGCGCCAAAAGCGAACTAATAGGCACCACAGCGGCATCACAAGGCTGACGAGCCTTCGGCCCACCGGTGTGCCGGAGGCTTGAAATAATCGCGTAACTCGTCGCTTTCTAACGTCCGTGATAACGGGGGGAAAAGGAGGAGAGGGAGGGAGACTTTTGCGCCTCTAATGATCAGCCGAACGGCCGCACTGAGCTCCACTACTACTCTTTAGTTTCACATACGTGCTGATTTTTGTTGCATACATAGACGTCCCCATAGACGTGAATGCGAGACTCCTCCCCCCCAACGAAGATCGGGTCGATTTCTTGCCCATTTTTCAAGAGTCACGACAGCAGCAACACCTTATAAGCGTACAGTACGCGGGAGCCAGCATCGCCTTCGCAGCTTGAAACATACGCGCAAAACGTTTTAACGCAGTCTCATCGATCGACGAGACTAGAAGATCTACGCGAGAAATGGGTTTTTTTTTTTTATTTCTCTCGATAAGGAATCGCTAATTTTCGTTTTATTTTTTTTTTTTTTTTTTTTTAATAAACGCCTAATAACTTGTCTATATCTTGAGCATTGATCGCTTAACTGAACGGGCGATTTATTTCTGACTCTAATTCATGGCTGACGATTTATTTTCCCATATGAAACACGTTTCAGCGGTGCAAATGCGCCAGATAGCGGTACCTAACTGTACCCGCGAGTAATACGTCGATAACGCGTGCGTTAAACTCGATGATTTCTCAATTAACGCCAGCGGTGCTAAAAGCATTGCATTCCCCGCATTAGTTTTATAGCAAAAGCGAGTATCGGATGAGACGCGAACTGGTTGCTCGGTAACGCGAGTGACGAAATTGAAGTCCGAATAAGTCGTAGCGATCGCATCACCATTGATTCACGATGATAGGTGATTGTTTAAAAGGAAAACAGCATTCACACTGTGAACTTTGCGTCGTGATACGTACGATACTTCACGCAACTCGAGAATGCGAACGCCCAGGCGAGACGATGAGCGCCCATTGTGTTGAGCATTAAAAAAAAAAATCGTGGAGTTTCCACGATGCAGAAACTCCGTGAAAACCGGTCGAGTCGCAAAGGGTCGGACGTTACACATAAATTAGAAAATCGCGCATACCAACGCCCCAACACCACGTGTTCACGCGGTCGACAGGTGTATATACTTCGAACGTGATGCAATTTTTAGTTGCGGATGGTAAGACGTAATCGGTGTTGTTATGGTATTTGCCGAATCGCGAAAAAATGCGTACTGTTTTCTTTCTCCCAACGAAACAACGACACAACTAATATCAGGTCTTTCCATGAACAACTTTTTTTTTTCATGTTGCAACCATTCAAAAAATTATTTTTTATTCGACTCCTCGTTTGATGAAATATTTCAAAATCCATCTAATTCGTTGATAATCAGCGTATTTTTTTAAATTAAAAATATTTTCTAATTTTTAATGGATTATGTGCTCATAACTGAATTTTATTCATGAAACATTTATTATGTGAATTGAATCAGAATTGAGCGTTGGGCTCGTTGCCCGGACACGTCGACGTTAATTAGTAATTAGGTAAGAAGAGAATTGCTGATTAACGATTATGACCGCTGCTAAACCTGTGCACCGAGACAATGTATAAGAAAAAAAAGAAAAAAAAAAAAACCGACCGGAATATTTATTTTTTTCCTGCATTCACCGAAAAACAGTTTCCGGTTACGGTTCCTCGATCGCGCTATATCCGAAGCTACCGTTTCTCGTTGAACGCCCGTATAGTACGCGAGCGCACATACGATGAATAATGAACGTGCAACAAACACACCGAGGCATTGCCGGCTTCATCCGCTCTAATTGTTTGTCCGGCTGTCGGAGTCGAGTTGCGTTACAGACGCAATTATGAAAAAAAAACACTTTGTACTTCGCGATAAACACTGATTGCCGAGGCAACTCGCAACGTGTTATTACTCGCAATAACCCTTTTGGCTCGTACGTCAAATAACTCGGTGCGCGCGGATGCACAACGCAGAAATCGTTAGAAAATCATCGAAACAGTACTGAAGATATTTGCAACAACTTCCGCAAATGAATCTGATATACCGCATCTCGATAGCGCGTCTTTATTAATTTGCAAGGTGTACTAATTTACCGAAACAAACGTTCTATGTATTTGATTATCATTCGAAACGTGACTGCGACGTGTATCGAAATCAAACGCAAATCAAAGCGCCTTAAAATAACGGAATTCTCCCACCGTTGATGAGACACTTCCGTGTCTCATCATCGTCCTGACGCAACACAGGAAAATAATGAAACGCAGAAGGAAAACTCGTGGGTAAAATGTGTTTTTTTTCCTCGTTTTTTTTTTTTTTTTTAATACTCTTCAAGCTAACAAAACGCGCCAACAATTATTCAGGACTCGTGAAATCTGTTCGTCGCGCATTACGATTCACTCATCATCACGACATCGTCGAGTGTCGGATTATCTTCGCGAAAGCGCCGGTTGTAACGCGCGAGAGTAATGCACGTACGAGGGTTTGGTTCGCTCGGCGAGAAGCTCGGAGCGCAGCGGCGGCAACGGGAAATTCAATCGTCTGAGAGTGAAGTTTCTTTCGAGGATTATGCGAAGGAGGATTGAAGAGGGTTAAGAACGACGAGAACGACGCCGCGGGGCGGGGGACACCGTGAGTTCGAGGTCGTCAGGGGGTTCCCTTGTCGACAATAGCTCGTCCGATGACTTCCTCCGGGAAGACTCATCAGGAGCGAACGGTTCCGGCTACCGGAAGGTGCATGCGAATGAGCTGAGACTTTATCGTCTTCTCAAAGAGGTATAGCATGTACGCGTCGGCCTAATCAGTAACTAAAGGATCGCTGCGCATCCGTGTGTGCAGTGATTAACGTGTATTTTTTTTTATCACGCACGTGTACCGTTAATGGTATATCCCGAAGGAAAAAGTGGCTTAACTACACCTTTCGTCGGATCAATGTTTCCAGGCAGTGAAAAAATAACTAAATAGTCAAAAAAAGCAACGTTGGTGACCGAACTCACCTGCTCCATCAGCAAACAAGCGATCGTTCGTTGTGCAGAGGGGTTGGAAATTCAATCCTCGACTTTGTTGGGGTCGAGGGCTTCAACGGCGTTTCGGACAGAGGGAGTTGGGGGGGGGGGGGGGGGGGGGACAAGGTGTGAGGTCACGCGTCGACGATAGGGATAGGGGCGGAGATTGGTTCGTGATGAAACGTTTCCGGTTACCGGATGTTCTATAGGGGTATCGGCTATTTGACTATCAGAATCAAAGGTGTCCTGTGGGAGTCCCGACGAGCGTTGATGGTGAAACTAATCTCTGAAAAACACACGACACCCCGTTTGCACAAAAAAAGTGTCCAAAAGTGTGTTCTCTCTGTAATAAATCGGAGGGGAGGTTTGCCGCTGTATAAAAATGACGACAATAATTATTTTTAAAATTGCGTACCAATGAATGGCATCTTGACTTCGAGGTCGTGCCGAACCAACCGAGAAGGTTCCGCGATGGCAACCGAACGTTTTTCTTTATTTTTCAGTAAATCGGTGGCTCGTCGTCTAAATGACGAAATTGTTTCCTAACAGCTGCGCGCAACGCGGCGTCGTAGTACTGCTGAGTCTCATTGCGGTCTTCGCGACGTCTTCCGGACACCGAATTGTCCGTATTCTCTTCCCCGACCTCGGAAACGCTGTTCTCGATGCTGTTTTCGCTTCTGCGATTATTACGGGAAAGTTACCGTGACGCGAATAGATCTCTCTAAAAATGCTTTCCCGTGCGTTTCAGCTTTTCGCTTCTCCTTTACACGGTATTCAACGTTTTCGAAGGGATCTTATCCGTGCACAACGCGGCTATCAGCGTTGCGCGTTGCTCTTTTAAGTCATATCAGCTCACGCGAGTGGGACAACATTTTTACGCATCAAATACGACACGTTTTACGAGCCTAAATGAGCGATAGAGACGGAAGGTACGCGACAATTTCAAACCTAACAGGACGAACGTTCACACATCGAAAGAGGAGACTTAACGCGCGTGGGCAATGATTCAATGCACAGCTACGAAACGTTTGGACACATAGGAAAGCGCTTGAGAAAACCGGACGAGCGATTAAAGAGAGAATAATAAAAGAAGGGCAGCGTGGAAGGTTTATGCTGATGTACGTCCGCCGAGTTTACGATGGACCGTTGGCAACGGTCGTCATTTGAATGAGTACCGAGCGGTGTACAGGAGAGAATTGTTTAACGCGGTGTTCGTCCTGTTGGGCTTCTCCTCGTGTAGGACGAAAAGAGCGACTATACTATACTTTTGCTTTCTAAAATAATATAAGCGAAGTAGCGAGAGACTGCGTGAGCGTACTGACGTGCATCCAACCGACGCGTGCCGGAGTGTAATATATGCTTCGTGAACTGCGGTTTTTTTCAGCTTTTTTTTTTTTTCTTTTTATGTATTATAACTTTATAAAGTGCACTATAGTACGGACGGAGGTCGTCATCGAGCAAACGAATAACAGAGATGCGGGTTCTTCACTCGATATACTGGTTTATCCTTTGTATCTTCTTTACCGCGTACAATAGAAACACTTCGAGTCGACTCGCCCATGAAACTCACCCTCCTTAGCCGATGTTCAGGAGGGTGTATCGTTACATTCTCAACCAAAAGTTAGATTCAGCGAGAATTTCGAATACTTTGCAAAAGGATAATAATATGAAAAGAAAAATCGTATAGAACGTGCAAAAAATATTAATTTTGCGTAATAATAATAATGATGAAAAGTTATCAACAAAATTGAAAAAAAATTGTTTAATGAATCATCTGGCGACGCAACTTTTTTTTTAACACAAATTGATTCGTTAATTTTTCTAAATACATATACTTTTTTTTCAATCGATTAAAAGTTACGAATTATCGATATGTTTTCGGAGAAATTTTTTTTTTTATATCATATTATATGGAAATATTAATAAATCAACTTTGTCTAATAAAAAAAGTTCTGTTACCAAATGTTTCGAGAACCAATTTTTCTTACGATGTTCTCAGCACTTTCTTGAAATTTTTCATATTTTTATCCCATCGGGTAGTTATACGAAATTCTCTGTGACTCTGACTTTTGACTGGGAATGTAACGATACACTACAATTCAAGATCCTCGATTTAAGATTCGAGTAACACAATTGAAATTCAATACCCACGCGTACGCGCTGCTTGAAGGATTCAACCGACTCGAACACTTACTGCAGATACGTTAGTATTTCGTTGAGAAACTCGAGAAGTTAGTTCCTTGATTACAGCGATAAACAATTGAGATTGCGGTAGATGTGTGTTTATTTCGAATTAATGAAATTCAGAGTTAATGATGAATGTTTTTGATTAATTGAAAAGCACAATGAAGGCTAACACCGCGCGATAATACACGATGAACTTTATTTTTTATTGTACATTTAACTCCGAATTCTGAGACGGAGCCCAGCGGTTCCGCATTTCTAATACTTTCACGAAAGATTCAGAATTCTTCACATCGTCAAAGGCGCTACGTGGGGCTCACACGGGGCAACTCTCATGTGGCAACGAGTCACATCGGTAGGGGAATCGGTTGCACTGTATTATTCTCCGGTAGTTGAGAATCTAACTACCGGGGAATCATCGGTGTACCAGGAAAAAAAAAAAGGTATTTTCCTTGTGAAAAACGTTGTCTAGCGTTGCAACAAGAGGACGAGGAGGAGGAGGAGGGGAATTGTGAAACGTCTGGAGTACCTCGCGTGATTCATCGGGTTTGCCGAGCGAGAGGTTGGATGATGGAGAGACGTAGAAGGACGACAATAGCGGAGCTCCGAAGGAGTTTAAGTCGCGAGGCCAGACGAGACGCGAGTAAGGGAACGATGCAGAGGAGAGGACGGTTACGGAGCACGAGAAAAGAGGTGTAACAGACTTGGGAAGTTTATGGCGAACTCGAGAAACAGTAGAGACCGGTACCCGAGAACGCAATCATTCTCTGACGATTCTATTACTACCGTTTCTCGAGCTAAGAAAACATAACACAACAGAATTCCCGCTTCTTCAGTCACATCCATCCATCGTATCTCTGAGCCGAGAGATTATAATCATAAGATAACGTAATTGTCTGAGTTTCTGATTGATTTTAGTTCTTTTTTTCACGATTTTTGCTGTTTTCTATATTAAATTTGCGGGGTTACGTTGATTTAAGATCAGCTTGCAATTTCGATGTTTCGAAACAAACAGAAATTACAATAATCATGAGTAATCGTATTTACGCTATTTTCAAACAAAGATTTATCGATATTACTCGAGATATGGAATGCGCAGTTGCGATCGGAAAATGCCGATTTCCCCGCCTTTTCGCTATACGCCTTCATCACTATTTGCGGCATTTCGTTCGATCATTGCTTGTTATCCGAACGGATCGTCCCACTTACTTGTCTCAAGGATAACGAATTATTTCATTCGAAAAAAAAAAAAAAGAACGGAGCAAGTCGTATGCTCGTCGTCACGGCAACAAGACACCAACGTGTTTCTTTCTGTGTTTCCTGTGTCCGCATCGACGCTCACGAGAATAGACAATAATACGATCGGCACATCCGCGTTACTTCATTCGCCTTCGCCGTAGAAGAATTATCGAGACGCTTCGTTGAAAATCGGTAATTGCCACCGAGCACTTCGAGTTTATGCCCACTAAACTACTAGTCGCCAAGTAGGTTACGCGGACTCGTAAAAAAATTGCTGACGCTCAGCCGCCAGCTGTCCTTACCTTTGTCTCTCCCGTAATCTCTCGGAACTTTTATCCTACAAGATACTCTTTCGTATTAATCCTATATCACCATAAATGGATCTCTTAAAGCGATTTTCAGAAAATTGTCGATTTCTAAAAAATGTTTCCCTTTATATCTCTTTCAACAGCGTACTTACGCCGTAAATATTACGCCCCGACAGACATTTTCCTATAATAGCCCGACGTTTCGATTTCACTATAATTAAACTTGAAAATATTGATTTTTGGCAAAATTTCGCAATGACGAAGACATCGGGTCTCCGAGACTCGTGTGGTATTAATTAGCTGCGAAAACTACGGGTTAAGGGAACTCTAAACCTACCATTTTAAGATTCGGAGTTCAAGAAGAATGGAGTTAATATTTTCACGATAATCAACCGGGGATATCGATTATTCGATTAGGACATCGATAAGTTTGTTGAAGATAATCAAAAGTTAGCGCTGGCATCGCGTCTGTGATTCAAATTTTCGTGATTAGGCGAAGCTATACGAAGGAACTTCTTTATAGTCTGAACAAAATGAGTAAATGGCGGGGGAGGTGGAGGGGGATCGATCGAATAAGTTCGGAAAGGTTTTATCGGCACGCCACAGTCGTTCGTACCCACGAAACGGTGAGTACCGCGGCGTACACGTTCACAATTCCTGTACACCGAAGTGCACATAGTAAAAGGCCGACGAATACTGAAATCCATATCCCGTGCCAGGAGCAAACCGTCACCGCGGTACGGAGGGCATAATACAACGCTACGAAATTTATATCGGTCGGTTTGCTTTCCTCTGTTTGATGGCTCGTGCTTCGCCAGGGCAACGATCAACCCGAGCGTCGCTCGCGGGGATCGTCGCATCTGCGATCGCAATTCTCCATTAACATGAATGCCTTTCTGATCCAACGAAAGCTTCATTGCGCCTATTATACTATTCGAATTATTTCGAAAGAGAGAAGACACGACCGTCCCTTATAGACTGTGTGTTCCGATTACGTGAATTATGCGATTCCGTTAACGGCAATTGTAACCAAAACGGAATAGCGATATCAGTGTGGATGCATATCGTGGTGAAACTTCGTGAAACGATGAATTTGATAGCCACAAGAAAGTCCGATAAAAGGTAATATGCATTCATTGAATTGGCAAAGTGTATGCAATTAAGGAAAAAATTGGGTAACTAAAATCAAAGAAAAAATATTTACTTTACCGCAGGAAAGATAGGACAGAATTTTTGTTATTTATCGGGAGGACTACACAAAATCTGAAGTTTCTTCTCGTATTCTTCTCGTTAAAAAAAGAGCAAAAACATCGTAGCAAACGAAATGAAACTTTAAAATCATCAATTCAGCTTATGAAGCTGAAACTAGCGGGCAGTTCAGCGGGCAGTTCGCCGCGCGAGCAGCGGTTCTCAGGCGCTACCGTAGCCCTCTTTTCGCTGTTCGCTAGTCGCTGTTCGCTGTTCGCAAATTCGCTGTTAATTTTTTCTATAGTTCGACACAATCAACTAAGCATATATGCCAAGTTTCAAACAATGTACACCTCTCCGAGCCGAGAAAAAAAATGTTTATTAACCATTTAAGGCCTCAGCCGACTTCTCGAGATACCCTTTTGTTTATCGAGGTGTACATTCGCTGTTAATTTTTTCTATAGTTCGGCACAATCAACTAAGCATATGTGCCAAGTTTCAAACAATGTACACCTCCCCGAGCCGAGAAAAAAAATGTTTATTAACAATTTTACGGCCTCAGCGGGCTATCTCGAGATGCCCTTTTGTTTATCGAAGTGTACATTCGCTGATAATTTTTTCTATCGTTCGGCACAGTCAACTGAGTATATGTGCCAAGTTTCAAACAATGTACACCTCCTCGAGCCGAGAAAAAAAATGTTTATTAACAATTTTAAGGCCTCAGCGGACTATCTCGAGATCCCCTTTTGTTTATCGAAGTGTACATTCGCTGATAATTTTTTCTATAGTTCGGCATAGTCAACTGAGTATATGTGCCAAGTTTCAAACAAAGTACACCTCCCCGAGCCGAGAAAAAAAATGTTTATTAACAATTTTAAGTGCTCAGCCGACTATCTCGATATCCCCTTTTGTTTATCGAAGTGTACAATCGCTGATAATTTTTTCTATACTTCGGCATAGTCAACTGAGTATATGTGCCAAGTTTCAAACAATGTACACCTCCTCGAGCCGAGAAAAAAAATGTTTATTAACAATTTTAAGGCCTCAGCCGAATATCTCGAGATCCCCTTTTGTTTATCGAAGTGTACATTCGCTGATAATTTTTTCTATAGTTCGGCATAGTCAACTGAGTATATGTGCCAAGTTTCAAACAATGTACACCTCCTCGAGCCGAGAAAAAAAATGTTTATTAACAATTTTAAGGCCTCAGCCGAATATCTCGAGATCCCCTTTTGTTTATCGAAGTGTACATTCGCTGATAATTTTTTCTATAGTTCGGCATAGTCAACTGAGTATACGTGCCAAGTTTCAAACAAAGTACACCTCCCCGAGCCGAGAAAAAAAATGTTTATTAACAATTTTAAGTGCTCAGCCGACTATCTCGAGATCCCCTTTTGTTTATCGAAGTGTACAATTGCTGATAATTTTTTCTATACTTCGGCATAGTCAACTGAGTATATGTGCCAAGTTTCAAACAATGTACACCTCCTTGAGCCGAGAAAAAAAATGTTTATTAACAATTTTAAGGCCTCAGCCGAATATCTCGAGATCCCCTTTTGTTTATCGAAGTGTACATTCGCTGATAATTTTTTCTATAGTTCGGCATAGTCAACTGAGTATACGTGCCAAGTTTCAAACAAAGTACACCTCCCCGAGCCGAGAAAAAAATGTTTATTAACAATTTTAAGTGCTCAGCCGACTATCTCGAGATCCCCTTTTGTTTATCGAAGTGTACAATCGCTGATAATTTTTTCTATACTTCGGCATAGTCAACTGAGTATATGTGCCAAGTTTCAAACAATGTACACCTCCTTGAGCCGAGAAAAAAAATGTTTATTGAAAAATTTTTATTTTATTTTGACTATCTCGAGATGCCCTTTTGTTTATCGAGGTGTACATTCGCTGTTAATTTTTTCTATAGTTCGGCACAGTCAACTAAGCATATGTGCCAAGTTTCAGACAATGTACACCTCCCTGAGCCGAGAAAAAAAATGTTTATTAACAATTTTAAGGCCTCAGCGGGCTATCTCGAGGTGCCCTTTTGTTTATCGAAGTGTACATTCGCTGATAATTTTTTCTATAGTTCGGCACAGTCAACTAAGCATATGTGCCAAGTTTCAAACAATGTACACCTCCCCGAGCCGAGAAAAAAAATGTTTATTGAAAAATTTTTATTTTATTTTGACTATCTCGAGATGCCCTTTTGTTTATCGAGGTGTACATTCGCTGTTAATTTTTTCTATAGTTCGGCACAATCAACTAAGCATATGTGCCAAGTTTCAAACAATGTACACCTCCCCGAGCCGAGAAAAAAAATGTTTATTAACAATTTTACGGCCTCAGCGGGCTATCTCGAGATGCCCTTTTGTTTATCGAAGTGTACATTCGCTGATAGTTTTTTCTATAGTTCGGCACAGTCAACTAAGCATATGTGCAAAGTTTCAAACAATGTACACCTCCCCGAGCCGAGAAAAAAAATGTTTATTAACAATTTTAAGGCCTCAGCGGGCTATCTCGAGATGCCGTTTTGTTTATCGAAGTGTACATTCGCTGATAATTTTTTCTATAGTTCGGCACAGTCAACAAAGCATATGTGCAAAGTTTCAAACAATGTACACCTCCCCGAGCCGAGAAAAAAAATGTTTATTAACAATTTTAAGGTCCCAGCGGGCTATCTCGAGATGCCCTTTTGTTTATCGAAGTGTACATTCGCTGATAATTTTTTCTATAGTTCGGCACAGTCAACTAAGCATATGTGCCAAGTTTCAAACAAGGTACACCTTCCCGAGCCGAGAAAAAAAATGTTTATTAACAATTTTACGGCCTCAGCGGGCTATCTCGAGATAGTCAAAATAAAATAAAAATTTTTCAATAAACATTTTTTTTCTCGGCTCGGGGAGGTGTACATTGTTTGAAACTTGGCACATATGCTTAGTTGACTGTGCCGAACTATAGAAAAAATTATCAGCGAATGTACACTTCGATAAACAAAAGGGCATCTCGAGATAGCCCGCTGAGGCCGTAAAATTGTTAATAAACATTTTTTTTCTCGGCTCGGGGAGGTGTACATTGTTTGAAACTTGGCACATATGCTTAGTTGATTGTGCCGAACTATAGAAAAAATTAACAGCGAATGTACACCTCGATAAACAAAAGGGTATCTCGAGAAGTCGGCTGAGGCCTTAAATGGTTAATAAACATTTTTTTTCTCGGCTCGGAGAGGTGTACATTGTTTGAAACTTGGCATATATGCTTAGTTGATTGTGTCGAACTATAGAAAAAATTAACAGCGAATTTGCGAACAGCGAACAGCGACTAGCGAACAGCGAAAAGAGGGCTACGGTAGCGCCTGAGAACCGCTGCTCGCGCGGCGAACTGCCCGCTGAACTGCCCGCTAGTTTCAGCTTCATTTCAGCTTCTTACCGATTTGTCTGACGATATTTTTGTAAAGAATTTTTTTTTTGTAAAGCATCATATTTTGCATAAAAAGTTTTTCGGTGTTCCTAAACACAATCGTTTTCGCAAATAACGAGTTATCGATTTCGATGATTTGTCGATTTTTCGTTGTGATGCCGATCGCCTATGCATACAAGTAATCTATGGTCGTTGCCTTGTCATGCGTTGTTCTTAACTTCGGTGCAGCGTAACCGAAGAAATTGCGCAGTCCTCGCGTATTGCAAGTTCTTATATGACTTATGGCAGATATAATTTGCGTACGATACTCGTTTTATAATGTTTTATAATAAATATCTCGTAGTGCGATCGTATTTCTGGTGTACAGGACATTAACAAAGAATAACGATACTTGTGGTTAGAATCTTCGAGAGAAGTTAGTCATGAAAGTCTCGACGTGACCCATGCAAGACCGGTATACGTAGGAGAGCTATGGGTCACGCGGAACGACGGGTTGGTACACGAGGTGAGTCCGAATCAAGGATCTTAGGGAAACGAGATACGTCGCGTAAGATAAACGAAGGTCTCTGTTATAAATCCTCGGGGGCGAGTAATGCACGCGAGAGACGTTAAAATACGTTAGTATTATTCGGAGTTTCGGTCTCTAGTGGCAAAGTCGCACAATGTTCAATAATGTCGCGCGAGCGCACCTTCGAAACATCGTGCAAACGCAGAGCGCGTTACTTGTACCCCAACGCCCTCGTGCGATTCGAGAGAAAGGATTTACGAGTGAATCGGAGAGGAAAGAAAAAAAAAAGAAAAGAAAACGAAAAAATTAGTATCTCGATCTTGCATATGGTGGCAATGGCAACAGCACGAGCCCAACATATCGCAGCGCGCGAGATCGCGACGAGATAATGATCTATGCTGTGTATGAACTGTGTTGCCCGCTGGAGAACTTTGCCGTCTTGAAATGCTAATAAATCTCTCGTCTCCAGCGACTCGCTATCGTACTAATCGTTAGATTAATTAGCAATAAGCGATTTCATGTTAATTAAATAATAAATGCATATGCAATCGTGCGTACAAATGACGCTGAAATAATGCCGCTTTGAAATAGTCGTAATAGTCGTATGATTACTCATACCGTGTTGAGGTAACTCTATTTTTTTTTTACTATTGAACTAACATACTTTCGCGTTAATAACAGGATAAACAGGCTTCGGAATGTTTTGGTTATTATGATAAACGCGAAAAATGTAATTTTTCTTAGTTTGACGCGAAGTTTCATATCGATAATTGGGTAAAAAGCAAAAAACAAAAGTCATTTTATTGAATTAATTTTTTTCCGCTGAATATGAAAACGAGCATTTCTTTTCCCTCAACAGTCGATCAAAATATTACTAGTTGTCGAAAAAAAAAAAAAAAAAAAAAATTTTTTGCGTCGTTAAAATTGCTCGTAAATAGCTTTCTGCTTCAGTCGTTTTCCGCCCGTCAATCAGGGAACAAATAAAGCGGAAATAATTTATATTTAAATAAACCGAAACATTTTTTTTGCCCACTTATTTTTTTTTAATGCGGTTCTCTGTGTGAATATCGATACCTTTGAATTTGAAATTTATATCAACATTTATCTGATGTGAAATTAGTTACCGACATGTAAGGTTCACATTACGAATTGTAATATCATTCGTTGTTTCTTTTTCCACGAAAGTAGACTCTTGTCGTAACAACGAGACGCAAACCGAAGCCGCGAAAGTCCCGATTTGTAATAACATTCGCTCTCTCTTTCACACGTCCTTTTTTTTTTATTCCTCGAGAGCGGTGCAATATATGCAACCGGTATCGGTGCAGTATACACGGGTAGTCACCTGGTAGTCGATTCACTGCTGAATCGCAACCTGAGACGCTCGCACCTGGTCGCGGCGACCGGGTCTACTTTATCGCTCATATTTATTCGTCGCGAATGTTTCGTGAGGCGAATACACGAAGCCAGTTTCGCTGTGACGTCGCGTACCGGAACAATTGGATTGTCGATACAAGTCGCTAACCCCGAGATTCGGACGTATAATTTTCTTTTTTTTTTTTCCACTTTGATTTATCGTTTGATTTGCTATATTTTGAGTTACAGTTCTGAAACCCGTTTTTCCACAAGTATGAGTCAAACATTTGATAAATTATCCCGGATTTCTAGTAGCTATAAAATTGATGATTAAAAAAAAAATTAATAGCAAATTTTGCATATATATATATATTTTTTTGCATCGATCGTATAGATCTCTTTATTTAGTAATAATTATCTACGTTAGAGAAACTTGAGAATAACTTGGGAACAGAAAAAAAAATTTAATCGCAAGTCGATTCGTATAGCTCCCGATTCGTTTCCGATGATTTGCGTTAAAGTTAATGTAGAGGATTTCGATCTCATGGATATTTGATGACTATATAAAATTACGATAATTAATGCGTTGAATATATAATCACTGCGATATCGCACCGATTATTCAAAATGACTCCGAAAAAAAAAAAAAAAAAAATCATCGACAAGAATTATATTACATCGTTCGCTATGCCGTGAATCGGGCGAATAAAAAAAAAGTTCCCGAAGTTCATCCGGTTGACCGCAAATATATTTCATTCTGTACTAATCACGTCAAAAGAGATATAAGGTACCCATATGTAAAGCCATGTCGAACGTACTTGACCAGTGCCTTTGCCTTAATTATAAAATCGAATAATCGATATAGTCGCTATAAGCTTACATACGGGGCTCGTCGGCGCCTGTTGCACTCTACATATTTCTATCATCGCGTTATGCACCGGTCAACTCCGGTTTTTATTTTGTTTTTCTAACTACTCCACACCGGGCCTCCGGTGCACAATCGACACAATCGAATACACGCATTGGTCGAAAGGGGTTTTTTTTTTTTTTTTTTTTTTTAATCCATAGCACGTTATCGGTTGGCACGGAACGAGAGTCGCTAGCGCGCGTCACCGCCACCGCGCGTTGGGTGAATGTAAACCGACCGCAATACGATACCGTTACCAATTTTTTTTAGCGCGGTCACCACGCGACCAAACTCACCCGTAGTCCAACCACACGCACCGATTTTACGATCGTCCCGACGGTCTTTGTGGCAATGTGACTGCAGTGTCCGGTAAGTAACACTATCTACTATAATAACACGAAAACGCAAAAAGATCGAAGATCCGATCGGCGATCGATATCGCATCGATCGGTACTACGAATATCGAAGATCTATCGATTGGCTAAAACGACACGCAAATATCAACGACAAATCTATTTGAGGCCAAAAATTCTTACCCCGATTCGCTTGTTCCGTTAACACCGGAAACGGAACTCCCTGTGAATGAATCGCGACGAGTTTCGTTTTGAAAAAACAGAAGGGGTATACTTCGGGGTTCGTGTTCTCTTCGCGCTTGCAATTCGGCGTATGTTCTGCATAAATCGTTATTGTATTAAGTACAATGCCTTTAAGTTTATTGCGGGGATATTGAAGATGTAACTTTTTAAAATCGGTAAATCGGTAATCCGTAAATCGTTGTCGTATTCGGGTATATTGAAGGTGTATTTTTTTTTTTTTTTTTTTTTTACGGCACTGCGACTTGAATGTGCGAAATTCGGCTTTTTATTTGGTCGAACGGAAAGTATCGGGAGCTTTTTTAGATTATTGGAGAATTACGGTTACAGAACGTCCACGCGACAGTAGGACGACGAAAGCACGTATTCCAAAATCGTGAAACGGAAACGGGGACACGAGCTTTGGTTGTTACAGTTGCCGGACTAGAGAATCGTATTGGTCCTCCGAACTGCACAGTCGGTCGGTTATTGGATTAGTCATCGATCGCCGGCGGTCTAAGTACTGCGACACGCACGTCGAGCGCAGTGATCGTAATTCAATTCTTTTTACTTCCATCCCCAGTATCTCTTTACGATCTCAAAAAAAAAAAAAAAAAAAAAAAACGCCGATTTTTTTTTTGCGACTTTGATGCACAATTTTAGACTTCTACTGCGTTATCTACTACTCCGTGAAAAATTACCAAATTCTGTACGTCGGCCCGATTTTTTTTCTGTATTAAATTTTTTTTTCATGAGATCGAAAATACGAGAACTCATCTAACAGTATTCCATTTTTTTTCAATTCGATTATTGCAAAAATCAAAAAGATTTTTTTTTTTTTAAAAGGATCTTAAATACGAGAATTCGTCTAACCGTATTCTGTCGTATCCGAGTTGGGCGTTCAGCGTAGCAGCAAAATCGAGGGGATCCCCGGCGATTATTGCACCATCGTCAATCAAGACGCTCGCTAAGGTCATACGTTGCGATAGATCGTCGATGTTGGCATCCACACCGCTTGAAACCATCGGATTCGCTGGTACAGCGGGACGAGGGAAGATGCTCGACATTGTTGAATCGTTTTCCACCGAATGATCGCCTGGGAAGGTTACGAGGAAGTACCCGACGTACGAGCATAAAATTTCACTGTGAAACTTTCTAATCGCGGAAGAAGCCGACGTGTATCGATCGGTAGACGGAATGCATAGCGAGCGTTACTTGCGTGGGGATGGGAAAGTGCGGCAGAAGCTCGCGACGAGGATGTGGAAGCAATCGCGGGAACTTCGTGCGAACCGATGAGATTCAATGGTGAAGTTGGAATGTCTTGAGTCGCGGAAGAACTGGCGATTAACGAATTACCACTTACGGCTGGGAATGGATAATAATCATAATGAAATATGTAGATTAGCGTCGAAGAATATGTATGTTGGCGCCAACGAGTTTCGTCGCTCGGGATATCGTTAAATTTATTTGATGCATGGATACTAAAAATAAATTAAACGACCCAATTCCCGAAGGTAAAAGTTCAATTAAAAAAATCACTCTTCGATAAACCACATATCTGTGTATTAAGGGTTCAAAGATTCGTGTATTCGGCGGAAGTAAGGAGGTTTTTTACCAATTTTATTGCAACGAATCCCTTCGTAGTAACAAAATTTACAGAACTGCACGATCGCTACAAGGCACGTTTTTTTTTTTTTTTTTTTTTTTTTTTTTCAAAAGACGGGAGCATTGATTGCAGATTTAAGAAAAATGCGTTTTATTCATTTTTTTCTCGGTAAAAAAAAAAGTATGCAAAATCCCATACGATTGATTTTTACGTCACCGTATTAGAGAAACACAAAAAATTCTAAAAAAAAATCCATATTTTTCAAAAATTTTCTGATTTTTACCATTTTTAAAAAAAGGAACTTCCCGTAAGATTTTTCTAATCGCAAATTGGACATTTTTTTTACAGAATTACAACACCCTTACGACGAAGACACGCAGACAAAAAATTAAATTCGCATGGTATTAAAAGCGATAAAAACAAAATCGTGACCCACCGCAAGCAATTTCTACGATTTTCGAATTATTCTCGACACTCGTAGAGGACGCGCCAAGGACGTTCGACTTTGGTACAACAGTTATTTCCTGCTCTTCGTTTTTCACCAAACGATGACTCTTGAATTTCATCAAACGTTTCAGGCGATTACCAAGATTCGGTAGATTCGATTTGATCTGTTGATATTCGCGGGGAATGAGCAACCAATCGCGTGCGATTCTTATCGAGCGCAAAAAAAAAAAAAAAAAAAAGACTTATCGCGTTTCGCGTGCGTAAAAACCTTTTCGCCGAGACCCACGGAAGATTTTTTCGATTTTCTCGTCTCTTCGAATTCATCGTCGTAGACGTTGCTGCGCGTCGACGAAGTTCGCTGAAAAGTTCCCTGTCGCCCTTCCGAGTTCTGCGACTTCGTCGTGCTTATCCTCGCTCTCGGGGACTCCTCGCTCCCTTCGTCGTCCATTCTATTGTTGACACCCTTAATTCGTTGTCTCACTGATACGATCGTACGAAAAACTGCGTCATATTCGTTACGAACTCGATGACAATGTCCAACGAGGGATTACAAAGAAACCGCGATAACGGAGTCACTTGAAAATTTCGTCGTGACGTTTTTTTTTTCACGATTGACTAATGCCTAACTTTGTACCGGAAATATCGTTGTTTTTTTTTTTTGCTGATAACTTCAAGGATATAACGATAGGATTCGTATTATCACAAAAGCAAAACAAAAATTAAAAAAAAATCGCGTTTCACTTGAGAATAAAAACATCGATTTTAAAAAATCTGAAATATCTCATTTCATAGTCTTCTTGCATTTTCTCGTAGAATCGGATAAGTAAAAGAAAAAAACTTCGATACACGAAAGAAAAACAAAATAAATAAAAAATAATCGTATTCATCGACTTCGAAAGAATTGAACGTTTCGACGAATGAATACACCGGCCGGTTGATCGATTTGCCTCATTGAATTCACAATCGGCGCGCACACAAACGCGCACAGGTCGAGCGTTTAATTCGGATGGGAATAACATGCGCGCGACTGCGAGAACAACAACGTTGAAGGCTACTAAGCCAAATCATAATGGTAAAACGGCTATCGCGAGGCCATACAGGAGTGGATGCAGTTGGTGCACCAAGAAAACAACGACGAGAGAGTCCCGGGGGCAAAAATGAATAAATGTTTAAAACTTCTCGGGGGAACAAAGTGGCGTATCAAGTAGTGATACAAACAATAGCCATTTCGACGATGAATTTTGCGTGTTTTTCGTTGTTGGTTTCGAGAGTCGGTGGGGTTCGCGATCGCAGCGTCGATTTCGAATATTCGACAAGGCAAACATTGCGCAACTTCGCTTTGAGGTCTTTTCATTTCGCGTAAAATTTTAGCAATTCAAATAATCTAGAAATCGTTCACGTTGCGCGTGCAAAAATCGCGTGACTTTCATATCGCGAAATGCGAACTCGAAAGCATCGAGTATCGAGGCATCGAAATCTCACACGAGAAAGTCTTTCGAACGCCACCCGTTTCGTACAGCAATTATTATGCGTTCTCTTATTTTTGGTTTTTGTTGATTTGCTTCGTTACGCGTAGATGTAACGTCGGCGAGTTAGACGAACGAGCGAAAACAATTAACAAATAAATTCACCGCTCGAATGCGGTATGTTATTTATCGCAACCGGCAAAGGAATGTTTCGCAGAGGCTGATAGCTAGAGGAACATTGTAGAGGCAGAAATAATTGGTATTTCTTTCCATACGCGCCGATTTGGGTTTTTTGTTTCTTCTTTTTTTCGATCGCACAAATAAATAGTACGAATCGTTGAACTCGCTATTCGCGAAGAAATGAACGCGGCATTCGGAAAATATATCCATTGTGTACCTTTTATAGAAGAAAAACGCACATGCGTGCAGAAGTGAATCGCGTACTATCTATCGATTGTAGATTAGTTGTATGCAAGCAAAACAAATAAACTTCTCTCGTCGAAACACCCTGAGCTCAATTAAACTGTTAATTGTATTTCGTTTTCGGAGTTATTTTATGTTTGTTTTGCGAATCTGAGCCAATGAATCGGAATTGTGTCGATTGAGTGCCGAGACGACAAACCGGGCGACAAAACTATTCGACACTTCTTTTTTTATGACAAAAAAAAATCAATACTTAATCCCTACGGACCTTTCGAGAGTTAATTCTCTTTTTTTTCTTCAAATAATCAAAGACACTTTCGAATAAGATCGGTGTATCGAAAATTTTATCGTTCTACGTGAGAACTTGAGAAGTAAAATCTTCGGAAAACTGATATTTCATTCATTTCATACTCAATTCATTAATACTCAAACATTGTATCCAAGGCGAAACGTGTGCTTCAAAAACTCACAGGGGCAACAAAAAGTCAATAACCCTCGTCTCGTCGTCCATCCGGTAGAATGAATAAAAAAAACAGTGGCTAGGCGACGCCTTCTGTCGCGTAACTTGATACTCGACTCAACAACGACGAATCAAAAGCATCGGGGGGTTAAGACAATAGAATCCGAGCCGTCGTAGAAAAAAACAAAATAATAATAAATCGAAAGGTGTTCAGGCTGCGATAGAGGGGAATTGTGCGTGTGCCGCGTGCGAGGGTACACTCTTGCGTCGACAGGGATAAAAGGTGCCTTCGAAAAATATTCTCATATATTTCAGCGTTTTAGCTGGAAAGATCGATAAATACGTCAACTCACCGGATATGCGTATGGTGTGCAGGGTACGTAGAATTCTCTGCTCATAATACGAAGTGACAAAAGAAAAATGTCAATGATATTAGAGCGATTGATAACGCCCGTAGAATCCAGCTGATAGCGGCGAGCCGGTAACGGGGCAGGGGGGGTATGTGTCAAAACTCCAGTGACGCCATCTAGCGCTCGCTGTAACGTCTTCAAGCTGTCACGAGGATGATTTTTCGACGCTTTGCGAAAACCATCGTCGTCGTATGTATCGTGTATCCTTGTTGAACGAATGATAATGATTTTTTTTAAAGCAAATCTTCGCGAACTCTCGCAATAGAATTCGCGTAATGTCGTCGGGCAAACGTCAAGATACACCGTTCACTCGATGTCGAAATAATTTCCGAGGCAGTGCGCCAACCAACCACCGCACTCCGAAGGAGAAACACACTTTTCCAACACTGTTACGAACTGTATTCGTAACTAACGAGATACGTCAGAGCGCCTATCGCACGTATTATTCCACTCCGCGTTTAATCACAATGCCGTTAATGTTTCGTTAAATTAAAAAACCGGCGCGTTTGCGTGACGTGTTCGAAGCGTCAAGACGTTTGAACCGATTATTGTTGCGACACTCCACGGTCCGTGGCCAGGCTACGCCATTTTCACTGTGAAACTCTCCAGTGTGCGTGCGCGCGCGCGCTCGCTCGCGGACTCTCTAACCGTCTCGTCTGACTCACGCGCTCGTGGACGTACCCACCTTTCCGCGTCTACTGGCAAGTGCCGACTGCCGCAACAAACTCCGCGACTCAACGATACGGGCCGCAACCTCGACGCCTCGCGACCGGAGAGCGCGACGTAGGCGCCACTGGTCAATAGGAATAAAAATGGATTCTGTTCCACCGTCGATAAAGCCGAGAATTTCACGATTTTAATAATATCGTCGTCACCACAATGTTTCGTGAGTATTATTGTTGCTCCGTATGTGGTACGTACGAGGGACGAGTATAATCGTGAAAGTATCCGTCGTTAGGCATTGTACGATAATTGGGAACGTGAATGTTTTTTTTCTTCTTTCTCGCTTCTTTTTAGAAAGATAATAAGCCGATGTTCTGAAATATTGCGGTCAATTTCCTCATTTCACGTCGACAATGCATTGCAGCGTCTTCCGGTTAGTGTATTCGAGAAATCGAGAGAGCACGTGGTGCGATAGATTCTTTTTTTTTAACCGAACGAAAATAGATCGGGTAAAAATATGATCACGACGGTGAAGCGGAGAATTTTGCTGACGGAAACGGACGCGTAAAGCTCAGGAGAGGGCATTATAAATGTGTCGCGTGGGACTTTCACGAGGTCTCTTCGGCTGTAAATGGTGCGCTTTGTTCCAAAAGTAATTTGGTCTGTTAATTTTCAAAAAGGAACGTTTTGTAGAGTCATTCGTCGGTTGTGGCTAACTAAGCTTCTTTCGCGATATGCAAATGCGGATATCGTATGGCGACGGGGAGATCGGGGACTTTTTGAAATGCGATGCCATCGGCCCGGAAATACGATACTAACTCGCGTCCCCGTCGCTACAGTAATATTATTCCCCGCGTTTCGTATTCTTTATCTCGCGGGTAATATGTTGCGACTATTCGAACAACGGCTTCGTCGATTGCAAATGCACTAAATCGGCGAATTTAAAATGCATGGAATAACTGATGAGATAAAACATTTTATTCGGTGTACAATCACGTATCGCAAAATTTATAGACTCAGATCCAAAACAATAATTTATTTAACTATAATTGATTATTGAATCGTGAACGAGTCAAATAAATCGCCATAATAGTAAAGGCGTATCTTCGTAGATATTTCTCCGTTAACTCTTTGATGTAATATCATTTTCACGGGCCAATCAAATTTGTCTTTCTTCCCAGAAGTTATTGGCGTCAAATTCCCTCATCGTTTTTTTTCCTATAATGTACGATATATCAATAAACAATCGACTAAAAAACTGCATACTTCGGTGATGTAAATTTTTATACGAAAAAGTTATACGCGATATTCCCACAATAAGATCGTTTTTTCTCGAAACATCGAAGAAATGGCTTCTCATTAAATTTTCATTATAATCGTTGCGATCCGTTTTAATGAATATTTATTAGCGTCCTCGTATTTTTTTGTTACTCTGAGAACGAGGAGATCCAATATTGTGGCTTTTTTTTTTTTACAATTGCCGTGGCACTCTCACTTTCTAATCAAAGACGTAAGAAATCTCCTATAATAAAACTACACTATGATATTAGTGAACATTTGTAATCGAAAAAAAAATTATAATTTTAATACGGAAGCAGGAGTTTCGGATACTTGAGTTTAATTAAATTATTCAACATAGAATTCATTAACATTCCTTGCAACGTACCGGATACTTAGATCGACAAGTTGCGCGATATAAAAAATATTCTGATTACGTATTTCTCGCGGGACAAGTGGGTCTCCAGCATAATTCTTTCGAACGTTTGTCGCTCTTCCGAGATGGTACTTTAGACGACGGATGCTTCAATGTTTTCGACTGAATAATTATATTTCTCGGTACCAAAATGGCGTCCCATGGTATTTCAATGTCCTCGCGTCGACACGGTTTTTCCATTGGCGTTGGGACGATATTCACGTTATCTTTTATGATAAGATCGTCCCAAGGAATCTCGAGCGAAGAGTCGCAACTGGGTATTTCATTTTTTCTCACGTTATTAACGCTTAGCGCGATATCCTCGATCACCAATTCGCTCCATGGTAATTTCATAAAATCGGTGGATTCTTCGTTCGAAATTTCCAAGAATTTTCGATCGTTCGTGGGTGCTGCAACTTCTGGTCTTATCTTTCCTCCGGTGGACGTAACCGCAATGTCCTTCCACGGTAATTCGATCTTCGAGTCGCACAATATCGAGACTCGAGATAATTCTGTACGCAGTGGCTGCATGTAAGGCTCGTGCCAGACTTCCTCTTCCGGGTTGTAAACAAGATTCTGACGCTTTCTCCTGTACCGCTGTCTTCTCCGCGAATTCTTCGGCTCGAGCTTATCGGAATTTTTCGATTTGCCCGAAGCCGCTCGACCCGGACAATCGAGACGACAATTGGTGCCTCTCGATCGCTTGAGATCGGGCATCTTTAATCTCTAACTATGTAAAAATTTATTTATTTATTTTTTATTATTTTCGTAAATCCCTTAACCATGCCGCGTTTATACGTGCTAATTTATAAATAATTTTCTTTTATAACCTAACGCAATACTTGATAGGTGTTTCAGTTACGCTTTCGCTTGTTTTTCATGTTTCCTTAAGGAGAAGCGTAACTGGAATCTACCGATCGTATTCGTCATAGCGGACGATGAATCCGTGACCAGCACTCTCGATAGTGACTCATCGGTGTTATTGTACGGTAAACAAATTAGAGAAAATGTTAATCTTATCGACTATACAAATTGTAACGATATAGGTCATGATTTGATATCTTTATTCTCAGTGTGCATGACAAACGGAGTACAATGTTTGGCAAAGCGTTGTAGGGGTAACATCTATTAGTATACACGTCATCGCTCGATGACGAGACACTATGCAAGTTACGTAGCTTACAATCCTTTTCCCCGACTTCGCGAACTGCATAAATTAATCAATTTATCAATCAAAACTTGTGCAATTAATTGTTTCGTGTATAATTAATGAAGGCTCCATATGTCGGTATAGTTTTTAATTACGAGACAAATTATATTTAATTTAATTTATTTAATTATATGAAGTAATGTTGCGAAATTTCATCGACTTTCTCACAGTCGTTTTCAAATAGCCCGCAATCTCTTTCGTGCTTCACATCCGCCATCTACTGTCGACTTATCGTATGACGTTAAAAATCTACTAGTTGCCGATAAAAGGAAATCCGTGAACGGACCAGCGTGATTTCGCGATCAAGATTTCGACAAAAGCCGCGCAAAGATCATTCAACGCACGACAATTGTTCTTGAGAAATTAACAAGTGGCGAATATCGTTGAATACGAGTCGCGTTTATAAACGATAAAAGGTTTTTCGTCGCGAAAAGAGGTGAAATTATGTGGATGGTAGCTTGATTCGCGTAGTCGTACGACGTTTAGAAGTCAGCCATCTTGCAATCCCTAATCAAAGATCTTTGGCTAGCGGGTTTCGTTGTCTGGTTTTCGGCCAGTTAATATCAACACACAGTTCTTCAAATGGCTTTAAAACGAATTAATAAGGTACGTTAATGTCACGGTTTGTTAATGAATCATAATACGCGACGTTCCGTTGTGTTGTGCGCGAGAAATCCGGTTGAACGCCCTTAACGATTTTGCAGTTGAAGGCAATGTGAACCAGCATTGAAAAATCATGTTGGCTTTTGCTTCTCTTTCGTTTTTTTTTTTTTTTTCCTCGTACCGCGGTTTGTGCATCGGTTTTTTTTCCGATAAAAATGAATTTTCTCCTTCGACGATCACGTCGACGAAAAGTTCGCGTTCGAGGCGAATAATACGTGTCCGTCGTACTCTGGGGGGGGAGTCTCGAGGTGACAGTGAAAAAAACGGAAAATTTTCAAGTGGCTGCCCGATAAATTGCCGGAAGTACCGTGAAACCGTGGGCTTCATGGGTATATCTATATATACACATGCACGGTCTATAGATAACTTGGAAATTACGGAAAAATCATTAGTTAACATCAATTCCAAAACTCGGCGATACGGCGGAAAAAAAAAAATTGTCGGAAAAAAATTTGCACCATTCTGCTTCGCGGTGTCTGGCTTTGGCCTGTGGCAAAAATCCTGCGTCTAACTGTACTTCTCGTACGTCGCTGAGAGTGACTCATTCGCTCGAAACAATTCGTCGTTCTACACTTCCCGTCGCTGCCATTGTGTAATTTACCGCTTCGATTCAAAATTCTTAAGATACTGGAAGAATCATTGCAGATTTTCCAAGTCGCAGCTTCGTACGGCTCGGCCTGCGCTCAAAAGAGCTTCGCTAATGGGCATTCGAAAGTTCTTCGCCGTTCGGCAAAACGATACATTGTTCGTCAACGAGATGATTTATTGACAACATTTTGTAAATGTCTGCTAATAATGTATAAATGTGTCGCGTTATGTTTGCGACAAGAATATTTATATAACGTAGACGACAATGCGTTGTTGGAGGCACACGTATACCATCTGTGTTTTCTTTCATTTAATAAAAAAGGCAATTTGTTATGTTGCCCATACTTCAGCGTTTATTCGCTCTGTTAAATCGTTTTTTTACTCGATTTTTTTTTAGAAATTTTTTCCACTCGTATGCTGATGAAATTACTTTGCTATTCGCAGGAACTTCAGGATCTTGGAAGAGATCCACCCGCACAATGCTCGGCTGGACCCGTAGGAGACGATTGTAAGTTATCGATTATTATCGGTAATCATTAATGCGCTATTGTCGCAAATAATTTATTTGATACTTTGCTAAAATGTTTATGATGGCATTGGTCAGCTTGAGAATTACGCGATTTCGTCGACGATTTTTATCGCAATTAACTTCTTGAATTTTGGATCAAATGCTTAGATGATTTTTTTCACAATTACGGAAAGTCGTGCAAAGCCCATTTCGGGTATCGAGGTCTCGACGATACTTGGGTAAAAAAAAAAAAAAAAAAGAAGTACGATATTACAGACTTTCAAGTATTTCAGGGATGCAGCGCGCGCGCGAAAAACGAGAGATTGAATATTAATGTGTGTATTATCGTTTTCAATCGTGAAAAAACATCGAAACTTTTTCATACACCGCGGAAACTTGTTATCGCGCGCTAACAAAGTTCGGAACTTTGTTCGACATTGAAAAAATAATAATACCGCTTATTCAGGCCGGTAAAACTTTAGCGATTTAATATGCTCGGGTGGAACATCCGCATCGTGAAAAAACGATCGCGCGATATACATAGTAAACTCGATAATCCCCTGGAAAATGTTACATACTTCTCAAGGACAATGTTTACACTTGTAATTGTATATCGTTCTTGTTAGCCTTGGGTCAGAATTATCTGTCTACGAGTAGAAGGTACATGCGAAGCCGTTCACAAGCTCTCCGCTCCTTGTTTCCGCGAACGTCCGCGGATGCGCGAGTGCATATATTTCTGCAATAAAATTCGATTGCTGCCGCGTGTTTTGCGAGTGGCAAACGTTTTTTCGAAGCACACGAGGCGACAAGTTGTACAGATTCCTACTGCACGTTTTTCTGTGGCTTTTCTGATAAAATGAATCGGAAAAACCGAAAAAAAATTCCTATAATCCGCCGCCTTTGATACTCGAAAAAGGTGTTTAATATGAATTTTTGTTAACGATTCTTGTGTTTTTCTTTCAGTATTCCACTGGCAGGCCACTATTATGGGACCAGTGAGTATTATTCAACGTACATTCATTGACCGATTCGAATTTGCAGCGATTAATCGATTGGCGCGTTTAAAAGACGAAGTTTTTTCTTATCTCGAAATTTTTGAAAAAAATCGTTAAGCATTACGGTTGAGACAAAAAAACAAAATTCCAAAAACAATTGGAAATTATTTACAACAATTTTCTTTGCATAATGATCACTAAAAATTCCCAAGAATCACCGAAAATATTATAATCGCAAATAAATATAATCGAAAGAAAAATGAAATTCAGCAATCGTATCTATATCGGTAACTGATCATCCATTCGTAATTTTGAAACTCATCCTTACAAAATTGTCGCAGAGATATATTTGAGTGACGATCGTAAAACTCATCGATATAATCGCAACGACGTTTTCCTGAATATTTCGTTGTCTCACCAATCAATTTTTTGACAAATTTTCTTTCACGTCGATGTCCCGTCAACAATAAAATTCGTATCTCGCATATTACGGGCTAAAAATAGAGAAAACGAACGAAAAATTTAATACAAAAATGAAATATTTATTTCAGCCTGACAGCCCGTACCAAGGAGGGGTCTTTTTCCTCACAATTCACTTTCCCACAGACTATCCCTTCAAACCTCCCAAGGTACGTTTTTCGCGTGATATAAACAACAGATTTTCCACTCCGACGAAGCGGAATAGCAATAATAACTTACATAATTTTTTTTTTTTTTCATTGTCTATAGGTTGCTTTTACGACCAGAATTTATCATCCTAACATAAACAGTAACGGAAGCATTTGTTTGGACATATTGAGATCGCAATGGTCCCCTGCGCTTACTATTTCAAAGGGTATGTCGAACATTGAAAAATCAATAATTTCATTATCAATAAAATAAAACGTAACATATATAATTTTTTTTTTTTTTTTTAAATGCATCGATCTCGATGCATCGATCTTTCGGTCGATTTATTATCGTTTTTAACGACGATAAGAAAAACTTTTATTCGCAAAATTTTATTCATAGGTGTTTCACCGAATTGCTCGGTTATCGGTAACTTCGCTTATCGCTGTTTGATAGAAATAAATCCAAACTGACGTAATGATTTTTTTAAATTTTTATTTACAGTGTTACTGTCAATATGCTCTCTGCTGTGCGATCCAAACCCAGACGACCCGCTGGTCCCTGAGATAGCGAGGATATACAAAACCGACAGGGAGAAGTACAACGAATTGGCACGCGAATGGACGCGTAAATATGCCATGTGATCGGCCAATCTTCACTGACCTCAACATCCGAACGCCACCAACGAGCAGTCCCAGCCTAATGCCACTTATCGTTCAGCACCGATTCAAAATAGCTATGGCTCGTCCGATCTTAAAGTTACGCCGCAATTCAGGCCCCGCAGTGCTCTCTCAGGCCCGCCGCGATACAATCCGTTGTGATTTTCCTCCGTCCTGAATGCAGCCTGCGAGTTTTTAAGACGGCGCCGTGATGGCTAAACACTGAGGCAATTTAAAAAAGGTGGTTAAACACAACATTATATATCTGATTCAAGAAAACAAAAACGAAAAAAAAAAAAAACAAAAAAAAAAAAGAAACCATTGTCCGCTTTGATTTTTTCATAAAAATAAACAAAAGAGATGAAAAACCATGAAAATAATAATAAAAATGAAAAAAAAAAAAAAAAAACACACATAGGAGAGTGAAAGTAGGATTTGTATTTGAACTTAATAGTTTAATTTTTAATGATTGTGCTTATAATACTGTAATATCGTATACCTACTTTCTCAGTGACGTAAAAAAAAAACAAACAAAAAAAAAATAATAATAACAAGAAGCAAAAAAAAAAGAAGTAATGAACGGATCTTCGAACTGACGGCACACCGATTGTTAGTTTTAAACGCAAAACTGAGCGATTTTTGCCCGTCCCTTGGAACAATGCGGTCACTTTTTTGTAAGACTGGGCTCTATATAAATACTACTTGAAACTATACCCATAGCGTTTTGTTTTGATTATTGAAAGAAAAAAAAAAAAAAAAAAAAGAAAAAAAAAACGATTTCCTTACCTCGTACAATTTTTCGTTTATTTTTTATTTCTTTTTTCTTATATTTTAAAGACAATGTTTTCCTTTTCAATCTGTCGGTAAATAACGATTTCTTGTCGGGTCCGGATGACGATTGACGAATTTAATTCGTTAATTAATCTAATCGTAATTAATTTTTAAATATCCCTCTCTTCTGCCTATTGTAACGCGAGGTTTCTTCACAGGCGGCCTTTTATCGTTCAGTCGTTTTTACGTGTCTCGATTGTGTGTCCCTTTTCACCCACAATACCTACGAGAGATTATTCAATATGTCCGGTAACACGGCAAAAATTATATCCATTTTTTTTCTCTTTTTTTTCCCCTCATTTCATTTATCGAACGATAAGTATTTCCCATCTTTCGTTTCCTCTCTTCTCCACCCTATGCGACTTTTTTTTTTCCCTTTCATTGCTCGTCCAATCACTGATATATTAATTCTCGATCACTCTCTTAGTATTTGTAATTATTATTGTGGTTGCGAAGGATCATGAAACGAGAGCTCAACTTATTTCTGAGATAACTACGTACGCGCGTTTGTCGTTGCAAAAATTGTTAGGCGTTGAAAAAAAAAAAACAAAAAAAAAAAAAAACACCTGTTTTTCTTTTTTTCTCGCGCGCAAAACCCTAGCGAACCCCTGTGAGCCTCTTGCCATTTGTTTATGATAAACGCAAATAAACATTTTTTAACAAATCACAATCGCGGGCTCACGGTGTATAACGATCAATGGCGTAAACGGCTTTTTTGTTTCTTTATTTTTTTTTTTTATCGAACTTAGAAAATTCGAATAAACTCGATATGCCGAGCGATCGAATTGATCGCTTGATTAGCGATGTTAGAAAATAAAAAAAAAAAAAGAAGAAAACCAAAATTCGTGACGAAGACGAGATGCCGTGTTTGTGCGTCGAGAAATGTAAAAGTTTGTGTGAACGCGGTTATTGTCATTTTTAGAGTAATCGGTGCTCCGAAAAAAAAAAAAAAAAAAAAAAAAAACTGGCGGCAAAGTCGCATATGCGGATTTAAATAAATAAGAAATTTAGTTTGTCTCGCTATTTGATCAATTGAAAGAAGGAGAATAAGAAATAAAAAGAAAAAAAAAAAACAACATTCGCGGCACGTTAGGTATTTAAGAAGTTAATCTCGACGAATCATCGTTCATACCTGTACTACTAGACAAACCGTTAACCGAAAGAAAACAACAATGAAAAAAAAAACATAAAAAAAAAGCGATTCATGTGTAATTATTATTTTCGACGCAGTGATGAACATTTTTAATAACTTATCATGCAATGTGTACATTTTAGCATTAGCCCTTTATATAATAAAGTCCACATAACGATGAAGCGTAACTTTGTGAATTATCGACCGGTTCCCGCTGGTGGCACGAGTGTGTTATATATATTGCAGTCGGGGACTCGGTTAACGCATCGGAGACTTTACCGCGTTGCAACGGGTGCGCGTTTCAAGGAATGTTATGTAACGATAAGAAATTACGTACAACAATAACAAATATCATTATATTCTTCAACTCCACTGCGACGCTTTTTAGTTACGTTATCGCAGTTGTACGCTCGTCGCTGTATGACTGACAATGTGAAATCGATTTTCTATCGTATGACTTGTTCTCAAGTTGTCGTTTGTCAGACGATCGCGTCGTTAAAGAAAACCCGACTATATCTCAAATAAACATTTCCTGTTTATTTCGCGCTGTTAGCGAAAAAGAATAACGACGCTTGTGACAATAGAAAACGCTGCAAAATTGTCGTAACTTTTTCGTTGTTCGCGAATTCCCTCGCAATCTCAGTTACTCGGGGGATCGATGAATTGCGTAATTATCGTACCAGTATCGCCAATCGTATCGAACTCATCGATGCGCAAAAGCGGATCAAAGAACTTCGAGAAAATAATGCCGCCGTTAGAGAACATTTTCATGACCACTGCCAGTCGTGAAATTGGAGGTGATTAATCGCGAATTCCGGTTCGCTGATAGTGCTTACTATCAAAGGATCAAGTTTGTTGATACGAACTAAACACGATCTGCTTGTATCAATTTCGATCAGTTGTTCTCTTCGATTCGCGAGCATAAAATGATTTAAGATAAGCAGATATAATTTCTTTACCGATGAATTTCTTTAATATCTGATTTATCATTTAATACCTTGGCTGATAAAAAAAGAATTCTTATTTCTAACCAACAAATGATCGTTAAAAGTCATATATAAAATCACATTATTGACCCTTGAAACACGGAGAAGTTTATTATTATCTATAAAGAAAAACATATCTTAAAGGTATGAACACCAAAGTGTTGCAAAAAATAACTATTCACATGTGTAAAAACCGCGAGCAAAAGCCCTTTCTTTTGTTTGCATTATCACCTGAAAAGAAGGATACATGCAAAATTTTTGTTTCACAATTGTTTTTGTTTTTACTTGACTCGACGCCCTCTAATAATCCCCTGAAAAACGTTTTGCGGAAGCTGACGAGTAATGCCAACAAAACTCTGATCGATAGACTGTCGTCAACGAATATCTCAATCTCCCTCGTTCCCCTTTACCCGACGGTAAAATCTTTTTGAGATCACAATTTCATTAATTCGCTGCAGCTAAACCCGCTGGAAGGCCCCGATGTATATGAACCGTTCTTTCAAGAGCGCGGAGAGAGTGCCAAGTGACGCAAGGAGTCGGGCGCGGGACTGTCCCTACCCCCGCCCGAGGTCCGCGTTCACTCGCTGTTCGGCTGGCTGAGCCAAACGGGCCGAGGCGAGTCCGCGGTCGGTGCGGTGTTTCTTGATCCCGCGCGTGTTTGCCGCAGTGGCCAGTACACACCGAGGTCTCCGTTCGACCATCGGTCTTGTCGGTGTTATCCTCAGTGCCGGGGCGGTCGCTTCACGACACGCTTCTCAACGACATTTCGGCATCTTGTAGTCGAAATTTTTTCTCTCGCTCCACGTTTCATCGAGTGAACATTTCTTGCTTTTTTTGCATTGTCTTGAGATGCCGCACGTTTCTCGAGATTCATCGGGCAGTTGAAATTATCCGCTTGGAGCAGCGACCTCTCGCAGAAACTTTACTTCCGTTTTGAGGTAAGTTTATAACAACCGACCTGATTTTATCGAACAATACACTTGTCAATTCGCTCGGTTATATCCCATTGAAGCTCGTTGCGAGAATGCGAGGCTTCATTTGCAATTATAATTCGTTCTATTCGTCAAAACTATCATATTCTTGTACGCTGCGAACGGACGTGACAGATACATATTGCGTTTTTTATCTATTTAATTCGGTATGCGCATTTGATGCAATAATTTTCAGTAGACTTCCGGTATCACGGACATTACGGACAATCTTGTCGTGAATCTTGTTTTCTTTTTATCCCTATTTACATGCGTCCGAACATAACACCCGGTTATCTTGAACAAGAGACCGTGGTAATGGTCGTACCTATGATTGTTGTATTATGTATAAATGAACGCGGCCGCCGTTACGCATGTATCAAGGAAGTTTCGTGTCAAGCAAAACAAAAACGTTCTGTTGTCTACGACAAGAAAATGACCGCTGTTTATGGCGCGCTATAAGTCCTCGTGCTTCTTAAAGGCCGACGTATTATGCCTTATTTTTCGCAACCGATACTGGTACGACTACGCGCAACTAAAACACGAAGTGTATATTTTTCTTTACGCAATCATTTAGAGTACCCATTTTCAATTTTTATTCCGTAGTGTTTAGATATCGCGTTCTTTCACCCGGATCCTTAGAAGCGTAAAAAAATATAGTGTTTAACACACTCGCTGTTAAATCGTAACTTGTTTGTTCCTGAGACGAAAGATATATAAGAAAGGGGAAAACTTTAACAGCTTCTTTTGCGTCGTCGGTAGGATTTTTTTAATAAAAAAAAAATTGGGTCAAATCGATTATTTATTTTAAAGTGTTTTTTTTTTTCGTGATGATGGGATAATTAATGAATCTTGGCGAAAGAAAAAAAAAAGAATGGTCCGTCAGGTTCGACGAGCTTCGGCGAGAAGCCCCGCGTTTCCTCTCAACTTTCACGTGGATTAGACCCGCGAGATCACGTGGCATTTCCGAGTAGAGAGTGAACGGGAATCTCGCGATGAGGCCCACGGAAAGGGGCTACGGGGCCATAGTAACCTATACACGTCCAAATTACGTTATTTTTTTTTTTTTTCCGTTCTTTCTTTTACGCCGAATACATCTCGAATAACGGAAACACACATTCTTTCACCGGGCTACTCTTCGTAGGTGATTAATCGCAATCGCTCCTTGTTCGTCGTTATAATCGAAGCGAGCATGAAGAACTATCGTCACGGTTACTCGACGAGAGAAAGCCTTAATCAATTACAGGATAAGTCGAGAAAGTTTTACTATCCGCATCGCGAAGACATGTCAAAGGGCATTCGAGTGAAATTTTTTTTTCGTTAGATCTCGTCGGACTACGACCAGACGAAATTAACATTGTCGAGGTCAGCGTGAAACAACTGCGAGGTTAATGTAACGATAACGATATTTTCCCTACCATAACGATTTTTTCAACGTTCTCCGCGTGATGCGCCTCGCAGAGAATTTGACAGCATTCAAATTTTTTATTAACGATATTACGATATTAACGATACATCGTAGCAATTTTTCTACAGCTATAATTTTTTTTTTTATTATCTGCGTCGTGTATATTCGCCGACTCGCAATGAAAATAAATAAAAAATAAAAATCGATGTATTATTCTGATTAGACGGTGCGCACCGCGTTGTCGCATAGAATGAAATGCTCGGCAAAAACCGGCGTTGATTTTAAGACTCTATTGCAGCAGTATCGATCATTAAATGCACAGGTGGAGCTCGTGCGGTTGAAACGCACTTATTTCTCAATGATGAAACTACTGGCCGGCGTTGAGGAGGTGGACGACAAAACCGATAAAGAGGAAACCAAAAATGGGAAAATTATTAATAACAATAATTCGACAAAGGAGAAGCAAAGTTCGGCAAAGCCGATTGTCGAGAAGGAAGCTGCTAAACCGGCACCGAATAAGGTCAGTCGATTGACATTACTACTAAGTATTTAGCTACTGGAGTATCGAGGAAGGAGTGGCGCAATGTACAGCGTCTTCGTAGCTATAATCTGCAAAGTGAATGTCGTGGTCATTGACCGTAATAAAATTATCGGATCACCGCGAACTCAGGGATCCGCGATATCATTTTTGTTCCAATTCTATCGATCATGAAAAACGCGTTTTTTTAAATTATCAATTAAAATCAGAATCACCTAATTTTTGGGGGAAATCATTTTTTTTCTTCAATATACAAATTAATTCGTTCGAATTTTATTTATTATCGCAAAGAAATTCATCATTGTTGGTAAACTTGACGAAGTAATTACGCGTCTTCTATTCTATCAAACAGACATTTTTGAGTCTTTAGTCGTTATCTCAGCACTTCCGATAAGACGTGTTTACCGTTATCGTATTTTTATTTATTATTATTTCATGAATATTACAGTGAAGAAAAAATATATATATATATAATAATAGATAATTCTTTGAAGTCGAATAATTTGAAAATTATAATTGCCCCGAGTTGTCGTACGAAGCAACAGTGCATTCGCATCGAAAAACATTTTTCAATTGGCCAATTTGTTTTCCAATAGCGTTCGGCTATTAAGCCGATAAGATTTGAAAAATATGAACACAAATATACCTTTTGTGTCGGTTATATTGCATTATTACCCGATCGTCAGCCTTAACCTTGGGATACGGTTAATGAATACGAAATCGTTCGTAATGTTTGCATTCCACGTGAGATCGTTTATCAAAAATGCACGTAACGTTATAGTGCGCGACTCACGAATCGTTGATAAATTCGCGGCTTACCGATAACACTCGCGGGAATTTCGTATCGGAGAAACTGTTTTTTTTTTTTTAATTCGTCAATGAAACATCGAGAAAGAGACTACTTTGTTGATCGTAACGAAGAGAATTTTTTTTAAACAGCTGCGCGCGCAATGTTACGAGAGTCGCGGTTTCCGGGTTGCAATGATCTCTTTTTTTTTTTTTTTTCGCGAAACATCGAACAGTTCCACGCAGAATACGTACGTTCACTCGTTACGAGCGAACGTATCCACCGACACGCATCTATCACTTTCTGGGTTACTCCGTAATGTCTATGATTCTGATACAGATTTTCCAATTGCTAATTGTGACTCTCCAACAGCAGTAGCGCCGCATTTCCCTATCGGTCGATTCTCAGTTATTAACTATTACTTGTAACAACAAGAATAGGCATTTCTTTTTTTTTTTTTTTTTCTTCCTTTGTTTTTTCGATTTTTTCCATTTCCTCGTAGCGTCAACGAAGTTTCATTCATAAGTTCCGTTGCATTGTTAATTCGAAGAAAGACAGCCGTGTGTCGCGTTGCGCGTATGTTCGCTGCTCAATGGCGATTCGATTTCGTTTGGGGGAAACGAGAGTCGCGGGGAACTTCCGTCGCATGCAGTATTCAAAGTCGCTTTCAATGCCGCGGGTAAATGCCGCAGTCGAGTTTGCAGCGTCGATAATCGCGGAAGCGCCGCCACTCGTCGCTTGGCTCACGGCGATGAACCGACCAGCTGTATAACCCTTTATGCACTTCTTCTCCCCGAACGGGGAATGAATAAAACGCGTATTATCATCGCTATACTGTATACATTACTTTGGAATAAATGCCGTCAAGTCGAGGAGAAGTGGATACGAGTAGTAATGCCTCAGGCAATGACTCGACACGGTATACGAGATGAAAAGCAGGTCCCGTTGCTCGATTGCTGCGACCCACTTATTTACCTACTGCTTTCCTATCTCTTTGGATTCACAAATGCCTATAAGGTATTTGCCTCGAGAGATCCTCTCATCTTTCTCGATTATACTTTTGCGCGTTTGTCCCGCAACACCGGAGAATTTGTTAAGATCATCGGGTATCGTGTATCGATCTTACGATCGCGCGCGAGTTGGTCGATACCGATATATCGACAATTGTATTTTTTGTAATGCGCTCATCATTTTTTTTTTTTCAAAATTTGGAATAATGCCGAATAATAAATTCAAAATAAATTTTTAAAGATAAAAAAAAATTAACATTTATAGATTTTGTTTTTTAATCGAAATTACATGTTTTTTTTTTTTTTTTAATATACATTACATTCGCATATTTTTTTTTATGATCGTAAAGCATTCTCTATGAAAAAGTAACTCTGTTGATTTTTTTTTTGCACCCAATAAACTGGATATCGATTTTTTGAAATTCTGTAAAATATCGTCGTTTATCAATGATTCCGCGATCGATTACGCGACCTTCCCAACTGCATTGTTTTATAAAAATATCAAAAGTTTCCGTTTAAAAGAAAAAAAAAAGCGTTATTATCGTTTAATCGTGGGTCAGAGCGTCGCGATCGTCAGTAACGCGTAATCGTTGCATAATTAAATGATAATCGATAATCGTTCATTTCGACATTTCGCGTGCGTAAATCATAGAGTATCCGGATTAATCCGCATTTGTTGCTAACATCCGCGACGGGTGCATCGTAATTAATGTTTCATACAATGTTGTCTCGGAGTTTATCAATTTCAATCCGAGATATACGTGTCTCGTAAACGCGCGAAATTTAGGTCGTTCCGCAAGCAACTTTGGTTTTGCCGCAGAGGCCGCAGTCGATAGGCGGACACGTGACCTACTGAATGTCGCGTCCTATTCAATTTTTCGCCGCATTCGCGAATTACTCCAAGAAACCCGTGAAATTCTGTTTAGTAATTTCCATTAATGAATTTATGCAAAAATTTGCAATCGATCGAACGTTTCGATTAATGCAATCGCAACGACGATACTATGTATCACAAGAGACGCCGTGAATTTTTTGGCCTCAATCGTTTAACGATACCCTATAACCGCGACACCCGGAAGATCCTCGTGGATCTTTGACGTTTTCATGCGTACGGATCGCTCTCTGGTTTCGATTCGAAGGTGGAGAGTGGCCTACTTAGTGTCCAGTGAAATCCTATAGTCTCGTGACCTTGTTACTGAGATAAATGGTGTTCGTGGTAAATCGATGCCGCACACTTCTCCGATCATCGCAACAAGTGAAAATGATAATGAGAAATGATATGTTTACTCATTAGTTAAAAAAAAAAAAAAAAAAAAAAAAAAAAAAAAAATTGTTACGAACAGATCGGTGCGATGGGAACCGCGATAACCCCGCGCCATTTGCACCCTTTGCATAGGCAAAATTATTCCAAACACTATATTAATAGGCTGCGTATTCGCGGCATTCTTCCATAGCAACTTTTTTTGTTGTTATACACGCGCCGAGTTTGACGTCATAGACAGTTGCGTTATTTTATGATGCAACGATCAATCGTTATCTCCTTCGCTTAATAGCGTTTTTATTAACGAACTTCATTAACAGTCATTAAGAAAAATACAAGTGCCGACAATAAGTAACGTTTGATATATAGCTGTAATATTATTCGGTATTCGATTTAATGTAATTTCGATTGAGCAAATAAATATAAAGTAATTTTTTTATTTTATTATTATGATATATTAGTAATAGTATTTTTATTAATATTATTAGTATTTCTCTTTTATATTATATTATTTATTTTGTTTTGTTTATCGTAAAAAAAAATTTGCCGGTTTTATCGAGTAGTCAAAAAGCTACCGAACTTCAATACGAAACACTTGATATATAAGAAACACATCGGAAATGATAAATTATCAGGTTGTCGTGATTGACGATCATTTTATAAATATATATAATTGTGCATTCCAAAGATGCAAAGAATAACTAACCATTACTATGTCATGGAAGTTACAATAGTCTCATTGCGAATGACCGGAGGTCAATCTCCTCGATCGTTGTTCAGCCTGTAAATCATTTTATTGAATAAGTATCATCCATGCATTCACGAGATTTTCTTGTGTATAACGCTGTTGCATACATTGAACTATTAGCGAGTTACGATGTATTATAACAAACGTTTCAAAGAGATAATTCTGCTGTTAAGGCGGCACACGAGCGGCCAAAAGAACCGGCCGCCTCACCGCTCATCGGCAAGGAAATAACTCCCGAAGATGAAGAAAAGATGAGACGTTTATTGCCGTACGAAGAGGCGCCGGAATATCTACAACACAATCCATTCATTCTTCACGGTTACCGCGGATATCTAACCACAAAATTGTGTTTGGAAAGGTTTGTTCACAACGACGAATGCGAACGACAATAAATAAACGGCGCATTTATTTATTTATTTATTTTATTTTTTTTTTTACAATAGCGTATTTTGGTGGACAAACGAAACGATAAATATATGGAGTCACGTATTCGGTTGGATGCTGTTTCTCGGATTGACGCTCTACGATTTATGTTTATTAAATATTCACGCGCCTTTCGGTGACAAAGTGATAGTGGCACTGCTGCTGGTTTGCTTTCAGGTATATATGATTCATTTTTTTTTCTCGATCTCAATATTTTTAATTGGAAACTTTATAAATTTTTTTTTTTTTTTTTTTTTTTTTTTTTTCGTTATAAATTGCAGGCATGCATGATACTGTCGTCGGTGTATCACACGTTTTCCTGTAGGAGCGAACAGGACTATTGGTGTTTCTTGTCCTTCGATCTTTTTGGAATAGCGCTGAGTCTCCTGGCAATTTACATGTCCGGTGTTTATTACGCCTTTTGGTGTCACAAGGTAAATTATAATCATTTCTGGATATAGAAAAAAACGTCACGTCTTTTATTGCGCGAACGACTTATTAATTAAATAATATGCATTTGCAGGATACTTTTCGATAAATTTTATAATAATTAGTATAACATTTTTTAATTTTTTTTGAAAATTTAATACTCATTATCATTTTTTTTTATAGTTATAATGAAAAATAATTTTTAAATGATTGAAGAAAAATTGAAATATTGTTCAACATTTTTTTTTTATTAATAATTTTATACTTATTATTATTATTATTATTATATTTTTTTTCTCTTCTGATAATCGATGTGATTTCAGGAGCTCCAGTTATTTTATCTTACGACGGTACTGCTAATATTCGTGGTGGCGATGGTACTGCAGATACCGAAACTCGAGGTGAACGGTAACGTGAAACTCGCCGTCTTCGTTGCATGGGCAGCTTATGGAGTTTTGCCGACGTTGCACTGGGGAATGGCAATGGGAGGGATGGATAATCCTATGGTGAATATGCTGATACCCAGGGTACTGGGAATGTACGTTATCAGCGGTGCCGCCTTTGCTATTTACATGAGCAAAATACCCGAACGCTTCTTTCCAGGTAATTATTCTGAAAAAAAAAGATTTTACAAATATAATGTCATTATATCACTAAATCTCCTTTTCATTTTTTTTTTCGTAATTTTTTTTCGATTTTTTTTCTACCGAAATAATACTCTAAAACGTTTTATACAACGGACAATACGAACGAAGGCTGCGGCTTCGCATTCGCACAGCTTTGGGTCTATAAGTGTTTCTCCAAGAGCAGTGGCGCCAAAGTGCCCGTGACACGCTTATAGACATCTCGAATTAACTGCGAACCGTTCACAGTACATTTTTTATCGGCGATAAAGACAGTGTAAAAACAATTTGTCGCAATAAGAAATTTTAATTCCGAAGTTATATAGAAACTTAGCGCGATCGTTCCGATCGAGTGAAAGTTTATTCGATTGTACAGTTCGAGCGAAAGTCCAACAAATGTTTTCGATCAAACTGACTTGCAGTTAAAAAAGAAAAAAGAACAATGTAATTCCGTTATTAACTCGGAAAAAAAAATTGCAGGCTGCGTCGACTATATTGGATCTTCGCATCAATGGTGGCACGCGTTGGTAGTGTTGGCTCTCTACTATTGGCACAACACTGGAATGCTTTACGTTGAGTACAGAATGAACCACGGATGTCCGAACAATATGAAGTTGTGACAGACGGGGGAGGACGGCCTCATAATAGGTAATCTTTCGAAAAAAAAAAAAAAAAAAAATCGGACAAAAAAAATTTATTTATGAAAATTAATAACAATAATTATTTCGCCGTCCCGAAACAAACAAATCACTGTAAAAAAAAAAAATCGGTCGAATCGATTAAATCGGCGCTCGCTGGTCGCGAAACAAATAATCGATTGACTAAACGAAATAATAATCATAATAAGGAAAAAAAAAGAGTGAATTTAACTAACAATTATCACAATTAACTATCTATTTTTTTCAATTAATGAAATATTTGCTTCGACACCCGTAACCGCCGATTTATTTGATTCAACCGATTTTTTTTCTCAGTGGAGGTTTATTGCGATTTCAACGCGTTTATTGTCCATCTAAAATGATTGTAATTTTTCTTTTTTTCAGTCCCTTCCCCCGATTGTATATGTGGAAAGGGTTCAGGTACGTCGTTGGCCGATTGGAGAGAAGAGGAACTGCCGTTTTACGCTACGAAAGGCGAACTAAACTGTGTTATAGACAATCCGTTAATGGTTTACATGCTGCGACGACGATGACTATCGTCGTAGAGGTTTGACGAGTCTTAAAGTAACGCCGTCGGCATTGGTCGAAATTGGTTAATTCGACCTTAACTCCGATCTATTATTAATTCATCTTGTACCGGTTTTAAGGCACAATGTCGCTTCCACCCGCATTAAAATAGGCCAAATTTTTCGTTTTGCGTTTAGGCGACCAATTTTATCTTATTTTTTTCTTTTTTTTTTTTCGCGACTGCGAACGAGTTGCCGATGTCAATTGACCGATTGTATTTATGTCGTTGTTAAGAGAAAAATAAAATATGTATTTATACGTAAATTATAGAAATCTGGCGTATCGCGTGAGACTTTTTTTTTAGTGTTTCAACTTACCGGCGTACGATATCGTACCTGTAGTTGAAGACTGCAGGTCTCTGTAGTTCGGTCGCAGACAATCTGTCGACCGTTGGTGTTCCGCGTTGTTTTGTCGAAAAACTTGAATTACTCGGTAGGTGGAGTTTCGCTATTTTTTCTTTCCTGTATCAACAATTCGTTTCTGGATTTAAAGAAACATATGAACTCGTATTTGAAAAATATTTTTGTTATTTGACGCGAAATTTTTTTTTACCCAACGATATTTGAGAATTTTTTTTTTTTTTTTCGCTATTAGCTATATTATGGGTGACTTTGAGAAAAAACTACTATTGTCCACTTCTTCGTTCATCGAACCCCTCAACGGCTCGGAAAAAAAATCACTCGTCAAAATTAAAATTCAATTATTTCACGTGTTGTTCTGTAATCTCAGCTCAATATTCATTCATTTTTCTGCTATACCGGAAGTTTTTTTTTTTTTTTCAAATCGATTATATGTTGCAAAACAACGATCGAGTATAACACGAAATAAAAAAATTATTGAACGAATTACAGTCGAAGATGCAATGGATCTGATGAAATCATTTTTTACGCGAAAAAAAAACTATTTTATTCATTCAGAGTGGATAAGTAATATATATTTGCGAGCGCATTAATAAAGATTTCATTGTGCTTCGGTTCTTTTATCATACGGAACTAGTAGTTCAGCGTTCTCATTTTTATTCCACACTCCGTAACGCTTAGAAGAGCGAATTCTTATACGAGACGGAGAAGCCGTTTTGCAAAGAACTGTTCTCTTTCTCTCGTCGAGGGTGCGCACTCACTTTCCCTCCAACGGCGATACGTTTAACCGAGCAACGATTCTTTATCCGGGGTACGTAAGCGAGAAGACCAGAGGCACAAGAATTTACGTAGCACTTAATCCCGCCGCTTAGAGGCCACACGGCAATATCACCTCCCCTCCTACTTCACATTCTTGGATATATCCCCTTTCATTCTCACTTATTTCTTTCTCTTCTTCGCCTTTCTTTTTCACATTCTTTCTGCTTACTTGCCGAGAGAGCCACTCATCATACTGACTCGACTACTTAGCCGTCCCGTAATTCAAAGTACTCCGTACGTGGAGTTTCATATTTCTTTATTTATTCTTTATCGTCCACCTAATCGACGACTCCTTGAACAGTACCCTTCTGACTGAGTCCTTGGATAATCGAAAAGTTCGAAAAATATTATATTTTCCTTCGATATATCTTTTATTCGTCATTAATTCGTAGTTTTTTTTCGAAAAAACATTATTTTTATCATATCGATGGTTACGAATTAAAAGTTCGCGAACGGACGTTGTGATGAAAAATACGAAAAAGACGATAAGAAAATCATATTTCACTCTGGCGAACTTTTTTTTTTCTGCTCCATTGTATTCGTCGTTCAAAACGATTTTTTATACAGTCGATGAAGTTTTGGTGTTACGAAAACAGTTTGTAATATTTCACGGATTTACTCGGTCCCCGGTGACTTAGTCGTGGATAGAACATCGCGGCGAGCCGAAAGGACTCTGCCGCTCGCGTGGTAGTACAAGCTTCACGGCCGACCAGAGCCAATCCTTTAATCGCGAGTACTAAAATATTATAACGTGCATAATAGCCCGTGATTGCGGTCGCGAGATCCTCGTCTAATCTCTCAACCGTAAAAGAGCTTTTATATGTTCGCCCATTCGCGTTCCACGAGTTTGTAGGTTAAGTTAAGTACATAGCCGTTGGGTACGTAGTCTTTCTCTTTCTCTCTTTCTGTGCGCGCGTACTGGACGTGAAATCTTAACTATTCACAACATTTTCACAAGGCAATTAATTATCCGTAACAATTCGTTTGTCGCCAATATGGATTTCTACAGATGTGTTAGCTGCACGCATCTGACGACATAACTTCCGTCGATCAGGTTAAGATAATTTTTTTTTCTTAATCTCGCGCGGGAATTCCCTACACTTTTTACTCGTACTCTTCCACGCGCACCTAAAAACTTATATATATCATCACGAAACTTTATCGCTACATCTTGATAAATTACGATTAATCGATCCTTTCAATACCGATAGTGAGAGAAGTTTCTTCCAATTGCTCGTGCAACGAATTGTTGCATCGCGGTTACAAGTGGCACTTCCGTACTCTATAGTACCGATTGTTCTGAAATTTGTCACTGCGTTTGATAGAATCGTAAATTGAGAAAAAGTAGAAAAATATCGTAAATTGTGTTTCAAGCCGACTTCGTGGCCATCAGACTATATTAATTAATAATAATTTATTTATACAATTATTGCATATTCCATTATCAAAAATAATTCTAATTATTCGCGTTCTCGTCCGCATTCTGATTTTTTTCATCACTCCACTCCGGATCTTTTCGCATTGTTTTTTGATGAATTAATAAAATATATATGCGTTTCTCGAAGCGGAGAAACTTCGAGGAAGTAAGTACTAAAAATAGAGGCCGTGATGGCTGTCCGTTCGGTACAAAAATATACTCCATTGTGGAGTGCAAGAAAGTTTTCATGGTCGGTGCAGAAACGTAGGAAAAACTACATAAACATAGACGAGCGAAAGAAAGAAGAAACCAGAATATAGCAAAGACACGTATGCCTCGTGAAAAAGAAAAATAAAGAAAAATAAAAAAAAGTATAAGAACGAGTAGTAGAGAGACTCGACGAGATGAGATCTCTCGGCTTCTCATCTCGTCATCTCGCCCGTTGTTCGGGATCTCCTATTTCTTCGTGTACATTGCTACTGCTCCTTTTTGCCGCTGAGGGGATGAGCGCGTGCGCGATTCGACTCAATAAACATCTGGAGGAGCCCCGGTAAGCCCTGAGCCCAGGCGCTGGATTACGGCTCGCTATACTTTCTTCTATTTTCCGGATGCGATGCTCTCCTCGGCTCGCTCGCTGTCCTGTCGCGTCGCGTCTCCTTTCAACCCCTCTCCTCCCCCGCATGCGAGCTTTTTGGGAGGTTAGGTTTGCCTTCCTGTACGGACGACGGCACTTCGCCTGAATTTCCGCACGCCATCAGTAAATATGGAACTTTTTCACCCCATAAATATATTGCAATGATGCGGTTACCGCGGCTGACAAAAAAAAATTCGTCAATTTCCTCGCCGCTGAGAAAGCCGATTCGATATTTAGCCTCCATTGCCGTGTATTTAGAAGAACACGATATTTCTTGAAAGTATTTTTCATTGTTTTTTTCGTCTCGTTTAGTTAATCGTTTTCTCTCGTAATTTTTCGATCGAAAACGTCCGGATCGACTTATTGACGAACATTTTTACATAGTCTGATAGATTTTTTATTAAAATAAGCCACAGAATCTGTGAATCCCGTATTATTCGAAAGTTGATGAAATTCGCGAAAGATCTTGGAAAAGATGGGTTAAAAAAAAATTCTCATTCGGGAGGCTTTTTGTCGAGTCCCGCAATAGCATCAGCGACACGAGAACGAGCGCAGGGAATTAAAAAAGGCTACAGGTGGTACGTAACGACGATTCCACCCGTTCTACCCCCGGAAGGTACACCAGCGGGGATTCAGTCGACGCGCTCGCGGTCGCGAACGATTCGGAAATTATAGAGTGCACGTGGCACATGTTAATATACAGCATTGGAACGCATAACGAGAGGTATACGAGAGTGGTTGATGCTCATCACTCGTCGGTGCAAAGCTTCGAATAATGTCGAGCAGTAAAATTCTATTGCTTGATGTACGATGGCCTCGAATAGCATTATGATCTGTGGCGTTTTCAGCTCGAGCCATTATAGAATTTTACTTCCGTTCGCGGGATACTTTAGCGCGGCCATTAAACACGCGATAAAAATCTCTATCTCTCGACGAGAGCGAACGAATGAGATGTCGCTTACGGAAATTACAGCCGACAGATGCAACAACAGTTTCTCTCGTTTTTTCGATTGTCCATTCTATCATTTATTCTCTCATCTTGTTGCCTCGTATTTGATATTAATATTGAATCAACGTGTTTGATTACCCATTCGTACGATCGGCCGATTTCTTGAATTTTTTTTTTTTTTATTCAACGTCCAGTTGTCGAAGTGCTAGGCAAACACGATTCCGGGTCTAATTGAAGCGAAGGACACAGAAATGGAATATTACACGCGCGCTTATTCCACTTGCGATACATATATTTATATCTGCGTACATGTGGCACTTTTTTTTTTTTTTTACCACCTCAGTCTTTCTCATTTTCTCGTTTTCTCGTTTCTCTCGCACTCGTTCTCGTCTGCCGCAGCTTACAATTGTAGACATACGCGCGCTCTGCGGCCTATCTTTACAATAATCTCGTATCGTGTACGCTTGTTATCGTAGTGCAAACAACCCTCTCAAGGGGCCCCACGCGCCTACCGGCCAATGTTCTCCGTCGCTCAAGATTTATCTTCTCTCGATCTCTCCGAAACGCGAACAAAAAAATGTTATGTCTCTATGACGTTACAATGTTACCCGACATTGTTGGAATCGATTAATCATTTTTTCATTTTTATACTAATTATTCATATACTCGCGCAGAATAACGCGAATAACGATCAATTGCAATTTTTTTTTAATGTCCATATCGAAGATAATTATTTCGATAATCGATAAGTATCGAATGAAAAAGACCAGCGGAAAAAAAAAATGGTTCCAAATTTTTTATTTTTCGTATTTTAAAGCTCCTCATCGAAGCAGAATACTATACCTATACTTCGCAGTACCTGTATATTTTTTTAAATTATAGACGTTATCGAAGTTTTTGCGCAAATAGCAATAAACACTTTAAAAGCACCGTAGAGTCAAACGGGTCAGGAGAACATTTCATGAGCCCCTTTCCCGTGACTCGAGATTAATTCATACATTTATAATGTTACCGCGAGTCCCGAGGCACTAAGTATGATCAATTGCGTGATATTGTACTCCTTTGGAGGTTAATGTTAATATAGTATACAGAAGGATACGCTACACAATTCTCCGAAACCTCGGGATCTCAGGAACACAAGTACGACTTTTCCTACGGGGCGTGACTCGAGCGTACGGACGAATTACGAAGAGTGTGTGTTGGTGCGCGACGTGTATGCATGTATCTCTAAATCTCGTTAGCCACCGGGGAAGCGACTTCCCGGGGGCACCGACATCGCATCGCGCGCGCTACGCCAACGGCACAGCCACTTACACTTTACTTAATTGTGAAAATCCCGGGTAGCTTGAGGCGTAAGACCAGGTCGCTTGCTTGCCGGGCGGTATCGGTTAGCGCGGCTACAACCGCGAGGCCAAACCGACCCTGAGCTCTATCTATAATACTATACCACTTCCCACACTCTTCCTTACCGAAAGGTTACCCCCTCGGAAGCTCGGATCTCCGGAAGCCCCGCTGTTACTGTTTTACGAAAGCAGTCACCCAGACCCTTCGTGACGGTCCTCGTTGCCAACCCTTTACCCGAAGAAACGACCCCTCTCTTTCAGTTTCTCTCTTTTCTCTTACCGGTTACCAAAATGTACCGACCTTATAGCTACTGTTTTACTTACTCTCACGTTTAAAGAGAATTCTCGTAGAATTTAACGCCCGTTACGCGGATATCGTTCGGTTGGGTTGTCCTTTCAGAAATTACATAATATTGAGATTTTTTAATTTTATTTATTTATGTTTTTTTTATAAAAATACGAATGGTTTTTGGAGGTAATTTGGTACGAGTACTTCGCGCGTACTTTTCTATAGCAGAATATGTGAAGAGCTCTTTTTAAAAATTATGAAAAATTATTATTTACATTGAACAGAAAGAATTTTTTAATGAAATTTTCCTTGATCTTTTTTTCTTATTACCCTGTATCAATTTTTTTTAAGGGTTGATAACTATATTTCGTAGAATTCGTTAATTTTACACTCGAAAATTTCGAACGCGAGTTCGTCGAATATAAATTTTCCATTCGATCTTCTCGATCTTCAATAAATCCGTAACATACATTTATTTATTTATGTTTATCCGAGTTTATTCGATGTATTTTCAGCCTAAACTTTTTCTCAAAACAACACACCCTTTCGTTCCCCTCTGTCTTTCGTCTATTGCATTTCGACTCTCATAGTTCCTCAGTAGAATTAGACTCAGTCGAGAAATCACACGCCTTCACATTCTCACGTCCAAATATTCCTGTCTCTTATTCTACCCTTCTGTCGTGTTTTTTTGTTTTTTTTTTTTTTCATTCTTTTCCCCATCTCTTCCCTTCTCGCGTATTCGCGAAAGGTATCCGCTCTGTCTCTGTGTGTCGGCGTAGAACACTCCGGTGGTGCCGTAGCCTCCATTAAATTCATTAGGCCATTAGTGGCTGCAACCCTCCAAGATGGCTTCCGTCGCTTGGCAACCGCGGGGGTTGCCTGTGGGCGAACGGGTGGGTCTTGGTCGTGTAATTAGATTCAACGAGCTCGCCGGGCGCGCGCGAGAGAAGGGAAGGTGGAAGAGACGATGGGGCGGGTGGTGGGTACTACTAGCGGTGGAGGAGGTTCTCGTGGCCTCCCTTGAGGAGCCAAACCGCTTTTCTCTTCTATATTCTCCTCTTCCATAGTACCGCGGCTACGTTTACCGGGCTCTGCTCCTCTTTAGGTCCGTATAATATCTTGCTGACCTCGAGAACAGTCCTAAATCGTATATACGCATATGTCGGATGGAGAGACACGTGTGCCTCTCGATTATCGCAATTTTCCGAGGAAAAATGCATTTTTTTCTTTTCGTTTCACACATTTAATTCCCGTTGGATTATTGCTGAAGGGTTAATTGAATTACAAAAAAAAAAAAAAAAAGAAGAAACACAAAACGATATAAAAATAATATACCAACGCTGTATGAGGACATCAGTTCTGATACACGCGCGTGAGTACGTGAGCGCGCGCGTGGTTTTCGGGGGTGGCGAGCGCGGAGACCGGGCTACAAGGGGGGGAGAACGAGGGGGATTCTTAAAATACTCCAAGAGCATCTAAATCATGAAGGCTTAAGCGTCGCGGCGTCGTGCGAGGAGGGATTACCTACCTCACTTCAAAGTGCCCTGCAGGTGCAGCCTATTCAGCTTCGCTTTGAGTCCGAAAACTATCTTTTCCTCTGCGCCTCTCCGACATATCCTCGTCGAAAAACATACACTAGTCACGAGTAGTCACGATTACGCACAGTACGTCACTCTCTGTCGTTTACATCGATATATTTCTCCACCCTAAACTAATACACGAGGGTTTCTCGGATCTTGAAACTTTCTTTTTTCTTCACGGTATAGACGAAATTTCCACTGCAATATAATATATTTAGAGATCCATCTTTAATCAAATTAGTATCATCTAATAGATACTTCAAGGTATACTAAAGATTTTTTTACGTTTTTCAATTGCGAAACAATATTAAATAAATCGTGTCGAACGCGATGACCTCAGAGTGACTATTTCGGAATAGGATGTTTCGTAGATAACAGATGAAAAAAAAAAAAAATCGCAAGAAAATTATTTTTCGGAGGGACAAACATTTGGATCGTGACTGCGAAAGGGAAAACGATGGGATAAGATGTCGCGTGAAAAATAACACGAAAGTTAGTCCATTTTGTAGAGAGGGGACGAGAGACAGCGAGATGAACGAAAGTGTTTTCGCCGTGACGAGAGAAACGCGGAGGTTGAGAGGAGAAACGCGCGGAGAGTGAATCCTCCCAATTCTCTAAGCCACACCGGTGAGCCCTCAATTTCACTTGAGTAAAAGCTCAACGAAAGCGTGATAAAATGGCTTCTTATTCTCGCGTTTATATTCAATCTCGCGTGGCAAGAGACGCGGGCGAATCCCGCGGCGCATATGCACAAAGGGTCTCGTCTCTCCATCTGAAACACGTTAGTCGATGCCTCTTCCGTGCCCCGTGGTATACTATGTTATATATACACACGCTATGTTCCAAAAGCGGGACGGACAAGTGGAAACCGTCGACGGTACACGCGAGGGGAGTAAATCGGTACCCGATGCATTATGTAGTACCTCGCTGATCCTTGTAATGCATCTATGCATGGATCATCTATTCCCCTGTGATCGCGTATATAGTTTATAACGGAGCGCCCCTTTCTTTCGCACTTCCTTCGGTACTTTGACGACCTGACGCGTTGACCCTCTGTGCCTAACCCAGTAACCGTGCGTATGAGGGATGTGTCGATTTAAAACGTTAATGCGTCAACCGTTTAACTCCGTCGCTTCTGTGTCCATCTTTGTGTCCCGAAAGATTGGATGGAAAATTGAAAAATAATTCGATACGAGAGAAGCTCAATCGGCGTTTTAATCTTTGGCCAAAAAAAAAGGTCTCGTCGGGAGCAATTATAATTAATAATTTGTATCGAAGATAACAGGAAAATAATGTTATATTAGATTTTTTTGTAATGGCAAAAAATTGATAGAAAAAATGTAATGAATTCGCGGAGATCGAAAGAAAATGAGGAGAACAATTTCTAATGATTTTATTAGTCATTGGTTTATACAGAGTTTGATATGTTTTCTAATTAATTAGCGACTAGAAACTCATCACAATGGTTTTCGGTCATCGCGTAAGGAATGAAAAAAAATCTGAGCGACTGTACACGTACGTTGTAGTTTTCATCCCCCAACGGAGACGGTGCATGTGAGTTCGCAATATCACAACCGCGTTTTCCACTCTAACTGATTATAATTTGCATAGAGACGCGCCGAGAGATGGAACAATCAAATTTCTCATCCCGATAGAGCGGGATTAACCGGCTAATCTCGACCGGCAGCGTCTCACCTTTCTTCGAGATTAATTTTTCGTCGAGAGTCAAGATAATCTCGAATAATAGGATTCTCATGAGATAACGATTCATTTTTTATGATTATTAAATTATTTTGTAATTAACTCCAATTTCGCGTGCGAGATGTTATTTTTCTTCGACATTTGTAGAAAAAAAAAAAAATTCAATTAGTTCGCTCCAAAATTGTCTACGTAAAATGTCTCTCGTCAACCCATTATCAAGGTCATTGAATTGAACACCAATTTCTCTATTTCTTATTTTATCATATTTCTCGTAAAAAATTTCTCAATGTCCGTCAATTTTTAAAATTTATTTTTACGTCTTTACGGTACATCGGAGTCTGGAGCCGTCTTTAATATCTTCGGCTTTCGCAGTTCTTTTTTCGAACGAGTAAACTTCGTCGTGGACGAGGTGTATCGAAGGGGTTGTATCGGTGGTGCTTTTACCGCCCGATACTGGCTGCTGCCTTGAAAACAGCACACTGTCGTTTCTGGTTTGGCTTCTGCGCTCACCTCGGAGCTCCAGCGGTAATGCGCGTACCTCCAATAAATAACGTCGTGGCCCCCGAGATCCACTCCATACTGTACAGTATACACCGCGGATAGGTATACCGCACAGAGCTGTACTTACTACATCCTACACTACCCTATACGGTACTCGCACTCTTGCGCCTCAATATATATCTATACCGAAATAGTTGTACAGTTTGTATCGCGAAAAAGAGTGAGACTTGCACACCGGCGATATACGATATTGTGCCAACCACTGCCAGCGGGTAATCGACCAAACTTGTTTCGGTTTTCACGTACGAACCGAGAGTCTCCTGTTACGCGATTTTCTCTCAGTGAGAGCATTTTTTTTTTTTTTTTTTTTTTTTTCGGAATACTTTTTTAAGTACCGTTTTAAAGCATTTCTTATTTACAAATCGCTCACTTCTCAACGGCAACATGAAATAAAAATGATTGTCGAATTTTTTTTTTTTTTTTTTTTTTTTTTTTACCGCGTTATAGTAATTTTATTTTCGGTCAAAAGATCTTTTACTGTTTCACGGGGACAAAAATGAGAACTCGATGAAATTTTTCGTTTTTCACTCCGTTCACTGTGCCAGCAATGAGAGATAAGGTCACCGAGCGAGATGTTGGCGCAGATACCAGCGAATCCCGACGGTCATATAGCGAGAAGCGCGCGCGTATCTTTATTACCCCCTTTGCGCGAGACCCCGCGAGATGAGAGGAGCCTCACGTCGCTGCCACGCCACGTTGATGTTAATTGCCATTTTATCACACTCAGACGTGTTATATTTTCCGGTAGGAGTGTGTTGTAATCTCTCACTCTCGTTCTCTACTCGCGATCTCCGAGCTTTTATGGTCACTACGTATTTAACCGCGTTGTGGTGAGAGAAAAAAAAAAAGGTCATTCGGTTAAATTAACGTGCAACGAAACGTCTCTCGTTATCTCGTTCACATTTTTTTTATATCGTGAAACACAATGAAACAATATTAACAACTCTTAGACTGTTCTTTTGGGTTGTTAAAGATCGATTGTGTCGGAATTAACGAGCGCCGATGTTATGTTTTCTCGAGGGAAACAACCGGAATTCGATTCATTTCGTTTCGTTTGTTAGTTTTTGTTTTTTTTTTCTCGATAGTGAATTATTTGTGTCATCAGGTGCAGATCGTGACCTTTCCCGTTTAGTTCGCTGGAGCCGAGTCTCGTATCGGCTCCCAGGGTGGTCTCTCTTCCACTCTTTATTTTACTATTTCGCTACGGTCTTTCCTGCCGTACGCCCTGTTCCTCTTTGCTCTCTCTCCACCACTCTGGATCCCAGTGTTCTTTCTCGGATTAGCTTTACCGTCGCAGATCACGTTCTCTCGCAGCCCTCGGATTGTAAATCACTCGGAGGACCGTTCCGCTCGACGCAACATCTTCGAAATCTCCTTACGACTGTCTATACAGACTGTAAAGCTAATAAAAAACGAGAATTTTATGTAATTTTGATATCAATTGAAGTTCCGTTTTTATATAATTAATTTCATTATTCAAATGACTTATTTTTAAATAAAATAACAATGTTATGATAACTGTGCGAATATCAGAGTTTTTGTCGCAAAAAAGGCGATAAGCTTGTAACGGAAGAGTCAATATACAGTCGCGAAAAAAAAAAACAGTCTTTAAGAAAATGAAAATTTTCTTAAAATTCAACAATTAAACTTTGACTTCAAATAATTGTGTGATAAGATACTACTTTTTCACAATCCTGCATCGGATGTTCTTACAAATAATGTGCTCACTGCAAGATATCCCGAAGTCTATTCACGGATTAATAAAGACGTTAAATTTGCGCTCATGAATTGAGATTTATTTTTGTGAAGAGTCGACAGCGTTACTGCTATAAAAAAAAAAAAAAAAAAATTCCTGATCCTCGAACCCATGTTGAAGAAACGCTCATTGTGACCCGCGTGGGAATAAAGTACAGCAAAAAAAAAAAAAACAGCTATATCTTTTTTAGGAAGTCAGTGTTCTCGCATATTCATGACGCCTCGACGGATTTTATTCGTCGAGTAAATCCACGGATCTCGCGAGGCGTCGGGTTCTGCCTCCGAGATGCCGTCGACGTCGCGAGGGACACGAGAGTAGCTGTCGTATCGGGTACACACGACGAACAGTGGGTTCAACTACGACGATAGAGAAACGAGAGACGAGAGTAGTAGTAGAGGAGGAAGAAGGACCCTTCGCCTTACGACGTCGTCTTCTCTCGTAAGCTGAAACGACGCTCGTCCCTTCGGTTCGTTTGGTCGGCTCTTTCGCAACAGCAATATATACATTCGACGTCGGTCATTTAGTTGGGGAAACAACGTTGGATTTTCTCGTAGACCCCGAGCGCGGAGCGCGATGCTTATTCAAATGTTTCGAACCCACGGAGAGAGAGAGAGAGAGAAAGAGAGACCACCCGCTTGCGTATATATACGACATCTTCACCGATGAGAAAATCGTATCGGGATGAAATTACCTCTCACGGATTGGGGGAGGATCGCGAGCTCAAGGGTAAGTTGGCAAATTCGAGCCAATGCGACGAATCCAGAGAAAATCGGTTCGGACGAAAAAAAAAAAAAAAAAAAGACACGTTTTATTCTGCATAAACCAAAAAAACACACTTTCCCTTTCTTTATTGGATTCCCTGTCCCTATTTCTTCATCAAATTTCATTGATGCCAAGAAATATCGCCCTCTGTTGCTATTCGATTGCAATTCAAACTTCTGATTCTATTATTGACACTGATTTATCAAAAAAATAAATAAAAATCTATTTTTAGATGATAATCTATTCTTTGTGCGCTCGCGTATCTGTAAATAACATTGAGATATTCATCGGTCGAGAGATTCGCTGTGATTCTTCGAATGAGTCTTCGGCAAGATACGAAATCTTACTGACGATTGTCTGCGTCGATGATCCATCGAATCGCGAAGAAAATAAGATCGCTGCTGTTCGCGACAATATAGTATATTGTGTTATATGTATATGCGATGCGTACCTTGTGAATGTATGCGATGTTTCGTCGTAATGGCAAACATACGGACCGTAATAACTCGTAATAGTAATAACATTAACGTAGAACGATATTGTAATGTATACGTAGAGTTTTAGGGGGGCGGCAGCCGATAGGCCTTTGGGGTGCGACGGACAGTTGCCTGCCGTGCGGCTGTACGGGGTACCGAAGCAGAAGCAACCCTCTTGCGTCTAGGATAGGGTGCATAATTTATCGTTATTCTCTGTGGCCGCTACTCTCCCTCTGTATCCCGCTGGCAATGACTACGATCGACCACCACCGACGCATACAACGCCCGACGCTTGCCGCATTACCTAAACATGTTTGTTTCCGATATGCATGTGTATTACCGAAGTTTAACGCCACTCAATACGATAATCGAGGGTGGCGGTGGCGAAGCGTGAATCAGTTGTCGTCGATTAGCCCGACTATTCGTGTATATCACTGCGTAGATACACAATCCGCGATTAATACCCGCGCCGCGCAATTGCGGGAAAACCAAACATCTTTAAATCCATTTTTTATTACGCGTTCAATAAATCGGATGGTATTTTTTATTTTTTTCAGCGGAATCGAACGTTGCAACGTTATCGTGAAATGTTGCATCGTTATTCAAATTTCACTTACTATATTTAATAAAATGTCGGATAAGAGAACTCGATGCGGGAATGGGATGAGATTACATACGAATTACGAATGTAATACGATGTAAATACGAATCAGTTGACGTCGATCAGGCCGACTATTCGTGGAAATCACTGCGGAGATAAGCAATCCGCGATTAATATCCGCGCCGCGCAATTGCGCGGAAACAAAACGTCTTTGAATTCATTTTTTATTACGCGATCGACAAATTGGATTATATATTTTTTTTTATTTTGGTTTTTTTTTTTTTTTTTTTTTTCAGCGGAATTGAACGTTGCAACGTTATCGTGAAACGTTGCATCATCATTAAAATTTCATTTACGATATTCAATAAAATATCGGATAAGAGAACTCGATGCGGGAATGGGATGAGATTAAATACGAATTGTTGGTAAACTTGGCGTAGAATAGAATTGATTTTTATTGTGACTAGATTACAAACGGTGCCTCTCGACGCGCGATAACGCCGATTAGGAACGTGGTACACATATGTGAGTGACGAGATGGTGGCATTCGAACGACGACGAGATCCAAACACATTCAACTCACACTTTTCGAAATTTTTTTTTTTTTTTCGTACGTTTCGCCCGGTTATTCTCGTGTCCAATCATCGTGTTGTTACAATGGTGTTTTTTTTTTTTTTTTCGTTTTTTTTCTCTTAATTTTTTGTTGTTGTTTTCTTTCAATTCTCTTGTTTATTCGGATATGTGATTCGACGTTGACAATTTGTACGATATCCGGGATTCATACAAAATAGCGGTCGTGTTTCCTTAAGTCGTTAATACCTTAGTGACTATACAAATCTATTCTTGGGTATACTACATTCGCGTTAGACCCCGAGATACGAAGGAATTAAATTTCGTACCAAAAGCCCGATCGTTTTTTTTTTTTTTTTTTTTATTTTGAAAATTAAAACAGACAAAAAAAATAGGTTCACGTCTCTCGTTGATATTATTATTTTTTTTTTTTTACTGACATGCATCGAATGCGCCACGCAAAGAAGTCTTTGATGCGCAATATCCGGCATCTTTGATGTAAAATAACGAACCTCGACGGTGTCGGCGCGACGTAGTTACCTTATTTTTTAAAACTTTTCTTTTCATTTTATTTTTTTTTTTTCGTTTATTTCCTCAAATATATACTATACCGAATAATATTTGAAAACTACGAACTAATATCGATAATATTTATAACCGTAACGGTGTACGCTAACCGATGTAACGATATAATCCGTGCTTCATACACTGTACAGAGCACACACCCGGGAACACTCACCTCTCGATTTTTCTCGCTTTCACACATTTTCTCTGTCTACGAAGTTTTTCTCTTTTTTTTTTTTTTCCTTTTTTTTTCATTATTTTTGGTATTTGCTGAATAGTTTCAATTATTTATTTATTATTATCGTCGTTAGAATGTAACAATTTTTTTTCGTTTTTTTGTGTTTTTTTTTTCCTTTTTTTTTTTCGTTCTATAATTCTTATTCATTGGGTTAAAATTTAATCGTTCGTTAGAATTAGTCTCTACTATACAGATATCTACAGGGTAATGAGTACATTATCCGCTTATACATGATCCTTTATCGAACGTTTCACTGAATAATTATACGAACGCGTGTGCCACGCGATTTATCAACATTATTGCACGAAGCTTTGGTTATTCAGAAGGAGACTACAGTGGTTTTAAACATTATAATCGCACTGAACCTGTTTCACAAAAATAAATTAAAGAAATGACGTTTGTTCAATTTTAGAGAAAATATAATTAAAAACAAATGTTTACAATCTAATTTACTCCGAATTCATGCAATTCAACGAGATTATTGCCAATAAATCGAGAAAATTATGAAATTTATAACGCAGCAAGTACCACTGTAGTCTCCCCTCAAAAATCGTTACTAAATACCTCACTAATACGCCCGCCGATGCAAAAAAAAAAGCCATCAACTCAAAAGTAAACACCGGTGTAAATATCAAAGTACGATTCGCACATCACGCAGCGGCATAAATTCCCCAACTCCTCAAAATAACATAATAATAATAAAAAATAATAATAATCCTCATGGTAATCAATGAAACGTCGATAAAGATCCGCGAAAGAGATTTAATTCGGTGTCGTTTTTTTTTTTATCTTTTTTTCTTTCCTTCATTCTTATTAATTTCAATCTTCGTTCGCATTGTTTTTATTAATTTTTCATTTTTTTTTTATCACTGTCCCCGATTTTCATCCCAAGCAGCGAGCGATAGTGTCTGTGCCGATCCCGAAGCGATGGAATTCGTAGTCCAAGGATCGAACAACGACGACCAATAGCCGGCGGCGGTTGTCGGAGCTCTTTGCCAATATCCGGCGAGTCTGCCGGCCGTAGCGGCGGCATTGCTCGCCGAACTGTTGGATGCCGAATGTCCAACACCGATACCGGCGATCCCGACACCGATTCCGGAACCAATGGGGTTTTCAGCCCCATTAGCGCCGTTGGTACTCGTGCCAAGAATCATTCTCGAGTCTTCGTCATGAATTTTTTGGTCCGCCGCGCCGGATTCCTCGTCGTAGACGAGATACTGCGGCTGCGACGCGGTCGACGACGGTGTCGAGGACAGCATCGGCGATGCGGCGGACGTAGGCCGGGGTCACTCGGCCTGTTGCCGTCCGATTTGTTGTTGCTGTTGTTGTTGTTGTTGCTGTTGTTGTTGCTGTTGCTGCTGCTGCTGCTGCTGCTGCTGTTGGGAAGAATCAGCGCCGGTCTGATTACTGTCGCAGTTCGTTGCCTGACCGTTCGAACATACGCCCGGTTGCTGTTGGCTCGTCATGCCGATAGAACTCGTTCCCGATGTTCCTCCAGCTACGGATTGTTGGGGGCTGGAAGCAGCCCCCGCCTCACCTCAAACTTGGGACCTCGCCGTACCGTTGCCGTGCTGTTCCGCTCCCGGCGAATGAGGATTTCCGCTCGACGACGTTAAAGCATATTGACACGCGCTGAGACCACCGCCGGACGAAGCTCGTGGACTAACCGGACTTATGCTACCAGCACCGCCGGTTGTCCCACCTGTGCTGAAAGAACTCGCCGAGCCGTATTCGCTGCTGTGCTGTTTCGCTTTCAAGCGAAGCGACGCGATGCTGCTGCTCATCACCGCACACGGCTCCGGCGGACCGGTTGCTCGATGATGAGTTCCGTACACCGGAGGACCGTAAGGATGCGGTGCCGCTGGCGCTGCGTAAGGACACGTCGCTCCCGATGCCGTCACCGGCGAACCCGCCACACCGAGACCCGAACCCATTCCCGGTAACATCGATGTTGCTGCTTGTCCAACGGACATCGACATTCCACCGACATGACTACCCGCCACCGATGTTCCTCCGGGATTAAAGCAATTAACCGACGTAACTTGTGCGTGATGATGATGATGCGACGGACTCGGGACCACAGAACCCAACGGGTTTACCCAAGCGAAATTCTTGCTGCTCAACGGCGACGGCACTTTCGCCGCCCAATTGTTGTATGAACTGTACGAACTGTACATCACATCAACGTCCGCGCGACCGGTTATGAAACTGTTTAGACCAGCAGTGCCGAAACCAGACTTGAATTCGGCCGCTGCCGCGGCCGCGACATTCGCCGCGTTGCGCTCGCGCTTTCGGTACTTTGCTCTTCGATTCTTGAACCAAACCTGAAACATACGAAACGAAGAAATCGATTAGCAAAGATTCGTGTCTTCGATTGAATGTCGTAAACGGAAAAAAATTGATATTCAGGGAAAGAAACCAAAATCCTGAGTTGGGAAAACCAATAATTGCTTAGGAGATGTTCTTTAAGAAAAAAATTGATTAATTCAACTGTTTTTTCTCTCAATTGATATTTTTTTTTAGGTTTTTTTAAACTCAACTCATTTTGCAGTATCTCTCTTCAGGAACACTTTTTCCGACCCTAAAGTGACTAAAAAATATCATAGGTATTTTATAATTTGAAACAGGAAGATTGCCGCGAAGCCATTGCATCCTCAGTTTCAGATTTGTAATGATATAGTTTCACCGCGTCGTGTATTACGCGCGTCTACCGTTGGGCAAAGCAACGAGGCTTTCTTGAGTTGAGACAAATGGCAAGGAAACCTTCTTTAACCCCTCTTCACGGGTTTGCTAGTTGTTGTTCCCCCCGGAAGCTCACCGGCATTCTGAAATATGACGGCGTTAATTCAAAACGGCGGCTTGTAATACTGTCGTTCGATACCAACGCAGTGAGGGTATAACGCCGTTCGCGGCTGGGGTCGCGAAAAGACAAGACCTCGTCAGCCGTTTTCTACCCTCCGAACCCATCGACCCCAACGAAGAGTTCCCTCTATATCCACTCGTCTTTTCTCCCCAACGGAAATTTTCTCTACATTACCGTGAGACCAGCCAAAAGTTTCTGGCAGCTTTTCCTCTCAGCTTCTCTCGTTTCTCGCAGAGACACCGTCCGCCCTCCGCCGTTCATCCTCAACCCTCGCTGATGCGAGTATCCGAGGGCTACGGCTATATATATATATATACGCTTCCAACCCTCCCGTCGACAATTATACGGGTGGTTGCGCCCAGATACACGTCGCTCTCGCATAACTGTAAGGCCAAGCAGCGAGAAAACGGCGAGGCAGGCGAACGCAGCGAGGCACGACTGAGTTGTTCAACGTTCGCCAGGGGTTGTGACTCTCCCCCTCTTCCCCGGAGTCTTCGAGACTTCGAATAAACGAAGGGTGGGAAGAATACGATGCGAGAACCGCGACAGAAGAAGAGAGTTTCGATAGATACGACGAAGAAAGAAGGAAAACCTGCGTGCTTTCCATCCCTCTGATGGGAGGGAAAAGGCACACAGCTTGGTGAACTCGGAAGCCTCTTCCAAGATGGATGGACCTTCGAACGCGTCGCGGAAACGCTAAGAGGCGCGACGAGTCATTGAAAGTAGGGGGAGACGAAGAAGAAAAGAAGAGGCTAATGAAGAGTAATGCGACACGGCTTCCACCGGCGTCTATTACACTCCTGGTAACGCTCTCTCGATTCGTCCCGTTCCGCGTTCTTGTCGAGGTGTAAGTCGCTACTGTTTTTATTCTATCCGAACGATTGATCTTACCGGGCATTGAAATAAGAACGCCTTGGTTTCGAAATGTTTCATTCGACTTTTGGATGCGTTTGGGGTTTCTTTTTGATATCGCGCGAAACATAAATTGTAACGGATTTGTCTCATTTCTTGGTAACACGTTAAGAGAAACTGCAGTTTCAAAGTCGCGGCAGACTATATCGAGAAACTGGAACATCCCAGAAGGTTCATATATAGGGAAGACGGGGCGGGCGGGTTGAGGAGGAAGAAGGACTTTACGGGGGAGGAAAAGCGAACGTGCAAGGAACGAGAGAAGCGACGAAGATGCTGCGACTCGAGAATCAATAAACCCCCTCGGCGAGGCAGAGAGGATAGAGGGCCACGAGCAGAGGAGAGACGAGGTGGAGTCGGCGGGGTTGTACACAAGGCCGCACCCATAAACCTTAACAGCATCGCAAAATCTCGTCGGCGTTGGCCTCTACCTCGGTAGAACTACGAGCGATGGCCGTCCGTAGGTCGTAAAGTTGATGAATGAACTTTCGAATCGATTCTCCTGTGCCACACGGGTAGCTTGTCGGACAGAGGATATAACCGGGTTCTATGTCTTCGCGCGTGAGAGAAGCTTCGATTTCGACGGTAGAGCTTTACCCGACAAGTTGAAAATGTACTCGGGTACAAGTAAACAATGATTTATAATTGAATTTCGATGCATCCGTTACACCAATCAAATTTTTATGATGCTCTTTAAGGTCGTTAAATTCGAAATGGAATATCTTGCAGCCCTTATGAATTATGACTCATACATAAATTTAATAAAAAGTGCATTTTTTTTTTGGTTCCTGACGACCTTTTGCCAATTTTGACGTTAGAAAAACATGCTACATGTTTTGAAGCCTTTTTCCATAAGAGTCCTTTACCGATTTTTACGGTTTTGAATGTAGAAAAACATGCTAAATGTATTGAGGTCTTAACCCAAAAGAGCCCTTTACTTTTGGTTTTTTTTTCAACTGATTCTCGAATAATTTCCGTCGTTTTATTTCCCCGATTAACATCGATGAAGCTGTTGCACACGTTGGAAGGAGTGAAGAAATTTAGACACTGTTAATCGACTGCCCGGTTAAACGATTCCTTATCAAAGTAAAGTAACTGATAAAAAAATGCCGAAACAATTTTAATTTTTGCCGTCCAAATGCGCTTATTGAGTGAAAAGATTTTTCGGGATTGAAATGCTACCGATTTGAAAAACGAAAGTTTCTCGCGATTCGAATGCCGATAAATAAAATTTACGAGGATCAATTACAATAATCTTCTAGCAATTGGCAAAGCGCCGAAACAACGTTAAATCACGTAAATTCGTGAATTGTATCGAGCGAAACGAGAAACCAGAACCAACAATCTGGAGAACATTGAGCCGATGCTTGTAAATCTACTCAAGTGTGTGCGTACGTGTTTTTCATCCGGGGGAAAAACCGCAACGGAACAATGGATATCGTTCGGTTGGCGGAGCGTCATGCGAGCAATAAAACCTCATCAAATCACGACCCCCAGCCGGTCGCATAAGCCTCTGCACGGCTCAATCTACGGAAGCTTATATAACTGTAATGAGACTGAGGCCGGGCGTCTCATCAATCACTCCACCCCCGCGCGGGTTCGCTTACTCGGGGAGGGGGTTTCCTCTGCACTACATTCCCCCCGAGTCCCCGATCGTTGTTCCGCTATGCCACACGGTGTGCCGGACTACTATAGATACGTTATAGATGTTCGAGACCCCGTGGCCCATCATTCGTGATCCAGCGACTTAACGTGTTCCCGATGTGCGGTCGGACAATCGTACAAGTACCGTTTGCCTTGTTACGTTCGGTGGCGTTCTCTCATTCCTCCATATCATTCCTATACCGCATGATTTTCTCATTGACTGTCCGCGCAGACTATATTCAAGAAAATATCCCCAAGAAATTGTTGAAGAGACAAAAAAAAACGCACCCTTCGCCAGGATTGAAGAAAAAAATATATATATATACATCGTTCGCCCGGAATATTTCCAGTGGAAAAAATGTATATACCCTTGAAATCTGCCGTGTTATCGACGTGACCTCGGCGCATACGTACGCACGTGCGAATACCCGCATATACTCGAGGGGAAAAAGGAAGCGAAAAAGAAATGAAAGCAGAGGCAATGTCATATGGAAAGTGAGAGAATACTAACAATAGAGACGTAAAAAAGAGACGAAGAAAATGCCGTGGAAAGGAAGGCGAGGGGGTAGGAAGGGGGTGGATGAGAAGGAAGCATTTTGCGGAGATCCGAAGAGGAGGAACCGAGAGACTGGAGAGAAGAGAGAAGATAGTGGAGCACAGGGGTCCCCGGGAGAGTATACGAGCAAAGGGGAGAAGAGGATCGGCGGTCGTTGTCGAAGGGGAGAGAAAGGGAGGATCGCGCGGGGGGAGTGCGAGGGTCGTGGAGAGCTGGCGGCAACGCGCAGGAGGTGGAGGAGGATAATATTGATCCCCTCGTAGCCCCGCCCCTCCTTTCCCGGCGACGCCATCATTATATTATCCACCATCCCTCCGTGTCTATCTAACACGTTTGCTGCGCACAACTATATACGTCCTTTCTGACTCTATCTTCTTTTTTTTTTCCTCTTCCTTTTTACATCCTTTTCCTCGTTTCTTACGGAAGCGAAAGCCCGGCAAGTGTATGAAATATTTTTTGTATCACCGCGAAAAAATATTCTAACAATCGCGAAAACTTGACGCTCTTTGCTCCACAAAATTCTAACACCGTTCCGGTTTTGAAAATTTCGCTAGACATCGATCTGCAGAATGAATCTAATTTTTTTTTACAAAATTTCAAATTATTCAGGATTTTGGAGTAGAAAATTTCAGTTTCAATGCATTTTTTGCGCAGTCTAATTTTTTTTAATAAATCGAATTTTGATTTTATTACCTCCCTTCCATTCCCTTAATTTTCGTTATAAATTTTCGCGTTTTCACGTTTCACTGGAAATGGAAATGAGGTTTAAATCGTGGAAATTTGTTCCCATCGAAATCGGTTAAAACGTTAAGCATTAAATTATTGCGACTTTTTGTACTGTTTCGATCTTTTATTTTCAAGTTCGCGGTACTCGGAAGAGTATAATAGTTTTTGAAGAAGAGAAGAGCATGTAAGCGACTGAGGGCTTAGCGAACCACTGAAATATTTCATTGGCGTTAGACCGCAAGACTTGAACGTAAAGGTGTAGCGGAGCTTATATGGAATAGACGACCCTCAAGAATAGGTAAGTAACACGAGTAGATGCACAGCGTTACAGCGAGCCGCCGGTACGGCGAAGTAGTTGAGAATGGAGAAGTAGCAGCAGGGTATATACGTGTAACAAGGTTCGTATACCAAAGGGCCGAGGCGCCACTTCATTAAAAATAAATTCCATGAAGGAGCCACCGGATATCCGTGGCTTCGCGAGGATTTGAAGGCGGGCAACCCCCGTCGCGTTAAACGGCAGTGCGCGCGCGGCAGTATCCATAACTCTGCGTGCTACTCTACTTCCTCCCCGGTAACCCCTCCGGCAATGTTACGAAGACGCTACACACCGCGTATGCCTCCCGTTTTCTCTCGACGCAACCACTACCCCCGTCTTCAACTCCTTTGAAAATTTATTTCGTGTTTACTCGCTTTTCTCCCTCGATTTGCCCCATTGGCAACGAGCTATTTCTCCAGACTACGGGATTCGAGCACTGATTTTATTTACACGATTCCGAGGAAGAATTACCCAAAGATAATTTTTATTCACGAATAATTTTGACTTTTTTTTTCTCCGAAAACGATTATTTCTAAAAGATCTTTTCCAATTTTGTCTTATAAATGCTAAGAAAAATGTAGTAAACAGCGATGAATTAGAATTTTTTTTTTTTCGATCGGAATTTGGTGAAAACTTTCATCGTTTTTTGTTGATCTTTATACTGTACAGAGTACAACTATAAGGGATCCTAAGTAAAGATTGCCTTCGACATCGATGGTTCGAACGCTCACGAAGGGCACTCTATGCCATGATGGCCGCCGAGATGACGGTGGAGAAGAGATTCTTCTCATTCTCTTTCGTCTCACTCGCCCTTTTTTCTCCATCGGATCTTTTTCTTTTTTTTTTCTTCGTCTCAATCTATCTATCTCTTGTGAACCCTCTCGCGCATTCCTATATAGATAGAGATAGTAGGTCTGAATTTCCAGCTACAGTCTCGGTCGCCGTCGGGGTTGGGGTAGAGCCCGAGACGGTGAGAGTAGTAGAGACAGCGAGAGAAGCCCGGCAGCGGCGTCTCCATAAATCTCACTGTAGCGTCGAGATGGATCAAGCGGAAAGCGACCACGTCTCACGAGGGTGTGCCAAGGAAGCGTCAAGCCCTCCTCCACCTTCTTCTTCTTCTTCTTCTTCTTCCTTCTCTTCCTTCTCGTTTCTTTCTTTATTCCTCACTTTGCCACCGAGCGAGAGCGGCGTATGTGTAAAGACCGGAACGAAATAGCGTAAGGTGGAGTAAGATGGGCGCAATGCGCATACACATAGATCATACGTACAGCAAACGGTGCTCGAGAGGCGTTCATTCTATGTGCGCCCATACGCTCTGTAAAAGCGACATCACAGCGATCCCCCCATTCGAAGTGGATTCCTCAGCAAATTCGTCTCATACGTGTGTAGACGATTGAGAGAAGAAGAGCAGTAGGTAAGGAGTCTAGTAGTAGCGCGAGAAGTAGCATTGAAGATATCGTTTTGAGTAAAGTATATCATAGAACGGGATCAACCTGACGACGATAACTTGCCTACGGTAAAGCGACAGAGCTTTCTTTCTTCTTCGTCTTTTCTTTTTTTTTTTCTCTTCTCTTTCCTTCCTCGTCCGTTTCTTTTATTATTCTTGTAAGTTCGCGTCGCAAAGATTTTTCGTAACTCGCAAAGCCGCCCGAGTGACTACATTCTCAAGACGGTGTATTTAACTCGATTCCGTGCGAAATGAAAGAACTGAGACTCGACCTTTCGAATACTCAAGAAAGTCGCGCGATTGCGAAACGATGTTTGCGAACCAATTTTTAAAAGAATTCATAGTTATGTCGGAATTTGAATAGATCTTGAAAAATCATAAATCGAAAGATTTCGAATCTTAAGAGTGTTTTTTTAACGATAATTCTCGTTCGTAATTGAGTTAACTTCAGAACACCACAGAGGGATGAGTAACGCGACGATCTTTGTCAATGCGTCAAAGATTCCAATTACGATAGTGATCCTCAGTGGATCAGGTGTGTGAGATCGGTTAAAGCACGAGGCTTGATCCCGAATGATCCAACGGGATTTGGCATCGCGTACGACCCTTATTTGTAATTGGCCGTGAACGTCGGCACGTGAGAATCGCTTTCCGGTCTCATAACGCCGATGTCCCTCGACCGGTGTTACCCGGTTACCGGCTATGGTATATCCGAATCGAATTGTCGCGCGAACGAGAGTGGGGTGCAAGAGCCGTGCGGGCATATTATACGATTATATGTACTTTAAAGTGCCACGATCCCTAAATGGCTCGGGAAACTGGGCGCTGGTTACTCGGAATAGTTGGAACACACGTATATATAACGATACGCGTACAAATGTTTTTGTACGTATCGATACTCGTGTAAATATGTGTTAAATACTTGTATTCCAACGAATGAAACGCTCGACGACGAGAGCGTATATATATATACGTAGACAATATCACATACACCGTTTCTAGAATATCCTATGCGTGAGGTGCATACGGTAGAATGGCGAAGAGTTGGGCTCGCAGTTTTATGGATTTTTTTTTATCGTTGTGGTAGTGGTACACGGTGGGGTGGCGAGGGGGTGGGTTGGGGAGGGTATGGGCTCGTTCTGCGAACGTAGCTATACGACACCGACTGGCTGGCTGGCAGCACCAGTGGGATTCGGATATTCAATGTTGGCGTACCTGTATGGATATTAAATTAACACCGGTAAGCCCGCGAGTATTAACAACTTTGCAAAAGATTATACGAGATTATGAGCTCAAGCGAAACGCGTGATTTTTAATGTTACCTCGTGTCCCTCTTTCGCGCTGCAAATGGCACACACACACGTTTGCTCTGCTGCATTGGCTCTATCATTTCGAATCGTTTGTTCTCGTTTTGCTGTTTCGTTAATTTATGAATAGTCAATAGAGTTTGGAAAATTTTGAATTTTCATCTTCGAATTTCACGCCATGACATTGTTTAAGCCGTTCAGTGAATATTACGAAGTTTCAATGTTTGCTTTTCGATCTCATTAATTTTACTTGTTGAGTCGATAACCGCGTTTCGCTACTGTTGCATTATTTTTCATCTCGAAATGGGATAAAGGAATCCAATAATTCAAGGGATTTGTAGATCTTCGGGGAAAATTACTCTTGTCTATTATTTGTATATGTTGTTTTATTGGTTCCGAACAGTTTCGATGGCGCAAACAGTGTCAGGATTCCCGGGAAAACTTACGTTCGGTTTGCTCCATTTATAGTAATTTGAAGCTCCCCTAGCAGTATATGGACGACGGGAGATTGCGCCGATAACAATGCTGGACGATATCCCTTTTACCCATCGCTTGTATGACTTGTGACGCGCCCCTCGGTCACGTTTGGCCATTATGTCTCTTTCTCTTGTGGATCTCACAACCACTGTGATATCTTCATTGCGGAGTGAGATACTCTGCAGACCATGAAGGGGGGGTGTTATGAAAACGGATGATTCCTCGACCCTAATATCTCAACGCCTCGTTCTCATAATTCACTCGACTCTTGGTTCAGATTTGCCGAAAGAAAACGCATTGTTTCACTCGAGTGCGAAGTGAGATTAATACTCAATTATTATCGATTCTAAAGTAATATTAATCTCAATCCTAAAATTTCGATAATTCGCTAAAAAAAAAAAAAAAAAAACCCGCGAAGTGTCGACAACGAATCTTCCGATAAAAATTTTCACCGAATCTTCTCGTCGTTTTTCTCTATAATTTCTAATATTTACATATATATATTTTTTTGGTAATGACCGTCGGAAATAATTGAATAGTCCTGTTTTTCTTCAGTTCTATAGTTATATATTTTTCATTAAAAAAATATAAACAATTGTAAAGTGGCATTGGCATTTTTTTTATTGATACGCAACGAGATTTGATCATTCGATCGATCTTCCGGACTAACGTAACTATCACCATAGTAAAGCTCCATCGCCATATCGAATCTATCGTCGATATAATCGATACAGTATAGATTTTGCATAAAACACATCGCGCTAGGCGTATATATTGCGCGGAGAAAAGAAGGGGACGCTGTACCTCGCGAGCGTTGACAGCGGCTAGTCTCCCCGAATACGAATGACATCGGTAATCCTGACTCTCATATACCGGCCTCGGGTTACTGTGTCCACCACCCTCCCTCCCCTTCACCCTCAGTGCGCCTATATTCCACAGCCATTTTCCCCATTCTCTCGATCCTTTCCGTTCGCCGCCACAGTTTCGATTACGTTTTATCCTTCTCTCGCTTTCGGTCATCTCTTCCATTTCGCCTGCGGTTCGCGGTATCCGCCAGTGGATGCCGGGTAGATATCCAAGATATACAGATATACCTTTTGCATTACAAGCACCACGAAGGACCTGCGTCGGAGTTCGGTACGTAGGGTATACCGCACCCGCTGAGGCTGATTCCCAGCGACGCGCAGAACGCGCCGTCGCGCACTTCTCTACCGATGCTGATGCTACTGCTGGCTGTGCCGCCGCCGGTCCAACAAGGACCGCTGCTGCTGCTGCTGCTGCTGCTGCAACCATACTAATCCGCCGATGGATTTATGGTCTTAATCACCGGACGGATTATCTCGGACAGCCGCACCGCACCGCTCGGCGAGAGAGCCTCTCCCTCTCTCTCTTTGCACTCTCGCCGCAACGCGAAACATACGGCTGCCTCTTTGCAGATAACCGCGTGTGGCACATCGGCCCAACGCTCATGTTTTTCGTTTCACCGTCTCTTTTGTGGAGATTCGGTAATCAACGATCAATCGGAATAGAACAATGTTGGGAAGCTAATGACTTTTGAATTATATTTCACACGCGATCGTCATGTTCTCCGCGTTTAAGCGGTCGACGTTTGATCATCGATTACATTTTATAGACGATTCTATTAATGAAGTGTATGGAAAAGAAATTAATTAAAGGGTAAAGCTATCGATTGGCAAATTAAAAGAAAATTACGTTCCATCTAATAGGCATAAGAGAGTCGTCTGTTTTAAAAAACTCATAAAGATTCCTTTTGATTAGACAATTTTTTCAGTGTGCAAATATATTTTTTGAACGATTGGAAAAACTTGAGATTTATTCAAAATAATTATATAATTATGTTTTTTGAATTAATGAATTTACGGATACCGAGAATGGTGCAGATCAGGATACCGCCAAACGGTAGTTAACCTTAGCGGGTCGATATCCGTTGCTTGTGAATAAATTGTATTTCGCCAATTTCTCGGTAATTGGGCTTTAGCCCAATATACGATGAAATAAATTAAATAAATGAACGTATTAACGTTGAACCAAAAAACGGTGTAATATTGGTTTACAAATTAATTAAGAATGGTCTTTCACAACAATTCGAAATATCCCGATCGTATTACAATACGAATAAAAGGTGTAACAATGAATTTCTCATTTGTTTCACACTTTCGTAATTACAAACTCGTTTTTTTTTTATTCTTGTAATCAATCTATCGGCAGTTTTTGACTCGAAAGTTACGTTATCGTACATCTTAACTCAACGAAAAAGTCGATAATTAAGATTTACGCTGAAACGTTGCCTGACAAAAAGATTATCGGAGCTTTCGTTCGAGAAAAAAAAAAAAAAAGAAACCGAAGTAGAGATTTTTTTTCGATGTTCCATAAATTCAAAAGCAATATAGCCGCGGATGTGGTATATGGACGTTTTGCAACGAGAGGATAGAGAGAATACGCGACAAGAGAGCGCGGTCCGCGCGGGGGCGGTCCAGCGGTATAAGCGGGAAGTAATCCGTTGAACGGAGTGCGGCTCTCGTAACGAAAGCCACCGGTCCTCGGTGGAATGAAGAACGTTCCTCGTCGGTGTGTTACAGTTCGCGAACGAGCGGAGTGAGCGGTATACTGCACCTCCGAGGTCCTCTATACCCCCCACACACACACCCCCGACCCCCGATTCGCGTCGCCAGGATCTCTCTCTGGGAGCTTCGGGCCATAGTACCATAGCATTTTGGTACATGGCGTATAACGCCGTGGCGGCGGTAGTTGCCGTACCCAACCGTTTTCCCGGTGTCCTCCGCGAGAGGTGAACAGAGCGAGGAGCGGCGCGGGGAGAAATGGCTCACCGGAGCCCGTTGTGTGCGGTTCTATAAATCCATGGGGGCTTACCGGCGCAAAGCCTCCCTCGCGCAGCTTCCAAACCCAACCCCCATCCCCCTTCGTCGTCGTTGCTTCTCCGCTACCGGCAACTCTACTCACGGCCGACCCTGGCAGCCGCGCTGGTCACCGGAGACTGGACGACTGAACAACCCCCGTACCGTTCTCTTGTACGCGAGTCTCTGCCCCCGACATAACGAGATTTCTCGTATCACCCGAATGATTTTTCTTTCCGTAATTTGCAGAATTCGCAAATTTACCAAATTTGCAGAGTTTCAGAAATTTGCGGTAATTTAGGAACCGAAAACGATTATATTTTTATCGATATTTCAAAAAGAAAATTATAGTAAAAAAAAAAATTCGAAATAAAAATTGTTGAGCAATATTTCGATACGATTAATTAATTAATTTAATATTGAAAAATATTATTTTAGGCAAATTTTCCTCGATAAGTTTTATTTGAAATTGGCGGTTTTTTTTTAATTGATTTTAACTCAGTTTTCGATCTCAATATTCGTCTATTTTTTGATATTGGATTATCTATTTAATACACTGAACTCTTTTTACGGAGATTTTTTTTTTAAGAAAAATGTTGCAATGGGGAAAAAAATTCTAAAAATGTGTCGCGACAGTCAATTAGTTTTGATGTAATAACAAGTCGAAACAAGTTATATCGTTGTATGACTTCAATACATTCTTTCTGACATAGATGAGCAACCGATCACGTGTGACCCCCCATCACTCTTCTATAACCGTTCAGACCGAAGTTCATCGCGATGCTATGCGCGGGGGAAGTAGTGTTGCTTTTGTAACGGATACGCGTCAATGCCGTCATTGTGCGACGGAGGCGACGGGCTCGGAGCTAATGTTATTTTTGTACGTTGCTCCTGTTGCTCAACCGAAAGCCGTCAAGTTCGCCTCGTCTGTACGAAGGGCCTGAGACAAACTTCGTTGGCTTACGGAGCTAATCGTCGTTGTCTTCAGATTCGTCGATTACAAGTTTTAAAAAAAACCCCATATCATTAATTTATTTTTCTCGGCAAAAAAATTCCGCATGTTTATTTCTAATATCATTTTGATCAGACAATAAAATCTCCAGATTTGAAAATAAAAAAATAACGAGAGTTATTTCCGTTTCCATTCCATTTTTTTTATATAAAATTTTCGCATATTTTTCATTAAAAAAATAATAGAACTCATTAATATTTTTTTTCTACACGATTTCAACATTTTTTTTTTTAGGGAAAAAAAGTATAAAATATTTTTTTTTTTGCCTGAAATCGATGAATTTTTTTATGAAAAGATAATATGCTGTTTCGAAGTTTTTTTTTTTTAATTTTTTGCGGCTCCCAACATTCCACGATACGAACTCTGTATAGACAACAATTACGCGAATAGCAGAAGAATATTAGAATTTGGAATGTTGCATGTAAGACGAGACGCGATATGCGATACGTTTTTCGTGTTGTCGTTGTTTTTCCACGTGAATAACGCATATGATCGCTTAAGCGAACGGATCTCGAGTACAGTGGCAGTTTCTATCGTGTTATCGCAAGTGCGTTCAGGGTGATGGCGGACGAGTTTTTCCCGGCGGCGATCGCGCGAGAGGTTCCCCCAGATATGTGTGGTTTGGTGTGGAGCGCGGAAGCCAACCGGCGTTTATCGCCGGACGTTTCGCTCGATATATCTCCGCGACATACGATTGGCTGAATTATACGGTACAAACGTGAAGTCTCATTAGTCGAGACGTATCGAACGCGCATTATCGGTTTCGCCTTCTATTCTACTGGGCCATCGTATTAATCTCGGCAACGCTATCGTAAAATAATCGATATCGCGATGCATCAAAAGTTCGATTGTTTGAAAAGGCAAAGAAAAAAAAAAAAAAAAATCTTAAACACTCCGAAATTTCACTTTTTTGAAAATTATTATCATTTTTCCGCGAAAGTCGTGTCGCGATCGGAATTTCCATGATTTCAATTAATGTTTTTTTGTACTACAACTCACCCTAACGCGTGGCTCGGTAAGATTCGTCCACATGGCGATTTCCTCTCTGATCGACATATCGGGATAACGATTTCTCGCGAAGGTCGTTTCCAATTCTTGCAACTGTTGCGAGGTAAAGTGAGTCCTCTGTCGTCTCTGTCGCTTGCTTTTCGTGCCGTCCTTGTCGTTCGCGTCGTTAACGCCGACGACACCGCCCGGAGAAACTATTTCGCCGCTGCTGCGTAACTCCTGCTTCACTTCAGTCGGCGATTTGGCACCTGGAACACAATGAGCGTCGATCGATAAGACGATAAGGCAATGAAAAAAAAAAAAAAAAAAAAAAAAAAAAAAAAAACGATTGTGCAATGGACATCGATCCTCATCGCGGTATCGAGACCCATTGCACAGCGAACGATCGAGAGAAAGCAAAAAAAAAATGATACAAAAGCATTCGATGAGACAAGCCGTTTTTTTTTTTTTTTTTTTTTTTCGATAAAATTCTCGTTTACCAGGGCAACTGGCTGTCTGTGGATCAAGCGGATCGTTTGATCGATAATCTCTATCCGCGGTAGGTTAGTGTGTACATTTTTTCAGCGTCAGAGACGACGACGTTGTAGAGGAGTACCGAGGCATTGGACGAGAGCGGTTCGATTCTTTTGCCTGTATTGGTATGCCGCCTTACATTTTATTGTTCGTATGCGTGACTCTTGCGGCAACCAGGTGAGGGTGTAACGGGACGGGCGTATGCATTTTTTTCCCGCTCGTCTCGCAGTATATCGTAACGTAGGACAGCCGGCAACCGGGAGGCGCCTTGCGCTCTCGCGGCTTGACAGCCGCTTGATTGATTGGCTCCTCTCAAAGGGTACCGCTATCACCGCTAGTCGCGCGGTGCTAACGTTGCCACGTTAACCTCCCCTCCCCCTCTCCCTCTCCCTCCCCGCCATTCCTCCCCTCTCCGTCCCGTTGCCTCTTTGCCACGTAAACGCAGAGGTGGAGGAGCGTCCTATACGCGCTCATGGAAAAGCTCTCGTTACTAACGGACCCTCAGCTACCTGATGATCCCTCTCCTATATTACAAGAGGATCTGCGCTCCTACCGTTTGTAACCGAGCTGTCGTTTCGGTGTTTTGTTAAGGTTAGTTTTTTTTTTTTTTTTTTTTTTTTTACAACGACGGAACTCTCGTCGCGTTCGGTAATCACTTTATTAGGGCAAATTGGTGCAAATTAAATTTTTCCGTTATCCCGTTCTTATTTGCGGTTTCTCTGGATTGGAATGTAAGGTAAGAGGAATTGGGAATTTTGGAAAGAATAATTTATTTGACAAAATTTTATCCTAAATTTCAGAGCATTTATCAAACTTTCAAATATAAAGTTTGTAGAAAAATCACATTTTTCATAAAATGATTTTAATAAATTAATTGAATTTTTATATATCAATAACATTGATTTTCGTGGTTAAATCAAATTACTATTTTTTTCTCCGCGATTCACGCACAATCCAAAAACATTTATTAATTGCAGTATATTCACATGGAAAAAAAAGTGTATAGAAAAAATAAATCAGAAATAAATAAAAAAATCTATGAAACTCGGAGTTTTTATACGAATACAAAAATGTATAACACATTTGGCTACGTATAATTGCAGAAATATATTTCGGCATATACGTTTTTTCCATGTGCTCCAAGTTTCGAATTCGACACGAATTCGCATTCGGATCGTTGAGTTACGTTTTTCGATTTTTTTTATTCTCGTTTCGTTCGATCGCTAATCTAGAAAACGGTGTCTATACATCGGTAACACGGGTTCTACATAATCCTAAAGCTAAAACACTTTCACACTCTCTTTCTCTCTTCCGAGAGTCTCTCGAAGTAGCGAAGAGAACGTGTCTGTGACTTACCCAAGAAATTGCGAGAAGACTTAGTTCTCATTCCCAACGAGGAGAGGGGAGGAAAGGGGGGAGGGAGATTACCGGGGTGAAGTGAGATCTGTCCCGGTTGTTGTTAACCAGAAGAGCCTAAGACTACGGGGATATTTCAATTTGCGGGGATTTGGGAAGACGCTGGGCTTCTGTTATACTACGCTGCTTGCCAGAGCGGCTCGTAACCTGGCGCCCGTTTCGCGGCCGGCTTCTCGCGGTACTGAGTCTAAGTGCCGAACAAACATGCAAACACAGAGCACGGAATGAGAGACTGGGCTTCGGACCACTGGAAATCCTTCGCTCTCTTCGTGACACAACACCATTCGCTTGAATTCCAAAACACCCCACTCGATCTCGAAAAATATCCTCGAGGCACTTCGGCCTCTGAATGAAACAATTTCGATCTCAAGATCGTTGGCAAATAATCGAAAAAAAAAAAAAAAAAAAAAAAACCCCACTGATGGAGAGATTCTCGAAAGAAATTCTTAGTACTTACGTCTTCGTATGTTCGATCTGTGACTGTTGTTCGAGCAGTTTCTTGGCTGAGCGTTGGAGAAACCACCCGATGGTGTTGCGGGGGTGGCTCCCGGTGTACTCGGTGTACTACCCCCGGGGGTGTGCGCTCCATGTCCCGACGAATCGAGTCTTCCGAGACCACCGTTCGTCTCGTCTCTGAAGTCGTTCTGTGCCCACACTGCGAACACACGATTGATATTCTTTGCAATTCAGTTTAAACCAAATAAATCTTTAACTAGATTCCCAATACATTCTCTTGTTTCCCGTAGAAATGCTCGTTTTATTCATTTTAATTTTTTTTTTATATACGATCATTTTTTTTATTCCGTCGTTAACTATGTCAAATGAAATCTTGTTATTCATTCGAAGTCAAGAAAAATAAAAATAAAAAATCTTTGAATGAAAAAAAAAATGTGAAAAAATTCTTAAAAATATAAATTTGCTAAATTGTACCACGAAAATTTAATGGTGTCTCCATCGAGCCATTTAAAAGATACATTACATTAACGAGATATTAAAGATATATACTGCTGTGCTTCGTCCGGGTTAACTACCGTATATATATCGTTTAACGTCGTTGTTTTCACGAATTTTGTGAACTCTGAATATCCAGTAGCGTCACAAGTGGCTTAAAATTTCGATAGGTTTTGACGTTAAATGGGACATCAAGCGCCATTGTATTCGTAAAATATTTTCGTTTCGAATATTATCCACTCTCGTGACGAAGTCGAAGTCCATTCGGAATGCTTTCGATACGAGTCCGCAGGGAATTGTCTCTTGACACGCCGAGAGAAGATAGTCGGAGGACAGTATAGTCTACGAGAACAACGCCAACGCTTTCGGGGTAAAGCTCGCGCGGGACTATTCGAGCTCCGAATTCTGCCGGCGTAAATTAGTTTACCGCTTCGTTTTGTTTTGCCTCTTTCTATCCGCGGTAGCGGCCTCGCGCGCGAGAGTTTCTATTCTCTAATTCGTTTTTGGAACCACCGACAACAGCACCCGAGTACCGTAGATAAACCGCAGAGAAGCCAGAAGCCCGCTGTTTTTTTTTTTTTCTTTTGTTTTTTCGTCCGCTATTATTCCGAAAGATATATATATACGCCCACGCGTATGCAGCTTTACGATTCTCGCTCGCCGTATTTTCGTTTTCGTACAAAACACGCGAGAGTGAGTTTGAGAATTGTGAGATATACCGATTGCTACTATAACGTAATGGTAATGGGGTGCGACGCGAGTCAACTTTAAGCGCGTCATTGAGAAGGAAAAGTTCACAAGTGCCAACGTATCCTTGTCGTGTCGATAACTCGTCACGGTCCGTTGTCCGGACGAGAACTCTTTGTCTTCAACGCAAATAGAAAAACAAAGAAACGACGAAATCCGAGGTAAGGATCGTCATGAAGAAAACACATTTCCCGACTTAACCGGTGAAGTTGAATCTTCAAATGAAATAAAATTAAACGCGAATTTCCTTTAATCATAAATTCGCGGTTCTTCAACTTTTTTTTCTGTAGTCTTCGTTCCATCGGTCAAGATTCGCGACGCATTATCGTCTTCGGAATCGTGAATGATAATTGAACGATTTATTTGTGGCTAATTACTTCGATGCAATGCAAGCCGAAGCCGACTCGACGACAACGATAAATATTTCTTGCCACGCGCGGCGCGTTCCGGAAATCACTATGCCACTCTTCGATTATCTCGGATATATAAGAAACCTCTGTGTGAGCATTCGTGAGAGTGGCTTTACGAGAAAGACATTAATCGACGCCTATCCAGCCGTCTTACGGATATTTGTCAACCAACTTATACTGGACCGGCTGGGATGAGTAGACCGTAAAAAAAAAAAAAAAAAAAAAAAAAAAAAAAACCATACGTTGTCACAGGCGCGTTTCTCGCCGGTTTTCCTCGTTTGCTTTTCACGCGAGCGCTGCAGTCCAGAGTCGCCGAGATCTGTAAGTCACTATGGTTGGGGTTTCATCGCGGACGACTCTGTCGTACCGAAGCGTCGAGAATAGGGCGAGAAAGAGAGAAGGTTGCCGCGTGGCTGTCAGAGACTTCGGGTGGCTTGAGCGGTTAATCGGCTCAGTCGTTTACTTTCGTTTCGTTTAGTTATATTTGGTCGACGGAACCAACGAGTCTAGAAAGCCTCCTCTCCGCGTTGCACCGTCGCGCGCGCACGCGAGCTTAACTGTTCAGAGGGGAGGGATGTGGTTCACAATTAGTCGGCACATAACTCCCTCTGATTTAGAGGGGAAGCCGAGACGTACGCACTGCCATCGGGCGACAGGGGCACCGGCAGTTTGTGCTCTCGCGAGTTTTTGTTACCACACGAAACTCTCGTATCCACTTGCATACGATAATGCGGCCAAATTAACGCTTAAATGGATGCGATACATTACAAACGGATTAAACGTTACAAATATGCAATTTTCGTCGATGAAATGCGTTCCAGAAAGTCGTTTCGTAGATCAACTTGTGAATAAAGCAGACCGGGGCGAGTTGAAACACACGTATTTAAAAAAAAAAAGATAGTTTTACGCAGCGAGTATGGAACTCCATGGAATTGGAGTGCATACTATGATTAATAATTCCTCAGAGTGCCACATTCGCTACGTGAAACTTACGATTTTTTATTCAGTGTTTAGATTAGCCCCGGTCTCCCTTGATGTCGGTAAAGTGGATGTTCGAGTTATCATTCGGTGCACCGATAATTATCCACCCAGAAAACTCCGTTATAGAATTACGAAAAAAACGCACAACGCAATGAAAAACACGATAAATGCACGACAGAGGGGTTTTTTTTTTGGGCAAATCGTACTTTTTTGTGGTCCTGAGAAACTTTTGGAGCGCATAATTTGATTTGTTTTTTTTTCTGCATTTACCACACCGATCGCTAAATTTGTGTTATTTTTAACTGTAACAAAGATTTACATTTTTCGGCGAAAGGAATTTTATTTTCGGCAATGGAAGACTATGAATTTAGTTGCGATACATTTTAGGAAATCGAAAGGAAAAAAAAATAAAAAGGAAACCATGTTGAAGAATTAGAAGAGTTTCGAGCCGCACTCTCCACGTCGAGGATTCTTTTGGTTCGTGATCTCTGGCGTTATCGCAACACGTGTATACACACTTTTACCTAGTCGTCCCCGAGAGAGCCCTCTACGTTGCGCAGCATATCTATAATCATTCGGGAACAAACAGATCGGTTTCTCATATTTGCGCCGAGAGTCTTCGAGCCCTCGTCGTTCGTTGACGAGAACACGTGTACAGTTGTATACGAAACAAGAAGTGGAAACTAAGTGCCGTCGCTCGAGGCTCTCGAGGGGTATATAACATCGGTGTTTAAACACAATCGACGAGAGACCGCGTGTGTTTGTCAATGCGCCGCGCGGTCACCCGGAAAACTCACATTGGAGTTGTAAGCAAAAAAAATGCCCCTTCCCTACTTTTCTCTCGTCAGTTTTGCTTATCGAAGGTTCACTCTGATCAAACACCAAAGACGACCCTGGAAGGTTCTCCAGAATGTCACCGATCGCTCGAAAGAAATTTCACGAGATATCCTTTGGAATTCAAAAACTTTCGAGAGAATCATAATTTCGAAGCCGTGAGACGCTGTGAATATTTGATGAATTATTATTACTTTTCGTCACTTTCCCAACAACCGGATCATTCGAAGATTCCGTTGACGCGAAGGATTTTGAGGAACTTTCGAGAAATCTTATGGGAGAGAGAACGAGGGTTTTGTTCAGCGACGCAAAAAGTAGCCGTTTAAGGGGCGGAATGTGGTTAGACTCTTTCCACCCTTCCTGACAAACATTTCACGCTATAACCGAACCCCCCGTCGTCTCGATCTCATCTTACCGACATACGAGGCGGTATTCCGAAGGTCCGAGAGGGACTTCGACGAAGTGTGTGGTGTCCATTTGGAATGGAGGGCGAGTAAAGTTTCGAATTGTGTCGAAAAAATGTGCAATCCTCGGCAATAACGGTAGCATTGAGATCTCACGGTAATCTTTATCATTGTTATTCTCGTACTTTGTCCCGTAAGTATTTTAATATTTCGATTAATAATGAATTAAAAAAAAATAAAGATTTATCGCAGAGTTCGTTTAACCCTTTTAATTAAATAAAAATGTGAAACGAGCGAATCACGAGAAAACGAGCCACGATCGCGACCACTTAGCACTGAGCAAAAAGAGACGAAGAAAGTCACCGGAGGCCGTTCCGGCCTCTCGAGTTTCGCTCGTGCGTAACAACCCCGGTGTCCAGTTGCGCTCGAGGTCTACATAGGTCGACACGTGTTTTCACGCCCTCGTTGTGTCTTCTCAATCTTTCGCCGAACAAAATTCGAGAGACTCCGCGAGGATATTTCCTTGTATCGTGGAAACGTTCATTGATAAATTGGTCGAACGAACGAATTGAGATTTTTCACTCGGAGTCCATTCGTCAAACGGATACTCGACACGCTTCTTTCTTAAGATGATCATTGACTAATTTTTGGCTTTGAGAACATTTTTAGGGCTCGTGAGCTATGAGTACAGAGAAGAGGGGAATGAAAAGAGACTTGAAAAAAAAAAAAAAAAAAAAATCCGAGAGACAAGCGACAAACGAGGGTGAAAGAGGGTAACGAGAGGCAGTCAGAGACTCCGCGTTGTAACTCACGAATTTATGACTTTTCTTCTCGCGACTTGGAGTTATTTTATGCCAAAGACGAGACCGGTAACGTCGAGAGCTATGCGGTACCAACGACAGCAGAAGAACGCGTGAAACCGAAGGGAGAAACGAAGAGGCGAATGTAGACGAACGAATATCTCAGCTGCTCGGCGCGTTTTTACCCGCGGGATATATTAGCGGCCGCTAATCCCCCCACAGATTTTACGGGCGGCTGTGCATGCGACACTTTCGGTATACACTCATACGTCCGGAACTCTTCAATTTTCTGCCTCCGTTCGTTCTCCATTCCGTGTTCATTCCTCGAGAATTTTGCGTTCCGTCGGACACCGACGGAACGCCGTCCAGCGCCCAGTGTTCGATATCTCGAATTTGCATCGTTACTTCGCGAGTTTATTTACTTTTTCTGACTATAAACGCTGAGCCAATATACAGAGAACTGAATAATTTACACACTATAAGAAATGCTAAATAAATAATGAATTAACTATTAATTTTTTTATTCGAGATTATTATTTTTTATTACTAATAATTTAAAAATTATTAATATATAAAATATAATATAAAATGAATAACAATACAATTTTTTTTCCAAAAAATCCACACCGCGTCGAATAGAACTAAAAAGACATTTTCCAGAGTTGCTGAGAGCACTTTACATGCTGTAAGATATATTAAATGAGCAATGAGTAAAAGAGTCTATAGATTGTTGCGAACGGGTGACTAGTCAACAGTCGCGGGCAATGAGAATTCGTCGCTCGTTCATGAATAAAGCGACACGTGACGCCAGAAAATTTTTCGTGGGTGGTTAGTGGGGCGTATCGCGTCGTCGTCGTCGTCGCGTATATAACTCAATGACGGCCGGAGGGTTATGGAGCTCGTTCTGCCTCTCTCTTACCGCCAGTATAAAAACGTAGTGCCACAGGGTATTATGTGCCGTATAGTATACGCGAGCGGCAGCTGCGCCGTGCCGAGTAAGTCCCACGTGATACGTCAGCCGTAAAACTGCTGAAACGTTGAAGTCGTCAAGAAGGAAGGAACGGAGGGGAGGGGGGGGCGATAGGAGGAGAGAGTACCCGATAAAATTTGTACCACTCTCGCCGAAAGAATGATAGAGCCCGACGCGCTTACGATGTAATAAAAAAATTACCCTTACATCTTGTAACTACGAGAAAACATAAGTGTGTTGTGAATCGAACGAAACATCGATTAAACGATTAAAAAAATCGTTATATATTTTTTTCATTCATCAAATACGTCTTAATGTACAAAACGACGCCCCGGACGCATTTAAGACTTTTCGTGAGAAATGGTGCCTCGCTGCTCCGTAAGGCTTGCATCAGCAGCCAATAATCACTTGACAAACGGTGCCCTCTTCTCGAGAGCACAAGGGGAAAGAGATTTTAGGAAGAAAAAAGGCCGAGCGAAAGCACAGCGAAGAGAAACGAGAGGAAAGGTTGAAGTACGGTTGAACGATGCGAGCACCTGTGAGCCCCCGAGCAACGCGTGCTTCGGCTGTGTTAGCAATGGTTGGGTGCGGGTGTGCGTTACAGCTTCAAGAGACTGGAGAATAAAGACGAGAAGTCTCTCGCTACTCTCTCTCTTTCTCTCTCTATCCTCCTTACTCTCCCGTTTCTTCGCATTCGAGCGTTCGTCCCCCTAATCTCCTAATCCTTGGCTTCCTTAGGAAGTCGTTTATTAGTCAGAGTCGAGAGCTACTGAGAGCCCCGGGCTGTGTTACACGTCGTTTCGAAGACGAGAGCCTACCGGTCTTCGGGAAACGCGTAACGCAACTTCGCCCTGCCATTAAAAGCACGTACTTGATCACCCCCCCCCCCCCCTCTACCCCCTAAAACCCCTCTAACGTCGGAGCATCGATGTGACACGACACACGCATGAATTCTCACACTCCGAAAGCTTCGAGAAAGGATGCGCGGCGCTGAAATTTTCAATACTATATCAAACTGTACTTTTCCTTTTGATACACACGCTTCTTCCGAAACTTTAGAAGTCTCGAGTCCGTCAAAGTGATCTTTAAATGCGGAAATGTCAAGAGCGCGTAATCTTCAGGCCGCTATTAATCGTCAGCCAGAACCGGAGAGCCAAAGGTTTAATCTGTAAGCCAATCGTTAAGCGCGAGAGCTTTTCGTATATCGCTACCATTTGCTATAACATCAAGACGGCTATAATATCTCGAGGGCAAATCGCGTGTGGCATTTCCGTCGGTATTTCAATCTGTTTTTCGCTTCTTTTTTTTTTTCATTTTCTGTTGTTTTTTTTTTTTTACTCTGAGAAATATACTCGACAAACTTGGAACTGTGACAGCTGACGAAAAGATACAAATCGAGCGAAGTCGCCGTGAAGCCCGCGATGCGTTATAAAAACAACAAAAAAAGAAAAACCAAAAATCTTCTATAGTTGTCGGGGTCGGCGCGAGATGCTGCGGATAATTTATCGTGTGTCCGCTGCTTGGCGCGACTAGACTACCGGGAATTTCAGAATTGTACAACTATTTCGTGTCGCGCGATCAGCGAGAGATTCAACGTCGGATGAACAGATAAGATGAAAGACTATAGTCACAAAATAAACTCATCACAGGATGGTTCGAAAAATTGTTTCGGAAAAAAAATCACTGATTTTACTCATTCCGTGCTAATTGGCGATTAGTTTTCGGAAAGCCAAAGACACCGGGTGGGGGCTGAAAAACGGTGAAAAACTAACCGAAAACGCGTTTTACACTTTTCCTTTTCTCATTTTCCCGACTCTCGAGAACAGCGATTTGTTTAGCTTCAACTTGACTCGAAAGGACCACGTGGAAGCTAAACGAATTTGTAACCCGAGAGGACACCCTCCCTTCGTCCGGACGCAGCAATTTCTGACGAGGGTTCCAGGTTTCCGAAAAAAATTTGTCAGACAAGGCATCTCGTGACATCGTGGCATAGGTTACTGTACCCGATAGCGGGTTCAAGATCACCGAATCCTCGAAACGAAGAAGTTTGGATGTACCAATTTTTTTATCGAGTGTAACTGAGAATTTGTAGGCAACAAAAAATTCAAAATATCGCAAGACGCGCGCCGATAGCTGACTAATTATTTCGAAGGAATGAAAATAACTTTATTGTAAAACTCGTCGATTTAATAACCTTCGATATCCTGTCGATTGAAAATAAATTTCGTCAAAAATCCATCGACTACAAGTTTTTCCCGCAATATATCTTTGCGACAAAATTCAACAAACTTCGTTCTCACAAAACATCGAGGCACTGTCGCCTCTCCGGGTTCACACAGATCGTCACGAACTTTGTACCACGAATCCAGGGGGATGGGAGTCGGATGAGACTCCCTATTCCTCGGACTGTCGTGTCTCGAAGCTCCCAAGGAATAGGGAGAGACAGAGTACACAAACTACAGTGCGAAGGGTGAGGACCTGCTGCCCTTTGGAGCGCAGCGGCCGGTCAAAGTTAGCAGCTGAGATAATGGGAAGGAAATCAGTTCATTTCTATGTTGATCCTGCGGACGATCCCGCGTGCACCCATCAGCAACCAGAACCGCATCGGCGTCGCGGTGCCCTGAGCCACCACCCTCGATAAGCCGGTGATTGGCTCGCGCACCCCGGTCGATCGGAGAAAATCGAACCGGAAAATCGAGCCGTCCGGCTGCGACGGTTTCGGTCACGAAATTCTCTCCGGAAAACAGCCCGAGAACATTGGATAGGCGTGACAGGAAGTTAAAACGTGGAAAAAAATCGCGTTCGCCTCCTAATGAATCGTCACACGAAAGAATTCGTTCGACCACACATGATGTCCGCGATTTAAGTTTCGCAATAGTTCGATATATTCGAATGAAATAATGTTTTTTTAAATTATCAATTAAAAAACATTTTTTATCACATTTTTTAAATTAATTAATTGAAACACGAAATTAATTACCGATCTTTTACGATTCTCAATGATTTTAGTCGGAGAAAAAGCGTTTATTAAAATTGAAATAAAAATTAAATTCGAATAAGAATAACGCGCAAGGACGTTCGTGTTATCAGCCAGCGTTTGTATTATTAACCCCTTATCAAGACGATAATAATCTCGTCACTGCAATTACTATGGATAATATATTAAGACGAATCGCTCGAAGAATTCGAATGGTATATTTGAGATAAATGATTTGCTCGGTTTCCCTTTTGGTCAAAAGGATTGAGGACTCGATGAGAATTATATGTATCCAATGCAGCGCTATGACCACACCGCGGGATACTTCGTTCTGTTGGAACGGTGGCGAGCCAACAGACGATTTTGCGGGTCGTAGGGCACACAAACGCGCCCCGCGGTCGTCGGCAGTGTTCCCCGGGGAGGCATCGGCTAGCCGAGCAATTTGTCAACACCATTAGGATCGAAGCCTATAGGCATGAGCGCAGCACAAGGGTTGACTTCGGGTGTCGCATCTGCCGACGGATCGTCAGTCTCTGCACGCGATAATAAAGGGATGGGGTAAATAACTCGTCGCTCACCCGAACCTCATGAGAGTGCAGATACGGCAAAATCCATAGTTGTGTAGGGATATGAAATACCCGGATGCGCGCCGTATGCCGATCTATTACTCTGCTGGCAAAACATTGGAAATCTCATTGACCGAATGGACCAACAGATTTACGAACGAAAGGGTGTCTCGTTTTCGCATTTGATGATTAAGGGTTCACAGTCATCAATAAACGATTCGAGTTTTACGATCGATTTTATTTAACGATAAATAAACAATTTTGCATCGGTTGCATATGTATTAAAAAAAAATTCTGTTCCATTGAAAATCGTACTTATGTTACTCCAATAATACAGTTGTACTCAGTGATGGAATTTTATGTAAGAAAATATTGGAAAAATTAGATAGAAATGTAAAAAACAAAAAAATCAATCGATACCTATGCATCGAAAGTTATTTGGAAAAACCCATCGATCCGCAATAAAATGTTATTTATCGGTTTTGTCAATGCCTTGAACCTCGACTGACTGATAACTTTTGTTTTTTCATTATGCCGTTCGCGTATCCGCGTGTTTAATGTACAAATTACGATGAAAAAATATTCATCGATCGTCAAAGATAATTATGATTAATGGGTCCGTGGATTTCGGCGCATATGAACGTTGAGGATATAAATCGATGACCTCTCCGATCGATAATACCGCGCGAAGCTCCGTACGGTAAGAATCTCTCAAAAATCTCTACCGTCGCTCCGTCAGTTTTAACGTGTCTTTCGTCCACTTTTAATCACAATTTTATCGTCCGGAAAATTCAATTTCTCGGGAAAAAAAAAAATTCCGCTCGCATCGTTGCTCGAACCCGGAGACATTCAATTTCACGCGGTCCTTATCGTTACTTTACGACATCGTCGTTGATCGCCGAACCGAACATTCACCCACCGGGAGTACTGCCGAGTACCCCAATTAATTTACCCGCAGTTCCGAGTAATTACCGTCTGCGCCATCGAACTCAAGTTTGTCCACAAAGGTCAAGAAGCTTCTGCATAAATCGTTATGATTATGGAAAAAATGAGTTTAGTGGTGTTTCAGGCGATATTAACTTGTCGAGGATAATAATTTCGTCGAAATGATTGTCGTCGAAATCGTGAGAATAATTTGCGAACAAACTCGCGGTTGTCGTATTGGATTTAGAAATGTATTGGTTTAGAGTGCAAAGAGCCCGAAGTGTGCGCCGATAGAGTTGTGTCCCGGAACTGAAACGAATCGTGGAATAGAGGTATAATAATACTGTGGGGGGTGATGCGGTGGCGTTGGTGCGCACCGGATGCCATTGGAATAAGATCGGGTTTAGCGGCGCGGTGTCGGGTTCGAGCCCCGGATAAGTCTGGCGTTATCCCGATAAGCCGGTGAGTTAATGAATCACAAAACAGGTGGCGGCGCTCCGGGTTAACGTCTTCGCGCTACCGTATAGGTAAGCGCGCGAGAGTGTCTCTCCTTCGACGCGATTCGCGCGGTTAACTCGGCTGTCCGATAATCGCGACCTACGAAAAGAAATTGCGATCGTTTTCACGCGAAACACGGTGATCGGTATCTCTCGCGCTGGTTGTGAGCAGTTTTTTGGGGTCAGCGTTTCGATCACATTTCCGAAGTGTTCTTTGCGTTAATCTGTCTACGAGATTTAAAAAAAAGACAACTCTCTCTGTCTCTCTCTTGTAATTAACTCTAATCCTTTCGATTCGACAATTATTTTTCCGAATCGATAAAAAAAATGTGTAAAAATTGAAACTGAATAAACGTGAGGTGAATAAACAGTTCGAAAATTCGGCGGAATGTCGTCGGGCTGAATTTTTTCGGAAGGAACACTCGTTCCGAATGTATTTTTGTTACCGATCATTAATAACGATCATGAGTGAGACGCAACACTGTTCGAATATTCGTACGAGAGAAATGCAGAAACTTAAGAAAAAAACCAGAAAAATGAGACTGAAAATAGAACACTCTTCCTGGGCTACTCTGCGAAATTGCAAATTACGCAATAAGTTTACTGTCCCGGAGTTGATTTCGTTTCGTCGACGATTTAAGACACGTATTTCGAGGCGTTCAACAAACAAATGTGAAAATGCGTCGACGACGACGACGAGCCTTTGTTTTTTTTTCGAACAATACAACCCGTCGGCCGTGCAGGCAATACGGGAATCTGATGAGCAGTAAAACTCAAAGTTTTATCTGTCGTCTCGTTGGTGAACGGCGAGAAATAACGTGAAAGAAAACGAGAGCGAGCGAACAAGAGAGCGTAATAAAAGCGGTGGGCGCGGTGGTGCTTATCTTAAAACTTTATCGGTACCTGTCTACCCACCTGACAAAAAAACATCGCGCGGGAGTTGTACCGAGCCGACGGCTCGTTTGCTGCCGTTGCTGTTTCACCGGAGCGTTGTACAATAACTACTTAATTCTCGAAGCTTGCGACCGTATTTTTGTATTTCTATTGTTCTCGAAATCAACCAGAAACCGTAATATGCACGCTATTCGTTCTCCGAACTTCAACTGCGCGAATGTTCAAAGCGTGATAGCTAAATCCTAATATATATCTATTTTTTTTTTACTTATTGCGCGTTTTTGTTTCCGAACTAAAGATACGAATAATCCATGAGCAATAAATAGAATATCTTCGAGTTAACGAGATTTTAGTATTATTATCTATTAACTGGAAAGAGATAATACTTCGTTGCACTTATAGCTGGCAATAGTCATATACCGATAAGAAGCTGAAGAGAAAAAAAGCGTTTTCATTACTTCCACGTACGACACTTTAGAATATATCTCGCGGTTGGAAATACCGAGTGAATACCGTTGCCCCCGAATACCGTTTGGAGTATAGATTGTGCAGCGTGATAATGAATTCTTATGTTCCTAATCCCAGTGCGAGAAACGTATTATTGCACCTTTTTCAACGTCACACATGAATCTGGAAGACGTGTTTTTATTATTGGGAAAGTGTGCTGCAAATCCATATTTTTAAGTTTAATTATCGTGAATTCGAAACACCAAAAAATAAAAATGTTTTTCGAAATGCACTATCGATACAGAATAAATATAAGAATATTTCTGCGATTTAAAAAAATTATTTAGAACGAAACATTTTCTGAGACATTGAAGACTATCTTTATACAATTCGGGTCTACTAGAGCTATAGACGGTGTTCTGTGGTTAAAAATAATACATTTCCGTCGGCTATAAAAGTTGAGAAGTTTTCGAGCCCCTAATCGATTTTCTCGGTGCAATGATCAGCTATAATCCAATTACTACCGGATTCAGACTGCAAGACGAATTCGGAGACTGTTTCCAACGTGTTTTTTTTTTTTTATAAGAAACATCGAAAAAAATTATTCGTCATATAGAAAACGATCTATGGGATTGTGAATTTTATTTATTTTTTCGCCACTTGTTTTCCGTTTGCTGAATTGCATTTAGCATAGTTTTGAAATGTCTCTTTTTTATACGAAACAAAAACAAATAAAGTTTGTCATCAGTCATCACCGACAATGGATCAGTTTAAAATGGTAACGATTTTCCCAACAGTTTGAATTGCGAGTGAAAAAGGAATCGTCCAAAGTACGAGAATGTTGCCGATCCCAACGGCTCGTATCATTGGCGGGGTTTGAAAATTAGTTCGAACTGTGCCACCAGGTAAAAAGTATCGTTTGGCAAAGGGTTCGGTAATATGCCGTGAAAAGTCGCGCAAAGCGCACCCTCGCGATCGTATCCGAACTATGCATGTGGCAATTCGTTCGCTCAATTCTACGCGAATGCAAATTTTTGGAAAAGGTGACCGCAATTTTGCACCGAATTTTTATTTATTGATTATTTGACTAAATCGGTAATAATGTTCTATCATTGTAAACGACTCACTACGTTTAAGTTTCTCGAGGGGCTCGTGATGCAGCTGATGACTGGGATTGTGAAGCATCGACGTGTCGTGATGAGAATTCCCGTGCATGTCGTGATGATGCATCGCATTCTGTAGATGATCGCCGGAATGTAGTCCGGCCATCGAGGCAGCGGCAGCGGCATGTTGATAATGCTGCACCGATAGACCGGTAGCCGAATTGCTAACCAGATCCTGGAGGCACAATTCCGAATTTCCACCACCTCCACCACCGACGCCGGCGAGTTCGAGGCTTCCCCCGCCCCCGCCGCGCTCCATGCTGTAGAAGGTTAACGTCGTGCTGACTTTTTCTCACACCTTATCGAAACAATAACTCTCTCACTCCCTCGCCGCCCCCACCAATTACGTCTTTCTTATCCGCCACAATCCGCAATTCTTCACAATATATTTTTTTCGCACTATTAACACTGCCCTCACGAACGCGTTAAAGAAAATCCGTTTTTTTCCCGTTTTCGCTCTTCCGAATCGACTCACGGAATATTCCGATCGAAGAATGAAAAAACAATTCCCTCTAAGTCACGGAATTTAATTAAATTACATCGATTATTTTGCTAATTTACAATTCCACATCTAATTCTCCAGACTGATGAATCGATCGTTTGTATTATAAAAAAAAACTGAAGTTATTGCTCCGTCGCGAAGTGTAAGAGTGTTTAGAATCAATCCGGACGAACGCTCCGCGTTGCGTCGGGTCGAGAGATCACCGGTATTTACTGTCCCCGTGTTTGGCGACCGAATTGCCAACGACGTTCTCTTAACCGCAGTCGTCGTTTTCGTAGTTTCACTGACTTACAGCGCGTAACGAGATTTCGTTCTTAAAAAAAAAATAAAAAAAATTTCTCAGTCGGCGGACGACGAAATTATTAGCGATTTCGCGATCCAATAAACCTTCAGCAGCCAATCGTAACTCAACAGTTCAGGGCGATCTTCGAAAAAAAAAAAAAACCAAATGTCACCCAAATAACTTCACAAGAATTTACGGAGTCTTTCCGATCTTCCTGAGGTGTAGTCGCCGACTGATAAACCCGATAAACCGTCGTCTCACGCTCACCGCTCACGAGTACAGTACCAGAGGCAGTAACGATTACGTAAGTTCTGTTATAGCTCGCTAACTGCCGTGTGCCACCGACGCGTATTTTACAACCTCAACAGTAACTTCGCTTCAGTCGTCGATTCTCCTGGAGTTCATCATCTCGCGCACCGGAGATCAAACACGCGTCGTAGCCTCGGTAGGGGGTTGAACCGATGGGTCACCTCCCCCCCCTGTCGACGAAGAAACACCAGCGGTATGTTCTCGAACGCGATTTCACCGCGAGTCACTCACTGTCCCCGGAGGTACCTCGACGCGTATTTATGAAAACACGACACTCACGACTGTTTCCTCGCTGATGTCCTATCGATAACAACTTCTCGTCACCAATGGTTCACAATCCAAATGACACAGCCTTGCGGGTCCGAAAGATGCTTAGCCCGCAAAAAAACCAAAAAACAAGTGACCGCAGATGTGCGGAGGTTTCCAACTTGCCGTCGCGTCGAGTCCAGATCCGTAGGTTAGTTTTGACACACGTCTGCTTCGCAGTCACTCACAGATTGTTCGATGTGTGACGATGTTTCGAAGGTGTTGTAGTTCGATACGACAAAAAAAAACCGTCGTTTATTCGTCGCACGAGCACCCTGTGTTCAACCGGATTGGGGTGCAGGGCGCGAAAGAGTTGAAAGAGGAAAAAAAAAAGAAGAAAAAAAGGAAAATACAGAGAAACTGGATTCTGGTTCACCGGGGTGATGCTGTGCCGATGGTTGAGTAGGTGGTTCTATCTCTCGCGCGCGCGAGACCAAGGCTTAGCCGGTTGAGCCTTTCGGACTGGCTGGCCGGCTTAAGTCTCTAAGTCGGGGTAAGCCGAACGGATCTAGTGGTCTTGGGTCTTGGTGCACACTGCCTACACACTCTCTCTCGTCTTCCTCGCTGCTGTTTGTGCCCGTTTGCGCTCGGGCTCGGTTCTTGTGCTTGTGGATTTTGGCCCTCGCCTGCCTTGCGCGCTCCCTCGCTTGCCGGGCGGCCTGCCTGCCTGACTGTCTGACTGCTGCGCCACTCTCCAGTCCCGGGGCCCACGGATCTTCGGTTCTATCTGCCTCTGACTCTCTTGCTCACCAAGCGACGTAACACGTTCGACTCGCATGCTTCCAGCCCCCTCGAAACCTTGCTTCCCCCACCTCCCCGCGTGGCGTCGCGTGCTACGTTTGCTGCACGCCTTCTATACTTCGCCCCTCGCAGCATCATCTCTCTCTTCCCCCCGTCCTTCCCTCTCCGCCTCCGAAAGACCCCTTCGCTACCCTCGCGATACGCGCACGCACGCATCCCCAGAAATGTGGACCGAAAGGAAAACGGGCGTAGAGTACACACGAACACGGAGAATCCTACGGGAGACATTCATGTTGGTGAAGAAACGCACACGATGATGCCATAGTTGCATGTATGCGTGATAGCGAAGATAGCGCCATTCCCCACTCCCGCAGCTTTCCTCTCCACTCTTCGAAATCATGAATGCTCCTCCCACGTACGATTCCGGGATACTCCCAGATTTCGTGATACACCCCGCCAAAGCTCCATGCTTCCTCCCACCCTTCGCACATCCACCCCCGCCAACGTTGTCTACCGCCGATACTCCGAGCGCATCCTTCCCCCACTATGTACACCTTTTGCCTAACTCTTACCAACTGCTACTACTACCACCGTTACTGTGCCCGGTGGGTATGCTGTGATACTATATACGTGCCTATGCTGACGCGCAGAGCTGGTTACTACTGCCAACCGAGTGCCCGTGTATACCTTTGTCATAGTCACCCGAGTTTCTACCGTTGGCAAATTTTTTTTTTCTTTGTTTGCCTTTCGTTTTTTTTTCTTTCGTTCTCATCTTTTCGTCTCACCGCTTCATCGAGATTTGTGCACAGAGGACGCGAGGAAACGAAGTTGATGAGAGAATGCTGACTCGTAGATCTGTGATGTTTGTTTTTCGTGTTATTTTAATTTTTTTTTCGGTACGGAATTTGCGGGAGATGTTTGTATTGTTGAAATGATTAGTTAGGATTGGTGGCGCTGTGATCGATGCTAATATCAGTCGCGGAAGGTTCAATTTCGGATAATATTCTTATTGTTAACGAAACAGTTGTTATATATGTGGTGTAAAGAATATTAAACATTAGCGCCTTTTTTCGAGTTCCATTCATATTTGATTTGATAGATATGCGGCTGGTGTTGTTTGTAGGTTAGGTGTACTTCTATGACTATCGCTGCGTGTCGTTCGCGGCGCTGCAAGCGCAACCGGGTTTTCAATATCTCGATGAAACATTTATTACGAGAGTGCGACTTACTCGTGTATCTTTGAAAACGGGAAAAATGTATTTCAAGTGCTGTTGAGACCCTCCAAATGAACTTTCTGTTCATGTATCGCTTCCCACTTTACAGCCTTTTTGAATCATCAATTAGGAAGATGGATTTTTATAATTATGTTGTCCAGTAAATTCCGATTAGTTACGAACTACCAGAAGGAGAATTAAGTTCCATGAAACCAACGCCATTCCTAAATAAATTTGTTGTCGCAATAGATTGGATTTGAATTTTTTTCCATTGCGTTGAATTGGATCGGAATTCCTTATTATTCAGAGATCACGAGTTTGATGCGTAACGACGACATTCTATAACTCTCCTAGCGAATGCGCAACGTTATTAGTAATAAACTCTGAGATCTCCTAACATCGACCGTTCGTAATTTGGTCAATGAAATCATCACTCGAATACGTCAATTGTAGCTGAGCAAAAAGGACACTAAACAAACCCTTTGACTCAATAAAGACTCGTATAGTAACTCGTCGACACGAAGCTTCATAAAAGTCATCTTCACGAAAAAAATTCCTACAGAAGGCGATGGATGAAACTCCTAAAGAGTATATTGCACCAGCGGTGTTGAAGCGAAACTCTCATCTCTCTATATGTCTCTTCTTCTCAGTTATACTCTCGGGCTGTTCGTCGGAGTTGTGCAATAGAATCAACGGTTGAGTACCCTCTCGTAGAAAATTCTCGTCATATATAGAAGTACCACGTATACCATTGTATACCAACAGCATCAGAAAGAGAGAGCGCAAGAAAAGCAAGAACTCCACGTCCACGTGAATGAAGTAAAAGTCGAGCGAGAAAGAGTGGAGGGGAGGGGGTTCTTGGACTATTGTTGCGGGTCACCGGCTCGGACGAGGTCATTGGCGTGTCGGCGGGGCAAAAGGGGCAAAGTGTAGTTGAACTGCGGGGGTAACACAGGTTCGAGAAAGACGGAAAATCTCGAACGATAACCGACTCCAACGGAAAGAGAGAGACAGAGAGAGAGAGAGAGAGAGAGAGAGAGAAAGAAAAAGACCGATCTAACAAGCGAGTTCAGCAGCTACTATAGCTTCCGGCCACTGGTGGAAAACTAAAAGGGAAGTACGTGAACGTCTCGTGCGAAAAAGAAGCAAAGTACTCTCTCTCGCCTCTCGTGGAGGAAAAATCTTCGAACCGCGAAACCCCGGAGCAGTACATACGTCAAGCCATGGGCACTGTGGTTGTGGAGCCCAAGTACTGACAGCCCTCGTCGGTACGGTAAAGCAGCCGAGAACCGAGCGAAGGAGAGAAAGACGAAGAAGAAGCGGGTTAAGGAATGAGAAAAAAAAAATTCGAAAAAAAGGACAACTGTAATGCCTTGAAAAGCCGAGAGACGGAGAGAGAATGAAAACGGGCAAAGCACACAACGACCACCAACTACCACCACCAGCGGGAACCAGAGACAAATGACGCCGTTGCCACGCCCACTACGTAGCGGGGGCGTTGTTAAAATCTACTACCGACAAGGACGTGGTGCGCGTGACTGTGTGCTCCTATCGCGAAAGTTTCCGCGCGTGTGTGTCCGCGTTAGCGAAAACGTTTTACAAGAGAACTGAGAAAGGGATGGGAGGGAGGAGGGAGACGCCCGACCGGGCCGAAGGGGTTGAAGGGGTTGGTCACGTTGATTTTTGAGTGCCCGAGAGAGCGGAACTGCCTACGGGTGACGCTCTCGTCAACGATGGACCACCGAGTGGTAACATATACACTCATTCGGGAACTTCGGTGAGGAAGAGGATACATATATATGTATATATCTATATAGTCGAATACAGGAGAAAGATAGAATCGAATCGATCGTATGTGTACAGATGTACCGGTGTGCGAGAATGCTGGGTTACAGAATATTTCACGTATGGTACAACGAACCGGCTGGTTTCGCCCACATAGATTATTGTAATTTGGTAATTGAAGGATTTATTGGATTACGTGGCACATTGGCCTTTCGCGGTCACTGATTATTATTGGCTCTTTGATTGCCGGATACACTCTCGATATAGGTGAGAGAGGCATAACCGACCCGCGCCAACGAGCTTCGATTATTATCGATGAATGCATCGTGGCGCACCGGGCTCTCTCTCTATCTTTCTCTCAATCTCTCTCGGGGAACTCGTGAAATTATTCGGGTTCATTCGTTAATGCGAACTTCGCGAGCGATGAATGTTTGATTGTTCAATAAACGTAATGGGCAACGTGGACGTAACTATAATTGTGAAGAAAAATAGCGAAACTGTTAAAACTGCTCGATTATTTTGTTTTTTTTTGTTCTGTTTTTTCGCTTTTATTCAGTTTTTCGAACTATGGTTTCCGGGATATCTGCCGTAGCTATTCTAATTGGACTACGTGTCCACTGCGATGAGATACAATTATTATTTATGGTTCGCCATTTGCTCGAATGGAAGAAGAGAGAGAGAGAGAGAACGAGGCATCGGCGAAGCAACACCCATAAAGTAAGTTATTGCCAGAGAGGTACGCTATAAAGGGATAAGATAGACATTTATCAGCTACGAACGGTTACGCGTTTAACGACGGGACCTCGATTCTGCGTTAATACAGAGAGAAAGAGAGAGTGAGAGAGAGCAAAGTTGGAAAAAGAGAGCTAAGATATACAGCGATATAAAAATGAAAACCTAATATCACCTTGAGACTCGGTTTACTACTGAACAAATATTGGAATCAGCGCATGAGTTATACTCGTTTCTTGTGAAGCACTTATCAATGCTTGTAACCAATAATTTCCGGCTTTGTTTTTAGTAACTCGAATATTGGATTCATCGCTAATATCTATAATTCCGAAACCGCTGCATTTTTTAAAGCACAATGCTCGTCTTTTGCCGAAAACGTCGGCAACGATTGACGCACATATGGTACCGTAACCACGTGGAAAAAAAAGTCTGCTAACAATATATTAAAAATATATGAAATTCAGTATTTTTGTATAATTAACATATTAATCATATAATCTGTTATATATTTGCTGAAATATATTTTAAAATATATTCGTGATGTACCATTTTTCGAGGAAAATATATTGGATACATCGTTTCATTATATACATTTTTCCATGTGGATAGTGTGACCAGTCAAACCGTAACGGACAGTTTTGGGTTAACTGCAGTGTTCCATTTCTTCTGTTTTAAGAACTTCGGAACGAACGAGACTTCGATACACGAAATCAACCAATTAACCCGATTTCGATACAATCGGTGAGAAAAATTGATCAATTTTTGAATGCCGGATACGTGAGATTTTTTTTGTTTTGGAGCTCAAACGCTACGAGGGGAAAACTGTTTACTCCTTAACAGTCAAGTGTACAACACTTCTTTCGAGGAGTCGGGCGTTAAAAACACGAGTAACGGCCGTATAAACCTTTATCCATAGAACCATCAACTGCATGTCTGATAGTAATGTAAAATTACGATAACCTCACTTCCGTAGAAAACTCGAATAACAATTTCGTAATTCGTAATAATAATTTCGTAATTCAAAAAAAATATCGTTTCGTCGCGAAATATTAAAAAATTACGAATCATTTGCATTTTTCGGCTGAATAAGATAATCAACCATTGGTTTTATTTGTGTGATTACTTAATTCGGAAGATAATAAAAAAAAATGTAAACCATCGATAATTGTTTATTTCCGACTGAAGCTTTGAATTTGGCTATTAAAACTCATGTATTATTGTTTGATATTCAATCTTTTTTTTGTCCCCTCTTCCAGAACAACATAACTAACCAGTAAAGTTGGTTGATCGTGACTACCCGAGTTTTATCGATGACACGAAAATTTTTGCTTGTCGTACAAGTTTTTTTTTTTTTTTTTTTGAAAGAAAACAAATAAGCGAAGTAAACGCGGCGATTGTCATAAAGGATCTATCAGTCGTTCTCGTTCCACGGCGAAGGTTGTATACCTGGAACATCAATTGCCGCCGACTCGTGCCTCGATCGTGTTTTATTAGCGATAGTACACACGACGAGTTTGTGCGGCGTCGCGCAAACAATCGATATTTTCGTGTAAAATGCTCTTTTTTTTCTTCTCTGAAGATTCCTATCGAACATCGCTCGCGAGATAAGCGTTCGCTCTTTGTTATTTCTCGCGGTCGCTCGCATCTCATGCCTTCTTTTTGTAGGATAAGTATATATATATCGTACACGTGGAAAAATCGCGTTTACCAACAAAGAGTGACGATCGAGTTTTAATGACAGCGCGTGTACGCTGTCGATCCAAAGACGAAACGTCTATAGTTCGCGGTTCGAATATAAACCTTGACGAGTCATTCGTCGTTAAGCTCCGTACCGATCATTTATCATTTTTTTTTCCCCTCATTCGCAACAGATACGAATATTATTTATGACATTTTAACGTCAATTTCCCCGAATCAAATGCGACATATATCGTTTTATATATTGCAGTCCGCATCGATACTTGTTTACCGCGGCAAAGAACAATAAAAATTCTTCGCCGGTACGTATAATCGTCAGTATATTCGGTAATTCAAAATTCCAAAGGGACAACACGGCGACTTTACGATCGGCGACATGACGATAAAACATAACGGGGATGGGTTTGAATAAAAATCTTTCCTTTTCGTCGCGAAGGTACGAAGCGCATGTGTACGGGAGTCGGAAAAGCCCGTAAGATTTTTTTACACCTCTCTCTACGATTTTTCAAAGAATGCCACGAAACTGTTCCGGAGTTTATCTTCATACGAGATCGGTATTGACTGCCGCGCGCCGTCGGACGGTGGAAAAACCTCGAACGGAAGGGATGAGAAAGCCTCTCTTCGCTTCGATTTTCGTTCGCACACATTCACGTAAAATTTTTTTTTCTCACCCTCTTTCGCTTCGCGTTCCTGTGTCTCGATTTTCTTCCAGTTATCGCTCTGGTTCTTCTTTTTCCTCTGCCTTTTTTTCTCTTCCCTCACACACGTACGGTGTGGCCGTACCTCGTTCCGGCTGCTACAGTATCGTTTCGCGGAGTTCTCCTCTTTTTTTTTTTTTTCTTTCCCCGAGTCCTCCGCAGAGCCTCAACCCTCATCTCCTACACTCCATACGGCGAAGCCGTTCGGTCGTTACGGCGCCTCCGCGTCTTTACAAATTTTATATCATTTTTATGAGGCATAAAGTCGTCACGAAGCCGCGCGCCGTCGGTGCCGGGATAGCAGAGGAGAGCATAGAGAGAGATTCTTGGAGTGGGTCGTACGTACGATCGCTGTAGAATGTACAGTAGGAATGGGGGGAGAGGGGGTTGGAAGGGAGGAAACACACACGAGAGAAAAAAGACCAGTGGAGTATTTTATCGAGAAAGAGAGGGTGAGATACGCGAGACGAGACAGCAAGAGAGATCGAACGATACGAAAGCGGAAAGAGACAAACCTCCCCATCGAGCGACGGGGGTGAGAATGTTGGTTCCCAGTCACGTGGCTGGGCGGAGCAGATTTTCAACCCCCAAGCAGAATTCTCTGGCTGTTCTTGCCGGTAGGACACGAAGGGAGGGTTATTTCCTCTATGGTGGGGGAGTATTCTCTGTGTTGGCCGAACTCTCGTCTCGCGAAGATGACGGAAAAAGAGAGCGAACGCAAAGTCCTCTCTCTTGTCATCTCCGCGTCTCGTTTTGTGCCGAAGTCCATCGAAGAACGTTTAGCTTTGATTAAAAAAAAAAATTATAAAAAAAAAATTCCGTAGTCAGTGAAAAAAAATTGAGAGAATCTAATATTTTCAATCAAATTCTTCTTTCCCGATAACTTCATTCTATCTCCCGAGAATATTAATAGCGATATTACACTTAATCAAAAATAATTTTTTGATTAAGTGTAATTTTTTTGATACTTGTTGATATAAGAACTGTTGCTTTCGAAACCGATGAAATAATTCAATGATTAATATCGATAATAATACAGAGTAATTCTTGCATTTGCGGGAATTTTAAAGAAAAAGGAAATTGCAGTCTTTTCTAAAAAAAATTTGGAAAAAAAAAGTCGAGAATGCACTTTGATGAAATTTAATTTCGTACAGTTCTGTAATTGCGTTTGGCTATCACGATAGATCGTGCGATATAAAAAAGCCTAACGATGTTTTTATTTTTGTATTGAATTGATTTGTATCGATCTTATTGTGATATTAAATAGCGATGGTTGTCGGTGACCGAAGTTTCTTATCGATAAATGAAATAGCTACTAATACCACAGGGTCGAGGTCGCGAAACGTATGTACGTTTATCCGCAGTAGTTCGGAAATCGTTGGAAGTGGTAGGACCGCAAAGTCGATAGCGCTTCGCATACGAAGGCAACGGTCGACCTCATCCGAGATTATTCTCAGTTTAACGTTAATCCTATTTAAGATGGACCAAGAGAAGGAGAGACAGTGAGACCAAGCGAGAGAAGAGACTGACTAAAACTTAGCCTGTTACTACTCGACGGTCGGCTCGTGAGACGATACCATGCGGGCTTAGCGGAGGGCATTAGAGTTAACGATGTCAACGAGTCTTCGACTCTCCGAGATTTATTCGTGTCGCAAGCGGCGTTCCACCGATTATACCCCATCGTGCACGCGAGGCAAAGTCTTGACATTCATAATGTAGTTATATTATGCTTTGTATCTAAAGTAGAAATTCGCATAAATCGGATCAAGCAAATTTCGAGCTCTTCACCGCAATTTTGTATTCCATACGTATTAAGAGAAAAAAATTAATTCGTCAATTTAATTTATTTTTATGGTATAACACAGTTTTCCGAAGGATCCGCAAAAAATTGCAAAAAAAATTCCAATTTTGAATGCATCGTTTAATCGCGCCGATCTCGCCATCCGACGCAGATACGACAAAATATACCGTAAGAACTTTTCTCGGTCGCGAATTGAAGAATATTTTTTGTCTCTACATTTTTTTTCCATATCTCGAAGGGTTGTGGTGAAATGTCTCGATTCAAAAGAACGCAAAATAATAATATAGGAAATATAAACAAAAAATTCTAATGCCACTTTTCTGTACTGTAACACGAGAGTTAGGTACTCGGGACTTTACTCCATCACTTTCAGTTTGTTAAGAAAAACATTCATAATTCGAAAAAAAAAGAAAATATATATATATATATATATATACCTACGAATAAATAAAATTTATGAACACATAAAGTAGAACGTTGAGTCGAGAAAAATCCTTTCTATTTTCCTCTGGTATCCGGTTTTCCGTCTTGTCGCGCGACGCTTTTGCATACCTGTAGCAGTCAGAGGAAAACTATGCGCGTTGCTCCCCTTTCGCGTGTGTTTTGATAAATGAGCGCGAGAGCTCCATCGAGAAAATTCTCTTCTCTAGCGGCGCGCGCCCCTATAGTCAGAAGAAAAGGAGCAGCAGCAGTAGCATCTACGCTCCGTTCGTGACTGCTGTCCTCCTCTCTTCCCCGTCTGATTCCAGTCCATCAATTTTCAATCACCAAAAGAAGTCTCCGTTATACCGTTACTCTTAGCTCCTTCTTCAGGTATTTACGTTCCTCCGTTATGTGTGCGTCTCCGACACAAGTATTCGATCTTCTCCAGCGTGTCCCTCCTCTCTCATCCGGAATCCAGAACACCCCCAACCCCCGTCTTCCTCTTCTGCCCGTTGACTTGCCGAGAATCTCGCGAAGGCCGACGCACGCGCGCACGAGCGACAACACGAACACGCATCACGGTAACGGGGAGGACAATTGTATACGTGAAGCAGTGATGTAGTGTAAGAGACTTTTGGTCGGGTCGATGTATGGGTAACTGTATAGGTATATAACTATATATATATCGGTACTTGTACCCCTCACCCAACACCACAGATCCTCGCAAGAAAGGCAGGAGACGAAATATCCACAGATTTGCGAAACACGCCGAGAGAAACAAAGTGGAGAGGAAATAAAATCGTCGAATAAATTGTTCTTTCGTTATATATTTATTTGATTCTCGGAAAAGTCGATGTTAGGTATTTCAAGTATCTATGATTATTCACGAGAGATTAATCACTGGAAAAATCTCGTATGAACGCGAGGGAGTTGTTATTTTAGGTTCGATTAATGCAGATGCGTATCAACTAAACTTTCGACCTGTCGAGCGTTCTTACCGTGGATCTTACCATGAAAACAATCATTGTTGACGGAGTAGCATCGAGATGCGTGCGACTGGATAATGAGGATTAAGGGTTAAGCTCTACGGACGATAAGCATTCTTATTCATCTATAAATTAAAGTGCTTCTATACGTATGTCAGTCTGTCCCGACTTCCCATAAATTGAGATACAGGATTACCGTGTTGTGAAAAAAATATACAAATCACATTTGCACATCGTTTGTTCATTTTTTTTTTCGCCGTCATTTACGAAGTCTCTCGATGAGAAATTGTTTTAAGACGACAAAAAAAAAGAGGAAGCGATGCGCGAACTTAATTCATATTTTTTTCGATACTCCAATTTTATCCGACATAAGATCCGAAATAAATTCTAAGGTTTTCCATTTAAAAGAAAAATAAAAAAAAACCACAGAAAACCATAAACAGCGAAAGTGTGATACGAAATGATCACTGAGTCCTACAAAGGTGTTATCTACTTTCCCGCTGAATTTTGAAAAGGCGATCGCGCGGCCCTCGAAGGGACAAACATGCGCAACATCGACTCCTAACGATACGAAACATTATTTTGCTATCGCAATGCAAGGTTCGCACGCCGAGCCGCGGGTCCGTAGTCTGATTGTGTATCAAATAGCTACAGGCAGGCGATCCAGTGAAACCGTCGAGTATAGCTCGACGAGTAGGTGTAACGGTTACGTTGTGCGATAGTGTTGAGTTCACGTGGGTGAATCACGAACACCGTCGCAGTTACCCCGCGGATCTCCGCGACGTGACGTCACCGCCAATGGAGTCGCGGCTTCGGGGCGGCGCCTTGTACATCTACCAACATGGCAGCCCCGCGACGCCGACGCCGTCGTCATCGTTGTCGTCGTAGTTTTCCGAAGACTGCCCGTTTGCCGCGTGTTTGCCGCTACGATCGCTTCGTCGCTTGCGCCGCGAACACTTCCTACAAACTTCCTACAAAACGCAACGGGAAGATCGACACTGGAGCGTCTCGTTTTATCCTCGTCGTACCTTTTACATCTAACCAACGCATCGGCTTGCGTCGTCGAGAAAAAATATTCACGTAACACTTTCTCATCTCAAAAGAGCGGCAGGGGGGGGGGGGGGGGTCGAGGGGTGCGCAAACCGGGGTGGGTGACTGGGTCGCTACCGCTGATCTTCCAGGAACTCGTTAAATACTTTTGCTTCCTTATTTTTCAGCTATTTCCGGGTTTTTTCCTTTTTTACGTAGAGAAGGGTAATCCTTAATTCCGTGAGAATTACGTCACGAAAAAAAGGTTTTTTTTCGCGACTTATGCGAGAGATTTTGTGTGCATGAAATTGCAATTAATGTATCGTATCGATTTGACGATTAGCGATGTCCGATGTGAACGCGCGATTCGTCGAGACGGCCATAAATTTCTGTGAATTAACGCCGCGATCAATGACAGAACGACGCTTTATCGGATATACAATCGATTGGACGATATCATCGATTTCAAGAATTTTAAGCTTCACCCATTAATTATAACGTGCTCTTTGGGAATATCCCAAGAAATGAGTTTTCTTTGTACACAATGACCCCTAAGCTGTGGTTCGTAATCTCACACTTGAAATCGTTCTCCCGTTTTCGGATTCGACCGTCTCTCCTTGACTAAGATAATAATAATCGGACAACATTTTAGGCGCGAGGTATACGATGGACGATGCATTAACAACACACCGGCTACACTTGCCGTGTATACCAACTAGCGGCGAGATAATTTGCTCGCTCTCGTAGACCCCCCCGAGCATATAACTTACGGAGGCTTAAGGTGTTATTATAGCAAATTATTTTACCACCGACGCTCGCGGATTATAAGTCTCTTTTACCCCGCCGCACACACTCTCTACGCGAACATCTCGCCGTTTCGAAATTCAGTTTCACGAAAATTTAACTCCGTTCTATGAAATTTCGGAAATATTTAATATAGATATGATTTTGTATTTATTCACAAAAACGTAATCAATGACTCAACATTTTTTTTTAGACTCGAAACACCATAATGATGATAGCAATAAAAATAAAATCGTTGATTTTAATTTAAAAAATTTCAATAGAAAAAAAATTTTTGGTATAAATTATTGTTAGTTTTTTTTTTATCTGGGAAACAAATGGATAAACATTACAAATACATGCGAGTTATCTCGGGAATGGCGTTGGAAACTTCGAGTCGTTTATTCTTCATTCTCTCGCGGTCTCTGTTGCACAGCGAGGCCGTTTCACGGCCGACCGTGAGATAAGTTTGTTTTAACGAAGAATCGCAGAAAGACCGCGTCGTTAAGCAGGTAGAGCGACGAGAATCGCGCGCTTGCGACAAGTACGGAAAAAAAAAAATCGTTCGACCAAAGATTGCAAGAAGGTGTGAAACAAGCCACGTGCTTTGCGGCTCTCGTCATATATCACACCTTCCTTCGCCCTCGTCTCGGAAGCCTTTGCTTTTTTTTTATTATTATTTTCTCACTTTCCGTTCAACTGCGGCGTCGAGGAACCCTTCTTCCCCCGAGGCAAGTAGCACGGGGAAGTCTATGAATATTCTTCGAGTTTACGAACGCGCGAACGGAGCAATGAAATGATGAACGACATACTCTCCACCCAATAAACCCCCTCCCTCTGGTTATGATACTAGCGTGTCGAGCTGTTTCTGCTCCCCAAAAGCACAAAAGCAGAGAGCAACGCATCTATGGAGTTGACGAGCCTCGTCGTCTCGCCCCACCTCGGCGTTCCCTGCGAACTCGAACATCGGTTTCACAACCTATTATAATGAGGCGACGATGTATACTTTTTTTTTTCGCTCGCCTCGTCGTTGAAGGAGAGCGAAAACTTCCCTCTCCGACGGTAATCTATCAAATTTCAAGCCGATTTTCGTATTATATTTCGCTGAAGCCGCAATTTGTGCAGAAACATACTTTTCGATTTTTTTTTTTTTTCGAAATCATTTTAGCGAAGATAATAATTTAATTCGAAAAATACTTTCGGTACTCGAGCGCGCGAGAGTTCTCAATGACAACTTGGCATCAATAAGACAATCTATATTGCATTTGCTCTCGTTAACTTTATCTAAATTGCCCGGTGCGCAATTCGTCATCGCCCTCCTCCACCCCCCCCCTCCCTTCCCCGCCCCTCACAACGAATCGTAATTTATGTTCTTATCTTTTGTACACTGTGTATTTACACGGTATCTCTCGCGGATAACGTATATTGTTACGAATTAAACAAGTTTCGACGCACAGTTAAAAAAAAAAAAAATAACATTGAAAATTTGCGAAATTTCGTTCTTTTTGAAAAAATTCATAGTCAACTCAGGAAAACCATTATCGGGAATATCTTTTTTTTTTGGACGATACATTTTCATTGCGAAATACAATTTCCTTGGAGTCTACAACTCGGTAGAAATTCAATTATATCTTTTTTTTTTTAAACAAAATATCGATGTGAATTGTACAATTTCTTTCATACGCACAATGAAAATCTAGCTACGAAACTGAGGTTAATTTCTTAAATCATAATACATTCAATTCGCTTGAACAAAAATGTTTGTTCAACCGTTGAAGTTTCGACGCTTTTTTTACTGTCGGAAAAAATATTTTCTCTCAACTTATTTCATTTTACTCCATCGAAATATTTCCAAAAATATAATTCTTAAAAAATCGAATTTAAACATTTTTACGCGCTGTTAAAAAAAAATTCTGGCTGCAATTCTATTAAAGTTTTTCCAGAATTTTTTTCGGTCCGAATTGAGGATGATATTGAAACAAAAATAGTGTTTCATCAACGTGCGCAACATAGGCGTCAAAGGGTTAAATGATGATTTTATAATTACATCGCAATGTCGTGAAATCGCTGTAAACAGTATATTTTTGTTGGGATCGAAATCACCTCTGTCGCTGGCCGATATGACGGGCAAAGAACGTACAGAGGACGATGAAAAATGCGCGCGAGTGGGAGGACATGGCGGACGAGAAGAACGGTGACTGACGGGTCATAAAACGTTATCATACGCCGCGCACGGTTTCGAGTGTTGAGACGACAAGACGGAGAGCACGAGCAAACGGTCCGCTCCTATCTTTTTCCTTCCTCTCGTACGACCCGCGTAGGCCACGCAAATACGAGAAACGATTATGTGTCTGGCGCATAGCTACGTTCCTCGACCGTCTCGCATACGTTTCAGATATTCATACCTTCTCACACCCGACACGGGCGATGACGACAAATGTATTTGCTTTAACTAGCAAACGATCATCAAATGAATTTACACGGAGAAATATGATTAATTGGTCCATCAAAAATATTGTACGACAAAAAGAAAAGAAAAACAAAAAAAAAATACGCGCGCAACATCACTATTGTTGGCGCGATAAGTTTTTATTTTTTTTATTAATAGTTTACTTTAATTATTCATTTCTGTGCGTTTATTTCTAGTGCTCATTAGAAAATCTATGATTCCTACATTTCAATTATCATAAAATAAAAAAATTATTTCGCATAATATAAATAATTTACGAAGGTTCCCCTGTCGCGTTTCTATCGATATGTCTATATATATATATATATCTATAAACCATCGTTGCCAGTCAACGGAGCGCGAAATCGTCGGATATAACACTCGAGCGTTTTGGCTCTTACCGAACGAACGGACATACGTCAATTTCCCTTCATAATTGTGACGTATGGTCGGTGCGCGATATCCCAGAGAAATTTCACGGTTGCCTGAGTCGATTCAGTCGGGTTGCATCAGGAGATCCTGTTGCCCGGCTGTAATCGGAAGTTGCCGCGGTCCGGGCGTCGACTGTCGACGATTGAACCTATGAAAGAGGGGGGAGTGATACTACTCTCCTCGTCCCGAAGGGACGAAGCAATTCGGAGGAATCGGAGAAGCATTGAGAAGCAATAAGCAAGTCGTTGTGCCGCGTGCCGTCGTTCCCACGTAAAGGGAACGCGCCGAAGCAAAAGGGAATATTATATGGACGCGCGACTCCCTACATTCGAATTCCGTTTGTTCCATATTACAGATTGATTAAGATTCCCGCGTATACGAACGCTTCTTATTAGCCGATTACTTCGGTATCGTTAAATTTTCCTCACTTCTTGAGTTCTCCGTTACTCAGTGTTTTTACCGAAGCGCGTTGATTATTAACACTGATCCTCCAAAGATATTGCCGACGCCGTGACAGTTGGTCTTTTGAGTCTGCAATCTTAATTGGACTTCGCGGACGAAATCCAAATCAAATTAATGATAATGTCCTCGTCGTTGCAATGATCGATCGACGTTACATCACCCTCTTTCAAACATTTGCACAGATTCTTTCGATAAATCTTCGTCCACAATAATTCAGAGATTTGTTGTTTTTTTTTTTTTTTTAATATTGACGCGAGAAAATTAAAGTAATTTAACGAATTTTACAGTTTTTCTGTTACTGTTGTTTTTAATTAAACACGAGAGCTAGAAAATTCGCTTATTATGTTTTTATTATTAAAAAAAAGTATATGTATCGATGTTTCTCGGATTCTTTATCCGTAGTCAGGAAATATCTACTTCTGTTCGACAACTGTTGTTCACAGCTTTCGTAAAACCCCCTCTGGTAGTCTAGTATAATCAAAATAGAAACACGCCGGGTGGATTATCGCGGTAGGGATTTACCGATGGTGTGACACGAAAATACTTCGGTATATTCAGTGAAATTCGTTGGGATGGGATGACAAAAATCTTGTGTCACGCGGATGAGAAAGATATGAAGCGAACGAAGAGAGGACCAGAGAGGAGGTGGAGACACTAACGTCGCGCGATGTTATTTTAAGTGATCCGGTTGTATAGTGTTACTTGCGATGCTGCTACGCTACAGAGGGGGAGGGGATGCGCCCCGCGAGTATACGGTTGCAGAGGGATAGGGCACACGGCAGGAGTGTCGAGGGCCCTCCAAGGTAATCTCTGTTCTCTCGACACCAGAGGGTTGCACTTTGATCCCCCGAACTTCTGCCACGGCACGCGCGTACGTTCGCGAGAGCGGCGTACTACATCGCGCGCGACGTGCCGCGCCTCACGACTCACGCATTCGCCTATAATTAGAAAGAGACTAATTAACGATCCCTCTGTCCTCGCTATCTACGAGGAATTTATAAAATTCTTCTAGCTGATTAAACTCAAAGTCATCAAGTTATTGTACTGTCGTTCACATTAAAATTCCAGTGACTTTATGCGGCAGAACAGGAAATCCAGGAGCGAGACGCCGTCAAGGAGTCGTCAATTGCGATCGAGTAAAAGTTTTTAAAAAATTTCAAATGCCGGAAATTTTATGAATTTTAAGTAACGCCAACTTTATCCGACGTAAAAAAAATTCAAAAATGATTTTTAAAAAATGACTTCAAATCGAATTTTTATATCCAATTTTTTTTTTTTATAGTAACTCTATCTTCCGAATCAGTAAAAAAAAAAAAGAAAAAGATTATTATTTACATTAATTTTTTTATTGATTTATTAAATGTGTTTCAATGATTAAAATGAACGGAATTCAATGAAGCAATTAATATTCAATAATAATAATCAAATAGAAATCGTGAGATTTTTTTCGCTTGAATACGAAAAAACAAATATTATCAAACGGGCCTTTGTAAAGCTCGGTGACAGTACTTTCATTTGTCATTGAAGGGGTTCGTAGGAGTTTCACACAGTGTGAAATATTAAATTATACAATAGCCGAATAAGTTCGTCGCGACCGCAGAGCTGCCGCACAACCGGTCCATGATTTACAATCGAAAGATAAACAACGGTCGTTCGTCAGTACCCGTTCTTGCGCTCGCATTTGCCAACCCCTTTGCCCGCGTTGCACTGTCGCGCCCCGTTTCGCGCGTATCCCCCCCGCATCCCACGTTCAACTCACGTTCACGATTCACTCGCTAACAGTTACCGACGTACGTTCCGCTTCGATAACTTTTCTCGAGTTGTTTTCAAATAACTTTAAAGAATAAAAAAGAAATCCTGTGCAAACACTCGTCGACGCGCAAAATACGAGTTGCGTGGCGAAACATATTGCGAATACACGGAGAGCCCGTGCGATCGGGAACGAAAAAAAAAAAAAAAAAAAAAAATTACAAAGTAAGCCACACGCAAAGCCACCGTACGGCAAGAAACCCACGAAGCACGACGCACACACCGCGGGGGGTGCAAATCGTTCGTTCTCCCGTTTACATCGATCTATACACACTCATCGAGAAACTCCAACCGAAGAAAGTGACTTCACGGCTCCGAATCTCCCGGTTACCTTTCGCCGCTCGTTCGCATTTCACTCTCCGCGTACAAAGCTCTTTCCAATTTGCGAAGGCGTAAGGCAACTTCGCAACGAGAAACATCGTCCGACAAACGTAAAATAGAATAGTCGCGAGAGTTCAGAAAGAAGATAGAGCTTCGATCTCTTGAGTTTATTCATCTCGAACGATGAAAACATTTTTTATCGCAACGAGAATCGCGAGAGAAAAAAAACAATATTTTCCGATCTGTAAAAGCGCAATATAACGCAACGCCGTTATTGCGTTACGAAATAAAGACATGTCGGTAATGCGCTGTGAGCGTTGAGTTCGCGAAGAAAAAAAAAAAAAAAAAATCATGATTGGTAGGATTTCGCGAGCGTCCGCGATATAAATTCTCGTAGAAATATATAAATACAAATGTGCAAGCGAGCGAGCGCAGCGAGGAAGTCGATCGTGAAGCAGAAAATCGAAAGAGAATCGAGGTCGCGAAAAAGCATCGCGTGGCTGTTCGATACGATACAAGTTGGTGGTATCCGAAAGGGAAGAGAATAAAATGAGGGAGTATAGGTAGTTACGTAGCGTGGAGGGACAGGGAGGAGGAGAGAAAGCACGTCGTGTGCACCGGGAGAGATGGCGAGGAACGTTGCCATGGGGCATCCTCCTCGTCGACCCGGAGCCGGAAAGGAAAGAAAAGCCCTCCGGCGAACGAGCGCGGTGGCGTGCTCCGCACTGATAAATATAACGTAACAAGTTCAGTGGAATAGCAACTTCATCCCGAAGGGATCAACGCGTCTTTCCTCTACGAGGCTCCCTTCCTCCCTTCTTCTACGTTCGTTCACTCTTTCATCCGCAGCTATATACCTTTTTTTTCGTTTTTTTTTTGCCTCTTTTCTGATGCTGCTGCTCGTGCCGCTGTGGCGCGTCCCAGCAACGCCGGGGATACTTCCCTTATAACACAGCAGCGCGCACACGAGACCATCAAGACGTTTTTCTCGCTCCAACCCCCGATGCCCCGACGTTATACGACGGGCCTCTTCTGCCACACGACGAAGGCAAACGCGCGGAAAGACTTCTCGGATAGGCAGGCAGAAAAACACGCAACGCGCAACCAATCACCCCGAACCTTTCTCCCTATACAACCGGTGTACCATGTACTACTGTATATATACTATATACCTAACACCTTAAGCCCTTTCTATTTATTTTCGTCTATCTTTGTAAATCTCTCAAAACAGAAGTGAATTTTTCTCAACTGAAGCGTGTATGATGCTCTTGGGGAACGGAGAACGGTCTTGAAAAACCTATTTCGAGTTTTTTTTTGTTTCTTTCAGGTGATTCGTTAGGATTTTTTTCGCGGAATGAGAGACACATAGGGGATGCGTTCGAAACTGAAAAAAATTATGAAGTGCGAAAACTACGGTTGGTACACTGCATTTTTTTCTTAAAAATTAGTTGTCCTCGTATAAAAATGCAAATTAAATTTGATCGTTTCGACACTTTTTTTTATCAGTTTTTACGGCGGTAAAATGTGTTATCAGAGTTTTTCATAGAGCGGCTTGTTAACGACGCAAAAAAACGAACGAAGGAATTAAATTAGCAACCCTTTTTTTTCAGAGGTTTTTTCGTACACCAAACTTTCTAATAAATCGGTATTAAATTTCTCAGAAAATTTCATCGAATAAATTGTTTTATCAATGAAATTTAGGTGTCGGCTATCCGATCAGCGAATTCCATTCATTCGTGGCAACCCCTCGCCGGTTTCGCTTGATTAAACAGTCAGAATGCCGATGAGTGTATGCGCGGCGAAGACTGAGAGAGGCAAACGAGCCACGAGCCATTTGCTAATTCGTCTCGTCGTTATCCGCGGATCCAATTTTCCCCGCGTTTCTCGCGACCCGTCGCCTTATTTAATCGGGTTAAAGTGACGGGGCTTTCTCTCTCTCTCTCTCTCTCTCCGGTTATCTCCGTATGTATATACATTATATACAGTAAGGTTAGCGCATATCTGGAACGACGAAGAAATCTTTCTCGATTTCGTTAACGTAGAGAGCCCCCAGAAGGGGGGGTTCGGGAGGAGAGACGAGAGCACAGGGCCGTAAAAAGTAAATTAAATAAGAATTAAATACAAATAAAACCGGTCGGCCAAGTAATTGGCTGCCGGCGAGCTTGTTGCCGCGAGGCCACGACGAAGACCTCTGTTTTTTTTTCTTCTTCTTCATCGTCGACGAAGAACGAAGACATCCATTCGCCATTACTACCCACGAAACCGTAAAACGAAATCAATTCACGCCGACATGGATACTAATCAATTGTTAATATTTCACAGTTTCAAAAGCGATATAAAATAACATAAAAAATAAAAATAAAATGGAAAAACTGAAATTTTTAAAAAATTGTTACACGTAAATATCTCGACTTTCCTCGTCTTGAATGCGATTAATCGATATTAAATTATCGAAAGCCATTCGTCGATTTTTTTTTCACTTCACATTCGGGATAATGAATCCCTACTGGAGCCTATAATGAGAACGCTGTTTTTATAAGACAAAAGGAGAATGAAAAAAAAAAGTCAACGACCTACTGTCGTATAAATAGTACAAAAGAACGAGTGCAAAAAAAAAAGGGGTTTGTTCACGACGAAAAAAAAGTGGAGCGAAGATTCGTGACGAGGTGGTTGAGAGGGGGTGGCGGCGGTGGGGAGGTTGCCGCTGGCACCCCGCGCAATCATAGCCGGGATTAAGGGTATGTATGAGGACGGAACGTGGGTCGGTAGGGTGCGAGAACCGAGAGAGCGTTAGTACGCGGGCGACTCTGTGCGAAGGGTCAAACGGATTCAAGACGAGAGAGGATGCGTGCGTTACTATACTCACAACTATACGTTCCGTATTACGCGGGGGTAAACCACGCCAGTGGTACGCTCTGTATACAGGGTGAGGAGACATAAATGATATTCCATGAGGAGCATATGCGGCTGTGATAGGCCTTCCTTAGGGGGAGTGCCGCGATACCGTCACTCGTCCTGCGCTCCGCATAGCGGGGTGCTGGTTTATTACAAACACGGATTACCGGGTAATGGGACGTTCTGACTGCTTTCCCGAGACAAAACCACCCCGTGCTACTCGCTATTTCTCCAATGGAGCACCGACTCTCACGTGTCTCGCATTGTCTCTCTTCCTTCTTCGGCGCAAAGAAATAATAGGTTTTGGAAGATGTGACGAAAAAAAAAAAAAAAATTGAAAATTTTCACATAGCGCCATAATTCATTTTTTTTACTCGGTAATCTCGCCGGAAATAGATATTCCCAGACGAAAAAAAATCGAGGAATAGTCGAGTGTTTCATAGGAAAAAAAAAAATCGGATTCTTTTACTGCGGATATTTATAGGGGATATTTTTACAATTCGTAACGACGAGTAGAAAAAAATGGGGGTTTTGATAGGGATAAACAACAACCCCTCTGTCCATCGAGGGAGCCGATCGTGTCGTCAAAGATCGTCCCAACGGACCCAGAAGCATCCTGGTGATGATGTTGCTTCCTGCATCGAAGTATAAACCGTTAATAGTATATATATCGCTGGTTGATGCTGCGCCTCTATTCCCCGGGTACGTTACCATCCGCGAGATAACATCGTCCGAACCAATTTGTCAACACGATCAGATACACGTTGTTTCATGGACGGCTCGCGTATCGCCCGTTGCCTCGGGAGTTTGCAGGGTGCAGCAGCAGCCGCCCACCAATAATTCAATAGCCCTCATGGGCTCAGCGCGTTTGTTGACAGGATTCTCGACTCGGATATGTTACCAACGATTTACATGGCTCTCTCTCACTCTCTCGTGAAATATATGTGACGTCCGTTTAGCCAGAGAGCAACGCAACCCAACCAGTAGCATCAGTGGCTCTTCGATAACGCTTCGTAGGACAATAGGCGCGCAAAGCTCAAACGTTAATGTAGCTTAATCCGCTCGAGAGATCACGAATGCACACGATACAATAGATTACGGATAGCAACAAACACAGAGAGAGAGTTATATTACGTAATCGATATATCGACATTTTTTATTTTCTATAATTAAAATATAAATACGTTAATTGTTATCAGAATATAGCATAATTTTGATTTCTGTGTTTCGCACCAAAATAGAATTGGGTTTTCGATGTAAAAAACGAATTTTCTTGCGCTTTTCTTGTAACACATAAATCATTTTTCATAACGATTCAATATGCGCCAATGAGACTTTGAAGAATACAATTTTGCATTTGATGCCAAAAAAAATGATGCGATTTTAATTTCTGATATATTAATTTTACGAAGACAGCAAATTCCAAATCGTGGATTCAATAAATTCGTAGGTTTCTTTAGCGTGTATTAAAAAAATTAAATAAAAATTATGTTAAATAACTCTATTAATTATTTTTATTTTTATTTCAAATTTTAATATTAATTTGGGATATTCAGGATAATATTATTAAATTAGATGGCATACTAAAGATATTCCACAATATATAATATGTAATTAAATTACGAAAAAAATAAGTCATCCTAATTCAATATATCGAGATGTTTTATTCAACTGTTCACTAATAATCGAGTAAAGTGTTCGCAATCGCTGGGAAAATATACAGAGATAAAAATGTAAGTCGTATAAATAAAGATACAAAGAAAAATAACTATAAATGTGACTTTTTCGAATTCAATAGTTTCGATTGCAGTGGACCACATTTCATCGGAGTTATCGTGAAATATCCTCTCCGTTTATCTTTCATACGCCGTAAAAAGTTCCGTCTTCCTTTCGACTGTATCCGGCATTCGTCTGATCCGTGTGCGGACCTTCGATGGCGAGTTTCAAACTGCTCGGATGAATCCTCTCGATTCTATCCGGTAACCCGATGTGGTGACTTTTTCCAGCGTACCTGTGAAGCTGTCCCGGAGCTCGATGAGCCGCGCGATTAGGTGCCGAAGCCGTTCTCGTCGGTGTTGAACTGTATCCGCGTTCCTTCTTCCCGTCGCTTTTTTCTCCGCCTCTGTATCCAGTAGCATCGGAATCGCGTCGCCCGCCGTTGGAACCATCGGAACGTCCAGTTTGGCCGCCAAGCGACCCTTCCGTACTAATTGTTTCTCCACGAATGAAGATTCCCGACTGTAGAGAGGACGGCTGCAAAAACGAATCTCGATTACTTTCGGAAACCGCGAAAAATTAAACATTCCGTACTCTCGAGAGTTCGAAATTTCACGCTCGATATTGAAACTTTCGCCTCTTTGAAGAGGCGGCGCGTTTATGCAACGTAATCTGAAATTTTGATTTTCCTCTGAAAGCCTTTGCCGCTCCACGCGTCTTCGCGCGAAAAGCGAATGAGACGGAATGATTTAAACATTCTCGCGTTCGCATTCGCGTCGGAGACTTTCAGAGGTGAGAACACAAACAGCTGTCTCGCCTAATGTAAATCACTGTGTACTATGCTAAGTCTCTTTGTCTCCTGTGCTCTCTCGCTTCACTCTCTCTCCCTCTCTCTTTCACCTCGCCTCACTCTCCCTCGGGACTCTTTGCTCGCGAAGGAACTCAACTTAATCCATCCTTCAACACGCGAGACGCGAATTCAAATTAGCTCCACTGACGTCGACAATGTCGCGAGAGACTTTCGCGCATCTTCCTTGGGTTCAATTTTTTTTTTTTTTTTTTTTTTTTTTTTTTTTTTTTTTTTCGATGAAATATCATACATTTGTCGCAAATAATCGACACGTGAAAAACCCTGAGAAAATTTTTTCTCACTAATAACGTTTTTTTTTTGATACAATGAATTGTGCTTCAAGTGGTAACGTCGCGACATGAAAATAAAGAACGAGAACCTTTGCAATAACATTACATCGGAATTTCTGGACGCGATGTCGACGGAACCACTCGGTGATTGCATCTCAAAAAATTAAACGCAACTGCGATGGGTTTTTACATGAAATTTTTAATTTTTTACCAAAAGACATGTCTTGGTGAAGTTTTTGTCGTCTCCAACTGAAAATTGCGATCGTATTGTGTTTTGAAGAATTGATAAATTCAGATCGTCAAAACGCAATACGGTGTTTTATTTTAGGATACAACATCTTCTATTCAATTTGTATGGCATATAGTTAAAGTGGATACATTATTATTATTATTATTATTATTATTATTATTATTATTATTATTATTCCATCGTACCGTAATCTCGTTACGAAGTACCCGCCAAGTTCCGCGTCCCAAAGACTCCGGTTGCATCGGAACGTACATCTTCGGCACCAGCGTATCCTCGTTGTGCACGTAGGCAGAGGTGAGCGCGAGATCGAGAGCATCGTTCGGCACCTCAAATGTATTCGAAAAAAAAATGTTTTAAAGGCATTTTGATCATATAGTAGCCGAGAAATATTCTATTGATAACAAATCGATAGTTCCAACGAATTGATAGTTCGAGCGGAAAGCAAATTAGGTTTTCATGTATTTATCCATTGGGTACAGAAACTAAATGTGCTCTTCGTCGTCATATCAATCATTTCTAAAAAAAAAAAAAAAAAAAAAAATAGGAAGTTCGACTGAGTTTGTGTCGGGAGCTCTTAAATCAATTGTTATGCAATTTTTCGACGTATATACTTGTAAAATCTCATTGCAATAGCAATTTACTTCATTTCTAATGAGACGATGATCCCTTCGGATGCTATTGAGCGTATGATGGGCAAAAAGACGCTCGTGAGGAGCCAATTTCCTTGACCAGCCTCTGTCGTTGACGGAAACTTTGTCACCAAGAACCGGACCCGGTGACAACCAGAAGCCCTCGCTGGAGACATCGGGCACTGCGTAAGGATTCCTCACTGTTATCTTCGACGGCATTCAGTGACGATTTATACCTTTTCAAATCTAATGCGGAAAAAATACACATGTAATACAAGACGCTTATTTATAACCGCTGAAACGTCCGGTGGAACCGATTGAATTATGCGCTTTATAAATCGCGACATCGATAAATCGATTACATCGTCAAAATGTTTTTTTAACAAAAAAAAATAATAACTTACTACCAGCAATCGATGAGTTTAGGTCCAAAGCGTCTTTTTCGTTGAAAGTAATATTCTTTTCTCAACTATTCGACACTTTTTTTTTTCTATAAAAATATTTGAAAAATCTCACTTTTCAATTATTAAATTTTTCAGTAAATCTTTAGATGAAAAAAAGTTCTATTTTTGGTCGAAAAAGAAATGCTCTTTTTTTTTAAATTAAAATTGAATTGAAGAGTTAATGCGTGCGAGTTAATGTTTTTTAATTAGCAAATTTTCTAAAAATAAATTTTCTTTTTTGTTGTTTAATAACATTGTTTTTCTGCCTGTATCTTCAGTGCTAAATGCTTTGCACGATTGCAAAAATACTTTTTTCGAAAAACTCAATAGGGAATCGCAAAGAAAATGTTTTGTGTTTCCAAAGCGTCGGAACTTTCTCGCGGCTTCCGTCTGCAGCGTCGCGCCTTAGTCAATCAACGTACGAACAATATCATCGTCATATGACCCGATGAATATTCGACCACGAAGAACTGTGGCAGTTACTCGCAAAAGGTGTAATTGCTCTATGAAATTAAAGCGACAGTGAGCGCAGTTGTGATACGCGTGGACCGATTGCGCAACGTTCCACGTCCTCGTCGCACTACGAGCGGATCAACGGCGCGAACAAGCGCAACGCGATGTGTTGCTTCTTCCAGCGATTACGAGGATCCCTCTGATTTACGATCGATTGTTTGCCCGACTTCTACCGGAGACAGTGTTTGTTTGCTCTGAATTACGTTCTCGAATCGTCCCGCGTCAGTCTCCTCTCCGCTTCCTCCAGCCTCATCAACGAACTCGCGCAGTCTCGCCATTCCGCGTATTCCCGCAATATCCACAATCGCTCGACTGTATATATGTATGTGTGTGTGTGTTCCCGACAAGCAAATTGAATAAATTTAGCCTTAGCTTTTATTTATCAGGAGCTTTGGAAATTTTGTATCCTGCAATTGTATTTATTCTTTTTCGCATTCGCTTGATATTACGATCGTTTTTTAATTTCTTTTTCTTCTATTTTAATTATGCGCAGTAAATTATCGAAAAGCTTGCCGCAGGTCCATTGTATCGTATAAACTTGGCAGCTTGAATCCACGGGGCTATAGCACGCGATACGATTTAACTCGCAGGCCCGGTACGCCGTGTAAACCAAGTGGCGTAGGCCGGCAAACGTTGCGAACCGGCATAATTAACACGTTAACCGACAAACTACAATGGCTACGCTGTATAATCGGTAAACCGTAATGAGGCGAGCCGCACGCCCCAGTCGTATATCAAGAGGCTGCATCCGGGTTAACCAGTTCGCTCTCTCCGTTCAACGGTGGTCCCGGGGATTTAGAGCTGAGTGAACGCCGTACGTGTATAGATGCGTTCTTGGATGATCGCCGCAGCTAAAACGCACTCGCGCGTGTATACATTGGCTTGCATCGTGTTTCATTCATAAAGTCTACGCTCACACACTCGCCGACCAACCAAAAGTGGACGATCCTACCGGATGTGGTACCGCTTCAATCGCTGCGGGGTTTCCACTCTCGTTTAATACTAACCTTCTTTATCCATGCCGCGATCCTCAATACTTTCACTATCGGGACGCTTTTTTGTATTCCAGCCGCGCATTCATTCATTGACTCGCGGGCGACGGAACATTGTGAATGAATCATTGACGGACGAGAATCGTCTTCGTCCGTCTGATGGAGGATCAGATGTACAAGAAGCTAAGATGCGTGAGACACTGTCTTAAAAATCGAGCCCTTTGCACTTGAAATATTTCGAAAATCCGAAACGAAAAGCCGAAGATCGGCATTAATAGCTGAAGGATTTTTTTTTTAATATTAAACAGATCTGTTTCGCTACAATGTATGATGACTCTTTGGATAATTCGTGAATTGCTCATCTCGTCTATCAGGATAGCATGTAGATAACATTTATTTAACTTTTTCTGAATTTCTATTAATGAACCAAATGAAGAAAACAATTGCAACCCAAGATCGGTATTCCCACAATGGATATATTCATCGAAACGTTGGGACGATTGTAAGGCGAGATTCGCGTAATTCATTCGGGTGTTTAGCATGTTCTGTTAAGGAGGTGGTTTGCCGCATACGTGAAACATTGGTAGAAGGGAGTTGTACCACGAGAGTGACGTAGGTAACGCAGAAGTTCAATATTAAACCCGCTGTAATTTATGTTAGCGCGGGCGTGCATAATGCTGTTTGCACAAAGCATCGGTATCACGTGGCGGCACGTGCCTCTGGACGCCCTTAATTCGGACCGTCGCTTCTCACTGCTGGTGCGACATTGTAGCGTAGAATACTGCATGGACCGGTACGTTAGCCTACGTACGTTTGGAAGCCTTCGGTACCCCTGCTTTCCTTCGGTACCCAATGCATTACAGTCATACAGTCGCGAGATTCTCTACTGTAACTACCCTACCACTGTCGGGGGGATGCTAGTTCTCTCGCTATGCACATTGCGCTCGCGTGGGAGATCCTCATTGGCACGACGCCCCATTTCTATTCGGCTGTTTAACGTACAACACGTTTTGCAATTCGGTTGCGCCCATTCGTGTAACTACTTTTTGATAGCAGGGACAGAATCAAGCTGTGAGATACGAGCCAATGTCGGGTATAGCAGATACATCAAATAATTCACGGACCCGTAGAGATCGGCGAAAAAAATCAGAAACTGTATACTTTCGATATTTACGGGAAATAATAGATAAATGTTAAAAAACGTAACAATATTTTGTATTATTATTCCTTCTTTAAGTAAAAAAAAAAAAAATCGTCTAAAAATCTTTCCAATTATCAATTTTTTGCTGCATCAAAAAAAAACCAAAGAAACTTCAATAAATAATCAAATTTTTTCGCGTATCCATACACCATCGAGCGTACGTAAATCATAATGAATCATAATAATAGTAAAAGTACCAGAAATGTGTATTAATATGAGGAAAATCGAAATTTCCGTGGCAGATGTGGTACTGCAAGGAAGGGAAGCTGCCGATATACTGCTGTATGCCGTACAGATATACAATACGAATGTCGTTGTTAGGCGAATATCTTCCGCGTCATTGCGCGAACTCGGTGTACAAAATCATTCTACGGCGCGCAAGGGTCACACTTCTTGGGTGTCTTTGGGTGTCAGGGTTGCGAGAACAGAGTAGGCCTGGCAAGCGGTTCCCCTTCGCAACATCGAATAGACGCGCGAGAGATGACACGCGTAATCGCGTAATCGTGGCGCGTGCTGGAGTTCCGATCGAGGGAGCTTTGCCTTCGTCTACAGTGGGCACGTGATGCTGTACGCGTTGCACGCCCTAAATCAACATCGATGGTACACCGATCGTGGATCCGAACGTAACCTCTCGCCAAAATTCGACATATATCTCAACACTCAGTTTCGGATGATCGATCCCAGATCCGTTGGCAATTGGATCGTTTCAATCGAGACGCACATAGTCTTCGAAGACAAGTTTGCGCGATTTAATTAAGACGACAGAGGATCGACAACGTCTACAGGATAACTTCGGTTGACCAATCAATCCAAGAGTATCAGTGCCATGAGTGTTATCCTTGTATGGATCAGACGGTAATAGCTTGGATCATCTTTTAATTGTGCAAACTTTGAACGTTAAGACGTCGAAAATATATAAATGATGAATTATTGATATACAAATTCGTTTTATATTAATATTAAACGCCTAATGATTTTTTTTTCAAAATAATTTTTCACCGTTTATTACGATCGTATGCAAGTTTTTATGAGTTTCAGAATGTTTTGGATGACGGAAAAACGGAAAATAGCATTTTTTTTGGTTCTAACGTGATTTTCCTACGAAATGTTGGATTAGAAGTAAAATATTCACTTTCTTCACGATCGCCGTAAGGAAATAGACGATATACAGTTTTTAAACGACGAGTGATAATGTTTTATGCATCCCACCTATTTTCAGGAAAAAATACTATTTTCTATTTTCAAATTTCGGAAAAAACAATGGGTTTCTTATATTCTACGAAAAAAATTAATATTTTTCTGTTTTTTTCGAGCCATTATAGCGCGCCGAAAAAAGCGAACAAAATTTTTACAAAGGTATACCTTGCGACTCTTTTACATCACCTACGCGAGATTTAAAAAAAAAATTCGTACCATATAATTAATTAATTTTTTTTCCCGCTGAATACGAAAAAGATAATAGTTTCAACTCAAAGAAAAATACGACATTGCTGATTGCTTCGCACTAATGATCAATTGTAAAGCCAATCAATGTTATTCAACCGGTATATAGACCGTTTCGCTATAGCGTTACACGATCATACCGCATAATTAAAATCCTATCAAGAACAACAAGTGTCAGTTAAGATTCTCTTTCAAGGCAATCAGCGATAGTTGTATTACCGGCTCAAGTTCGAGTGATTTCGATTACACTCGTCCAAGCCTTCGGTAACTACAGTTTCGACATTGTCCAAAATGAAGAGAGCGACGCTTAAATCCACGACACTCGAGAGTAGCGATAGAGGAGGGGAAGAGAGAAAGAAGCATTGAGTTTCGTCCTGGCTGCCTGGTGCGGTCGCGGCCGCGGATAAGCCCTCTCAAACCTAATCCCAATAATATCTCTGAGCCGGTATCCAGCATTGACACCGAAATCGCGCATTCAAATGGACATCGTCGTTCCCACCGCGGTAGCATCAGCGGCATATGAGCGGCACCAGCACATACATAGCGTTTGCTACGAGACGTACAGTATAACACCCACCCACCCTTATACATATCCAACGGGGAGAGACAAGGGGGATGGAGGAGGGGTGCTCTGGCAGGTCGTGCACCGAACAATGCCGAGGGATGATATTGCCAATATTTGGTTTGATTCTCGCACGAACGTGTGTCATAGTGTGCTTGTCCGCTTCTGCCCTACCGAGAGTGGCCTATGCCCGTACAAACCCCGCTTGTAACTCGGCACATGGAAGGCTGGCACTATCAACCATTCCTCCGTGTTCGCGTGTGTATGTCTCTCGGTATGGTCGTGTATATTAGAACGCGGGCGTATTACCATTTGAATGCCCGAACGGCGCTTGCTTTCTCGTGATCGTTCTCCTGCTGCTGGTCCAGCCAGCCTTTGTCAGAGAGATATGCTGCTGACCGCACCTACATATATATCTCTGCGGTTCTCTTCAGACTCCCTCAATATGAACGGCAAGCCGTATGTCATCGTGTGTGAAGCTATATTCGTCATGAAGTGTAGACTCTGTGTTACTAGACGAGCACACGGACGGAAAGTAAGCTTCGGCATAGAGTACAGAACTAAGGCAGTCCATCTATACTATGAGGTCTCGAATAAAGCAGCCAAAGCAGTCATTAAGGTATCGAGAGGACTAAAGAAGACCGAAACAAGTCGGAATCACGCTGTAAATAAATCGGTATTTCATAAAATGAGTATCGCAGTCTAATGAACTTTAATTTCTTAGAGTGCGAGATTTACTTGGTGAAACCTCCGATTTTTTTGATGCGGTAAGGTTCCGAGTTGCTTCAGTCTCTTGTACTGAATTCTTTACTCAGGCGATTTTTTCAACTCGTTAAATAGTTTTCACATATATTCTTTATTTTAAGAGCAGTTTCAGGCGTATGGCACCTAAAAAAGGAGACGTACGTTCATTTTGTGGTCTGTCCCTTCCATAAAATATACGAAAATTGGGTCAACATTGATGACGTTGTGGGAAGTACAATACACTGAAATCTTATATACCGACGAAGCGTGTGCAGTTAACTTTGGACGCGTGCCACAGACCTTTTCATTGAAAAGATTCACAATTGTGGTCGTACATCGAGCGCCGGAGATTCCATTGAAAATGAATGGAAATATTGGAACAGCTTTGCGGGAAATGTCCAAATAGGGAAACACAAATGTGTGTGTATCTCATATCCACAATGTTGTAAAGCAGAGATCTATACAACAAAATCGCACCCCGTTTCTCATTGTCGCGTATAATAAAGAATTTGGGGCGCGTAGACGAAATCTACCCCTCTCGGGGACGCGAGAGGTCAAGAGGTTGCCAGGTGATGGAACCCGAAGGATTACAACGACAAAATACAATATTTCCACATCCTCGCGAACATATCGACTCTTCTGTTTTACACAAACCGCATATCATTTAATAAGATCAATTCATTTATACGTAAGAACGTTTATTGGTAATTATTAGAATCGTTGAGCAATAAGCATTGAACATCGAGGTGAAAGTCTTGCGCGCGAGAAGGGGACCGTGAAATCCCCGCTGCTTATCTTGCCTAATGAATTCGAACTAATCGTCGAATTGGCTACTGGTCCCCGAATCGTTCTCGACCCTCGATGTAAAATAATGGTGTCTTGCACCCTGCGTGTCCAATCCGGGAGAATCAACGAGGACGGCAGCAGGCAGTAACAGTATCGCTACAGAGTAGAACGGCGCGTATAGAGTGCGACAGGTGGCCCGTGAAATCAGTGCACGAGTTCTCGTAACGGATCGACCGGCACACCCTCGAACGATGTGGTTCATTAAGAAATTAAGTGTATAATAATATGGGAGCTGCCGTTGGTTGACACAGGGGGTTGGAAAATCTCGTATGGCGCCGAAATTTCATTTTTTTTTTCACACGGCACTTGAATCCCGAAATTCGTAAAAAAAAAAAGCATAAATCACGATTGGGTAACATGTTTCCGTAAAAATATAAAAGATATATATTTTCGGTTGCTGAATCGGTTAATCTTAGTGAAATTATGAATCTTTGGCGAGGAAAAAAGGAAAGTAGACAATGTGTTCCTAATGTTGTTTTCTAAGGTAATATGAAAGTAATGAAAACGTTAGACGACTGATAGACGCGGTTTACCACAACCAAAATGGCTGCGTCAGCATCGGCGTACGAGGGTGGGGGTTGGTCCGGTGGTCTATTTTAGCATTTCCCCGTTTGTTTCCATTTAAATGGTAATCGAGTTCACGAGATATAATTGTATTTGCACGTAAGCCGGGGTTGGCCGCGGCGCCAGCTCGCGGCTTTCTCTCTTTCTCCACCACTCGCCTATTGTTCGCATTGTTCAACTTCTCTCTTCCCACCACCAGCTCGAACAATCCTCTCAACGGAGTTTCAGCACACTGTAGCTGGGAAAACCTCCCCTCACCTCGCCACCCTTACTCGTCCGGAATCTGAGGATTCAGGTTTCAACGATGTGCGTACGATATAGCTATTATCCCTCAAATTATTGACGACTGCGCCCCTACCTCTGTTTTATCTCGTTCTCTAAACAATTTCATTAAATTAACATTATTTCAAATGCCACCCTCGAGAACTAATTATGAAATTGACGATTATTGCTGTTCACGTTACGCAAGAATTGAAGAAAATAAAATAAAAGGGTAAATAAAGGGTACCGTTGAATCTGATAAGTTGCCCATTGAAACATCACAGTGAAGCGGATTTTATTGAAATATTTTCATAATTAAAAAAAATTGCCTTGTACTCAATTTTCGTTCTTTATTCACGCGAAAAAAAAATATATTAAAAATATATGAAAATCGGCGTTTTTACATAATTAATATATTAATCATATAATTTGTTATATATTTGGCGAAATGTATTTGGAACAATATATTCTAAAATTGATTTATCATATCATAGATATGTTTTGCGATATATATATTTTTTTCACGCGGGTATTCTTAGACAATGACTTATGAAACGCGAGTTCATTCGAGACATCGTATTCGAGACACAGTAATTAATTATACAATATAATGATAGCCCCACGCCGAATTCCCGGGATAATTATAGCTGGAAAATTTACCGAAGGGAGACATGGAAGGAGAGCTTGCGAGTTCTCGTACGGTTCGTGAAACGCATTGTTAAACATTGCACGACGAAGAGACTGCACGGTTCGGGGTTGAAATACGCGCTGGCGTACTTGCGGCTCGTTCCGTAGGGTTGCAGAGAGGCGAAATACGGTTGGCATTGGGTTGAACTACGCGCTACGTTGCGGGGGATGGTTTTCGCGCCGGCAGAGTACTCTTCGCGTTGTATGTGTAGACGAACATATATATATATCTGTATATACATATATATGTATTATATATCTACTGCACGGTATGTATATAACTATACTCTGCATCAGAGAGGCGCTGGAGGATACAGGAGAGTTGGCCGCCCAGTTACTGCTGTACCTCCTCGCGCCCTCCAACTCTCGCTACCCCTCGTCGAGGGTTTCCCTCATACATATTCATCAAACGCTAATTAATCATCGCCGGCCAACCCACAGAGAGTCTCCCACACTCCACGCTCAGCGCGCACGGCTCACAGCCACAGCCACGTCGAGACCCCAAAAATACGAACTCCGCACAGAAGCGAACCCCGCGCGACACCTTTATAAAGATTACAAAGTCGATCCAGCCAAACCGAGCGCACCATCGGTTTCGGCTTCCAGTTTCATCACCGTATACTCCCTCTCTCCGTTTCGTTTATACTTTTGCTAAACAATACTATGACGAAAAAATCCGCGGATAAAAATAAAATCTGCATGAGATTTGGTAAAAATAAAAATCTTTCTTTTCATCTCGAATCGCAGTTATCATTTGAAATTTCATCTATCCGGAAATATAATTTAATCCGAAACATCGACTTTTTCGAAATAAGTTGTCATAAGACAAAACGGCTCGTAGACGCCAGCGGTAGTTTACATTTCTAATTATCATCCGCATTCTCGAGCTCTGCTGCAATTCGATAAACTAAAGTATCACGGAATATCCGCATGAATTTTTAACGCGCATTTGTGGCAAATCTGCTGTTTCGAGATGCGAATGATTACCAAATGAGGCGCATACCGCATCCGAAGGACACCAATCTAAATTGTAATTAGGTAATCCCATTTGTCGAGTAGGAGGCGATTTATACATGGGGCACCTTGGCGCTTGCTGAACACAGAGTTAGAAACGCACTTGCTCGCCCTTCGGTCCCCGGTTTTCACGCAGACGGGACGCGTATAATTAGGTATCGTTTATTTTACACCGAAGCCGCTTAGGGGTGACGCGCGCGAGAGCCCGCCGTCGGCATCGTAATGCGCAATGGGGGTTTCCGTCTCACTTGCTCTTTTCACCCTAAAACAGCTCGAGGATGTATATATATATACATATACACAGACTAGCAGTGTAAGAGTATACCATCAGTCCAGAATTCGGATACCCACAGTGGTGGCACTCGCTCCACTCGCTCATAGAACGCTTCGCTGGTAATGCGATGCGATCATCGCCACCCCATCGTCCATTGATATTATACAACATGCACACGGAAGGGGAGTTTTGATATTCCGCACCTATTTTCCATTCCCCCCCTCCGCCCCTCGTCATCGAAGAGCGCTAAACGTATTTTACATTGACCCACCCCTGTCGTCCTTTCCCATTGTCCCATTTCGCAGACGGCAAACTTCAACTTATTTGACTGTGAAAAAACTGCTTCTTTTTTTTTTTTTTATTTTTCTCCATATTTTTACTTTTTCGATGTATACGCGACGCCCGAAGGAATGCCCATCGTATATATCCGAGACGAGTAGAGTCGAGAGTTCGAATATAGGTATAAAAAGATAATATAGAAAGGAAGAACGAAACAACCCTATAGACACGCGGAGAGACGGGACAGATGCGGGGGGTCCAGTCGGGCTTTATAGTCGTCGCACCCTTCGCGTCAACACAGTAGGTGTCGGCAAACCGTCTAAATGCCCCCAGAGGGGCTCTTTGCTTTTTTGCCTGAATATATACATAATGCTCTTGTCGTGGGGCAAACTTGACTCTTCTGCCCGGAGACGTCGCGTTTCTCTTTCTTTTTTTTTCCTTCCTTGTACTATATTATCGCGAGGATCCAACGGGTGTAATAAAGAAAATACTTTGACTCGAGTCATCCGTGAAATAACTATGTATCTTATCGATGTTCCTATACACTTCGATGAATTCTTACGACAAAATTGCGTAGCAATGGCATTAAAGGGTTCTTTTTTTTTTTTTTAATTTTCAAAAGTAGAAAAAAATGTTCTAGAAAAAAAAATTATTTCTAGTGCGAGATTCGTGTTAATAATTTATCAGAATTACGATGGGAAATCGATGAAATTGTACGCAGAATAGACACGAGAAAAATGTATATTTTTATTTATAGCGAAGGATATCGCGGAGTTATAGGGTATATGTGTGCTGTGTGTAGTCACAGGTATCATATCGAATCGGATGGTCCATGTGTTTTGACTGCCAGTCATCAAAATCGCAACACCGGCAGATTGCGAGCTGACAAATGAGCGGCCGGTTTGCGAGCCGGAGAACCTGGGGGACGAGAGCCGGTCGCGATGCACACAGCGGAAGACATATGGCCCCATAAAAAAGAGATACAAGAGGCCGCCCTGTTACTGCAGTAACCATCCAGTCGATCCGATATTAATGGAGACCAAACACCGCACATTCTGTGTCGCGTTGTCCCCAGAGTGTGTACACACCCGGGCCACAACGGCCATAATGCCGACGGACTCATATAATGTGTGTACACTCCCTCTTTCGTTACAATGAAATGATCTATGGTCGCTGAACACATAGATCGTCGAGTCGATTTCTCCCTTCGATACTTTTTCTTCCCTCTCCATGCCATCCCTCAATTCGTACCTCTTTTTTCCGTAATACCTTCTCTTTCTCTCTGCTGGGGCGTTGTTGTTTATGTGTGTATTTGTGTTTTTTTTTTTGCTCTTCACTCGTACGCGCAGTTATTCGCTTCTTGGGTACGTGATAAAAATAAGCCAACGAGGAGAAGAATGGAAGAGGCGACTGCATGAAACGGCGGAATCGCGACAAAACGAGGAGACAACGGCATCTGGTGTTTGTATGTCGAGGGATACAGCCCATCGCAACGCCCACTCGGACTATTGTCTTCGAGAAGTCAACCGACGAATCGTACCCTATGATCTATGATGGCCACGATGTGTACGGATGAAAATAATATACTGCGCATACGAGTATTGGATAACAACGTGTCGATGATTTGTAATAATAGACTTTAGGCATTGTAGACGGTAAAGGCCGTTCAAGGATTTCGTAAGAGTGATTGCTTTCCAACTACAATTGGTCGACAATTCCATTGTGGAATGTTCTGATTGATATTCAGGAGATGGTTGATATTAAACAAATTAATGTTCTTGGAAATTAACCCGCAAAGCTTCGAAATTAAGTGGATGAATTTTCGAAGTTTGCATTTCCATTCGCGAGGGAATGTTTTCTGTGTTCAAATCTCGATTTGTTTTTATAGGCATCAGGATTTCGAGGAGTACAAACGTTCGAGGTTGCGATTCATAGGAAATCAATGTACAATTTCAGGTTCTGATACTAATAGTACATATTAGGTCTTAATATATTAAAAATGATTCATACGAGTTGATGATATCGTAGTTGCAACTTTCAGGCTGAAATTTCTCCTTAAGATCGTCAATGATTGTTTTTTTTATATTAGCCAATTACTTCTACCGAAACTTGATATTGTAACGACCGAGCGAATGAATAACACGCGTATTTGGTTTTGGGGCGGATATTATTACTAATGATAAATGTTAATTATCCCGATCACTAAACGTCACACGTCTGCTCGCTTTTAAAGTCCCGACCAGACTCTCTTGTCGTGACGATCGATATCGATATCGATCGTCCGTACGTTTGTATATTGTCAAACTAACTAATATCGTGTGTCTTCATAAACATGCAGCTACATTCGTTAGTTAGTCAGCTATATTCGTTACAATATTCATAACATTACGTGAGGTATGATCGCTTCCCACCACTGTCGCAGTGTTCATTCGATTACATAGATGGAAAATGAAGTTTCGTGATTGCGATTAGATGAAGTATAGGTAGGATCTGTCCGCGAAATCAGACACTTGACGAGTGGTAAACAACTAAAATTGGATTTCCGTTACCCCCCTCATAATGTTGCACGTACGTCCGTCGGGACGCGCGTGTAACTCCGGTGGTGGGGTGCAAAAGTTTTTGGGAAGGTTGGCCGAAGGGTGCGGAAGTAACTAGGACCCGCAGTGGGATCAAAGACAGCGCAAGGGCTATGCCAAGGCTCTGACATATTAGCCAGAAATCGACGTCGACAGCGGACACGAGCAATTCTGCACCTTGCAAGCTTTGATCCGTTCACCTGGGGGAGAAGGGGGAATGGACAGATCTTCGTACTCCAATATGTAGCGTATCGGTGATGGTGACGTACGAGGAGTTACAGGAAATTTCATCGACATAACGTGAACTGCACTTATCTTCACTGTAGTGTTTATAATATACTAATCACCGATCGGCAGCTACGATATTGTGTAACTTATATGCCACGTACATGTTAAATCTAAAAATACCTGTAATTCAAATACGCCTCGTGAAGTCCAGATACGAATGGTGCTGTGCCGTTGTGTTACGGATCCGTGTGAGACCGTGAAATTCGGAGGGTAGTTTCCGTTCCCTTGGTAACCGGAGGAGACATCGGCGCTCGTATCTAAACAGAGGTCAGGACCGCGTTATGTCAATATTACACCCCTATAATTGGGGGAGGATTGCGGCCCCAAAGCGCCATCTGTGCGACAGTGCATGAGACACTGTTTCGCTGAGTACCGACTCCCGTTGTAGCGGATCGTCACTTGAGCTGTCGATAAATCTCCGACGGGAGGATTCACATTTTTCTACATTGCCGACAGTCGGTAATGGATATCAACTGACGATAAAGGCAAAGCCTATTTAATGAGAGACCACACGAAAAGGAAACGATGTGCATCGTTTGCGATAATGTAGAGAAATTTACTTTTTTTAATTTTAGAACGAAACCAAAGCACCAGAAGAGCTGGTCTGCAATTTACACAATAGAGGAACTAATACTGCTAATTAACCTACCGGTCGAATTTCAAACAGTACGAAAACTTCAAATCCATCATAATAAAATTGGTGATATGCTGTAAAAGTATAATTTCATCAATAACACAAAAACAAATGTATAATGAACTGTATTTTTGCTACAAATCGAAAAACACATTTTTTTTATAAATGTGCATTCATTTGAATATATTAATAATTTTCAATCCCACATTCGATTGAATGCCGAAAGTTTTTTTGTAATGGTGCAACAGTCACATTAACAACAATGTGTGCAACAATCGTATGAAATAATCAACGATTGTACATGTGCACTGTGTTTACGTTTTCCACGACGTAGAGAAGTGGGGCACGTCTGACAAAGCAAAAATACCGAGCCAATGTAACGATTGTCTCAGTTTTGGTCGCGTTGGTGGTCAATGCGATTGAACGCCGCGAAAGTATTCTCTCGTTTTTTTAAATTGTTTTTTAAACGTTTTATTGATCCCATTAAGAAAAATAAAATAATACGCGCGAATTTGTTATTTTTTTTTTTTTTTTTTTACTACAACAGCTCCAAATGTTTGTATATTTTTCGGAAAAATGGGCGTCTTGGAATTGGGAATCTTTTCATAAAAAGATGCACCTCTTTACGTTCGTTTTTGTAACATGTTTCGTTTGGTGGCTTCTGCGTTATTGGAGAGCGAAAAAACGCTATTGGAAATTCTTCGAGAGAATTCCTGGACCCCCCGGGTTACCATTCATAGGCAACACTATTGAGCTAAATGTGGATCACGATGGTGAGTCAATTTATCTCTATAAATAACGCTAATCCACTAATGCGATAAATAAACAATATGCAACATATATTGAAGAAATCTTCAAAAATATAAGTTAAACGTATTCCACTTATTGTGGAACGAAAAAAAATCTGTTTCCGCCCGGGATCGAACCGGGGACCTTCCGCGTGTTAGGCGGATGTGATAACCACTACACCACGGAAACAGCTGTGAAATAGCATAAATCCATTTCCAGTTTTCCCCGTTTAATTATGATGTCAATACGCGAAATATTATGTTTTTTTCGGCAATTTTCCGATACGTTTAAACAATAAAAAAAAAAATTATAAACAATTTTTATAGTAAAGTAGATACAAATTTTAACGTTTTCGTTGCAGTTTGCATTATTCATTTTTGTTTCTCCTTTGAATCCTTTGATTTTGTAATCTTAAATGTATTACAATAACAGTAACTATTGATTTAAATGGCCTTAATATCTGCGATTCATTTCCGTAAGTTATTGTTTTTCGGATTCCAATGCAAAGGTCCAAACAAACTGAATTAACGCGAGTAATTTCCTTCTAACATTTATCAAATTAGAATTAACATACATCAGTTTATCTGGTTATATTGTATTGCCTTTTAGAACTTTTTCAACGTCTGATCGGCATGAGAATTCTGTGGGGTAATCAGGAAGGTATAAACAAAGCGTGGCTCGGTTCGCATCCTTACGTTTTCGTCAGTAAAGCGTCAACCGTTGAATCGATACTCGCAAGTAATCGTCACATCGACAAGAGTTCGGATTATCGTTTTCTGCAACCGTGGCTCGGCACCGGACTACTAACCGGTTCCGGTAATAACGGAAAAACTTAATTTCCCTATCGATACGAATCCAATCATCGATCCGCACGAAATCGATAAATAATTTGTCATTCATTAACTTATTTTTACGATAAATAGGAACCAAATGGTACAAGAGACGGAAAATTCTTACACCAACGTTTCATTTTAATATCCTCGAGGATTTTATCGAAGTGTTCGTCGAACAAACCGACGTATTGGTGGATAAATTATCATTGGAAATCGAACGTGACTCGTTCAACATATTTCCATACGTGACACTGTGCACTCTCGATATAATTTGCGGTAAGAATCTCATACGGGGAATGGAACAATCGGTTCGAAAAATAAAACGTGCTAACAATAAGATTGTCCACAATCGCAGAGACGGCGATGGGAAGACAGGTATTCGCCCAAAACGATAGCGACAGCAAATACGTACGTGCCGTTTACGAGTGAGTAGTTTATGCGCGAAGGGATTATTTTCGTGGAGATAAGCCTCCGCGAGAATCGACTATTGTTAATTATCGTGAAATTCTATTATCAAATTTTTTTCTCGTGATTACGCGCTCTTGTAATTCTCGGATTACGTGGTTCGCTGTTTTTTTACATGTTTTGTTATCTGAAGTAAAAAAAAAAAAAAAGACACGTGGACATCATAAAATTGATAAACATACGAAAGAGAACACGAAAGATCTATACAGATAATCATAAATTGGGATAAATTATGCATATAACGTTACAATTGTTACAGTATCGGAAGTATCATTCAAACGCGACAAACGTCGCTTTGGTATCATCCGGACGTTCTGTTTCGTCTCTCATCTCTCTACAAAAAGCATCAAGAATGCATTCGTGTATTGCATAATTTTTCGCACAAGGTGAACTTATTGCGTGTTTTCGATCATTTCATACAAATTGATCATAAAAATACAATAAAATATCTACGAGTGCTTCCATTGCATGGATAATGAAAAAAATTATATATTTGTCTCGCGTGTTAAGGTAATTTCTGAGAGACGGAAGGAAATGGAGAGGGAACGCCTAAACATAACGGACGACGAGAGTAAGTATTTTGTGACGATACTATAACAGAAAAAAAAAAAAAAAAAAAAAAAAAAAACAATAACATTTTTTTGGCATCAGAACTTACGGGTGAACTGAAAGGAAAAAAAAAGCGATTGGCTTTCTTGGATCTTCTTATCGAAGCGTCTAACAACGGATCCTTCTTGACGAATGAAGATATACGAGAGGAAGTCGATACTTTCATGTTCGAGGTATTTGATTAACGTCGATCGGCAGTAAATAATGTTTCCATATGTGTTATTTCGACGATGCGATAGAATAATTACTGTTTTTTTTAGGGACACGATACAACTTCGTCCGCTGTATGCTGGACGCTATATCTACTCGGATGTCATCCGGAGTATCAGGTAACAAAAATAATTAGTTGGACGTATGTTTCGCTCTTTCAAGAAGTGCGTGTGTCACGCGCGTTTATCCGCTAAAAAGACGATTTTGCAACGAATTTTACCGTTAATATCGATAGTCATTACAAAAATGCAAAAAAAAATAAAATTATATATTTTTGGAAATTACCATCTGAAAAACAATGATTAACGGTGATTTTTTTTATTCACAGGAAATGGTAACTGATGAACTCGAGCAAATATTCGACGAGGGTGATCGCGATCGTCGTTGCACTTTAAGAGATTTAAAAAGTATGAAGTATCTTGAGAAATGTATAAAAGAAGCTCTCCGTTTATATCCGAGTGTTCCGCTTCTCGCGCGGAGAATTGCCGAAGAAGCGAGAATAGGTATTGTTATAAAAATTGCGCTCTACTTCGATCTATTAAAAAAAAAACTACGGTGGTGATATCGAAAAAACTCGCGTGATATCGTTTTACCGATATCGCGTTAATTTCGATGTTTTTTTTTTTTTTTTTTTCTAGGAAAATACGTGATTCCCGAAGGTACTACAGCGCTGATAATCGTTCCAATGTTACACAGAGATCCCGAGGTTTTTCCGAATCCCGACAAATTTGATCCCAATCGCTTTTCGTCGGAAAATTCGATAGGACGTCATCCGTACGCGTATATACCCTTCAGCGCTGGACCAAGAAATTGTATCGGTAATTATCGATGCTGAGCAATAATTTTCCACTACGGAAATATATATATTTTCTCATTTTACGAGTGCCGGTTATTTACGATCGAATTGACGATTAATCGATAATCGATATCACGTTACTTGCAGGACAAAAATTTGCTCTTCTAGAGGAAAAAGTAATAATATCGGGAATTCTACGAAGATACAAAATAGAAGCGGCGGAACGTCGAGAAGACGTTTCAATCACTGCGGAGCTCGTTATCCGGGCGAAAAATGGTCTGAATTTGAAGCTAAGGCCGCGAAAGTGACGATATTATAGGCATTTTGTATATTTATTTTTTATTTATTTTAAGTAATCTGTAAAGTTTTATTGATGTTACGATTATAATTGTAATGCCGTGTACATCGACGATAACGCGATCGGCTTGCATAGCCCACAAAAATTTTATTCGAAAAAAAAGGTTTCCTTCACTCTCGACTGTAACGCGGCGATACTCTACGACTATTGATACGAAAGCTCTCGGAAACGGGCAACGACAGGACGGAATAGGCAGTACCTACGGTCAGGCTAGTCGATCGAGACGAATTTGTTTTTATTTTGACGAGTTCTCGAGGAGTCGCGTCGTGCAGATAGTCGAAAAGCCCCGGCCTTTCGACGAATAAATCGTAGTTTTTGACGAAAAACAACAACAAAAAATCATAATTTATATGATCGCATCGACAATATATATTGCCGTAAATGTACGAAAAAAGAATCGTTGGTTCAATATGAAATAACTCACGTGTTGCTGCGATCGTCAAGGGACAAAGGATCGTCCGAAAGCTCATCCAATCCTTTATCGAGATGTTCAATCCAATCGATGGTTTATACTTTACACGGAAATCCAGACATTCACCCGAGAAAATGTAACCCAAGTAATCGAAGTTTCCTGCATCATCACTATTTGTATTTTGCTATCAATTCAGTGCACGTGAAATCCTCGTAGTATGTAGAACTGCGTCTCGACGAGCGCAGTGAAACAATCAGCTACTACTCGCGCGAAAAAAATTACGACACAGAATTCGCGGAACTAGTTGAAAGATTTTTTAACCGTTTCGTTCGCGTCGCGGATCATCGAGCTTATAGCATTTGAAACATAATTCGCGAAACGGTTTGCGAGATTTTTAATCCTTTTGCACGCGATCGCGATGCGGCCATTAAGCTTACGATCACTCGAACGTTCCACACAGAGGCGGCACGTGTTCGTTACGATTGTTGAACAAATAAAACATCGCGATAACAATAAACAATATTATAACTCTCGAAAGTATCGTTTATCGTTTGTGTCTATAACATAACTCTGATTGTCGGCAACGCGCGTTTTATCATCGGATTTGGTCGATTCGATCGAAACAACACTACAAGATACAGCACGTCTCGCGGCTAACGACAATGGCGCTGGCATCGCCTCGCGCGCCTTTTCTTTACTTCCCAATACAGTCAGTCGGTAATTCAGGACAACAAGTAGCCGACTCACGGTTGGATTATGTCAAGTGGACGACGCGTAACGCCGTAGTACGCGTTTTACATTCGCCGCGACTGCATACATGTATAACGTATGATTCGCATGCGAGAGTGTAGCCGAGAGGTTTCCTCGTGTGCAAACAGTGCCACGCGACTCCACTCAATATTGCCCGCGTGCGGACGAACGCGCTCGATCCTTCGTAAGTATGCCTTGCAGCTCTCTGTACTTCGCATTGTTCAAATAATTGAAATACTAATCCCGCACTCCGCGGAATGACAGTCGCGATAATCGAATCAGACAATGGGGCGTGCAGAGAAGTGGCGAATGCCGCGTTTACTGCGCTTGATCGGCTGTTATCCTACCCACGGTGAGTGAGACCCCGGAATGATGAACTGTACGAAAAGCAACGCTGTGCAAACTCGCGTGCTGCACGCACCGTAACTCCCCAAGGGCTACACGTGACTTTGCATCTAAGCGACGACAGAGAAAAAAATATCACCCCCCCCCTCCCTTTCTTTATTTTTCTATCGCCGAAATTTCAACGGTACTTTTTACACCGCTTATGACCAATTTTTTTCAGTGATTATTTGTCTGATATTGCGTTGGCTTTATCCTCGGAATTTACAGTCCATAAAAACTATAGGAAAAATTTAAAAAATAATATTAAAAAAAAAAAAAATTTACATATGTCAATATTATTGAAATGAACGTCGATAAAAAAGAAAAAACGTAAAACGTACGTAATTATACGTAAAACGTACAACGAACATCGTTAAAAAAGAAAAAACGTAAAACTTACGTAATTATACGTTAGACGTATAATTTAAGAAAAAAAAAAACAAATTCATCGAATGCATTCTAAGAGTCGTAGAAAGTTATAGTTACTATATTATTGAATTGTGATTCACGTTTTATCTGTTCTGCGACGCCAGGTACATCACTATGGGACCAAAACACCGAAGGATAAGAATCCAAATTACTAGAAATCTTCGCCGACCGCAAAAGCGCTGAAATAATCGGCAACGAATTCGGTGAGCAAAAACGTCTCTATAAAGTGATTGCGTATTTATCGTCCCAATATCGCCGATTTTTTTCAAAGATACACCATACAGTAATGAGAACGAAGGTAAGAATAAGACACCTGTGTGCGCAACAACTCTAATTTCCGTTCGCGCGTCTCTGTATTTATTTTTGCCTTTTTTTACAATTCTTCATCGCGTTCGCTTTCGTTTCTCCCAATGCGATAAACGACGTTCCCTTTCCGTTTGACCCGCGTCACTACTTCGCCTTCGTTTCTGATTCTTCATTCATCTCTGCTTTCTACACTCACAGAATCATAGATTTTTATGCAGTGTACTCTGCCTATAGTAGTAGTTGTGCAGTGGGAGGACTCTACGCGGCTCGGTAGCGCGGCTCCTCGTTTCCAAGGGGTATAAAGAGACGAACAATAAACTCGCGGACAGAGGCATTCAGCCAACGTAGATTCTCCGATAAAACATTGAATACACTTCTTTCTCCATCGGTCTCTCCATTCACACAATATCGGTACCATTCAAGCCTCGAGTTCGACTACAAAACGGACCGTAAATGTCATCACGTACGAAGATGTTCTCGTAGCTTTTTCTTTCTCCCGACGAGTCTCTGGGCATTGCTCTGAGAAGGTAAATTTCTTTGAGAGGCAACGAACCTCCGACGTCCCGAAGTTTCAAACGCGCATGGAAGAGCGCGTTAAAGCATTTTTTTCTCTCGCATTTGCCTCTTGTGCACAATGCGTAATTCCGGATTTCGCATCTATAGAGTAGAAAAAAACGCGTAAATAATTGTCAATCGGGAATATCGGTCGATTCGAGCGCTGAATAGGTTTTGCGTATTTTTCGGATAAGAAATTCCTCACTAAAAAATAATCGATGAAAATTAATATAATATAGTAATATATACATAATATAAATGCAAAGCATTATGCTATCTATTTATTGATAATTTTCGGCGAAAATTTATTTCGTAACATCCATTTAATTACGAATCAATTATAATAACAGAGTTGCGTAAAGAAATATCGTCTTCAACTCTTCTATTTTTAATCTTTTTCTTCCTCTCTTTCTCGATATTTTTCGCGAAGCATTGATCAATCGTTGAATTTTCGTCACAGTCTTAATGACACTATGCGAAAGAGCAATGGAATTCGTTAATCGATCCATCATCTCGGATGTTTCATTCATATTTCACTGTGAAATCAGAAGTGCGCCACGATCCGCGATCGCAATACCAAAGATAATTTGTCACTCCTCTCAGGTTAAGTGAGCAGCTGAGTGGTTTGCGCGAGTAGATTTTCGTTCCGCTTGCGTTATATAAACTATGTATACATATGTACAACATATAGAACACGGAGGAGAGCGGTGAGTTAGCGGGAACACGAAACGGGAGGCGTTAAGTGATTCTTCCCCGTGATTCCCACCCTCCGTCGTCGCGACACTTTTATTCAAGAATAGACGATCCCCCGTTTCGTCTCTTGAATAAAATAGTGAAGTAGTATACACACCGAATGTCTCGACGTTGATACATGGCGGAGAAAGAGTGTCTCAACAATCTCGAGAATATTGAAATATTTTCGTTGAAAAATATTTTTTCCCACAATTTAGACGTAAAGGAGAGGTGAGAGAGGAAAAATAAAGGCGGGAGAACGAAGGGGGAGAAGAGTGAGAGATGCGGGCATCGATGACATGACCGAAGGTGCGCCGTTTCGTATCTCAAGTGGTCGAGAGGACTCTATATACCCCCAGAGAACTTGCCGACCTTCTTCTGTATTCACGCGGATATATCGCCGTGTAGAAATAATACACTGGTGAGCCAAACGGTGCGCGCCGTGTTTCGCGCTTCTCGAACACCCCTTCGCGTTCCTGAAGCCTCCACTCGACCGGGAAGCATTATATTATTACCGTAACCCCTCGGGCAATCGTCGCTACCGCCACTACGGGACAACATTTTTCTCTCTCGTCGGAGGGACCGCGCAGAGCTCTCAGGAAACAAATATTTATATCAACGTGAACACCCGCTGAGCCATTGTCGCGAATACGCGTATAGTATACTTATACACGATGTATTTTAATAATTGCAAAAATTTTTGACGCTTCACCGATTTTTTTTTTTTTTTTTTTTTTTCGGCAACTTCGTCGTCTCGCGGAGTTTGTAGGCTGAGATTTTTTCGTTGCCAATTTTTACTTAAAAAAAACTTTAAGTCGTTCACATGTTTCGTGGAGAATTGTATTTCGTTTGAAAGCATTGGAAACTATGTAAAAAAAATTTTGAACCGTAAATGCGAAAAAAAAAAGTTTATCGTTAACTTCATTTCAGATAAAACATTGATATGTTTTTTTTTAATGAAGAAACATTAATTTTCACATTTTTAAATATCATTTATAAATGTATCAATCGCTCTATGAAAAAAACAGTTTTTCATTATTTGCCTTTCTGGTAGAGAAAAACGCGATGCGAAAGAGACATTCGAACATTTTGCTTAAATGCGATTTTTTGATGTTGTCGTTGAAATCTCGAATTTTTATTTAAATTTTTTTTTTTATTTGAAACAAAAAATCCTCTATAAAGAAACGATAGATTATAGTGAAATATAAGCAATTGGTAAATCATTTCATTGCCTTTGCGCAGATAGACATTTGAAAAACGCGTTCATTATTTCGGAAACTGCACTTTTATGAGATATTAATCGAGTGCATCGTGTAAATGGGACGATATACATCGTTTGCCGATCTCGTGTCTCGTCAAAGTGAGACACAGGCATCGGAAACACAACTCGTTGACTAATGATCGGCCATCTGACAGTGCCGCGTAGCGTCGAGGCGATCGGTCGATCGTCCCTCGAGTTCCCATGGGATGTTCCGAAGATCACACGTGTGTGGGCCGTACGGATTACATTGCAGCGTTACATACGTACGGTACACACATATACGTGAAAGGAAGAGAAGAGTCCGCCGAGTGCGACGTACGTGTCGCCTGACAGCAGCAGGCAGTAGGAAAAACGGGAGAGGGATAGTCAGACCGATAGGTATATATGCATTCACGGAGTCGAACAACGCCTACCGAGGGGCATAAAGAGAGAATGAGAAAAAAAAGAACATATAAGTACGTTATGCATGCGGGGGCGTCCCGAGGCGTTCGGATTGCCAGAGGGGTTTGTCTTTACGCCGTAACCCTTCATCCACACCCTTTACTCGCAATATCGCGAGGTACAGATAGACTCCGTCGACGCTGTGACCTCTGAATTTACTTACAACCCTCGAATTATTATTGGCGTATTCTTTGATTACCCATTCGTTTCGCATGACAACGGGAAATCGTCGAATATGCAGTCGTTGCGATTTTTCGAAGTTGTCGATGTATGTTGTATTCTTTATTAAGTGACGGCGCGGAAACCGTGTTAAATGTAAACATTTCTTTTTTATTTCAATAACTATGCGAGATAATAAACTTCTTTTTATTGAGCGATACGTGTATTGAGAATCTTTGAAAAAAAAATATTGTCAACAGATATCGCGCAAAAAGCCGCCGGCAGAAGAACTTTTTAAACGTTAAAAACGGATTTTTTTTTTTTTTTTTTTAACAATAAAATCGTTTACAACTTTTTACATTTTTTGGATTTGCACTCGTGTAATAAATAATTCGCTTAGATTGGACTCAGAAATGAGGAAAATGTTAACATTGGTTAGAAAGAAGAAAATATAAGGGTTGCGGTAACAATAAAATTACGTCGTTTCGTCTCGTGATACGAAAGCTTACGGAAGAGACGCGAAAAAAAAACGGTCTGATATAAATCGCTCAGCGATAATGGAATTCTCAGCGTGATATCTTCGGCAACATCGACGTAACGGGGTTGAAACGTCGTGTCGGTCGAGTGAAATGGATCGACGCGAGACAAGAATTACCTGGGCGACTATACGCGACCGTTTGCCCGGAGAGAATCCGCTATCCGCCCGCGACGACGCGTGTGAAATGTCTCATAGAAATAACACGTGTGCCATATCATCTCTATATCGCTTCGAACTTACTATACCGTGTCGCATGAATCACGTCGCCGGGAGAATCATCATCTGAAATTCAATTCCATATTTTGTTTTTTTTTTTTTTTTTTTTTTCAAAAAAAATTCTTTCGTAAATTTAATTCGGTGAAAAATTACCTTCGAAATCTCTCAATGCTTTCTTCTTTCAGAGAAAAAAAAAAAAAAACCCAACGGGTGACCCTTTTTTGTAGTTTCGCATCACAATCAAATATTCGTCGATTCATAGGTATTAATATTTCAAGTATTTCATCGGACAGTGTTTTAATATTATTTTTTTTTCGTCTGCGCTTTTTCTAATTTTTATCCGTTGCGGCGCCTGTGTTTTACAACTCTCTCTCGGGTGATGCCGAAGTTCAGGTACTTACATTTTTGAACCGATGGCGACAAAGAGCTCCGGAATCTCCGCTGGTTGAGAGCCCGAGCCGTGTGCTGTACGGGCCGTTAATACCCGCACAACTTTTATGTCGCCTCTCGTCGTCGAGCTAAAACTTTTTTTTTCTTCTTCTTCTTCTCATATTCACTGGCTGACCGACACGGCTACACGTAATCCCGAACCGCATTGTCTCACAAATACGCAAATCCAGAGAGAGTAAAGACGAAATAACCCCGAAATCCGCCGCGAGAATGGCGTTGAAACGTGCAACACACCGCTGTCCTCGTGTTTGTTAAATATGATACTCTTACGGACTATTTGCACACCGAGCGACAAAGCTTTACGTCGTCGAAGTGTCTCGCCGACGAGAGAGGAAAAAACGTGGGTTTCCCGAAATTGTTGCGTATAATAAATGCCCGATGACGTCGATGCCTGAGTTCCTTCAGCCGAACGCACGACGACAATTGCCCAATTGCACTGTTGTGATTTCGGAATTAATAAACTCAGATAATTTTACTTACGCGTCGCATTTATTTTTAACTAATTTAAAACAGTGAGAAAGAATTCGTCGGATAGATCATTTACGTTTATCGTTACTCGTTACCGTTAAAAATTGTCGCCAGTATCTCGTAATGTTCATTTGATTTTTTTTAACCTGCGATTCAATTCTCGATGTTTTTTACTTCGCCTTTTCCTTATGCTGATATACTAGCAATTTTTCACGACCCATTGTCCGGTGCGCTTTGGCGGTCTCATAAAAAAAAAGGCCCCGGAAACTGTCGAAACTGTAATTTAGAATAATTCTTCGCGGCCGCCCCCCCGACGAGCAACAGTAGCAATGTCGAAGTGCATAATCAACAATGGTTTTCGTGGGCGCGTGCCGTTGAGTACAAAAATAAGTGAGACACAGTAACAGTCGTCGTGAGTATTCGCGGAGTTTTCCAAGAATTTGGGTCTCTTCTGTCCGGGAGGGCGGAAAACGCCTCGAGTTTCGTAGACCTCTAATAAATTAACGGAGTCAAAACAGAGAGTCCCGCCTCGTGCCCCGGTTGCTTCACGATCCTCGGATCCCTCTCTCTCTCCGCATCGCGCATAACTCTGCTAAGAAAGTTCCGATGCTTCTGATTCGCTCAACCGGGGAAAAACCAACCTGTCCGCGTTCTCCCCGTTGGTGTCCCTTTCGTCTCGATGATTATACAACTCGTCGATCGTCCGGTCGATTCTCTGTCGTATTTAAATCGCACCCCGAAACCGACGATAGCCTCGAGCCAAGTGCCGAAGGGCTCGAAACAAAACACCCTCTCCCCTCCCTTCACCTCCGCGCCCCTAATAAAAATCGTCGTCGAACAATGACGATGAAGCCTCATGGCGACAAGTAGATACCGGACGGCATCGTAAAGATCGGTAATAAAAAAAAAAAAAAATGTTCAGCCGCACGATTAACGGAGATTGCGGAAAGAAGCGAGAAGTGTCCCCACGTTTGGTGCAGCAAGAGCGAGATAATAGTTTTGTGGGAAGTGTAAATAAGAGGGGGGGGGGGGGGGGGGGGGGCGAACCTCGAGGACGCGTTGCTGGCCGAGTGCCGATTATCCCGATTATCGTTGCCATCCCCACGTCGCAGAGACAATGCCAACGATCGACGGCGATCCACAGTTTTGTCACAAGGTGTCTGTCGGACGGTCGGATACTCCGCGTTTGGTGTTTCCCCATTTTTTTTATTATTTCTTTTTTTTTTACACACCGTCGTTATCGTCTTTCTTTCGCTATGCAACGACGCACTCGAGTCGAAAGGCAATACAAAAGGGTTGCGACGTCGTAGAATTGATTCCGATCGTCGCGGATTTACGGTTAAAAAAAAACCGTAAAGTCACTACATTGACGCGAATGAAATTTACAATACAGCTATTAAAAATTGCTGTAGTATACGTTGCACAGTGATTCTTGTAATTTGAGAATACAATTTAACATATGGGTGCTGAAGTTACTATGGACGGTATTGATTATTAAAAAAATTCATTTTAAATATAATAACATCAATATCTATGTATTCATATTATATTATGCATTAATTTTTTTTAATAAAAAAAATGGGTGTATCAATGTAAACGTCTATTAAAATTCATTAATACACACATTTTTTCGAATTAATGAATTTTAATATGCGTCATATGCATAAAGTTTCATATAAATTTTAAATATTAATTTTCACAAGATATTTTTTCCCGTATTGATTTACACATCGTTAATAAACAAAAAGTGATTTTTAATCTGACAACGATACGAGGATTTCACTTAAAAATAATAGCAGTAAAACGGGAATTTCGAGTACTTTATTACCAAACACGATACTCGTACCTTTGAGCGGTAAACAAACGTATACTCGAGACGAATAAGATTCCCGATGAATAAGAAAAAGAAAAAAAAAATTAGAAAGCATCAGGCTGATTCCAAGAGTGGAGTCGGTGCCTCAGCCTCGGCTACCTGCTCGCGATGATCGCGATCATGAAAAAAAAAAAAATCTTTCTCCTATGTGCTTCCGGAAGCTCTTTGTTACCGAGCAAAGAATCAGCATAAGCAGCAACGAGAGAGAAACAGTGAGAGAGAGAGAGAAAGTATTGAATGACGCGCGCGCTTCAAACTAAAGAAGCACTTCGTCAAAAGGCGAATCCGGCCGAAGATGCGAATGAATGGAGCGTTCGGGATATAGCGAGCAAAAGAACGAGATGAGTCTCCATATACAACACACTCTTTTTTTCTTTCCTTCTTTCTCGTTGCGTATTCTTTCCCTCGTGTTGTGTCGCGGTCATTCGCGGGGTTTGCGGGGGTGTCGCGGGGTTGTTGCGTGCGGGAGCGGGGGGAGGGATTGGAAATTCGAGAAGCGAAGGAGGCAAATGGGAGCACATCGGCATCAACTGCGGGTCTTTGGGTACCGAAGGGAGGCAAGAGCCGCCACGCCGGGTTCCCTTCTTCGTTTTTAGCGGCTACGGTAGTGAGGAGAGCCTTGCGAGAGAGAGCGAGTGGGTGAGGCCCATGGATAACGCACAAAGGAACGACTGACAGCAGCAAGCCTCGTCAGCCCCTGACGGTGAGCTCGAGTTACGTCACTGGCTCTGCCTCTGGGATGGCTAACGCTGTTGTGCTTTTCAGGGCGCGTTGCGAGAGAAAGAGAGACGAAGAAACCCGTCCATTCACATGTACCAAAAGTATACCAGGGAATTCTCATTCGATATAGTCGGTGCGGGTGAGAAAGAACCTCGGGGCCCAAACAGAAGAATCTTCTTCTCCGCGCCGCCCTACGATACCTTTCCCTGTGAGCCAATGATTGCGGGGAGACATCTTCTTCGCAGAAGACAAACGCGCTACCGAGAAGCGGTTGTCGCTTCACCGACGCCATTTTGGACGGCGGTTCAAGGAAACTTGGATCTCCGAACCATATTTATCGGCGGTATCGTAAATTCGTGAGTCGTTTCAATAAACGACTCGCGAAACGCATTGATCTTCCAGATTTTTTTTATCCAGAAGACCAATCTGTTTTCCTCTGTACAGAATGTTATAAACGAATCTGTTTCCTGATTTTATTAATTATTCTTTCATAAATATGATCGAAATTTCGTAATTTGACGATGTAAGACGAAACTTGAGAGTTGTCGGATCTCCAAAGGAGCAAAGAGAGTCACCCTATCGCGATATTAGGTATAGAACTATCGAAAAGAATCCTCGAACTGTCTCGACCTTCTGTAAGAAAGTCTTGGAAGAGGTTCCCACCGGTTGCTTCGAAGGTTCTTTCTTCGTGACGCCGATGAAGCATTTCCAGCGTCTCTCGTAGAGGGTACACAGGGTGAGGATAGGTGAATACACGTAACCGGAGGCCGGATGTTAACGCCCAGGATGGATGGATGTCTTGCGACGTAAGGTACTCTCTTCATCCTTGAAGAGGTTTTCGTCTCTTGGCGTCTTCATTCAACCCCTCGGTGTCTCAGCGGGTTCTGATTTCTGATCTGCTGCTGCTGCTTATGCCGGTGCTGCAAGCCGGTGCAGCTACTTGTCACTCGTACGCACCTCCACGCCTACTTCTTCTTCGACCCGCGAAAGTTCGTTACGTTCCAAACGGCGGGTATGCGTGTGTGGTTCGTAGTTCTTTTCATATTTCTCATTCGTCTCCTTTGCCTTCTTCGTCTTCTCGGTGTCCTTCGAACGACCGAAAGAACGCGGCGACGTTGTGATTTTCATAACACTGAACTTCCGGCCGACTAACGGACGTTAACCGGTCCTCCCGTTAAGGATTTTTTTTTTTTTCTATTTAACGTTCTAACGTCTCGACTTGCAGGAGCAAACCAAACCGAATAGCGTTTGCATCCCGACAAATATTAATAATACATAAGCAACCGGCGTAACTGTATTAGTCTCGTAGTTCCAAGTAAATTCGACAATTTTTCTTGCGAAAGAGAAGAGATAGCGAAAAATCAATTGGGAGGCTTAAGGGATTTTTTTTACACTATCCGAACCCTGTTATCAGCAAACAATCGAATGCGATTAGTGATACTATTTTTCTTCGTCTATAAAAAAAATTAAATTAAAATTAATTAAAAAAAAACACGTTTGATTGTTTGAAGTCTCCGATTCCTCTGTAAGCCGATTGATCGTTACGATAAAGATTTTAGCGTTACAATGAGGAATTTTCATAGGGCAGCTTTTGCAGCTAAAAACATATCGATAGTCAGACACACGAGCGACGAGATGAAGTTTATCGATAATCTACAGAAATTCTCATCCATCGGGAGATGAATGAAAATGAGAAATAGATGTATCCTAATTGAGAAAAAGAGATGATCACTCGGCGAACTTCCCATGTCAAATTATTTAGAACGTGAGATAAGTGGGTTCTCATGAGTCTAATATAGTGTATTAAAAACTCTCCGCATATGGTACGAAAAAATCGTGAATCGCTCCGATCGTACAACCACTCTATGTCGGTTTGCACCCCTCGATAGCCGCTGCGCTAAGCATTGCAGGTATGGCGTTGGATACTATCGTGTATAAAATAGAGAAACGAACGATGCTGATGCGGCAGATCGTTCCGATGCGCCTGGTTACGCGATATTTGTCCGACCATATGCCTCCGGATTCCCACAGCTCCCCGGCTACGTGCGGCACGATACGCGTTAGTCATACTTACGGGGGGGCAACAGGTACTTCGGAGTGCTATATCCACTGTACCCTCAACGTGTACACCTCCATTGATAATAAATATTGTTTCACTCATCGCCGAGTGTACCTAACTGCGAATTAACGACTGGGGTTAAGAACCAAATATATCGTTGACACCTGTTTACGTACGATTACACATCCGGCCACTTCACCCAACTTCCTGACTCGACGATAACGCTACATAGACATTAAGGGCAGAATTTAGCGTCATCGATCGAGGAAACAAGATTTGTATTCAGGAATGAAATGTTCTGTTTTTATGTTATGAGTCAAAAAATATAAATAAAAAAATGGTACGATTTTGTTGATATTAATAAATTTATTAATATTGATAATTAATGATAATATTAATAAATTTGGGCACATCAGCGATTTATATATTTTTTTAACGAAAATTCCAATTATGTATTTGCAAAACCGGAAAAAAATGCAAACAAATAATAATGGATTCGATATTTCCAAAGGGTTATCGATAACAACGATTTTTAAATGATGTGTTGGCAACACTCGGGAACGTCGTTTATGTGGAAAAAACTGCGTGTTCGTTCTCTGGTTAATAAACCATAAATCTTCGGGTTGAAAGGATGAATAGAATAGACGAAAAATATAGAATGAGACATCAGCGTGAGTTTGACGCGAGTTACAATCGGGTTTAATTTTATCAGATCGAAGCGAAGACTAGAGATCAACCTTATAATAGGGTCTGAGAATCGGAACTTTTGGTAATATCGGAGAGAACGGCAGGTGAGAGAGGTTCCTACAGAGGTTGAACGGGAGAGCATAGAGAGACTATGAGAGAATATACGGGAGAGGGATTGTGAACCGGAGTCATTCCGTACAGTTGCAACTGTACGAAGAGCGAAAAGCTTATCCTCCATTACGCGGGACTTGTCCTAAGGTCCACGGCGGGGTGTATAGCGTATAGCGTCGAAAGGTCGTTCCGAGGCGCGCGGAACCTTATTTTCAATTCCGAGCTTTGCGGGTCAGGCCGCTGTTCATAGTCCTCGCCAAGCGAAGCGTATGATAGCCACGGGATTAGAACGACTTGTCGGTGAAGAGATTCCTTCCCGTCTCTCCCCACCCGATCTTTGCTCCGATGATCCAAACGAAGGCGCTTCCCAACAAAAATATGTCAACCTAATTTTGCAAGATCTTCACTGCCGATTGGTATAGCGAGAAAAAGAGACGAAGAAAGAGAGGCAAAAGGGGAAACCGAGAGAGCAGAACTATAGAAAAAGAGACGAAGAGAGAGCGAAAAAAAAAAAAAAAACTGGCGGCAACCCTGCAATACCTCCCTTTGAACTCAACGACAACTTGTCCTTTCGCGCATGAATAAGGGACGCGAAATGCCGCGAGAAGAAGGATTTCTCCCTTCCGAACTTTCTTTCGTCTCTTCTGTCGAACCGTCGAACGAAAAACCAGGTCAACGTTCAATAATGTATCCAAACCAAATATGCATATTCGGCTCCCGAAAAAAAAAAAAAAAAAAAAAAAAACTGCAAAACCGCACTCGTCGCTCTCGGTTAACATCGAATTTTTCGGGATTACCATTTCTCACACCTTTTAACAATAGTTTGCAAACGAAGTAATTGTTATTTTGAGATATTAGCAATTCTAATGTGTTGCGCGTAGGAAAATTGGTGCGACCGTTAGTAGAAGAGATAAAGAATGAATAAGAAATAGAGAATCGCATGAGTCTCGGGGGGTCCAAGGATCGACACGACTGGAATACTCTTTATCTTTTTTTTTCTTTCTCCATTTCGGTTTCTCCCTTTTCTTTCGCAAGCCAGCAAAACAGGACGAGGAAGAATTATCAGGGGAGGGCTTTTGCGTTGAACCTCGTTAAATGCAATACCAGTAAAACAAGGCGCAAACATTGAATGGCCAGCAGCTTGCGGGATTATCGGCTACGAGAAAACCTCACAGAGAGAGAGATCGTCCACAGTCTTTGCCTGCGTAGTCGGCACAGTGGCATAGAAAGAAACAGCAGCGGTTCGCGTATAGATGTTAGGCAAGATAGCGGCCAATACGAAAAAGAACATAGAAGCACAAGGTTTCTTCCTCCAGTTTTGCCGTTGGTTAGTTATAATATACCTGAAGGCGATCCGCATCGTACAGCTCGCCTAGTTTTGGATTTAAATTTTTCTCGACGCTAAGCACGAGCCGTTCTCGTTGGTTTTCACCGCAGAGGCTAAGGGAGGCTTACCTCATTATAGGACTAACGTTGTCGGACGAGAAGAGAAAGCAGCATCTTTCTATTTCTCGGGTTCATTGAAAGCAGAGCAGGAAAGGGGGAGGGAGGGGTGAAAGTGGCGAACGGAAACTGGACCACCCGTTGACCCGTTACTTACTTATACATAACTCCCGACGAAAAACTCGCGCCCTTGTCATCCGAAATCCGAATTAGCTTGCAATATTGGTGGCACGATTAGAGAGAGGTATACATCCCCAATGGTCTTTTGCCTAAACTGGCTTTACTCCCCGCATTTGCCGTTCTGACCCTATTATCGGCAACTCCGTACACTCTACACCCGCTCAGCACGCACAGGCATTATCGTGGTCTCGCGCACGAAGAGCTCATTGTTTGCGACGACAGATCGTTGGAGATACCGCGAGCAATACTTTGAAACAGAAGTTCCTTGGGTTTCGTAAATTAAAAACGCAAATCCTTCGAACGTCGAGCAATATTTTTCCATCGCACTGCTCGGGTTGTTTGCAAATTTTATTATTTTCAAGACTAAGTATAAATAATTTTTAATTTGGTTCAAAATAATTAATGATTTAATAATTGAATTATGATGATTTAAAAAAATCTAAAAAAAATGTTTAAAAAAAATTATGATTTTTTTAAATCATCATTTTGTTTCTTAGTAGTGTCAGTTGAAAATATGAAAAAAAATATCGAATGTTTTTCGTATTTGAGAAATTAATAATTTAAAAAACTCGAGAGAACAATGACTCGGATTAATAATTGATGAAAGCCTTCATGCTTGACGAAGAATCAACAAGCTGCCGGTTTTAAAGAGATTATTAACGGACAGCGAAATAGTACTGCGAGAGAAAAAAAGAATTGCTTTTTCATCGAGTCCAGTTGTTTTCATATAAAAGCGGAGAGTTGGGTGACGAATTTGTCGCGACCTAAAACAACAAAATCGCGCATTGTCGAGAGTTCGAACCTACAGTTGCAGTTCCGCTCGCTTTCGAAGACGCGGTTTAGCAATCCCCTCATTGAATGTCTCGGAGTATTATATTATCGAGAATGTTGCCATCAGCCCGTAGTGGAGTTCACCCCTCAACCTTATTCTCCGTGTGTCGTAGGACAATCGTATTTTGATTTCGGTCCTATTACCAGCCGTTTAGCCGCAGAGTTTGCCTTCTTGACAAAGCGACTCGAAACGCCGAAATCTCTTCTCTTATTCGCTCCCTTACTGTATCGTGTTTTGGCGGCAGAAAGATCGAAAGCCAGCATCGGCAACCATCGGTACCGGCTGCACACGGCTGTGTTGCAGTTGAACGCATCAGACCCCTTCGCACTAATACTACTACTACTACTAACAACATTTCATATATATACCAGTCGCGTAAAGGAAAAAAATGCCTTTTGTGCCCATCAGGCAGAGATTTCCTCGGATAGTTGCGTGGATTATCTTGCCGACATATTGGAGCCAAAGCCAAAACGGCTCACGGTTCGCCGAACATACGCCAAACTCTCGGCTCGACGGGATTCGAGTTTTACTTCTTTTACAATGGAAAAAAAAGTACCGCGTTCCGAAACCTCGACGATGCATTAATGCTACGAGGAAAGTTGAGTCTGACTGTCGAGAACGATACGCATCGCGGAATTTTGTGTACTGAATTCGCGCGGTGAAACTGACGGAAAGGACTTTACGTACTTTTTTTTTTTTCAAACAACATTATTAGTGTTTATAATGAATATTGGTATTGGAACCTGTGATACATGAACCGTGTAATAAATTTCAATCAAATGTGTAAAAATTTTAAACAACTTTTTGCAATATAACGAATCGTTTGATAATTTTTATGTAATATCTTTTTTTAATTTGAAAAATGTGTTGTAAATTTACAGACGAGAATATTTCAATTGTCAATCTTGAAATTACGAGTACATTGGATTTACCACTATTTTTTACAACGTATGATTACGAAAAAAAAAAACGATTTGTTAGTTTTTTAATACAATGTTGAAATTAGTGTTCAATTTGAATAGAATTTGTAAAAAAAAAATGTTGAAGTTTTATCGCGCGTAATTAATTATACGAAAAACAAGTATCGTAACACGTGTGCAAAGTTAAATTTTACTCGATTCGGAAGAATTCCCAGAAAATAAAAACAGTAATCCAGTCAGTTTCACGGTGGGCTCTCCAAGTGCGTATAAGAAAGCGTCGTTGGGAAAAGTAAATTGAAGAGTACCCGGGGGAACCACCGAAACATATCTATTATAGAGAAAGCGACGTGCGGACAGATCTCTCTATTATTCTCGAATACACCAGCATCCAGAGCAAAATGCGAGATTTGCTCGAGACGTCGTGTGGCCCTCCCAGTCGAATAACCGCATTCACTTCTTTTCTCTATCCAAGTTTTTTTTTTTTTCTTTTACGCTCCCTCATTGAATTCAATATGTTGGGAGATTCTTCGACGCGAAACGATTCAATAGACAGATATAAAGTTTCCAGTCTGTTACTGTTTTTTTTTTTTTTTTTTTTTTTTTTTCGATAGTGAGAAAATCTTCGATTTTTTTTTTTAATTATTGCGGTTCATTTATCGTGTGACGCAATTATTTTATTCGAAATATTTATGCGATTAACGATCACCCCGAAATAAAGTACAATTTTGTTATTCGTCCGAACGGATGTATTATCACCCGTATTCCGTCGTATTTGCGAAAGGGGTGACACTCGGGCATAAACCCTCGAGAGGAATTCAAACATCAGATCATTCAAGATGGAGTCGTAGAGTCAGAGACACATAAATAGTGTGCGAGTCAGCATCTGCGCAAATGCGTGTTTGTACCTCAGGAGAACACCGCTCGGCGCATTGTCCTTTCTTTCTCTCGCCTGCATAAGTTCTATTCAATCGAAGATAATAGACAACCGAATACTTGACTATCGAGTAGCGCTCGTCTCAGCGTCGATTCGACGCTTGTTGTTCCGATTTACTTGGAGAGATCTCGTGAACTCTCTCACGGATCAAATTCATACAGAAAGAAAAGGTTTGAAAACCTCTCGCTAACTTTCAATATTTTTGGTTCCTTTTTTTTTTTTTTAATTTTAAAGTGCCTCCCTAACTTGGGGCGAAAAGTCGTTGCATAAAAATTATCCGGATGATGTACACTTTCGCGATTACTGCAAAGATAGACGTAACAATGAATTATAATTTTAAGTGTTTTTAATTTTTTTATGAAATCATCTCAATAACGTGGCATTTCATTTATATGCAAATTTCTTCGAAGTTTTGAAGAAATCTTGGATTCGAAGAGCAAATCTGGCGAATCGAAAATTTAGACAAACTGCTTATTTTATTTTTTTCGCAAAAATTATCGACAGTAATAAAATAAATCATCTATTATTGGAAGGTACAGAGTGTATATAATTTTTTTAAATTCAATATCGGTGAATTAAAACGGGAGCATCTGAGAAATCTGTACCATCAGAACATCGCCATTTCTGCGAAACTTGACTGCGCGCGTCTCGCACGCGACTCAAGACCGTTTGTTACTATTCCGCCGACTGAAATTCGTATTTTTCTATTTTCCAAAATATTGTACAGATTTTTTTTAAAGACAGCATACTTGTCGCATGAGATTTCAATAAGATTTTTTTATCGATAAAAAAAACAAAACGCGTAATTTGTTCTAAAATCGTTGAAATCCTCCCCTCCCCTTAACTTTATGAATTCATTAAAAAAATCCACAGTTAAAAGCAAATAAATGGAATTTTCAGTGTCACTAAAAATGTCACGTGATAAAAATGCTCCAATTTTATAAATTAGTATTCAAATTAAAAAAAAATAATAATAACAAACATATTCTCTATACAAAACGAAGAATATTAACGAGAATCATTGAAAAAAAAAAACTGCTTTCGGTAAACGTTTACCCTGCAATCCACTACGTTTTTTCCTGTATTTTCCAAAGTGCTAGTGCAACTTAACGCGGTGAGAGGCCAACACACGCAAAAAAAAGCGGCCGTCGAATTAATCGGCGGTGGTGACGTTGTCGCACAATAAGAGAGCTCGGAGATAATAGAAGGGTTTTTGCGGAGGGGGATGAAAGTGCCTTCGTTCGTCGTGTACAGTGATGATCCCAACGCCGTTCTGCCAAAAGGGGGGGGGGGGGGGGGCTGTATGGGGGTCGCAGTGGAACCAGAGAAGTTTGAACCAAAGTGCGAGAAGGATATATATATAAAAGGAAGAGCCCGAGGGCCGCGTGGCGATTCAACCCCTCGGCGTTCGGCAGAGGGAGGCTATAATACTGTCTCAGTTAGGTACCGCCCTTTTCGCGAGGGTAGGGAATATCTCGACCAATGAAACACCCCGAGCTTCCCTCAAAACGGCAACCTGGCGAGCCATCAAAAAGTCTCGACTACCCCGATGACTGTCAGTCACAATTCATTGAAGAGTTAGAACGCGTTCACCAGTTGTGGAAAGTTCTTCACGGCGCGAAGTACTCGACATTCGCCGGTGAATAAAGATTTTTATCGCGGGACAAACAAACAAAAAAACGTTCATTCGTTGGTCACACTTTTGCGAAGTAAAAACAACGGACAGTGGAATTGTGACGAAAGTTGTTTTACTCGGTGTTCGAAACTTTCAATCGAGCCAAGCGGCGCCCTTTGGGTAGCTGCGAAACTTTTTAGTTCGACGAGCCGTTGTGGTTTTTTTTTTCTTTTTGTATTTTGTTTTTCCCTGAAATTGTTCGTCTATTACGTGAGTGACGAGTGTACCATTCAGAAGAATTTCTTGGACACGGTGAAAAAATTGTTTCGTTCCGTTTATCGGTGCTAAACACATTTTTGGTGAAAGAGAGATAAGATGCAGAGCCAAGAAACACAGATGGGCCATATATCTCAACCCAAGATGCAAGCTTCGTCAAGTAAGTTTCTTTTTTTCATTAAAAAAACTTTGTTATTTAGTTGAAATTTTATTTAATAACAAAATTAGCTAATAAAATATAGTTTAAGTATCACGATAAATTTTCGTGGTCAACATTTATAACGAATTTGCTCGATATATCGAGCATTGCTCGAGTTATTGAAAAGAAAAAAAAATCATATGAATAAGAAAATGTAATTATCGGTATGCGCGGTTTACGTGTCGAAAAACATGCGTTCGGTGCGATCGGGTGAAAAATTTTCGGGGGAAAAAAACGTATGGAGAGCCGGTGCCACCCCCTGCGGTGATCGTCTGCGAAGAAAGACCAAAACCCCCGGTAGCCGTTCGTCGTCTGCTTATTGCACTATTGTAACGAAGCGGAAAAAAAGTAGTTAAGTTCTTTTTACCTTCAGTAGAAGTGCGAACATTTTTTATTGGGTATGAAAATAACGGTGGCGTGGTATTTTATTGCTACAACAATACGCGACCGACGTGCCGTCAATAAAACAGTGCATGGCAAGCGCGCACTTGCAGTCCTCGTTAGCTTCGAAAACCGCAGTCATAAAAATTCGCACCGGTATCCGCTTCTATCACCATCTTTTGTACCACCCTCTCCCCCCCCCCTCTCTAAATTTTGGCCGTAATAAACGAACGATAGCTTTTCTTCATTTCGATCGATGGGCGCGTTTGCCGGCGCCGAATATTGCAACCTTCGCTCTCAACCCTTTCATTTCCCGAACGTAAGCGAAAAAGTGCCGATAGAGTCATTTTCACGCTGCAGGTGACTATTGTGCAAAAGTTCGAAAAATCTCACGCCTGTTTTTCATCACACGCAACGATTTGTTTAGATTCAAATCTCATTTCGTTCTTTTGCAAATAATTTGCATATAAACGTTATTATCCGTACCAAACGGAAATTAACAAAATATCATTCGCGACGGTCGACATTATTTGTACGTTGCACACAGATGTATTTAAACAAATCCAATAATAGTTTTTGCCAATTTAAAAATTGCATAATTTCATATAAACAAAAATGAAATTTAATGATGCCATCGTCGTTCTCAATTTTTTTCGTAATGTTTTTACGAACAATTTCGCATTGACGAGATTTTACATCTTATTACGATTACACATAAGATTTTCATTATGTATCTGAGTAGTTTTTCTTTTCTTGTTAATCCAATAGTTAATTTATAACATTTAAAAAATAACATTCAATATTGTCATTTGAAAATAATAGCATCGCGTTCGTCGGTTAATAATTTAATTCTCGTAAAAAGTAAAAATAAAACATTGACCGCTCTTAGGATCGAGATATCATTATTGGTATGGAGTATTTCACGAAAAATGCACGGATAATGATCGTGTGACAAATACATGCCTAATCGTGCACACTATTCGTGAATCTATATCTATTACGATAATTCCGCTATCGGTATTCCCACATGTAGAGGTTTCCGCCTGCGCGCCTCTGCAATATCTACATACGAGTTATTTCGATCTCGTGTGAAATAACTAGCATGTGGCATGTCATCGAAAACATACCGTTGTTTATATATATATATATATACATCACCGGTTTAATGAACATATATGCGATCAAACGAATCGGCTCGGGCAATGCGCGTCATTCCATGAGAAAGTGCCACCAGATGGTGAAGATAATGGATGATGCGTGAGCACAGGGAGAATAAAATCGTCGGGGTAGCAGGTTGAACGGGGGTGGCGTTACAGCTTGTTCGACCGTCATTTGCTGGCAAATCAGTGTCAAGAGTTCCCTTTTTTTTTAATTGTATAACGAGGGATAATTTGTAAGTTATAGCGTTTTGAAAAAAATCGTATTTTTGTTTGTTCGTTTCAGCGAATTTTTACAAAGCGTTGTTAAAAAAGAATACATTTTCTTTTACGAACGAAGAATTACAAAAAAAAATATTTTCGGATAATTTATTTGTTCTTTTTTTGAATATAATTGTTACGCATATTGTTCGCAACTTTATAACAATATATCCATTCTCAATGATTTTTCGATCGAACACACACGTTCGTAATCCATCCCCGAGGATATTGTTCATTAATTTTCGTTAAACCCCTCGGAATCGAATGTTTGGAATAACAAAATTAAATAAGATAGAAAGAAGGGTGAAGGACGATGAAGCTGCCCCGTGGTCTCCCGGAGGCTCTCTGCGCAGCGCACGAGGCTTCGAATACTTTCTCCCCCGCAGGCGCGTCATGACGAACCGGGCAGATGATCTATTCCACCCCATTATCGACATGCATTTACGAGCACGTAAAATCGCCGCCTTACCGTTCGAACAGATGACGCGGAATTCCCATGCTATACTAAAAACACCGGGACGTTTTATCGCACAGGATTTACTGAATGAGTAGCAATTTCCTGAATTAGTAGCAATTAAATAATATCGAGGAACATCACTCGGAACTCGTTGGGTAATCAGGAAACAACAAATTATCAATTGAAAACTGTTGATAACCTTTTTTTACTCACATACAATTTAAAAAAAAATCAATAATTCTAATCGAAATTTTTAAATGAATTAATAAAAATGAAAAAAAAAAAAAAAACAGGCAGAGTAATAATTTTTTTTTAATTTAGATAAACTTTTAAAAGAATACAAAATGAATTTGCACGCGTGTGCAAATTTAATTTCGTTTCAATATAAAACATATTCTATAAGAATTAGAAAAATTGTACGTAAAAAAAACGTTAAAAAAACAATATACCGTCTGTTCTATCATCGTCGTCATTGCGGCATAAAATTATCGCATTGCAATAATTTCTCCTAAATTTTTTTCGTCGCTTGGACAAACGTTTGGCGCAAGTTCAACGCAACAAAGTTCGACCGATCGCGTGATTCACATCCGGTGGCTCCCGCGGCTCCGACCCCCTTCTCGGAGGCACTTCGCTCTGGGTGGTCGCGGGGGCGATTTTGCACAACGGTTAGATGAGGGTGCGCGCTTTATACCGTCCCTCCGTCTCCCCGTGCATCGAGTTCGGACTTTCCTCTTCTGCAGTCCCTAAAAAAAAAAAGAAAAAAGAGAGAAACTCGCGGTTTCTCTAATGTCAGTACTTCTCGCACGAGGCATATGACAATCATCGAAAAAAGTTTCATTCGTACGCCTACCCGCGAGTCTCCTCTACCCTAACGGCGAATATTAGCCGAGCCACACGAGTGCGCAATCGAGCGAAAGAGCGGTCAGCGGCAGAAGGGTAGTCAGAGCGGCTAAAAATCGCATGAATTTTTTAAGACGCACAGTCGCCAATGCAGAAGCCAAAGCGTGCACACCGTCGAATGTCACGACAAAAAAAAAAAAAACAAAAAAAATGAGGGAAAGACGGGAAAAGAAATGTAACCGCAAGGGCGACGGAAAGCGTCGAAGGGCGAAAAAGCGTGCTGAGGTCGAGAGCTAAAATGCAGACGTTGACAGTAACCGTTAGCTGATAAAACATTCAACCGAGATAAGTTGTAAGGCACGCCCGGGTATCCCCGACCCTTCTTGTCCGAACGCGTGCACTCGGCCCTACCATTGTATTTTTCCTTTTCTCGCGTGATTGTCCGTATGCGTGGTCAACGCGACTCGAGCGCGCGCTTCGTACCACGTAAATTTTCCTCTCTCGTCGTCGCCGTTGTGACGATGCAGGGAGAACGAAAGAAAAAAAAATAACCGATGCGAATTTCTCTCGATGCAACCTGTTATTCGTCCGACGGCGGGGTGGTTTTTTCGTTGGAACTATATGAAGTTATATCGCGAATGTCGCGCATGAAAACGCCCTCGAAGGATTCCACGATGTGTGCACTGCGGTGCATCTGGAATGTGCATTACGCACTATGCAGCGTGTGCAGCGTGTACTCGTAAATTCATGAGGTTGCGAAATGTTTTAATGAGTCGGAAATGTTTTCACATGCAATAGACTCCCAACTTTCGCGTTAACTCTGTCGTCGGATAAATCCACGTCAATGCATGTCAACTCGCGGTAATATTTGTCGTCTAGGAAAGCGAAGCAAACGCGTAAGTGCGTTTGGACTCAACAGGTTGAGGGAACGAGAATCTGCACACATTGCTTCGGCGATGAAAGCACGACGAAAGCTCTGTCCACCCTTCCGTACCATTATCTAGTTGATGGAAACTCTTTTAAAGTAGTTTGAGTTACCGATCGGTGAACTACAATTATTTTTTCAAAACTGTTTTCTCAAAGTTCTGCAATACTATTATCGAATCGTTTTATTATTCGTCGTCGAAGATATCACAATTAATAAAATCAACGAAAAACAGTCAATTTCATCGACATTTTTTTTTTTTATCAATATTCAGTGAAATATCGCAGGTGAACTTACGTAAAAAAAAAAATTCTAATTTCAAAAACGACTTTTACTTTGCGATTTTCTTCGTTTCCGTCAAAGTTGCAATTTCGTCGGCAATTTTCCATTTCTCGAAAACAACATTTCCTCTCAGCGCGCCAATGATTCGTTCGCCGCGAATAATTTACACGAAACTACGATCCCTCCATTGAATATTCATTGTTGTGGTACGAGTTCGACAGTTTCGACTGATTTGAGTCCTCGTGACGTATCGGTAAAGTCTCCTGCACCAGGCATAGAAGTTTCGTAGATGCATACCGTATTTCGCCGTGTCGAATAATAAACGTTTTCTGGTGGTTATTGTCGTCGGGATTCATTGAGAAGAGGACGTTAAAGAGGTGTACGCCTGAGGGGTAAAAACGAATATTTTGGCACCCCGAGGCCCGTTTACGAGAGAAAACACGTTGAGGACGGGCGTGAATGACGGAAAGTTGAATGGAATCGATTTGTCGCCAAGTTAGTATCCATACACCCCTATACCTGTCGACAGTGATGTAGTTGGTGATGCGCGCGAGGGTACAAAACAATCTTCGTCGGGTTTACCTTATAGCGTCGTGGGACAAAACGGACTTTGAGGCCTAATCGGTAGCGTTATAATGGCACTTGGACGAGAGTTCTTCCCGTTGTCGTCGAAACTCCGCCTACGCACTATTGAAAACTCTCGTTGATCGCGCGCCACGTTTCAGTATCCCTATATACATATAAAGATGGTCGTTGATGGTAGTGGTGGTGGTGACCTACGTGAATGAAGAGTCTGAATGGACCGGATGTGGCTGCTGGGGCCATTCATCGTTTAAGTGAGCAGCCATAAAACACGACACTCCATCGTATCGCGATCTACCAATCAATTTCTCGTTTTCTTCTTTTCTCTTCGCCGAGCTACAACGACAGAGACTATGACCTTTTATTTCTATTTAAAGGACTATTTCGTACCTCGTGAAGAGCGCGCGCGTCGACAATTTGTATACTGTACCGTATGAATGCTCTTTCGTGAGTACCATGCGATAGAAAAATAATAATCATAATAATAGTAAAAAGAGATCGATAGGGCCGATAAGAGAAGTTCGAGGGAGAAGCGAAACTTAAAAAAAAAAAGATTAAATAAAAGATATTCGAAGGTGAAGCGAAGACTTTAAAGAAAAATTGAATAAAAGAACGAGAGGCTTGTATTTGCAATGCGAACGAACGAACTTTATCCTGACGTCGAAACGCCAAGAAACGAGGGGGTGAACGACGAAGCGCAAGGTGTACATTCGCCCAGGTGCCAGCGTGTGCTAAGCATTATTTAATTTGTTTTCCTTTTCTTTTGTCTCTTTACAGGTCGAATACTGTACGACATTCCGTGTAAGGTGTGCCGAGATCATTCGTCGGGAAAGCACTACGGTATATTTGCCTGCGACGGATGCGCCGGTTTTTTCAAGAGATCGATTCGCAGAAATAGACAGTACGTCTGCAAGGCAAAGTCCGAGGGCGGTTGCATGGTTGACAAAACTCATCGTAATCAGTGCAGAGCGTGTCGTCTCGCGAAATGCATTCAAGCCGGAATGAACAAAGATGGTAAGTTTCGAATGATCGATATTCACACAAAACTCGAAATTTTATTATAACTAAATAAATCGATAAAACAATATATATATAAATTAATAACAATAATAATAATAATAATAATAGTAATAAATAATAATAATAATAAATAATAATAGTAAAAAATAATAATAATAATAAATAATAATAATAATAATAATAAATTAATTAATTAATTAAATTTTTTTTTCGCCCATTCCAGCGGTTCAACACGAAAGAGGACCGAGAAACTCGACGCTGCGTAGGCAGATGGCACTTTACTTCAAAGAACCGGAGATGATGGCGAGTATGGGACCACCGCCGGCGGGAGTTCTCGATCTTGCGCTACCGAAACCACCGAGCGAACCGAGAGTATCCGTTGCCGCGCCGACACCTCATCATCCGATGCCTCATCCCGTCTATTGCAATAGCATGGGAATGTCTAAGGTTAGAATTTTGAACTTACAACTTATAATTATAAAAGAGTCGAAATTTTTTTTTTTTGTTATTACAATTATTAAAATTAGTTTAACTATGTCGAATTTTTTTTTTTTAATACGAAGAATTTATGCTCAACGATTTTGGTATCTTTTGTCTTGCAGATTCCGGCCAACGTATCGGGAATGCCGACAATACCGATAATGCCGATGATAAGCGCCGAGTCGGTGTGCGAACACGCGGCGCAATTGCTCTTCCTGAATGTGCGTTGGGCTCGCGATTTAGCAGCGGGTACCGGACTCACGATGGAAGATCAATTAACCCTTCTGGAGGCATCGTGGCGAGAGTTGTTTCTCCTCGCAGCCGCTCAGATGCTACCGAGTCTCGATCCGTCGGCTCTTCTGCCACCGGGTCCTCAGGGTCTGCCATTGGCCGTTGAGGTCAACCGGTTTCGCGAAACCCTCGCCGGCTTTCACGCTATGAATCTCGACCCGCACGAGTTCGCATGCATAAGGGCCATCGTGCTTTTCAAAGCCGGTCTCGACAGCGAAACCGTACCGAGCAGTCGCAGTAGCAACGGCTCAGCATCGCCACCGGGTACGGGAAGTCGTCTAAGAGATCCGGGAACGGTAGCGCGTCTTCGCGACGGCGCACAGCTCGCGCTCGGCCAGCGACTCAGCGGCGCGTCTTTCGGAGCTCTTAGATTCGGTAAACTTCTCCTTCTACTGCCGACACTTCGATCGGTATCGACTCATGCGATCGAAGAACTCTTCTTCCGTCGTACAATCGGCGTCATTCCTATCGAGAGAATAATATGCGACATGTATAAATCCGATAGACGATCGTTTTTGCGTTAACCGAAAAAAAAAAAAAAAAAGAAAAGAAAACATAATCACCTCCGTCCCCGCGAAAACGGAAATAGTCTGCGCAGTTTAATTTGTAAAATTAGACAAACACAAGTCATGCAAACGAACAGTTATCACGAAATGTTATATATATTTTTTTTTTTTCACTCGGATTAGAAAATATTGAAATTATAATACTTTTTTTAGTTTTTTTTTCGCGGGGATACGAACGATCGTTTTTTGAAGGAAACGCGAGGGGAAAAAAGAGATATTGCAATAGTATACTTACACTTTACGTACCTCTACCGTTTATTGAATTTAGAATAAATTGCATTGATAAAAAGGTTATTATTATTATTATTATAAGACGTTTTTTGAAAAACTGTGATGGGAACATATCACGAGAGCGATGAGAGTCGAAAGCGCCGCGAGTCCGTTGGATTGGCGTTAAAGGTATTCGAATATTTTTTTAATAATATATATATATATAAAAGTGCGCACGAGGTGCGTGCTAACGCAATATAACACAGTTGTCGGGGAAATTGCAGACGCGCCTATAGAATATCGTAGAAATCGAACTCCGCACAAAAAATAAAATAAAAAAATTGTTGAGCATTTTATGGATTATTTCGCATAAATGTGATTCGATTAACTGCGATACATGTAAATATGTAAATTAACGTTAATTATATAAGTTTGCGATGTATAAAATATTATTATAGAAAAAAAAACAACGAAAAAAAAAAAAAACGTACGGATTATTATTATACGCGTAGTATATTATAGTAACGAGTTAAACATTATTGAGTAGCGAAACAATCCTACGATCGTCAGAGATTGTCGCGGATGTATATATATATATATATATATTATAGAGCTTTAAAGTGTATATATAAATAAAGAAAATGTTACACGATTGGAAAGTAAACGTTGTTAAAAATTTTCTACTCTGCGATGAGAAACGAGAGGAAGAAAAAAAAATGAGAGAATTCGACAAAAATTCATTTTCTCGGAGGTTTTACCTGAGGGCTCAGCGTGTCACAATGCCAACAAATTTCACGGGCATTTCACGGTGATTTGAGTGGTAATCGCTGCACAATAGCGAAGACGGCGCGTTGCCGCTGTCGGCACGAGAATTCGGTGCTCGGAAGGCATTTCGACTAACCGAGCGGTAGGTCAGGGGATGTAATCATCGGGTTCATTCGCAGGTAAATAATCGCTTTCGTACGCGATGCCCGCGTGGACCGGACTGGAGTATTCGTGCAACAAACGCGGTAGACAAGCGTTTCCGTATTTTGCGAGAAACACTTTTATACCTTTGCTTACCGTCGCGCAAGCCGCAGAGAGCATCGAGAAAACTCGGTGGAGAAACAGAGAAAAAGACGAAGAGAGAGAGAGAGAGAGGCTTTGAGAAAAGATTCAGTGAGCCGCTTCGCGTCTTCATCTGCCATCTTTTGTCAACATTTGTCACGGCTCCTTCGAAAAAAATCAGTTCTGTTATTTTTAGCGATGATCCTGTCTCAATATACTCCGCGATGTATTGTCAAACTGGATATTCAACGACGAGAAAAAAAAAAGGCCAATGCACCTTTAAAATAATCTCGAAGCATCGATTTCGAACGAAACGAGAAAAAAAAAAAAGAAATTCTTCGCTCAAGTTATGGACGTGCGAGCAAAAGAAAAACCATCGTTACTCGAAGTTTTTCGATTTTTTTTGCTATACTTTTTTTTTCTGAATTATATTAAAAAAATTATAGAATTATAAAAAATAATGATTTTTTTTTTATGATTCAGAAAAAAATATTCGTTACCCATATATATACGAGAGTTCGAAAAAAAGGTACTTAGACATTAGCATTATCCAAGTGTCTCGGAGTCTTCGCAATGTTCACACGAAATTCTTACGGCGTAAGAGTCGATCGAGTGATGCGGGACGCCAGAATGTAGTGTGTACCGACTGTTATATACCAAATGCCTCCTTCTAATGGCTTAAGTGACTCTCGTAATCCGCATGACTGAGTTTTCGAATGTTTCCACTCGTACACTCGTGTTTCTCGGCTTCACGCTGATCCGTGCGTCGACACCCCTCGTTTATGTACCGTTTATACATATATATGTATATACATATATCATAGATGGTTGTTAACGTGTTTAGGTACTCCGATTGATCTCAAATTCATCTTATAATTTTCCACTCCGATAGCCAAAGTTACTGCGTTTGCCAACAAATTCTCATAGAAATGAACTATAAAAAAAATATAAAGAATATATATCTTATATATTTCGAATGTAAAAAAATATATATATATATATAAATTAAAAATTAATTATTATAATTATTTTTTAAATTCTTTATTATTATTATAAATTATCATGAGCCGTAAACAAATTATACAGAGTCATGAATTCGAAAAAAAAGAACAAATTTGCGATTCATTGCAAAGGCGTGCGTACCGTAGTTTTGTCGTCGTATGCAAGGAAAAAGGATCAGGGCGCCGGGGTCGCGCAAGGATTATGCACCTCGACTGTGCCCCTCGATTTTCTCTCTGTGGCTACCGTTTTGTTAGAACCCGTCGATGAATCTTTGCACACCGGGTTGGAGGATTTGCCATTCGTGGCCATTATTCGCTGACAAATTACTCAGGTAAACAGTCCGCCCTTAAAAGGTATATATCGTCGCAGTTATACGCGAGAGAAAAATGGATGCTGTTGGCAAAGCGTGAACTCGAAAAACCGTCAAACTTTCGCCTTCGATCCTTACGATTTCAAAATAAAAAATGTTGACCCTACAAAACGTATTCATTATTTTCCCATTATTCGCGATCTCTACTCAGACGATTAACGCGCAACTCGCGCCAAAGAACGAATATATGATTCTCACGAAAATTACAACGAGCAACGAAAAACAAAAAAAAAATCACAAATTAAAAACTTCTCGATCGACAAGGAAAATAATCGTACGACGGAGAGTCTGCAATTAACTGAATCACGATTTAATGAAACTCTCGAGAGGCTTAGGCGAGGGTCCCGTATGTTACCGATTTGTATTTTCGATCTCGCAGCAGCCGTCTCTTGGTCCGCGCCACTTTGTAATTTTCGATAGTGCGTTCCTCTTCAAGCAACAAATAATACTGTTGCGTTTCCGGACGAGTGAATAATATAGTCATCCATCGAATTCTCGTCGCACCGGTGCGTTCACCCCTCTCGTTTATTTCCTTATAGTTTCGTTTCGATATACTCTGCCGTATCCTCCCCACATTTCGACCGTCGGTCATCAAGCATCGTTCATTGTCGCATGCGATAATTACTCCGACTCTCGATAGCCGCAGAATTCCTTCGCTTAAAATAATAGAGTTGCAAAAAAAGAAAACCGAGGCGGCTGGCCGATCACTCGATGCACACGTACATTCATATATATATATATATATACTAAATATATAATACGCGAGTGAACGAGAGAAAGGAAGAGAATCCTGCGAGTCCTCGACAAGTGGTTCCCACCGGGGGCTGCGGATGTTACATACTTGCACCTTGCCGTTTTCGACCCTCTCAGGGACCAATAAGCAACGGAAGCAGGACGCGACGGAACCGTCCAATATATACACGCGCACTTACCTATACACATTATTTTATGCATGTATCGATGAAAGGGCAGAAAAAAAAATCGGGAGAGTAACAGTAACAAAACGCGAGCTCCATCGATGAGCGACAATGGCGGGGTGGGCTTCGATGTAATTGCACCTCGGTAACAAAGGGTCCTCGACTATGTTACATCGATTCGACGCTCCGATTCCGGCCTCGTCGACGCCGCCACCGTCACATCCCTTAAGTATACTCCGCGCATGGGTGGCATAAGTGTACATATATACATATATATACGCGTCGTATGTAGTCTTCGTCGACGTCGTCGCGTCACCCGGGGGGCCCACAAGTGGTCACTTTAAAATCGGCGTATTGTCGTCTTTGTTTTGAGGTAACAAAACAGAAAAAGTGCTCCATACGCGGCTGGCATTGTAGTCAATTAGCGAGAGACGCAAGAGGGTCAAATTCTGCGCCTCGTTCTCTACACGATATTATAATGTATATTATACACATTGTGAGAACGTGTATAGGTATTATTAATGTAACAAGTATACCGAGGCGATCCGTGAGGACCCCACCGAAGGATCGATGCATGCAAAGGCTGTATGCTCGCGTGCGATCAATTTCAATCGCTGAAGCAATCGAGTGTAATGCGCGAATAAAAAATCTTGGCGACATGAATTTTCTGATAACCTCGATCATTTTTTAATAAATTCACTTCAGTTCCCTGGGAAAACATAATTCCATGTCGATTTTTTTGACATCGGGGTACTCGTAGCGTTTATTATAAGTTTACTTGGTTAGGCCACTTAACAATGACGATTTACTGAGCTGCGACTACGTATTTCATAATTTTCGTACGGCCATTAAACATTTCATTTTTTTTTAACTTTATTTTAATTCAACGCGTTTTTCAGTAAAAAAAAAAAAAAGTTCCATCACAAAATTTTAAATACTTCACCGAACGAGATAAAAAGTGTGCGACTTGCCTGTTATCGCGTATCTTAACTCGGCCGACTAAATGACAAGTAAGCAGCCCTCGCTTTGGCCGCTGCGTTTTTTTTTTATTTCCGGGAACAGAGAAAAAATCCTTGGCGAATATTTGCACGTGCTACGGTGGCTCGTGTCAGGAATTTAATAAAGCAAATTCGGGCGATGCCGTTGCTGAGGTGGGCGAGTTATCCTGCCCCCGTTTCATGATTGTCTCGAGAGCGAAAAGATAGATATATCTAGTGGAACGAAGATAGAAGGGAAAGGGGGTTGAGGCGAATGAAGAGGAAAACGATGAGCGGTATATAAATGCCGGGGCGTCGGGGGGGTGCCCCCTCGACCCCATATTGGTGGGGGGGTTGTGCCTTCGTCACCGCCGCGAGCACACTGTACTCTAAACAGGGCTAACGGGAGCAGAAGCAGAAGCCTCTCTATATTCGAGGTTCCAGAACGCGGTACGCGCGCACTGCTACCGTAAAATGCCCCCCTCCCTCCCTCCTTCCATCATTGTTGCGTCCCGTTGATGCATCCATTATGTCTACGTTGATGGGAACAGATTATGTTGGTCGCTGTCATTGAGGGGCTCATCACTACTGGCGTGACACTGATGCCCGCCTATAGTGGATGTATATAGGGTAGCGGGGGCCCCACGAAGGAAAGGGAGCTACGAAGGCAGAAAGAGGGAAGACTGTATGCACGGAAACCGACGCATGCTGGCATTGTCCGAATAAATTATTAGGGGATAGGTATCGTACGCGTGTGCTGCACCCCCCTCCCCCTTATAGTGCCCTGAAATTTTCTGTTCTCGGTATGTATATGTACACCACTTATTAACGACGGTATGCTCGGGGTTTACGGTAGTTGTGTATTTCTCTCAGGTAACAACAAATCGTCGCGCGTGTTACTTTTCACTCGTCTTTTTTTTTTATTGGTTAATGCGATGCTGTCGCGTCTATTGATAGTTACATCTATTATTTTTAGTAGATTTTTTTTTAATCAACGAAATTTATAATGAATTCGGTAACTCAATGATTGTTAGGCGGTTATGTAAAATACTTTTTTCTGGGGTACGCTAATAGACTGTATAACATTTTTTTAAAATAATAATAATAATCAAACGTAAATAAGTAACATGTCTATTTTTCGATCTTTTTTTTTTAAGTAATACGGTTTTTTTTTGTTCGCCTCGATCATTTAACGAACGGATAAAACTATAACGTTGTAAGTTGTTATTAAAGATTATACGCGTAGTTAAGCTACTGATCAAGTTTTTAAAAGCGTATCGATCGCATAACGGGCTAACAGGTTTCGCGTTAACGAGGAAGTATATAAACGGGAACGTGCGACCACGATCCGTAATACAGATTGGAGCGCGCAGAGAGGATCAATGTGGGAGAACGGAGGGCATACATACTTTTGGCGCATCTTGACTGACGGGGCTTATCCGTAATCGTCATCACCTGACGCTTCTTCGTAGTCTTTGACCGAAACCTCGTAAGCAGGCCATGGAGTACCCTTTCCGCATTTACCTCGGTTCTTACTCCGTAAGGTCTTAGCTAAGACTCCACGAAGCAAACTCGATCGCTGCAAAGAGGTGGCGATCATTCCGGATTATTATGAGCTCCGCCACGGGATTTTGCTCATTCCGGATTATTAGCTTCGTACTTTATGTGAAATAGCAGTCGCAAGTGTGCAAACGGAGTGCGAGAGAGGTGCGTTAGTGACTAAGAACCGACGAGAACGCGATCGTCTCGTCGTTACAGCGAACGATCACGAAAGATCCTCTCGGGGCGGTAATCTGTTTCCCGATAATACTGACTTTAATTGTTCTAATTGGCAGCGGGAACGAGTCCCCAGGATTCAGACCTGCTGCTGCGCTTCCACGTCAACCAAAGACGCGCAGGTGCAACACCTGTCTTGAGATTCTTTTCTATAATACTTCGTCGGTTCTCGTCTTCTATCGAACCAAATTGTCGCAAATCCACGACGACACTTTTACAAAGTTAGGTCTGCTGTAATCTTCAACCCGCGTTTACCTGCCGAACTCTGGAGTCTCGGAAGTTTTTTTTATATTAAATGCAATGCAAAATATTAATACTTTTTAGCACAAGCCGAGTCGTCGACTAAAAAAAATATTATGATCGCTCGGTAGAAAAATTGAAAAAATTAATTAAACTATTGCAATTTTTCAACTATTTATTTACTGAAAAAAAAAAAACGATTTTTCATTCTAATTATTTTTACGAAAATAAACTTCTACGTGAATAATTCCACGCGAAGTATAATGCGTCTAACATATTCAACAATTACGAAACTTCTATCCGAATCGTTTCGTTCAAACAACTTTATTGTATTTTTTTTTGTTCTTTCTATCGCATCCGGTATTTTATGCAAACGATGAGTATTCGATGGTGGGATTCGGGTTTAACGATGCGTGTGTAAAACACACGAGGAAGTACATACGAAAAACTCGTACTATATGCACCGCAGCCGCGAGGATTGAATGAAGATACGCGCGTTGCCCTCTCGTCTTACAATGGCTGACTCCGTAAGGCAAAAATCAGAAAGTTAGGGACCGCTTGCTTCGCGCCTGCGAGGGTTGATTCTCGTTCGTGCGTTATTGGGGAGGGTATGTAGTGCCAGCCTCGCCATCGGCGAGTCCTGAGGGATGAGCATGCAGCTGTCTCATCCGGCGAAAGCACTGATTGGCCGTAAACTTATGTCGGCCATGCTGAATTTTTCCGGTCTATCTTCTTTCCACAATAGGGATGAATCCCCGATCTCGTACACGCGAGTCGAAAAATAAAAAAAATAATAAAAAAAAATTACTCTCTTAAATACGAGAGAAATCTTTTTTTTTTTTTTTCAACAACTTTATATATTTTTTTATATTTATACAGCGTTTTTTTTCTTGTATTTTAAAAGAATATCAGAATAGAACGAACTTATCTCAAGCTAAGAAAAAATAAGCCGTCTGTTTTTCCAATCACGAAACTAATCTTCGTGATCCTCGAAGCGTTTTCGGTCCCGATGATCCCGATAAGAATAAGGCGCAAAGGCAGTGCGGCCCTTCGAAATAAAACACAATACCGCTGTTATTGAAACAAATCCTAGCGTATTGCTGTTAATGCAGCATTCGAGTGCACGAGCAAGTAGCACGGCTGAACGGTGGTACATCGGGGTTTTGCTTGTACTTACGCACGGAAACACGTACCCCGGACCCATCGGGGTGGCGATAGAACGAGAGGGTTACAAGGATGTCAGCAACCAACGCCGCTTGGCCGCGTGCTTCGCCACCCTCAGGATTAGACACAATTATTGGAATCAGGCATCAGCAGCAGACCGCAACGGGATTCACACGCTCTCGTGCGAGGCGAACAATTTTTCGTCGTAGGAAAAATATGATAAATTTCCTTTTTTCACCTCTCACAAAAATGTGTCGTTTATAAGTGCAGTAAAAAAAATTGGAAGAAAAATCGGGAGAACTAACTTTTTATTAAATTAATTAATAGTTAGTAGCTACAGCCTATTTTTTTTTCAAGTAGTTGTTCCCAATGTCTATTAATTGTTCCTATTCTTTATTTCAAATTTTTTATTCAGTGTCCGCGCTGAACACTCTAGTTTCTAATAATAGGCCGACAAAGCAATAGTCAAAGCGCAATAGCGGCAAAGAGCAATAGTTCAATGACCGTTCGATTGAATTATATAATGATACGATCGAAGTATATATATATACAAATATAAGCCTTTCGATGTAGAATCCGGTCTTACCAAGTGCCCGTATAAAGAAACGGGAGACCCGGTCGACATCGATATCAACAATTGCGAAATGTCGGATGGGTGCGGGGTACCGAGATACAAACTCGTTTGAACTATCGAGTTCTGCTGCACTGAACACTTTGTCTTCTTATTTGGAGCAGCGAGTTTGTATGTAACAGACATTCTACCCGGTGTACTTTCTTCGTTAATCACTCAATCGTAATTAAGTTACGAAAACTCGATTACATTACACGTCTATCCGATACAGTTATATGGGTCATCAGTAATCAATGACCTTCGATCTATTTTTTTGTCGCGAAAGATAAAAAAAAATACTAAAGTATCAAAAGAAATATTGTGATTAAAATTTTTTTTTAATTTTACAAAAGTAAAAACAAATATCCCGAAGATAAAAAAAACTTTAATATGTTGGTAACAAAATAAAGACTAAGACATCGTAGCGTTTTCCGCTGTAAAATGAACGGCTAATATCTAAAAAAATATATATATAGAATGTCCTCTTGAAAAAGTAGAATATAGATCATCCATCTCTTCGACACGGACATCTCGATGACGTTACAAGTTTGTTATCGTAACGCAATAGATTAAATTTATTACCCCTCAAGCATAACCGACGATTGAGTTTGAAACGTTTTGGGTGGCAGCGAACGTTTTGTCACCGAGAAAATTCATCCCCCGAACATAAAATGTGATGAACGTCACCACGAGGGCGAACCGCGCGAACCCTTTACTCATGTGGTCCCCGTCGTCTACGGGTCTACCGTAGGCTTGTTATAACTCCAATAATTATGTTACCAATGCGTCGAAGGACAAAGACCTCTTGAGCTCTTGGATGATGGCTCGATCGTACCGAGAGGACCAGCAATGACGACGACTACGAACGACAAACGAGGAAAGCAGAGATGGTTGTTGCTGCTTTTGCCGTGTAGCCGCCCAGCTGCCGGTAATCCTCCCTTTGTAATTTGCTTCCATGAGCCCCTGCGCCAATGGCGCGGGATACCCCGTTTTTAGGCCACGTAGAGATCGAAAAAAAAAAAACCCCAAAAAAGAAATCACGATGGGAAAATCATGTATCACGATCAACGTTTCCGCTATCGAGGCTCAAACTCTCAACTCCTTAAACCCATTTTTCGTAATATATTTAACAAAATTTTCATCCCCAATATATCTAAATATCCAACGAGTAAATTTCTGCTCTTTCGTACGAAAAAAAAAAAAAAAATTTAAATTTGATGCTAATAAATAATCGGTTGTTCAAGAATTTATAAAAAATTTAAAAAATCTTTAACCATTTGTATATTAAAATAAAAAAAATATATAAATAATTTCGATGAGTATTGGAGAGAAAAATGTTTGCCTCCGCCACTGGAAGGCGGTTGATGTCACCGTGGTCATGGCCTCGTGGATAATAGAGTCCGCGACTTTAATGGACTCGCTAATCCTCTTCCCCGTTTGCTGGTAAGTATACCGAATGTATATAGGGTACGGTATATATACCTATGGTCACCGATGTGGGTCTCGCGCGTGTGTGCTATAGAGAGCACCGGGGTATACCTATCTATGCGAAATAATGCGCACTGGCGTGGCAGGGGAGGTGACTATACTCGGCAACGGGGAAGAGCAGCCGCCGTCGGGGACGGGGGATGAAACGCCGAGTTTTCGGCACGAGGTAAGCAGAGGCCAAAGCGGAGAAGCCCGACGACGCGTAATCGCTGAGCACAGTTCGTAAACTGTATAAGGGGGATGATGATGGGTGCACGCCACGTCGGGACACCGTGACGCGGAGATACGCCCCTTGTGTGCAACCACTGGTGCGATGATACCTTGATTTCTCAAGTGACGAGTTACGTACCCTCTCGGTATCTATTCGCGTCCGAATAGGCGCAATTCTTCTCTCTTCCATCTCGCGAGGATTATTTCTCGCTGGACTTCATTCGCGTTTAAGTTACACCGATCCCCGAACTCCGAACTCACCTTTCGCGTACCTGCACCTCAATGGAATCATACATCGGTACTCCATTTAAAAGCGTCTATTTAGACACGTGACCAGTTGCTACGCAACTCTTGTGGTTCCGTGTCGATGCTTTCGCTAATTGCTGAAACGAGCTTCGGAAAAATTTGCGAATGGGGGTCATGTGCTTCAAAATCCGTGTCAATTATTAAACTTTTTTTTTTTTCTTAATAGTTATAGATGATAATAAAATTAAAGGGTTTGCATCAAAGATACATGCATTCTGGAGTATTACAAAAAAAATTTCAGAAAATATCGAAAAAAAAAGATATAGAGCCGTCGCAAGAGTGACTTTTTTTTTCGTTTTACTCGCTGAAACGCATGATAAACTGAAGTCTAGAAAACTGAAAAATGCATCCATCCTTCGATAGACGTCTCATTCAGCGATGGCTGTGCAATGCACGATACTTTACGTGGTGCATTGATAGACGGCAAAGCGCTACCACCAGACATGCTTTCGCCCACCTGCGCGACTTCTATAACACAGCTGTATAATCAGAGTACACACGCGCGCGCATACGTTACATACGCTTCGGAACGTACAGAGCGCATACGAGACTCTCGTCGACCCCTTCGCAAAAAGTAGACGCGCGTGAAAGCAAAGCGGCTCCGGAGAAACAATCCAGGAAGCTAAGTCGGCGCCGCGCAAGGCTATCGTCGAATCTCAAGCGATCGAACTCGTTTAAAAAAAAATGCATCACACAGGATTCAAGATTTTTTTTATTGTCCAATAAAATTATACTATTCGCAGAAATATTGGAAATATGTTTTACGAGTCACTTACAAAAGTTCAAAATCGACGACGATAAAAACGCAATGACATTTAGTTTTTATTAAAATTATTTAATTAAGCGACATATTGTTTATTCGAAGTATCTTAAACAACCTAATATTGATTTACAAAATCGTAATCGTGGAAAACTAAAGTCAAAGTTAAATCGTAAGTGTGTAAAGTTGCGAATGAAAGTTCCGATGAATCTGGGAAAATGATGCGAAAGTTATGTGCGTTAACGAGAGCGATTGGGTTTCGGAGGAAAAAAATTTTTAGTGGTACCGATACTCGAGTTAAGTACCCTAGAAGCATAATTGAGGTTGTTAATTTCTACCAGCGAAAGTTACAATTTTATTAAAAAAAAAAAAAAAAAAAAAACATGAAATAGTGGCAACTCTCGAATTCACGATGGCGACAGTCAAAAAACACATATATATGTCTATGATATACAGTAGCGTCGGGATTCGACCATTTTTTTTTATTTAATTTTTTAAGGAACTGAAAAGGTTTTTTATCCTTGCTGTCGATACTGATTTTGCTGATTGTACTGTGGCTGTCCCTGAGACTGATACTGCTGTTGCCCCTGAGGCTGATATTGCGCCGCTACAGCCGCAGCCTGATTTCTATACGTTGGCTGCTGGGGCGCGTTTCCGTGTTGAATATTTGGCCTGTAACCGCCACCCGCTTGACCCTGCGACTGAACGTGCGGCTCCGCCGGACGCGCCGAGCCGAGATTTGGCGGCGGCTGCGCCGGAATCGGAATTACCGGATCGCGTTGTTGCTGGAACTGCAACAATTGCTTGATCTGCGACGGTGCCTGAGAGTACGGTCTGTATTGATACTGTGGTTCTTGCGGGGGTTGCGTTCGTTGGGCACCGTGCGGAACTTGTCTTCTAACGCGAATAGAATCTAAAAATCGTCATTATGCTATCATCATCACTTCGTTACCTTCCAAATAAAATTCTGTTCAATTTTCACAGAAAAATCGCGTAAGCAGAGGTCCTCTTAATCCAATACTAAATAATCGTATATATCGCTTCTTCATATCTTTGCAACTTATTAAAAAATTTTTTAACATTGAACACATTTTAAGATAATAAAACATAAAACTTACCGGTGATTATTTCATGCAGATCTTGCATAAGCAAACCATCACTGTCGAGAATCAATTCGCTCGCGCATATCGGCACGAGCGCACAGAGTAAAATCTGCAATCAACGAAAACACGATGACACAGAATCTTCCACATTTTTTTTTCTTTTTTTTTTTTTAAGATTATTGTCAAAAAGACTCGTAGATGAGAGTAAAGCACTTACAAGAAATTTCATTTCGGCGTGGCGATACACGTCCGGTGCGGTCGAGTTTCCACAATGAATCTGCGTGAACTGGTCCGCAGCTTTGCGACTCACATCTATATGGGCGCGCGAGCAGCTTTCATGCACCGTTGGCTTCGATATTTTTTTTTTAACTCCTTGCCCTCCCTCCGCGTCACGTAACCTATCGCCTACGCTGCGTTCGTGTTCTTCGGGGGAAAAGGGAAGGGTTCTCCGATAGGCCGCGGCCCGGGTTCGCGAGTCAGGAAGCGAACGGTTTCGTCAGAAAAAAAAATTGTCTCAGGCGCCGTGCGGTAAAGCAATAGCAGATATATGTATACAGAACTCTCGAGTGTTCACGAGAGATCGAATTTCATGCAAAAGTGCACAGGTTTTCTGGTAAATTTCCAAGCTACCGAGTGAAAGAGACCTCGTGATCGCGCGCATTAGCATATATGCTGAACGTTATTAGAAACGAGATATACCGCGCCGTGGAACACCTAAGAATCTCGCTACTGCACCAAAGAACCGTCCAATACGATCTATTTGAAGTTTTTTTTTTTTTTTTTTTTCGCGCGACACGCCCAGTTACACAGGAAACCGATCTCTGTTACGCTCGGTTTAGTTTCTTCCGTGTTACAGAAGATATATGTATCGATAGATAAAAGACGTTCGAAACTCGCCTTCACCTACGAATCGGGAGACAAATTAATTATAACGTGTTTTTTTTCATATATTTATACATATATATATATTTTTTTTTTTAGGAAATATGTTTATTTGACAACGTACAAAATATAAAAAATAAACTTTCCTCTTTCGAAGTATCACATTCAATGCGTACGACGCCTGTTTTTCTCGATCTAATGTTAATAGTCAATGCGCTCTAACGGCCTAACAGATAGTACTCTATCGGGGTGAAAAATGATTATTCGAGATTATGGAAACTCAGTCGTTTCATCCCCGTGGAAACGAAGTATATATATAGATATGTGGAGATATAGACATTTTTTTTCGATGGATATATAATAGAAATTATATATCATTTTCTCTATAAATGTTTTATATGTCCCATATATCAGGTATATGTCTGGAAAGATATATCCAAAATATATATGATATATAAAACTTTTTGCCGTTATATATAAAGATGTATCTCCTATATATATCCTGAAATATACCTTATTTCTACGGGAGCGAAACCCGCTAGTTATCTCCATCTTTATCTCGTTCTGTCGTCACGATCTTTGTCTCGAAATAATATGAAACTCATCGTCCGTCTCACTAAATTTAAAAATCAATATGCTTTCGCGAATAATACGGCAAAATTGTTTTGCGATAATCGACAATCAAATTGTTACGCGAAATCAAAAGATGCTTCTGTCGCTATTGAGAGAAATAGAGTTTTGTCATTGAATCGGTTGAGAAGCATTTTTTTTTTTTTTTCGTTTTTTCGAATGAATTTTGTCAAATTTGCGACTGATTACGAAATTTCAATGAACTTCAAGGAATTTTTTGTTTTTTCTTTCTTTCCTTTTTTTCTTTTGAGAAAATAGTTTTTGAAATTCAATGCCTTGAATACAGTTAATGAAAACGGGGCTTTCACTGTGTCTTAATATTGGTTCTCGGTAACGGGACGAACGCCACCTTGCGATTGACCGTAAGCTGCTTGGCTTTGACCGCTGTAAGCAGGTTGGCCCTGATATTGCGACTGTTGACTTTGCTGATACTGTGGCGCAGCTGCCTGAGCGTTAGCTTTAACGGGCTGAGGAACGTAAGGTTTGTCGGGACGATAGATTATCTGATTTGCGATTATGTTGTAAGGGGTCTGCGACTGAAATTGCAAGAGTTTCTGAATCGGCGCGGGAACGTTTGCGGAATACTGGGGTTGCGGCTCCACCGGTGGTTGCGATATCCTCTGATATTGCGGATGATTTTGCTGCTGTTGGGGCTGTTGTTGCTGCTGATACTGAGGAGATTGACGCTTTTGTCTGCCACCACTGTGACCTCCTTGTTGATATTGCGGTCGATACTCCGCGGGAGCTGCTTGACTTTGGCCTCCGTGTTGCGCCTGAGCCGCTGCCAGATTTTCGTATCTTCAAAAAAAAAAAAAAAAAAAAAACAATTAACTCGGCATTACTCGACGCAAAAAATTTACTGATTGAAAGTTGCGATGTTTTTTTCACAACTGTACTGAGAAAAGAATTCATATAGAATCAACAAAATTATTAAGTTACAAAGTTGGATAACTGCGATATAAATATTTAGTTATCATTACCAAATTTCAATGGAACCAAATAAAAGCTGAGGATCATTTGTAGAAAAAAGTTTATTAAATTGGTATTTTTTCAAAATGTTGTTTTTATTTTTTGTAGACTTGACCTCAGTTTACAAAATGATTTCCTGTTTCTGTATGACATTATTATCCCGTTTTCCTCATAGCATTACGTGGCTTAACTGATATTTAGTACCAATAACTGAACACTTACCGTATCCATCTATACATTTAGTAGCTATAAACACATTATTTTCTCTACACACGAGCATAAAACAAATTCCTTCGAATTAAAGAATAATACATTTTTTTCAATTTCACAAATTACGAGTGACGAAATTATGACAAAATGACGAAATTATGACAAAATGACGAAATTATGAGTTTTTTTTCTTTTGCGATCCAATCGCTATCTTTCGATCTTAAAAAAAACTTAAAAGTCCGTAGAAACAGCAGATTACCTAAATTTCTCCGGAATGCTATTGACGTATGGTATCTGCGCCTGGAATTTCAAAAGTTGTTGCAACTGCGACGGAAGATTAGTGGAGTAGTGAGGCTGAGCTTCGACGGGTGGTTGAGAGATTCTCTGATACTGTGGCTGAGGCTGTTGTCTCGCCGGTTGTTGCTGCTGATGCTGCTGCGGTTGTTGGTGTTGACGATACTGACGAATCTGTGATTGTTGATGCTGTTGCGTTTGTCTCTTCTGCCTGTGTCCGCCCTGATTTTGCGCCGGTTGATTCTGATATTGAGAAGTGACTTCTTGTTGCTGCCCTTGAGCGGCGGCCAGAGCGTCGTATCTGTCGTAAAAAAAAAAAAAAAAATCACTCCTTCAATCTTTAGAATCTGTAAAAACATATCCTACAAAAAACGAAGCTTTCCAAAGGCTCGTAAAAGTCGTACCTCCATTTTTCCGGAATGTGATTAACGTAAGGTATCTGCGCTTGGAATTTCAAGAGATCTTGAATTCTCGAGGGTACGTTGGTGGAGTATTGAGGCTGAGCTTCCGCTGGTGGTTGTGCGGATTGATGTTGCTGACGTTGCGGACGTTGCTGACGAACCTGACGTTGATTTACTTGACGCTTCTGTCGCGGTGGCCCTCTCGATTTAGCGCTGTATTGGCTTCGGTACTGATTTTGCTCATCCGGTTGCGCGCGTGCCGCTGCTTTTTGCGTCGGTTTATTTCGATAATTGTTGGGCTGCACTATCGGTCCCTGATCCACGTGAGCATCCAGACCGTCGTATCTGATAACAAGGAACAAATTAGCGATCACACAATTGTTGATTGAATTATTACCACAAATCATTATAGCAAATGGTTTACTTATTCAATACAGTGGATCCGCTTTTCTTAACTTTAGGCAACTCACGCGTCCGCTGTACTTAACTCGTTGCAATGGTATTCATTTCATTTTTCTTGATTTATTACTTAACTTATAAGTTTTCTGTAATTTTTTTAACTTAATTTTTTGATTTTTAAAAGTAATTTCTTCTAAAATTCGTAAGCATTTCTCGATTTTTTTTTTATGGGTCCATCATATTTTAATGTTACCGTAGAAAAAAAGAAACCGATACATACCGATAATCGATACCGATTATAAGATTATCGATACCGATACATTTGTCTGGTAATATATTTTATTCCAGTAAAAAGAGTGCTCTTCACTCATCATGTTAGTGACTCAACTTTATACTCATAAATCTCTGAATCCGTGTGAAGAAAAAATTATGAAATTTTTTTTTAACTCCTTATTCACTTTTTTATACCATATGGGATTTTCAAGCGAAAATCTAAAAGTAGAAAATGATTTCGGTGAAATATATCTTTAAGAATATCAGCGAAGGTGCCTCGTCTCGTTGAGTTAAGAAAACAGCTCTTCTGTAATTTAATCCCCAAATTTCAGTGATTTCCCGGTTACCGATTTACCTGTATTGCTCGGGAATGATGTTGAGATATGGTATTTGCTGTTGGAATTGCAGCAATTGCTTGATCTGTGCGGGTGCATTGTCATAAGACCGATAATTCGGTGGTGGAGCAGCGGGTTGTTGTTGTTGTTGCTGTTGAGCAGCTTGAGCCGGTTGACGATGCGCTTGTTGCCGCTGAGGTTGCTGACGCCTTTGCGGAATAGGAGCGTCTTGCGGAATGAACGCGTTGCGCGTTGCCTGAACTTGCGGCGGTAGTTGATGATAAGACTTCCAATTGACGTTGAAGCCTATGCGACGAATCAATTATAATTGATTTTCCTGATACCTTTCGTTTTTCTTATTACTCGTTTAGTTGTTATCCTACCATCCGGATCTCTGTACTGAAGAGCCGCCGGTGCAGCGGCCCTCTGATTAGCTTCGTATGGTCTCTGAATCGCGGACTGTTCGTGTCTGGTCGGTGCTACTTGGGGCTGATAATTCGCGTTCGCATCCGTGGGACCGTGAATCTGAAAATTGGCGTTCGAATCGGTAGCTCCCTGAATGTGAAAATTGGCGTTTCCATCGGTAGCTCCTTGAATCTGAAAGTTTGCATTTCCATCCGTAGCACCGTGAATCTGAAAATCTGAATTGCCGTCCGATGCTCCCTGAATCTTGAAGTCGCTGTTGCCGTCCGTAGCTCCTTGAATCGAGAAATCGCCGGCGCCCAGTGAAGCTAACAAACAAATGTATAAACGAAATTATAGGGTAGAAGAAAAGAAAAAATGTGTCCTTTAGTGTTATACCAACACGGCAATTATCTTGGCGCCGTTATAGACGCGAGAAAATCTAAAATTGCCTCACGCAGAGCAAAACACGAACAGTTTCCTTTCTCGTGAAAGGAGACTCTGTTGCAGCGAGAGAGTGCGCGAGTTTCGCTTATAGTACAGGTTTATAGTTTCAACGAGTTGGCCAAAGGCTCCGGCTACAGCGGATCAAAGACCGGCCGGTTCTCGTGTGCGAACAAATTGTTTAACGATTCCTTTTTTTTTTTCTTTACTGCAACGCTAGCGATCGATCGAATATTGGCCTCTGCCGCGTCCCGTTCCAATAGTAACGTTTATGTTTGTATGTATAAAGCACTTGTATTCCATTCTCCCTTTTATATTCTAACATATACCTCTTTGATCCTCGTACTCGATTCCCTTCTCTTGGCTGTACTTGAGGCCCTGAGCTCGACGATTGCCGTCGGTCGGTCCCGAAATGGAGAATTGGCCCGAACACAATGGCAGCGCCACCAATAATATTATCTGCGACAGATCGACGAAATCGAACGGTTTTCAAAAAAAATATTTTCAAAATGTTCAAATCATTTTAAATGTTCGATTTTCATGTTTAAATGCATTTATTGTTTCTTTCGAATTTCAGTGAAATAAATGCAACCATTTTTTTAATTTCGACAAAAATTAATTAACCGACTTTCACATAGAGAAGCTTTCCAAACGGTAATTAAAAAAAATGAAAAACCAATGTGAAAATTAAATTTACAACTATTTTTTTTTCTGCGGAATTTATGTATTATCTCGACCTTTCCATCATTGAGGTACATAGTATATCTCTATAAATTCGCGATATTGAAGAAAAGAGTCTCTTATAATGTACGCAATCTTATTGCAACTAACTTGTGCGAATATTTAGAAAAATGTTGTTATACCGATGATAATCGTGGCGGTTGAAGGGGTTAATGATTCATAGATTTCTTCGCAAACTTAACACCGTAATAATCATTGAATTATTAAACCAGAAGCAACAATTGATTTAACATTTCATCGAAAATTTACGATAGTTTAATAGTCGGTTTTGCAGACTGCAGACGCGTGTAAATCTTGTATGGGACAGGAGAAAGGAAAGTCACCGATTCGCAAGTCTATCGTGGGAGTGTTCGTGAGCAAAACTCATCGAGAATAACCGCAGAGAATCTTGTCGATCGCGATCGTTAACGATCGATAATTCAATGCGATAGTGCGTGACTTTGCCTCCACGTAGAGTACTCACATTTTTTTAAACGACATGCAAATGGATACATTAATTAACAGGTAATATCACAATCGAGCCGTTAAGGTCAGTCAACCGTACAAGTTTTTCCCAGAGGAATTAGCATGTGCCGATCAAGTGTAGAAGAGAAAGTTTTCCTCTCGTACCGCGAGATCCCAGACGAGTTCGTGACTGCGAAGCGTGGGTGAGGATAGCGAGTTTCCCTCTGAGTATCGAATACACGAGAAATTTTATCGAGAAAATCTATATCGATGAAAAATGTGCGGTAACCTCGTTTAATATTTACTACGATGTAAACGCACTCGTACTTCGCAGCTACGAGTTTAAATGAATGATGCGGATATACCAGTTACAATGGCGGGGGAAAAAGGAAACATAATCTCGCGAAGCGAGTGTACAAGAGTAGTCGGGAAAGGCAACAAAGTTTTATTCCGTTCTATAGGCCATCGGCAGTACCATAGAGATTTGCAGTATATATATAGATGTATATAGAACGCCGCATGTACCGTTGTACTGCTGGAATTACGTACAGGAATAGAAAGTGAAATATAAATTAAACGCTCGACTTTAAGACGGAATTTTTATTTGAAAAAAAATTAAAAATCATATCTGACACTACACCGGTGGGCCTGGAATGCAGTACATCGCCGCAGAAATGGATTTGCTACGAAAGTCTAATTTTATAATAATAAGGAAAAAGATATTTGCCCATTATTAATGATAATTATATATTGTCAATTAGTGTATAAAAGATAAGGTACCACGTGAATTCAATTTCAATCTAAATACGTTCGCTCATTAAACGGTACATGCACAACGCTCATTAAGCGACGAGTGCACCGCGGAATTACGTGTTTTACTTTCGTTACAAGAAAATCTACTCGTTTAATGCGAAATTAACACAAGTTTCGCCCCATGATAAAAATCGACAAATATTCGTCGATGTATCGATCTAATTATTTTTTATAATCATAATTTTTTTTTAAATATTTTTTTTGGATTTTTATAATAAAAAACACTCGTAATTAAATCGATACGGAAGTATCGAATTTCACGACGAAATTATCACGGAATCCTCCGGTAAATCCTTCATTCATGGCAATAAAATTCTATTGTTAAACGACATCTCACTCACAATATTCTCGTATGTGCCGACCCTCTACATAATTTTTTCAGGTTAACACGCCATACCGACTTTCTCGACAAACTTGAAGACTCGTGACGGTCTTTTTTTTTCACTCGCAATAATAATTAAAGAAAATTACTCTTCTAACGACAGTTGACGTAAAAGAAAAAACTCGATGAAAATAACACGCGTTGTTACGCAATTTAAGCGGTATGTCTGTTAAGTAATTATGGGGTTATGCGACGCGGGGTAAGTAATTATGGGGTTATAGTTTTTAGTCTTTCGTATGTTTGCAGCGACTTACTTGTAATCTTGCCATGGCGAGGAGCCAATGCCTTGACATGTTCGAGGGTGGAGTGTTTCTGAGGCGGGCGCGCGCCTCTCGGAACAAATTTATAGTGACGGTTGCCGCTCTCGCGCTCTCAAACTCGAACGAGACTCGAGGGGGATGGAACTCGCGAAGCCCGCGGTCACTCGACGACCACCACCTTCGGAGCAATTTAATCGTCGATACACAAGCACCGGGCACAGGACTCCACTGGTTTCACACCTTTTCAATGATCCAATAAGCTCGTCGGTTTTTCCACTCCCGCAAAGACATTCGCGTCGGCAATGCGAGTCGCTAAGTTACGATCGTAAAAAAGAAACTTTTTCAGTAAGAAAAAAAAAAAAGAAAAAAACTTCGTTAAATCATCTGAGTTAAGTTCGCGTAACATCGCGACAAAATCCTGTTTCTTCGTCAGGTACACAAACTCGTATCTCGAGTTATTTCCTTACTGTGCTCGCGATTAACGCGAGCGATATACGCAATGAAAAAAAAAAAAAGAAAAAAATATCGAGAGTATTAGCTGATAGAGGGGATAGCGTCAGACACCGGCAGACGGTGTCTCTCCGTTTTGGGACAAAACTGGACGAACGAGAAATGATCCGAATACGGATGTCACGGTAAATATACATTATGCAGTATCCAGTGTAACCCAATGATCTGGAAAACGCGTCGTGTACGGAAAAACATATTCCCATTGCACACCTTTTTTTCTTTCGTTCTTAAAGGTTCGATGAACTTCATTACCCAACGCTTGTTTGCACTTACGTTTTTTTTTCAATTGCCATTTCGTTGACGGGAGTTTCGTTAAGAGAGTTTAACGAGAGACGATCGATGATCAATTCCTGACGGTTATCGACGCCCGGCGAACTTCGATTGTCTTTTAGTCACTTTTATGCCGTCGATGAGACTATCGCCAATGAAATAAACTTAATATCAGAATATAAAAAAATCATATGTAGTATATATATTGAAAAAAATATATAAATAATAATAGTAATTGTATAAATTCAAATTAAATAAAACAAAAAAGAAAAATGAATTAATAATAATTATATATTTAAGTAAAAACTTCATTTCCATGGAGGATAATGAGGTCCAACGAATGCAAACAGCAAGATAGAGGAATGCGATCGATAGATTTAATAGCGACACGTTGAGTGTCACACGCCGCTAATCACTATTACGGATAGAAGTGAAAGAGTTATGTAATACGGATAAATAAACAAATTATAATTTGTGACATATCGCGAAATCGATTCCAGCAAAATATATCACAACTATTAAAATTGAATTTACAACCGGACGTACGCGTTGAATAGTTTTCTTTTATTTTTCATTTTTTTCTCTTTTTTTTTCCGCTAAACCGCAAGCCGTTCCGTCAATTTGTGTATATATCTCGGGGCGTATGCTCGCTGTATCACAAGTAGAATGTATCCGAGACATTCACGTTCCATCCGTCCTCTCACTTTCTGCCGCGGACTTCGCGAAAGTGCAATGCGCTCGCCGCGAATGCTCGCTAATGCTTCCTCGTCAAGTTAAATATACTTAACGAGTAAACTGTCCGACTTCGTTATAGTCGCTATACGGATCATTGGAAAAATTGCTTTGATTAATCGAACTGATTAAGGAAAGTAACGTTGTTACAGAACATCGCAAGAAGTTTCCGCTGATGTTGTAAAAATGTTGATTAGTTATTAGCCTCGAACTTCTATAACTTCCCAAGTATCGCGAATCCGCTCTATACATTAATTTTTTTTTTTTTTTTATAGAAAAAAAACAACACGAAGAAAATAGAAGACTCACCTTGCAATGATTAAACGGCGACATAATGAAAAATCAAAATATCTTTCGATCGATTTACCAAAGTTTCTGTATCTATCCGACGCGCGGATTCGAATCGCCGGCGTGTAATAATGCATAAACATAGCTACAGGAAACACGCACTCCTGTCTGTCGAAGTGTGCTACAGAATCGTGGAACCGTGAAGGACACGAAAGTAGATCGCGCCATGAACCGCGCGTTACATTCTTCCTGATCCGGAGGAAAGCTATCCTGTCGAATGAAGTGAAATCCGATAAAATTATACAGTTGCAAACAGAAAAAAAAGAAAAATCTCTCGAAAGGATCACAAAAAGCACATTTCCTGCTGTTACAATAAAGTATAACTGTTTCTTCCGCTGGCGAGTTGACACGTCGATACAACTGTGAAAAACAAACGAAACAAAGCGTCAAAGTAGAGTAGAAAATTTATTGCCGTGAAAATCGTTGTCTACAATTCGATCGAAAAAAAAAAATGAATAACATAAAGATAATGGCAACGCAGCTTTATTCAATCATCGCAAAGTAAACTTCTCGTGTCTACTTAGATCTGTAACACAAGTGCAGTAGCGAAAAAAAGCAAATAAAATAAAATAAAAAATTAATTAACCGGCAAAACGAATGCATCGAAATCTTAGGGACGGCGAAACTAAATTTGAAACGTTATCACCCCTATAATACTCTCGTGTGTTAGTCTCTGGTTCACAATGTATGTACATATATTACGATAATATATAATTGAAGAAAAAACAAAAAAAAAAAAAACGTATAGAATCGGTAATTACGATTTAGTAACGTTTTTCGGTAGCGGCGTCCTTAACAGTGTCGGAACTTTCGTATACTTGTCCGTCGTTCTTCACGAAGTAAACTTTGCTGGGATATTGACGCGAGAGTTTGAGACTCTCGGGCAATGGTTTGGGAACGAAAGGCTCCTTTGGCCGATAGAGAATATGATTGGCGATAACGTTGTAAGGAAGTTGCGCCTGATATTGCAGTAATTGCTGAATCGCCATTGTTTGACTCATAGGCTTCGACGCCTCGTTATTCGCGAGAAGTTTCGGTTGGAAGTGGAGTTGCGGTTGTTTGCTTAATGCCTGATATTGCGGTTGAGTTTGCGAAGCTTGAGTAGTGAATGCCTTGTAACGAAGCTGCGAGCTTTGCTTGTTGTACGGTTGATACGTTGGCTGCGGCTGCGAAGGCTGATTAGTCGCTTGATACTGAGGCTGAAGTTGGGAAGTTTGTTTGTTGTATTGCTGATACTGAATCTGCGGCTGTGGGATCTGTTTGTAAGGCTGATATTGAGGTTTAGGCTGCGATTGGGCGGTTATCACTGCGCCGTAGGGGAGCTGTTGCGCGTTTTTATCGGAAGAGCGATCGTCATTCTTGTACTTTATGCCGCCCTGTTTCGCGGGGATTCTACCGATCTGTTGCGAGTTCTGCTGCTCGGCCGGCTGATAACCGCGAGCTCTGTAAGTCACCGCGGAATTGAAGTACTCGCGTTCGATTTGCGGCGGCGAATGTGCCGGTTGTTGGGGTTCTACTTGCGGAGCAGCCAGTGGGACGATAGGGGCGTTTGGTTGGTAGAAAAAAGCTCCCGGGTCCACGTAAGGTCCCTGAGGAGCGTATGCCTGCGCGAGCAATTGCTTTATGTTATTCGGTATCGCGGAATATGGCTGATACTTCGTTTCCTGTTGAATCGGCGTTTGAGAAACGTGAGACTGTTTTTGAACTCCGAAATTCGCTTGAGCGGTTCCCGTCTCCGCGCGTTGAGCTCTCTGCGCTGCGGCCAGTTGAGATTTCCATTGATTTTGGGGCGCGTAAAGCTTCCAGTCGACTCTCAAACCTGAAACGTATTATTTTATAAATAAAAAAGAAATATTTTATGAATAAAATAAATACATTTAGTATCTCGGAGTAAATGAGTTCAATAATTATTTAACATCGGAAATAGTTACCTAATCATAAAGCATCTTACGAAAAAAATTTTTTAAATCATAAAATCACCTTTGCGATTATTATTGATTATTCGCTGATTAAAGAATTTTCTAATTTTTTTTTCTCGTCGTTATGGATAAACGATAAATAGGGAAGTTTATTAGGAATCGAAACTATACGAAGATTTTGAAAAATCATTTTTTAATTAACCGCCCAACGGAAGTTTTCGGTAATTTGTATAATAGTCTTACCGTCGGGGTCGTGGTATTGTATTTTGCTTTGCGGCGCTCGCGCCGGTCTTTGCTGTGCGGCATTGTTGTCTCCCGGTTGCGCCAAGCAGGTTGACACCACCGTGAGAATTAGAACCTTGAAGAAGACAAAGTACCATCGCAAAGGTTACCATTGATGCTGCAACTCGCGGTGTTCATCTCGGCTAACGTTAGAAAGTTCGTACGGTGATATACAGGTATATCATCCTCTTTACTATTCACGCTCGCGAGGCCGCGCGACTCTCGATGCGCGTTTACTCTATAGCCTTATAAATAAATAAAAAATACAATCTTTTCAAACGAAATTCCTTTGCAAACAATTTGATGGTAACGCATAGATTGCAAGTTACACGCGTAAAGAGGAATGCAACCGGACATACCGGTTTTTTTTCACGTAACTATCAATCAACTTTGCATCCTCGACATTTCATTCGGATTTTTCAATATACGATCAATCGACACAATTTCATTGTATGTAAATGTTCGAAAAAAAAAAAAAAAAAAAAAAAAAAAATCACTTTAAAAGATTTTAATAAAACCACTGTGAAAAAAAATGATTTCTTGTCGATTTCACTGATTGCGATGTAATTCACTCGAATTTTTATTCATTTTTTTTTTCTTTTCGTTAATTTCGCGATATAACGAAACGGTTAGTTCCAAATGGATTTACCGACGGTATCGCGAATGAAATTCGTTTTATCCTGTGCGATGTATTTTAAAATTCGTGGATCTCACTCACTGTCAGTTTCATGGCTCTGTCTCGCGGAATGTGAATGCGCCGCTGGTTAACTTGAAGAAATCAGCGGATGGAGAAGCGGTGACTACTATATAGTACCCCGGGAGAAGTCGCAACTTGATGTAATTGGCTATATAGGAGTCGGGCAGTGGCTCGGTTACTTTTAAAGTCATTCGCCTCCGGGTGACTAGTTAACCCGTAAAGCCTCCAGGTACATTATCAGTCCTTCCAAACGTAAAAGAATGCGTTCGTTGTCGTAACGCTATTATAAAATGCCAGGAAGCTGGATAAAATTCTGCCCTCCGGGGATCGTTCGAAAATCTACTCTGCAAACGAACTCTAGCAATTTTCCTTGCAAGCAAATCTCACCGTGTATCTCGGCACTATACCGCAAACGATTGTTATAAGTTTCGGTCATCAAATTCTGAAAAACCCCCTTATTTCTCGAGAATAAATAAAAACATTTGAAAATAAATGAATACGTTAATTAATTAATTATTTTTTTTTTAAATTAATTATTAATTCATTTATAAATTTTGAAAAATTAATTATTAATCAATTCATTAATTTTTCAACAACCGTCGAACGACTTTCGTCGATTCGTGCGGCAATATAGTGTCTTGCGATTCACGCTCCGTTCTTCAATTGCCTATTGTCTTTCGCGACGATCTAAATAAAATTTTCGGATGACATATGAAGCAAATTATTTAATTGAAAGAATGGGATCGGATTTTTCTATCAGATTTTGCCGATAGAAAGTAACGTTACAATTGCGTCATAAGCGAGAAGTTTCTCGAAGGAAATTGTTTTCGCGAGACTCCCGTCTGTGATTGCGATTGTTGAGCTATGAGTATTTAATTGGAACAGTTGCCGCTATTCTGATCAGTGGGAACTCGTAACCGCACCCCCTCATGATCGAGGCTCCGGCCAACTCATTAAAATTATGTATTTTCCAAATGAACTCCGCGCTGTTACGATAATGTGACCTCAATTAGCTAATTTAGTCTATAAACTCTACTTTTGGAAACAAAGCTAACAATAAAGTAGACTGTTAGACTTGAAAAAAAAATGCATACATTGAAGTACCATTGCAGAACTTATTTTCCCAGGAACACGGAACAGACGCGATTAAACGTTGAGACAGATTAGGCGTAGACGAGAGGATTAAAAAAAAAAGAAAAAAATAAATAAAATCGTTCGCTCGAACAGCACACATTACACAAATTTCGTTAACATTATTCAGTTCTCCGGCGAAAATACTTCATGCAGAAATAAATGGATTCATGAAAACGAGATAATGCGAGAAAAAAAAACAGTTATGCAGTCGTAAATCCTACGTATTCACCGGCTTTTGAATACAAAGTTATAGATATTTAACCCGTGACTAATGCTTTCGCAACAAGCATATAACGAGACAAGCGACATACGAACGTATGTCCGAAAATTGATTACGAAAAAAAATCAAAAACTTACTCCGCAAAATATTCAATGCGAAAAATCATTAAAGAACAACATTTTCGGAAGTTGTAAAACTTTTGGGATAAAACTAAGTACAAAAAAATTAATTTTTATTTGTACCAGTAATTAAAAAAAAAACTTTGCTGCGATTTTTTTCTCTATATCTTGAATTAGTGAACTTTAATTAGCGACTTATTATTGATAATGAAATTGAAAAGATGTAAACTATGTTTGTGATTTTATTTCATAAAAAATTGTACTTAGATTCGAAAAATTCGATCGCAGTTGCTGATTGTTGATCATGTAGGACGATATTATTACAAAAAGAAGACACAATTAATGTGTAGGTATAGAAGAAAACGAACTTTCCGAGCGTATAACACAAATAAGAGAAACGTGGCGTAAATATCGGCAGTCGACATCGATCGCTTTCGCTCTGTCGAATATGTACCGACGACCACTAAATTGCCGATTTCTGTGCCAAAAAAAAAATATATACAGTATTACTAACTGTAGACACAGTCAAAATCCCGGAGCTGATTCCGCGCTGACTCCGCGATGTCGAAGCGAAAGGGATGCATTAGCTATGCGCTTAGAAAATTGTAGACAATTCAGAAAATATTAATGATTCCGATTTAAAAAAAAAACTGTAAGCTGAAATGCTACAATGAGATACAATAGTATTTTCCATAAATGATTTATCTGTTATTAGAGATCCCATTCGAAAGTGTCGATACATCTTCCAACTTTCGAAACTCTCAATTATCTTACAAATGAGACGAGAATTCTACCAATAAATTTAATAGTACAAAAAAGAAGTTATCATCGTTGTTTTGAAGAAATCTCTGCTTACCGAGGAACCGATAAATAGATTTATCGTAATTGTCTGTTTTTTAGCGCAAAAAAAATAAACGGTGGAAAAAATTACCCTTTCAAAAATGTTGACATTTTTTTTGCCGTTAAGAAAGCAATTCCTCGTAAAATTTTATTTTTCTGCTTTTTTTTTTTGTAACGAGAAAATAATTCGACAATCATTTCTTCGGCAATATCGTTACGTGGATTGTGGCAGCTGTTGAATTCAGTAGGCGCACCCGTGTATGCGAAATACACATGGAACCCGTGTATAGCGCGCATTACCGGACTTGGGGTCGAAGAGAAATGTCGGATTAATCCGTACCTCGAAGCGTATGCGTGCCAAAGTTGGTGCAATAATCGAGTACAGGGCGTGGTAGACGTTGTTATATGCAATCTACCGCAGGGATTTGCTATATACAACACCGAACTACAGAAGACTACGTGCAATTCAAACATCACCAGCAAACAGAGAGGCGTGTGATCTCCCAGTTCGAGAGTGGAAGCGCGAGACGCGCGCGGGATGCAAAACCAAGGACTCTTCTGGTATCTCTTGTGACTCTCTCGACACTTGACGGGAGATATCCTGAGAAAGAACAGAGAGCCAAGTCGCCGTATAAAACACCCCTCTCGAGCTCTCGTCGAGCACTAGTCGTACTCGACTTCCCGTTCGACTTCATTCGATATGCGGGCCATAATCGTAAGTTTTGCATATCTTGCGACTTTTGCAAAGTATTTTGCGATTCTTAATTTTTTTTTGATACGGGAACACAATAATGGATTTTTCTACGATCTAAGAAATTTTAAATAGTGCGATAATGGATTATGGAACGAAATGTGTGCCGTTTCGGAATCACATGCTAAATATATATTTTTTTAAGTTTCATCGTCAATTTTATAAAAAAAAAAAATTATTTATAATTAGTTATATATTTTTTTATCGTAAAAAAAAAAGAGTGAAAAATATTATCATCTCGAAAGTCTTATCATCGTGACGACGATAAAAGTGATAATTTTACAACAGTGAGGAATTATTAAACGATGAGTTACCGAATCTGCAGATAATAGTGGCGACGATTGCGACATCGGCTTTTTGTCAAACGCCTCCTTATCGTCACCGCTCGTCGCAGGATGCCGCGATTCTGAGCGACGCTCGTTATCTATCCGGCGACGGTACATTCGGTGCTGCGTACACGCAGGAAGACGGCGTTGAGTTCAAAGAGGAAAGCGACGCTAACGGCGATCGCAAGGGATCTTATTCTTACGTCGATCCGAACGGTCATCGTCGCACGGTTTTCTATACCGCCGGCAAGAATGGTTTCCAGGTTCGTGACGAACTTGAGGTCAATATCCCATTTCATTACATACTATTTTTCGTAAAAAAAAAAATCGCGCCAAAGATTTTCGTTATATTTTTTTTTTGGTTCGTTTAGTTGGAATCTGCATAATAAAAAAAAACGCTCTCACACCATCTTATAAATTTATAAGTAACCCAATCATTTTTAAATTATTTTTTCGACGCCCAAGTCCTTTCGTTTCTAAACCGAAAATTAAAATAAAAATTACCTCAAAATAATGCCTTTCATATTTCACCGCTTTTTCTCGCAATTCTCGCAGAATATCGAAAGAAATTCAAAATTAACTTTTTTTTTTTTTTTTTTTTTTTTTTTTAGGCAACTGGTGATCACATTCCTACAGCTCGACCAGTGGTAGCGCCCCAACCGGAATACGAACCACTTCCGCAGTACAATCCACCTGACTATCGACCTCCTCAGCGTCAGTATCAAACGGAGGCACCGCCGCAATCCCATTACGCACAAGAATCAATTTATCAGCCTCGGGCTCAGCCTCAACCTCAGTATTATCCCCGACCTCAGTACCGTCCACCTGTTCCAACTGCGGCGCCGCCGCCACCGCCTCCTCCTCAGTATCGTCCCGAATCAAATCCACAATACAGACCTCAATCCAGACTCGCGTATCAGCCTCCGCCTCCGCAGTTGCAGTACGAACCCGAACCCGAATACCAGCCCCGTCCTCAATATCAGCCGCGACCACAGTACCAGACGCAACCCGCTCCGAGACCTCGTCCCCAGTACAACGAACTTACGACCCCCACGCCGCGAAGATTTTATCCACCCGGTAAATTAGATTTCAATCGTACGCCCGATGGTTTTTCGTACACTTTCAGCAAAAGTTGAAAAAGCTCAATGCAGACGATAGATTATTAAAAAAAATGGAGTAAAAAATCGTTTTTTTAAAGTGCCGTTTAATTAGAAATTCTGTTTTACCGGCGATTTCGCGAGCCTCGTCACCAATATTATTCATTTTGGCGATCGATGAATAAAAATTCAGACTATTATTAACGGGAAAAAATTACGTAAATGATAAATCAAGAAAATTGGATCTAATCTTATGGTTGCCTATTTTCGTTGTTTCTTTACTTGCAATGCAACGAAACGGAGATTATTACAAGTTTACAATTTTGTCAGTAAATTGATTTTTTTTTTTTTTTTTTTTTTTTCATATGATGGATTGTAGAAAATCTTCTTTATTGCAGAAAAATAAATCGATATGAAATTTTTTATTGTTATTTTTATATGAATTAGAAACTGCGAGCGGCGAAGACGTGAAAAATGAAAGCTAACAGTAAAATTTGTTCGCATATGTATTTACGATTGATGCTATATTAATAAACATATCCTATTACGATCGCATCGTCCTTCGTTCGATATATCGATGGCCTATTAATTTTTATACCCTGAATCATATATCCAAGTATATATTTGCATCCAAAGCAAAAAGCATTGAATGTCTATAACATCGATGAAGAGAGGGCGGCGCGCATATTAAAGTGTTGTACACCTTCGCATTCCTCTACGAAACACGAACTCATTTCTTTCCTCGTGTAAATGAGATGCTGCGCAATGTATTCGTTGCATATTAACGAGTCTAAGGATATGCAAAAAATAACGCCATATCGTAGGAAACTGAGGCAATTTACTCGCTTCCTATGTCTCGATTCACCGTCGATACGAATTAAAACTTCCGCGACAAATAAATCGAAAGAAAAACTAATCGAACCGTATGAATTCGTTCCTATCGCCTAACTTTTCGATGGGTTAATTCGGTGGAAAAATTAATTAAATTAACGAAGAAACTAAATTATCGTTTTCTCAATTCCCTATGCAGATATCGTTTTGTTGGAACGAACTGCGATGTAGCGAAGTTGTCGGGTGTGGAACGCGTACCAATCCCTCTCGCGACCGGGTCAATTCACTTTCATCTCGTAACCTTTTGAGATTCATCTCCCACGATGCAACAATCCCGCGACTACGCCCAACCCGTTGGAAGGAAATAAAAAAAAGATTATACCGCGAGCGACTTTTGTCGTGAGGCCAAGTGACTCGGGAAGTTCGTAACTTGCACTCCATTCGCTACTGAAAATCTGCAATTATTATCCTAAGTCCTCATTTGCTATTGTGTCCGCGAGGAACGCGAGTAGCGAGACATTACCATTGTTTGACACGTGAAAATTTGTAACGCAATGCAAAGCATCCGATGTCGTACTTTCTGTAATGAATAATGCGTGTCGGTGGGCGGTCATCCGTAACGAAGTGCATAAAGCAAAGCGGGTGCGGCGCGACGTCCACGCAAGGTGAACCACCGACATATATGCTAACCGGCTGCTCTCGCGACAACGAGAAGCAGCAATTCATGCGCTACTAAGAAGAAGGAAGTACGACAGTTCCGCGACGATGTCGAGACATACATTCATTTGTAAAAGTGTATGTAACTCCGCTTGAGGCCGCGTCGCGAATAGGTTCACCGCTACAATGATTTACGGGGCATTGGTGATTCTTTCTCTTGCGAAAGGAATTCCAAATATTTGTGACCTCTTATTCGCTAAATTTCAATCGAAAAAATTTAAAAAAATTTGTCACAACGAGTAAAACATTTTTTTTATAATGATGAATAATCATTCGTAATTTTTATCGATTGAAATTCATGCAAATGGCAACTTTCGAAAATAGTTATTTTCGCTTTCGAATCTCTTTGCAAAACAGGGTATTTCTTTTTTTTTTTTTGCTGAAAATATTTAAAAGCAATGAGAGTCATAAATTCGTGATAAGCGGCGAAAAAATCATTTTTCAACAATCTTTTTGGGAAAAATTTGCGATTTTTCGGTATTTTGTAAATTGCTATATATTCACTTACTGATGAAACCAATACACGGGTATCTATCGTTTTCCATGAAAAAAAAAAATATATATATAAGACCAATCGTTTGGTGGATTTATCAATCCATTTTTTGCGCCTTTACCGGAATACGAAAGTCGTGAAAAATGCTTAATACAACGCTATACTTCAAACGTATCGTATGGAAAGTTCGCAGTAAAATATTCCGAACAATAAATTTCGATCGATTTTTTTTTCTCTGATCACAAATCCCATATGTGTTGCGAAGCAAAGTCGATCCTTGAATTCGAGCCGTCAGCGGTGAAAGAATGAATGACAATGTCTCGATATACACAATCGGCGGAGGAATTTATTCATAAAAATTCCGATGAATATTTGTCTCGATATTTATTTATAAAGGTATAGGTGAGTATACATCGTATAGTATAATTATGGCAGTAATATACTGACTCTGGGATTAGCTGCGTGTGACATCAACAGTATAAAAGTAGTTAAAAACAGCTGCGAGAGGGGGCAGTCGCAAGAATTTTACGATCGGTCTCTCTCTCTCTCCACTCTCTCTTTTTCTCTCTCAACAAAAAACAAACGTATAAGTATACCTAATAGTTAATCTATCGTATCCCTTAATAATTATATTCATAATAATCTTATGTCACGTGCCGATGTGCCTCCCAACACGTATTTATATTATTTCAGAGTTCGAAAAAAATTACGAAAAAAAAGAAGAAAAAAAATTTAAGAAAAAAAAAAAACAAAAAGGTTACGAAGATAGAGAGATATTATTTAATAAGTCCCGAAGAGAAGGCACTATGCGTCTATGAAATAATTTTGTCGAACGTCAACGTCGACGCTTAGGTACACCACGATTAATTACAAATTATACAGCCCTATCCCCACTTTTTTTCGTAAATAGGTCGTTTGGAAACGAAGAATAATGAAAAAAAAAAAAAAAAATAATGCGTATGGTATACCTCGCGTTAACCGTACACTCTCACTATTTCGATTTATGCTTCAAAATATCTATCGGCAAGCGAATAACATTGTTTTTTTTAATAATCTTCTCTTTCTTCCCACTTTTTTCTAAAATACATTCGGCGAGTAGCCTCATTCGTTTCGATCGCGTGAAACAACGTGATTCACACGACGACCATTAATTATTAGTCTACGATAGTTAATAGTCGGGTATTATCTCCGAAACCCTTACATAATTTTGAATTTCATTGCACTTTATACACTATCGCGGAAAAATCGAAAAAATTAAATTAAAAAAAAAAAAAAAAAAAATGATGATGCAACGTGCGTTGATAAAATTCTCCATTGGAGAAACTCTGTGCTTGAATAAAAATGAATGAATAAGCGCCCGAAAGGGTCGTACATATTTTTTTTTACAAAAATATCGATCGCTATTTTAGTGTTCGAAAAATTGTGTAATGTCGTTGGCGTGTCGTGAACGACGGGTATCGATAATCAATAAAACGATGAAGAGAGGCCCTGCGACATGTTTTTTTATCACGAGATACTGTATCTCGAATTTTTTAAATTTTTGTATTAAAAAAAAAAAGTATTTAATCGACGGAACGACATATCGACGACGGCGACGAGTATCGACATCGCGTCGATAAGCGCATCGATACGATTCGTTCTCACGGATTAATGATTCTTTTCGAGTAAAAAAAGAAAAGATTACACGGCGTTCGGCGTTCCGTCGTGTTTTTGGCTACTCGGCGGTATATATAACAACGCGACGCAGGAGGCACGACAGCTTTACATTTGTTCTTAGCGCGTACCCTATGCGGTACCCTAAAACTTTTTATCCTAAAAAGGAGGAAATAAGCGTTGGTTAAGCTACACCGCTTACACCTTTGGGAAATAAAAATACTCTTTCATTCCCGATGCGGCATTGAGAGCAATAAAAGTTCTCTTTTTTCTTTTTTCGATGGAAAAAAAAAAGAAAAAAAAAAAAACTACGCATCGTCGATATCGCGCACCGAATGTTGAAGATTCAAAAATTAAAATTTCGCCGGATAGAGGCACCGAACGAGGAATATGGGAAGCTGTTTTTTTCTGTAGGAACGTACGCTAAATAATTCTCACACATGGAATACCGGGAGCAGGAATTCACGATCTTTCGATATTGTATTTACCGTAAACGTTGGTAAGTCAGTGTCTCCCAATCATCAAGAAAATTTATATGCGCATTTGCATTGCAGTTGCATCTTTTGATGGAAAAAAAAAATGGGTCCTCAAGATAATTTGATTCTTAACTACAACTGAGGTTTGTACAATACAATTACGATCGTTAGTCATCGAGATCGATGATCACTGATAATTGTCACGCTGTTTTTATTTTATGCTCACGGAAAGCTATACGATTTTTATTATTTTCTGTAATGATTTTTTATAATTATTCGCTAATCCGTAGAAACGTCTGCGATTGCGCGATAAAACGGCCACATCGGTAGTTAAGAATCAAAGCGTCTCGTACCAAAGAAAATAATTCTTACCTTAAAAAACAAAGGAAAAAACTATCCGAGAGTTCGAGAATTATCGTGGATACGCTGTTGGCTCAAGCGATAATCTTCGAGCGCTTCACTGAGTCGTCGTTTTTGTTCCGTGAATTAATTGTTCTAACAATTATGATCACAATTAGCTCACCGCCTTACGAACCCCTTTACGTGTCCTGTGTCCTGTGTATGAGAGTTCAACGTGTACGCGAGGTCGTGAAGTTGTACTATGGTAATAGACGAATCGACGGTAGGCGATAATAATGAAGATTACAGGATGATAGGTTGTTCTAGCTGCATAGTCCTGAGGGATCGACGGCTCCTCGCGATATTAGATCCGCCGTCGTTTGATCGGCGACCTGTTTACCGGCACCGTGTTGCGACTGTGTCTGCTGCGCCTGTGGTTCGAAGTGCGATCGCACGTGGAACATGAATTCGGGAAAATAAGCGGCTGCGTGTTGCGGCGCGGCGGACGCTTCCAAATGAGATCTGTGGATTAAATAAATAAAAATTAAACACAAAAACGCCTAAAAATCAAATGGAATGTTAAGGAGTTAAGAAGACCGTAAAATATTCCCCATATTCTCCTAATCTTTCGAAACGTTGCGCCAGAAGCAAAGTGAACGATTTTCGGATTCGAAGAGCAAACAGCTATAGATTTTTTTTTTCACGACGGGAAATCTGAAAATGACGGCAATGAAGAGAAGTTCCCGCTTAATGATAAACTCATTTCATAAAGTATACAACATTTTTCAAAAGAATTCTAATGTTAATTTTCTTTAACATTTATACTGATTCTATAAAACTATTTACATCGTTATTGAAATCGTAATTGACGAACAGGAATTCATTTTACCGTACAAATTCGCTAAATCAATCGATATCTTTGTTCGTTCCCTCCGTTACTTTATACGAGAAAAAAGGGACAAAAAGAGGGTGAAAAATGTACCCTTTTACTTTTTAAAGAGATAAAAAAAGAGAATAACGAATTTTTTTACCGTGCGTGTTGCATCCATTCTTCCCTCGTCGCGAGTTGTCGACCGCACAATTCACACGCCCAACTGACCGGTTCTTCTTTGGGCTTATGAATGGCTTCTTGTCGCGATTGTTGCTGTTGTCGCTGCTGTTGTTGCTGTTGTTGTTGCTGCTGCTGTTGTTGTTGCTGTTGTTGTTGTTGCTGTTGCTGCTGCTGTTCGGTACTCGGAGCTGCGGGCGTCGACAGTGGCATAACGCCCGGTCTATGCCTCAGTTTGTTCATATGAATGACTAACTTATCTCTACGAGCGAACGCTTTGCCTGCAAATAACGCAATTAAGGATTCCTTTTCAGTTATTGTCGCAATTGTGACTTATCGCTTAATTAAACATATGCCGATTTTAGTTATGATCTTCGCGCACGCGACGCTTTTGAGAAATTAATGAAAAACTAAACTCACCACAGACTTCACAAGAATACGGCTTCTCTCCGGTGTGTATACGCATATGAATAACAAGTTTGTCCTTACGAGCTAAACCCTTCCCACATACTGTACACGCGAATGCTTTCGTCGTCGGTTCACCAGTATTCGTCGCTTTGGATACCGATCCCGGTCTCGACGATGCGCTGTTCGTTGTACGTAGCGGTTGGTTTATCGTCGGTGGCCTGTTGCTCACAAATTGCTGCTCCGGCGCACCCGGAAATACCGGCATTACACCACCACCGGGACGCATCGCTGCTGAATAATCCGGTGACCTGGAAGAATCGCATTACAAAATCATTTTATCATTTTTCGTAACTATACTATTATGAAATTTGAGAAAACAAAAATGATTAAAAAAAATTAGTGAAATGCGTTTTAACGTAAAATAGTCGATTAGGAAACGTTATCGATGAATATTTTCATGAAATATGTTAATAGGAATGCAAACTTTTCAATGCGGAAAGGGAAATACGATTGATAAAAGATTCGAACTGTTAATTAAGAAAGTTAATACGAATTATCAAAAAAGAAATTCAAATTATCCGCATTTTTTTTAAAATTCGAATGGAATATGAAATCGAATTATTCGAATATGCGAATCGAATGTAAAATCGAATTATTCGAATCGAATGTAAAATCGAATTATTCGCATCGAATGTAAAATCAAATTATTCGTATCAAATTAAAATCGAATTATTTGAATCGAATGTAAAATCAAATTATTCAAATCAAATTAAAATCGAATTATTCGAATCGAATATAAAATCAAATTGTTCGTTTTATGTTTAATAATCACTGAAGTGAAACTCTTTCGTAGAGAGAACCGAGTCAAAGTTTTTCTTTAATATTTACACACCACGTTCCAATGGAGCGAAGTACTCGAACTCCGTCGTCGTAACCGAGACCATCATCCGGCAGTGTGAACGTCGGATTGGGTGGTTGAGGACCCGTTGGCAATCCGGGACCTGCGAGCCTCGCTTGAGCAGCTTGCTGCGCCATGTGCTGCTGAACCGCAGCATGAGCGACTGTGTGCGCCTCCACATACGCCGAGCGTTGCTGCTGTTGCTGCTGCTGACCGCTGCTCGACATCTTGTCCTTTTCCTTAAAAAAAAAAAAAAAGTAAAAAAAAAAAACAATAAAAACAACCGAACATGAAAGTCTCATTTATCAACCGACACGCTACGGTCTCTCGTTCATTCGATATCTCTCGTTCATTCCAAATTGGATCGTTAGAAAGTTAACTATACAGTTGACTTTCGGCTAAATAGAGCACTAAATATGCATTTCAATTGACTCGGATTGTCTATCAATAAGACGGCGTAATAAGCAACAGCAATTCTAAGATTTTTTCGAAGATTAAAAACATTATCGATAATTAATTTAAAAAAAAACAACACAAAAGTAGAAATAGATTGTAAAACTGTTGTGGATGAAAAAAAATTCATTTCGGATGAATACTGAATTCTGCAAACTTTATAAAGTTCTGGAGAGTTTATACATTTTTTTACTACGATGTTCGATGTTATTTAGATATTATTGTACGATGTGGAGTACGTCATTAATATGCGTTGCAGAGAAATTATTTGTAAACAGATCGAGAAAAAAAAATGCATAAATTGCGTTTGTGTTTGTGACAAAGTTTTATCGCAATAGATCGCATGTTGTCATAAAACTATTTGTTTTTTTTTTTTTTTCTTAATAAACGAGTACCTTGTGCTATTGTTGCATTTGTAATGCCAATGGAATGTAAAAGAAAGACGATCGTTAAATACGAAAAATCAATAACGACCTAATTCTGTTATTGTCGTTAGTCGACTCCGCACGCAATAAATTATCTCTTATCGGTAATATCGACGACGCACATTGAACGTCTATATAGCGCATAATGTTATAATAATCTCAACGATGCACTCCGACGTTGCGTTCGCCAAGATCGTGCTTCGCTCAATGACGCTGATCGTTCATGCGGTCGTAACCCTGCACCGGGGGCACGGATGACAAGTTTAAATTGTCGAATCGAGCGACGAACGCTCCGACTCTCTGTTAGACTCGATTGCACCGAAATGCAGCCCGTTTTTCAACTGATATAAAACGATTTATTATAATACATTTTGTGATATTTGTATAACGAAATCTACGAAAAAAAACGTTAAAACAAAACTTTGAATGAAATGCAAAATTATTATTATGATCGTTTCAATAGTTTCGGAAAAAAATTCAACTCTCAAGAGTACACAATATGAAAAAAAAAAAACAAAAATACAAAAAGAAAATTTTAAAATACGATTGACTTTAACGCGATGTTGACGGCGGAGAGAAATAACCAAATCCTACGAATAGAACGATGAAATAAAAAAAGGACGAGCTGTTTTTGTCGCTTGTTAATAATGCAAAAGGCGCAAATAACGAAACGGTATTTTTCATTATCGTCAGATGCTGCAATTTGATAAAATTGATTAGATCGCGTGTTCGGTGAAAAAATAACATATCCATTGAACGATTCGATCTGTTTTTCGTCTAAATGTAATTATTCTCACGAATGCTTTGAAAACATCTGTCTGTGTTGTCAAAAAAGTTAAATATATTTTTTTCTGTAATTACAAATAAATAATTATTATTACAGAATGTAAAAAAGTAATTATACAATTATAATTTGCTTATTTTTGTTTTCGCGAAGAGTTTTGTCAGCTCCTAAGCAAAATATCGAAATGTTTCGAACAATAAACGAAAAATGTAGCGGCTGACCATCCTTAAAAGAAATTTAATATCCATTTAGTCAGAATTTATTTCATTTGAATGCAACAAGCGGTTACTGTTGTCCTATCGTCCATAATGGTATTTATGCGCATAATGGTAACATGACGCACGGTCTCGAGTGATTTTGTCTGCGGAGGGAGTTGAATCTCTTTCGTCACGCGTATCGTTTTCTTCGTTTCATTCTGTATGCACTCTTTGTTGCTCTTAAAAATATATATTGGGCATAAAACGCGATAACTCTTCGAATGCAGTCGAAACTCTCAATAAAACTTCCTTTCGGAAGTCGTCGAAACCGCACGATATGTTGATAAAAAAAAAAAATTTCTAAAAATTTTTTCGATCCCCGTATCGCGATAAAAACAAAACGCAGCTAAGAAACAGTATATTGAGAAAAAGAACGTACCAATCACTCGGCGAATTATTTTTTCCGAAACGAAAATATCTTCAAACTCGTTACGATGTATTGTCGTGGAAAAAAAAAACAAACGAGTCTATCGCTGAAGGATCTTAGAACTTCGATGGAAAGTGTATCGCCGCAAGTTCCATAAATAAAATCCGAAACGTGACGTTGCGCCGGTCATGTGAGTCTCGAACGAAGGGATTTCTCGGTTACACGAAGGGCAAGCATCGGTTTTCTTCGCACTGCACCGCGAAGCGCATGAAGAATACACGAGAGTCCCGAAGGTCCGGAGGGTCTAGACGACGCGCCGCACAAACACACACACACTCAACCGCGTGTACACACGAAGGATAGCACACACTGTTTATCCGTGTGTATCGATCCACGAGCAACGAGAGAGATAGAGCACCGGCAACCGCGGCCGCGGAGGAGGTCGGAGGTACGAGAGCCGTGGCACAGACCGGAGAGCAGCAATAATACGCTGGAACAAGACGCGAGAAAGCTTCGAAGCGGAGCGTCCTGCGACAATCTTTTGATTCGTCGTTTCGTTGTCTTTGCACGGTACAAACAATTTTTTATCCCTTTTACTATCGCACTCCTGTAGTTTCGTATTTTTTACGATAAAACTTTCGTTCGCAAAAAAAATCCTCGTAACCACTTAACCCCAAAAAATCGCAATAAATCGTTGAAAAAACGAAGAAAAGTTTTATTAATAAAGAATGATTTGTTTTCGTCGCACTGTCTATCGAAAGTAATCGTCGTGATACCGAAAAAAAATGAAAAAAATCGTACGAATCCCGAGAACGGAAAGAACACAAACACTTTGTAAAGAATCCTGCGTCAGCGAGGTGAAACGTAAACGCGGCGCCTCGTCGTGTTTAAGAGCGTTTGAAACGTACAAAATGCGTGGTAGGGATGAGGGCACCTGACGAATGAGAATTCGCCGGGAGCACTTCCGTCCTCGGAGTCGCGAACAGTATTTTTTTAACGTTGTCGTAGACACCCGCAAAGATCTCTCGTATCGTCGTTAACTTCGGATAATAATCCAGTAAACCGTCCGAAGGACTCGAGTGCTCGATCGTGGCGCAGTAGGAAAACGTGGAAACACCAAACACACTCGCGCACAAAAGCATAAAGAATGAGAACGGAAGGGTATAAGAGATCCGAAAAAAACAACAAAAAAAAAAACAAAGAACTGCAAAGATCGCGAAGAGAAGGAAGTGGAAGGCGAAGAAGAGACAGAGAGACGCGTAAACGGATGACAAGAGAGAAAGAAGCGGCGGTTTCGTTGGGTATCCCCTGTCGCCGGTGGGATATGCTACACAACGTTATCGAGAGTCACTCGACGTGAGCGGAGGGCACACAGTGTCGGCGCACACGCGGCCTTTGGCGACGAGAGCGGAATGTGCACCAAGCGTGGCAGACGACGAGAGAGGAAAGACTGGCGGGGTCCGACGAACGAGCGAGTCGCCGAAACGGATGGAGAGAGACGGTTGGATAAACGAAGAAAGACAGTTGCCGGGGTATAGGAGATGTTGCCGGAGAAGGGAGCGAGAGAATACGACGATGGAAGAGCAACGAGAGCTCAGACTCAACCGGCGGACAGACGGAGAGGAAAGGAATGAAGAGAAAAGAACAAAAAAAAAAAAAGAGCAAAAAAAAACGACGAAAGAAGAAATAGAGAATGGAGAAAGAGGTAGAGATTTGAGATTAAGAGCGCTTCGAACGGCGTGAAGGTCCTGTGCAATGCCGGACCTCATACCCCACCGAGAACGCGGCAATATTGGTGATCTCTCTCAGTCGCTGATTCTTCATCGTCGTTGGTACACGCGAAGGAAAATGGATCAACGCGAACTAACGCGAAATAAGGATGAAAGAGAATTTCATGCGGCTAAGGAGAATGAGACGGGCGACTGCGGGGATACTTCATTCCATCGACTTCCTCGCTATAGTTTTCTCGAGCGTTCGGCGAGACTGTCTGAGTCTGGCGTTGCCAATGGCCCACCTCGCCAATCTCCACGTCTCTGCTCTCTCTGCGAGCCCGCGGTGCGTCGGCCCGCTGACCTTGACACTGACATTGAGAGGAGGAAGGGCTGCTGCTGCTCTGCTGCTGTTGCAGCAACGAGCGGTAGGGCGGTTTGCGTTAAAGAGGGAGGGAAGCCCCGAACGAGAGTACGAGTTACAGCCGATTGAAGGATGAGGAAGAGACTCGAATGAAATAGATAATGGAGTGATTTATAGAGAAACTATATTGCTACGTTAATACCGGTGATGGCATGGAAATTTAATGGTCACTGCTGTATGACGGTACTTATAGAAATTATTAGCAATTTTCTCATGTAGTATTTAAAAAAATCGTGAAAAATCGCGTTATTTAAGGTCTGTTGAATAACTTTATATTGCGAAATATTCAACGGTAGATATAAAAGAAAAAAAAAAAATCGAAATTTCGATAATTGGTAACAAAAAAAAATTGAATTCAATTATCATTTTAATTATAACACAAGGAATTGATTCCTATTTGGTACAGTAGAAATTTGTTTCCTACTAAACTGACGAGTGGCCAATGACTGTGCCGTGCAGACTGTGGGTACGAAATAATTATCTAATTGTCGAGAAGAGCTTTGCTGCCTCTTGTATTCACGGATACAGTTATTGACCACTCAGCACACAAGTCTACGAAACGTAAAGAGCCCGAATAGCGACGAAATTATTGTGATCGGCTAATCAATAATCACCGTTTTCTCCGAGCGTCTTGGAGACGAATCAGTCTGCAGTTGTCTGGTTGAAATAAAAACAGAGAGCCACGCAACGGAACAATGAAGCATTGATATTTCCCTTCGTAACTGACGAATATCTTTATATTGCAAGATATTCGATAATAGAGATCGAAATGATTATTTTTTATGCATTTCTCGATGTTTTTAATAAACGCAATCATCGTATTATTATTTTTCGTATCAGGAGACCGCGAAAATAAAAATGGGTGCATTTCGGAACATCGCGACGACGCATCTATCATCGAAGGCCAATGACTGTAACGAATTATTATTTATCACAATTCCCGGAGAATTTGAGTCTCCGGAGCATCGGGGATACATGGAATGGAACGTATATACAGTAGCTGTTTGGGCGTCGAGAAACTCAGCCATCACACAACACCGAACAGCCATTTCGATTCTCCGCCTCTTAACTGCCACACCGTTTTACATTTAAGCTTAAGCTCGAGGAGTGAAAACGAGAGAACTTTTTTTTATCTCCTTTCTCACTCACTCCCTTTCTTCTCCGTGTTCTTTTTCTTTTTCGTTTCATTCTCTTTTTATTCCCCGAGCACCGGTGGCCGTTCGAGTTCTTCTCGCGGCTGGACCCCTGGATGCGGAGAGCCAATGTGGCCAACGGTTGCTGCACGAGAACAGGTTTTGGCTCGGGGACCGGCGAAGCGCGAAGGCGCCGAGACGCGCACCTGTGCGCGATGCCCGTATTCTCTTCGTCGCAGGAATCGGGGGAGATATCCCTGTGGTGCTTTTGCCCCGTCTGCGATTTGAATGGGTCTACGAGTGTCTCGAGATGCAGCGGGTCTCGACGCCCACGGAGAAGATACAAACACACCGGGCGTCGGAAGAATAAAGAGCGATCTTTTCTCGCTATACAACGCCACTATCCTATTAAACACCGTATAGTTAATCGCCAAACACAGTGATTGGCCGCTTCTAAACTCGCAGCAGGTATTATCCGAAAAAACGAGACAGCTATGCCAATGACTGTGCTTTCAGCGATTAAACATTGCCAATCGGTATATCCTTTGCTCTATGGTGCTACTGCTCCGATTCCGACGGTGTGTCTGCATCTGGTAGAGAAGGGGAATAGAGGATCGAACGGCGAGATGACGAAGCGGATGGAATCAGAACTTAATGGGAGGAAGCGAGAGACTCGATAAAAAAGAAAGCACGAGTCTCTCTCGCGCTATGGTGACTTTCGCTTTCCGTTCGCGACGCAGCGGCGGCAGACCCGCGCCGATCAATAGCAGCACCACCAAGCAGCAGTAGCACCAGCCGCGATTGACGATTATACACTCGCACTTTGCGTTCACCTATTGATATAAACAGGAAGAACACTACGAAGCTACTTAAGCTACTTAAGGCTACGATTGCTACTTAAAGGCTATCAAATTCGATGCAATATTTTCAAAGGGCCAATGCGTTTTTGTTTAACCGTTTACATTCAACATATTGAACTTATCGTTGATTTTTATGTATATAGCAATTTTTCTACCGCAACCGGATTTGCGTGGTACCGATGAATATAGTTATAGTTATGATAAAGTCGATTTATTGGGATAATTCATTGTACATTGATCCGAATTATCCGAAAGATCAGTAGATTTTGTTTTTTATCCGGTGATAAGTTTGACTATTACACGACGAATTGAATCCTAATACCCTCTTTTCTATCGTAAAGTAGAACTTTTTATTCTGTTAAATTCACGAATGACCAATGGAACAGCACAGTGATGTTCGGAACATTTGTATGAAAAAAAGATTTAATTTGCGTATCTATAAAACGCAATGAACACAAATGGAAAGATAATTACTTTAATCGGCCAATTATTATACCGTTTTCTCTGAAAAATCTATGGGCGCAAAACGGTGGGTTGTAGTGTGGGTCCGTTGAGAACGCGAAAAGGTGGTCGGAATCAAGAACCCCGAGCCACGAATCAACAACTCCCCGGGGCTCCATCGTACGGGTACACAACCTTTTTTTTGTTTGGGAAACGATCCGTGAATCGCCGAAGTGGCAAAACCTCACGCAGGAGTATTCCCTAGAATCGCTCGAAGTTTTCTAGGATTTGACAAAGTTTATTTCGCGATAAGGGAGAAGACTGCAGACCACGTGGAACGCGCATTACGAATTTATTCGCGGCAGCGTGTGTAGTCTTTTAAAGGGATGACAAGGTCGGCGAAGGGAGGGGAGGGGGTGGAGAGGAGAAAGTTAAAGGTCTCCGAGCTCTCGAAGATCGGCTCCCATTTAGAAAAAACAGGTTACACGACACAGCCGTTGGCCACGCAACAGTGAATTACTCGACGAAAACGATTGAAAAACATCTAAATATGTTATCGATTGATTCGTTGTACAAACGCGTAATTTTTCTACGATTTTGTATTAATCGATATTTACCTGATTGTTAACCGACGCGGCAAGATGCTTCACGCTCTCGACGTAATTTTTCAAAACTGTTTCGGTCGTCATGCAGCTCACTCGGAATTCGTAAAACATGTCCAATTTGTACAGACACTTTTGGCAAATATTTTTAGGCAGTGCATCTTCCTTGGTTATCTGAAGAAACAATGAAAATTTTTATTAATCAATGATGCATTTTTTTTCTTAACATTCAAGTTTAGGAAAGCATTTTATTTGGATTGGATTCTTCTGCGGTGATTTTGCCAATAGTTAGATATCTGCTAATTAGAAAGAAGAACGATATATCTGTTCCGATGCTTAACGACCTGACGTTTGCTTTTCACTTGACGATTCATGGAGACTGGAGAAAAATTTCGCCGCTGGTTTAATAAAAATATTAAGCAGGTCATTTTCAACGGCGATGACATTCTATGAATTACTCCTATTGTCAACGGCAACTATCGGCAAGATTTTGAGAAAAATTCGATAAAATAAAATACTTGTAAAAAAATATTTCATTTTCAGTGGAATATTTGTTGCTTAGAGATACAAAGAAAGTTATAAAAATATTGGAGCGCGAAAAAAAAAAGACAAACTCTGTGAATCTTACCTCTGTGGGAATGCAAGAACGAATTTTGAAGAATAACTGGCGCTGTTCGCCCTCCTTGTCGAATATTTGCAACTGATGATTGCTCTTCAACGAACACAGTCTGCACAATTCAGCAAAATTGAAACCTTCATTCATTGCCATTTTTATTGTTTTTTTTGTTTTATTATCTCTCCTTTTGAATACACCAAACACAAACGTTCGATTGAGGTTATGCTCCGAAAACACTCTTCGCTCTGTTTTTTTAACCCGCAACGATTAACGACAACGAGCAGCGAGAACGATGCGAAACAATTGTCACCATCGATTGTACTCGTTTTGTCACGACGAACGTATCATTATCCCAGCGTAACGAATTTTTATAAGTAAAATTTAATGTTCAAAACCGGAAGAGTTGAGCGCCGCCATGTTCAATATATATAAATCTTCTTCTCTCTCAACCACTTGCTTCAATGTTCACACACGGTCGTTCGATAATCGATGTTCATTCGATAAAAAGTTCTTCGTTTCCTCGAGGGAGGGCCTTGAGCTTATGTTCGATTCGCTTTTTTTACATTATCAGCGTTGTTCTTTTATCATCGGTATGCACGTAGTAATGTTACAATACTTAACCATTTTTGTCTACAGTATTAAAGCCAAATAAGAATCGAAACAATCTCAACTCGTAATCATCACAACAACAATTTTTATCCGGCGCTTCAAGATTCGCGTTAAACACGATTTAAAAAATCTCGCAAATCTGACGCGTCGACAAGTAAATAAATTAAAAGAATGAGTTATATATCGGCGCTATCGATTAGGCGAAGATCGACTGTTGCGGAACCGTTCAAAATATCGATACCTTAATTGCTTTCTGCGGGATATCTCGCGACTCTGTCTGCCGATGAGAAATACACGGGTATGATACAGTAAGTCAGCGTTTTGATGCAGTCTTTCGCAGTGTTACGCGCGTAGTGTTCGTCAAGTACCATTTCCTTGTCGCATAATAACCGCGTTCGTTCATTGCAATCATAGCCGATCACGACGACGTCGTTCGGCCCCCGATAAATCGAACGAAATTTGTCATTTGGCTTTCGCGACACGCATGTAATACGATGTCGCGTCGAGTGCGTGCCAAACGTGAAATAATTTTCGTGGGCCGATTCGTGACGAGACGATACCAGTGACAGTGATAAATTCGTACAAAAGGATTAACGAGGCTTACGAGCGATTTAATTCGAACAATGGAGAACACCGTTGACGAGAATCACACACTCGAGGAAGATCGCGGAGGTAAGGTTTCTCTCGCAATGTATTTTTTTTTGCGCGTCGCGCTCGTCGATACTTATGTCTCGCGTACACGTTTGTCATCCGCGATTGCTCAATCGCGCCGAAATTACCGCGTTTCTCAGAAACAATTGATCATACAATTTTTCACCGTACAACGCATATACGGACGTACTGTACGTCACAGCGGTTCAATTGAGCAATTGCAGCGAGGAGCAGCCAAAAAATTCTAAAAATTTCTCCCCCAACATTCCGTCACAATTTTTTTATTCCACAATTTTTAACATCTTGATAACATCCTCTGTTTAGATGATCCACAGTTGAAGGTTGAAAAATTAGAGACGGAGAATAGCCATATGCGTGAGGAGTTCAATGTACAACGAGCGAAGATGAAGGAGCTGTTTCTCCAAAAGGAAGGTAAAAAAAAACGAAAAAAAAAAACAATCTGCGTCAAAATGTTTAAATCACTGTTACTTCGATTTATGAAATTGGTTTTTTTTTTACAGAGGAACTAAAGAGACGACTCGAGGATAATAATCGTTTGCAGGGTGAAATAACTAAGATAAAAAATGAATTAGACGAATGCAAAAGTCAGCTAGTAGTCGCCAATCTAAGATTGGAAAACGACGTTGACGTGGAGAAACGCAAAGCGAGAGAAGAGATAGACTCTTTGCAGCAAGTCGTATTGGATACGATAAAAGAGAGTTCCTCCTCTAGAGATCAATTGGAAAACGAATTACGAAAACTAAAAAATAGCATTACTAAGTTGGAACAAGAGAACAGTATGCTTAAGTCCCAGATTCCCAGAGATCCCCCTCCAGACGGTCCACAGATATCGCTGTCCACAGTGACGAAAACGCTAGCGAGAAAAGTCGCTTCTCAATTGGGCGCCGACGCTCTGTCCCTCGGACCTGACAATCTAGAGGAGAGCATGAGGAAGGTAAAAAAATATGTACGTAAGCTTGTAATTGCACGTAGATAATACTTATTCATTACACCGATATCGCCGAGTTTTCGATTTTACGAGAATCACGGAAACGTGACGTTTGATTTGAAAGATTTTCTATGAACAAATAATACGACATTTTCGTTTATTTCAAAGATTCTTTGGGGTAAAACAGACGAGACAATAAAAAATTAAGATTTCAAAAAATTGTAGACGTTTTATACGATAAAAACAAAATGTATAACGTATTTACAAAAAACTCGAATCGACTCGCGAATTAACTCGATTCATTATTTTAACTTTTCTTCCGATTGCGAATCTTGGAAAAAAAATTCTGCTGTAAATTCGTAAAATATATTTCGATAAACAAAATAAATAATCACTCGTCAAAATCAAACGAAAACTACAAATTTAACTTTGCAAAAACTGCTAAATATGTTTGCGAATTTATTGGAGTACATTAAGCAAATTCCCAGTAAATTCGATGTTATGCACTTTTTTTACATAAAGTAATTACTAACAGATCGACATTAATTCGCACTATTTTTTCGCTTAAAACGCGTATAAAAAAGAATAAAGATTCCGATAAATAAAAATTTATTAACAAAGCATTCTCTTAATTTTTTTCATCTCTCGAACATGAAAAGCGTAAAATCGGAAGCTCTGCACCGATTACCAATTATCGTATTAAAAAACGATTAATAAAAAAAACAAAAATCGGTCGTATTCCTCGTAAAAAAAGGTGACTGTCGATTAATTTTTGAAAAAAATTGTATCGCGCAGGCGGAGGAAGACGCAGAGGTATTGCGATCGTTGGTAGTCCCATTGGAAGAAGAGATCAAAGCATTGAAAGAGAAACTGCGATCGACCGACGACGAGTTGCAGAGGTGCAAGGAAACGCAGTTTATTCAGAGAAGACCCCAAGAAACAAGTTCGCTCGGTCCTACCTGCGACATGTGTATGAATTACGAGGCACAGTTAGTGAAGATGCAAACAACCGCAAAGGAACTTGAGATACAACTGAGCGATTCCGAGCGCATGCTTCACGCACAGAGAGAGGATCTCGCCAAGGAAGTAGAGTTTCGCAAGGGAATGGAAGAAAAATGGAACGAGAAGAAAGAAGAGCATAAGACTAAAGTAACCGAACTCACCGCAGCCTCTCAAGCCGCTCAACAAGCTTTGCACGAAGTTAAACAAACTTACGGACAAATACATAACGGAGTTATGGAGGAACTTGGAAAACTTACCCGAGGAAGAGAAGATGTACAGAGACATCTTTACGAGTGCGTTACTCGTTTTTCTCATATAATAACTAAAAAATCATAAGATTTTTCGAGATCTATATGAATCTAATTGTAGTATCTTATGAAATCCACGCGTAAAATTTAAACTGTTCTTCGATAAAATGTTATCATTACATTTTTAATTGCAGATTACAACGAGAAAACGAGATGCTGGTAGGAAAGCACAGTAAACATTCGCAACAGTTGCAAAGCGAAAGTATCAATATGCCGAACGACGTTGAGGAATTGCACGTGAGCCTTTTGAAGACTCACGAGGATCTTATAACGGCTCGTGTGGCGCAAGAAGTCGCTCAGGAAAAGGAGGAAACTTTACGATACGAAGTGGGGCTCCTGCGCGAGCAAATGGATCAGGACAACAGGGCGAGAGAAGAACAAGAAGCACTGTTGACCAGTGAGATTAAGCAACTCAAGTGAGTCGCTTCGCTCTTTTTATTTCCTGCATTTGTCTCTAGAAAAATATATATATTTGAACGTTTCTAATACCATTTTTCTCCAAATAACTCGTATTCACAGAATTCAATGCGACAAGTATCGGCAGGAAGTTCACGAACTCTCCGAAAAAGAGGAAAAATTACAGCGCGTTGCTAAACAAGTAGAAGACGTTACTAAAGAGAAGAACGACGCTAACACAACGATTGCCGAATTGCGTCAGAGAGTCGCTAGTCTTCAGCAAGTTTTGGATACCAGCGGCGAGGTGCAAAAAGATTTTGTACGATTGTCCCAATCGTTGCAGGTGCAACTTGAGAAAATTAGAGAATCCGGAAGCGAAGTTAGATGGCAACACGAAGAAGACGTTGACGATTGTCCGACTTGCCATTCGACTTTTACGGGTTCGAAGAAAAAGGTGATTACAGTATAATTTATTTAATTTTAATGAGAAGTTTTTTTTTTTTTTTTTTTTTTTTTCAGAGTGAAAAACTAATTTTGAATTTTTAGGTACACTGTCGTCACTGCGGCCATATATTTTGTCAGTCGTGTATGACGCGCACTGTGAACAGCGGACCGAAGCAGAGACCGTCCCGAGTTTGCGGCGTTTGTCATACTCTCCTTGTACGCGACACAGCTCCGTACTTTAGTCAAGAACCGCCTCACACACCCGATTAAATATTTCTCTTTGAAGCGAAAAAAAAAAAAAAAAAAATTCGTAACGAGAGAAAAAAAATGAGTGAAACGTGTGCAATATATAAAAAAAAAAAGGTTGTCCATCTCGAGAGTTCACCATTTATCTAACTACAATGAATTCGTCTCGTGAACTGTTGGTTGTGGAAGAAAGAGATATACTCACTCCTTTGCGAATAATGTTCAGAAAAAAAAAAAAAAGATTTAACACAAATATATATTTTAAAGCGAAAAAAACAAAATAAATAAATAAAAGAAAAACTTCAACTACTTCTCAATCGAGCAATTTCTCAACTTCAAAAACGAAAAAAGAAAAACAAAAAAACGACTAGACATTCAGCTACAGTGAGACAAAAACGCTAGTTACAATTTTTATTGCCTGTTTTTTCTTCGGGTGATATAAAAAGTATCGTGTAAATACGAAAAGATCTGTAATACTTAAATGTTTATTGTAATTTAAAAAGATTAAAGCTTTTGAATGTATTATTCTCGTGTTGTCTTGTAAACCTTATGACAATAGTTCATTTTTGCTTTTTTTTTCTTGTTGCCGTTCATTAATTAATCCATTCCACAGTGAAAATGAAATATATCGAGGTATTTATAAATTAGAACAAAATCGAAAAATGATTTCATCCGTTTGAGATATTAGTCGCTTTTATCGAAACCACGAAGTCGTCGGTAGCAATTATCGGTATTAATGGACAAACGTATATCTAAAAATTAAACCAAAAACAGATAGCGTACAGTTAGAGAAGAATTAAAATTAAATTTTCATGTCATTACACTAATCGCAAGAATTTTGTTTTTCGATAAATGTCGTCGATATATCGAAGGATTACTGAGAAAAAAAATGATTGGCTAATTTTTTAATTATTGGAGAACGATTGACTATCAATGAATCCTTCATTTCTCGCTATATTTTTCAAATTGTTTCGAATAAAATAACAAGAAAACCCATCAACTTTGCATTCACTATTTCTTTTTATTATGCAATCACCGCTCAGCAATTTATTTGCAAAATTCTCGCGGTTAATTGCGCAACGGGAGGTCAACATTACACGTGTCGGATTAATAATCTCACGCAGAATTTCATCGTGTAGTAAAATACAAAAAAAATCAATTATTTTTTTTCTTTAATCCAATTTGTATATATTAATTTGTTAGCAGAAATTCTTACGCTCGACGTTCCCGCGCATTACTCAGCCGTGTGTTTCATCGATTTTAATCAATAAAACTTCGCATTCATTACATCATTCCCATTACAAAGGATTAAAATATAGACGAAAAAAATTATCGAGTCATTAACAAATAACTACAGTTATATACAATTAACTAATCGCTACAATTAACAAAGTAAGGTGAATATTTGAGACCGAAGTTTTGTGGCGATAATTGTGATGCAAAAGTAGAAGAAAAACCGGAGGGAGCGCGGAGGGGAGAGCTACGATATTTTTTTTTTAAAGTGATACAAATGTTTGTTAATTCATTCGGAGAGTTGGCTGGTATGTTGAAACAGTCTATTTATCGTCTAAATGATTTTTTTTCTTCTTCAAAATTTCGTAACAGATGGATGTTGGATGCCGTCACGTCGAGTTACAAAAATGTTTCCATCGTTCAAACGAATCACATGGAGAAAAAATCGTCTATCACATGATCGATCGGTTGGGGACGTCTGTGGAGATCGATCGGTGGATCCTCCGACTGCGCGTGTTTGTCTCTCAATTCCTTCCAGTGATTCAACGCGTCCATATACTCGAGTATTTTCTCGAAATCGTCGAGTTTCGTGTAAACGTGTACTAAGCCTCGATAATCGTATTCCAATCCGCTGTAACTTTTTCCGAATAATTTTGTATCTGAAAATAATCATCGAGTCAATTAGTATCAATCGTTATTATTTGTCTTGTCGTTTTCTCGCGGAAATATCGCGAATACGAGAAGATATTTACTTATGGCGACACTACGACGATAGAGTCTCTCAGCGTCGGCGTAACGGCCCATGTGAAAATTGTACAAAGACGCCAAGTGCCCTATACTCAACGCAACTTCGTAATCATTCGGTCCGAGAAGTTCTTCCTTTATGCTGATCGCTTTCAAGTGCATCACTTCAGCCTCCTGTGTGCAAAATGGCAATGCAGACTTATCTAATCTATTTGACTCCATTCATTCGTAGAAACGTATAATAATTTTCAATTAATCCTACCGGAAACCTTCTCATGCTTTGATACAGACGACCGAGATTGCCGTAATGTTTGGCCGTTTGCACGTTTCTCTCACCGAATGCGGTTTGCGCGAGCAAAAGCGCGGAAAGGTGTAAACCCTCGGATTTGAGCAGTAAATCTTGTTCCGACATCGGTGCATTATCGAGCGCTATTTCCTCGAGTATCAGTGCTTTTACTCTCTTAGCGCTCGCTAACATTAAGTGTTCGGCTGGCAAAAGTTTTTCCATTATCTCGATCGCTCGGCCGGCGTGATCGCTGCGAGAAATGAGATTAATTAGTATTTATTCGATGCGCGCGCGAACATAGATGCTAAATAAACATCGATTGCGAATCAAAGATTTGCGAAACGTTATATCACCTGGAAGCTTGAAATCTGCCAGAACTGTATTCGTGAACGTAGAGTGCGTACGCTAACTCCTCGTGTGCTATGGCTACGTGAAGATTTGATTTACCAAATATAACTTTCCTTATCTCTAGTGCAGTCTGAAAATAAGAAAATAAGCGTTATATATATATATTTTTTTTTTCATATCGCGTTCCTTTGGACGGGAGTAGCGGTTACGCTGGTACATCGCAGTTTTTCCGGGGCGATTGATCGATTACAGTATTGACTTTGTTTTTTCCTTTACCTTGTAGACGGACACACTGTTGACGATACTGTCGTAATTCAACAAGTAAAATCCGTAATCTATAAGAACATCGCAGTATTTTGGATGATCGGTGTCGAACACTTCGCGGGCGAGGTAAACAGCCTGTCGAATGAGTAATCCAGCTTTTTGAAATTCTCGCTTAACCACACAGGACTTTGCGGCCTGACGCAGTACGTCTATCGTTATTCTTGCTGGAAGGCAGGGCCTCAGCTCTTTCAGAGCTGCTACGCTCCACCTGATTACGCGTATAATAATAATAATAATAATTAAAAAAAAAATGTTTTTCTGTTGTTTTTAGGTTTATTCGCGTCTTTCAACTTTTAGTTATTTAAGTCATATTTTGATTACAATTAACATCGTTCTTTTTATCACTGATTCTTTGGTTTTTTAAATAAAAAATTCTTCATAACTAAATTATATAGCGGCGAATAAAATTACGATATTTATGTGATGTTTTTATTTTTTCGTAAAAGAAAGATTCAGTACTCTATATGAAATATGACCGGAATTATAAGAATGGATTTCGTTATTTTTTTATTTTTTTACTCACCTGTACGCCTTGTCGTATTCGCTTCTTATGAAGAAAAGTACGCTGAATTCAGCATAAAGGGCAGCATGATTAGTACTCTCGTAACCGGCGGCTTTTAATTTTTCTACTGTACGAACAGCCAATTCGTGCGTTTCCGCGGCACCCCGGAACGCGCAATACACCGCTTGCGTGTGCAATAATCTGGAGTCATCGTGAGTTATCGATTATTATCGTTGATTCGCAAAACATTGATTATGAATTTTTAAAAATGAACGATGAATGAACAAAAATAGAAAAAAATTATTTTATACTGTAACAATTTTGGGAATTGAAAAAAAAAAATCAAAATTATTACTTGTGACAGCAGTCAAGGGTTTTGCACCAATTTTCCGGTGTGTCCCCACCGGCGTCACATATCTCTTTGCAGGCGAGCAAAACTTTTTCGCTTTCGCTGTACCAACCGGCGTCGCTGAGAAATCCGCCGAGACGGAGCCCAAGATTTATCACATTTTCCTGCGCAGTGGGATTTTTTCTAGCGCCCAAACAGTAGACGCTGTAACCGATGGCCAACTCGTTGCCAACTTTTGTTCCGTGATCCATCAGCGCCTGTATAATTCAATAATAATATTACCAAATATGCATGTAGCGTCAGCGTAACGGCAAAACCATTGCTCCAAATTACCTGAAACGTTTGTAACAAATGAATTCGTCGGTTTCGAACTTTGAGCATTCGGGAAAATGTCTGAAGTTCGCTCAATTCTCCGCCGAGCAGACATAGTCGTTTTTCTTTGTACAACTGCAAAAAAACATGTTTTTTTTTTTTTTTTCGTGTTGCTAATATTTTTTTATTAATAATTTCGTAAAGGGTGATAAATCGGTTTTAAAAAAAAATCGACTAATCGATATCGCGACATATGGTTGTTAAACAGTGAAAGTATCGTATAGAGAGAAGAAAATCGCCGAAAAACGAAGGATAAAAGTGTCCAGCTGACAATCAGGTGGGCAATCGGTGATTCATAATCATAACAGTAACGAGCGAACAACTTGTTTTTGCTGAGAAACGACGGAACAATTGTCATAAAAACAAATACTCTGAGACGCATATTGTCGAGAGATAATAGAATCCGAGTTGTATCGATAAAGGTCGACGAACATCTGGCGCACGAAACGAAGAGAAAAAAAATGTTTAAAAAAACGTGGAAAAAAGATACAATTCTTTTTCCGTCATGAAAAGTATAAGACGTCTACTAGTGTCTCTCTCGTTCCGTCGTTCTATGCAACAATGACGACAGACAGTCACAAGATCCAACTGATTTACCTGATAATAAATATCGAATAGAATCTTCTCCGGCAGATCGTCGAGGTACTTCTTCGATATGAAAAATTTGTCGGCTATCGCGGCAACACTAAGTTCGTAGAGAGTTTTCGTCGAAAAGACCCGTGATTCGCGTCCTTCGGCCATTTTCCCAAAGCCCTCCGCGATCTTCAATCCAGCAACGATTCTCTAATGTACTGTCAGCACCACTCGCTCGAGAGACACACACGCACATAAAGCGCCCGAGGTTTAAGAGATATAGATAGCCAAGTTCACCACACACAGTCAACCCCCTCTTCACGTTACTGACAGGAAACTTTTAGCGTTTTATTAATGTACCTCGGTTTCGTCAATTATAAACCGAGAAAATTACGATTCTTATTGATTCTTCTATATTGATTCTTCTCTTGGTTGACATTCTAAAAAATCACTGCAACACGTTCGAAATCGCAAACATCCATATTCGCCCGTAGTAGAGAGACGAGAGACACACGGTTTACGCAACAATGGAAAGTCAAACGAGTCGTCGAAAGAATCGCGTTCTTATCAATATAGTTCTTATCGTTACACTGGGCTGCGGGGATTACATAGCGCGAAAAGTACCAGTTGCTCTGTTATCTCCGACCATTTAAAATACCGACAAATTACCTCGAATTATTACAATGATGAAATGATAATCAAATGAAAATGAGATGCTTTATTATCGACGATTGTACATAATTACACCTTGCGAACTGTCATCGAGATTCATTCACATAGAACATTATGTAACATTATGAATAAACATAGCATTATCGTGTATCAAGTTAATTTAATAATGCGTTAGCATTATTCTTTGATTGAAATAAATCGAAAAAATGTTATAAAAATTCGATTTTTCAACGATAACAAATAATAACAAACGACAAATGTAGATGATATTGACACTGTCATCTAACAGCTGTTGCGCACTTACGCGGCGATTGAGAATCACTGATCGCAACCACATGGGCAGTGTTTTGGAGTAATCGAACGAATTACCTCGTAACACATGACATTTTTATTTGCTCGTAAATTACAGCATCAAAAATTTAATTCTGTTATCTGATATTCCGCGAGTTGTCAACGCAACATCATCAAGATGGTGAGTTGGATATTTGTCAAACGTAATTAACGACGAGTTTATAATAGCATAGATTATAGGTTAAGTCGCGCTACACGCTTTTATCGTTAAAGTACCGACAAATTGTGTTATTCAATCGATGACAATTTACGATTATTACAGCCGAAGGGAAAGAGCAAGAAATTCATAGACAAAAAGAATTCCGTGACGTTTCATTTGGTGCACAGATCCCAACAAGATCCATTGGCTGCAGATGAAACAGCTCCGCAGCGAGTTTTGGTGCCGGTGGGCGAAACGCAAGCCGATAAAAAGATCGACAAAAAATTAGTTGATCTCAAGAAGCGCAAGGAAGAGCAACAAAAATTTGGCATATTCTTTGACGACGAATATGATTATCTGCAGCATCTTAAAGACGTCAATTCCTTGCCAGTGGAATGGGAACGCGTCGAAAATCTCAATGACTCCAAAAACGAGAATAAAGTCGCTCCGTCCATTAATTTGCCTTCGTCAGTTTTTGCTTCTACCGTTGAGGAAGAGGTAGGACTTCTCAACAAAGCTGCTCCCGTTTCTGGACCAAGATTGGATTATGATCCCGACATAGTGGCTGCAATGGACGACGATTTTGATTACGAAGATCCGGAAAATGAACTTGAGGACAATTTTTTGGAATTAGCTAACGGCGGGATAGGCGATGGAACAATTGCAGAGGAAGATGAAGACGAATATGGTAACAACCCGAAAAATTTTCTAGATTTGCAATTTTCGAATTTTTTTTTTTTCGTATTTTTTCGGTTTTTTTTTTCATTTTTGACTGTTTAAAGATTCGGAATTCGAAGACGAGGATAATGCGTCGGATGTCTCGTCGGGCCATATGGCTGTGTCGGACGAGGAGAGAGACGAGGTCGGCAGTCTAAACGGTCCGCAATTTTCATTCAGAGACGAAGAAACAAAATCGCGATTTACCGAGTACTCGATGAGCAGCAGCGTCATGAAGAGAAACGATCAACTGACGCTCCTCGACGACAAATTCGAACGGGTTGGTAAAATATTTTCGAATTAATTTAACATTTTTTTTCCTTAATCTTTTTTTCGGGCTTCTGATTGTGAATTGCCACACAATAAACTTTTTTTTCGTAGTTATACGCGGGCTACGATGAGAACGAGATTGGGGCGCTGGACTGCGAAGAAATCGAGGGCTACGTAGCGCCGGATTCCGAAATAATGTTGCAGTACGCCGATGAGTTCGAGAAACAGCAAAAGGAAGAGGTAATTATCGCACATAATCGCTTTCAGAACATCTTGAAGATTTTATTGAATAAAGTTGGTGTTCTTTAGACGGAGAATGTTGCGAAACTCATGCAAGACAGATTGAAATTAATCGAGAGGGACGATTCGAGCGATGATGATGACGAGAAGCTTCAAAAACTCACAGTCGAGCCGCGAGAAAGAGAAAAGTGGGATTGCGCAAGTATAATCAGCACGTACAGCAATATTTACAATCATCCCAAACTTATATCGGAGCCAAAGGTGAGTTAATAAAGTGAACGTATTTTAGTTAAAAAAAAAAAAAATGCATTATAACGCTTAATAATTGATTACATACGTAATGAATGCCTTGACATTTTTTTAGGGTCTCGGAAAGATCAAAATAAATCCTCGTACCGGTATTCCTAAAGACGTGTTAAATGGCCCGCCGGGAAAACTCACGGCAAAAAGTTTAGCGCAATTGGATCTCCAGAACGATCGGGAGAAGCCGCGAGGTGCACAGTCGATAGCGGAAACGATGAAATCTACTCTCAGCGTGTTGAGCGTAAGACCAAGTGACGAATCGCCGGAGGAACGCAAGGAACGAAAAAAAGCTTTGAAAGAATACAGAAAGGAAAGGAGAATAGAGCGCAAAGCGAATATCGAGGCATTCAAAGAAGAAAAGAAACGACAGGAGAAAATTTTATTGAACAACAAACAAAACATTCAGGGCAATCGTATTCTATAAGTTCCCCCCTCCCTCCCCCCTGTATTTTTAATTTATCGTCGCAAAGATGTCCTTTGCACTCTTTCGTTGCGTTTCTGTATAAAGAGACTATTAATAATACGATGCAGCGTTGTTTGTTCGATCCTTCAAATTTTTTTTAAACCGTTATATTTTACAGCTTTTTTCAGTACCGCAAAAAATTATCGTTAATATAGCGGTAAAACTCGCCGATCTGTTGACAATTATAAAATATACATTTTTCACACGAAACTATCGATCAACTTACTTTTTTCTACGTAATATTATTAAATTTTTCTCGAAAACAATTTTTTTACCAATGCAGCTCTTTCGATCGAAAAAAAAAATAAAAGAATCATCAAAATTTGAATTTACCGCGTATTTTCAAAAGCCGGAACGAATCGAGAAGGCATTGTCCACGTGAGACGAAGAACAGCGCCATCTAAAAAATTCGAATGGGGGGAGCCGAAGCTTCACAGTCATATGATCGATTCGTGATTGCTGGCGCAGATCGCCGTTCCCTCTGTTCATCGCAAAGATGGCCAGCCAGACGCAGGGTATTCAGCAGCTTCTGGCAGCGGAAAAACGGGCTGCCGAGAAGGTCTTGGAGGCGAGAAAACGTAAGTCTTTCATCTACAAATAGTACAAACCCAATCGACGTTTTTTTACTCTAACGAAAAACTCCAAATTCCCCAATTACAATTGACCCGATTCTCGTATGGGTGTAACCTTATCGTAGCTCGTGACTTTTGATGGATGAGAGACGAAACGACGTTCGATGAATTTCCTCCGCGACAGCAATTTCTTTCTCAACTCTTTTCGATCCGAATGCGGATACCCAAATAACTTAATGCATTCTGCATCATTCTAATTCTAAATCTTCATTAATTCTCGATTCGTTTTATTCAAATTTATACGAAAATTGACGAAAAAAAAAACACACAAGTTCGATCTCTTGAGTTTTTCGTCATTTCCGCAGTAAATAAGATCACCTTATCTGACGATTTTCGAACAATTCACGTAACATAATCGTAGTTTATCCATTGTAACGCAAATTTACATAGAAAAACATCGATCAAAACTCATTTTTCGTAATTATAACTACAAATCGATCGTAGACACGAAATTGCATTATCAAAGCATTTTATCTCGTAATTTCGGAGGAAATTCACGTGTAAAAATGAAATTTTTAGGTAAAGCCAAGAGGTTGAAGAAAGCCAAGGAAGAGGCGCAAGATGAGATTGAGAGATATCGACAGGACCGTGAAAAGCAGTTCCGCGAGTTTGAGGCAAAGGTAAATTTTCACACCAAACTAATAACTTAATTTCACGAGAACGAGAGCCGTTGCTAACGCATTAATTTTTAGCACATGGGCTCCAAGGAGGATGTGGCGGCGCGCATAGACGCCGACACCAGAGTTAAGATCGAGGAGATGAACCAAACTGTAGCTGTGCACAAAGATCCTGTAAGTCTGCGTCGCTAATTAATAGTTTTTTTTTTTTTTTTTTTTCTTTTATTTCCCATTGATAAATTTCATAATGTCGACATTATGTAAAATATAATTTTGCGCAAACGCAGGTAATGCACAAAATCTTGGAGTTGGTGTACGACATAAAGCCAGAGTTGCACCAGAACTACCGTATCGAAGCCTAAACTGCAAGAAGCCTCTCACAACAAAATAATTATAAATACTATATCATATATATACATATATATATATATATAATATACGTGTACATTAAAATATTATCCCTCTATATATCGCATATATCTTTCAAAGTATATACTGTCGTTCAAAGAGTAAAAAAAAAAAAAAAACGAAAAAAAAAAAATGCATTTTACGAGAGAAACGTTGCGCGATACGAATTTAAATAGACCGTTAGACAGTGATACTCAAACTTCTAGAAACGTTTTTGCGCCGCTGCGACGATTGGCAGCGGACTTCTTACCAACAGAGTCTACACGACAATAAATATTAATCGTTAAAGAAAACAAATAAGCAAGAAAAAAAAAGGATCGTTTCGCTGTAAGATTCAACGAGATCGCGTCGGAGAGTTTGAGAATTGCTGTAGCTACAGACGTGAATTTAATTGAATAACAAAAAAAAAAACGAAGAAAAAAAAAATTTTTGAAGACAAATGAAAGAAAAAATAAACGTACAGAACAGAAGGTATTATGTATAATGTAAAATGATTTGAACGTTGCGTTGTTTCGACGCGCCAAGGCCTAGGCGCGTCGATAACTACGATAATACGTTGAATTTCATTATTTAGGGTGGTGGATAATATATAAATATTATATGATAATATTTAGATAAATGTTAGTAGATGTCATTCCATGTTTCTGTTACCCCGAGGACAATGAATCGAAACAAATTTGTAAGTGTTGGGGGGGAATGGGTGTGTTGTACAGCCTCTCGGGGTTCCCAGAAAAGCTCCCAAATCTTGGGAACCTCGCGACGATGTACCCAAATTATCTTCTTCGTATCGTGCTCTACCGTATATATATTCGTCGTCATTATATCGATTGCCCAATTTAACGTTTTATTCATGTAGTTCTACCTCACGTGTACACCTTGTCTCTGTAAGCTGGTTGGCTATCTGTACAGTATTAGTGTCCAAAATAAACATTATAAAAGTAAAAAAAAACATACAAAAGAACGAGATGAAACTACGAGAAAAATTAATTGATCCACCCGAGCGTAATATCCCTGAGAGACTAAAAAGAATGGATTCTCTCGCTGTATATAGTGGATACGTATAACATCAATGTTGCGTAACCGGTGCATCTTGACGATGGCCTTCACGCCCTTTCGGAGCTCGCGGACGTTCCCGACTCTACGAATGTTTCGGGTCTTTCTGCGATCGAGCAGGCTGTGAATGCCACGTGAGATGAAATTTCGGAGTGGGAGACAAACAGCTGTGCGCGGTGGCCGTTTTTGAAGAAAGACGGTGGCTGAAATATCGCGTAATAGCCGGAGAACGAGAAATAAGGAAAAAATAACGCACAGTGCGTTTTATCAATTAATTTCCATACCTCCTGTTATTTTGGCTGATTGTATTAGCCTGTTAATTCATTGAAAGTTTCCCAGTTATGCACGTTTGAATCGCGAAACACCGGAAAACCGATGAATAAAACAAAAAAATCCATCGCGTACTATTTATCGTTAAGTTATTTTAGTTATTTGAATGCCGCCCCATTTATGCATTCTTTATTTCTTTTATCGCGTTTGAGTAATAGAATTTTCGATATTAACATCGGTTCGTAGTTAAAGGCAGTTTAAGTTGGTCGTCGCGGACGATGGGTCGGGAGGGGATGCTATTACGCGGTAGTGGGGGAAGAATCAGCTGTGCGTTGCCTCGCCGTGCAACGAAACAGCGGCTCGCGCTCGCAGACGGCGGCTGTTCGTACAGCAGCCAACCGCACTAGCGCCATTCAGTAGCAAAGCAGCACGCCAAGCGGGCAGTCTCTGTGCGATAACTTCGCGATTTTGATTCCGTTAACAACTCTTTCGCGATACAAATCGTCGTGGAGCGTCCAAAGAGGCGTTATTAATCGTGACAAAGAGAGTTCCGGATACGAGGAAATGGAAACTGACGAAACGCGTACGTCCTTGTCGTGTAAGAGCAGCAGCAGCACGTTGGGTTACGTATTAGCCGCGGGCGTGAAGGCTTCAGTGACAGCTAGTACGCTCGGCATTGCGTTTTAACCTGTTATGACAAAGAACGCAACGGGAACCGGTCGCCGACCAGCCGCGAATCCGGAGGGTTAGAAACAACGAGAATCTTTCAACCGTTCTTGTGTCGTCATCAAAATCACAAATCTTGCAAATTCAATCGCAATAAAACTCGGCAAAACATATACACATATATCAAAGCGTCGCGTGTGCGAATGTGTGTTTAGTTAAGTTTCATTTTTCAAGTTTTTTTATTCGACTGTCAACGGTCGCGATTTCGAACAAAATTTCTCCAATTTTTTTTCCGGTTTGGAATTTTTTTTTTAAATCGTGTACCCGCAAGTGTTTTTTTTTTCTAATCAAACGTGCAACTCCGCTTTCGATAATCGCAAACGACTCGCGTTCGTAATATCCGGATATCGACAGTGACGGGTTAATACGCCAAACAACTACGGAATAAATCGCAATCGTCGAGGGGAGCTGTGTTCTTTTTTTTTTCTTTAAATCGAGGAATAAAAATGTGGTGCCTCGTGAGTCAAGCGAACTCGGTGGTCTTGGAGGTTCACGTCGATCCACGAGCTATCGGGCAGGAATGTCTCGAAAAGGTAAGTCGTTTTCGAAAGATTGTTTTTTTTTCTCAGTTATCTTTTTTTCAAGTTTAAGCGTTTGAATAGATAAGCGTGGGATTTGTATAGTTGTTTTCATTGTGAGCGCCGCGTGCGTTCCGTTGCACGAGGCAAACGGATTTTTCGTTTAACGAACACGAGTTTTAGAAAAAAAACTAACGAATAATTTCGACGCCACGAATTTCATGAGGATTCGCGTCGAGATGAGTCAAAATCGATACTAGTAGGTCAAGATCGAAGCTGAAGCTATCGGTGCACGTACGCGTTAATCTATAACTCTTGCGTTCCTAACGGCACGTATTCCGGCCATATGTTTACGTACGGCTTATTTTCGCATTGGAAAATAATTCGATAATTCAAAAAAAATTTCGTTTCTCTGTTCCCCTATATATTTCAAACTTCTGTGTTAAATCGCGTGCATAAATGCATGAAAAATGAAGCGACCTATTCATTCGTTAATACGATTCAATCGATAATTTCTCGTAGCCGGTTAACCTTGCGTTCGAATTTTGAGAATAATTAATGTTTCTGTCGTCAGAATTGCAAATTCGACGATCAAACGTATAACTATAAATATCCAATTTTTTGGAAATCCATTATATATATGTTGCAGATAAAACGTTTACAATTTTTTTTACGATCTTTCCGTCATCGAAATATTTTCCCGTAGTTATTATTTGTCCCGTTAATAAATTTGTTTTCATCACATTGTCGCGCTTACAATTACATTTTAATTGCATGTACATCGTTCATTTTGCTTTCGCAAACAATAGCCATGGATAACGATTAAAAAAAAAATGAAAACGTGTGTTTGACGTTCGTGAACGATCGAGCGCTGGAAGCGTCTGGCAACAAAGAAGCGAGAATGCCGAAACTGCGTCGTCACGCGGTACTATCTCCCTTGCGTCGAGTGTAAACAAATGCTCAGGCCTTAGCGTCCCGCTGAGCGAGCGCGCCGCGGCTCGTCAAGCAAAATCTCGGGACTGAGGTCAAAAAAATCTATTTTTTTTTTCGTTTTTTTTTTTGTCTACAACGTCGAAGAAATTTCTTTGAGAAATTTGTGTTCAGAATACGAAGCGAGTCACGAAAGAGTTATTTAAAAAAAATACAACGATGTTTCGTATAGTGGGTACAGTATTACACGTACAGCTTTGTGCTCGAGGCAATTTCGAAAACTGGTTTAATCCGAGCGGTTCGAATATCTCGCTGTTGCTGCTCCTCCGCCCCCTCAATGTCGAGACGTCGAGCACTTTGGGTTCCGATCGAAATCTGTTTGCCACGAACGGCGGTATGGAGATGTAAAATTATGTCTCGAAATATATATATATATATATATATGGATAGAACGTCGAGGTATATTGAAGTTTAGTACTGTTGTACGGAATAGAGTATCTATAGAACCTCTCGAAAACTGATTCTATCGGGCGGGTCAACTAACAGCCTATGGGTGTTAACGATACGAGACGCCGGGACTATCATAACTCACGTGTGCAACAGATGCTACGAAACTTTAGAGCCCTTCAGAGCCGAGCACTCGGTCTGATATTTAAGGCTCCCGCGGTGGGAGTTCATCGTATGTACGTATAGTTCGGATGAACCGACCGCGTTGATTGAGCCAAAAAAACTAACCGGTTAGAAATAAAACTCATAAAAAACTCATAATACACTATTTAAAATAAAATGGGTCAACCGCGATGATTCATGAAGGAAGAAGGCGAACCAATTTAACGTGGAAAAGCCATTCGAAATAAATTCTCATTTGTTTTCACCAATTTTATTTCGTATACGATTTGAATAACTACGAATACAAATGTCGAGGTATCATATTCTTATTTATTATTATTATTATTATGTTCTCCCATAGAAAAATCTTATTATATATAAATGATTTGATTTTCTTTCATTTTTCGCTCGAAAATGCTGAAAAAAAAAACAAATTCTTGAATTTTTCATTAAAAATATCAGCAAATATTTTCACGAATTTTCGTACCAAATATACGTGAGAAAAATCACGTCACAATAGATCGTTATATATTTTCAAAACGTTGCGAGTTGAAGTTGAATTGATGATTCTATTCTTCGATAATCTCGTATACGATGTATGTAGAAAGCTTGGAAAACCCGCACGGATTTGTCTCTTACTTTTCCCACTCCTCGTTCTTTCACTCCTTTTTTTCCAGCTTCGCAGCGTAAAGCCTCCTCCCCCCCCCCCCCCCCTTCCTCCCTCCCTTTCCTCCGACGATCTCTCGACCTCACTTGTTCGGGTGAGGATCGCGCGTCGCGCGTCGTCTCATGAATTTAGAACGACCCTCGTGGCCCGCGTTTGCTTCGGATCCCTCTCATCGTAATCGCGCGTATAAAGCAGAAGAAATGACGAGGAGCGGCATTTTATCCGAAGCTTCGAGTCGCACGCTTCTTTATCTCTCATCCTTCGTGGCTCATCGCCTTGATGATTTCAGTGTACATCACGCGCGCGTCCCAAGTGGGACGCTACGCTCCGGGGCCCGTAGACCCTAACTGGGTCGCAATTTCACTCTTCCAGCTGTATTATTATATTAACTCAGAACACAGCGAAGTCTGTTTGTAACGCGGATAAAATCGCGCATCTGCTCACGCGAAAAGCGAGAAATAACAAACGCAATTGTCGCGCGCGTGTCGCGAACAATGATACTTACAGCCACTTTTGCAACGTTATCCGATTGACAGTGAATATTTTCAACGTTGCCTTTGTTTTCATTCTGTTTCACATATCGTCGTATTCAACGATTACCATTTTTTCCGACTCAATATATTTCTTTGGTAAATTTTACTTTTTTTTTTTTTTTTTTACGTTTTTCAATCATTTTAATCGCTATATAATATTGAGATTTTTATAATATTTAAAGAATGTATTTATTTTTTTAAATAATTTTAAAAATATATTATTATTATTACAGAAAATATATTTCGAATTTTTTTTTTACTTTCCACGTCAATTCTCGTGGTTGTATAATATTGACATTTTTATAATATTTTCACAAAAATTTTGTGATTAAGCAATTCGCGTTGCAGAATCTTCGATAAATATCGCGGCAAAATAAATTCCATTCGCTGTAATTCTTGCAGGAAAAAAAATAAAATAAAATAATAATAATAATCTTCCTCGTTAATGTTGAGATCACAGCGACTTGTATCGATGTATCGCTCGTTAGTAACGTCGGAATTAGCGTATTGCTCGTGAGTTTCCGGCTTTATGCAGCTAATAATGTACAAAGGAGTTTCTCGTTGCTACGTGAATGACCTCTTTGCATTGTCCTCGTACATCGCCATCCGTGAAGGGTTTTCTCGGAGTTCTCCTCCGCCACCCGGCAAGTTTCTCGAGGTACACTTCCCGCGTCTCGGAAATTAGGTCGAAATTGGCCAGAATTCAATCTCGCAATTCAATTTGCCGCCTTTGTACCCGAAGAGACCGAAGCGGGAAGGGGAAGGGGAGGGATTCCGATCGGCACGTCGTTTTCGAGATCTAATTTGCGTTTACAAACGCGTTGGGTGGGCGCGAGATCCGGCGTCAACGAGAAATTCCGCGCGCTATATGTTATCTATATATAGCAATCGAAAGCTCTTCTCTATCGTCTACCGGCCTAAAGTCGCGATATGCTTCCTCGAGTGCATCCCAATTCGCGGATTCTCCGATGTTTCTCATTCTTCCTGTACGTCTTTTATACGAAGCGAGAAACATTTCGAAGGTTTGTTGGATTCTCCGATGTCGCAACGGCTACGAAACTCTCGATGTGCACCCCGAACGGTTCTGTATATTCTGCTGGCGTATCGACGATTCGATTGAGACAATCCTTCGCGGGACGAAACAACTCTTTAAGAATATTCGAGTTAAAGATTCGATGCCTAGTCTCCACTTGTTTTACCGTATATATCTCAATGACGACACGACTCTGCGTCTCCGCCATTCGCATTTCGTAAATTCGTCATCGCACCATTGTTCATAGAACGATATATCTTATTCATCAAATTCCGTACGCGTCTATCCCGCTGTCGTTTAACGACTGTAACTTAATTTCCATATAATAGACTTTGATCGTAATATATACACCAACCTTCGTCATTTATACAACAATTTATTTGTTGTCGAGTTAAAAAAAAAATGCGTAGAATCGCAGCCATTTTTTTTTTTTTTTGCATACATCGATTCTCTATTGTTTTCGCAATCGATTTTATTCTTCTTCAACCATTTTTAATTCATTTTTACAACAACGTCGGATTGCGTGTCGCAAATTGCTCGGTCGTTATGCAGCCATCGCGTATATGTAGTGTAATTGGCGCACCCGTTGTGCAACATTTTTCGTTATTTTTCCGCGCAATTGAAATACTGAAATCAACGAAAAAAAAAGTTTTTAGCTATCATGTGTACATGTGGATTTTATCTTTCGAATACCAGTTTTTTCGACTTCTCGAAATCCCGAAAGTTTTTCTTTGCGCTCTCACAATGGATCCCATGTAAAGTACACATTTGACACAATAGAACAACAATATTCTACACAATTCGGAACAACGGGTACCTCTCGTGTGCACCTTATAAATTATCAATAACATGGTAATGCGCTAACACGTGTGCGATTCCGGGATTAAGTTAGTCGATACATCAACACAATGGCTATTTTGTAACGAATGTATATTCGTCGAGCGTTGCAATTGCACAATGCATTGTTCCGCGATGTATACGCCTTTCCACGACGGGCCATTCACGCGAACCAATTAATCCGGATGCCCGTAGAACTTCCGTATGGAAACCAATGCCCATTAGATAATTCGACGATTTGTGGAAATGCGACGAATACAATTACGACGGTAATAATTTTTCATCGTATTCGAAAATTTATCGAAAATAATATTTTTCTTTATACGAACGGATATTTTATCTTCGGAAGAAAGATTTTTATTTTGTAATCAAGAATTAATTTTTCACGTTAATATTACCTGAATTACACTTTTATTCGTTATTAATCATAATATTCTTTATTTAATATCTGTTTTTGATTTTGTTTTGCATCGCTCCAATTTTTTTTTCTCGCTTTTTATTTATTTTTCAAATTATTTTTTCTAATCTTTATCGAGATGTTCGAGATTTTTTTTAACGAGGATATTCAGTAATATAAATTTCGGTATATTTCCGTATGTATATACGGTAGCGTTACGCCACCTTGGAAAAAAAAAATTCAATTATAGGCATCGCGTTGCTACCGCGTTTCTTGATAAGTACCCTCCATTGACCCGGCAAATCTATTCGCGTGTACCGCTAAACGCGTAAACGCACCTCTGGAGGTTTTTATTTGTCCATAAATTTTCCCCACACAAAATAATGTAATTTTAATATAATTGATAAAAACTTCGCCACCGTTTTAGAAAATGGAGCGCTTTTAGTTTTATCGAAATCAAGCGAAATAGCGGCTTTAACGGAAATGACGTCATAGCGGCTTAAATCGGAATGACTTTTAAATCGACCTTCGCGACGGTTTTACGATCGTTATAGAATGTAACAAGAAACCGCCACCTGCGAGGCAACGTCCTCGAGTTAAATCATTCATCGTTTATCATTCATTCGTTCGGCTCTTGTGGTTTCCTATATTTCGATTCGTGTTTTTATTCGCATTCGCACGGACTTTGAGCTTTTCGTTGGTTAACCAAAAAGTTCGAGTAGAAAGTTCATCCTTTTAGTTTTTGATTTTTTGCGCTCTCGCGAGCGTAAGTCGGACGAGTGTATCCGCTCCGTTTCAGGGTCGTATAATAATCGGTTAGGGGGGGTCAAACCATATTTGCATGCAGCGTCGGTTATGCATAGTCCTCCTCGATCGTCGGTCGTAGTTGATTTTGCTCCCAATGTCTCGCGACGCGGTTGTTTACCGTGTTTAACGATCGAACCGTATCGTATCGAAGCTTCGATAGGAGAACATTAACGTTTAGTCCCGGAAATTCCGCCTACGCAGCGGAGAGTATTACATCAGTGGTAACACGATGTTTCAATTGTCTATATGAACGATACAGACGATTACCTCGCATCTGTGCGCATCTTACGGGAAATAAAACACCGACGCAACTTTGTGAATTTCTTCAACGAAAAATAACTGAAAAAAAAAAAAAAACATCGCTCGACATTTTTATACAATGAAGTACCTTTTTTTCGTTTATACTTCGCGACGATTAATGTTTCGCGCAATGGGACAAAAAAAGAACGCGATAGAGATAAAAGATCTGGTGCAGCATCGGTCAACGTTTATCCGCATTTAAATCGGGAGATAAAAGTTAATTTCACGAAATAATCTAAAAAATGTAAATTCCATCGCGCCTGAGCGTCGAGTGAGCGTTCTTACAGCAAACCCCGTTAACGTTCGCCCGCGCGGACGATTCCACTCGAGCCGCCAGCCAACCCCCATTCATTCAACCGCTTCTGTTGGCTGAAACTCGTTTTCTTTCTAAGTATAATATAAAAATCTTCGCGAAGAGGTCATTCATTTGAAATGCTAATATCGGGCGCATTAACATCGGCCGCATTTCTTTTCTATAAGATATAAGCGTTATTTTTTATTTTTTTCTTCTTTTTTACGAATGTACCGCATGGGAGAGACAGTTGAAAGAGAAATATAGAAATTGTCGGGAGCGCCTCTGTTGAAAAATTAATTCAGTTAAATTCGCTCTTTCTCTGTATATAACAATAAGAGATCGACCGGTAGTGTCATTTATCTTCCTTTATTTTCGTTTATCCTTTTCATTTTATCTCTTTTATACTACGCGCGTTTATTCTACTCCGTTCTATCATGTCGCCGAGCGTTTTATACAGCGCACGAGGGAAATCTTTTGCATATGCAATGTTTTTCAAAGCTCGTTTCCGTGTTGTTCGTGTTTCGATATTTAAAAAAATCAACGTGTTTATGCAGTTCCGGGGAACAACACAGCCATTGGCCACTGGCAATGGCGAATTCGAGACGCGACGGTTTTCTATGAAATATCTGTTCGAATCCTTTTTACCACGGAAGTCAAAGGGCGTTTTAAATTCGTTAAAACCTTACAGGCGAATTTTTAGTCATACAAAATAAATATTTCCGCCACCGGAAGTTCTAAAATCGAATATAACAAAATTCGATTTATTACCAATTTTCAGCGGTTTTCTGAGCTTCTCGATGATATTACGTCGTCGTCATTAATAATTGAAATGTCATTGTCATAGTCCTCGAATTCTCGAAATTTAACACGCAATACAATTTACGTGAAAATTCGATTAAAATTTTCAAATTAAATAGTGTCATCGTATTCTTAAAGTGTCAATAACTATACCGTATACCAGTGAAACGTAAGACATTTCACAGCCAACATTGCAAAACTTTAGCTGTTTCCCTCGTCGTTACGGATCATCCTCGCGGATCTCATTGTTCCCCTTTATTTCTTCGAACTTCGCGTCTTCTGAGTCCCGCGACATTGTAGTTTTGCGTTGTCGCGTTTAAACTTTTCACGTTTTCTCTCGGCGATTCTCAACAAATGCTATTAAACGAATCACCGACGTGAGAAACGAAAAAAAAAAAAAAAAAAAAAAAAAAAGAGCAAACAACGGAATTAAATAACTTCATTCGGAGTTCAACGTTACGACACATCAGATGACCGAGCGAAAGGGTTACACGCTTTTGATTTTCAGTTTCTCGACACGAAGATGAGGGAGACGTGCGAAAAACGCGAGTGTAATATACATCCTCCGTTCGTAATCGAAAACTTTCATTGGTAAATCACGACGAAAGTTCGTTTCCCCTCCCGTTTCGGTGCGGGAACGGTGAAGCCCGGCGCAACCCGAGTTTAATTAGGAGAAGCGACAACGCTCGACGTCTCGCGCGCTATGCTCCACCATTCTCGATTTCACTGGCACTTTAATTTAACTTCGACAGTTTTCGAATTTCATAAGTGGCCTCTTACCAAAGGCGAGAGAGAGAATCGCGAGAGGGGAAAAATTGCGCTCGACGAACGTGCCGAAGAGAACAATTCGCTTCTAATGTTCCTCCATCGTATACATATATACATGTTACATATATATTATACCCTCTCTCTGCCGCTATATATTCACGAATGAAGGAATTCGATTAAGGCGCCCTAATTGTGTTCGGCTCATTAACGTTCTTAGACATCCACGGGGAATCGTAGCGTACTCTACTTTCTGTCTTTTCTCGATTAATGGAAATTTCAAAATTCACCTCTCCGACAATATAATTGAAGAATATTATACGCAGCGTCTATGAGCATTGAATTTCGAATTTTTTTTTACCGCTGAATAATAACTCAAAGAACATAATAGAAATCAATTAAAAATATAATTACCGACTGCTTTATTAACCTCGTGCGACACGTGCAAATTGCCTCCAACTATCCACTGTCTTTTCTCATTTTCTCATTAACCCTTCCGTTCCGACATAATATGCCTGAAAAACGATTATTTTTTTTTTTTCCACGGTTTGTTTTCACTCACAAATGTTTGGGTAAAATATTTAGATCACCGGTCAGTACGTGATATTTCTGTCGTACCGACAGCTAAAGGATTCATTGGCAAGTCTCGCGGTTAAATCGGTTAATAAATAAAGAAAAATGCATATCTCATCTTTGGTTTTTCGATGTAATGCTTCTGATTGGTCGTGAAATTATCACGATGATCGGCCGATTAACGATCGTATCCGATAGTTTCATTAGGGAATTCGATTAAATACGTAATTATACCCGCGTACTTCGTGGCGTAAGCGATCTCGGACACCCGTGGCAGCTGGAGGGCCCTTAATTTCATACATGTTCCGACACTTCGTCTGAGCTCTAGTGCTTCTCCTGCTGCTGCTGCTGCTGCTGCTTCACTCTCGAGTATCCTGCTAAGATACGACCTCCGGAGTTAGTAGGTACAGACACCGCGATGCTCCCTTTGCCAAGCAGTGAAACGCGCGGCAGCCGCGTCAGGTATACGTGAAACCGTGCATGTAATTAATTGGATTAATTAAGAACTTTGAACGTCCCGGTTGGGAACGTTCGTCACCCGTGTTGTGCACCTTCCACCCGCGCGGTATAACTTTCTCCCGAATCTTTTTTCCTTTTTTCTTTACGCTCGACTTAACTCCTCTCTCACCTCCCGAACCGGCGTCTTATCGCCTCGCGCTTCGGGTACACAATCTACCGCACAATTTTGTATATTAATTATACAGTCTCTCGCTATCAAGTCGCCTGTGCGTCTTACATAGCAGCGAAAAAAATTCTATCTTAGGCTTTGTGGAGGGAGACAATTATTCAATACATTATTATTGTTCAATATATTTCACAAAATTGAGAAATTCTCAAGGGAATCTTTTAGGTCCGAATTTTCATCCGAATTTTCGTCCGAATTTTCCAACTTCACTTGAGTCGTAAGTTTGTACCCTTAAATCGAACAGACGACTGAATATCATTTTATCTCCGCGTTTCGTGGCGATGAATTCGATTTATGCGAACCGACGATCGGCAAACCACCGGAAGCGTAGTTCGTAGCCTCCGGAATTTGATCTGACGGACAGTCGGTTACAGTACCACAGGTTCGTCGTTCCAAATTCCGTGTCTCTCGATAGCCGTTCCGGTGTCCACCTCACGGGGTATTCGCGTACCGACAATTCTGACAACCTATTCGATGGGTTGTGTGTGTGAGATTACGTCGTTACGCGCGGCAACGTGCTATCAGACGAGATCTCTGTACGTGTAACATCTGTGATTGAACGTTATTAGATTGTAATGGACGGTCATTAGTGGTTAGCCGGCGTCCCTCTGCGTTGTACGTGAACTTCTCTCGATCTCGGCGGTCCGGTGCCCTCGGGGAATGTCTCCACGAGGGAACAAGTGTATCAATTGCTTTGCATCGATATATGCATTGATATTCCAGACATATTTTTATCTGGACGCGATCTCTTTCCGGAGCGTTTATTTTACATCCTATGGGATCCGGAGCAGCGGCAGCAGTTTTCTCGTCTGCCGTCCCTTCAGTTTCCGTTGCAGAATTTGATAAGACGCTTTCAGGCTTCGATGCACTTGTACTTTATGTCGTTCTTGTCTCGGACGCTCCGTAAGATATGGTATACTATATGTGTACAGACGATACGGGCGCGAGAAGCGGGGCAAACGACAATAAGATGACGAGGCAGAATCTGAGACACTCGACTAGAGTCTCCATGGGACGGTTTAGTCGATAAAATATACTACCGCTATATTGTATTGGATCGAATATAGACGTAAGTAACCCAGTCGTTTTGCACACTTCGAAGCATCACTCGTCGTCCCGAGTTCGTCGTGAATTTATTGGGTTTTTGCGCGAGAGAAACGCGAACGATAGATACGGTAACGACGCGAACGTGTCTATGTGTGGATATGTGGAAGAAGGATCTATAGTTGATGGTTCGATTTGAATAACTCGAACGGGTATATACTGATTTTCTAGTCGTTAACTATATATGCTGTTGCCGCGACGTCGGCAAAGGGGGTGCCACAACGCTACGGACGATTGGATTTCGAATATCGGGTTCATAGGGAATCGTATTGGATGTATATAGGGTTACCGTATTGCGACATACAATCTTTTTCTTTTTTTTTCACCGTATTTGCGCGGTTACATCTCTCAATTTTTACGCGAGTTCTATTTTTCTCGCCGGGAAAAAATTATTATTGTATCGTAGGATAAATATTTTTCAACATCCGGTGTGTATCATATGTGCTATTTGGTTATCGGGATAACGTTTCTTCGTTTATTACCCACAACCGTGGATCAGCGCTTTTTGCGCACTCCAGATTTTTTTTTTTTTTTTATAATCAACACATTTTTTTTGCTTATGTTGCAAATTTTTTTATGAAATATTAAGCTGCGAGTAAAATGGCGACAGATTTGTTATCAGCGGTGAAGAAATGTATGGAACGAAAAATCATTAAAAAAATGTTCTGAGTGTAGATCGTGTCTTTTTTTTTTTCGATTTTAGATAATGAAAATGGTGGTAAAAAAGGGTTAAATATTTATTAAGTACCAATGTCCCATTGTTATTCCGGAGCTTTGCGTTACATTAGGATTGCGATGACCTTTCGGAGCATCGAGTGATGAGTCATCTGGACGTCGAAACGGAAATTGACTAACGCACGTTAAATCATGGGATCGTGAATGCAATGCCGGAAATTAAGAGATCGGGTGTCGTCTCTTCCGCTACGATATCGTTGAAATTCGGTGGACCGCGGTTCGTACCGGGATGCGCCTGATACGCTCTCGTCGTTTCGAATTGCTCGGTTGGTAGATTGGCACTGTAGTCTCGCTGTTGAAGCCGAAACAGCAGAATAATTTTTTATCTTTCGAACATAGCAGATGATTAAAATACGTATTTCACAGTACAGCATTTTTTTGTTTTTTTTTTTCTGTTTCGTTAATATGGATTTTATAATTACAAAAAAATTCAAATGAAAAAAAAAACAAAAAAAAAAAAAAAACAGAACATTTTTGCGTACATTTTTCGCGTACGCGATTTTTGCGGCTGAAAAAATGTAGGAAACATGAAAAAACACGCATATAACAAGTGATGCATCCGCGTTCATTAAAATAATTTTCAGCCATTATAATTGCTCTGCGGAATCGCATATTTTCAATGCAAAACATTGAGTCGCTGAATATTAATTCGAATTTCTGTATCGTTGCGCGAATGAAACGTCAGCGTAAATAATTGGCTTTCGATATTTCGATAATAACCCGTCGATTTTTTTAATCCCGATTGCACGCTTCGTTGTTAAATACGTGCGGATAAAAAAAAAGAATGATATGATACAGAATTATTCGAATATTTTTATATGCAATTATCAATTGGTAGCGTTACTATACTGTGACGTATAATTTTGGTTGATTTAGCAATTTTGTGACTTTTTCGCACATTCCATTATCTTTTATTACGCCAATTTCTGTATTACATTTTTTTTTTGTAGTCGGGAGTTTTTCCAATTTTGATAGAATTTTTTTTTACATCGAGATAACGAGTGGCGAGCGTTTGACGATTTTTCTCGAAATTTTTCCTTTCTTTCCTGCCCATTGATCCCGTTTCGTTTAGCCCTCCTTAACGCCGACAATATTAAAGGGTCTCCGCCCCGCTGTTTACGTTCTCCGTGAATAATTTAAGCCTCCCACTCCCTCTCCCCCTGTATCTCGTCGTATCGCCATCGTGATTACCCAAGAATATAGGTATACCGAGCGCGTCTATCTGAGGAAAAGCTTTCGGTACTTCTCACAAATTATCTCGTCCGTGAAAAAACAATTTTCTCCCGTGTTAGCGTGGAGGCTGGGCAGGTATAGCATAGACTCTGTCCCGTACGTATAATAATGTACGTGAATTCTCTCATGACGCTGCAACGGTATGTACAAAGCTCCATATATGAGGTGAGTTCCCCGGCGGCCAGAAGCGCGAGCGGTCATTTCCAACCTGCTGCCGATGCTCTCGACGTTTTCCTTTGTGGCAGCGGTAACGTAGCAACAGTAGAAATATCTCATTCATTGTCGTCCCATGCTTGCGGCATCTACCTGAATATCTACCGAAAGAATATTCATAATTACGGTAGAATTGGAAACAGTGCGCGGCAGCAGCAAGCAGCAGCATCGCATCAAAGCGAATATGTATCCCAGTCTGTAGCTTCTTTTTACCGCACCACACAATCTGTTTGTGCTTCTGTGACGCATTTCTCATGGGAAGAAAACCCGGAGGAAATGGATACACCATATATAATATATACACCGTTTTCTCCTTTGTATTTACAGTTGAGTTTCTCTCCATAAAGTACAACACACAATTTGTAATCTTTATGACAGATTACGTGGAATTTTTTATATTTTTATTTAAATCTCGCAGAGCCCGAATGACATGCGATTATATTCGATCATTTATCAATAACGATGCTTCTATTTTGAAATTGAATGATTATTTTTATTATTTTCGGGATATTTTTTTTTTTCGAGAATTTAGGGTTTTATTTGAAGAAATTGGATTTTTTTGCCGGTAAAACGCAGCAAAAGACGAGTAGATTCGTGACACGGCTTAAGGGACCGTTCATCCCTCGCGAGGTTGCATTCACGTAACAGGCTAAGCCATGCATCCTCCATGACTTCTCTAGAAGCCCTTGCCGCGCGGTAACCTCGTATATATATTTTCCACATGGTACGGAGCCGCTATAGAACATCGGAGAACGATGAATACACCTTAGGCTCCAGCTTTGTAGCCGACATCCCCACAGTGTAGATGTAGATAAGCGATCTGGTTACCGGAGAATGTGTAGATACATGCAGACCAACCACAGGAGGAGAAGCTGTACAGCATTGACGTTGCTATGTATACAGTACAACGAAATCTCTACATATATATTATATACGTGGATACATGTGTATATGTATACCTTCACCTAATAGCTATATATCTGACGAAGCGATAAAGGCTCGGATATCACAGTTACGACGGACACTGTATAACCCACCCACCTACGGTCGAGTCTCGAGGATTAGAAATCTATGCAAAGTTCGCTTCTCCACACGTTGAGCCCCGGCTCTCCTCTCCGTAATCTCCGGACCAACGAATTTTCGGCTTTCGGAGGCAGATTAACTCTGACGTAACTATTCGCGTTCGAACCTCTAGTTTTTTTACATTGAGAATTAAGTTGTCGATGCTTTTTGGACGATCGGAATCTTGGGATATATCTTTTTTTTGGTTTTGGAGTGGATGTACCAGTGAATGACCGGGCACCGTGTAAACTGTTGCGTCGGAAAAGACGGAAAATGGAATACAATAATGTAGCTGCATAGAATTGGTCGATATACAGTCGATATAGTTTCTAACTCAGTGTAGTCACGTTTAAGATAGGGTATTATCTTCATTAATGCGATAATATTGAGGACAGTGGCAGTGTATTTCAACCATAAGTCTTCAATTCATTTTAAAGATTTTATTCAGCATGATACGCATTTTTAATATTTAAACAACCGAAAAACTCTTCGTAATTGCAATTTTGTGTAATTTTTTGTTTAATCCAAAGTGGTCATTCACTGGAACACGACAGTTGACGTCAACTTTCGATAAATGATAATTCACTTCATCACCGTGTGGACTTATAATTAATACGGCAGATTATTTAACTGAGATTATCTAATTATTAATGAATGATGCGTAATAACGTGATACAAGTCAAATGAAATCGGATTATTAGATTAAATGCGGTTATTCACTACTATTGATTCGGTGATTAACTGACGTGCGCAATCATTCACTGGAAATTTTAATATGGTTGACCGTTTTCGGCATGTATCGATCACAAATTAACTCTCTATGCTTAAAGCGTTCGTATAATTAATTGCAACTAATCCCGATGACGTAGAAAATTACTTCGCTAGTATATAGTTTGATATTCCAATCGATACAACTATTCGTGCGGAATCGTACGCCAGGATTTCCTTAAGCGGTCATTCACCGGTGCATCCACCTTAAGAAACTTGTCTGAGGAAATCATTTTTGTTTTTTCTCGACGACACATTGATTTTTAAATTTTGAAAAATTGTTTATAAGAATATTGAGGGTCTGAGTGTTTAATAAATTGATTTTTGCTACGGAAGAAAGCAATTTTTCGCGCAACTTTGCTATCGACAACTTTGGAAGCCTGAGATCGAACGCGGATAACTGTTTAGATGGCTAACGGAGTACCGAGATATTTCAGCATATATAGTATATATATATATCGGTGTTATTCATTACTCAGGTATTTTTACGCGTGTGTACCCGGCGTATTCAAGGTACACACGTGTGCGTAAGCGGGGAGTTGAACTTTATGCCCGGTGCATTGGCCCGACTCTTCTTGGCAGCTCGACGAACGTGTGCGGGCGACAGCCTCGAAGTTCGGCGACGAGCCCTGTGCAGCAGGAACACGCACTCTCTCTTGTACACACGTACGACTTCCACGCCACGTCGTTTCTTTGTATATATATATATATATACATTTTTTTTTCTTTCAATGTACCGACCACTACTCACCCGCGTTCCGCGTATAGCTATACATACTCACGGATGACCGTACGTATGCAGATGTTTTATATTTAAATCGTGAGTTTGCATTCGGAGCATAAACTCGAAGGGGAACGTGTGAGCATAATGCAGCAGGGAACGCAAAGAAAAATGGTACAATTTATATTTATAAATATCATATCGTGATTGTTATTATTATTTATTTACATATACCCATTGTTTCACGCGCACCAATATTTTTCGATATTCTTTTTTTCGTGTTTAAAAATACAACACTTTCGTCGCGAATTTCTGGCTCCAGAACTTAACTGCAAGTGAGAGAAGAAAGAATGATATTTTCTTTTCTTTTTTTTTCTTTACGAGCTGTAGCTTTGAAGAAAAAGCGATATAACTTCGGCCATTTAACCCGCCTCTCGCGAGTCTCGTGCTATTCCTCTCTTGGACTTTTCCGCGATGCAACGTGGTGCGAGTGTGCAGGTGCGTTGGACGACGATTAAATGATGAGAATAGTTGGCTCGGAGTCTTTCTCTCGACGAAGGTACAAAGTCCCTCCGCCTTGTCTCTCCCCCTCCCGTCTTTTTATCTCATTTTCTCTACCTACGGCTCCGTGGGAGGTTTTTTTTTTAACACTAACGCACACAGACACACTTTGACCGGGTTGAGGGGCGTACATACACACGAGGGAATCCCCTGAGCATTTCTACGCTTTCTGTAGTACTGTTGCCGCGGCAGCAGCAGCAGTGTTACACGCTTACACGTGAGCTATGCCCGCTCACGTGAGCGTCTGAGCTTTGCTGCTTCTATACTCCTTGCTACCTCCGACTGGCAAGTATTATTTACCGAGAGACTCTATTCAACCGAAGCTCCGAATGTAGGTACATATTCTACGTTAAATGCGACGAGGGAGCCGGAGCGTACATTACGTTCAAGTTCCCTCTGTTGGTCTCTCCCGGTGCACCAAGAGGCAAAGTGAGAGAGAGAACTTCTCCTTTCTTCATGTTACCAATGTATATACGAGAGAGACTCTTCGCCTTGCGGGCATTAACTTTTAAGAACGCTACGAGAGCGACTCTTTTGAGCTCCAGGCTACACGGCATTAACTCCATACCGTACTTGCACTCTGCCTCTACCGGGCACACGTTTTTTCTCTCGTGCCGCTTTGTACGGAGAAAACGATTTTTTTTTTTTTTTTTTTTTTTTTTTCGGGGATTCACCGAAAAGCTTGCTATAGGAAATATCGAAGATTGCCAATTTTTCTCTGTGTGTTTTGAAATACTCGTGATATTCCTGAGTCTTCAAAATTGATTTTCTCCTCCAAATCGATATTTTGAAAAATCGATCGCGGCAGATTTTTCAAATCGTCAATTTTTCGGAGTACAAAAGATCGAAAAATATTTTTCAAAATCTTTCTCACTTTGGATTCGAAATATGTCGTTTGGAGGAGTCAAAGGCTCACAGGGAAAAATTGGCATTGGATATTTTCTGTAGACATTTTTTTTATGCACGTGACCTTCCGGAAAAGATTCTTTGGCTCTTGGAAATGTATCGTCAACGATCGATAAACAAATTCGACAAGAATAGCCTTTATGAATTATTACGGTTTATTTATTATTAGACGCAAGACTATCGAACATTGCTGAGTGAATAATGACTCATTGTGTTTTTTCATCGCTCCTACTCGTTATCTGTAATCGCGAACCCGGGTATTTTGAACTTTTTTTATCATCGGTGGACTTTGTAACGCGTGTCATAGTCGTAAGTATTTCGTAGTTGAAATGATACCGTCAAACGACCAAGTGACGTAACGCCAATTGTATGCGATTGGTACTTTTAAAAGCGTTGTATTATTTAAAGTCACGAGATTATTCATGATATATTATTCAAGGACGTGTTGCATGCAGAAACTGCAATTTTCGATGCTACTTGCATTTGGCTTCTTTCCTAACGCGAAATCGCAACGAAAAAAAAAAAAAAAAAAAAAAAAATTCGATAAGTTTTCAATTTGCTCAACTAAATGATTATTTTCTTCAATAATTCGAAAAATGAATAGTCTGCGATTAAATATCGAAAATTTAGAAAGAAATCTCTCAATTTCATTTTTTTCTGTGTTTATACTTCGAGTCGCTGTTTTTCGAAGGTAAGATCGATATTCATTGCTTATTCAGCTTCTGTGGATCGTTTCTTATCTCAACGAAGCGTGCGAAAACTCTATCGAATGCGCGAATGCAAGTAAAAGCCATTTTTCCTGATTTTTCCCCGAGAGCAAAGAGCATATATATCAGGATCGGCAAAGCCAGTGGGATACACAGTACTCTATATACATATATGTACGGTATATAGAGGGACTGAATCGCGAGACCAGGCCACACGATATTCCTCGTCGAGACAGGAACGATGGAAGGCGACACAGAGCTACGGTAATACGAAGGAAAAGTGGGAGCCTCCAGACTTATTTTTCTTTCTATTCTCCGCGTTTTCCTTCAACGAGTGTAAGGTACGGACGGTGTTGCTGCTGCTACTGACTCTCCCAGTACCGGTGTCTATGGCTCGCTGAATAAGAGCTTCGAGGATATTTCACGGGTACTCGGAGTTTCTTTTCTCGAAGCTATACCCGGCGAATGAACGCGCGGGCTGTATGGAAGACTCGTCTGGACCCTCCAGCGAGCGTACCAACGATTTTTCTCCATTCTCCCCGAGCGGCTTCAGTGATACCCCAGACATACACATAGATATATATGCACTCGTTGTACTCTGTTGTTTGCCTATCCACCTCACTCTCTGCAGAGTTTTCTCGATAAATGAATCTCTCGTGGCTCGGTCTCTCTCTCTCTCCCTCGATACCGGAATGGACGATAGGGTTAGCCGTCGATCCGTCTTCGTTTAGTCTCGAAACTTGCGAATTAGAACTCATCGCTCTGGACGGTGCAAAACTCTTGCGTACTATATAGACCAGTCGGTGCATTTTTTTTATTCTTTGATGTGAGTGACTGTTGCGACCGAAAATATTTTAAATGATCGAAGCGTTCGTATAAAAAAATTCGGACAATTCTGATTGCTTACGAAATGTTTTCAGTACTCTATACTTTATTATACGATACTATACTTTATTCAGTGAGTTTTATCGTCCCATCACGACGATAGTATTTCCAACATTTCTGATATATTACGAATATAAAAAAAAATCATAATAACAATCAACTGTGCCGATCCCTTTTCGTTACTCATCCCCTCGTTATTCGTACAGAAATATGAGAACCGAAAATAAATGGTTCTCAAGATAGTCGTATTTTGCATTTAAAGTATATGCTTTTTACCGTTCGAAAAAAAAAAAAGAACATTCTATGCTATCTCCTGTCTTCGTATAATGAAGTATTGAAAGTATTCGTCTGCATAATTCCTCAGTTTTAAATGGTTTATCTTTTTGTTTCTCGATTACAAACCGCGATGGAAATTTCCGCGGTTAAACTTCGACGCAGTTTTTCGTCGATGCAAATTTTTTTTTTTTTTTTTTTATGTAGACCACATCCCATCTCCCGTCTTTCCTTTTCTCGGGCGCTCTAGTTTTCTACATAAGTACACAGTGCGGCTAAAGCCGACGTTAACTTCCGGCCGATCTATACGTTCCGCCCGCACGGGCCACAGCTGTTTGAAGGTTTTCATAAATTATCCATTCTTCGATACTTTTATCCCGGACTAAAAAAAACTTATCCTGCGAACATTTTTGCGCCGCAACGCGCGGGGGCGTCTTTTTTTCGTCGCTAGTCGTCCCGCAGTGCAATTTCTCGGTCGCGATATACCGTCGTGAAAAAACACCCTGGAAAACGGGGGACAAAAAAAAAAGAGAACGAGTGAGTCAACTCACTAGCAGCACGCGTCCAGTCCTGGGACTCCATTGCAAACAAAGTTCGACGATGCATAGGATAACAAAGAATCCGCGCATAGGGAGGGTCACCGAGAGGGTTCAAGCGAACCGTTGTTGCTGAACTGTCTGCCAACGACGAGCCCGTCGCTGCCGGACGATTTGGCTTTTCATCTCCGTTCTCACTGGTCGGTTCATATATCTATACAACTCGGAATGTAATAGTTATACATGCGACCGAGAACGAGGCATCGCATTCAACCACCGGAACCGATATTACATTCGCGCGCGCGAGCTTCGGCTTCGCTGGAGAACTGGCGACGCGGAGTTTAATTTGCGAAACGCGACCAACCGGTACGGGGAAAGCTTACGGCAAAATTGGCAAACAGCCGATGAGCCTTTCGCCTCCCTCCTCCCCCCCCTCCCTCCCGCCAATCCAACCTCTGCCACTATCAACTGCACAGCCTCGTTGAACGTCGACGTCAATCTTCCGGCTGAAATACACGAAACTCCATTACGTTGTGGTTTTGTCATCCACCGGTTGGCGTATTTCACCCTTATACTTTTTTTTCTCGTTTTATCGCTGTTCTCGTGTCTATTTCACGTACGCGACTCTGGCTTTGCTTGCTTGTTGCAATCTATTTGAACTTCTGCTCGACGTGCTCGCGTTCTCATGGCTGAGTTGTTCGGCTCGAGTGACTATATAAACAGTTATGTTTTTTTCCTTACCGATTTAACAAACCCCAATAGTATTTGTCTGTTGACAAATACTGTTTACGAAAAAAGAAAAAAATCATAATAATAAAATTTTTATCATATATAAAAATATTTAAAGAAAATGATTTTACAAAAATTAACAAACTCTTGAACAAGAAATTATATAAAAAAAAAAATAGGGAAATAATAAATAATTATTTACGTATTGTAGGTTAGATATCCGTTGTTTATTGGGTTCCGAAATATTTAATTTTTTTGCTCTGCGTCCCTAAAACAATATTTTTTTGTATTTAATATTTGTATCACTAAATAAAAATCGAAGTTATTATAACAAGCAAAGAAATAATAATAAACAATCGAGAGCAGCTGTTCTGGAGTTCTGTGACGCAAATATTCCATTCTCCGTTTTAACGCAGATTTTTTTTTTTTTTTTTTCATATATTTATTTAAAGGATCGATAGAAAAAACTAAAATTTTCATGCGATGACCTGTTCCGATACTCTTAGCAGGAAACTACAATTGCCTCCTTCCCCTCCGTGTGACGGCGTGCTATTGAAAAGTGTATTTGACCCGACGTAAGGTTCAGTTTCGAGTCACTGAATACTTAACAAGAAACTGTCTCGTGAGCAAAAAAATAAAAATAATTTGCTCGTTTCAATAGAGGGTTCGTAGTCTCGTAGAATTGTCCTATGTCCGAAAGGCGAGCGCGTTCGTCGGGCCGCATAATTTATTTAAATTGGTCGAAATGGCGAGCTTCCTGCCCGGTCAGCGATTACACGACGCACATGTTTTTTCTCGTGTAGCTTATTTCATTGAGACCTTTCATCTTGCGGACTGTTATAAAACGTTTTTGTCTGATAATGCGGCAGAGCTATACTTCGCTTATCATCCAACAACAGCTCGACGGCTAACCAGTGTCTCGTGTTTAGCAAACAATTGTCTTTCGTCCGAAGCAATTAATACACATTGTATGAAACAGACGCGGGACGAACGTCAGTCTTTCGCGCCGACAATCTTTCTGTTGCGTCTCGTCAAATCCGTCCCATCCGTCTTTTGTACACCAACACCACCACTCGCGTGTGTAATAAATCTTTATGACACTCGTGTGCGTTATCTGTAACCGCCTCCACCGACAAATAACAACCTTCCGCGCCATTGTCGTAGTATTTTTAAACATCGCTATCGGTCGTTAGCATCGACAATATAAAAATACACGCGCGAGATATAACTTTCATAATGTAAATATTGTTGTTTTTTCATTTCCATTGTTCGAACCAAAACGTCGGCGAAATATGCGTATCAGGGCGCGACGAGGGTAGTTACGCGAATTTTTTCTACAAATGCGAGACGATCCGTATCACTTTTTCTCTCGGTTACGCGGAATGTTAGTGATACGAGACAATACGTATTTCTCGTTTTTTTTATTCGCTGGAATACGCGACATAAATCCCGGGGAGCCGAGAGAAAAATTGACGAAAAATACAAATTGTTAAGGGGGCGGGGGAGGGGGGGGGGGAGGGACCCGTTCGGAGGTATACCCTGTTGTATAACGAAAACTCGTGTATCGATTGAGAAAACTCGATTGATATATTGCCACCGATTCTCGTGGGTATTTTCGCTCGTTGGTTCGATGTGCGCTTTCGCATTTGCGCGCTATCGGCATAATTAATAATCCATGCGTGCGTCGCTCGTGTGCGGGGAAAATTCAGTCAAGCGGCGGGAACGAGTCATTACGCACATCGATGCTAACCGGTGAGAGAGTCATTAATGGAAAAGCGTATACGTCCGTCGGGAATTCACTGGTGTCTCGTGACGATGACGATGATCGAGGATGCGCATTCGTGATGACCTTCCAGGCATACGAATCGCACGGGACAATCAATCTCTTTCGCCTTTCACCGTCGAATATTAATACAAACGCGAAGTAATTTTCGTACCGGAGATTCGCTCGATTGTACGATTCGTTAGGCCGCTGTGATTACTATTGAGGTTATGGATAATAGCGATGACGATCATTGGAGTTAATTGTAATCGATGTCGTTAGAGGTGAGGAAAAAGAATAAATATAATGGTATGTACAGGAAGATCTCATTATTGAATTGTGTTATTATCATTTATAATTTATTAGTGCCTTGTAATAACAATGATAATTACAATTTCGTATAATTTTGATGTTTTCGTTGATAATTACATGTATATAGATCGGTAATATGCAATCAAATGAGAGTATCGAATCAGTTCGTTCTGTTAATAATTTCAGGTCAAAAAGTATATTGTATTTTCTGTTATCCTTAAGAAAAAATCTTACGAAAAATTCCAAAGTTCAAATATAAGAATGCGTAGGGCTTTCAGTTTTTCAAATATCATTAAAAAAAAATTCTGATTAAAAAGAAAATTACTTTTCTCCTGCAATATTTAACATTTCGACACGGGCATTTTTTTTCATATGATTAGACCACTGTTATCAATAAACAATCAAATGCGATTAATGCGGTTTTTCTTCTCATCGAAAAAAAAAAAAAAAAAAATTAGGATCGTTTTTGTTCGAAACAAAAATTGATTCTAAAACAATTTCTAATCTAAGTATATTGTTATCGGTACATCGCATCATTTTTATCAATAGAAGATAAATAGTCTTTGGTATAATTCGTAGCGTAAAAGTCAGGTGTTGTCGACACCCCATTTAGTTTCAACGCATTGCTCTGTTGACTAAGCCGATCCCGCATGTTATCAGGTATACGTATGATGTCCCAAAGCCTTCAGACGAAAAGTATACAAACCCACGAGTCGGTAAAAAAATATCCCGAACTCCGAGCCTCGATCGTCGAGCACTGAGGTGTCGACAAAACTACGCGTGACTCGTTTGTAGGTTAAGCCTGTTATGATAACAGAATCGTTTATCGACGTCTAATTGTTTCGTCTCGGTGCGGTGTTAGTTTATCGGTAGAAACGATGTTGTCAAAGTTTGAGACGAACGTGTTGTGCGCACTCGGGCCATTCGCGATATCCCGAGAGCCCATACACGATATATGTATATACATCATCGACCGTTGAGTAGCGTAGGTGGCAGAGTAGCGAGGAATCGTGGCGTTTGTCGCAGTTGAACGACCCCCGGTCGTTCGCATGCATGCAAATGCCAGATAACGTATAGGCCGTAGGGAGACGAAGCTCTTGTCGCGCGAAACGTGCCGGAAACTGCGGCAGATTCAGGCCACGAAAGTGGAGAATAGAAGTATCGATGGTGGAGGATAGCAGTGGCGTAAGGTAGGTTCGGTTAGTCTTTACGTATAATAGAACGATGTACGAGTAGCAAGTTTTCGAACTCAAGTAAAAGCCGAAGCGAAGACAGTAGCGAGTGCACGTGTCCGATGGGGTATTATTACTCTGTCTCTCTTTCTCTGGTGGGGCTGAAACTGCGAGGGGGGCGTTCGATCGATATCAGCCAGGAGTTCATTATTAGTTTCCAGTAGGGCTCAATGTACTGCGAGTGACATACGTGTGTATACCGAAGCCTGTGGGCAACGAAGGTAAATGCACCTATTGAACGAACATGCGAACGCGAAACTCGCGAAGCATGAACGATTAATCAGTGCGGTTCGCCGGATGTGTCGGTCGAATGCTTCGCTGACAGTAATCGGAACAGTCAACCCAGAGAAAAGGAAGGGGAGGAGGGGGGGGGGGGGGGGGGGGGTGAGAGATCACTCTCGAAAATGCTGAAGCAAACTATTCGCAACGGGTTACGAAATTGCTTGGAAATATCACTTGGATATGTCACGTACGTTTATTCAGATTTCCGATAAATACGAGATGCTCCGAGTTATCATCGCCGTTTTGATGGAAACCGTTTATTCCTTTTTTTCCGGAATGCAAAAAAACACGATGACCTGAAATGAATGCATCGAAATAATCGAAAATGTTGTTTTCGATTTATTCGCACGTTGATTGGCTCTCACACGGGGATGGAAGCTTCATGACAATCTTTAGCGACAAAACAAAAAAAAAAAAAAATTTGCCGAGTTATTTCTGTTCGGTATAATAACGAGGCGTTCGTGTATTTCCGATATCGTAGAACTTCGAATAAAACATGGCGACGAGTATAGTATGCATTTTATAGAAAAAATATATATATCGAATTGAAATCGCATTATTCTGGGATTAAATGAAGAGGTATTTAAATAATGTTATAGTAAAAAAAAATGTTCAATATGTATAATAATAAATGAACGAACGAATGAACGAATGAATTATAAACGATTATAATAATTAATATAATATAATTATTACATTTATTATTACAATAAATTATTCATGTTTTCGACCACTCGGGTCGAATTCCAAATAAATATTCGAATATTAATTGACAATAAAAAAAATTTGTTTCACTCGGTGCGAAGAAGACGCTTCGCGCGCGTATAACCCCCATTTTTACACCTTGCGAAGTAAAATTTTGGACGATACTCGTGCGAAAAACGTTTTCTTAACTCGTGTGATTGCAACATTCGCCTTCGGCTCATGCCGCAAATTCACACTCGTCAGAAAAAGTTTTTTCGCACTTGTATCGTAACGTACTATTGTTCGCATAATTTTCTTTATCCGCCATTATAGTTCCCCACCTATCTATAGCATTCGAGAACACGACTCGAAACCGCACACAGATTTCCGGTAAACCGCATACGAGAGATACACGAGGGATTAGTATACGACGACATTGCGAGAGGGGAGGATGAAACCGTCGTCTGGTTGTTCGGCGTTAACATCGAACGACGGTGCGCTGTGTGTTTCCGGCGATACACGCGAGGGACGACACGAAAGCTCTGGCACCATTGCTCGAATTTCGGTGTGATGCTTCGACGTGGGGGGGGAGGTCAACGTTTGGCGCTTGACACACTCCCACACGATGAAACGTTTCTGTGTCGAACATATCTCTCGTGTCCGTTCGGGAAAGGGAATTCGGTTGTACGCGACGACTACACGATTTGCTCAGCGTATTCTCTTCGCAGCATATCGGAGCAACAGAGGGGTTGCGTGGGCGAGTAATTACGCGATACTATCAATGCCGATGATCCACTCGACTGCATCGCGAGCGGCGCGGCAAAATATCTCGATAATCTTCAGTGACGTTCGCATTAACATCAACGACTTCCAATAACCCGCGAATAACACGATAAGCTCCGACGACTCACGACGAATATCGTTCCCGCATTATGCTGGGGACGGAAATGGAAGAGACTCACGGCTGACGCTGCTTCGTATCCCGATCTGGTCAGATCCAGTGGCGCGTTAAACGATCGGGCGATAAACGTTACGCAGTTAATGGCCCTTCAAAGTCGCATTGATTTTCGCACGAAGCGCGACATATAAATTTCGCGAACGTATTAATAAGAAATAATTGAATTAATATTGAAATAATGATTAAAATTTAATCACCAATAATACATCGCTTAGATATGCCAGCAATTCTTCACAGATAATTAAGTTTTTTTTTTCATCTTCAATCCACAATTTCGCAATTCTCGTTGGGATATTTTTTTTTTTTTAAATTGTTAGAAAAAGTTAAGCGCACCCTGCAACCGCATTTACGGTATCGCATCACAGAGCATTGTTGCAACATATAGAAAATCTACCGCACTGCAGGGTCCGCAGTCTCTATTCTGCCGCTCGGAGAACGAGAGAGGAGGGTCGGTTTGCGACGCGACGACGCGCGACACTCCGTTAAAGTCCGCAGCATAAAAGTACCGCGTGCAGTGTATAAGCACCGGAAATTTTCATTAACATCTCTCTCTCTCTTTCTCCCTATCTTTCGCCAGCCTCTTCGCTCGTCTTCCATGCAATATATTTTTTTTTATTCTCTTTTCCCATTCCATCGTTACACGCTGTTTCATCCCTCCAAGCGATTTTCACCGAAGGACACAGTATAATTGTTCCGAAGTTCCATCGTGAAACTTCCGAGAAACCCCTCGGGATAACCTCGCGAGTCACTTGGGAATTAATCTACTAGAGATTGTAAACGAGTAAGAAACGCACCTCTCGCAACTATCATTGTTGCCGGTGTATAACACACCGACGCGATGGGGGAAGGCGAGGATAGAATTTAAACTCCAGTAATTTCATTGTTCGTTCAACTTGTTCCGCAATTCGTTGTTATCGATGAAAAACAGTACATCTCGAGTGAATTTAATAGTTTACCAGTGCGAAAGTTTGCGCTACACACGTATACGCGTGACATAACCTATTCGGTTTACGAATCTATTTCGTTTTACGTTTCGTCGACAATTCGCTCGCGAGATAGTGACGAAATCATTGCACTTTACACGAATGCTACGTGTGCAGAAAGGCGCGAAAGCGTACATATATACATATATATATACACTGCGTACCTTTCAACTACTTCGGTACATCTCCTGCTGCATTCGCACTCTCGGAAAACCCTCGAACCAGTGAGCCCCGGTAGATACGGGGGCGAAGCGGCAGTAGCAACGCTGATAGCCTTTCGTGCCACTCGCTTCTACCTGGGATAGCACTTCTACCCTATCGTCGAACGTGTGCAACGCGAGATGCATCTCGTGGGAATGTTCCCGATGAAACGCACTCTGAAATTTCCGCGCGGGAATCGAAAACCCGATGAGACTGGTGTGCCTGGTACGTGCCCGGTATGCCTCGATGAACGTACCTCGTGTGTAGTTTCCTCTCGACGATCGCCGAGCCTCGATTCTCTTTATCTACTGTTACACTATCCATCGCACTTTCTCATTTTCTCGATCTCTCCTATCTCCGGTACGAGCGATACGACATGCGCCAAATAGCAGCAGAGAGACGATAACAAATATCGAAGAGAATTTTGCACTTTGCTTTTTTTTTTCGTAACAATCATTCGACTGTTTTATTCATTCCTTTTTTTTTTGCAAAACAAATTAAGTTACGGGTATTTTTTTTTTTTTTTTTTTTTCGGTACCGCAAAGGGTTAAAACAACAACTGCATTTGCATTTTATTTCGCGGAGCTCGAATTTGCACTTGCGAAACAGTTAAAGTTTACTGCAGGTATTGCAGGTACACAACTTGAATAGATACCTGTGGCTATCGGGCGCAGGAAATTGCAGGAAAGCCACGATGCCAGTCGGAGTTTCCTTCGATCGTGCGATCGTGTTTCGCCGTCGGCCAGCAATAAATAACATTTTAAGGAGCGAGTGTGTCCAATGGAGGACGGGGGGTCACGTAGGAAGCGAGATACACGTGTCGTTTGTGCGAAATCCTCTTGCGATACTATCGGCGTTCTCGTAAACAGCGCTTTACAGGATACTGAACAACGCTCGCGCGCACACACATCTATATATAGCTGTCTATACACCGTTTCCTTGAACTTCTCGTACAGTTAAAACTATAAATTTAATTCTATTGCTCGTTACCGCGACGATCGTCAAACGAAATATTCTCGTAATCTTAAATATGCACTGTTTTGAATAGTACGCTGAAATCTCGTAAACGACGAGTTTATTGTTGCGGATCTGTATCGCAGTACAAGACAGTCGTTAAGCGTTTGAATGGTTAGAATTATTAACTCTGGAAGACTCGAACGTAGAGAATGTTAAGACGATATATGTTAATGGAGTTCATTTTTTTTCTTTGCTGCGCTGTAAAGTATCAGGTGCAGTGAAAACTGAATAATTTTTCTTTTTTACACGATCTATCGATTCAACAATTGTTAAAAACAAAAAAAATAATTGTAGACAATTTATTTTTTCACTGAATTTAAAAATGAAACTTCAAAGAGATATTGTATAGATATAGAGGCGCTACGCGCATTTTTATGCCCCGATAAAAATAAACTATCACAAAGGGTTGAAGGTAACTCGGCTCCAAAAGAGAAAATGAAAAAAAAATTGAATATAAAAACAACACTCTCGTCGGTCGACAGTTTTGTGAAAATTCACTTTCAGTAGAACGCCTGACGTGTTTCGTTTGTGTCACTGCCGCAACGCTTCGTATGGAATTCGACCTGTCGGCAGCACTTGCTGAAAACAATATTTTTCGAAATAAAGCAAAGGATGCTTTGTATATCGTTATAGATTCAGTAGACCCGACGCGTTTATAAAAAAAAATAAAAAATAAAAAAAAAAGAACATCCAAAAGGCGGAAAACGGCTATTAAAAGAATTCAATTGATAAATATTGTGATCAAAATAAATCGCATAGTCTCATTTCATATTCCTCTCATTTCTCCGCCTCCATTATCCAAACTCCGTAAACAATGGCGCAACTTCTCAGAATAATTAGATCCACGTCTTCGGGCGAAAGATCGACTTTGAATAGAAAACTTCAATAACAGATATCAGTATTGTAATAAAAAAGATCTTTTGGTTCATGTTTCAGGTAAGAGTTTATCATACAACGCGTATCTAGAGGAGCTCTGGCGATGGCATATAATCGGATGTTCGGAGAAGTTAGAACGGAGCTTTGTAGTTCACGTTACATCATTCTATAAGAAGCTTCCGAGACGGGAATCGACAGGTAGGATCTGATTTGTTAGAAATCCTCTTACAGTTTATTTTTCTCCGTTTGTAGCCAAAGTTTGCGTTACACGTGCCGTTGTGTCTCTCTCAAAAAAAAAAAAAGAAAAACTTAAAAATAATGTTTTACTCGATTCCGAACTTTACATTCTACTTAGCTATAGTCTTTGCGAATAATAAACTTTCGCTAATTATTCGATGTAATCTAAAGTTTCTTGAACAAGAGCAGCGTCTTTACGAGCGGCCGGTGTCTCGGGGTCTACGAGAAAATTGCGACAATCACGCGTGAGATAACGGCGTACCGGTAAGCCGCCCCCACAGGGGTTACGAGAACAGAGGGTTAAGTGAGAGATTTCTTCGTCCCGTCGTATCTTCGGTCTTATTATTCTGGACTTTGCGTGTGAAACTAGAACAGTCGAGGCATCACGTTGATTTACGGGTTGTATCATTTTTTCGTCTAGCATGCGGCTCCGCACCGTCGTTTCTTCTGTGCGCTTCTCCCTCCGGCTGAGTCTCATCTCTCCCGCGGATATTTAATCTATTTTCAGTTAGCCGAGGGGGCGTATAACAAGCCACTCCTTCGCCAAGTTGGTTCAACGTTAGGATATGCTTTCCGGGAATTGGCTACGTCTCTCCTATCTTCCTATCTCCATCCCATCTTCGTTCTCTCCACTGTATATCGCTCTATCCCGCTCCGGCATAAACTTATAACGGTTATAAGTTGCACACGGTAACCTGGGATTTTGCTCAATTTAAAGTTTCACCGCGTCTTCTTGATGGTACACCGGACGTAGAGTCCGCGGTGAAAGTACGTGATGGTGTATTAAATATATTTATACAGCACTAATACACTAATACACGTCCATCCGGCTGTGCGTCGGTCCATCCTAACCTATGAAAACGAAGTTAATTCCCCACGAGATTGGTATTCGAAATTCAACGTTTCCTGTCGTTTTTAAAACGAATAAAAAAAATCCATTGTACCAATTGCCAATTTATACTTTCGCGAATTCTAGAATAAAACTTTAATCGCGATGAAAAAAAAATGTCCCTTTTTTTTTTTTATTGAAAATAAAGTTTTTTTGATTTTGTTACGAAGTTCACATTTTTGAAGTTATCGGATCGATATTTTTATTTTCTAGTGTGGATAACAATTAAGGGTATTTGGGATTAATTTCATCAATAATCGATCGAGCGGTTTAAACTTTTTTTTATTACTGACGTTAGCATCAACTGCAGTATTCGTCTGCGTCTATCGGGAGAACTTGTTAAATCTGACTGCAAGCAAACAAAACGATGATAACACACTTTCCTCCATGAGGAGGTCAAAAAGATACAGAAAATATTTTCGCATAAAAAAAATATTGAAATAAAAGGAAATTGCGAGAGGAAACAATGTCGAAACTTCTAAATTTCCATGGAAAATATATCTTACGGTAGGAATGTTTTTTTTTTCTGTTTCCTCTGAAAATGTTTTCTGACAAATTTTCAGGAGTATCAGAAAAAAGTTCTTACATGTAAATGCTATCCTGAGCGCGAAAAAAAATGTTTTTTATTTTCGATGTTTACCATTTACGAAAATAGATAAATATTACGTACATTACTAATGAGAACAGCGATAGATGTATTTATGGCGTAAAAATCCCTGTTTCGTATATGTTGCGGTATATCTCGGGGGCAGTATGTCTCCAGCAGCTGCAGAGATAAAGTTCATGGAGAATAGAATAGTACGTTGGGGAGAGGATGGCGACGGTTTCCGGCGAGTGTGCAGTGAAAAGAAAATGAGAGCTCACCTCGTCCGCGCAATTACTTAGGATAAGCGGAGGATGCCTTCTTTTCGGAAAACGCGAACTATACGATGCAGCATCTACTCTCCCGTTTCTCTTCCTCCCCACTTCCCTCCCTCCCTCCCTCCCCCACTGTTTCTCTCACCGTCTCTGTTCGCTTTCCAAGCCTCTATTTCGCGGTGGAATCCGACAGTTTTACGATCGAAGGCGGAGTTGAAATAATAGGTTAGCGTTCTCGCAGGAAAACGAGAACGGGGGTGTGAGCGGTGCGGGATGGAGAGCGAGACGCGAAATAAAGAGAAGGATCGATGTGGAAAAACGAATGAGGATTGGCAGACGATAGTGAAAAGTTCATCCCCTTCGTACCAGTCGAACTCTCTCTCGTTCTGTGCGGGAAAAGTCTCGTTCGTCCTGCGCCTCGCTCTCCTTCAGCCCTTTCACTTGTTATATATGTATACCTATAGCTTCACCATATTTTCAACTCAACGTCAAAGCGAGAAAAATGACGGACGCCCCTGAGTACTTAACGCGTTCCGAACACGCGAAAAGTTTGTGCTCCGCGGCACGGAGCCCTGACGACTCGTTCACGTTGGAGGTATTTTTTTTTTTTTTTTTTCACTTTTTTTCCTTCCACCTTTTCTTGTTTAGTTCTCTCTCTCTCTCTATCTCTCGCTGGAAAAGCCTGGATCACTGTCAGTCACGCTCTCCTATCACTCGATGCCACTCTTTCGCTTCTCTCGTAACCCTCTTCTTCCCTCCTGACCCCTCCCCCGCTCCTCCCATACAGTCGATTCGTATCTTTCGTATTTCTTCGAAGCCATTAATCAATCATTCTCAATTACACTTATATCCGCCCTTCGAACGGAGATTGACGGGAGAACCATTATCTTTTCGCATATCACGAATTTACTCTTCGAACTGAAATGCTTTTTTACCGATGGCTGATGGCAGAACGAAAATTGTCAGTTTCTTTGCTTATTTTTTTTATATTTTTTTAAGCTGTAAGTTGGTATTGGTTAATTACGGATTTACTTTCGAATAAAAAAAAAAATTATATTTCATCAAGTATTCAATAAGCCGCTAGCGAATTTCTGTCGACTCGGCATTATTATACATTTGAAGTTCCAGTGGCTAAAAGCGCCTTACTGTTTTACGTACAACCTGCAGCAACTTCGTTGGTCTGTTAATTAAAATGCGCGCATTGCACGTAAGAAAGAATGAAAATAAAAAGCTCTCCGAGTGAAAAAGAGAATCTCGGAGAAACGTCAGCATCCAATTATATTTCCCATGCCATATGATAATCTCATGTATTAATTATAAATTTCAACGAGACTTCTTTACCAAGGGCCCTGTTAGTAATTTTAACGAAAAATATATATATAAAAAAAAAAGAATAGGGAAACTTCCGTGATATGGCGGAGACACGGAAAAATTGAGAATAAAGGGAAACGTTGAATAACGTTAATTATCCTCGAGCTTCTCGGTGAAAGTAGCGAAGCCAAGTGGATTCCGTGGGAAGAATGCAATTTGCGGGGAAATTATTCCTCCTGAGATACTTAGTCCCATGATACTGGCCGCTTGACAAACGAGAATACTCGCCAGCGCTTGCTTCTCCTTCTCGCTATATATCTATACATTTCCGTACTTTTCCCTCTCTCTTTTTTTTTTTTTTACTCTCGATCTTTCGCCACATTCTATTTATTCGCGCTTTTCTTCGTTCGTTGATTAGATTCGTTTTCGAACGTGACGTAACAACAACCGTCGACACTCAACCCTTTTGTGGGATAGAAATAAAAACCCGAAGTAAAAAAGAATACCTGGTCTCGTGTCGGGGGCTCTGCGGGTTGATCGAAATCCAGAAACCGGCGGTCGCTCTCACGACCCTCAGGGATCGTGCGAGGGTCGGATATCTTTTGTCTCGTCGACTTTATTTCATCCCTCACTTTTCTTAGACTTTTCTCGGATATATTTTTATTTATTTTTGAAATTTTCTTTCATTTATCCTCTTTTCGTTGTCGCGTTTCGTTGGTTCGCAATTTTTTTTCGAGTGAATGGATGCGTGCTTTCTATCTCCGTACTTATGTGTACATGAGTACCTGAAATACACATTGATATGTTAGAGTCGCGAGAAGTGTCGTGCCCTGGGAAAAATCGATCGACGAACTGACGTAATACAGCCGGTATACACGCACGCCGCCATTCGTCGATTAAGACTTATAACAACACACGATGATTCATACACTCGTTTCAATATCAATATAAGGGGAATACCGAAGTTTTCTTCAATGTTTTTTTTTTTTTTTTTTTTTTTCTTATTACACTTTTCGTCTTTATGAGTTATTATGCAAAGAACGTGTATCTACAAACAGTGCTCCATATCGGCCGCGTTTAATATTAATGAGATCGTAATTCATTCGCCGACCGCTAAAACGTGAATGTAAAAAAAAATTATGATAGAAGATATTCTATTTATGTCGGATTTGTTCCTTTTTAACTATCAACTGGCCATCGGGGCAATAGGTGGGATTTTGATTTTTCTTGTTTTCGAAGTGTGTTGTCGACGATGAATTACGCGCTCGTTTCTTGTTGCTTTTTGTTATTGCACTCGTTTTCTCAGTCAGACATTTTTTAATTATCGTAAAATTATTTTTTGCTCGATGAATGTAATTGACGCAACCGGAATATCATTTGTGGATTCTCTTATGTCATTCGATTGACGATAAACACCTTGCCAACCGTACAAACATATGCGGTCTCAGTTATTGCGCAGTTACGCGTCTTTTTGTATTGCTAAACGAAGATGGAGAAAACTGTTAACGCGATCGTGGGGGATATCTATTAATGAATGAGACAGAAGTACATATAAGTTTCACGTTTATTTCGGGAGTTTCTATAAACGGCCTTTCGGTCGCGATGCTGGCTCTCGCGTGTGATTTTCTGTCCCGATCACCTATAGACAAGTACCGTGTCGCGTACTTCTTGGCGCCAATTAAAAGACTCGCACGGTGCGCTTGTTCATTTCTCCGAAAGCCTTCATTTCGTAATGGAAATATCGATGCCAAAATTCAATCGGATGTAAAAAAGAAGATTTTCGGTAAAATTCAATGCCATGTAAGCCGTTCGGGCGTTAAACAGTTATCTGCTAATGGTAGCGATATATCTATCAGCGATTTCACTTCGTCGAATCCGAAAAAGGAATTTCTATAGAATAAACGAGATGAAAACACACATTGTCCATTCGATATTGTCGCTATCGGAAATGAAAAAAAAAAAAAAAAAAAAAAAAAAAAAAAAAAAAAAACAACAACAACAACAATAATTTTTGTTCTGATAGCACCCTCGTTAAATCGATGGATGAAGCTTTCCGCTTGACGAGAGCTTCCACTTCACTTGAAAGCAATTTTTCTGATCAATATCGAAAGAGGGCACTTCCAGTCCCTCCCACCCCCCCAAATCTATCCAACTTTCCATCGAAAATGCAAAAAATAAACGTGCACTATCGTGGCAAATACACTCGTATATATCAACAGAGGATTTAGATTGCAAGTGCAATGAAAAATTGAAAAAAAAAAAAAAAAAAAAAAAAAAAAAAAAACTTTTTTCGCGGTAAGTTTCAGCTTTAATCAACGCCCAAAGGGTTTAACGTGAAAAAAAAATGAGAGATTCGACTTTGCCAAATGCATTCGGGTTCACTGTAGGTACTTCGAAGTTTCAATGAAAAAGATCGAGATGAATAATCATCGTTCATCGTATAACGCGAGGTTGATTAATAGCCGTGGGCGAACGTGAGCATCCGCGAGATCGAGTTCCCTCGGTCTGTCTATACGTCTGAAAAAAAATTTTCGATAGAAAAAAAATGACGGAATAAGAGCCGCCCTCTCATGTTCCCTCGAGCTATGGATAACATTTCGCGCGATGTGAAAAAAAAAATTGAAAAAAATTTGAAAAAAAAAAGGAAGGTACTCGGTCGCGTGAGTCCTTCGCTGTGCGAAACATCACCCACGTCGATGATAACGGACGGGAGGATATATTAGTGTGTGTGTCAGCCGGTTTTCAATCTGCGGCTCACGGTTGCAACCGGGGAATACGAAGAGACGTGGGGAGCTCTCGCGAGAGCTGTTCTCGACTCGGTGGAAACGGCTGGCGATGGGAAGAGTGAGAAAGCGAGACGAGGTTTGAGTGCGCGGTGGAGACGAGACACGAAGTCTCTCGGCTCATCGGGACTATGAATACTATACATATATACTAACTACATATACACACACACACACACATATATATATATATATTCGTAGAAGCACGCGAACGGAGCGTGCAACGAGAAGCGAAAGCACGTGCTCGCCGCTGATGCTCCAACGGGCGCACGTCGTCGTCGGCGACGACAAGTTTCCGCGATATACAGTATATCTGCTACGTACTTCCTACAGATATATTAGGGACAATCGTAAATATATGTAAAAATCTCGCTATAGAGCTTAACAGTGGAAATAGTTACACTAAAGTTTCGTCACGAAACTATTGCAACTTCGTTCTTTTCCGCGTGTGCGATTTACGTTATTTTCTCGATTCTATTTTAATATCTTTTCTGTTTCAATTTATCACTGGGCTCGTGTCATACGTTGCACGTTTTTACGTCTAGTAGAAAAATTGTGCGCGCGAAGTGTTAAAAATTATTTTGATTTAAAAAAAAGATTTTTTTAAACATTCACGGAGTGTTGAGAATACGAAAAAATGATTTTGAGCGCTTATAACACTTTGCATTGTCGTAAATAAATGTATCATGATAATATAAAATATTTTAATACCTTTTTTTTTAATTGATTTTTTTTTTTAAATTCATCTACTGCCGATTTTTGCTCAAATAATTTTCACAGAAATTCAGTCGAATCGTAACTAATGAAAAATCGCCAATTTGTGCAAATCTCTCGATGTATAATGGCCAATCCGTAGATCGTAGGGCTTTCTTCGTCATCACGTTGCAAGTCTCCTTCATTCAGGATTAACTCGATGTTAGCTGAGGAAATAAACTATTTCGAAACTTTAGTGAAGGATAATATACGCCGGGGAGCAAAAGCAATTCTAGTGTAGATTTCTGATTGCCATTCTTCGCAGCCTGCCTCGACTGTTACTCGGCCGGCGATCGACCGTCACGCGAACTCACGATCAATTCTGTAATCGCACTTGTTCGTGATTCGTTTGAGAACATTTTGGCGATAAGACCATTTGCCCCGATAGCGAAGTTATAGTTTTGCGAAGCTTCGCGAAAAGTAGTATCGCGCCGCTTTTCCTCGAGTGGCGGATGAAAGATCGAGTGAATTCTATGCACGGAAGTACGATGAAACTTAAGGTAAAGTGGTACTTTATAGATTTCGTGGGAGATAGCGACGAGTACTCTTTGGAAAATTGGAGTAAGAAAATACATATATATACGTATATATAAGTCGATCGCGTCGAAGATTAAGAAAATTAGGAAAATGTACTTTGCGGCTCGCGAGAGCATACGATAAATGGTAGCAATTTATCGTACTGAAGTGGAAGGCATCGAATCGCGAAGTGGAAGAAAGCATCGCGATAAAGAAGTCTTTATTTTTTTCGAGAAAATAGAAAAAAGTGGCTTTGATTTCTATCGAGCGAAGTTTCCAAGTTGTCGCTCGTCGTTGCTTTTGTCTCTTCGCTGTTTCCTATTTATTTTTTTCTTTTGGATGTCTTCGATCTTTGTGTCCCTTTAACTTCGTCCAGCGACAGCGACAACGCTATAAGCGTTATATTATCTCTAAAAGTCACCCACAATGACAAACACAGTTTCTATATCCCCAGTAGATGCGATATGAAATATCGTGCACTGTAGCGAACTATGTACGTTTGGTATACATTTCAGACCAAACAACCGACGCATAGAATTTTGTTGAGAAATCGGCTTTGGAGTGGACTGATACGCGTATTTCTGAAATTTTTCTTCTCTCCGAAAGAAAATCGTTGAAATATTTCGTTTTTCCATTCGAAAAAAAAAAAAAAAAAAACCTATATCTACACAACGACATTGCGAGTAACGGTGTAACTTTATGGAGATTTCATTCGTGCGGTAAACCGGAGAACTGTATAAAACTATGGCGGTGAATAAACTCCGAAAAAAAAAAACTCATCATTTCGACTTCTGATTAGTTACGGATAATGGACTCGAATGATATCGTCGATTTTTCTGACGCGAGCGGCCCGTATTCACCCTCTCGAAACTCGTGTTATCCGTTCTTTCCAATCCGTCGAGTGAAGCACATACTTCGGTGCTTTAACGTCGAGGTTTGTTCTGCGGTTCGTCGTTTGTACACTATCCGACAATAGTACCGGAGGGGGTAACGATAGTAGGTACTCGAAGGGTTTCCGCGTGGGCGAGTAATTACTCGTTCTTCGTCACCTGTTCACTCTTCGTGTTCAAGACCCGGTCGAGTTTCCAAGCGCCCACACTCCACTCTCTCGATTAACGAAGGAACTCCGGAACAACCGCAGCACACCGATAGAGCCGAAGCTCTCACTGTACACAGGCGCGCAACCGAGAATCGTCGAACGGTACAGCTGAAGCAAAGCACCTCGTATAGTTTCCGAGTTTCCATGGCCATTGAATTTCTCGCACTTCGAGGGAACAAGAGAGCTATCGCTACGACTTCGTTCGCCAGTACTTCACCGCTTTCTGCTTCAGCTGTTTCTGCTCGTGAAAGGGTCTATATATATATACAAAGATATATATCTACACACGAATAAATATATATACATATAGCTTGCGAACGACCTCGTTGAGTCATCGGTGCAACGAGATCTACATACTTCTCGGAAGTGCAACGTCGTCACATTTATACAGTCGGAAGTTGATACGAAATGACGACTTCGTCGTTCCCCTCCGACTTATACAAATTAATATTCATATAAATCCCATTATTTCGGCGTTTCGAAAGAAAAAAAAATACATGTAGGGAATTGAAGAAAAATATCGAATCGATTGGTACCAACGAGGAAATCATTAGCGTCACCGAATAGAGGTTGCAGCAGGAAACTCGACAGCGGGGATAACGTAGAAAGCGTGACACGAGTGACAAATCGGTCGATGAATCTCGTGAATCTTCGTCTGGCTTACGTCGATTATTGTGTATATATATATATAGCATACATGTGAGTAGAAAATATTACGTATACGTGCGCGCTTCCCGCACGTTCGTTTCTCCGTTCCAAAGTCCAATATTGTCGTTGATAGCAAAAAAATGTATATGTTGCGACTTGTCACGTTTTACATGTACACATCGGAAGCGTATAGAAATATACATCGGTACGATTTGCGAGGGAGCTGTATATGCGGGACATTGCTTACGCAGAGAAGAAATTTTATCTTGAAAAAATAAATGGTGGGATACATAACAGTACGTTATTAACGATATCAATATACCTATGCGACATGATAACACAAGTGGAGAGGCGTGTGGTGCTGTTGCCGGTTTAAAGTCCAACTCTGCGACTTTCATATCTGTATTCATGTTCAATGCTGACCATGGAAACAAAGAAAATTTAGTACGAAAGCGTTTACCGGAACTCGCGTCCAATTTCGTCGAATTCGCTTATTAGACAAAGTGGTCAAAGTGGATGTTGAAAAATGAAAATGTTATAATTATTATAAACAACAGTTTGCGCCTCACGCAAAATCTTTGGGAAAAAAAAAATCATCAAAATGTTAAAATTATTTTTATAAAAAAGAATAATAATAATAATTTAAAAAAACGATAATTCCTAACAAATACTACATATGATAGAAATTATGAAATTATTATTATTTTTTCATATTATATAACCTATTTTTTTCACCAATGATTTCGCGTAACGGCTAACCGTCGTTATCGATATTAATTACATTCGACTAGTATTTAAGAAAATATTTTTTCATGTTAAACTCGGTAGTAAATATTCCCATATTTTCGTTCAGACGAATTTTAAATGAGATTGTGGAGATTGAAAGTCGTAATTCTGAAATTTGAGTGGTTAACGCATCCGGCTGCAATCGACCACAGTCTCTTCTATTGCATATAACAGTAACGTAAGACGACGGTTTAGGTCTTCGAGTCGAGTATTTTTCGTGTAGCCACAAAAGACGCGACGAGGTAATGAAGGTGAGTGAGAAAGCGATCGCCGTTTCGTCGGACCGAGTTGAGTTTCTCGCTTCTCCGTACGCCCACGCGCTCGGGCAATGAGACCCCTCGAGACTTATACGAAACTGACTACTAACCGCGTACATACATATACACATGGTGTGTGCACTTTGTACCTATAGTATACCTCGCCAAGAAAACCGGCTTGGGTTCGTTCGTTCTCGCGTTCGCGAGCGCGTGCCTCGCGGACTTTGGACTCCACGACGAGTGTGTCACTCTCGCTCCGTCCCACTTCGACACCCACCGAAGGCTCTTCTCGAATTCTCAACGCCTCGTACTCACTCTTTATATTTCCGATGCCCTCGATCGTGCACCGTCGGTGCTTTTATCGTCCTTCTCACTCTTTTGTTACGCATCCGAAACTGTATATATATATATATAAAAACACATATTGGGGGAGTTGAGGAGGTCAAAATGGACCACAGACAATAAATACTTCGTAGAATTCAATTCCACGTCGTTCCCTATATTTTTTTTAGGTGAGAAGTGATTGGCAGCATAAATAATGACGATGAAAATTAAACTTTTTAAAAATGTCATGAATTTTAGGTTCGATCCATTTTCGCCCAAAATTCGAATTGCGCAACTGTCCCATTTAGTCCCTCCTTCCCATATTCACTTTCAGTCCCACTCACAAACGAGATATGTTTCCAACGATTGTGCAGTAAACTAGACACTCGAGAGTTTTTGACGACTCGTCCATCGAACCACCGAAAACACGGGGCGCCGAACTCTCGTGCATCGCTCCAAACGTTGCCGTGCCGTACGAGAAAATCAATTCATTTCGCGTTCGCTCCCCGAGAATGACAAAGCTCTCTTCTTTTTCGTTTTTTTTTACAATTTTTTTTCCATTTCGTATAAAAAATAAAACGAAGCTTACGCCCGGTGTGTATGGGAACCATTTTGCCATTAGCGATTGTGGCGTTTCTTTGCTTTGAAACAGTTTCTGGGTGACAAGTCTATTTTAAAATATATATGGGATATATATATATATATTTTCGATGTTTCTGTTACAACGGTAAATGTTTACTCCCTTCAAGAAGGCGAGGCAACCGAGAACACGTACATCAATGTATCCGTGCGTTTAGGTAGTAACTATGTCGAGTAATCGATCTTCTTGTTACGTGAAACGTGGCCGAGTTAGGGCGGCGGCTCGTTAAACGATAGATCGACACCTTTGTACCCGATAACAGTAGATGTATCTAGTAACATCGATAAAGTGTATGTTACATCACAATATCGTAGACACACACCGACGTTAACTTATCGTGCTTTGAATATATCTCGAAAACAGGGTTATGCCATCGAGAGAATATTTCAGTAATTCTGAATATTTCAAGAATATTCTCTGAAGCAACATCATCTTCGGTATACTATATGCATGAATGCACAATGTCTCTGTTATCCTTCTGAAGCATAAGTCTCCGCTATCTCCTTGAATTATTGCATATTTCAGACTGCTGAACGAAGCACTACCAAACCTTTTTCGTATACTCGGCCCTTTTTTTTTCATTTTTGTTATTTACAAAAGCTTTTTTTTTTAATAAATAACACAATGATTTAACGGACAGTACGATGCGGCATACATCTTCCCATTTCGTAGCATTCTATTAATTCCAATGCACCGAAAAAATAATGTTACACGATTTTTTTAAGTTTCGACTGAAAACGGAGTTCAATGAAAACATTGTAATAAGAAAAAAAGAAATTTAAGTGTTGAATAATTCTTACCATGTACCGTGTTGAATAATAATACGTCTTTTGCTCTCGTGAGCAGTCGGAAGTTTATAAAAATGAATAGTTGGGAGAACTGAGAATTAATTAAGTTAAGTAATTATAAGTCGGCAAAACGGTTTTTTTGTCGAAAGAAGTTTTCCTAACTAACTATTCTTTTATCCGACTCGTTATTCTTTTGTTTTTCAATCTATTATCCATGTAATGTATTACAATTAAGAATAATTCAATTACGAATTATTCTACGCGAAACTCTTCTGCGTGTTTCAACGCATTTTTCGACCATTGAGAGACACAATGCTTTCTTTTATCTTGAAAAAATACGACGTGGACAGCAGAGAAAGCGTCGAATTAATTATATAAAAGTAACGAACAGATCTTATCGTTCTCGCTGTATTTTTTGCCTCATGTTCGCTCAAAGCTCGGTTAACCCTGTTACCCTGTGAGAGCCGCCGGGGAGATGCGGTATACGGAAAACCACACAGAGAAGCAGAGAGACAGATAGATTCTTGGACATTGCCGAGAACTACCATCACACACCCTTCTCCGGTTTCTCTCCTACCATTTCAGGGATTATCTCGTGAGTCATCTCCGGTCCGGGTAGCCAAGTACTTCTTGCGCTCGACAGCCCTTCATGAGCACACGAACGCCGACGAGGGGCGCGAGATCATCTCTGGCAGAGTTCTTCTCCTGCGTCTCTCACATTCGCTTACCTCATCTTAACGAGGATCGCAGGATAAATGTTGTTCTTCAATTTCCTGCCGCTTTACCGAGTTTAATAATTAAGTTTCATTGAAGCGCACAAACGGTTTTTGATCTCCCGCATCGCGTCTTTGACGATTTTCCATGGAATCGCAAATTTACTCGAAGTAGCGCCGAACTCTTGCGAACGGCCGTCTAACATTTAATTGGCAATATTCACGATCCACGTCCAATATTCAACAGCAGTCAAAAGTTTCCGGATGTAATATTCTCTCGATAACAGTGAGATATCTGTTTTCTTACCAACTTTGCAGATGTAAAACGAAACGATGCAAATTACATTTTCTCTACGTTTCCTTATTCTCTTTAAAATAAAAACTTTCAATTGAAAAAAAAAAGTTGAACGAAAAAAACTGAAACATGAATATGTAATATCCAATTTTAGTTTACAACCAAACGTTCAGTGCTAAAAATCATCGTGAAAACTTTCTTCTGTATCGAAACTTTCGAGATCAACGAACTTTAGTATCTATTTTACTTGCTTCTGAATTGCGCACTGATAACCGTCGTTGTCTTCGAATAATCCAGAGATAACGTATCGGCCATTGGAGTAGTATCTCTATCGCGCGTTCTGCCAGTTAGAATATGAAAACCCCTTTGCGTCGTCGAACTTCGAAAACTCGATGGCATGTCGGATCTAACAAGCATCCTAACTACTTTGCCAACTATGATTAAGTCATTGGGTAGCATCGAGTGGAGGTAACTTGGAGTAAATCACGTGCAGACTGCGAAAGTTTTCAATCTCTATGATCGCAACTTCCTCATCGGCTCCTGTGACAGCGCTTCCGGTTATCGAGGCAACTCTCCCTTTTCAATTTTGTAACTGAAGGCACCATCACGCAGGATTCATCGGACTCGTAGTCCTTGGATTCACCTGGAAGAAGTCGAAGTACAGCTTCAATCGCTCTCTTTCTCTATCTCTCTCTGGCTAAAGCAGAGCTGGTAGCATCGCCAAAGTTTACTCGTGGTTCGCAACATTAACATTCCTAATCACTGAGACAGAATGTTTGATCATCTGGAGATGAAAACAAACTCTCGCACTCTAAAACGGTCACGAAATCTGCATTATTGCACACACATGAAAGAAGTGAACAAACGAAAACCATCTTCGACGATTTATATTAATAGTTACACCCATCAGAGAGTCGGCAGCAAGGTAAACGATCCGTGTAACGAGTATGAGAGACAGAGAATTTCACGGTGCATAAATGTGTTCATGATTATGAATCAACATTGAAGCTCCCTGCTTGCTGGTTTGCTGCCATCCGGCGGTGCAGCCGCTCTCTCGAGCGTTCCGTGTCATCTAGGAGTTCCACACAGTACTCGGATGCTGAATCGTAACCGCCACCGGGAATATTGTTCGCCGTTAGCGTGCGAGTCACGTACATAGCTGTAATGACTATATAGTTATAGACGAGGGAATGTGGCGAACAAAGAGCGCATGTTGGAAGCAGGAGAAACAGAAGTCGTCAGTGGACGAGGAGGATGAGAAAAAGCAGTGGTAGTGGTCGGAAACAGAGTACCGTACACGCCTGCGTCATTAAAATTGAAACGCGTTTCAACAGTATTAACACCCGCCAACCCCCAGAACCTTGCGCAAAGGCTTCGGTGTTATACGCGTTCGCGCATAAATCGCTGTTGGCCTTTGGACGAGGAACTGACCCGTAGTTGGTTGAGTATAACCTTCAGCCACACGTCACGTGGCTTTGCACCCCGGATTCGACCTACCAAGGCATCTGCTATATTAACCCGGTGTGTAGGCGCGCGGTCAAACGTTCCAACCGCAGACGATAGTGTAGAGCCCTCGGTCTTGTGAGTGGGTGCGTATGTGGTCGGGCAGTAAAGCAGCCACAGCGAATTCCTTTATCACACCTCCGCAACTTGCTGGACTGCAAAATAGCTCATTCGCACCTTCAGGGAAACCTCGTTGCCGCATGACATACTTTGTGCACACGACGTTTAATGAACTCGCTTGTCGTAAGCTGAAAACTGTTTACCAATTGGAAAATCCTTCAAGGAATTATGATTATCGTAAAAGGTACATGCGGACTGTTGAACACAAATTAACAATGCATACGTTACCTTCAATGGATGAGAGGCAAAAAGTGACAAATTACTTTATCCACATGACGGGACAAAATGTTTTTTTTACTACTGCATAAGGGATTTACATGCAAATGCATTCTGTTGTGGATTACCCGTTGAACGTTTTGCATTTTTATAGGCGCTTTATTGATTTTCTTTGTTTTTATCCTGTAGCATTGATGGATCAATATTGCATTAATAACTCGAAAGCTTCGATAGCGATCGTGCGTTCATTATTCATCGGAATCGCATGTATGGTATTTAAATCTTTATCCATCGCATCAGAGGTCGTTCCGGTTTTGGCAAATTTTTCGCTTATGTTTCGTTGTTCAATAATGGGTACGGGGAATGCTTGATCTTCCGCTCTTTTCTCTGGTTCTTCTTGGTTTCCGTTCGCCTTCCGGTTGCCACGCTGTTGCGGCTATTGCGGAGGGCTGGTCGTGGTACGAATCTTCGCGTTCCTCGCAGTACCCCACCGACGAAACCAACCCTGACGCAATTTCTTTCGTTCCTTCTCCGTCGCTTGGCGAATAAAATTTCCTCATTCCGTTCTCTCTTCGTCGCCTTATTGCCAGGGACCGCACGAGCGTCCCACTGGAAAAACGTTTACGGCTCCGTACGTTCGCTCCCGCAACCACCATTCCCCCAGACCCTTCCAACTGACGGTTTTGTTCGCCGGTGGCAGATCGCACAGCCGTGATTTCCGTGGCTAAATCTACCGGAAACTAGCAGCATTCCGTGGGGTAATTTCGAATTTCGTTAACTCGCGTCTCGCTTTTCTCCCTCCTCTTCCTCTCCCATTTCAGCTAGTCGAGCGTTGTTATTTTCTTCGTGCCATCATGTACCCCCACAGGCTCTCGGACCAACTTAACTCTTCCGCACGCTACTTCCGATTCTACTTTCTTCCACCATTTCCCCGCACTTTCCGGTGCTCGGTGAATCTCTGGAGATCGACCGATAGCTATCTAGCGAATTGAACAGCTTGCCATTCGGTTTTTTTTAATCTATAGAACGCTGAGAACTTCCATTAATATAGCGTATGTACAGCGTAATCACGCACCGTTGCCGCGTTTTCGCTGATGGGTAGTTAATTAACACGAAATGTTCTGTTTTCATTCGATTTTCCGGAGTGGGATTTAACCAGAAGTTCTAATCCCGAGTATTATGTTTGGTGGATGTGTTCATGCAGTTTCCTGAATATGGAAGTGAATTGATCAATCCTGAACCATTATTAGTTTTGAGGAGTGCTCACCGTCCTTCTAGTTTCGGAAACTACTAATACGAATAGGAGTAACCAGTATTACAGAACAACTACATTTCCAGTCGAGTAGTTAACCGACTAATATTCGAATTATCAACTGTGTATAATTATATCAAGTTATACAGAAGCATCTGTTTGGACGAGAGATTGCTTAGGAAACTTGTCGTGTTGTGTCTACTATAGTGGCAATCCTGATAAAACTTACTAATAATCCGGTATTACATCGATACGCCGGCACCGTTACCAGAAATTGGATTGTACACAGAATAATTAATAAAAACCGTCAGTCAAATGTCTTCAAATTATTTTTTCAAAAACTGTATCAAGATAACGTTCATATTTCTTCTAAGAATCAAAACGTCCGATAATCTCCTTCCACCAAAAAAAAATCGCTTTATTACGTCATATAGTTTTTGAGAAAAAAAAAAAAAAAGTATCCGATTTACGATAGAACTGGGTCGTCCTGTTTTAAGTGAAAGCTATTTAAACTACAAGAAAAAGATCTTTACGACAAGATAATCGTTTCGGTAACACCGTTAATGGAAATTTGGATAGTTGTAAACGTTATTCTTGTATAGTCGTTGAGCGACGCCTCTGTGTGAAACATTTAGTATGAGTTTCGCTCGAACTTGCGTTCCGGATCCACGTGACTTTGACACGGTGCATAGTTGCCATCGTGAATTCACTTTGGCCCAAGCGAACTGCGCGACGATCTCTTATGCCCATTGCACTTTCACGCCTTGCGTCTGCTACAGGTAATGAGTGTGCAATACTTGTTGTTTTTGTGCGGTGGCAACGTTCGCAAAGATCCGCTCAGCTCGGTTGCGTCAATTAAAGACCGGCGGTAATCGTCCTCATGGCGCAAGGACCTGTTAAACTCGCAGTGTGATATTCACAGAAAAGAGCAACGAACTCTTGCGCCGAGAGACTCAATACTATCTTCTCCCCTTCGCAAGTCAAACTTCGAGAGGACTTTGTAGTCGGCCGCGACGAACTGCGAGAAACTTTCCGTTCTTCTCTTCCATGGGTGGAGTCACCGGAAAGAGAGACTTAGCTATATAGGAAACTTGAACCGAGAGACCGAGCTATGGAAATTTAAGAGGGTTTACCAAAGTGCGAAAGTCACAGAGAACTCGAAGACAGTACCGTACTATATGCAGGATATAACACAACGAGAACTAAGTTTCTGGCAGTTACATTACGATCCCTCCGTGAAGCTACTAGAGAGCTGCAGCAATGTTCGCCGACGCGATGACAATGCACGTTTTTACAATGTCAGCAGGTATGCGAGGAAGAATAAGAACGGCAGCGCGCTGAGCCGCCGTATTCGCTCACGCGACAGTAATAGGTGACATAGCGAGGCGACTTCGCACAGAGTTTGGGTGCGGGATGCTGCGCTTGCTATACGCTCTCCCGCAGCGATGATGATCCATAGACCTCATCGTATAACGACGACAATGGAGGATTTGTCGTGAAACAATGAAGCTTATAATACCACGGCCCGTCCATCATATGGTTTCAAGATAATCCATGAATGTACGTCGCGCCTCACCGACAGGAATCCCTAAATAGACACATAATCAGACGACCATCGAGCAAATAATGGATGTCTAACGCCTATGATGCATTGCTGCGTCCACGAACTTATTACGAAGTATTGATACGATGGATCAATAATTTGGTACGCGGTAAACGAGACGTGATACACACAAATCGGGGATTTCAAATTTTCACATTCGTAGCATTCTGACGAATCAAATTATCAGCTCAATCGCATAAACAATATTCGTTTATCTTTTTTTTTAATCTTCCCTTTAGTTCCATTAAAACTCAGTTTCTATATAGCCGTATGATTTCCGTCCTATTTATTTTCTTCCATTAGGTAGTTTCTCTTTACATTTTCTCGTAAAAATAGAAAATAAAAAAAAAACCAATTAACGAACAAACGATGATATATTAAAAAAGCAATGAAAAAAAATTTGTACTTTTATATATAAATTGTTTAAGATTTACTCGAGGCAATTGAATAAAATTAACTACGCCGCATCTCTATGCCAAATCTCTATGCCAAAAAAAATTAATTAAAAATGTCTACACGAATCCCGTTCGTGATGGATGAAAGCGGTGCTATAATGATCTCGAAATTCCTGGAAACTCGATTTATCCATACGTCTTTTTAACACAACGAATGTAAATCTCACCGGTTATATGCGTGACGGATGTGAAAATTCAATTACTGTAACCAGCAGAAAAAAAACGACGTGTACAGCCGTGTAAAATATTTCAACGAACGTTGAAATATTCGCGATAGTTACCGAAACTGGGGAACGTCGTGTTCACGATATATTTCATTGGTTGAGCATTTTTTATTTTTTTCCCCATTTTACCTTTGGCCCAAAATTTTCATTTGCATTTGGTTGCACCTGCCGATATACAGGTCCCCAGTCAGATTTACTTGGTACTCTCGCTAACGAGGTGCATTCCCAGTATTCGGTTTATAGTCACTACATTCGTTTGACGTCGATCCCAAAAGCAAAAGTTCGGTTAATCCCGCCATTTGATAGCGCTAAGCTATCAGAGCAGTCAGGAATGGCCTATTTCTATAGGATTTCGTTCAATTACGCTCTTTTTTTATTACCAATCGGATACGCGACGGTGTCGGTGGTTACTCGCGGTATGAATAGTAAATGCTCGACGCCATGTATGCCACCCTCGAGTTAATCCGCATAGAATATTGGCCACGCGATTTTCAATATTCATCACATATATGCCAGTTTCCGAAATGCTTATCGTATTAATTTTGCTTTCACAATTCGTTTTCTATCCTAATTTGCAATACGTGCGTTCGCAAGAGCCTTCGTGTGTGACACGCAAACATACTAATTAAAAAAAAAAAAGATGCGATATATCGATATCGAATGCTCTACATTGATAGATAGTTCCAACGGTAGTGTTAGATGTACGATAGATAGCGATGTTCGCGAACCCGATAGGAAACAGAATCGCGGATCTATCGAAAGGGGGCCGCCTGCGCTTATACAAGAATCACACATACCTATATCTGTAACCATCTGGTATTTGCTCTGGAAAATCAGGTCGACTCTGTATGCAGCGCTGCGCTCATCTCTCGAGGGGTAGACAGAGGCCCTCGTGACGCGCGATGTTGAACTCGCGTTACCCATTTCGACAGATCCAACAATTCTACAATACGTAGCATAGAACCTCTATTCGCATCGGAGAATATTATCCTATCAGCTGCCATTGTTCCCACCGTGAAATCGACATCAAAATTTATCCATGAAATATCTAACTCACTGAATATTCTTTCGATCAATTTAACTTTTGTTTAAAAAATCAACACCCTTTTTCATTATTTTTATACTCGACGCGAGACTCGCTGCTTCAGCGAACTCGACAACGAGTACGGATACTATCTTTTTCTTTTTTGTTTTCGCTGATGACGTACTCGTGGTTGTGTGTATGCGTGTGTATGATTAACGTTGCATAACGAATAGCGTTCGCTACACATTGACGCTTCTGTGTAGCTGCAGCCTCGACGGTGACCGCCGTGTCGACGAGTACGGGGGTTGGACGTAATTGACGATAGCGTTCCTATACCTATCCCTCTGTGTACACTATGAATACAGTGCGAAACTGCAGCACACTTTACACACCAACCACCGAGTACGTGAATTTTTTTCCTAGAGACTGGAGGTTCCCTTTGCAATTAATAACACTCGACTTGTATACCAAATTCCTTTTTTTTTGTTTTTACCATTGTCAGTGCATTTTTCACTGCCCTCAAACAGTAGCAGTCATTTTATGTGTCACATAATACAGAAATAATCGTTTACTCGACTGGACGGAATCGTTCTTAACAAAAGAAGAATTTGAATGTTATTTCGTTGCTCGTTTCGACACGAAAATACGATATAGCGATTGCTCGTTATTGTGGCGCGAAAAAAAATAAAAAATAAAAAAAAATCATCTTCACGTTACCAAAATCGACGTTTGTCTTGTTGTTGCCGGTTGTGAGAAAACACATACCTGAGAATAAGAAAACGTAAACGACAGAGGAAGGAAGTTCTTTGTGGACTCTCGAGGCGATAGAATTCCGGAAAGTACAGGGATAGGATAAGCGACACTTCCGTATCCCTCGCGGTTGGACGAGTTTGCGCTCCCGAGAGATCCGTCGATTCTCAAGCCCCTCAGACACGGCTTCCATTTCCGCCATCGCGAAGGCGGAAGTGAGAAAAACACGAGGGGCAAGAGAGCTCGATGAACGAGGCGAGTAGGATACGTGTGAAGATAGAGAAAGAACTGTTTCACCGCTGGCATTGTAACACTCTCCACTCGTTTCTTCGTGGTTCTTTCTTTCCATCTCTATCGATTTTTATTTCAACGTTTTTTTTCTTTTTTCTCGCATTCCATCCCCCTTGAGAGACGCATCTCAAGCAGCATCTTTCCCGACCAGTGAAATCACAAAGTTGCGTAAAAAGCAACAACGAGAATTCACACTAATTCAACAGCCAAGATTTTCAACTCCGATTTTTTTTTTATTCGCTTTCTCTCAAAAGTTCCTCAGCTTCCTTGATTCTGATATTCTTACGGTTTATTGAAAGCCTTTGCCCTTTGTTGTCTCGACGGTTCAAAAGAAGAGATGATCTTCCTCCACCTCTCGGTGTCTGAATAGACGCGGCTGGAGACGTTCGCTACAAAGAGCTTGTGTCGCGATAGCTGGAACGCTCTTTCCTCGCGGAAAAAAAAAATGTAGTAAAGGAAGTGAACGGTATCTTTTGTCATCGAGCGGTTCGCAGCCCGGAACTCTTCTCCAAGACACTTTTTTAATCACCAGTTCGAAACTTTTCTCTAACATTCTCTCATCGTTGAAGTTGCACTCGTGTCGGTCAAAGCTATTTTCCCCGCGCATACTTTGACGAATTGCTATATTTATTTCCGTTTGAAATAGTTTTTCGCAGTGGCGTCGTGAGAGCTCTGCGTTTGAGAGATGAATGAAATGGAGAAATAAAAGCGTGAGCTCAGCGTAGTCGACATTTCGATTTACGTCGGTTATTCTCCGATTGGTACGGTCTATACACATTCGGCTTTACGGCGCTTTCAGCACTCGAGCTTTTCAAACGCACTCTCTTCGTCTTTCTCTCCGTCTCGAGTACCGCTAGAAATGCCGTACGAGTTGCGGTAAGGTTTGCTACTTCGAGTAAATACCGAAGAGAACGCGAGTGCACGGCGTTGAAAGAACTTGAAGACATTTGTACCGGGAGAACGCTAGTGGAAGGATTCGTTCTGTATAGGCTATGACTCTTGAAAAATTTATCGAGAGGATTGTCGGTTTTTCGTCTGCTTCGTGACGACTTGAAAACTCCAGGTACCGAGCCGTTCTGTATAGGATTTGGATCCATTCAGGTGAAATCGCGGGCTTTCACGATCCTTGAAGATGAAGCAGAGTCGTTCTCTCTTCAATAGCGAAGAAGAGACGAGCGCCCTCTACGCCCTCATCGAGTTCTCCAATACGACAAAGTGCTTCTCTTTATTTACCAAGTTCTATATTTAACATAGTAATAAAAATCCTCGAGATTCCGTATGCCGGAGGGCCAATAAAAATTGTCGAGGATCACAAAATTTTCTCCTCAATACCAAAATTATTACGTTATTTTTTTTTTACTGTCGAGTGCACTGTGGTACAAATTTGCACTGTGAAATCGACTGAAAGAAATCATTATGATCATTAAGCCGGATGCTTGTTTTTTTTTATTTCAATGATTATTTCAATGATTTCAATTATAATGATAAAACCGGAGATACAGGGGAAATACAGAGAGCTTACGGTGCTACCGGAGCAAAACACAGAGATTGCTGGGATTTTTTTTAGTTTTTTTTTTAAGGTAAATTTCAACGAAAATTGAGATAAAGTTGAAGAAAACATGGAAAAAAAATCCATGAATACTTTTGAAAACGATTCACACGAGTGTATATCCAAAAGATCTGTGTTCTGACCACTACAGGGTTGAAGCGCGATTCGTCCGAATTAAGAATTAACGCTGTTTCTATTTTGATTCGTGTCAGAGAATGTCGACGATTCGATACGATGCGGAGAATAATAATTAAATGCCGAACAGTTTTGCCCGGTAAAAGCGTGAGACACAGCCGGCAATTAGAATCTCTTTGGCGGTCTTTCCATCTCGCTATTATCGCTGCCTTTCACCATTTCATCCGAAGTTCTCGTTGGCACACGACAACCCGGGCACAACCGCCCAATTACGGGGAACAATATAGTCACGAAGAATAAGGTACCAAGGGGATCTCCGGCTGCTCGAGTTCGTATATTAACCAGTTCCTCCGCCGGTTTCGCTTCTCGACGGTGGTGTTGGGCGCTCCCACGTCCGTGATATTACGCGCCGTCTGACTTTGCCAAGAGGCGACTTCGAATCTCGCCAACTCCGAGCTTTTGTTCCCCGTCGCTCGTCCGGGTTTTCTCTACTATATAACCCCCGAGCCTCTCCCCCCGACGGCAGACAGAATTCCAGTCGCGGATTAAGGCTCTTTCACGTTCGCCAATCCCCGTTCCCCGTTGTACTTCGTCCTTAACTCAATTAGAATGAAATCATACGGGAGGGCGTGATCTCGATTCACGGCTGAGGCGAGAATCGACTGTCACCGACGACTTTTCCGCTGACTCCGACATTGTTCGCCACTGATTTTCAGATATTTCATGCCGAATTCAAACTCCGAAGATTCAATATAGTCGTTTCCACACCATTGATTCTCGCCTTTCAAATGTAGTCGTGGCAAATAAAAAAAAAATGTGAGAAAAGTAACCCGTCGGAAAGTGCTAATTAACTAATTTTTTCCTTAATTTTACATCTATGGATCTCGTGTATAAATCTCGTATATCGAGACCAGTGCAATCCTTTTTCCGAGTGTCGTATATTCTTATTGCTGATAGGGGAGAGAGAGAGTCAAAAAACGGGAAAATTGTTGAGAATTTTTGTTTTTATTTGAAGAAAAATTTTGATGAAGTTTGACAAAATAAAAAAAATTACCCAGTTTTCTCATTTTGTTCCGCTCTTCTTTATCGGCAATATCAATATGCATTTTACATTTTTTATTTTTGAAAATCGATAACGATAACAAAAAAATTTATCGCATTTTTTTTTTTCAAAATTTCATCCAATTTTTTAAATTGCATTTATTTCATTTTTTTAAATAAGTAAATAATAATAATAAGAACAATAATAAATTTAATTAATTTAACATTTTTTTATGTCTTTATTTTCTCTCTCCTCCTTGCGACTCTTGCTAACAGCTGCTCCGCATAACTTGCATTCGGCAACACGATACATGGCGCGCCGTTATCATTTCGGAAACAGTTGGGTCGTCGAACTCGGTGTGTTTAAAAAATTCACCGTTGATTTCCGCCGTTTGTTATGCCGTTTGAATTGACTCGGTCGATGAATTGCTTTGTCAGAAACGTCAAAGCGCGTTCTGCACGCACCGTTTCCCTGTGTGCACACTATATTATCAAAACTCGCAGTTCGAAAGTATGAAAATTGTGTCCTCGACGGCGTTGGCACATTTACCACCGCTGCCGATATATGGCTTTTCGTCGTTTTCTTACATTTTCCCTCGAAGCTTTGAGACCAATGAGACGGAGGGAGGCGGGGGGCGGGAGTGTAAAGAATCGCGGCGTAATGACATTCGCGCGCAGCTTCAAGAAGCAAACAGTAAAGAATTTGAAGATGAAATAAAACGAAGAAAGAGGAGAGAAACTCATCGAAATGGGCTTTTACCCTTCGGCCATTTAATGAAAAACTGTCTTTCAATAGAGATTCGTGATTGCATTCCACTCGAGTAATTGCAATTATTTTTCTCGGCAAATGATTAGTTGGGTTCGGTATTTTAATTGAATTTTTAATTACTCGGTAACCGAAGAACGTTGAGAGTAGAGGGAATTTCAACCTTGTCGATGGATTCTTTATCGATTTTTTTTTATTCACACAGAATACGCAACATCGTTGTCAGTCAAATATATCGAACAAAGTCCCAACGGGACAACTTATTCCGTCTATTCGAACGTAAAAGACAGCGAGAGACTCCCGAGTGATTGAAATCGCGAAGATTTTCTCAAAGGAGTAACGGTTAATGGTTAACTCCTCCCCCAAGAGACGTCGAGAGTCAGACGTTTTGTCGAAGGCGCGTTTTTTCAATATCCGTATCGAAGTTCAATACCGACGGCGATGAATATTGCTTTTCACGTCGGAGTCTCGTTCGCTCCCTCCCTACGGTAACCGACAATTGTTGTAACGCTATGTAATAACTCCGCTAATACTCTTGTCCCCTTCCGTAATTAATGAGTTGGTTTAACCGAGCGTATCGCGAATCGCCCGTTCACGTACCTCTCCCATAGCTATATACATACAACAATAATAAACACGATCGAGTTAGCAGCTCGGAACAAGATCGGGTATAATGGCTGGAAACGCCCAGTTCGCGAATACGCTTATCCGCGAATAATTATTGCGATCGTTAACCATGGGTAATTGTACGATTTATCGTTCCAACGATCGATAACAACGAGCGAGAGAAATTTATCGACTGCCTATTACGTAAATTCAAATGCTCCGTGCATCGGGTTTATGACAAATCTTATTATAACGAAATTTAATATATTTGATTTATCCTCGAAATGTGCGCAATTAATCGTTCTAATAAAATATTTTATTGTTTCCAGGTATGTCGAGTTTTCATGCACTTCTTCTTATCGATGTTTTCATTTGCTGATAAAACGTACGTATTAATTCCCAATTCCATTTTTTTTTTTCGTAATACATTTTTTTTTTCTCGATCTCGATCGACAATTTTTTACTGCTTGTAAATTTTTTTTTTTTTTTTTTCTTTATTTTTCCGATAAAAATGCGAATGTCTTTGCTCCGAAAGATCGATAACTCGATTATAAGGGTAAATGATGGCAAAGCGTAAAGCTACTATTATTCCATACGTGTTCGCGGATAAAAACGTAGAGAGCAACAAACTGCTGTAAAATCTTTCGATGGTAAATGTTTACGGTTTGGATAGAGCGTTGAGAATGGCTGCGGGGGTGGAATGAGGGGGTAATATCGTTGCGCGGTTTCGCTCAACTTCCTCTTATATTTTTATGTACTCGCAAGCGTTGGTACGGTGTGCAATGGCAGTAAGGTAAAGTGTGGATGTAGCGAAGTGTATATCGGACGGGATGTAGAAGAGAGTATGAACGATGCTACGCGGAGTAGCGAGTAACAATTTAGCATCGCACCGTTTCGGTTTGCCGGGAGAAACGTATACCGTGAGAGGCCGGGCGGGTTTACCGCAAAGATTCTCGGCACCAGTCTCGGCAGGGAATTCGAATAAACTTTACGCCGAGCTGGCGAGCGGATGTCTTGTATATAGCTATAGAAAATTCTATATATGTAGAGCTGCTACTCGAGGGCGCCTCCGACGCCTCGACCCCGCGGCCCCGCGGCAATGTACTTGCCGCGGCAAACTGTATACGCGCAGTCACTTGGCTGCGTTGTATACTCTACTCGTTATTTGCCTCCCCTTCTCGTCCTCACGTACCCAAAACTCTAATAGTCAGTATACATACACTCGCGGGAATACTTACTTATTGTTAGTTCGCGCCAAAGTTTGCTTACCGTATTATGGTTCTCTATCGATGATTCACCTGCTCTCCATTATGGATAGAGCGGCGCATGAACGATCGCGTTTCGTATATCGCTTTGGAGAGATTGTGATAAAAATACGCCGGTACTTTTTTCATGAAAAAACAAGAAAAATTCTAAGCAAATGTTGGTACAGTGCACTGGCACTGTTTTTACTTTTCATTGTATTCGCTTTGGAACTTTTTTGTTTTAAAAAATTCGTAACTTTTTTTTTTTTTGCATTTCAACAAAAAAAGTTCTGCAAGTTATTGCGAATGCAATTTGGATTTTCTTGTTATTCAAATTTTGTAGCAATTTTTTTTATCAAATTACGTCGCATTTTTGGTATTATAGTCACATTGAAATTTTCTTTTGTTATAATTTAGAATTTTTTTTAATACGAACGCAAAAAAGTTCTTCGCCAAAGCGCTGGAAGAAATGATTTCTTACGAAAAAAAAATTTCATCGCGAGGAAACCTTTCGATGAACAAAAATATTTTACTGTTTCATACACGGAATGCCGCAGCGTCGGGAAAATGTATTTAATTTATAACCGACGCACAATTAAAATAATTGCATTTATTAGTTGAAATATTTTAACGAACTGAAATCGAGAAATTCTGGTTTTGTTTCATTTCCGATTGCGTTACGAAAGATTCCGTATAAATTCCGACGATTGAGCGAGCAAAAGCGAGTTTTGCGATATGAAATATTTTGCTCGCAAGGTGCGAATGAGTTCTGATTTCATGGAGTGGATGCACACGCACGGCGCAGTCTAAGCACCTCGAAGCTTTACTAGTCACGACTCCAGCGTTCGCTTCGTTAATTTTCTCTACGATACCATTCGTTATTACGACTATTGGTACGTATATGGAATAACCGTTATCGCGGCCATTCGCGAGGCGGCAAAAACATCCGGTACTCGTATTCTTGGAATAATTAAAGACTAACAAGAAATTTTCACTGTTTTCTCGATGTCCACGCGGCACGTATTAATAAATAACGTTGTTGATTTTTTTTTATTTTTTTTTTTGCGCGTATTTACGATCGCGCATACGAATGTTACACGCGCGCCGAGTTGTGTTCTCAGTTTCTCTATCCTTTCCCCCCAGTGGGACATATCCCGCGTGCGCGGTTTCTATTCTCGAGAGATATCATATTCACAAACACCGCATGGCGAAGGCGTAATGTAACGATAACATTTCGTGCTCGTGCGCGAGTCCGGGGTATAAGGGAGAGTACCGCGAGAAATCACGGCGAAATGTTCATTCGTCGACGTGCAGGAGGCACAGCCCTTCGTACGTGCGAATAGTTCGAGGCACGTGACCAATGATATAATACATAATATCGTAGGTAGTAGTGCTTACTGAAAACGCCGCGCACGTATCCTCGTGGTTCCATAAATACTTCGAGACCGAGTAGAGTACGCGGGTGTACAGAGTTTTCCGCGAAAAAGTATAAGGGGAGCGATCTGAGTTTCGTATCGTAAAGGCGGTAAAAAGAAGGATGGGATCTGTAGAACGCGAAAAATTGTAAAAATAATAATACCCTCAGCCTGTAAATTCGCGGATGAAAAAAAGACACAGCAACATTGCGAATTTTTTTTTCTTTAATTTTTGAAATAAAAAAAAAACAGGAATATGACTTCAAGAGTCTCGTATTCTTTATTTCATCGTAAAATTTTTCAAGAAAACTGGGGAAAAGAAAAAAAATCGAAGCTAACTTCATATTTCTGCGAAAGAAACCAACGCTAACCACGAATCGCTGTGTCTCTGAAGTTTTTTCATCTTTTCTTCGTTCCCGTTGAAATTTGCTTCTGAGTTCGAGAAATAAAAGTACGTAGAACTGCGGCGTTCGTCTGGTTAGCACCTGAAACGACACTCGGAGCCATCGCGTTCTCTGGTACCTTCTACATTAAAGCCAACTGAGAAAAAAAATAATAATAATGATATTGCATGTACCGAGATACACACGTTGCGAAGATCACTACGCTCTTGCGTGTTCCAGAGAAACGATATGCTGGTGCTGTTTTGCTTAAAAAAATAATAATAATAATCGAGAACCTTCCCTCTGTATGCGTTTTCTGCACGGATCGGAGTTTTCAAAGCGAGCGAACGAGGCGTGTGTGTAAGGATAAGGAAGGAGTTCTCGTAGGAAGCGCGGCGTTTCGCGAAAAGACGACGAGGAAAGCTTCGCGTTAGAGTTTTGCTGTACGAGACAGCTACAAGGCTATGCGTTATAGAAGGTACAGATATGTATATACGGCTTCGGTACGGAGTACGAACGAGAAAGAGTACGAGAAAATGACAATGGGACCTAATCCACGAAGTAGGGCTCACAAGAGTACCGAAGAAGACCGGGGGAAGAGGGCATCGACGAAAAATGTAACGGGCTTCGCGGCGCATTGTATATGTATGACTTTCAACTTTTATACATCGTTTTTTTTCCCCTCATTCTCTCTCCTCCATGGCGCCTCCATCTTTGTCGTTGTTCCGTCTTGTGATAAACGAGTTCGCGGAGGCTATAGCGGTATGAACTCGAATAAGGGCACAATGAAATATGCAGTTCGGCGAACGCAAGACGAGTTCGGGGAGGAAAAAAGAGTTATGGGTCGCAAAGTTCAAGCGGAAAAAACTTGTTGAGGAACGATATCTTCGATATTTCTTCGAACTTTTACCTTCGACAAGATCAACTTTCGCTACATAATTGTATAACAGTCGAACCGTGGAAAGGTAAAGAAGACCGAGAGAACTCCGAACTTTCTTCGCAAACAAAGCGGAAATAAAAAAAAAATAATTCGATAGCGACTTATTCCCTCTGATCTAAAAAAAAAATGTATGAATCAAAATTTATCGAAAAAATTGATCATTTCCGATATTCATGAATTACGAACGTGCCGTAGTTCGCTTAAATAGATCTCTAAGATTTATTTAAACATATTCCATTTTGTCTAAACGCACAGAAGGGAAACGACGTCTCTTAATTTCTCTCGTCGCATAGCAAGCGCCATAATATGCAAATGATCCGTAGCGCCCCGCCGCATTCGCTTCTATTTCCTGCTGAGATATCGAACCCGATTAATTTCCTTGTGCAACGTGCCGCGATATATCATCGTTTTCCTTTTGCCTGTATGAATATTATTTATGCGTGCAATCGTTCTACGCGAATACCGCGATTTAATGCTTAACAGCCACGAGGCGAGCGCTGCTGATAAATCGTATGGAACAACGACGTTTACAGATATTTCTCGAATGGCAGAAGCGAGTTCTGCGAATGACCCAACTTCGACCCTTTCGCAGACGTTGAAGAGCCCAATGTGCCTTAACACCGTTGGAAAAAATGTCACAGTTATAGTGGACGCAAAAGACTCGTTTTATTCCCTACTTTCGCGTTCGAAGTTCAGACTCCGGCATGGAGTCGGGTGGAGTATAGAAAACACCGATGACACACAGGAAGTATCGAAACGCGGGGTACAATTCTTCTCGTACACCGCGACGAATTTACGGGCATTCGAATGACCTCATCTTTCATAAAGCTGTACGCGTCCCGTTCGCGCGCGAAGAGGTCGAAACTACGAGCGAAGGCATTGTACCGAAGTTATTTATCGCTTTCAGCGTACTTACGCGATAGTATGGCCATTATATCGCGAGGTATGGACACTGGAAAATACGAGAACAGTCGAGAGGAAACCACTCCCACCCCCCATATCGGGAGCAATGCCTACCGCGAGTTTCCCGAGCGTTAAAGTATGTGTCTTGCGGTTTTGGTTTCCCAACTCCTACATTTCCGTTTCCTCTCTTTCATACGCCCTTTTTCACTCGGTGCACAATGGATCTCGATATGATATTGAGTTAACGCGGAAGAGAGTAGAATTGTCTTCGAATTGAGAATTCCAGTAGCGGGAATCGTTCGTTAACGAGGTCAACAAGGGTTCACTGACTTGTCGCAAACGATCGTAAAAGAGCATCGCGTGCTTCGCTCGAATCTTAAATTGTCACGAGGAAATCTCGTGGCGCAGCTATTATGTATGGCGTTGCGTAACGAACAGACAGTACGAGCGACGAGAATGAAAACTTCCAGTTCGTCGTCGTCGTCGGGGACATCACATGCGTTTTCTTGACAATGACCGTGAAACGTTAGAAGGCCGCATCGTCGCATAAGGAAATGACGAATGGCTGCTAGAGAGCCGAAGATTAATCTGAACTTGACACCCAATCGCTCTTATCTATGTCTGTCTAATGGCTTTAATAATTGCTCAACGGGTCGTACGTCGATCCTGTGTCGCGTGGGATCCCTCGATCTCGCGGGGATTGCGCAATACGAGTGATCGGACTTATCGGAGATCATTCGAATTGAACTTTTCAAGCTTAACGCGATTTCACTCGAATTGATGCCGTTGGTAGGATGCAACAAAGCTTCTCTGTGAATCGGCGTTTTTCCAAAAACCGGGCGGCGGGCGTGTGAGGGTTTTCTATCGATAGATAATCGATATCGCATAGGTATGACAGTGAAATTCTGCATAGAAACGGTCGCTCGGGTTGACCTGTCGGGGAACTCGGAATAGTCGTGATTCGATCCGACTAATTATTTCGTTAGTCGATTACCGTCAATTACGAAACAAACTGACGGGTCCCGAAGCGATAATTAAGCGGGTTAACGGGCGTGTACCGTGCGCACCAGCAAACCACCTATCTGCCAGCCAATGCAGCCACTGGAGAGCACCAGTTCTCCGCACGCTTGATGCTGCGAAAATCCCTGATAGCTCCGATCACACCGGACGCAATCCACTCGGGATTTGCAACGTTGGTCACTGCAGCTTCTCGCTACAACGGTAAGCATACCTCATGGATTCGCCGACTCGGTTATGTTCATATCATCGCAGAATCCATCTTCGTTAGACCGTTAATTTTCCTACTTCTCGCCACATATAGATATATGTTATCGACGATTTGCAAACTTCACTGAAAGTTTCGAACTAAAATCGTCTCTCGTTTCTGCACGCGATATAACGATGCTGCGTTATAGTCGTGTCTCACTATTACACGGTAAGGGAGGTGTTTATCGATGATTACATTATAGTATACGAACGATTATTGAGTTCCCGTTTTGCGACTACCGGTCGAACTCGTATGTGACGAAATCGCGTTGAAGTCTTGACGAAGACTTCTATCGACGTTGAAAACTGCAATGATCCAAATATTGTTATATTTTAGACATCGATGCATTTTTTATCGTGATGCGCAACCGCTAGTCACGACTTCGCACGAATTTGTAATTAATAATTCTTAGAGAACCTTTAATCCGGAAATGAGCATATTACTATTATTATTATTATTGGCTTTTGCGAGAGTCGAAAGTGGTTCTACTCGCTCTCTTCTCTCTGAACGTTCGGAACGAATAAATTTACCTGTCTATCTAAGTATCGTTCACGTGAAATTCTCCATTAGCCGATGTCACGATTTACGGGGAATTATTTCGCAAGTAATACGCCTCAGTACTGATTAATTATTTGTTATAACTCTGACGGGCTGTTCTCGTCCGAGAACTTCACCCATCTGGAGAATCTTTCGTGAAAAAAAAAAAAAAATACATTATAAATAAGTCCCCGAGTAATTGAATCTTCGCAATTGTTGGTGACAAATTTATTTTTGGTATCATAGAATTTATCGTACGGATATATATTTATGTAGAAAAATAATAAAATCGTATAAAATTTCCACGATCGTTATTGTACCGTCCGCTGTACAATAATTTAATTTTTTTTTTTAAGTACGAACATAAAAATAAAAAATCAGCGGCCATTTAGTTTGAATATCTCGTATATTATCGGAGCGGTACGTGTAAAGTGCATAAAAATTTGTGCCCCGCAGTCGAACGAGACGCGGATCGGTTCGCTACCACACGTACACCCATTTTCCTCGCTATCGTATTAACTAGAGCCCGAGGTAGAATCCCGGAACGGTCGGCATGCAGAAGTGGACGAGAAACCGAAGCGCGAGAGGGACTGCGGGGGGAGAGATGGTGTACGGCAACCGTCGGGATGGGGACTACTGTAGTATACGCTCGTTCGGTCTCTCGACCTCTCAATTTATTATTTGCGACGCGACGAAATTCGATTTTCCCCGCGCGCTTTCCGATATTTCAATATTTTCATATTCATGAAACGGTCGGTCGCGCAGGAGAGTGCGAGAGCAGGAAACAGGAGAGCATCTATCTCGACTGCTCCGCCGAAAGCTCTCTTTCGACGTTTTTTTTTTTTTTTTTTTTCGGCGCGCGACGCAATAGCTCATTCGCTTTGTTATTTTTTTCTTTAACTGTCCTCTTTTTAATTTCACGGCTTCAATAACGCATTACTGCATCATGGTAATTAGCGCGGTTGTGCTGTGATCTCAGTGGTGGTGTTGCTGATGCATAAAACTGCATACGGTAAAAAAAATAAAAAAGAAAAACAGAAATTTGCAAATTATAAACACATTTGGCGCGGAAATTCGACGAAAATCGTATTTGCGATAGGAATTTTCACTAATGAAAAGCGGCAATACAGAAGCTACGAAATTAAATCGTTATTGACAACATAAAAAGAGGGAATTGAGTGTTTACGGCAGTGGAAACAGCAGCGGCCCTCCTGTTAATACTCGTTTGCACTTAATATTAAAATTTAATTTACCTCGTTAGGATAATTTCAATTGGCAACCGCACAGTGGAACGCACCACTCAGGGGCTTTTGCCCTCATTTCGCATTGCATAATTTTCAATGAACTAATTGTCGTTGGTACCGGACACACGCACAGTTCGCACAAGTGCGTGAAAAATTGTATGTTCGTCGCGTAAACGTACCGTCGTCTCGAATTACGAATTATTGAAAAATATCAAAAAAAAAAAAAAATGTATCGTTTTTCTGTGTTGCGATTATATCGTTTTCTTTTCTTGTGTTAAGGTTACTGCGCAAATATTCACTGATAAATGATCAAAGGGACGCAAATGAAATTGTTTATTCGCTTTTGTTCATCCGTCACAGTCGATATTTACTCGTCGACGGATGAAATGGCATCACGAATACGCGAAAAGATCGGAAAAACGTGATGATCGTTCCGTATCTTGCAATCTCTCGGCTCTATTATAAATCTTTTTCGCTCGGATAAAAAAGAAAAAAACTCGGCTATACCAATTATCGAAACTTTTGTCGACGTACGAAGAATGCTGGCGATTCGATAACGTCGTCTCTTCCCTTTTCTCATCGTGCATCAGAACCGTGGCCGCCGTAACCAATCCAAGTGCCATGTCGCACACATAACCGACACACAGACAGACATTACGTGTGCTCCAGAAACTACCGGTGGTCGCGTCGTATTTCAATTTTCAATTAAATGGATTGTAGCTTGACACAGAATTCCACATGGCTCTTCCAAACAACAATAATAGCGCACGTTTCTCGTTGTCCTCTATATCGTTTTTTTTTTTTTTTTTCAATGCGCTTTTATCGAACGACGATAGAAGGAACAAATTAAATAAGGCGCGCTTGCTTGCCTCGCAAACGTGAGTAATCCCGAGCGAGTATCGGCGCGGCACGGAATTTCACCGAGTGCACTCACGAAACGCTCGATTATTCTTTTATTCCTGGGCAACTCGTTCGCCATACTCAGGTTGAAATTAATCCGACTCTTTTTCAATCGCAACGTCTCTTGAAATTTTTCACTCTCGATTAAACGAGATTTTTGTATTCGGCTCGATCACATTTCACGAATTCTAAAGCCGACAATGAATCAAACTGATGCCTCTTCGGCTTAATGAGATTTGGACGATGTGGTATTTACCTCGAATCCCTGGTTCAAGCGAGTATTTAGTTTCGTAAATGATTTGCGTGGAGCTTTAGGTATACAGAGATCGTCTCTCTCGCGAGCCGCAGTTACAGAGATTCTGCCCCAACCTCTCATCCCTATCTAACGTAATACCCGTCTGCGGATCGCAGCCCTTTTCGTTGTATACATAGGGATAGACGAACAGACAACCAGAAACGAAAGCCAGATAGAGTTTACGGAAGTACTCAACCACAAGAATAATTGACCAGGTCACGAGTGTGTGTAGGTATACGTAAACGATAAAACGAGAGTACCTTCCGTCTCGGTTTCTCGAATAATCTCAGTTACAGGCAAAATACAGGCATCATACATTCACTTGGAACAAATACAGAGTCAAGTACCAACTTATTACGACGAAAAAAAAATTAATTGATTAATTTTTTCGCGTAAAAATTAAATAATAAAAAAATGATTCCGTTTGAAATTTCTTGAGTAAACGAGAAAAATAATATATTCGGGAGAATAATGGAAATATAAAAATGTTTTTCTTAATTTTCACCTCACCGACCCTTAGCAATCTCGAAGTACGTGTCGCTCGGTCTACCGGACTCTTCCCTATCATCCACTCGCTTCTTTGCCTTCTCCTTCGCCGCTTTTATTTCTAACTCGTTCTTGCACGTAATCTGAAAATTTTTCGTCCGGTTAACGTATTCCGCGAACTAAATTAAAGCTGCTGGTGAACGAGTTACCCTTCTCCCCCCTTTCCTCCCTCAACGACGCTTCTTTGGACCACCGACCGCTTCACTGCCGGCCTTCCGTATACACTCCACGTATATAACACATAGCATTTATATACCACGCGAATATATAGCTGCATAATATTCACCGACGTGGGTCCAAAGCTTACCGGTGGGGGCGGAATACGTGTAAATTATGCAGCTGAACGTATGTATAACTACGACCACAGCAATGAGGGTCACACCTCTATATTACGTTTTCGCAAACGTCTGGAAATATCGCCCAACTATTTTCAATTTACTCATTTTTTTTTTTTTCGAATTTTACATTTCACCACTTATCAATTACGTCTGTAATTAAAAATTTTTTTAATTCAACATTTTTCTTTTTTTTTTTTTTCATCTTAATCTTAGCTATTTTCCATTCGCTTCCGAAAGGTTTAAGTTAATATTTTATTTTGTTGCATTTATTATTGCATAATTATCGCGCCCTTTGAACATCGTACAGTTGTACGCGATATGCATAAACAAGTTCTGGTCACGTGTGTCGTAATACGAGGATACGAATTCTATTATTTTATGTTCATGTAGCGTGAAACAATGCTATTATTAAGCTCGCTGCTCGAGTTACGTAGTTTCTGTGAATTATAACACAAACCGAGAAACATGTAGTGAGAGGAGAGTATATTGTATTTTATTATATTATATACTGTATATCCCAGTGGTCGAATTAATTCGGGGTGTCTGGTCGGTCGCAGTCTTGCAATTTTCGCACAATTGTAAACACAATTGTGCGTATAATAACATAAACTATGGTGTTGGGCTCCTCTTATTAGGTTGTAGGCGTCGAAAGGGGCAGAATGGGGCATATAGAGCGCGCGGAAACCCTCGAGTGTAGAACACGCCTCGGTCTATGCTTATTATCTACCACGAGCGACACGTGCAGAGAATTCAGCGTGACTGGCGAAGGTAGCAACCGGCAAATACTGATGCCAATGCTGCTGTACCTCGACGTCAGGTTTATACATAGTTCTGTATACATAGCAGTAGTCTTATTACTAAGCTATATGTATTTATATATCATGTATGCGTATTTATTTAACAACTGCATGTGTCGCTTTGCTACTTCTAAGGCGTCGTATTTGAGATTCGCATCAGGCATATATCAGACGAAATTTTGTTGACTTTGGTTTTGTTTGCGCCTTGAGCTTTTGCGAATATCTGGATGCACGGAAAATTTGGATTTAACAGACAGTGTTTAGAATCCATTTTTTTAACTTTGGATATATTAAAAAATTGGAAAAAAATGCATGAATGCTATTTATGACCTGAAAGCACTCTATCAATGATAGTATAAGGATAACACATTTTTTTATTCACTTTGCATGACGGAATTGTAAAAAAAATGCCAGGAAAACGGTCGTGTGATTAAAAAATCGTATTTTGTTGAATGCGTGTCGAAACGAACAAAATTTCATACAAACTGTTATAATTGAGGATATCTATTTCAGGAAAAAAATATACCCCGGAGCGGTCGAGTTTACAGAGTGATATTATTTGAATGTTTGAAAATCGATATTGATGAGGACGTTCAGTCGAGTAATTTAAAAAAAATACAGTAGAAATGCCCTTTGCATGTGTAAAAAAATTGAAAATTGAGTAGAAAAAGTTCGTTTACTTTTTGTCTGAAAATAAGAATATAAGCAAAAGCTGTTTAAATCATTTTTCGTAACACCTACTTACGTTTACAAATCTTGATACGCTGTTTGAATTGCCGCAAAAAGTAATTAAAATGTAGAAAACATGGAAAAACTACTCAGAACGACTCAACTTACATAAAACACTTTGGCTTATCGGTGAAAATTACTAACGCCACGGGTAACCGTCGTTGTCGACCCGCGCGCGACTTCTAAATCATTAGATACTCGAAAAAGAACTATTGAATTACGGTGTTCCCGTGCATACAGAACCCTACTGTTTTTAAAGAAGAGTAGTCTCCACCCCCGTATAAAATATCTGAGAAAAATTCGATTCTGAAATATTAATTAATCCTTTAATGACCCAAAACTTCGCGCGGAGGGTTAATGGCGTTTTTACGAAAACATGAAAAAATTAACAGCAAAAGAATTAATAAAATACACGGCTCAACGTTGTTAATACAAGCTATATAATTATTCATTAACCTGAGTAGCCGAGATATTTAAAAAAATTAGATATTCGTAAAAAAAATATTGCAAACTGCAGTTCTGAATATAAATAAAACATCGGTCCCGACACAGCAGTAGTTCTTCGGTACTCGAAATTCAAGTATCACCGACTCGGAATACTTCTCCAAGAGTAGCTTTGCTTTTACAGTTCGGGTAATTAATCACAAGTATCGCGCTACTTCACACAAGTATCCAGCAAGCAGCGTAATGATACACACTATCTTTTTTTTTTCGATAATTTTTCCGAAACTCCCGTCAATTAAGTTGAACTCACGTAATTGCGTCGAAAAGTTTTATGATAAACTTTCGAGATTAACGAAACAGAGGGGAGAAGGAAAACTCCGCGCGGGAATAGATATCACGGGGTGGATATATGTACAGCGAAAGAACACGCGAAAGAAGTGGCCGTAGGCGGGGGAAGAAAAGTAATTGGATTTAAAAATATGCCAAAACCGTCGTAACACATGCGCGCCTTCGCGTATATAGCTTTCGTGACGGTTCGTTAAGAAAGATTATTCTTCTATTTATGCCGAGAGAGGGCCCCGAATGCATTATTCATCCGACGTGGATAAATAGCAACGTCGAGATTTCCGAGTGAGGCGCGCGCACAACACGAGACACGAGAAAAAATAATGCCGAAGAAAAAGTCCGTGAATGAATTTGACGCTATTTCAAGCATAGCGTTAATTCAACGTGCTTGCAGAGAACATCGGGTACACAACAGGCAAGTTTTGCGACGCGGCGTGTATAAGGTTTCGCAGCTGTCGCGCCAGCGTAGTCGTAAGACGGTGTTATGTAAATACAATACAGTTGTCGGCAAACAAACCGACTGTGAAAAACGCATAGTCGAACAATCGGAGTGCACAAATCGTCGTCATAAAAAGTTTCTGTGTCGCGTTATTTATCGACGATATCTCGAAAATATTTACAGCGTCGTCGAACACTAAAATCTCTCGTTTTGTTGCCGTTTTAAATATGTTTGCTGATTGGCTTTTGGATAATCAACGACGACCCAATTCAATCGAATCTCGAATTTTATGTATGACTTGGTATAGTGCGGAAAAATAAAATCGTAAACTTTATCTTAAAATTTTTAACTGTCGGAGTACACTAATTTTTTTGATACTTAGTTACACCCTCGGCGTCTGTGTGACCCGTTCAACTTTCGAATGTCGCAGTTTCCGAAAAACTTAAACTATCTATACGGCTTCTATTTTTCCCAAAAACGCATATAATTTTTTTGGAAAAAGTTAAAAAAAGAAATGAGTCCGTATGTGACATTGAAATTTGGAAGAAATTGTGAAATTTGCTCCTTAACAATATGCGTGATAAATTTTATGAAATGACATACATGCAGTAAACTCTATTAAAGACGTACAAACTGTTAGGTCGATATCTTTCTTTTTGATCGATTCAGCAACTTTATAGCTAATATTTCCAATTTTCAAAAAATTCAAATTCGCAAAAAGCAAAAACCGAAAAATAAAAAAATAATATACCCACCACAACAAAACATTCTTTATGAGGAACCGAGGAAAAATCATTTCCGCATATGTCGTATAATTTTCATCGTCACGTGAATACGAAATTTTGAGTAATTATCACATGAATCTCGCGTGATTATTGTTTTCTGCGGCGCATTCAATTGTTTCTGGCATAAATCGAGACCGGGAGGGACTTAAGGCAGTGAAGAGTATTCGTTGCATTGAGATTATGCCGAACAATCGGGTGCGCCGCGTTTTATATGCACCACCTGCAATTAATGAGGAAACGGGAAGATAATGAATTTCGTCCCGCGTATCATTGTATTATCATCATCATCATCATCATGGGGTTCCAGAATTCATGACAGCGTCACACGCTCGACGTTCCAATAAAATAAGGTATGAAATTCCGAGCGGTTCGCGAAGAATGCCGACCTCATTGCCCTCACTGCGATTCACCCGTTAACTTTTCCGCTCGCGATCACTCCCTCTGCCATTTACGACTAAAATTGAATGGCATCGGTCTGTTAGAGGATTGTTACGGTCCATCGTAAAAGAAGAATTCGCCGTACAAACAGTGAAATTACCAATTTCGATTTCGGCTGCAACGACCGTCGAACGATCATCGTGTATGCAAACCGCCGAAACCTGCGGTCTCTGTAGTTTGTCCGAGTTTTCCGTCCGCAAATTACGAGCAAAGTGCGGTCGCAGTACAAATCCGTTCTGATACAATTCGCTCCAATTGAAGCGCCGTCCAACCTTTGAGTATCGAAAAGCACGAAATTCTAGGACCCAACATGATGCTCGCCGTTATTATAACCGATAGACGATCCCGTGGTATCGGCTAATTTTGCGGCTGTATCCGAGACTCGCTTCCCTCTTTCTACATGCCGAGAACTCGAAATTTCATGTTGCCAATGGTATTTGCGGCTTCGCATTCGTCAGTAGGTTATAGCAGGTTGTGCACTCGTACGCTTGGCTAAATATTTCCGCCATTCGCGAATTGCGCTATATCCGAAAGGATGAATATTGCTACGAAAATTAATGGCATCAATGGAATGACTTCATATATGCGCAAAAGTGCGATTCGAACGAACGTAAATTCTTCGATTGTCGGGCGTTAAATACCGATAATTTCATTTTTTTCTTTCACTTCCATCACAGCTATGAATTCATGATATTCTGTAACTAAAAAAATCAATATTCAATCAAAGCATTGCGGTGGGTGGCAATGTCGAAAAAAAAAAGTAGAGAATATCCGAACTGTACTTAACGCACTCGACATACCGGGTTTGCAAGCAATTAAATTGACCAGAGTAGTGTTCAAAGGTAAAATCATTATTATAATTTTTTTTATCAACAGAGAAAAACCTATTATCTCTTTGTGATTGTGAGCCAAAGGATAAATTGGATTGATTGAACATCAAAGGAGATCAATATATCGGAATGTAAAAATTACGAAAATAAACCAACGCGTTCAGTTCGTTCGCAATCGAATAGGAGAGTTTCACTTGAACGTGTGGCATTCGTTTTCATTTTGTTCGACAAATAAGACCACATATATCGAGGGACGATGCAGCATCAATGCTCGTTGCACGACAAAACAAAATGGGACATGGTGACGACGGGTAATGCGTGCACATACAGTTCGATCCCGGGGAATCCCAGGGGTCGAATGGTTCAGCGTCGGCGCAACGCATGCTATACCCACACGACGGGCTATACGTTACGATGCCCTCGAGTCCTATAAGCTACCTCTATTTTTTTTACGATCTAATAGCGCGAATAAATAAAAGCACGTACGGCCACGAGCTACACCCGGCTATTCGAGGCATCACACCGTCGAGACTCTCTTCGTTTCTACTGCTTCTAGTTGACATGCACCTCTGCTTCAACACCGTCCCGTTTGTACATTCGTGGTTTACGACTTTTTCCACGCGATATGCTATCTCTCGATTCCGCTATAAATTTCTTGTCGTATTTTTTTTCCCCCTGTTTTCCTTGCAAATTACCCAACACCACTCGAAGTTCAAACTTTTTTTGTGGCAAAAAAGCATAATAAGTACAAAAAAAAAAAAAAAAAAAATTGTGTCGTCTTTAATATTTCGAGCGAATCGGTAATTGAAAAAGAGAATTATCGAATGGATGATTAATAGGTAAAAGTTGCGAGTAAAAAAAAAGTCTGTTTCACCCGAAGTCGTAAATCAGACAATTTTAAATTAAGGAGAACGGTGCTTCGTTATGTGTAACGTTATAGATAACGAATGGCCGAGTTTCCTGTAATTGGCATAATTCTTCGAGACAGTTCGAGCCCGAGACGACCCCTTGGACACTCCGGGAAGGAGAACGGGGGTCGTGTATCGACGCGCGCGCTCGATAGCCCACCCTCGGTACCCATCGTTAAGGTGTCTCCGCTCGGCTTATGCAAATTTATGCGACAGTTTAATGCTCTTAACAAACCGTCTGGGGAAATCGCTCGTGTCGAACAAATGGCTATGAGAGAAAATCGACTAACCTATACATACGACTATGGCATGCCAAGCTAACTAGCAGTATCTCATCGAAAGTCTGCTCGCTTTCGCGATTTCATTGACTATCGAATTTCACTGATTCTTCGTAGGGGTGAATTCAATTGGGCGATTGATTGCTCTCGATATTTTCATCGGCTATATTTTTATGCTCTTTAGTGCAGATATATTTATAGAAATGAAACATTGTTCCATCTTTTTTAACTCCCGACTCCCGATTTTCTGTTTAATTTAAAATCAATTAACATATACTATCGATTTTTTTGATTAATATTTATTCGTTTATAATAATAACTTCTGTTGTATTTTTTATTTTACTTTATAACGGAATGAAATTACAAATAATTACTCGTTTATTATAGTCGGGAGTTTTCGCAATATTGTAGAATTTTTTTTAACCACTTCAATCGATCTTTGTTTGCTAAGTCAATTAAGATCATATACACGCTTATTATCAATTAAGAAAAAAAACATTTTTGCGAAACTAACCATTGAAATGCGCCGTTCCAAATATAATACGACAAAAAAAAAGATCAGATTTAAGTTGATTTGTTTAAATAAATCGAACGAAGGACTCAATCTCGCGGTTACCACGACTTTCTCCGTTAATTAACGTAAAAAAAAAAAGAAAAAAAAAGGGGATATTAATAATAATATTGTCGAATTGGAGCACATCTCGAGATTGCAAGAAATATTGTATGCCCGGTATCTTCCCGCTTCAGGAATTTTCTTTCAACCCTCGTAGCGCACGATTTCTTCTTGTTCCTTTATTATTCCTCTTCGCTCTCGCACTCTTTCCCTCGATTTACATCTTATTGGCTTTTGGCCCTCGTCCGTAGACGGTTGCCTCGCTGGGTGCCTGCAGTCGACGAGTCTGCATTACCAAACGAATTCCGGGATTCTTAATCCGGAAAAGTCAGCTCTGTTCGTTCACGGTCTCTCTACTGCTCGTCGTCAGACTACCAGTGTATACCTAAGCGTCCCTCGGTACATATCCTTACATAGAAAGCTCACCCCCTGCCTCTGCACGAAGGATCCTGTGGAAGTAATACGTTCGGAACGAGCGCTCCCACCGCGTACCGAAACTCGTCGACTTCCCTTCCACCCGGGAACACACGAGCTTCAACTCTTCTATCCTCCCCTCGAAACTAACCCCGATATACCAAGAGCGTATACGAGAGACTGGCAATACGACCAGGTGAGGTCGAGCAAAGCAGCGCCCAATACAAGCGAAGGCAGTATGTTCCATTGGTAGCTTTCGGATCCTCTTGGCTTCAGGTTCGTACGCCAACCGGCCAAATCGAATAGGAGAACAAGTAATTTATTTATTTTTCTTCTGGCGAATATCCAGCCAATGTATACTATACGGACACTACCACCGAGATGCATCGACGTTGCTTCTTTAAATTTCGAAACATTCTCCGACGAAATTGAAATCGAGTTCTCTTCGATTTCACGACTGACTAATCATGCATAGACACGCAATTCTTTAGATGAACAGTGAAGCTGAACGAAAAAAATAAGATACTTGTGGGAAAAGTAATTTCGGACGGGAATTAAAGTTATTGTGTAATCTTCAGAAAACAAAAATGCATGGAAATGAAAGAGAACAGAGGAAATCGTATAAATGCAAACAATACAATAGCAATCTTACGGACGAGAAAAAGTCATTTGTGTCATTTTTGTCAGTAGATTTTTTTTCCTCGATACTTTTGCCACAGTCATTGTTTCCTGATATCGAAAACATTACGTTTTGTCGATAATTCGCACGTGACGTCTACTAAAAATGCAAGTGTAGACGTTACATTTATTTTCGCCTCAAAATGTAGGATCGATCAGTTCCTCGTCGCCGAATAAATAGTAATCTTTCTGAACAATTTATTCTTTCACGTATCACCGTCTGACCCGAAGTTTCTCACGTGCATTAGCGCATTACCGGACAAATCGACCAATCAGGATCGAAAATTACTCTTTTCCTATACGGAAAACCGGCGATTTTATTTTCTTCCTCTTTTTTTTTTATCCCGACGGAGAAAGCTTCGCTGACTTTTCTTCCATATAGCTTCAGTCACGAGTTGAGTCTTGCCGACTAGATAAAAATCGAGTACAGCATCCGGGGTACGGGTAATTTATCTGTTCTCTTGGCGAAATTCCAAGGATATCGAGAGGAGCTGCTTCCTTAAATTTGGAAGGAAAATAGATGTGGTACAGCGAGTAAAAATCCTTGCAATCGAGAGGTAGCGGACGGATAAGCTATCCAAGAATTTTTCTATACATATATAGCCGCGAACAGTCGATAAATTTAAAAGGCAAGGAATTTTTGTGTGTCACCGCACATATTATATCAACGATATCTCGTTCGGTGTTTCCTCATACGCGTTCGTTCTTCGTTGGCCCTTCCGGGTGCGTCTTCTGGAGTGAATTATCAGCTCTATTGGAAATCGATATGAAACTGCATTTTCGGAATATCCGAACGACTATTTATTGCAAGTGCTCGCCGTTTTCTCTCGCCGGGCGTAGCGGGCATAAGGCGGTATCTCGTATAGGGGAGTCTGTCATCTCGGGTATCCTCAGCTCTATGGTATATGAGTGCACTTTTCCACGCGTTGTAGACGGGGTGGAACGGGGGATAGAGGAAAGACGAACGAGAGCTCAAGTAACGCCGGAAGGAAGGAAGGAAACGGAATAGTCGGCACAAGAGATGAGAGGACGCAGGGAGAGACCGAGACGGAGAAGTACAGTCCTCCAGTCCTATTCCGACCGGAAACATCTCGCCACTCCACAATACGAGTGTCACGACATACTATCCGCGCAATAAATTTCACGTTGAATTATGTATCGGCACGAGAAAAGGGAGAGATGTATTAGCATTCGAAAGGTGAAACGGATCGACGAGACGACCGGACGCCATCTAATGGAATTGATGCGAAAGTCTTGAAGGAGAATTTCAGTTCCTTCGGGAGGTTTGGTTGGCAGTTTCACCTAAAAAATGAATAACTAATGGAAAAGTGAAAACTCATTTTTTTTTCTTTTTTCATACTCCATATTGGATAAATAACACTTTGCATGATAAAAAAAAACATTTATAAATGATGATAGCTTTTCGTAATACTAAATAAGCGTTTCTAAAAAAAACATCGTTAACGTCTGCATGTCGACATAGACATAAATTTTACTCACACTAAAATTATGCGTGTTAAAGGGTAACAAGAAAAATTCCATAGCCATAACTTTGACTTAACTTCATCAACGATCTTCCTGGAAAAAAAAAATTCTATTAAAAAAACGATATAAGGAACGTGTAACAGTAATGGATCCAATGAATACTTGAACATCTTGCAGCGTTGAAGATAAAAGATAAAAAGAAAATTAAGAAAGGGCATCGAGGGGGTGGCGAGCAGCGATGAAGCAAAAGAAGAATGTAGTCGTACGTTGTAGGCTGACCTCGCCAACATTTTTATAGATCTCGTAAAAGTCTCTGCCGTTCGGGGAAATGAGAAAATGTTGCCAGAGAAACGAGCGACACACAGTCGTATCACGTCGTTATCTATCTGGTTTACCCGTTGCATTGCTTACTTTATGCACGAAAGTATAAAGACGAAGTATCGAAGAAGCGAAGGGGAGAAAAGATCGGAAGAACAATCAGCGAAGGCCAATTTTTGTCGTAAAATGTGTTTTTTTTTTCTATTCATCGGGTATATTCTCGTCGTTATATATATATGTAGAAAAAAATGACCAGAAAATTTCTTGGCATCCGAATATACGCGACGCGTAGACCATCGAAAAATACGCCCCGATATCTCTCGTATCGTTTCTCGATTCGATTTTCACAATAATACTTTTCTTCGAAATATTATCATTCCCTTCCAGATATGCTGGAAAATTGAATTTTTCCGCATAACCGAATCGAAACTATGTATGCATCGGGTTTTTGCCGATAGGTCAAGAAATCAGAAAATTGCATGGAAGCCGCTTTGGCGAATCTATGGGATAACGCAAGTGTACTCCGCGACGAAATCTTCGGTAGGGTTTCGGAGCTGCGTAAAGCTACAACCCCCACCATGTCGAAATTGAATTTTTCTTAGTCCTAAATATTGTGCTTTTTATGTGCTTTTTATGTGCTTAATCGATAATTTTTGTGCTGTCTTGGTTTTATCAGAAAATGCATTTTTCTGTGGGGGTGCTAGGTACCTCGGTATTCAGCACCCCCACACCTTTAAAAGGTCTTTAAATGTCCCGAAAATATTTCAAAAGCATCGTAAAATTTTGTGCTCTTTATGTGCTTTCGAAATTACTTCCTCCCATTGGGATTCTTGATATCCGCGATCAGAGAATGCATTCTCACTTAAGAGATCGCGCTGTCACGTGGTGCATCTATAATCATTATACGTGAACGAATCAGTCAATGTTTATCATTTCTACAGCATATGTATCATGATTAATTTCTCTACTTAGTTTCAAATTATTATTCAATATTCTGAAAAAAGTCTAAATAAAATTTTGTTCGTATTTTACAGTAAAAAATTCATAGTTAAAATATCTTACATTTGCCACACCAAAATTCTTGTCGGTGTATTCGTTTCCTGACTGGCTATTAGAATGGTCTTAAAACGTTTCATAAACCTTCGGAAAAAAAATAATTTTATAAAAATTAAAAAAACTCCCGACTGCAAAAAGAGTGAAATAACAAATAATTATTCGCATATTATAGTCGGGAGATTCTCACACTCAACAACGAATAAATCTCCTGACTATAATATGCGAATAATTATTTGTTATTTCACTCCTTTTGCAGTCGGGAGTTTTTTTCATTTTTATAAAATTATTTTTATTTCATCTTTTTTAGAATGGTAACTAGGAGATTACGGGCGCGCGCAGCGCTCGACGAGAGCGCCTCAGCTGGCGTTAGCTTAAACCAATCGACACCATGTTAGGCTAGGCTCACACATGTATACAGTAGTCGTAAGAATGTAGTGGTCAAAAAGCGATATTTACGAATTGGCAATATTGCAACTTTTTTCAAAGACATATATCTCCGCGGAGGCGCAATGGATCTCAAAAATCCATGGATTTATGCAAAACCTCCCAGCCATAGAAGCTCTGGACCAAAATTTGTCAAGACATTTTTTGTTATTCTGACAAACATGCATGCCGAAGTTTGGAGGTGCGATCTTTCGATCGTCGCGAAACTCCCGCATAACTCCCATCTTTTTGCCCGGGGCAGTTGGGAGTTAAAAAATGTTGAGACAAAGCGGTACTGAGCTGACAAGAAATGTCTATTTTTTTTGGTAATAAAAATATGCCTATTATTTGATAACAAGATAAATGTCAGATTCGTAAATATTAAAGAAAATAGATGGAATACAACCGTTCGTTGTCGGAAAAATTACTATTAAAAAATACTTGACGCGTCTTTGCAAAACAAAAAAATGTAGTTACGTGCATTAAAGGAAAGGACGTGTAAGATCACAAAAAAGAAAGAAAAAGAAAGAAAAATCATAAAATGAAAGATCATTTTATAAAAAAAAACTATTTCAATGAAAAAAGTGCGCCAAGTACATTTTTAAATGACATTTATTTCGTTCTGATTCTTAAAGAAAAAATATGTGTAATGAAGTAAAGGACAGGGTGACGGACGATTTAAAGGAGATTTAAAGGAGGAGGAGATACATAGCACGCCCACATTTTTTAAGTTTTGAACTGCGGGTCTGTGGTTTTGCAAAATGTGGGCGCGCCAAGGAATAATTTTCTTTTTTCAAGAACGGCAACTAATGAATTTGGCGACCTAAAGCCAGATACGTTTTTTTTTACCGGAAAGAAACAACTTGTACTTACAAATGTACTTGGTCCAACTTTTACATCGAGGATTGTTTTTGTAATATGTCTCGGGTTTATACGAAGATAAGAGCACACCGCACATTTTTTTACAGGATATAAGAAATAAAAAATGATCATCATGTGGAAATATTTACATGTACTATGTTACTACTGTATTCTGAAAATGGCATATACATATACTATCCCATACGTTCGAAATCAAAGAAAATTGAAATATAAAAGTGGAGGTGCTAGTTCAACGTCAAGCTAGCGAAAACTTACTTCGCGGTATACGCAGACACATCTTTTTGGTGCCAGATTTATGTGCTTTTTATGTGCTATCAAATACACAAAGACTTGATTTTTGAGCTCATCATATTCAGGAGAAAATTTAAATGTGGGGGTGCTAGCTGAACGCCAAGTTAGCGAAAACTTTTTTCCCGGTGTACGCAGGCACATCTTTTTGGTGTTAGATTTATGTGCTTTTTATGTGCTATCAAATGCACAAAGACTTGATTTTTGAGCTCGTTATAGTCAGGAGAAAATTTAAATGTGGGGTGCTAGCTGAAGGTCAATCTGACGAAAACTTTTTCCCCGGTATCCGCAGACAGGTCTTTTTGATGCCAGATTTATGTGCTTTTTATGTGCTATCAAATACACAAAGACATGATTTTTGAGCTCGATATAGTCAGGAGAAAATTTAAATGTGGGGGTGCTAGCTGAAGGTCAATCTGGCGAAAACTTTTTCCCCGGTATCCGCAGACACGTCTTTTTGATGCCAGATTTATGTGCTTTTTATGTGCTATCAAATACACAAAGACATAATTTTTGAGCTCGATATAGTCGGGAGAAAATTTAAATGTGGGGGTGCTAGCTGAACATCAAGCTAGCGAAAACTTTTTTCCCGGTGTACGTAGGCACATCTTTTTGGTGTTAGATTTATGTGCTTTTTATGTGCTATCAAATGCACAAAGACTTGATTTTTGAGCTCATTATATTCAGGAGAAAATTTAAATGTGGGGGTGCTAGCTGAACGCCAAGCTAGCGAAAACTTTTTTCCCGGTGTACGCAGACACATCTTGTTGTTACCAGATTTATGTGCTTTTTATGTGCTATCAAATACACAAAGACATGATTTTCGAGCTCGTTATAGTCAGGAGAAAAATTAAATGTGGGGGTGCTAGCTGAAGGTCAATCTGACGAAAACTTTTTCCCCGGTATCCGCAGACAGGTCTTTTTGATGCCAGATTTATGTGCTTTTTATGTGCTATCAACTGCACAAAGACTTGATTTTTGAGCTCATCATATTCAGGAGAAAATTTAAATGTGGGGGTGCTAGCTGAACGCCAAGCTAGCGAAAACTTTTTTCCCGGTGTACGTAGGCACATCTTTTTGGTGTTAGATTTATGTGCTTTTTATGTGCTATCAAATGCACAAAGACTTGATTTTTGAGCTCATCATATTCAGGAGAAAATTTAAATGTGGGGGTGCTAGCTGAACATCAAGCCTAGCGATAACTTTTTTCCCGGTGTACGTAGGCACATCTTTTTGGTGTTAGATTTATGTGCTTTTTATGTGCTATCAAATGCACAAAGACTTGATTTTTGAGCTCATTATATTCAGGAGAAAATTTAAATGTGGGGGTGCTAGCTGAACGCCAAGCTAGCGAAAACTTTTTTCCCGGTGTACGCAGACACATCTTGTTGTTACCAGATTTATGTGCTTTTTATGTGCTATCAAATACACAAAGACATGATTTTCGAGCTCGTTATAGTCAGGAGAAAATTTAAATGTGGGGGTGCTAGCTGAAGGTCAATCTGACGAAAACTTCTTCCCCGGCATCCGCAGACAGGTCTTTTTGATGCCAGATTTATGTGCTTTTTATGTGCTATCAAATAGACAACGACTTGATTTTTGAGCTCGATATAGTCAGGAGAAAATTTAAATGTGGGGGTGCTAGCTGAACGCCAAGCTAGCGAAAACTTTTTTCCCGGTGTACGTAGGCACATCTTTTTGGTGTTAGATTTATGTGCTTTTTATGTGCTATCAAATGCACAAAGACTTGATTTTTGAGCTCATCATATTCAGGAGAAAATTTAAATGTGGGGGTGCTAGCTGAACGCCAAGTTAGCGAAAACTTTTTTCCCGGTGTACGCAGGCACATCTTTTTGGTGTTAGATTTATGTGCTTTTTATGTGCTATCAAATCCACAAAGACATAATTTTTGAGCTCGATATAGTCGGGAGAAAATTTAAATGTGGGGGTGCTAGCTGAACGCCAAGCTAGCGAAAACTTTTTTCCCGGTGTACGCAGGCACATCTTGTTGTTACCAGATTTATGTGCTTTTTATGTGCTATCAAATACACAAAGACATGATTTTTGAGCTCGTTATAGTCAGGAGAAAATTTAAATGTGGGGGTGCTAGCTGAAGGTCAATCTGACGAAAACTTCTTCCCCGGCATCCGCAGACAGGTCTTTTTGATGCCAGATTTATGTGCTTTTTATGTGCTATCAAATAGACAACGACTTGATTTTTGAGCTCGATATAGTCAGGAGAAAATTTAAATGTGGGGGTGCTAGCTGAAGGTCAATCTGGCGAAAACTTTTTCCCCGGTATCCGCAAACACGTCTTTTTGATGCCAGATTTATGTGCTTTTTATGTGCTATCAAATAGACAAAGACTTGATTTTTGAGCTCGATATAGTCAGGAGAAAATTTAAATGTGGGGGTGCTAGCTGAAGGTCAATCTGGCGAAAACTTTTTCCCCGGTATCCGCAGACACATCTTTTTGGTGTTAGATTTATGTGCTTTTTATGTGCTATCAAATACACAAAGACTTGATTTTTGAGCTCGATATAGTCAGGAGAAAATTTAAATGTGGGGGTGCTAGCTGAAGGTCAATCTGGCGAAAACTTTTTCCCCGGTATCCGCAGACACATCTTTTTGGTGTTAGATTTATGTGCTTTTTATGTGCTATCAAATGCACAAAGACTCGATTTTTGAGCTCATTATATTCAGGAGAAAATTTAAATGTGGGGGTGCTAGCTGAACGCCAAGCTAGCGAAAACTTTTTTCCCGGTGTACGTAGGCACATCTTTTTGGTGTTAGATTTATGTGCTTTTTATGTGCTATCAAATGCACAAAGACTTGATTTTTGAGCTCATCATATTCAGGAGAAAATTTAAATGTGGGGGTGCTAGCTGAACGCCAAGTTAGCGAAAACTTTTTTCCCGGTGTACGCAGGCACATCTTTTTGTTACCAGATTTATGTGCTTTTTATGTGCTATCAAATCCACAAAGACATAATTTTTGAGCTCGATATAGTCGGGAGAAAATTTAAATGTGGGGGTGCTAGCTGAAGGTCAATCTGACGAAAACTTCTTCCCCGGCATCCGCAGACCGGTCTTTTTGATGCCAGATTTATGTGCTTTTTATGTGCTATCAAATCCACAAAGACATAATTTTTGAGCTCGATATAGTCGGGAGAAAATTTAAATGTGGGGGTGCTAGCTGAACGCCAAGCTAGCGAAAACTTTTTTCCCGGTGTACGCAGGCACATCTTGTTGTTACCAGATTTATGTGCTTTTTATGTGCTATCAAATACACAAAGACATGATTTTTGAGCTCGTTATAGTCAGGAGAAAATTTAAATGTGGGGGTGCTAGCTGAAGGTCAATCTGACGAAAACTTCTTCCCCGGCATCCGCAGACAGGTCTTTTTGATGCCAGATTTATGTGCTTTTTATGTGCTATCAAATAGACAACGACTTGATTTTTGAGCTCGATATAGTCAGGAGAAAATTTAAATGTGGGGGTGCTAGCTGAAGGTCAATCTGGCGAAAACTTTTTCCCCGGTATCCGCAGACACATCTTTTTGGTGTTAGATTTATGTGCTTTTTATGTGCTATCAAATGCACAAAGACTCGATTTTTGAGCTCATTATATTCAGGAGAAAAATTAAATGTGGGGGTGCTAGCTGAACGCCAAGCTAGCGAAAACTTTTTTCCCGGTGTACGTAGGTACATCTTTTTGGTGTTAGATTTATGTGCTTTTTATGTGCTATCAACTGCACAAAGACTTGATTTTTGAGCTCATCATATTCAGGAGAAAATTTAAATGTGGGGGTGCTAGCTGAACGCCAAGTTAGCGAAAACTTTTTTCCCGGTGTACGCAGGCACATCTTTTTGGTGTTAGATTTATGTGCTTTTTATGTGCTATCAAATCCACAAAGACATAATTTTTGAGCTCGATATAGTCGGGAGAAAATTTAAATGTGGGGGTGCTAGCTGAACGCCAAGCTAGCGAAAACTTTTTTCCCGGTGTACGCAGACACATCTTGTTGTTACCAGATTTATGTGCTTTTTATGTGCTATCAAATACACACAGACATGATTTTCGAGCTCGTTATAGTCAGGAGAAAATTTAAATGTGGGGGTGCTAGCTGAAGGTCAATCTGACGAAAACTTCTTCCCCGGCATCCGCAGACAGGTCTTTTTGATGCCAGATTTATGTGCTTTTTATGTGCTATCAAATGCACAAAGACTTGATTTTTGAGCTCGTTATAGTCAGGAGAAAATTTAAATGTGGGGGTGCTAGCTGAAGGTCAATCTGGCGAAAACTTTTTCCCCGGTATCCGCAGACACGTCTTTTTGATGCCAGATTTATGTGCTTTTTATGTGCTATCAAATAGACAAAGACTTGATTTTTGAGCTCGATATAGTCAGGAGAAAATTTAAATGTGGCGGTGCTAGCTGAAGGTCAATCTGGCGAAAACTTTTTCCCCGGTATCCGCAGACACATCTTTTTGGTGTTAGATTTATGTGCTTTTTATGTGCTATCAAATACACAAAGACATGATTTTTGAGCTCGTTATAGTCAGGAGAAAATTTAAATGTGGGGGTGCTAGCTGAAGGTCAATCTGGCGAAAACTTTTTCCCCGGTATCCGCAGACACATCTTTTTGGTGTTAGATTTATGTGCTTTTTATGTGCTATCAAATACACAAAGACTTGATTTTTGAGCTCGATATAGTCAGGAGAAAATTTAAATGTGGGGGTGCTAGCTGAACGCCAAGCTAGCGAAATCTTTTTCCTCAGTGTACGCAGGCACATTTTTTTGGTGTTAGATTTATGTGCTTTTTATGGGCTATCAAATGCACGAAGACTTGATTTTTGGGCTCATTATAGTCAGGAGAAAATTGAAATTTAAGGTAGATACAGCGCGTGATTTTCATTTCGCATAAGTTCGAGAAAAATGAGAGACAATTGCAAACACTTCTCGGTAGTATAAAAATCTGGAAAAATGCATACATATTAAAGGTACTGAAAAGATTAATTTTGCATAATAATAATTCCAAAAAGTTATTAACAAGTTCATGAAAAAAAATCTTGTTAAACAAATTAACGGTAACTCAAATTTTTTTGTTTATGAAAATGATTCTTTCATTTTTCTGAACACGTATGAATTTTTTCAGATTTTTATCTTGGGTTTGAATTTTTTTTTATTTAGAAAAAATGTGTAGAACAAGAAAAAATTCAAACTCAAGATAAAAATCTGAAAAAAGTCATGTGTTCAGAAAAATGAAAGAATCATTTTTATTAAAAAAAAGTTGAGTTACCGTTAATTTGTTTAACAAGTTTTTTTTCATGAATTTGTTAATAACTTTTTGGAATTATTATTATGCAAAATTAAGCTTTTCAGTACCTTAAATATGCCTGAATTTTGTCAGATTTTTATACCATGGAGAAGTAGTTGCAATTCTCTCTCATTTTTCTCGAACTTATGCGAAACGAACTCTCAGCCACCGATCCGCCTTAAAACAGTTTTTTTTATAAAATGATCTTTCATTTTATGATTTCCCTTTCTTCTTCTTTCTTTCTTGTGTTCTTACACGTTCTTTTCTTTGATGCACTTAACTAAATTTTTTTGTTTTGCAAGGACGCGCCAAATATTTTTTAATAGTCATTTTTCCGACAATGAAGGGTTGTATTCCATCTATTTTCTTTAACATTTGCGAACCTGACATTTATTTTGTTATCAAATAATAGGCACATTTTTACTACCAAAAAAATAGACATTTCTTTTCAGGTCGATATCGCTTTAACAATCCCTGTTTGACACAGGAAATAACGTTCCAGGAAAAATTACGAAAAGTTTACTTTTTACGATTTTCAACGTCTCAACATCTTTTCCAAAGGTTTATGAAACGTTTTAAAACCATTTTAATAGCCAGTCAGGAAACGAATACACCGACAAGAATTTTGGTATGGCAAATGTAAAATATTTTAACTATGCATTTTTTACTGTAAGATACAAACAAAATTTTATTTCGTCTTTTTTCAGAATATTGAATAAAAATTTGAAACTAAGTAGAGAAATTAAACATGATACATAAGCTGTAGAAATGATAAACATTGACTGATTCGTGCACTTATAATGATTATAGATGCACCACGTGACAGGGCGATCTCTTAAGTGAGAATGCATTCTCAGATCGCGGATATCGAGAATCCAAATGGGAGGAAGTAATTTCGAAAGCACATAAAGAGCACAAAATTTTACGATGCTTTTGAAATATTTTGTGGACATTTAAAGACCTTTTAAAGGTGTGGGGGTGCTGAATACCGAGGTACCTAGCACCCCCACAGAAAAATGCATTTTCTGATAAAACCAAGACAGCACAAAAATTATCGATTAAGCACATAAAAAGCACATAAAAAGCACAATATTTAGGACTAAGAAAAATTCAATTTCGACATGGTGGGGGTTGTAGCTTTACGCAGCTGGGTTTCGGTTTACTCGAAGGAGATTTTTAAGAAACTCCGTTCCAAAGCGTAGACCCGGACTGCGTTCGTTTCCGAAAGAATCTCTCTTCTCCATAGTATGTTTCTTCTTCCTTTCTTCTTTTTTTTTTTTTTTTTTTTTTTTTTACTTGCTGCAGCTTCACTTTTTGTGCTGATCTACCAAAAGCCCTGCAGCTTCAGACGGTGGACTTGGAACGTTGGGGGCTCGTATAGCTGGAAAACGAAAAAGCAAACGGTGCGAGAGCTCGAGGACCCGCGTTGGCGTCGTGTCCCTCCACTCGAGATTACAGAGTACCATGAGGGTTTCGTTTTCAGGCGAAATAGAGTAAAAAGGCTCTTCTGTGTCCTGTATATAGTACATCAGAGACACACTGACTTAGCTCACGGCATGGAAAGTCGGTTATAATAATGAAAAAGTATATGTCTCGTGTCGGGAGTTTATATAACGTTCACCGAATGAAAAAACATTCTTGAAATGATTAAACGCGTTTTGTCGCGCTAAGAGATACTAAAAAGAATATTCGATTCGCAATAGTCGTGATAGTTATTCGTATGGTACTTCCTTCCTATCCTTACATTTTTTTATTTGTCGTTACTGTGTATACGGCGATAGTTTTTAACATTATACAAATATCTTTATTCTGGAAAACGTTTTGCAAAATACTTATTTCCAGATCCTTGCGTTTTTTCTTTTACTATGAAACAATCATTTTCTTGGATATCTGTATCTGCTCCTCGTCTGTTGAACATCCATCTTTCGAGACTCACAGCTGTATTTTATGAATGACATAAAAGAACATCTTTTATGTATTTCTCTGCGCAGCAACGCGTACGCGAGACGTGCACGTCGAGGCATCTTCTCGAAGAATTTTCGTTCTATGCTCGCGATTGCCGTGATGTAAGGCAGTCGTCTCTGCGGATGACTAAACACGCGCGATGTACCGAGCAAAGAATTGCACTTGACAAAAGCATTTCTTCGACGCTCCGTGTCTGAAGAATATACGCGACTATTGAAGCAGATATATCCGGCTTTACGAATTTTAATATTTCAAGATGACTGAGATGTTTATTAAAAAAACAACACTTTATTAAAAGCGTCGTTAGACTCGCTAAACGTGGATTTAAAAGGTGGAAAAAAAATGGATAAATGAAAAAAATCGGAAAGACTTATCATTAAACTGCGTGTCTGTATCCACGTTCACTCGGTCCCGTATTATGGATCTCTTTTTTTCCGGATACTCGAGCGTACGAACGTGTTCTACGCGTAGCAAGGAGGGGCTGTCGCGTTCTCGAGTATTCGAGCACTCAATCCTTCGGGAAAAGCCATGCGGTGCTTCGTTCGTATGCACTCAACGGCAAAAGCGACGGTGAGAAAAGCGGGGAAAACGAGGAAACGAGATGAAAAAAAAAAAAAAAAAAGAAAAAAAGAAAAACGCGCGCGCAAGAGTCGAGAGAGGACGAGTGGGGAAGCCTTTCGCGGTTTTTCCAACGGTGAAGTATGCCGGTACCGCAGCGTTTCGAGTAACCGCATGAATCGTCGGTTCCGATGTGCACTTAAGAAAGTTTTCGAGAGATGAAATATCGCTGGTGGCGCGGGCGTGTTCTCTGCTAGCAGCAGCAGTGGCGGGAGCGCTCGGCACTCCGAAACCGGAGTCGATACGTGAGATACGAGGCACTATAAGTACCGGACTCTCGCGAATGGAACAGAGATACGCGTCATAGAGGTCACTCCGTCGGAGTTCGAGGAAAACTGGCAAAAGCCAAAGCAACGAATTGCCGGACGAGTCTCGAAGGACGAATGAAACTTCTTTTGAATCTTCGAAAGAAGATAAGTGCATTACGTCGCGATAAATAATGATCCCGTGAGGCGGAGTAAAATGGAAAAGTTTCCGCAACGTAGATTTCGTATAATATCTCACTGCGAGGCTTGTGCTTCAGAAGGTACGAAATTCAGCATTTGCGATGAACGTTTATACATAAATTTGCGTATCATTGGCGAAAAAAAAAAGAAACGAAAAAAAAAAAATTCGATAAATATTCAATATTGGGTTTATTAATTATTCATACGATTTCGTAATCGGATGATAATTGCTCTTTATTGAATTCGTATTCCCGAATGAGAATTCAAAGAAATAGTCCAAGTGCTGGGGAACTTTTATAGCTTTTTCCTCATCATTCCCCTCACAGCTGGAAAACGCACTGTTCCTACTTCCAATCCAACTCCCCAGTTTCAACACGTCCCGTGCACTTAGTGAGCCGCTGTGTTTTTGTAGCACTCACTCGTCCACCCAACCGTTCGCTTTTACGACCGAGAAATTGGATCAACCGAAGTAGCATCACACACAGCCAGAGGTATATACGACTTTTAGCTGAGGCATTAGCACCGTTTCGGCGAATCGTTAGGGTGGAAAAACAAGGCGTTTTCATATAGTGGGCTTCCGGGTTACAGTGTCGACAACGGACTGTAGGCATCGATCGGGGGTTACCTTTTCCCTGTCAGCTGAACAAACAGCGTTGGGCCTATAGATGTTTCTTCGTTTATCCTGTGTACATTCGATTCGTGCCAAGACTGCGTATCCAACGTATCATCAATGGCTGTTCGCTACGTTTCATAATATACGCTGTAACAAATAATTTGTGTTATTTTAATACAAATTTTTATTTTGACTAAATAATTATTCTTCTTGGAATTTTTTTTGGAAAAAAAATGAGGAAGTGATCTTCGAATTGAATCTGTAACTCTTTTTTAATTATTATTTATGAGTTACAACGCACTGGGACATTACGCAACATTTGTAATTACACATAATCCCACTCTACGAACTATTGACTCATCGAATGAGACCTGTAGCGATCTCAGTCTCGTCGGAGATCGATCGATCATTAAGATCTCGAAGCTGAACGCCTGTCGACCGTGTGCACGTTCCGATCACGCGGCACGCGCATAACTTGATCGAGTTAATCAGAGCGACGAACGATGAGGGGGTGAACACGGTGACGGAGACACATAGATAGGATCCTGTCCCGGAAATTGTTTGCTAATTGAAGTCTCGTCATCAAAATTGATTCTGGCAAATTGACGTCTAGGCGTCGATGTTTGTTTGACGATTGACTCGTTAGCGTAAACCGGCATGTGGAATCACGTGTTGCAAACTGGAGACATGGTATATTCGGTATATTCAATAGGTATATTCGGGTAGCAAGTTGAATATCGGTGCTTTTGACGTCGAGCTGTTGAGCTATCGGATATCGAAATCGTTGCGAATACGCCGAGCCGCGCCGCAATGCCGCGATAGTCGAACGCTGTTACTCCGTAACGTTTTAATTCGCGGTCATAGAGCAATTTCGTTGAATCCGCTTCAACAACTCGCGATATTCGCGGCAAAGCCTCAAAGCCTTCGGGCGAACTATTTTCGCGCCGCAAGCGCGATTGTCTACTCTATTCCCTGATCGGCGATACTGGGTTATTAGTATCGACATTTCGCAAATCAGTTTATAATAGACTCTGAACTGGAAAGCCGCGAGAAAGCGAAAGGTCATGGAGTGCATCGACGTGCAATTAAACTCGAACTATTAAGTTCGTTTATCAATTTTTTTTATTCTTTCGCCTGGCGTTGCATCGGTAAAACCGGCGTTCATCGACGTAAATTTATCATCAATTACGTATATTTTTTCAGCTTTTCGATTCATTTGTTACCAATGCAATCGCGTTGGCCTTATTTCACAGCTGTCGATGAAAAATGCTGAAAAATACAATAACATCCGCTGTGTATAAAAAAGATAAAAATAAAAAAATACAACCCAAATGCGAAGTCGATACATATTGAATTCGGTTCAACGAAACCGTATCATATTTCCGCTATGAGTTTTTCCTTGTTCCCGTATAGAGTTCCATACTTCACTCGTTTCGCTTCGCATAAACTTGCCGAGAATGCAACGATTCGCATTGGTTTCTACTCCTACCGCTTGCAATGCTCGTACGTGCATACTTCGTTCTCCATTGCTAGTATGCTTCAATTTTTATTTTTCTTCAAGGCATTTTCCTTATCTCTGTCTTTGTCACGTATAGCTTCGATGTAAGCCGCGCATAAGCCAGTCTCCCATTTCCGACGTGTCGCCGTCAGCTTTTTTTTTCGACTAAGTTGAACCGTAGAAAGCTAAAAGACGCGCTTCAACGGCCGAATTCTTCTTTTACTCGCTGCTAGAATTCGGTAACCGGGTGTGCGGTACGGTGTCGAATGTGTTCAGTGAGGCGCGAGCTTATCGTTATCCGCCGATATACCGTTGTACCCCGCGTTGCCTACGACTTCCGGCTCTCTTTCGGGACAAAAATGTGCCACTGGTCTCACGGAAGCGAGAGACGAAGAGATCGAGACCCGGACTATAATTCTTCACGACTTATTACCCCGGAATCTCGCGATAAGAGCTCTCGGTAGCGAAAGAAGGACCTGCTTTCGCCCGATCGACTTCAACTCGTCTCCTTCGTTTTCTTCTCGATCCTTTCCAAAATCCCGCTTGACTCCCCGGTCGTTCTCTCGGTCAGACTTTTGAGAAAAATTTCGCAAACTTTTCCCGATGTTTATATACTCTTCAGGGAAGAGAGAATTCTTTCTCGGATGATAGCTATTGCTGGCAAAAAATATTCGGTTCCGGAGGATAGCAGAAAATCGACTTGTAATGTATTCAAAGAAGCGGCAGGAAAAAAAAGGATACGAAAGTTTCTCTTATCGCATTCTTGTCTTCATGGTGTATGCAAATCTTTGCTCCAAGGCTTGAGAAACAAGGGTAGAGAGGGAGAGGGGGAGGATGTTGCGCTGCGACATTGCCGATTCTCGAGGGATTTTCCACATCCGGGCGCAAGTCGTTTTTCGCCCCACTATATTGCACCGCGTTTTACAAAGGCGTCTTGCAAGTGTTCTCGTGTCCTTTCCGTGAAATTGATCGTCTATGGGTGGGAGCGTAAGCCGTCGACGGTGTTATCCAGCGTGCGAAGTAAGACATTCAGTTTCATCGTGGGTAACGCCGATATTCAATGTGTTACCGTTCCCAAGAGGAACTCTTCTCTGCTACGCTGATGGTCCTCCTAGCGGAGAAGCGTCCTTTGCTTCGTAAGTGTTCATCGAAATAATGGGGCACATGCGAAAGGTGGCGAGCATCGCTATACATACTGTCTCACCACTGCAAAAGAAAGAAAGCTTTCTTTGGCGTCTCGACGCTCTCGGGGCGGGGGGGGCGGGGGGGGGGAGGTCTGGTCTATTCGTGGTTTTTATCTTCTGGTCCCTGGCGCTAACGACCCTCTCGTGTCTCTAACTGCAACGCCGACGAGACGACGAGATAGCAGATATGATTCAACGAAGAAAGAAAGCTTCGAGTAATAGCTGCGCCTCGACAGTGTAAAATGAAGCTGATGCTAGGTTCACGAGTTGAATGTATATAGCGCGGATAGTAGAAAGGTGGAAAGGGAGAGAAAAAACTTTTAAAAAAATATGTATATATATATATATACAGAAACGCGGACTTGTTGAAGTGGCGACTCGGAACGTGGCGGAGTGTCGAAAATTCAAAGGGACTTTGCCTGACTCTACGAGAACCCTTCAATTACGCCGAGACGAGGTCATTAAACCATCGTCAACGTCATCAACCTCACGAGTGGACGAGAAAATTTCTCAGCGCAGTCGCGGGCTTCGCGCATCACCGCGACAACCGGGTTAAAAGTGTCTCTCGAACGTGTATCTTTTTATTTTTATCTCCCCGCTTCTGTATCTCTGCAGTCGAACGATTTCCATCAATGCCGGTGCCCGATTTGCACAACGATCATTCCCGCTTGTCATTCACGTCATGTATACTCCATAATCCGCTCCCCTCCGTAAAGTGATGCAGTTGAAAAGCCTCGCAATGACACAAAAGCGATCGTATACAATAAGCCGCATATACACAAGCGGGGACCGCACTTGTGCAGCTTTTTTCATGTGATAGAAACTCCGAAGGGGGCGGTTTATCGACGACGATTCTTTGAAATAGAAAAGAGGTGTTCGCAAAGGTCTCGTCTAGAGTGCCACAACCCAACCAGACAGACAGACAGACGGACAGACAATCGAGGAATGACGAGAGTCAAAGAAACAAAGAAAGCCATTATGCGGTGTCTCTGTATTCAAATAGGATATACCTCCCTGGATGCGCTTATCAGAATAGTTCAGATATTTTCTGCAAACAGATATCCATCTATCGATAGGTCGATCGTTGCGTTCTGGGAAAACGAATATCCATCTTGTCAATTCGACGATCGAAATATCATCTTTGGAATGGTGCATTAGTTCTGACATTTGGTGACATATGTATAGTCTAAACCGTCTGGGGGATTGGAGGGCGAAACACTGAAGATATTTCCAGCCGTTAATATGACAAACGAGAATAGACGGATGAGGAGGTGAAGGAGCAACGGGGCATCGTGTTCCAAGCACGAGAGAGCACGAGGGTAGCTTACCTATCGGTTCTGTGCCGTCGATCAAACGTTGAACTTTCGTCGAAGCAAGGAGCAAAGAGAACACGAAAGCCATCGATGAAGGATCCTATGAACTATCCCGCAAGGAATATTGAATAATTAGCCAAGCTTTCCGCGTTGCCTTCCAAAACCAGAAGACGAGCCTTTGATGTGTCTATAATCGAGTATCAAAATCGAACACCGCGGTAGACCACCGTGTTTCAACGAAGATGAGTCAAATCCGATTTTCCTTGATGCCATGTAACATCATCGATAAAAATTCACATCAGCGTTAAATCTGCTCAGGCGCTTCTATTCAAGATTAACATCATTTTATACCTGCCGATCTCTATGGTTATCGTATTGTGTGGCGTTTATCGTGCGAAATATATCAAAAGATTATAGCCTGTTAAGCATCTGGCTGCCTATCGTTTGTATGCTCACAGCGAACAAATATGTGTCTGACCAACGGGATGTTGTCATTTATCTCGTCAAACTCCTCCAGACTTCGACCATTGCCGCGCTTGGTGAGCATAGGGCGACACGATGGTCGAGAGAAAACTTTGTTAATCTCCAGATAGTTACCGGTGGGGGCGGCCGGTTCTGCTGTTGACGTACCGTATCCACCACCGGGGAGAAGCTGCACGAGCCGGTATGGGAAGGAGAGGAAGGAGTGTATGTGTGTCGGTTGCATCTCCCGTGTGACTTACGCTAGCTAGCGTAGTCTCGACTAATTACGCGAAGCAACGGCGTGTAACCTGTCTACGGTGGTCTATTGTATAGGTAGGTTTACGAACAAACGACGATGCCGTCGGTTGTCTACTCCGCAACGACGAAACAAAGGAGCCCTTTCAACAGCTTCGGGCCATTTGCCATATACTATCGTTTCTCCCCCTTTTCTATCCTTACGATCTCTATATCTCCGTTGTTCGGCTTGTCGTTTATGTACTGTAGGTAAGTAGCGTGTGTTAGACGAGACGATAGAGGTTAGCGAAATAGGAAGAAGAACAAGGGCGGTTCGTACGGATAGACCTATATCCGTCCGCATTCTCTCCCCTTTGAGCAGTTAATACCTTAACTCGTTGTGCGGTCCATAGAGATCCGTCCTACCGGTACAAATCCCCCACGACAACCGTGAGCATCAACCCTTTATGAAGACCAAGACGAGTTTAGTATAGAGTATATAGTTTATCCGATGTCTATGAGTTCACATTACCGCTTCTACAGGTGTTTCAGCTTCCGTGAGCTTTCTCACTAACGCCCGAGTAAATGGCACGTTATCCGACATGTTATCTTGCCTATCACCGTTCTCGATAATACACAATTTCTCGTCATTCAAACGTATTTTTCGCAGCCAAATTACTTACCACACAAATTCAGTGTTTAATCGTTGTAAGGGCGTTAATATACGAAGTATATGGACCATTTTGGGTGGTTTTATGCTTGAAAATTTGATTAAATTTGACGCCATTTACGTATGACCGACTTTACGTGGATAAATCCCGTGGTATTTACGAGTATAGCTCGCACGGTATGGGATTGAAATAGTTTCGTAAATTCTTTTCAGCCTTTTTTTTTCCTTCAGCTCTCGTCCACGCCACTCGGTCGGATCAGATTCGAGGCTTTACTTCTAGAGGTTTTTATAGCTTGTGCTTGAAAGTTCGCTCACCCGGGATGAAAGGAGATACATAGATATCCCCCCTATATATATATATATACATACAGAGAAAGACTCGTACATGGGTACAGCCCCATGGGTATGTACAGCTCACCAAACAGGGTCTTTGTGTCCTATGCTAGACAACACACTGACCGTAGGACCACCTGTTAAAACAAAAACACCGAGGGAAGGACTACTCTTGAATAATCCGACAGAGAGTGCACTCATGTAGATGCGGCTACCAAAAAATAAAAAAAGAACTCAGAGAAGCGTAATGAAGATAGACATCACGAGGAAACGAACGAACATTCAGCCGAAGATATAATTTAGTGCATCACTGTTCGCTGACTTGTTGACACATTGCATTTCACATTCTACAAAATATTTTTGTAGACAGAAAATTCAATGTTCAGATCGTAATTGACATTTTCATGTAGTTAAATTTTTCATGGAGTACTATCATCCGCTGCATCAAGCATACAAAAAATGCATTAATCATATTGACATTTTTTTTTTTTTAAATTTATTACGTCAAATAGCTAACGAAATAAATGAAATTACAATCCATTTGAAATTTCGTGTAATTTTTGGATGTTTATTTCGAATCTCGTATTCCAGAGTTACTTCACACTGATGATATAACGCAATTATGAGATATGTTGCGATACGCTTTTACGATCGTGTCGAAGACGATACGAAAAGCAAGTCGTGGAGATCTCAGGGGAGCGAAACTGTAATCAAAGTTGACCTCTTCCTTTCATCAGCATCTACTCGTTCACGTTCGGATCTCTACTATCGTGTTCCAAAGGTTGAAAAAAAGGTTCTTCAAAAAAGACGAAAATGTTTGATGATTTTTTTTTTTTTTTCAATTTTTATTAATTTAAAAAAAATGCAAATGCTTTGCAATTATATAGACGTCGTAACTCACGAGATTAATAGACACGTGACATATAATTAAGAAATTCTCAACGTGTATCCTCATTAATATCAATTTGTGCGCAAAACGCCATTTGCGTCAAAGCCGTTGACACATTTCTAACTCATCTATACAAGATTCCCCTTCCCCATCGGCTTTTCCGGGATGCTGATCGTTGTTATCATTGCGAATTCCTTCCTCGTAGCTGCATCACGACTTTATACGACATCGTTGACTTTGACAAATTATCGTGGTACCATCGAAACCTCCGGAGAAATTCGTTAGAAGCTTCAACCCCGCTACATCGTACGCGCGCGAACTTTGTCCCCCTTTTCAGAGGGCAGAGTGCACACGTCGTTTCGAATTCAAGAAACCGCATATACGAGAAAAACCAGAGAGCAAAGTAAATGAGAACAAGTTGATAAAAAAAAATAAACAAGTGGAATAAAAAATGTATAAAACGCTGTGCTGTGACGCCTGCAGAAAAAAAAATATCGTGTTCTATTACGCTCCGTTCTTCCCGTTTGTAATACAAAACTCTGAGTTTCTCTTCATTTTGGCATTTTGTTTCTCTCCACAAAAAAAAAAAAAATTGCAGAGATGACTTTTTCATAATGCAGACAAAAAGAATGCGTGTTCTGGACCCCGACCCCGTCATAGTAAAATTTCATCTCATGGTCCTTTCTTCTATTTTATAAAATCCAAAACTTTATAAATTTCTCTTGCGTTGCGACATTTTATTGTTTCAAAAAAACAACAAAATACAAAGAAAAGGCTTTTTATAATGAGTGCAAGAAAAAAATATAGTCAGGAATGTTTTCATTTCGAATCGTTACGAGGGGGAAAAAAAAGCTGCTGGAAATTGGCAGGATGCGGCGCGTCTGTATACCGCTGGGATAGATCCGTTGGCAAACTTCGTCTCCGCAGGAAGCTAATCCTTCTTCCGGGTCAACGGACCAAAAGTCGCATTAATAACGAGTCTCTCTCTCTCACTCACTCTCTCTCTCCCTCATCCTCATCTCAGCGTCAGCTTTCCTCGCCTCTTACGTTTCTAGTTTTACTGAACGCTCTGTTCGTTCTGCATGCGCGAGCGCATACACTGCATCGCAAGGCTCCACCAGACTGGGTTTGCTTTAAACTTCCTTATTATTATCCTGGCATGTGCTCAGTACGTACTTCGAACTTATTACACGCTCGGCACGAATGAAGAATGCGCGTCGAAACTTTTCGAGTACCTACTTGGCGCCGGAGCTCTATGCTCGTGTCTCCACGAATCCACGCGTAGTCATTCGACTAATGCATTTTTTTTTTCGTCTATACATCCACAATTTCCCACTTAATTATTCAAATTTGCCTTTGTATAGATAGTATAAAAAAAAAATCGTCCTCCGTTCCTGCTACACGATTAACGAGGAGTAAAACAGCATTGCATTCGTTCGAATTTTTGTCTGAACATTTTGTCTCGTATACAAAACGGCAGAACGATTGTGGTACTGCGATTTCATGAGACGAACTGCGCGCAATAATCTGAAATATATTGGATGTACACGTATATATGTCCCATGGAAAGCTCGTATGTCGTAGTGGCTGTTGGTCGATTATTCACGACAGAATGGACACAGGTGAAATTTCTCGAGTTCGCTGGATAGCGTTCGCTGAGGGTGAGCTTGCAGAAACGTTCTTCGTTGGTAGGTGTGTGTGTGTCGTATACCGATCGCCCACCGTACACCACTCTCGCACCCCATACTATGGACGTTTCTATTTTTATAAATTCTATTAATATTAATCTCAATGTAAATATTTCGCCCGAATTTTTGAACGAACACCGCGAATAATAAATTTGTTGGTGCAAAGCGAAAACGATAACTCCATCGAAGCTTAACATACACGAGGCGATGATAAACATTGTGAGACTTTACGGTCGATTAAATTTAGTTCGTCGCGAGAGGCATGTTCTTCGGAGTGATATGTATACATATATATAGGTCAGTTGAAAATTTCTATACTCTCTTCTCACGAACTTGCCGATTTCTCGCGTGACGGCGCGAGATATTCTGACGAGAATTATCCGTTTCATTGCAAAACGATGATATTATCAGGAAATCCGATACCTAATTTTGCTTTCCGATAAATGCTTATTATAAAATCGCCATGAACTCGTCGCTGGATTTATCCTATCGATCTATTGTATCTATGCTAAGAGAGAATTTGGTAAAATAGGCACGCAGAACGAAATGGGCATATGGAATAAAAAAAATTGGAAAAATTGGACACCTCATGACTAGCGACAGGTTTTGATAGCGAGGACCATAGCAAAAACTGTTCGAAAAGTTAAAGAAAATTTCGGAAGTATTTTTGTCTCCTGAGTCAAAAGTTTCGCGTTCCTCGTCTTCGAGCGAAAGTGCGAAAATTCCGTGAATCTTATTTAGACCCTTCACACGGAAGCTTCTGCAAAAAGCATTGATCATCTCTTTTCTTCAGAAGGTTTAAATAAAAAATGATTCGGAAAAAGTTTTTCAACGTTGAAAACGTGTGAAAGACATGTAGACGACGACAATTAGATCTGACAGCGAAAACATCGATAAAATGAAAAAGAAACGATCGATTTTATTTGTTCAACAACTTTACGAGTAAAACGATAGCTGGAAACATAATATTTTTTTACAACAATTTATAGTCATTTTAAATGCACATCAATTGAAAGATCTCTGAATAAAATTTTTTTCCTCAATCTCAACGACGAGAGACTTAGACTTGTTTCTTGTGTTGTTTTTCCTCCGGAGGTGTTTATCGTACGCGACATAAACGAGAATGAGAAAAGTGTGTAAGACCGCCCGACTGACCGGTCCTCGGACAGCGGAGATAAAACAGTAGATATATTATGCTCGGTGCAGCGAAACTGCACACCGCAGTCAGAGAGAACCCTCACAGACGTGAAACGGATTGCAATAAGCGTAAAATGTTATTTTATTTTTCGTTCATTCGCTCGGGAACGGCGAAGAACTGGTTCCATCTGGTACATCGACTCGACTGGAAATTCACCAGCTTTATCAAGGACGATTCAACGACAGAGAATCTTATTCAGTCTCGTGATGCTTCCTCGCATCGTCGGATAAACGAACGAGTTTTTGTTTTGCGTTGCATCGATTTTAGATTACATAAAATTTGCAAGTAAAATTTTTTCAAATTATTTCTCTGCAGTAAAAAAAAAAAAACGCACATTCAACCAATTACTTCGCGATTTTCATAATAAGTTATTTTCAAGCAGTCGGTAAATTATTTTTCTAACGCACGTCGAAATTGAGAAAAAAAAATGACTAACTCGATTCTTTCGAGGCCTTCATGACGGCTACACAACGCCGACAGGTCAATAAAGTTTTACTCACATCCTTCGATTTTTCTTCAGTCGAAGGGTATAGCTAATTGCTCGATCGTGTTGCACAAAGTTTCTATGAGATTGACAGCTGAGGCTGAATCACCTATATAATATTTTTTTTTTTTTTTTACAATTCTCGCTCTCGATACTTTATCACTCAACCGTTACTGAGTTATTTATGCTCATTTTTAATTACCGTTGTCAGCATCCAATATACATTGCCTGCTGAATAGTAAAATTCACTTTGAAGTTTAATTCCCGAGCCTCAGGTGCGTTGAATATAAAAGTCGGATTTTGTACGGATGCGATGCGACAAATATAAATTTAGCGTGAATAAAAGCCACTTTTGCCCTGCAGTGTCACTATACCAATCAAAGTATTGCTTTGAAAAAGCCTTATAAAAAATCTCCACCATGCAAAAAAAAAAAATAATAATTTTTTTTTTACGCAATTCTCAAACAGACCAGTTGGTCGTCGTGAATGAAGACTCGACGAGAATATCCTGTGACTGAATATTCGCTCAATCTTCCGTAAAGTTACGATCGATCGTTTCTCACCTCGGGAGTGTCTACTACTCTCATTTCGTACCACACCTATCTGCCCTACGAGGGTGTCGGTACGTGTGTCAGTTTTATTTCCGATTCGCCTCTCGGTCGTTCGTTTTCTACGGTTTTGCCGACACTCCAATCGTAATCTATCCTCGAGCGATGCGGATTTCCGTGACGACGTCGACGCCTAACATCGACGGTTCGCTGGCCTTCGGCTTCTCTATATGTTTCACAGCTGAAAAAGGAATTTCTTCGAGCGAATAAAACTTTGCGTCTCCGCACGCCACTCCTAGCATTCGTGAAACGTCCCTCAGACGAGATGTTCACGTTTCGAACGCCTCGACGATTTCCGCACAGAATAAAGATTGCTACATTTATCTGCTGGTTGCCGAATTGTACTTTTTTACGATTAACAAAGACACGATCCATTCTTTATCATCTTCGAGATATTTTATAAATGACCTTAAATAATTATTAAAAAAAAAATGTATATTATATCCGAAGGACTTCCTTAATTCGCGGTGAAAAAGAAAACTTCTACGGGCATAAAAGAATTGGAAGTGGCGTCCGACTCAACTTATCTCTGCCGGGCGAAAAGTCTCGATGAAGAATAAAGAAGCAGCCGGATAGCACCCGGAGTTTTCTCTCCTTTATAGAGCTAATTCACGGGCCGCGCAACCGCTAATTACCTCACCGAGAGATGAAAGGAGTGCGCAAGCTTCCACCGAGAGTTATAACCGTAAGGAATTTGAGAAAAAAGGAACGAGGAATAGGGTAGTTCGAGGCTTTGATAGACGCCCGAGGGTAATTGACTCGGAGAGGACGGATCTTTACGTAAGTACGCCTTGAGTCCGTTGTCTTAGCTTTTACGAGAGTGCATTTTTACGGGTTTCTTGCTTTCCTCGTAAAGATGCGAAAGTAGATTTAAAAAAGGAAAGTAGATACCGATGAAATTGCTTCAGCTTCGGGGGCTACCGGCGAATTAGTCAATGACTAATTCACAGCGCCGAGGAATGTCGGATTGGTTTATTTTGACCTTTTTTTTTTCGAGGACCGCTTGTCCACCAGCCGCATGCATGCGAGTATTTCTTGATTTATTGAAGTCGTCGAAACGATTCGCAAACGCAGCTGCGGCAAGAAACAGGCGAGCTATTAGTCCGGTGAGTTTTTCCTGCTTTAGTAAAAACGAAAAAAGCTTTCGGCTGCCATTGCCAGCAAAGCAATATATTAACCGGGATGTCGGTAACAAGCGACGCGTTTGCCTCGTCTTTCCACTTACGAGCAATTTGGATGGAAAAGCGCGGGAATAAAATTGTTTTCCAACGCCACAAACGTATCTATATATTCATAATTTTTTTATTCCATTAACTAATGGATAAAGTGTGTAAAAAAACGTGCAATGATTCGGTATAGTTAATGGATTTTTATAGCCAAATAAATGGAAAAACCATTCGAATCCTACTAAACCATTTTGAATAACGCGCGGGAAGCGTTTTTCATTTATATATTACGCAGAAAAATATAGCAATAGCAAATAAAACAATTCCAAAATAAAGATAAAAAAAAACAACCAAAAGAAAAGGATTTTTTTAAAAAATGACGTTTACAGCGTTGAAAACTTAATTAATCGATGATTTTTCTTGTTTATTTTCATGGATGCTATTTTTTTAATATTACATAAAATAAAAAAATACATAATAATAATTGCCCCGAACATTCGACGTTTTACTGTGATTATATATTTCTCATTATTCAGATATCTATATTTTATTTTTATGACAAATTGTTTACCAACCTTTTTTTTCGCGTTGTCATATTATTTGTTACTTGAAAGATCTAAGAAAATTATTGCAAGAAAACATGTTTTCCCGATGGTTTCGCGTAACTTTCGTCTCATTCGTCCGAAATGCGCTTTTGGCGAATGCTGTAAAATACGAAAAAAAAAAAAAAAATGTTTCCGAGGAAAATGTTATATTGATAGTTCGCGGAAACGCGGAAAGCGCTTGTCTCCAGTTCCTTCTCAAAGTCGTATTAAATCAGACATCCGGACGTCGTCCGAATCGTCCAGGTCGTTTGCTCCGGTGCTTCGGTGGATATAACGGGGCGCGAGAGAGGACTTTTTGAGCTTTCGACATTTCTCTCGGCCGCGAGCAGAGAGGGAGAGAGAGAAACAAAACGACGACCGCGAACTATAGGAAACGTTTCCAAACCAAAGCTCACCCCGACCTACTCTCGTGGTCGAGAAGTCCGGGAAAAGTGTTTTCCATCTCGAGCGAAAGTTCTATATTAGTTCCGCGGTTGCCGTTCGCGAGCTCTCGCATTCTACTCTCCAATCCCCCGTCGGGGTGTGCATTCCCCTTAGAATATATGCATATAGACCTTTTTTTTTACTGCTTCGCAGTTAGCAGTTCCGCACTGACCGCGACATTTGTGTTTCCGAAAACACGTTTATTTCACAAAAAAAGTGCCAAACAGAAAAGTATTTTTGCCAGTCGGCATGTACGATAATTATTGGGAAGACGAAAAAAAGAAAACACGTTTGGCCTTTCATTTACCGTAGCGGAATAACATTTATCAGGAGATGCCTCCGACCGTTACATCGTGTTACAAAGTTTCTTTCTCTATTATTTTTTATTGCCTTTGCGTTTTTTGACTCTGACAGGATCGAGTTTGGCAACGTCGGGCTCTATTCGTGAGAAATTTCAGTCTGCAGAGACACCCTGTTTTCCATTGAGGCCCTCTACCCCCCTCCCACTCCCTCAAACGCGCGCACGACTCTCGGCCATGAAACTTCAATATTTATTCGGTGAACATACTGAAACCGCTGGATTTCTCGAGTGCTCCGTCAATGCAATCGTTTTCTATGCGCGCACCGTGGATGCTGGTTGGTTCAACTATTCGTGAATACTTTTTTTTTTGTTTCTTTTTTTTTTCTCCTCCATCTCTGTCTCATCTCTTTTTTGGCTCTCATACTCCCTATTTTTCTATACTCTGTGTGTACACAACTCTCACTCGGTTGCATCGCAATTTCAACTTTTATTCCGACTCATCTCGCGGTCCGAACACTTGAAGCGTTTTTTGTTGTTTTTTTTTTTCCCCGATAGTTTCACGTCGGCCCTTTGAGCGTCATATCGAATCGAGGAACGCGGAGTGTCGTTGCATATACGAACGAGTGAACTGAAGTTTTGTTTGTCGAAATTTTATTTTTATATCACCGACTATACATATATAATATGCAACTTCCTTCCGTAAATTGAGTATCGATAAATAACGACTCGGAGACATTTCTACAAACTCGATAATTCTCTGCATGATGAAGCAATACGCTTTTAGCGAATTCTTTGAATTTCTCATCTGCTTTCGATTTTTTTTTCTGTACACAAATTTTACTTAGGTGAAATGTAAATTTCCGAGATTTCAATGAAAATATGTTTAGAATTTTTTAAAACATCGAAAAATCATGTTTAGGAAAAATCGCTACAACTTAAAAACGCTTTAAGGTACTTAGGTATTTATTCGTTGATTCCTTCAAATTTTAGTAAAATATATATGTATTGTTTTTTTGTTTTGATTTAGTAAAAATGTATAAATATATGATAACCGTTGCAATTTTTTTGGGTCATATCGGTAATTGGATGTAATCACTAAAAAAATATTCAAATAACATTTGCATATCTTTTCATTTTTTTATCGGCCTTTACAAAGCTTCTATTTCACAGAAAGGCTTTGTAAACGCCGCCAAAAAAAGTGAGAAAGCTCCGTGCAAATATAAGATGAAATTTTTTTTTAGTTTATTAGCTAAATGTTTCCGAAGCGATGACGACGCTAAATTCCTTAAGGCTCGACGCGAACAGTTTTGCCTCCACGAAGCGAGTTTATCCCTCGTCTTCTAGGGGCCTTTTCGTGTCACTTTACGCCCACCAAGTCGTCGAGATAGGCGGAAAACGTTCACCTGCTAAATTGTAACCTAACCGCCCTCTTCATCTATTCCATTGGACGTGACACAGCGTCGAGGTCGTTCGGTGGCGAGTTTTTTTGCTTTTTTTTTCCTATTTTTCAGAAAACGAACCACCAGTCTGGGAGGATATGGCCGCGAGATAATGACTTTACGGTGTTCGGGATATAGCGGAAAGCCGCGGGCGGCGTTCTGTCCCTCTTTCTCTCCCTTCTGCTTCATCTCGCTTGTTCGTGCGCTGTGAAACGCACGGTTCGCGTACACCGGTATACCAGCCGAATGCTATCCCTCCCTCTCCCCCGCTAACTTTCTAAATTATGGGCGGCAATTCGTTACCCCGGTTTGTCGGATATAAACGGCGTTGTTGCTGTTGTTTTAGTCCGACAGAATCGGTTGCGCGCGGTTTCGCCCGGATTAATCGGCCACCGGTATGCGATGCGAATTCGCCTCCGGATAAAGCTTAATTACCGAATTCACAACGGTTCACACGGAACTGAGCGCAACTTGGAGTTCTGACGTATTTTGAGTTTTTGGTTGTTGAACTATTTCGGCGAATCGTTCTTATGAGCGAACAGCACACGGGGTCGCGCGTTCGTACACCAAAATTATTATCAACCAGAAAAGAAAGTGTTGAAACAAATAATACATTTTTTTGAATACCGAACTTACTAAACGAATTGGTAGATTGGTATTCGATTTGTGTTAATTAATACGTCCTTAGGGTGAATAAAAAACAAAAATGCAAGAAATGAGACAAAAATGGCTCACGGCGATTCGTTTCACTTGATGTTTTTTTTTTTATCTGTATGCAATTGTATCCTATCAATTGTTTCGACTTCTGCGACAAAGCATAAGTTTCATTTTTAATAACCGACAATTTTTATTCGTTAAATTTCAGGCGTGCAATTGTCTCGGCATCAGCAAGGAATGCGATTACTTTGGGCTTAAATATCAAAACGCAAAGGGCGAAGAACTTTGGCTTAACTTGCGAAATCCGATCGAGCGGCAGACGGGCGGCGGAGTGGCACCTCTAAGATTCGCGCTGAGGGTCAAGTTTTGGGTACCGCCTCACCTGTTGCTGCAAGAAGCTACGAGGTAATTCATATATTTAATTATAGACTTACCGAAAAAAAAAAAAAAAAAAACACAATTTTTTACCACAAAAATGTCCCGTAAAAATGATCCCATCGATTTTGTACATTCATTTTCGAAAGACCGGTTGAAACAATAGTTCGCGATGGCAATGATATTTTTGAAAAATTTCCCATGTGTATCCACACCCCGTTTGCCGAGGGAAATGTAACAGTTGGATTATGGCACTGTGAATAATAAGCCGCAATCAGGCGGCTTCGGTTTGCTTTGATATTCAGTCGTCTCAAAGACTACGTACCGCGATACGCAGTGCGGGTAAAGTGTGTATATATATGTATATTTCTCGGTATAAAGCCCGCAGAATCGCTTGCCTCGCAATTCACTTAATCAGCAAGACGTTGCATAATTTCTGGCTGGTTGAATCTTTGTTCGTCGTACCGAACAACGGCTGAAATATACATACCCCTCGTGTTCGGGGTACGTGGTGGCGATGAATCCCTTCGTCATGCACGCTGTACCGTAGCTGCGTTGATCTCGACGTCTTCGCGAAACTGTGAATTTTGTGTCGAGCGAAGCTTCGTTAATATAACGCCATCCTATGTCATCCGATTAAACGGGAATAAATTTAGTGGGTTTTAATAGGGTTGAGGTACCATTGTGCGCGTCCATTGTTTCAATTGTCGTCTCCGCCTTCGAAAAAAAAATAATAATAATAATAATTTAACTAAAATTGAGAAAAAAACCCAATTGAAAAATTAGTATAATAAAAATTGTCTTAAAAAAAAAAAAACGAGTCAAATGATGAAATAAATCGGCCGTATATAATATTCGTACGATGATTTTTTATTCCATTCGGAAGTTTTATAATTATTGGAAAATTGTTTTTATTATTATTTTTTTTGTCATTCAACGCGACAAATTTACGTAAAGATAATATAGCGATTCTCGAAAGTGGGGATATATGAAAATCGGGTAGGAGAGCTCGGGGTGTCATAAATCGTAAGTTATTACAACAGTTTCGTCAGTGTGGTTAGCTGCTGGCGAACCGAATCAATGGTCGCGCAATGTCCAGTTCCTGCCTCGCAAGCTTCCGCTGATATTGGATTCTCGAGGAAATATTTCGCCATTGTGTGCGATCACGTTCCGTCGTCGTACGGGAGAGAAGGGTACCCGTAGCGCAATGGGCCGCAGGGTTCGGCAAATATAGAGCTTGCGGGGGCTTTCCTATCCTCAAAGCTGTGCTGTAACCGGAAAAGCTCTTCTCAGCAACTTTAATTTTGCGTCAGCGTATAAAGTCCCTATGAAAAATGCGACTATACTTATATATCGCGACAGTACCGATATTCTGTCCGTGACGCTGCGGTGATTTTTCGTATATTTTAACATCTGATTATTATTATGATTATTCGCAAAAAAAAAATAAAATAAAAAAATAACGTCAATATTATAAAATCGAATTAACCAAACATTCGTCGATTTAATTTCGATATATCGATGCTGCGATTGAAGGGCGTATAAGGATAGAATTAAATGGCAAAAGTTTCACAGTCCTGAAGAATAACAAAAGAAATGCCATGAAGAAGCATCTAAACAAAACGTGCAAAAGTGTTTGTAGGCCACTAACAGAATACGAAGACCCGATACTCGTTAATGCAAGGAAATGGCAATAAAAACATGAAGACATCTGAAACTACTTGCATTGCTCTGCAACTTCGGATTGTTCTGAAAGCGTCATAGTTACATTCTCGGAAAGTTTCTCAACAACGTCGCTCGCGCATACGTTCCGGATGTTCGTCAATACGTTAGCGAGACGACGTTTTGCGTCGTGACGCACGCAGCGCGGAAATTGCCGGAGTTCCAGGGATACGAGCACAAGGGGCGACGGGAGGGTTGAACGGGAAAGAGTCACAGATCAGACGATATCTCGTGGGCCGGAGAGTGAAAGCTCATTAGCAGCGTGGGGCTTGACATATAACTTAAGGTTTCAAGAGTGAATCATCATTCACGTCTCGAATGTGTCGCCTTAAAGACTCGAGCGGAGTTCCAAAGCGCATCAGGGAATACGTGCTTCTGGCGCAACTGCGTTCGTTCGTTCCGGTCCTTCGCGCCTCTGGAATTTCTCACTCCAGAGAGAAGAGACCCCTTTGTCAGCGACAAGAGACCGAGGACAGTGGATGAGGACACGAGGGAACGTAACTTTAAGGGATTGCCGACGTTGAGCGCATTTAGTAATTTCCTCTGCGTCTCAGACTCCGCCACTGTGGCTCTCGCGTGCTTTTACGTTCGGGTATTTCCCTGCAACGGATATGCAGACTCCCCAGATTCGCGGCTCGATCCCTTACGTACAAACTCTCTTGTACTCCGGTTAACTCGGTCGCGAGACTCAACTTTGCGAGAAAGCTGCACCAAAACTTGGTAAAAGTACGTTAGTAATTCATCGTGACCGCCATACGAACCCTCGTCGCTCTGACGCGGCGCGGGGTGAATTCTTGTTTGCGTGTTCAGGTTGACTGTACTCCCGTCAGCCAGGGGAGTTCACCGGCTACGCGAGTACAGCATATAAAGGGAGAAATGCCGCGTATTTCAACGACCCGTTGAAAGGAATTGTTAGTTTCTCGCTCCATTAGGATTATCAACGACGACGCGGTACGTGACTTTTGCGGCAGTCTCAGCACAACATCCCCTACCTATACTCTCCGTAGTGCACTCTCGACGAGGTTTCACAGTAACCAAAATCGGATTATTTATGCTGCACAACTTTACCCACATTCATATTTCGTAATCGCGTATACTATACGATACCTCGCAATACCATCGCGGAAATTCGGTGCACTGTCTCGGGAGCGATTTCCTAATTACCTGCAGCGACGCAGGAAAATATGTTAACAATTTTTTTATTTATTTTTCGCACTATTATTTAAAACCAAATACATTGAATACACAATATTTTATATTTCAGAATATCGCGTTTAAAAAATATATATTTTTAGCCTCTTAATGCTTAATTCAGCTATAAAAATACCAATGGGTTTCAAGGTATTTTTCGTGTTGGAAAAGCTTACGAATAGCTTTTACGCTTTACGTGAGATTTTCAATCGATATACGCGTCTTCTCGTATACTCGTTCAGTTTTTATAACCGTTAGTCCTTCGCGATAAGTTTGTTTTTTTTTTCTCTCATAACTGCCGCATTTTCATTTACGTGAAAGAACGCAGCGCGCTTATCCGTGACGGTGAGAGGATCGTCGATCAGTATAAAGAGGCCACGTATTCCACCGGCGGAACGGTCTTGATAAAGTTTTTCGCGAAAAGGATTATCCCCCTCGACGAAGCTTGCCGCCTAATTGGTCCCAACGCTGACACGCTGCAGCTTCGAGAGCTTCGGAGCATTTACTACCACCACTACCGGCCACTATACCTACTACGGTGACTCTCGGCTCCTTCTCCGCGCGCGTCTCACTTCGCCGGTTGCAGCTTCAGGATCGAATAAAAACTCTATAAAGTCGGACAGCTGCCGGCGTCAGCACCGCGGGGCTGAGAAGACTTTAAGACTGGTGTCACATCTATCTATATATTATATACATATATATATATATATATATTTACAGCGAACACTAAGACGTTCCGTCGAAGTCTTTCTCTTCAAGAACATTTCACTATTTTAACTTCCGCTTTAACGCTCCGAGGCGTCTTCTTCTATCGTCGTTATCGCACTGATTCGTTCGTTAAATGTTTCGCTACTTTAGGATTACTTCCGCTCGTTACGATTCTCGTGTAAGTCAAGTGTTAAATAGCATTTTTTCGAAATGATTCTTCGTGTAATGAAAAAAAAATTAAGAAATTATCAATAGACAGTCGTTGAATTGAAAATAAAAGTAAATCAAAATCACATTTTTTTTTACACGTCACTGCGCGATGTTCAAAAGTAGAAATCGAATGCTCTTAATTTTTTTTTGTAATTTCGACAGAAGAAATATTGTTTTTTTTCTAGAGCTCGAAATCATACGGAAAAAGCATTAAAACGGTAAATGGGGACACCAAATAATTTTTGGTAATTTAAAATCATATTTTTCATCTTTCGCCAATGCGAAATAATTCGTCGATATTTGTTACGGCACTTCCAGTGATTAATGTTTATCCAACCAGCGATTTTCATTTCTTGGAACGTTGAATTTGCCAATATAAGTACACGAGATAGAGAGCTGTTCTTGCGCTTTATAAAATTGTAATTAAACGTCCCTGGGGAAGGGGGGGGGGGCGACCCCATTCCGATAGGGAAAATGACGTCGCTCGACGGCTCCCTACATTTCGCGCGAACTTGCGGGGATAGTCGCATAAGCACGGCGTTGTATCCTCGAAGCTCGTCACGGCACCATTAGAAACCGCAACTGTGGTTTCCTCGAGAGTTTAGCGACTTTGCCATAGCGAACGTTCCTTTCCCTTCGTGTTTCTGGAGAATTCAAGCTTTGCCCATACAGTATCCGCGCGAGAGTCATCGCGGCACTACCGTTAGCATTTCGCCAACACACCTTCCCTACCCAACTCCAGCAACTCCGGAAATAGCCTCTAGAGCCACGCGTTAGCCCCAGAGCTCTTCGCGACTCCGGGCACTTCGCTACACCAGGAAAACAATTTTCGTGAGTTTAGTCCACGGTGGAAACTCGCAACCTCGACTTCAGCGTGAATTAATGTTTACGGTCGTACGCGCTCCGTACGATATTTCGATATATTTCACGATATTTGTAAGTTATCATTATCGGGGTGGCGATTCGACCAAACAACCTGGAAAATCTCGAAAAGTCCGGAAAATTTTTCAATAAATATAGATTCGTTAATCAAAATATGTTATTGGGACGCAGAAAGAATGGATATAAATATTTTTCGACCGTATTATTTTAATGGACTTTCAACCAAATTATTCGCAGTATAAAAGCGGTGAACACGACAATCCGGTTTAACATGCAAGTCCCTTTGGCGAAACGATGTTTCACATTCACTACTTTTATCGGACATAAAAATAAATGTACAATGGGTGGCCACAAATCGATGGCAGCATTGAAAAAAAAAAAAAAAATCGATGTTTTGTATTTCTTCGAATGATGCATGATTGTACCTCGCAATGTGTGTTTGGTTCGCTTGAAGGGACAGAGGATATATTGGGATGCCATGGCACGTTCGTACTCGCCGAGGGACTAAACTCCCCGCGGGAGTTCGTGGGATTCATCTCGATGTTTCCTATTCTTATCAACATCGATCTAACGCCATTTTCCCTTCGCTTTCCGTTATCTCTCATCTGCACTGATTCTTCAGCTCTTATTCATTATTCCCCGTAAATTTTTCGATTTGTGTTTTCCGATTTTTCCGAATTTATATATATTTTATCGCCGTCAAAAATCGAACGAATCTGTTTTATCTGTACCGTGCGATATAATTTGTTATTCCTATCGATAAAAATCGTACGATTGCGATACGCAGTAAAGAGATAAAGAGAGATAAGAATCTTACAGAGAGGGTGAACGAACCCGACCACGGATTTACGAGTCTTCGGATTAATGAATTAATTAACTATTTTCATTATCGCTTGGAATGGACGAAGCTGCGCTCTCATCGAGCGTTAACGGATTTAAATTGCAGCGCGAGAAATTATCCGAGCGGAAAAAAAGCGTCCTGCAGAGCAGCTTAAACTCATGATGAAGCTGTAGGGGGAGGGGGCAAAATGGGTCAACGGGGCAAAACGGAACAACCGCGAAAAGTCGAATTTCGGGGCAAAATGAACAAACAGTAAAATTCGTGAAATTTCTAAAAAGATACATTTTCAATTTTTATGACCATTATTTATGATGCAGATGCCCTGCTTACTTACAAAAATAAAAACGGTAAAGACGTTTAATGAAATTCTACGGCACATTTATATTTTGCGCTAAAATGGTCCGATACAAAAAAAAAAGGAATGCAGATAAATAAAACTACAATTCGATAATTGTGTTTCAAAAAAGTGTTTTATTACTTTTAATATGGAAAAATTTATATTTTCTGACGATAGTAGTTTACTTATTGGTAAGAGATAGTAAATTATTATAAATTCATTTTTTTTTTTTTTGATAATGATCTTCCATTATGCCCCATTTTTTTTATCGTAATACTCTAAAGAGGTGCGATAAATCTATTTTTTAATTCAAAAGTAGTGGCAAAGTGTTGTGTATACTGAATAAACTCACTGAATTGCTAAACCGGTTCATTTTACCCCACCTTCCCCTATCAGTCAGTTCGCTGGGAAGAAAATCTCGCGTCTCGATTTTCGACGTGAATTTTTTTGATTTATTTCTCTTCGTTCACTCTCCTCGCGTAACCAATTAATTCGGTGATACGAAATTGTGCGTTCAGCACGTACGTACAAATATACCCGTTGTCGGTTGACACGTACACGAGAATATGGTTAGTTCGTCCACATGTGAAACTCATCCGGTGCGGGAAGGGAAGCTTAGCATTGATGAAATGTACACGAGGGATTAAAACCTCGTTTAATCGTAGTTGAGCCGTAATTACGAGACTCCCGCGTTTCTCCCGGCATTCCCTGCCTCATTCCACAACGGTACGCGAATGCATTTATCAAACCCGATATTGTAAATACGCGTTACTTTCGAAAAAGTTAAACTCCGATAAATTCCTTATAATTAAAAATTTTGAATATTTATCGATAATGTGAATTCTATCGTTTTATTTCACAACTGTAATTTTAATTTGCCTTTTCGTATTAATTTCGTAATCATTTTTTTATTTCTAGTATCGTAGCAGTAATAAATGTACCTTTTTACATACGTAGCGAGATGTACTTTATCCGCTCAAATCCTGAAAATTAAACATTTTTTCATTGATTTTTCCCCACAATTCAGTCAGTCAATTCAATCAGTCAATTCGTCAATTCGTTGGTCAATTTCGTTACTTTGAGTGTCTCGAATAGTTTTGCGCCTTCCTCTAAAAAAAAGTATCAGTTTTCAATTTTATCCATCCGGGAATATCTTATCGTAACTATGATACAGTGAGGTGAAACGTGGTAGAAACTTAGCCGAATCTAGCAATTCCAAGACACATCAGTCTTGAACTCTGGTACACCGGGGCCGGTCTATTAATCAAGAAGCGACGTTGAACACGTAGCAATATCGGCCTATCTGCTGGTGCAGAAGCCGAAGGAGCTATTCACTAACTGTTCCTTCGGGCAGTCCAGTCGTACATAGCGGAATGTTTAATTAACAGGATAGGATACTGTACAGTGATCAGTTCTCCATTCACGTATGATGATCATTCCCGCCAAGTAGGGCTTCCTGATTCTCGGGTACACTAAGATACATACCTAGGAGGTGTGCACTTACGCCCAATTCAAGGGAAAGCTTGCAAGCTATTCTCTCGGCTCTATAGTAGTAGTTCACTGCATCAAAGGCAACAACACGAGAATATCAGAAACCCGAACAGATTCTCACATATAATCATCAACTTCGCTCGACGTTTTCCTCGTGTCTTCTGTGATCGTGTGGTTTCTACCGGAGCTTCAACTACACATATGGCTCTCGAGCTCTCCACCGCGTAGAAGTTAATACCGTCTGATGGCTCGCGAATTGCATGAAAACTAATTTATTTTGGTCTTTCAGTGTAAACTGTACGGTAGCCATACATACCGTCGTTGAACTCTGTTGCTTCCTTCTCTCGGTGCCCTGTCATAACCAGACAACCAGAAAGGGAATTCAACAAGGGTCGCTAACACGAATGAGCTTAAAGCCGCAACTTCAAAATTATACTCGACGCCCCCCACTCGAAGGATAACTTCAGCCATATATACCCTTTTCCCCGCCGTTGCTTTACTCATCTCGGTTTTGTAATGTTATTATTTATGCTGAACTTCACTGTTATCATCCTTTCTCGTTTACCAACCGTTCCGAGTTCTATAATGATATGTACATAACCTGCCGCGAGTCGTGTAACCGTACGGAACTCTTTCTAACCAATTTTTCATTAAATTATATCCCACCGGAGGAAAATGAGCAGTAAACTCATTCTATTAATTATTTTTTTATTAAAAAAAAATTGTTTTCATGAAAAAAAATAAAAATTCAAGATTTTCTCAGCATCTTCAAAAATGTTCGAAAACATCGAAACATTACAAATCACATTTAAAAAAAACGACACGATAGCTGCACACTAATTTCCAGAGTTCGGACTGCAATTCGGCCAAAATTGGTTAACAGATTAAAAATTTACGAATACTTTGGTTTTAAATATTGATGAAATTTTTATTTGAATTTTGATGAAATTTTAATGAATTAAAAAATCAACGCTCAGTGAGAATTTCTGATATTTTTAGTCTCTATAATTTTACAGATACAAAAGAAAAACCCCAAAAATTGTAATTTTTCACATTGCTTCCTGATTGATTTTTTTCCTCACAAAGCTTCTTGTATAAGAATGCTACAAATTTTACAATTTTCCGGATTTTATTATTCATGTAAAAAAAAATTTTATTCCATTCCAGTTGTATGCAAGAAAACATCGTACCGTCGACTGATAAGCATAATAGCATATATCCATTTCGAATGATCGTAAATTTAATTTCGTAACTAACAAACTCCCTAAAGGAAAGAAAAAAACAGATAATACCCGCAGGAAGCTTCAGCCAATTAAGCTGAGCGGGAAGTCCTTTGCTTCTTGCGTGTCCTCCCGTACTTGTGTTATACCGAACGGCTCTGAACTCTGTGGCAAATGTTCGTGGGGGCGGTGTGTTGACTATATATCTTAACTAACGAGAGTGCTCCGTACTCTCGTGTATTGAATTGTTAAACGTCGCTGCGACGATAGCGATGCAAATTACATTCGAAGGTGCAATTAGTGGGAGCAACGGGTGTACATCGGTACCCGAGCCCTTCTACCGTGCGAATAGATAGTAGGATCGGGTGCTTCACTTAATTGCTAATACTCCGCTCTTGCTACGCGAATAACCCGATCACTGTGTGTCTACGTATGAGTCGCCCTATCTAATGATTTTCGTAAGCTCATCAACTATCAAGATATCTACCGTTATTCCAGTCTTTGCGGAGACAACGTCGCTTATAGCATTACGAATAACGGTGTGTAGCAAAAGTGGTTAATCCTTTGGCTCCGAGATTTATCTCAGAAAGTCGAGAAATTAATTTTTCGATCGTTTTTTTCGTATATCGCATATTCGTCAGATGACTCTGCGGGTCACGTTCGGCAACGATCGCATCCAAAACTTTCGGTAAAATGTTAAGAATCCACGTTTTTTGTTGCGAAAGGAGAGAGTGCAGAAAATCTGCAATATGCACATTTTTTTGTCATCTCCTGGACGATAAAAAAAATATTGTCCAATACTTCTGAACGATTTCTTTCGATACCAGAGTCTTGCAATGTCGCACGCTCGATAGCCTCAAGCATTCTTTATCCGATTTCTCTTCGGCAATACATTAGTGCAACGCGAAGAGTCCGCGACATCGAGAAGGACGGCTCCTTTGAGACGACGAGATCGACTGTATACGATCTTGAGAGGTACTTCTATATCCCCGCTAAAAGTTGCCGAGTTTACTCTGTTTTCTACCGAATGTCTCGGAACTCTCCGGCTTTTACGAAAGTTTCATTCCGGCCGGTAGAAGCGTGAGAGTGCCTTATGATCCGAAAGTTTGACTGGCAACTGCGGCTTACCGATGAGACTCTGTAACGCCTCCGAAAACTAAGAATGAAGATTGCGATTCCAGCGTTGAACATTGGAACAAAATGTATTATTCCATATATATTTATCAATTGACGAGGTCAATTGATCGATGTTGGCAATCGTAAAAGAAAAAAAAAATTCATATCACGCGCACGCCACGGGTATATGATGACACACTACCTATATATATCTTTCGCTACCTACTTTTATTCCGTGCGACTCACGCTTGTTTTATAATTCCGGCCCTGAAGCCTTTGGGCGCTGTGGGATATAGACGCCCCCTATGTCGACGCGGCCTTGGTGTGTCCTGATCCCGAGGGGAACGCATCACGCACGGAATGAAATTCAAGTCAACGACGGCTAACGGCAACCCGTCGTTGCTTATACATATTTACGAGAACTACAGGCAATGCTTTCGGTTGCGTTTTTTTTTTTTACACTATACACCATCGCGACGAAGTATTTATGAGAGATTTATCGTGAAATCCGGAAATTGGACCCCTCTCGCGAAATCCCACACCGTTGATGTAGGGAAAGATGAGGCAAAATGGGCCGCTTTTGCAATTCAGGGTGTTTGTCGATATACATAACACTTTTTCACTGCTTTTGAACCAAAAAATAGATTTATCACACCTCCTCGTGATATTGCGACGAAAAAAAAAATATGGAAAATGGTCCACGAATGAAATGCATTAAGAAAATGAAAAATTTGTATTTTGAATAATTTATTACCGATGAGCGATATGAATACTATTATTCTGCTACAATATAAATTTCCACATATTAAAAATAATGGAAGACTTTTTTAAAAGACAATTATCGAATTATAATTTTATTTGTCGGCATTCCTATTGCTTCACTCAAATCGAGAAAATAAATGTTCCATAAAATTTCATTAAAAGTTGTTCCCGATATTTTTTACTCAAGCGATATTCTGCAGCATAAATAATAATCATGAAACTTGAGAAACAATTTTTTTTTATTTCATGAATTTTAGCGTCGGTCCATTTTGCCCCAAAATTCGAGTTGCGCGACTATCTCATTTTGCCCCACTTTTTTCTAAATCCTTTGCCGGGACGTGCATATAGCTTCGGAATTCATCGAATGCTTAACCCGTCGATCTGGATTTGCATTGACGAACAGCCGGAAAAAAAGGGCAAAGCAATCGATTGCTTCGAATTTTCTTTTTTTTTTTCCTTATTTTTTTTTTTTTCAATGGCGTTTTCCGAAAGCACAAAAAAGATGTAAATTGTCGGCCAGTTACGCGGGTTTACTCGCTCCCTTACTGTACGACACTTTGATGGTTTGATTACAGACATCAGTTCTACTTGCACTCCCGTCTCGAACTCGTCGAGGGACGACTCAAAGTTTCGGACTGGACGTCGGTATCAAGACTTGTCGCTCTAATAGCTCAAGCCGATGCTGGAAATTACGATCCTTTGTCGCCGCCCCATGGAATTTATTCGCAGTGCTGTCAGATACAACCGACCGAAACGTGCGAAACTAAACCACAAGACTTTCTTCATCGGATAGTTCAGCAACACAAAGAGATCAAAGTGAGTTAAGCAAAAGCCTTTCGCCACAGTTTTTTTAAACTTCACAGTGCTATTATTAAAGAAGACTTTCGGCTACTCGAGTAAAGAGACCGCATCATCGTTTATTTATTTTTATTTCCGCAATAATCTATTTTACGTGCGAATTATTATTACGAGCAGAAATGAAAATAACAGAAGTGATGCATGCATTTTTCTATTAAATTTTTTTATAATAAAAAATAAGTAACACTGAAGTTTGAAAAAAAAATTAAAAAATGTTGCATTATTTTCTATAATTTTCTACGACTACCATATTTTTGATAGATACACATCGGTCAGCCATTGAATTGCCACCGGATGAACTTCGAACGAACCTGCCGCTCAATAATCCATTATTAATTTTCAGGGGATGAAAGCATCGACAGCGGAATATTGGTTGCTGAAGGAAGTATCGAATCTCGATACATTCGGACAGGAAATGTTTCACAGCAAATTCGGAGCAAACGGTGTATCGATGATCGGCGTTGGACCCCACGGAATTACGGTTTACAGAGGCCAAGGAGAGGAGACGCAAAAGTGTGTTGAATTTTCAAATTATTATACATAGTAAACCAAAAATAATACGTTAAAAAAAAAAATTAAAAAAAAAAAATTCTCGAGGCAAAATTTATTTTTATCATGAATTCGTTTTTTTTTTTTTTTTTTTTCAGTATCCCATACACAGCTATCCAGAGCGCGACGTCGCAACGCCGAATGTTTCATCTGATTTATCTGTCGCTCGACGGAGAAGAGACGTCGCTCGATTTTAAATTGGATTCTAGTCAATCGGCGAGTGGATTATACAGGGCGATTACCGAAAAACACGCATTCTACAGTTGCGAGACCGTCAGAAGCGCCGTTACTGCACAGTTTATTAGAGATTTGAAGGTAAATTGTGTTGCGCCAATTCCACGAAAAATTTCTCTTCTAAACGATCAATTTATCGTTATTGATCAATCGGTTAAATAAATCATAAATCACAATTAATTCACTGTAAACTATTTCAATGTTACAAGAATAGAATGCTTCGTGAAAAATAAAATTAAGCGCTACGTAACTGATAAACATTTTTTCAACATATATTTTACGATTCTCAGGGAACGATAATCTCGATATTCAACGAGGACTCGACACTGGGAAAGAAATATGTATTCGACATACGAAGAACCTGCCGCGAGGTATACGATAACGCGAGGCGCGCCCTTTATTGCGAAGCCGCAAACATCGCATTGCCAGAGGAGAGCGGAATGTTGGAAAGACACGATTGCGACGACTGCGAGAATCCTAAATGCAAGGTGAGCGCTTTAACTATACAACGAAATTATAATTTTTTTTTAAATCGCCACTGACAATCAAAATTATCAAAAAACAATTTTAAATCTCATTCTATCCAATTATTCACGCAAAGAACTCATTTTTAAAAATCAGCAAAAAGAATTGAAATTTTAGACGAAATGAGATAATTGAATTGTTTAATTTAAGCGTCGAGAGAACCAATCGATAATTTTAACGTATCTTCGATTGCAGGAATCTCGCGCGTGTCTAGCGAAACTGTTGGACGCTATGCTCTGCCGTATCTGTATGGATCGCAGCTTGGATACGGCGTTATTCCCGTGTGGTCACGCGGTCGCTTGCCTCGATTGCGCCCGACGTTGTGAACGCTGTCCTCTGTGCCGCGCGGATATCGACCACTGCAGAACAATTTATTTACCCATCGAACTCACTCACGTGGATAAGATTAATTTAAAACTCTCGGTGGACAGTCCGGAGCCGTGTTTCACCGCAAAACAGCCCGAGGAAATAATTGGCGAGAGTATTTTACGGAGCGAACCATCAGAGAACGATCACAATATTTGAGGCCAACCGATCGGCCGAAGATTCAGCGTGTTGCTTAATGTTTTACGAGTATTTACTTGCCGGATCGAGAGATCCTACTAAAAAAAACCCAACCCTCCGAACTCGCTGATCATTTTTGGCCCTTCATTCTCATACCACTTCCCCGTTCTTTCCCAGTATCTGCTAGTTAAGCTCCGAACGCTTTTCTGTACTCGTATATTCGTGATTTTCTTTTTTTTTTTTCATTTTACATCGACGTGGCAAAGTCAACGAAACCAATGCTTCTTCTATATAAATATATGTATATTTTTTTTTCACAATTCATCGTCGATAGGAATTATTTGTCAAAACTTTTTTTTTTTCCATCGCTTTTCAAAAATTTACTGACTTTTATTTTATTCTATTTTCTCTCATTTTTCATCGACGCGGCAAAGTCAACGACACCAATGCTTCTATAAATATTTTTTTTTTTTTCACTATTTATCGCCAGTAGGAATTATTTGTCAGACATTTTTTTTTTTCATCATTTATCGAAAATTTATTGACTTGGGTTTTATTTTTTTTTCTTAATTTTCTTACTTGTCGAGAAGCACGGCATTTATCGTTAAGACAGCAGGATCGGGCTGTTCAGAATTGATTTGATATAAATGAGAATATGGGAAAAAATTCTTGGTGCTGTGATGAAATTTTGGCGTTTATTGCTAAAAAAAAAATTAAAAAAATAACAAAAAAAAAATTAAAAAAATTAAAAAATAACAAAAAAAATTTAAATAACACAATGAAAACCTATCGTGAAGTAGAAGTAGAAGAATGAAATTCTGATGATTAGACTGGTTAGCTATACGAAAAGTGGGTGCGCTGTGCATTATTGCTAACGCAGTTCGACGATGTTTTCGAGAGGAATAACGCTGAATTTATCTCTCAATAGTGTTTTCACGAAAATTCTAAGATCAATCGTTTTGAAATTTAATTTATACACCTCGCAAGGTATTGTCTTGACTTTAGAATGCATTCGAAAGAAGAATTGTTATCGTAATATTAAAAAACCGAATAGAAATTTTTATTTTTATCTTCCGACTCGATACAGAACATTCTTTCGATCCGAAATTTCGAAAATGCATCGCCGAACTGCTTTTAAAATCGAAAGTGCTATTAGCGGTATGATTCTTCGATAAATTGAGCGCTGCTCGCGAATGATCGCAGTAAAAATCGCCTCGATCTATTATTTCTTTTTTATCCTTTCCGGCGGAAATCGCCAATCGTTTATCTTAAAAAAAAAAAAAAAAAAAAAAAAAAAACACGAGCGGACCAACGTATTCTCCAATTCTTTGCTTCGATTACTCAACAATCGTACATTGAGATTGCGACTTTTTCTCTCTTTACTTTTTTTTTTTCTTTTTCTTTTTATTTTGTTACTTTTGCCCTCTGTCAACATTCTGAATCAGCCGCGCAGCCCCCAAAGTTCAGGGGGTCAGAAGTTTTATCGTGACTCGTCTGACCCGGCTGCGGATATATATTAAGTACGGCATTCGTTAATCATAATACAACACACTCAGCATCGTTCACGAAGCGACTGCCATAATGTATCTGTTTATACAGGATGTTTCACTGGCTAATCATTTTTATATTATTTTTTTTATCTCAGAGACATAAGAGTCATTGGACGGAATTCGTTGATATCTCGTAAGTTCAATGTAACTTTTTTCTTGTTTTTTTTTAAATGAAGAAAAAAGAAGAAAAAGAAAAAAAAAATCTTCGAACTGAAGTGCGCTGAATTTTCGTAACAGGCGCTCGCGAAACATCCTGTATAAGTGGCAAACTTATTATCGTAATATCTGTTAATATGTACATAAAATGATGATAGCGCGTGGCAAGGGTCAGATAGCAAGAGTTATAGGTTCTCAAAACTTTCGATTATTATTATCATTATTATTTATGTACGACTCGATATACACGTAAATCTAATTTTAACGAATACGCAAGAGACACAGATCACGTCCGCAAATCTCACCACCCCTTCGTCAATCGATCCTCAAAAGGAGCGTATCGACGGATCGCGTTGTGTCAGAGATCACTCAATTCTCGTGCAAACATGCGCAACGCCAACGGCAACGCTTTCGATCGATAAAATAATGCGTCTTCGCCAATGAAAGCTCTTGTTTTTTGATTTTTTTTCATTTAATACGAACCTACGGAACTCGTACTCTTGCCAAACCCCGCCACCGCTTAGAAATAGTATGTAAGTTTTGTGAAATTCATTTTGTGGAAATAAAAAAAAACAAAAAATTAATGCGAGTGCACGCGATAGATTATATAGATCGTGAGAAAGGAAGTGAAAAGAGTGAGAAGTACGAAAAAAAAAAAAAATCGTTTATAGTCATTCATCAATGCAATGTACACGTAGTTCTTAATTAATTTATAAGAAAAGAAACGAAATATTATCAAAATGGAGACGCTGACTTGTATTTACATGCAATTATCCTCGGAGCGCCTTTCCACTGTAACGTCACAAATAATCATTCGATCGACTTCATCTTAGTTTTTAATTGATACAATAATTTTTTTATTAATGTTATTAAAAACCGATATAAAATTATCATCGTTACCGTGAAATAATAATAGACTACCGCGTCTTTTTTTTTTCCTCAATTAATTTTGTCCGGTTGACAAGACATTCCGTCATACGTTGCGGTTGACGGACTAAAATTACCGCGGAGTATTAATTTCTTTAATCGGTATTCCATTGAGTGCCGATACAATGATATACATGTGCGTTCGAATCCGAAAGTAGTTGAACGATTATAAATTGCAAACACTGTATTGTCAGACCACCGTTATCCGCATGAGTAATGAAATGTATTTTCTATATAGTCGCAAACGGAAAAGTGATTGCACACGAATGAGTGAATTAATGATAATAAACAAAAAAAAAATGAAATGTTGAGCATTGATTCGTCAGGACATTCACATCACGCACTTTACTGATTGGAAAATTTCTCTGCGAGAATGGTGAATTGAAATATGAGAATTGCGTAAAAGAAAAAAAAAAAACAAAATATCTTTGTACCACTATTGCGTGTCTATTCAATAATCGTAAGGACTATATCGATCTAAAAAAACAAAAAAAAAAAATCATTAATACGAAAAACATTATTAGATTACGATTTTTCTTGTGATTATATATATATGAATATATATATATCTGTATAAAGCCTATAAAGCGATTAGCGTAGACAGTAGCTCCGTATGATTGCGATATATATGAGATAAAATGACTAAATGGTATCTCTAAAAAAAAACAAAAAAAAAAAAAAGAATAAAAACAAATCATCGTTTGCAAAGAGTATTTTTAAAGTATTGCCAATTATTTTTTAGTATTAAATCGAGTGTCCCGTCGATGGGTGGTATCTACGGACGGGGGAAACGAAGAAAAAAATAAATAAAAAAAAATCATGGTGTAAAACGTATCACATAGAGAGTGCCGTAAATGCTATATGTTTCGACATGATTAAATATCGTGAAACATTGATGAAAAATGATTGTCTTTTTATAACCTTCTTAACCCAAAATCCCGAAATATTTGACGAGATAACGAAAAATTCACCGATACTTACGCATCTTCGAACAGCCGAGGGCCGTTCACTGCGAATATTCGATTTTGTATTCGCCGCCGTAACTTGAACGAGAGCGACCATATTGGAACGAGCGATGCGCGCGCATGCGTCGCCCATCCCCATTGGCCGGCATAGCCGCACTGTCATATGATGAAGTTGCGTGGCATTATGGGAAACGGAATTGCAATTTTTCAACATGGCGGTTGAGTGAGCCAAAGTCGCGGCGCTGTACCTTCGTAAAATGTATTTTTCGTAGTATCACGACAAGTTTTTAACGTTGTTTTTTCATAAGCGCTGTGTAATACGTGTCTTAGAATACAATAACGGTGATAATTTCGTGTAAATATGGATATAACGATGTGTAACGAAGTACCGAAGGTGACACCCCACAACTACGTGTGGTGCTCGAGCACGTATGGCAGAGACTAAGCCAAACGAAGATAAGGGAGCTCTCAATTTACTTCGTCCTGGGCGGTACGCGTTTGCCGTTTAACCAACCCCAAGACGATTAACAACGATGCTGCGGCCAACGCGATCGAAATAATTCAAACGAGGAAGCAAACGTTTTTTGATAAATTATAATAAAGTGTGAGTGTCCGAAAAACGTTACGTTAAAAAACGCCAACGTGCAAACGGGTTTTTCGGTGTCGTGCAGGATGCGTATTTCGGTAGCTCACGAGTCGGCCAGAAGTGTACCCCCGTCGCTTTCGGTGCAAGCGCTTTAGATACGTTTTCTTTCTTTTTTTCTCGTTTTTTTTTCTCACGTTTCATACTTCTTACCCCTCGCGAGTTCGAGAACCATGATAACCCCGTACCGACCTCGTCTACGACGCTGTAACCTCTGACCCTCTTTTTCGAGACGTATCCCTTACGATCGAAATACACAACTCGCCCGAGTTGTATTTTCGCGATTATTTTTTTTAATCCACCATTGGTCGATGCACGCGACCAAAAACTTCACAATCGTTTTACTGACGAAATTTCGTGTATTATATTTTTATCGCGAGTTTTCATCTTTCGACTGCTACTTCCGGTTTCGCGACGAAACGCGAAAATTTTCTCATTCCGAAGAGAAAATCTTGTACAACTTTGCAAGGAAAAATATATTTTTCTTTATCCCCTGCATGTGTCGCAATGGTTTGCGCAACTGTATGTTATTAACCGATTCTTGCTTTTGAATCGTTGAATTTTTATTTTTCATTTACCATTGCAGTTTAACTTTAAACAGAAAATGTCTCACCTCCCATTCTCTATGCCGTTATAACTGTTCTTTTCAAGTACTCTGCGTCCGTCACGAATACTATATTTTATCGCATTAGCTACACGAAAATTCTCGTTTGAATCTTCTTGTCGTCGATAAATCTGTATAACCTGTGCGTTCACCACTTTTGCCGCAACATCAATTGTCAAAAACTTCATTTGTCGCTCCTTACACTCGAAGCATACAAATTCCTAATTGCTTGATGCACCGTCATATATTTATCGTCGCAACAAACAGTATACGTTTTCAATATCTATTCGCCAAATATTATCGAATTTCCTGATTCACCGATATTTTTTTTTTTTCGTGATTTTCCCAATGTTTATTTCCTGCGTAAATTACATTAAAATTTTTGTCAAAAAATGAATCTTCCAACAATGATTAATATTTTTTTCTCTTCTTTTCGATTTCAGATAAGTGCCAGAAAGAGGAACAATCGTCGCCGCCGAATAGCCGTTAAATAATCGTAAATAAAACGTCCGGTGCGGAGCGTTTGTATAGAAAAACTAGAAGAAGGGATTCTCCGAGACTCGATGGTTTCCTGACATGATGGAAAGCAAGCTGTACGTTAAGAATGAGCCGGGACTTGAGGGGCAATCACACGCAAATTCGCAATCGAATCAATTGAGTAACGACGAGATTGCGGGTGGTTTGCGAATATGTTTTATATGCGGTACATTAAGCCACAGCGAGCAATATTGGTTGAGAGTAAAGCCGAGTCCCGGCGGAGCGCCGAACGAGCCGTATTTTCCATTTCTCGAATCTCACGAGCCGCCATCGGGTTATCGTGGCGAGGGAGCGAGAACCGGTGCGGTAAAAGCTTGCAGTTTGTGTTACGCACTGTTGTTACAACAATGGGAGAGTTACGAGAGAGACGCGAGGCCTCACAGTCAAAGAATATATTGGTTGAAGCGTTGCGACGGTGGGCCGTTCACGGGTGCGGAGATGGCATTGCAGGGGGAATACGCGGCGCAGGTACTCGGATTGACGAACGATCAGCAACCGTTGCAAACGAGACAAGAAAATCGTCCGGTTGGAATATCGCCGCGATTGCCACCAAACTCCCCGTCGCCGAGGGTCGAACAAACGAGACCGCCGTCCAATTCTATCGAGTTGCAGAGACCCCATTCGAATACCGCCGAAGCATCGCGGCATATAGAACAAGTTAGGCTCACCATGGAATCGCCGCATCAGCGACTCCAATCGCCACATCAGAGACTCCAAAGCCCACGGCAATCGGTCGAAGAGTCGCGAATATCTAACGAGGCTGCACTCGATTTGAGACACGCGCCGCGTACCTCACCAGTTCCGCAACCTGTCTTGCAACCGCAGCCTCAAGGTGAACATTCTAACATTTTGTATAATTATGTTGACTCACACATTTTTTTTTCTTTTTTTTTTTCTCTCTTTTAGTTTTCACGGTTCGTAGTTCGTAGCGAGTTTCCGCCACACATAAGTAATTTATTTATCTTGGTACTTGCTGTTTGGCGCGAACATCTTCAGCTCCGTTGGCTAATGGTAGAGGATAGATCTCGAGTTCGTACCGAACCGATAACTCGTTTTATTGCTCATTTCCGTAATAAACATCGGCGACGCTTTGCCGTCGTAGCGCGTCGTACGCAGGTATTACACGAGCGGTTAAGGATTCAACGGCATGGAAATACCGTTGTTACACAACGCCTATCGTATTACCGCATCGCGCTTGGCTTCCGCGGATTCAATTATAAAACGTTAATCCATTTGATTCGTTAATGATCCGCGATTCTAGCGATTCCTCGCCGCCGACACACCGTACGCGATCGATTGCAAATAAAATATTTTCGAGTCAATGATTGAGAAAAAAGTAAATTGCCGTACACATTGCTTTTCAAAATGACGAAAGACTTAAAAAAAAAAAATATTCAACAAAAAATCTGCCCAACGATATCGAAAGAAAAATCTTTACGAAAATTCCAAAAATTGATAAATTTCGCGTAAAATGCGATCGTGTCAACAAAATAAATAGTTGTTCGTTAAACTGGAACAAGTATTTTCGGTCGGTGAGCCAAAAAGGGGTTGAAAATGTTGCAAATCGATAAAATGCGTTGGTTCATCGACAAACATTGTTGATTAATCGTTTATTTCGAGACGATATATGGATTAATGTAAGCGGGTCGTACAAACGCGAAGGCGTACGGAATCTCCCTAATTATTAAGTTGACCCGAGAGAGTTTAATTGGACATTTATCTGGGGTCACCGGATTCCGGAGTCTATGCTCTCGTTAATGCTCCGTGTCCCGTTCAAAGGATTATTTGTTCAATGTATAGAAAAAGCCCGCGCCGCGAGCCTCGGGTATTAGAGAGCTCTACGTGTGTGTCTCGTCTGTTTCACTCGTTAAACGAGTTTCTGCGGTTCTTGTAACTCGCAACTGTACGCTTACCCAGTGTCATTTAACTCGTAATGCAATAATTCATTTTTATCGTATAGCCATTGGAATAATAACGAGCCAAATCGGCTCGATTCCCTCCCCCCGTGTCTCACTGGCGTCGTCGGGCTCTCCTTTTACTTCGTCAATTTTACGAATACGTTGGTTGCTCGACGCTATTAGTACGAAAGGTAGAATACAACCATTCGCTATGAAGAAACGATAATCCGAGTTTTACGAATCGACTTTGCAATTTCTATGTCCGTCTCTCGGCTTTTTAATACTATTCCGTCGATTAAGCTATCCTACGCTCGAGCGCATACGATAATATCGGCTTCTATTACTGTAACAACCCGAGATAATCCATTGGTATCTAATGATGTACGATTTTGCGTCTCTTTTCGTTTCTCGTTATCGTCGAAACTCGCGATATATCTCTGGGGGTTGTAAACAATCGAACATTCATTATATTTACATTGGCCTTAGTGTCCTTTCCGTTAACCGTTGTTAAACTTTTGTGTGTAAAAGGTTAACAGTTGCGAGAGATAAGAGAACGAGTGGAAATCATTGCGCGCGCCAATTCATTTAACGCGATTGCTACCGACTCTAACGACGATCGCCGGATGAGCTTTAGCTGAGGTCACTCGTTGCTTTTTTTTTTTGTTTTTCTCACTCTCTTTCTCGCGCACAACTTAATATATCTCTCTCCCCTTCTCGATCGTAGTACGGTTGACCGGATCGCCTTTGAAATTCGCTTCACCCTTCTTGCTCTCTCATCGATCCGATAAACTCTCTCGCGTACGTAATCTAACTGCGTTCGGGGCGACGCAGAAAACGAGAAATGCTAAATTCTCAATCCACTACCGAAGCGTAGTGATAAACGAGAAAGAACGACGAGAGGAAAAAAGAAGCGAAAAAAACAAACGTAAAATAAAAAAAAATATATATGTTGCCTCGAGAAATGGGGCCACGTGCTGGCCGACGATAGTCTCGAAGATGTTTCGTTGAGTGTAAGACGTTTCGATGAAAACGGCGGCTACTCGAGAATTACTGATTTTTCGATAGGTCTTTTTTTTTTTTATTGCTCGTTCTCTGTGACTTAATCGCTTATCTCGGTCGTTCGTTCTTTTTTTTTTTTTTTTTTTTTTTTTCATACGTAAAAAAATTCGTTTCGTATGAATTTCCGTTGTGCGAAGCAATGATAAAGAGTTTTAATCGATGAATTGAAAACGGCAAAAGTTTAATTGTGTTTTTATTGTGATTCGTTTTGCAGCGATCTACAGCGGAGGATCGTCGTCCAGTGTCGGTACCGATATATTGGATCTCTCGATGCCGGACAAAAATTCCGTAACCGAAGTGTGCTACGTGTGCGGCGATGAGTTTAAAAGAGGTTCGCTAAGTCATATCGCGGCTAAACCACTGCCAACGCAACCGAATCCTTCCGCCAGTCCACCGCCGTTCTTCCCATCTTTGATGCTACATCCGCGACCGAGTAGAAGTCGGCCGATGGATAGCGCCGGCCGGGTGCAGGTAAAAATCTTTTCACCAACATACGAATAGTGTCTCTTTCTCTGTTTTTTTTTTCTTCTTTCAATCCTTTATCTCGGCGCTTACGCACGTACCGTTCAAAGTACAATTTGCCATTGGCACACAAAGTGCGTGACGCTTATCTCGCCACGTTTTCTCGTAAAATACGTACACACATATGCGTCAATATAATTCGGAGCCGCACGTTCGTGGAATTTGTGTAAAAAAAAAAAGAAAAAAAGAAAAACTAACGAAATATCGATTTCGTGTTTTGCAGGCGTGTTTGGCGTGTCAAAATCATCTTCTTCTACAATGGAAGGCGTACACGCGACAGGGCATACCGCACGGCGATCGAAATTACACGCTACGCAAACGGCAAGCACCGGCAATGGACACAACGACGTTTATTTGCTATACTTGCGCATTGGAATATCCCTCGTCCAGTATTAGATTACTTTATTGCTGTCCGAATCCGGAGAAGGAAGCTTACTTTCCGTTCATCTGTTCGCTACGACCTCCACCGGGCGCTAGTCCTATTAGTCCTCAGGGGATGGTGCAAGTTTGCTCCATCTGTTACAAAGCCATACCGCAGAAGCAACAGGTCTTTGGCGGTGATAACAACGAAGCTCAGCCTCCCGGTCAGAGCGTTGACTTTCGTCAACAAGGTCAGTTCCAACTGTTATCATTCCGCGTTGAGCCTCGTATCGTTGATGGAAAAAATAAAGGAAAAAAAATTAAAGACAATTAAATCTCGTAGCAAAGTTCGATAAAAAAGAAAAATTCAAATACGCAACTCGATAAATCGTCCTTTCGCGCCGAAAGAATTGTCTTTGTGGTCGCATTTGATTTTTTATTGTTTTCATTTTGTTTTTTATACAATACTATCGTTTCAGGTCCGTCGCCGAGACCAGCCGTTGCTAAGTCACCGGCCAATTCGGCCGGAAGCGATATACGCTTCAAACCGTACGACTTAAACAAGTCTACTGTCGTTGCCAATAAGCCGCGCAGTGCCAATGTTAAGGTTCAAAGTTCAGGCCAACGAAATTCACCGAGCAACGGTCCCGCGGAAAATGGGACTGTCGCACTCGGAAAAAACTACAGGTGCTATATTTGCGAACGATTGTATCCACGAACTCACATGGAGTGGTGAGTGAACGACGACCTCACATTAATTATTATTTATTTCAGTAATATTATGATTTAAACATTTTTCCAATGCAGATTTGTTTGTAAACACGGAAAATATTGGTTTGCGAACGGGAGATATATCTTTTTTTTTTTTTTTTTTTCAAGAGATAAGATTTCCTCAATGCGAGAAAAACAAAATTGCAGTAAAATGAGAAATAAAATTACTCGTTGAATGTATATCGGAGGCTCTTATCCTCAAATGTACGTATAAAAATCGGTTTTCCGGAATTTCCGTACAACTCAGACGAATGCAACTGTTTCTATCTCTGATAAATCGGCTACAGCCGTGACACGAAAAAACAGGAAAAACCGCCGTTTCGCGAAAGCGGATATTCCAATAGTATCGTGAAACGTGTGGATGCAATGTAATAAGTGAGATACGACTCGCAAAAAATGAAAAAAAAAAAAAAAAAAAAAGTGAATTTTCTATTCATCGTTACATATCAATGGATAATTTTCTTGAATTACATTGAACTTTCACACGTCGCCTATGCATTTTCACGAGTTCTCTATCGTTTATATGTTTTTAATGTTTTTCATACCCTCCGCGATGAAAGATCGCATTGAATATTTCAGTTATCCGATGAGGAATATTTCGCAATTTTACAAATTTCAAAACTATCATTAAGAGAAATAAAAAGAAAATGTTATGTATACAGGAAGTAACGCAGAATAAATCCGTCGAGAATTCGTAATTTCACGACGTGCATTAATGTTCAGGTTATCGACAAGTCCCGAGGGAATGAATTCACATGCTATGCACTTTCCCTGCTTGAGAGGGATGGCGCGTACCTCGGAGAACGCCTGCATGGATAGTCACGGACGTGTATTGGCGTGCAGTCACTGCGTCAATCATCTCGGTCAGCAGTGGGAGAGTATGGATGCAGAACGGGTTCCTTTGGAACGCCGAAGGTAAACAAACTCTACGATCGAATACGTTTGTCAAACCCGTCTAACGAGCTTCGACTACAGTTTATCATTTGCATTTACTCGTTTTTGTTTGTTTGTATTCTTGCAGATACGATATTCCTAGTCCCCATCCAAACGGCGACGTTAATCGTTCGATCGCCACACCGCCGAGTTCGAGTTCGGATCGTACGTTCGGCAGCAATCCCGGGACGTCGAGCAGTTCGATATACTGTTTTCTCTGCGGTTTGCACAGCGATCTAACACTGGCGCGCGTCCTCTACGGCCGGCCGCAGGGTAGAAATGCGCCGTTCTTTCCCGAACTATTGCGCCATCAGTCGCCAACAAACGCCGAGCAATTACGCGAAGATGGCTCGGCGCTCGTTTGCACATTTTGTTACCACTCGCTGTTGGCACAATGGCGAAGATTCGAGTCATTAACAACCGGTCAACAAGTCAACGCACCGGAACGTCAGTACAATACGCACGATTATTGGTGCTACGTTTGCGGTGTACCGACTTATCGTAAACGCGCGAGAGCGCTGCCGGTGAAGGATTATCCTTTCTTGAGATATCATCGGCAGCCGGAAAAGAGTCTATTGCTGGAAAACGGCGATTTCGCTGTCGTATGTTTGGACTGTTATGAGACGCTACGCACGCAGAGTCTGGAATACGAAAAGTGGGGTTTGCCTGTTGAGAAACGAGAGTACAACTGGATCGTTCAACCTCCACCGCCGGAGGATAGTCCCGACGCGGCTATTGCACGATTACCCTCCGGTGAACGTTCCGACAAAGTGGTGAGATTCAACAGTGCAACATATTTGACTTTCCTATTATTTTATCGTAACTTTGGGAAAAAAGGGGGATTTGTAAATGGCCTTTGTAACGGCAGGAAAAAAGCGATTATGTAAATTCATCAAGTTCCCGGCTTTGCATATTATTTTTTCCATCTCGCAACAAACTTTTGTTTTGCGATCTTTGACCCCTATATTCGGTGTTCCCGCTGATCATAGATCTGTAACTCGTTTAACTCTTCTCATCTCCGTTAAACTATAAAAATAAAAAAAAGTAATATTTGGGAGTTCAGAAGGGAGCTGATGCCGCGAGCGTTGTAAACTTATCGTGATAGTTAATCGATTAAAACTTTTGTGCTCTTTTATCTGATAATAATCGCTCAGAAATTCGAGGAATAATTTGTTTTTATGCTCAAGTCGCTCGTTAAATATTGGAAGTCTCTTTCTTGGGTCGAACTTGGAGAGCGTTTCAAAATCGATGAAGCTTTCCGACAATGTAAAAAGAATATTTCGTAGAAAACTGTTGCAAAATATCAAATCATATTTCCAAATTTTAAAAAAATTAGAGACAAAATTTTACACCAAAATTTTTATTAAATTTTTCTACCCAAAAACTGAGAAGTTATTCGCGGTTTGTTTGTAAGTGAAGTGGGCAATCCTTTTTCCACAGTCCTGTAAATTATTAATGTCGCTAAATCATAGTTAAGATAAAATTCCGGACTTTATGTAATTTCGTAATTTGACTGCTTACAGGTTCCTCCTATCCTCACCGTCAGACCCGCGCGGAAGAATTGTTCTCCAAAGGCACCGGAAAAGAAGGCATCCGTAAAGATTCCGGAGAAGGAACAAGGTAAGTGTCCAACGGAACTTTTGATAGCTAATTATCGCGGGAAATTCAGAACGCGAATAAATCCCGATATTCAATTGTATTTCTGACGTTACTAAAGACAATCGTTAATAACCATTCATCCCACGAGTGGTAAAGTATAAATCACGATAGTGTTTAACGAGATAACTCGTTAATAACGTCGTTATCTTGCATATCCGTTCGTACTTCGCTTCGGGTCGAATGAGAATCTCGAAAAATTTACGATCGGCTCTCAAACGACTCGGAATCTCGACGCTTGGAAAACTTTGAAATTTTGTCCTTTTCTCGGGCCGATATAAACTTTCTGCAGCTCGCAATTACAAATTGATTCATCGACTCGTGTAACGAGATGAAACGATTTTTCTTGAAAAAACCTTAGCAACAGCCGACGATTCTTTATCGTCGAAAAAATTTCATTGGGTGCGATCGCGCGTACGTAACGGTGTCTTATTACTTTTTCCGGAGAGCAAAAAAAAAAAAAAAACTCGGAAATATCATTTAAACTTGGAATCTTTATTCCTGAACAACACAATATCTCCGGTAGCTCTCTAGAATTTTAATTGAATGTTACCGGCGGTAACTGAAGAGCACTTCTACGACTGAGAACGGAAGTCCTCTCTCTCTCTCTCTCTCTCATCGGTATTGAGCGAATGAAATTAACTCCGTAGAGTTTTATCCTCGACGTACTTTACGTCGCACTTTTTAAATAAAGAAGCAAAAAAGAAGAAATTATGGTCTATAGGAGTACTCGCGCGGAAGAGATCGAGGAACGATGGAAGATTGGCACGAGGCGGTTCTCCTTCTCCGGATTTTTTCGATTCTTTTTTTTTTCTTTTTAACTTCTCGTTCTCATCTATACGTACAACGAATCTACTCGAGTAAACTTTCCGGAGAGATGGAAAGTTTGAAAAATCTTCGAAAGTCTAATATTTGCCTGAGTCGGTAGTCGTTTGGCGTATATTTCAGCGCTATCTGCGCCCTACAGGCAGAGCGGAGGGCCCACTGACTCTTGGGGGCCACTTTAAACCAGTCGTGCTAACGGCTCGTTCCGAACCCGAGGGGACGAAAGAAAGAAAGTAAGAGAGAGATAACTTTCTCGTAAATGATATAAACTCTGCTGTGAAATCTCACTTCGGCTCTTTCTCTGTGATAATTATCCCTGTTGAATTTTTACTCTCACATTTCCACCGATCAGCTTTTTTCTTTTTTTTTTTTTTTTTTCATCGTCGCGGAAATAATTTGTCGGATCATAAAGCGAAGAGTGACTCTCGCGTTGTTTTTTTTTTCTTTATCGACGTTCTGTAAAATGACGAGAAATTATTTTCGCTTCAATGTTCAAACGGCATTGACGCCGCGTATCTTTCGCACGCTTTTCCTTAAGAAAAAACGAATCGCCGTCGGGAAACTACGCGTTCGGACAATAGTGAAAGGAATGGGAGGAAAGAAAAAGGGGTATGAAACGATGAGAGCCGACGAGACGGTGAAAGAATGTTTTTTAATTTCGGGAAACAAAAGGAATTTCTGACGTTTCACGAACAACGATCGGACGACCCTCCGATAGGTTTTTTTTTTCTTTTCATTCTTCTACCCTTCTCTTCTGCACGAGTTTAACGGCGAATCTCTATCGCTCCTTATCACAGACTCATTTATTTATGCTTTTTCGACGAAGGAGCTTCGTGATTCAACGTTCTCGTCCCGTTGGGTGGTTTTTTCTGACGAACTTCCGTAAGCGCTTTGCGCGCGCGCCGTTTTTCGAGTCGAGTATTCGTTCATTCAATTAACTCGAATTTTTTAAACTTATTCGATTTGTTTTTTTAAATTACCGAATTTTTTTTTCGAATTTTTCGAATTATTTTCATATTTAACTCGAATTATTTTGCTCGTATTTTTTTTCCTTCTCAAAATATTCTCGTCGTCCTAAAAGTGTGTCAATGATTCAAATATCGACAGTTTAATAAAGTAAAACGTCGACTCCTAACGTCAGCTAATTCTTCATCCATCTTAATAAACTTACGATACAAGAGACAAGAAAAACGCCACATTTTTAGTGAGCGTATCGATCGTCTCGGACCCTTCGCGAGGTGACGTTGTACACTTTTAACTCCCCTGCGATCCTACCGACGAATGTTTTTCAAGAATCAACAGCTACTCGAGTTTAATTAAAGCCAAAAAGTATCACTCGGAAGACACTCCGGTGTCTCTCATCGACATAGCGTCTCGCGGATCTTCGTTAATTTATTAATAGCCCCTTCAATCTTCACGAACGCAAATGTTCATTTTGCAAGTTTCACCCCCAATCGAGATATCATTTTTTTTCTTACCTCGTTAGCGTCTCACCACGCAAACAAATGAGTCGTTTTATTACTTTCCTCCCTTGAAGTATAATCGAGTAACAGCGGAAACAAATTTATACGAATGAAACATTGAATATTCAAACGAAAACTTAGCTTATCTATACAACAGGAAAATGTAATTTTACTGCAAATACCGTACAACGCCCGTAGCGTTACGGTGTTGAAAATACGAAATTATTCCGACGTTATCTAATCGTCTGTTATTAAGCCAAAAATAGGTCAGAAATACGTGGAATAAGACTCGTTAAAGATGCAACCGGTAGTTTCGAAATGGCGGTATTGTTGCGAATTACACAGTACGCGTAAACGTCGAGTTTCTCAGGGATCCTTTGAAGAATCTCGAAGACGTATTATCTCGAGAGAAAATAAACGAAGCTTCGGGGTTCCCATTCGCTGACTCTTGCGTTGTCTACATTTTTCCTTTTTTCTTCCTTTTGAGTTCCGTTAGTCGAGCTTTGAGGGACGTATACGAGTCACGGGATTGAAAGTCGAGATACACCGCTTACATCGTGGGCAACGAAGCGCCGTGAAAGCTCCGCTCTCAACCCCCTCGTGCCGCCCACAACTCCACCCCATCCCTCCCCCATCTCTTTCTCGTTCGCTCGCTTTCTATTCCGCGTTTATGTATGTGTCAAAGAACGAAGTAACTTTAAACCGTCGGCGCGCTTTCGACGAGTTGCCCTCTACGAGATACATACGCTTTTCGCTTTTCAAACACGAAGCGCGCACACCGGTTGTTCCGAGAGTGCATTTTATCGCAACGGCTTTTTATTTATTTATTTTTTCTCTCGTCTCAACGTGAGCGCATTTTTACATTTTTTATTTATCAAATAAACTCCGACACCGTTGGGACAGCAATTTAACAAAACATTTGTAATTAACAAAGATAAATTCGAATTATAATTTTCTTATCGTATTTCAGCTGTTAAGCAAAAAAAAAATAAGTAATTTCAATTTAATTCATATTTTCAATATCCGCATTCAAAGAACGCAACATATCACGTATATTAGGAATATATTTCCGAATATACGTCGCAGATGTATAAAATATTATGATTTACATGTTAATTATCGAAAAATACCGAATTTAATATATTTGAATTAAATTTTTTTCATTTCGTTTCCATATTGACGGTTTTCGTATAGTCCACGCGGTTACGATAAATTAATATGCAAAAATGTATTTCAAGACTATAACTATTCTCAGACAGTTTTTATAAATAATAATCGCGAAATAAACACCTCGAAGGGTTGTATAGAGACAAAGCTCCGGGGGTACGAGATCTCCGGTGTTTTCCGCATCGAAAGGGTCGGGTGTGTGTCCTCTCGTAGACATCATTGTGGACGATCTGTGTAAAGCTCGTAGCAGGCAGATATACGACTATTATATGCTCGAGGCCTCCGTTGTATCGTGAGTTGAAGTTGTGTGACGGTTCTCTCGAACGTGTCCGGCGGTGGGACGTGAAGGAAGGAGTACAGAGGGAACGAGTAGAGAGAGGAGATCCCGAGTAGAGTAGAGTAGAGTAGAGTAGAGCAGAGCAGAGCAGAGCAGAGTTAGAGTATAGAAGCCGTGAGTGAGGGCCGACGAACGAGGACGACATCGGGGAGTCCGGAATGCCCGCAGCGTGACACCGCATTGCGCCCACTTACCAACCCACCCGACACCTAAATTCGAATTAGGGAGAGTCGGCTCGACACTCTCGTCAACTCGCCCCGACTATCCGGTCCCTCGAGTCCCGTTTCGCGCTCAATGTTCACCCTGTCGTTTCACTACCCCTTAACCCCCTCTTCCTCTCGTCTTCGAAGCGAACGCGGGGCAAAACCCTCTTTGCACTGGCAAGCAGCAGTAGCAGCAGCGGCAGTTCTTACATCGATGGCGTGCGGCCTCGAACCACTCGTTTCCTTCTCCCTCGGGAATCGATATCAACGTCATCAGCTATGCTCTCCCTCAACCCTCCGACGAGACGAAGCCCCGCGAGGCTCTTCTTCTCTTCTCGAAGCAAACCGGCACATCGCCAGCAATGGGTTTTCAAAACAGTTTCTCCTTTTTTTTTTTTTTTGCTACTTCTCTCCTTCCCTTCTCTCGCTCATTGCTGTAGACCGGATGCGAGGGTGTGAGAGGGATATCGATCACGTTGCCCCTCGTCCGTCGAACGACGATGCGCATCAACGATTTTACGATGGAATTATAAGCGGTTTGCTTGTCGCAACGGGGAAGCGAAATCGATAGGCCGGAAGTATTTAGACTATCGATGGATTATTCATACCCGCGTGTATATACCATCGAATTTATCGGTTCCGTCGAATGACATACTGGTAATTAAATTTCTCACAAAGTTTCGTCAATTTTATAATACCTTTTGCGGCGTTACTCGACATATGTCGACCAATCATAATTATCCGGTGTGTCGAAAAGTCTCGTTAATTCAGTAGGAAGTAATTGCGAATGCGAATATCGATGTATCATTTCAGGTTTAGTTAACGGCATCGCTAAATCGACTAATCGATCGTCGACTCTTTTTTTTTTTATTTCGAAAAAGAAAAAAAGGAATAAAAATTATTGACTAAAATTTGAAAATAATAATAATTTAATCAAATTTACTGAAAAATTGAGTTAAGAAAAATTTGTTTGTATCGTCGTTTATAGAACTACGAAATTATGGATTGACGGTAAATAAGTACGTTTGAACGAACAGAATTGATTTACCTCTCGCATAGCAACGCTAAACCGCGATACATTCGCGGAAAATGTAATACACATACATTTTTATATTTCAACTTTTGTAAAAAAATATTTTTGTGACACGAACTCTGAAAAATGTTTAATATCGTATTCAGAATTTACTAAATATTGCACTTGTCATGTTGCCTCGTTAAATTATGTTTACTTAAAATTATTCTGCACTCCGATATATCGCGGCGGAAAAAAAAAAAAAAAAAAAAAAAAAAAAAAAAAAAAATTAGTAAAAAAACAAAACGAAACATAGTAGCGAGCCGGTAGCGTATGATTTTAATTAACCATACTTTCGTTTCCTCATTTCGTCGAGAACGAAGAGAAAGATCTCGCGCATGGCGTGGGAAAGGTTTCATCAAATGCCTCTCGTGCGATATTTACATTTTGATGCCTCGGAAGGGTATAATACTTACCGCGCCGACGCCGCTATGCCGCCCACTACTACTACAACTGTGTGGCAACCGGGAATCCACCCTCTTAACGCGACGCGCCAACCTCCCTATCTACTACTCTACTTCGCCACTGGCGCGCGCGCCTCCCCTTTGGTGTGCCGGTGTTAATAATTAACCACCTACTGTGCGAACTCGGTACCCATCCAGTGAGCTTGCGCCAGCTACTCCGCGAAACTATCGCGGTCTGTTTCACCCGGAGTGCCTTTCACAAATCCTTCGCCTCCCCCCCGCAGACCGGGATACTCCCCTTCACTCCCGGAAATTTATTCAAATAATAATATTTATACCATTGTAGCTTTTTCGACTACGGAATCAAGTGCTCTTTCATTTGCATTTGTTTATTCGTTCCGTATTACCCTTAACGAAGAATTTATTCCCTCGGATAGTCACCTCCTTTCTCGAGACTACGCGCACCGTTAAAACATTGTATCATTCATTTATGTTCCCCTTTTTAGCCAATTTTATTAGCCGAAGATACAAATTCCTTCGAACCAAACATATCGAAAAATTTAACACAACGACAATAGTTTATTTCGCGTGTAAATTTAACCGCGAATAAAAGACCGACGAAGCGTTAACCAAAGGGGTACATAGGAAAAAAGCGCAAAAAAACATCGCAGATATTTAAAACCCTATTTTTCGCCCGAGAAATATTATCAAATGATTTTTCATAAAATAAAAAAGGATTAACCATCAAAGGGTTAACGGAGCATTTTTTTTTTTTTTTTCTTTTTTTTAATAAAAATATACAGCGGAGCGTGAGGGCTAATTAGGCAGCAGAATCCACGTAATTTCGTAACTGAACGTGTGACAAAGTCGTATGGAGAGAATTACCCCGTTGGCTTCTGCTTGTGATAAAAATAATACAGCTTATTAGCCGCCATGAGGTTGGAGGGGCGGTAGGGCACGAGCCACGGACGAGCGACGAAACAGCGTGTTGTGTTCGTCCCGGTGGTTGGCAAAGGGCCTGTAAAGCGAACGAAAGAATAAAGGGGTTGGTTGGCGAGTAGCGTAGTCCGAGGGGGCGAAGGGGGGGGGGGGGGGTGGATAGGGTAGTACAGTCGTGTAATGGTTGCAGGGCTTGTGGGCTCAACGAGAGCGGCCTGACGTTCTATAGCGGGGGAGAGAAACTTCCCTGTCGCCGCCGGCACGCATTGATTTTGCCCGACAGACAGCCGCCTGTTGGGCTCTCTGTGCTTCTGCCCATATCTGACTCTTCGTGAATCTAATGCAATAGTTTCCTCGCCAACGAGAACGAGTACGTGGTTAGCGCACGGTTTCGCGTGACCTTACGTCATCCTTATCATCGTCGTTATTCGTTAACCGAGTCTTGGAAAAAAATAGTACTTCGGTACGAAAATTACTAACTTCGGGTAGAATGCGTTGCGGACACCGGGGCTATTCGAAACATGAAATAAATCAATATCCACACATAAAAAAAAAAAAAAAACTAAAAAAAATCGAAATTTTCAGTGAGTGCGGCACTCTAAGAAATTACTTACCACAAAATTCCATAGTCGCTTTCATAGTTACTGCGCATGTTTCGACTAACCCCGGTCTCCTCTGTACCAATAACTTATTTATTTCTACCAAATACAACTTTAAAAAAAAAAAATTTTTTATCCTAAAAAAATCGCAACAACTTAGTCTATTATACCGTAATAGAAAAATGCGAGAAAACAAAAGTATGTCTATTATACATACAACCGGAAATGAATTTTTCGCGAATATATAAACTGTGTAATGAAGAGTTGACGATGAGATTATCAAACGGGAAAAACAATTTTTTACTCGTAACGCGAGAGAACCGCGAGAGCAGAGGACGCAACGAGCGCGTGAGAGCTCGCGAAGCGCTGGAGAAGGGCGCGTGCCGCCCAAGCGCCAGATGGTTCCGAGAGCGGGAAAGAGACGGAAAGATAATACTCCTGGGCCCTCGGAGTTCTCGGGGTTTCTCTTCTCGTTCTTCGCACACGAGCTCTCGGTGTTGGCGTTTATACCCCTGTGGCGAGAAGCGAGAGAGGGCTTATGCAACAGCGCCAGATCGCAGGAGACGAGGGAGAGAAGCCCACGAACGGGGGGGAGAAAGAAGTCAGAAGGCGGTGGCGGCGATGGCTGCGACGAAAATGAGACCAGCCGCAGGAGGAGGACAGCTGCGTGCTCCTTTTTTTTCTCTCATCGCACAACCTCCCGAAAGCAGAGTCGCTCCCGGAGGAATAATACTCTCTTCCGCTCTACTTTCCGGTCAATATTTACTTCTGCATTTTATTTTATTTTATTTTTTTTTTGTAAATCATCGAAATTTTTTTTTTATTCCATATTTTATTAATCCTAAAAATAAAAAAACGTTCGAAAAAAATTCATCAATTAATAATTCTCTACCGATCCATTTTTTTTTTGTCGATCTTTTTTTTTCGGAGCAGAGCAACAGAATTGTTTGGGTTACAAGCATGTTAAATTTTTTTTTTTTCGCAACAATTTCGTAAAGATTTATTGTCGACCAGTAATGGCGAACGCGTGTCGAGAGCTTGAAAAAAAAAAAGATCGCGGTGGATAGAGAAGCTTCGGTTGGCCCATGCTGTACGTACCCCACCTCGTTTCTCTCGTCTCCCCCCTCTCCCGGTGGCGGGTTCGGCACGATCGCAGTCATAGCAAAGGGGAGAAGCGAGATCGCGGACAACCGAGAAGCGGTTATACACAGACGGGGAAGTAAGAGTGAGAGCTGAGGCGGTCGCGGAGAGTAGCGCGGTGGGGAAAAGCTAAGCGTGGCTGAGGGGCTTCGCCCTCAGTCGAGTGTCAAGCGTCGAGGAAATCGCATCACGTCGCTCGGTTCTCATCGAGCGCACGCGCAAATTTTCTCTCTCTCGGTGCGATGACAACGTAGAAGAAGGAAGAAGAAGCGAAGAGCGCGGAGAGCAGCGACGAGTGAAATATAAAGCGAGTGAGAGAAATAGAAGTTATCGGATAGATAGGCAGATAGATATATAGGACATAAGCGGCGAGGGGCGCGCGAAAAACCACCCTTGACTCGCGCACGCGCAAACATCGATATTCCACCCCCTCTGTCGCAGCTTTGTCTATCCCCTCTTTCCACCCCCCGATTGCTTTCCGTGGCAAACGAGTGAACGTCGTTTTGGCGAACAAGTTTTCTCTCGGCAGTCCCGGCTCGTTGGTACCCTCGACCGCGCGACAGATTTGTCAAAAATCTCGGAAAAAATAAAAAAATTTTAAAAAATATATCGACGATAGCAACGAATAAGTGCGTATTTTCGTCGAGTTAAAATAATCAAAATAAATAAAACAGAAAAAAAAATTAACGAACACAAAAAAAGTTCAAAATATCGCGCACATTCGGAAAATATTATCGAGGCTACGCGAGAGTAACCAGTTGCTGATTATAGTGTGTATACGTGTCTACGTGTGTAAGTGTCGTTCGTTCGCTATATTTGTATACCTCTGAATATCGGATTTTTAATCTTTCAACAAGCGCGGGTCGTTGGACTCCGTGGAGGCACTCGAAGGGTATCGTTTCGCTTGATCCGCTTGTTAAGGCACCCCGACTGTGGGAATATACAGTGAGATTCGAAGTGTTTGGATCGTTCGTACGGATAATTGAATTGCACATAGGACAACGGGGACACGAGTTCTGTTAGCGAAAAGGATTTGTTTCGGACGACGATACGTGTTAAACTCTGTGTCGATTTCATCGTCGACTTATTTACGATTGTGTTGGGTGATTTTTATTTATTTTTTTAATCTCAAATTAAAGGGTTTATTTTTATTTATTTTTATCATTCGTGACGACAATAGTGGTGATTCGATAATAAAACAAAAAAAGTGAAGAAAAAAAATCGCTGCGCACGTTTATTCGGTTGCGTGATACGTGCGCGTTGTATCGGAGAGTCGTAAACGCAGAACGGATCAGTCTGCGACGTGACGAGGGGCGAGGATAAGCGGATCGAGGGACTCGCGATGTCCCCGACCCCGATAACGATTAGACTCGACTGCGTCTCGTAGTTTTTGGCTTTGTGCGGCCCGTCGCGACGACTTCACCGCGAAATAATCACAAGAGCGAGCGATAGAGGAGGAGAAATTAATAAAAAAATAATATAATATATAAAAGTTTCGGTGCTTCGAAAGATCGGAAATGGATTTTCGAGCGCCGCATCCCCTCGTTCATCCATCGCACGCGGGACATCCCTACTATTATCCAGGTACTGAAGAATATATGTTTATTTTCATTTTTTCATTATTATTCTCGAAATATAGAATTCGTTGGCATTTTTTTTATTTTTTATTTCACATTTTTCTGTTTGTGTAAACGACGAAACGCCGTGTTCTCTTCTCGTCGTCACATCAACGAAAATCGATAATAATTTTGGCGGCATTATAGAAACTTAAAGGTCTTTTAATATCTTTATTTTTTAGTCGTGAATCAAATTTTTTTTTTTTTTTTAATAGTATAATACAACTAAATCAACCGGCGACACAGACAAGCAAATGTTGGAAAATTCAGGAAATTCGAATTTTAATGTAATTTACGAAAAAATACAACATTTTTTGGATGAATTAATGAACATTTAATGAATTTTATTGCGATACAAAAGTATTCTTCGTTTACCGGAAATATTTTTATATCATGTTTCGTATTTAACGATTTTTAATTTTATTTTGTAATAAAAATTTTGCTTCGAAACGTTGGTCGACCGCATGAGATGATTTGCCTCGCGATGTTCCCGTGTTTACACAAGTGTATCGTTTATATGCCATTCGTCTGCATTTGCCGACGCGTTCTCTTTCATTCACGACTTCTGTTCCGTCATTTGTATGATAAAACTTTTGCGCTCACAAGCATTCGAGAAGGAGATATCGGCGCCGACCGAAGACGCCTTCGTAAACGTTTTAATTTCTGACCGATCTGACAACGGCTATCGAATATCGTTGGGCGCGCGACCTCGCGAGTATTTCATCCGCGTTATCGGGGAACCACCACTACAGTGAATCTTATACACGTTCCTGTGGGGTAGTAGACTCGCTGCACTCACGAGAAATTAATTTTCTCGCGTTCTCTCGTTGCGGGAGGGTGGGCCACGGGCCGCTCTCAGCGACCACGAAAGAACCACTTTGCAAACTTACTTCCGTTACTCGGATCGCTGAGCTCGTCGGGGCGTACAACTTCAAAAAGATTATAACCCCTACAGTTTTTAATTAGTCGTCCATTCGTCTTTTCTTTTTATCTCTCCCGTTATATTATTCGGCCATTAATATTCTTTTTTTGACTTCTCCTCCAAGAAAACAAAAAAAAAAAATGTACTCTCCGTTATACGCAGTGCTATGGGTTATTAATAAAGTTTTAACTCGACGACAGTGGATAAGATAAGACGAACGATAAGACAAAAAAATAAATAAAAATTCTTAGTGTCTTCGTCAACACTGACCTAACGTAGGAAAACATGTTTTCATCGCTCGTCATCGCGCATTCAAATTTCATTCAACCTTATGATTAGTAACTCGTACCGCGGACGAAGGTATCGTGTTTTTTATCAATATATATCGCGTAATTAAAACGAGTAAAACGTATTTTCAGAATACAAGGATAGAACATCACGTGATTTATGATTCACGAATGAATCATATGGGATGTAAATTAATATCCCTAAAATTTTTCGTCTTCTCAACTATTTACAGATTTGCATAGTCAATGTGTTATAACTATAACGAGATATATATGTGTATATAGGATACAAGCAAATTAATGTACGAATTGCGTATTAAAAACTACAGATCGCGTGACTAAAGTCTCGAAGGGCGTATTTGATGTGTGCAGAGGTAACATAAAAGATATATGACCTTCGGGATTTTAGTCACGCGATGGCCGTTTGTTTTTTTTTTTCTATCTCCGGTGATCGATAATAAATAGAACGCTTTAATACGTATTGAAAAGTTGCCGAGTGCATAGACGGCAATCATCGACGGCTACTGAATCGCCCTGAAACGACAGCTGCCGTAGCGATCTGACCAATGATCTTCGACACGGTTTCCTTTTTTTCCCGACATAAATTAATCAAATTTTTTTTATTGAAAAAAAAAAAAAAAAAAAAACCTTATTACGTCGATTTTTTGTAACTATTTTTTTAATCTTCGAGTAATACATGTATATTTTTCAATATTAATAAAAAATCACGTATAATGCCGAGGAAGTGATGAAAAAAATTTAATCCGACTGAAGAAATGAGGGACTTGTAATTTTGCATTAGACATCGCGTAGAAAAATTTGCATAGGTTGCGAGCAATTTGTGTTTGACGAGCGAAAAAAAATAGCGGTTATAGTCGTGTTAACAACGCTCGCGAACTGATATCATTATACTATACTCGTGTGTGCAATTTTGCGAACAAGAAAAATTCACGCCTCGTGATCACGAAATTGGTCTATTGAATCGTAAATCTCTCGTCGCACGGAAAGCCTTGAATACAATGTCACATGGCAATGAGAAGGTTGAAAGTGCTTGAGGCCGAGCAATTTCTGACGAGTGGTCGATTTTACCGGTCGCAATTCGATATACGCGACGCAATTAGGTGTTTATTTATAGTGTCCCGTATATATATATATATTTTTTTTTTTTACGTGGCTAACGAGGTTTCGTGTAATGCTTTAAAAGGTTTCGAATTAACGACTAATTAACATGATAATCGTGCTGCGGGCGGCGAGCACGTGGACAACGCTTAGTAATACGCGGGTTTATTAATACGATGGGCACGAAGATGACTGGCATTAGCACCGTTGTAGGTTCACTTAACCGAGACGTTTATGTGGCCACCGGTTAAGCCACTTGCGAGCGCTGCCCCGGCGATTATGCACCGGTGATAACGTCCATAGATAGTTTAAGGAAATGCGGGAAAGCGAAGACACGCAAGAAAACGCCATAGTTGTCCGACATCACCAAACTTAGTCGTCTGTTCACTGGGAAAAATTATTTTTTTTATCAAACTATTTTGATACATTTTTTAAAGAAAAATCAAATTTCTTGTCTCACGTCTTATAGCAGATCGTTCCGTGTGGACCTTAAAAAAAAAAAAATATAACGATATATGGATGTAATTTTCTACTTTTTCTTATGTTACGAAAGAATTAATAACAATTTTTTTTTTTAAGAAAATTTTTCGTTAGCCTTTTAATGCAATTTCCCAAAATGGATATTTGAGATGTGCAAATATCCTTAACTACATTAATTTGAATTTTATAAATAATTTCTGTGGACGCCGATCAAATCGGTAACATAAACGGAGAACATTTTACGAAATCATAAATTACTGTAACAGTCGACAATAAATTACTACAATAATCGACGAGTATCGTAATACCACCGACTCTCATAGCTACAACTACATGGCACTGCATTGCACAGTTCTCGTATTTTTAACGATCGATTTTGTCTTTCGCTATAATGGCTCATAGACCAAACCAAATACCGTTTATCGTCGATATATTTCGCGGTTATTTCAATCCGCCGATTATCTTTTTATCCGTTAAACTTGCGGCAAGCATTTGATAAGTATAGAGAGATCTTATATCTCGAACAATGTGACGCAAGAGAAAAGAGTGATTTGCCGATTTCCGAAAAATTGTTCAACCGCACAGCGAAATTCCCGAGCCGTGCGCGACGTATAAAACGCGAGAGTCTAACCGACAACCGAGAAAAACCGGATGGCGGTTACCGTGTCGCGAAAGAATGGCCGGTTCCAGCAATGAGTCTCTTCTCGGCCTTTTTCCTTCGCCTTTTTTTTTTAGTACTTTTCTTTCTCAGCCTCGCGACTCTCGTTGAAATGGTTCCACAGGTCTCCGCGGCTTTAGGTTTTCTCTCTCGCGTGTTTGGATCAAAGGCGACCTCTATTTCCTCGACATTTTTCTTCACTCAACAATCACCAAACGTTCGGCACTTCCCAACCTCCTGTGTTTTTACTTCCGTTCTCTCAGTCATTTTTTTTTTTTTTTTTTTTTTTTCGTAATTTCCTCACTTGTCTCGACGAGGTTTTCAAAAGAACTGGAAAGCAGAGACAGGGTTTTCGTTACTACACAGCACATTGTCTTCAGTTGTGCAGCGTTCGTAGCCTCTTCGCGCATTCAACAAGTGTTTCTGCGATAACCGTAAACGTTATTACTCATACCGACAGCAATCCCAAGCAACCAGCATAGTTTTCTACAGTGTGTACAGTGTACACCGCTGTTGGCGCGAACAATTATGTATTATGGTTGTATTCACTTGTCCCCGTTGCCATTGCGGTTAGAGAGAATCTTTTATTTGTCCGGTAGTTCATTAAGCGGGTAGTCAACGTCCGCGATGACGAACGATGTCGCGCGAATCTCTCGTAGAAAGAGAAAGTGGGAAGGGGAGATCGAGAGGGGAAAACGGGAGAGATTTATTGTTTTTCTCGGAAGTCGAGAGCGTCAGTAGGGGCTCTACGTTGCGTCATGTAATCGCGTTGCGTCGTTGACGCCGAGGCGAGAGATCGCTGGTACGGGGAATCCACGGTGAAGGTTCACACTTCGCTATAGTGATTAAATTCAGTTGCATCGCACGCAGAACCAGAGGGTCGGGTAATAGCATTGGTTAACTTTGTTCATTTTCCATACGCTACCAAACTGACCATTGGTTTCCTCATTCGTCTCTGCGTTGGTGTTGTTGAGTTAATACGATACGCCGAGGGGAATTCCTAGCGAGTTAATTTACGCAGACACGTTACGCAGTTCGCGAATCCGTTAAACCACTTTTACCATCGAACACAGCGCTAACTCTCGTTGGAACGGAGCAGAGTTTACCGGTAGCCAGCCGTGAGGCAACATTTAACCTCTCGTGTATACGGCACTATTTCGTCCCGACTTTGTGGATAGGATTTGGATTTTCCGAAGAATTAAATTTACTTCCATTACGAAATTTCAGTGGACGTTAACAGGATCGGATAACTTTGTTATTCCTTTGGCTTTTTTTTTTATTTATTCTCGGACGGCCTTTCCTCGTTAATCTCTTCTCTCTGGTCTCTGATCGCGGAGTTCACGTTGAGCGAATTAATTCGCGCGCAGACACATTAGATACCGAGTTTCACGCTGAATACGTACAGCCAATTTTCCTTTGATATTCAGTTAGCGAACTAAGTGCAAACTTTCTATCCGTTAACTGAATATTTACTTCTGTATAGTTATGCGTCGTTGAACACTCGCGATCGTCAAGATACTGTGAGAAATTAAATTCAGTTCAATTACGAACCCCGAGTAATCACGAAGGTTGTCTTTACGTTTTCAAATTATCTAAAAATTAACTAAATTAACTTAAAAAAATGTTATCCAAGTCAGATATGCGCTTTGTGTAAATAACAAAAAAAGAACGTGAAAATTGGATTTTTTCACATTGCTCACTCATTAATTTGAATTCTAATAATTTGAATCTATCAATAAGCTTCTTTTGTATCGAAGCAAAAAACGACGAGCTGCCGTTCGATGTCAAAAACTTTATCATCGTTCTAAATTCACAATCGAGTTTATCTATCTCGCGAACACGATATCAATAATAATGAGAAGAATTCATAGAGAAAAAGGGATTAAAAAAAAGAGGAGAAGCCGAACGACAGGCTCATCGTTAATACTTTGGTAGCCGGCAAATATAGTCCAGCGGTAGAGAACGAGCCAACGGGTTGGTTCTCGACCCGGTGAGGAGGCCGGCGGCAACCGTAACGAAGTGGAACGGGCAGTAAAAACGAGCCGTGGACAATTAGGGGAGAGAGAAGGGTGAAGGCACCAGCGATCTCGCAAAGTAAAAAAGAAAAAAAAAAAAAAAACCTGAAAGAAAACGAGACAAAATGAGAAGGTCGGTCTGTCGGCTTGTACAGTGCGCCAGTTCTGATAAAGTCCATTACGAGTCAGGGTTCGTCTTTCTGGTTCTACTCTCACGTACGTCGGACTCAGTCGGACTGCACGAGCGTTCGAGCTGTCGGCGAATTTCCTCTCTTCGCCATCGTCATACGTGTTCTCCTCTCTTTCTCTCTCCTCTCGCAGGGGAAGGGAAACACGCGCCCGCGAGACCTAACCGAATTCGCATTCCGTTTCTTCTCTCGCGCAGCATCCGCAGGCATCTCCCGACTCGCATCACGCACACACAACCCCGGCGTGTATTTCTATTTATTTATTTATGTTTATTTTTGGTTTCGAAGCTTGTAATGCTGTTGCCGCCTCTGCTCCGGCTACCTGCCGCGCGGGTTCTGGCCTGTGGAACCGAGTATCATCGCGGTCCTTCCCTATTCTCCGATTCGCTTTATCCCTTTTCACTCTTCATTCTCGATATTATACCGTCGCGGTCTTTCGCGTTCTTGAATGCCGTCGTTTCCTCACTCGGCATCGTCCACCCCGTCGTCATTGAGTCGTTTTTTTTCTTCTTCTATTCTTCTTTTTTTCTTCGAGTTCTCTCTCACCCTCGAGCATAGTTTCTTCTCACACATAGACGCCATCCACCTCGATCTCTCCTCGGGCCACTAAATAATTGCGAGCTCCCGAGCAACGTTACTTTTTCTTCTTCCTGTCCCGCCACGTTCGACAAAGGGCTGTTTGAACAACCCTTTGTGTTCGCGTCTCGAGCCCTTCTGCTCCGCACGACGAGAACCGCCTCTTCTCACTCTCGCTCCGTCGGGCCCTCACCGACCCTTTCCTTTCCTCCTCTCGGCTCTTCCTCTCTTCGTTCACTTCACTCTCTCGTCCGTTCACCGGACTCGTTCGCTCTTATTTCTCGCATAGGGGAACCATACCTTACGTCGCATCGTACACGTGCGCACGCGTCCGAAACTCGTTCGTAATAGTCGTAATAGTCGGGGTCGTGTTCGTCGTGCCCGGCACACCACCGCGTCCACCCTTTGTGTCTCGGCGTCCACGGTATTTACAAGCACCATTCAGCATCTGTCGACCCTCTCGTTCTCGAACCTTTCCTCTTTATCCACGTATCCGTCGGCTGTATGACTTTCTCACTCGCACTTTTAAACTTTTTTTTTTTTTTTTTCTATTTTTTCTCATTCCCGACAACATCGATTTGTAGCCTTCAAAAATCTTTTGGCGCCTTAAAATTCTACGGTAATTGTGTGACAAATTTTTGCTGAATACCACAGTTGGATAATTAACTGTTGAAGTTTCGACATTGCGAAAAAAACAATGTTGGATTGACGAAATCAGCGCTACCGCATTATTAAACGCATTTTAAAGTCGGAAAAATTGAACGGTTAGTTTCTTTAATAATTCTCTCTATCACTTCTATCTCTTTGATTATTTAACGTTTCTTCTCTTCTATTCTTTTTTTTTTTTGATCCCAATGCTTCACAAATAAAAATAAACCTTTAATAACGAAACATGATGAAACGAGTCGACATAAATGCCCACAAAATTCTGAATAAGTTTCACTATCCCGAGTCTCTCGTACACTACAAACGGAAATCGTCTTAAAAGCATTTTTCACGGAGTTCTTTGTGTCCTCAATTTGTCGTGGCTGTTACATTGAGAGACTCTTCGCGTCCGCAGTGTGACACGCGATGAGGATGAATAACCATGGGGCTCAAGACATGCAACACAGGAAGCGCCTTTTCCAGATTCGTCCCTTTCAAAGCCTTTTAGTACTACCCGTGCTTCCGTCTTTTTTTTTTTTTTTTTTATTCTTTCTTCATTCAGTGCTCTCCCATCTCTTTTCTTGCTCGTCGAACCCTCTCCAGCACCAGGTTAGTTCGTGCGCCACCTTGACGTAGCACCTCGGTGTGTACGCATGTAATATGCATGCAGAGTCTGCGGGACAGCGACGACGAGTAGTAGTATTCTGCCGACGACAAACTCACCCATTTACATACTATATATGTACGTATATATATATGTATATGTATAATACAGGCAGTCTGTGTCGGACGAGTCCTCAGTTAGGTATATATACAGGAGACTTGTCAAACAAGCGAGGGGTGCAACAGAGGTTCGCATCTCTCGTCCAGAAGTTGTTTTATCGCTGGAATACGAGAGAACTCTCGGGTGTCGTAAGCGCCTAACCATCAACCTCTCGCACCCTTCTACATTTCGCGATACCCTTGTTTGATTTTCTGATTACACAGCGCCGCACCGAGCATTACAAGGCGTACGCGCATCCAAGTAGTTTATGGGTCTACCGTAGCGAGAAATCGCGATTGCTGACTAGCAACATGATGACGTCGGTCGCAAAACTATTTTGCTTCTACATTAAAAAAAAAAAAAAAAAAAAAAAAAAACGACCTATTATCGAGATTATTTTTTCTGTTTTGTAATCGGTCCACGAAATTCAAGATATTTTCGAGAAAAAATAAGAAATATATATAATTTTCGTGTTCAATATTTGCTAAACGTTTGAAACAGCGTTGATGTTGGTTAGTCGCGCATGAATGAATATCTGAATCGAAATAGCTTGCGGATACAGCATATAAAACCTGCAAGAATCACTTTGCGGATAAACGAGACGAACTCAAGTGTTACCGGTACGTTTGTTCACGCGTGAGCCTTAACGGTTAACCGATAATTGTGCAAAGTCATAAAATTCTTCGGTAGATGCTGCGGAAATGTATATATATGACCTCGAAGATAAGAAGGGGGTTAGGGGAAGATGGTGGGGGTTGGTGGGTCAAATTCTCATCAATTGCCGGTACATTAAACACGCGGAGGGACGACGCTGTTGCCTCGCCCCGTTGTCGACTTTCAGTCGTTTCTTTACGGTTATTTCGCTCTTTTCTTTCTTCGTCCTGTTTCTTGCTTCACTCTGCCTCGCGTATCGCTTTTTCTCTCTCGCTCTCTCTCCATTACGGTAAAAGTTGGTTATTATTGTTATTGCCGATGCCGAAGCTGGTAGAGAAGGTTGGCACAGGAAAGACAAGAGCGTAAGAGAGAAACGTTCGTGTCACAAAACGTCGCTAGCAAACAATACCGGAAGTGGTGCTTTGCTCCCCCGAGGGGGGTATGGATCACGGAACACGAACATTGCCGTCCAGACGTGGTGTCTGGCTTCCGGTTATCTTCATCCTCACAACACCACGCCGACATTGTCAGCTGGGACACGTAACCCATGTATGAACACTGTTGCTCTCGGTGAATCACTGATGTACTTTTACCGCCTTCTTCGACTCTTTCGCCGTTGAAATTTTTAGCTGATCGTTTCAACAAATTCATTTTCAATGGCATTTCGTTATTTCTTGAGGCAATTTCAGGCGAAAAAGTATTTTTCTTATTGCAGAAACTATGTAACAAAAATCCTTAAGTTCCAACATATAATTTTAAAAAAGTGTAATTTTTTTTTTTAATATCAAAATTTTGAAAAATGATATTGAAAAAAATTAAACTCCTTCAACAATTTTTTGCATTAAAAAAAAACAATTTCATGTCAATTTTTTGTTATTTTATCGTATATTTATCGGCACATCAAGATAATCGACGTCCCATTTAATACAATATTTCTCCTCCATAAAGTCAATAAATAAGGGTTACATTAATATTATTATTCCTGATGGTCGTTGAAGGATTATTAAATGAATGAATCCGTTAATAAAATCGCAAAGTATTTTTATTCGCTATCGAATTTCATGTGAAAATCACTATCATCACACGATCGAGCGATCCCGGTGAACCCTGACTTTGGTCCGTTATGCGGTAATGGCCGCCGGAAGGGTAGAGAGCCCAGTCTACTAGATTCCCCGAAGGATATTCTCACTCCAGTGCCCTTGGATGCTGCGCCGAGATCCTCGGTGTATATATCCTTTACATATATATAGGTAGTTGTACGAACTTTGAACAGTTTGGCGTACACCAGAGTCGAGAAGGGATCGACTGGCTTTACCTAATTACTGTACCACTGAGACCGGAGCAGCGGAGTGGCGCCACCCCCCTTTTCCATAGCAGTGGAAAGATATATCCACTGTATAATAGTACGGCCACCCGGAGAAAGTGAGAGCCAAGCATCGTATAGTATACATACGTATATATATGTAGACACGTTATACTATATAATAGTAGAAGCGGCTCCTCTAATACCCGGCGAAGTTATCGGATTGTACAGCTGGAAGGAACTCTCGCGTACCATGAATTAGGTATGACACAGAGTCTCCCGCTGACTCGATAACGCGGAAATTCTCCCCTTCGATTCCGATCAATACACGACTCTATCCAACCCACCATATTTCTTTCACCCCCTCGTTGGTACCCTCCATCCTGAGCTTCTCTCTTCCGTGGCGCCTTTCTCGCACCCTCTCATTTCTGATCTCTGATGTTCGACGCCATCTCCCACCCCTATCGTTCCACAGGATCAAAGACGTGCGCGCAGTCGCGTTGCATCGACCATACCGTGACGTATAAATCACCAAAGTCGTATCAAACAATCCTCCCGATGATCTGTACCATCGATTCTGATGAAAATTAATTTATCAAACGTTTGCGCGAATCTTTCATTTTATATCCCATAGAAAGGAGTCTTTGAAGCGTTTTTCCTCGAAACTCTTCGTCTTCTTATCGTCGCTGAACCTTTTTTTTCTCCCGGTTTCCTTTGTTCTCGTCGCGCTCTCGTTTTTCCTCGTGTATATATATGTATATATACGTCAATGTATATATATGTAACTCGCAGGGACACGGAAGCTTCTTCCTCCACTTTCCTGAAAGCACTGTGACTCTCTCACGGAAAGATTACGACTTCTTTGCACCCTTTACCCACCCGCCACCATCAGTGAGGGTTTTTCTCTTCTATTCTAAGACTCGTTCTCTATATATCCGTGGCTTCGCCAGGGCAACTTGGACCCCCACGCGGGCGGAGGGCGAGTCTTACTTCGGAACGTATTTTCTGGGAGCACAACGAGTGTTTTTTTTTCCTTCTTCTCGCCCCTCGTAGTCTTTAATACTCACACAGACTGTGTTTCTCGTAGTACCGACCTGAAAGGGGAGTTTGTAAGGAAAGTATACGAGCGACAGAGAGAGAAAGAGAGAGAGCGCAGACCTCGTACGAAAGTCGTAAAGAGTAAAGTATTAGCTCGGTTTTCCACGGATTTTCCTACCGGCCGGCAAGCTGCGAAGCTCTTTCCGCCGAGAACTCCGAGTTTCCCCCTCTTTTCATCCTTCGAAAGGTTCTTTGTACCGTCTTTCAGTTTCGCGAACTTCTCTCCCTTCGTTCCCTTCGAATTCCAAAGCATTTCACGAGATTAAACTCCGTTAGAGATTGAACAGTCGGTAAAAAAAAAAAAAAAAAAAAAATCATCCCTCACGTTAAAAGTGAATTAAACCCGGAGATACGCGGAATGTTGTCCTTTGTTTTCTGTATCTTTGCTTTTTTTCTCGGCCTTTTGAATTTTGTACGGTATTGTCGAGATTTGGCGAGTCGAGATGGATAATAAGGAAGCAGTCGGTTGATTTAACCCTTTGCATGGGACCTTCCAGAGGAACTGAAAGAATTAAGAGAGTTTACTCCGGACTGTCGAGAGTTTCGACTCTAAAGAGGGTACATGAAAAGTTGTTTGCTCATTACCTTGAAAGGTTATAAAACCAACAACACAGACTGACTTCAATGGCGCAGTCTCGAGGGATTTAAAAAAAAAAAAATTTCTCAATTCCGAATACATCTTCGTTGACTCGGATAATAAGTTTCATAAAAGTTTGAAATTCATCCTCGTTTTACCCTTTAATCCGTGTATTATTCTCAACTTGCGGCTATCGCGATGAAAACGATCGTTAACTATAAATCTGCACATTTCAAAGGATTTTGAAAATTTTTCATCAAAGGTCGAGAATACAGATGAGTGTTAATTTTTTACATATGATTTCTTTAATTCCAATCTTTATCGCTCGTCTCAAATACTATTGATCATTCGAACGATCGTCGATCAATCTCATCTGCCGAAATTACATTGTGTGAATTCAACTTGTATTTTACTCTGCACTTTCCAACAATCGAGAGAAAAAAAAAAACAACCGAAAAAAATCGTAATATCAGCGGGTATGCATTTATGCATGAAAAACAAGTGAAGCAAGTATAATGAATGGTAATGGGAAGATTGCAATTTTGAGATCCGGCGAAAGTCAAATGACGAAGGAAGGATTATTTGCATCGAAAAACTTTTTTTTCGCACTTTTTACATATTTTTTTCTTCTTTTTCTCTTCGTCCTTTCACCGTTACATTTATTATAATGTGTTCGCGTGGAAAAAAAAGTACGAGCGCCGCGACGCACGAGCCGCGGGTTTCGCTCCGTTATAAATTGCAGTCGCTTTACATGATCGCACAATTTATGGCTAATTCGTAATCATTAGAGTCACGCGAGCCGTTATGGGGCGGGGATCGCATGTTGACTTCGGCGCTTGGCTCAGCTCGCGAGTTGATAGTCGACTCCCGGGATCGCGACTGAAATGCTGATGACGGCGATCCCCGAGAGGTGGTAGCTGCCGCGTTCGGTGTTTTGCTACGGCCATCAGCGCAGGCGAAGGTGAAAGCCGGCGGTGGCGATGTGTATTTCATTGGATTAACGTTAACTCCGATGAGAGGCACCGTTTGCGTTTCAATTACCTCGATACCACAAGCCCCGAGTGTACATTGTACGTAATTCGCCACGAAGCAAACCGGATAGTTTTTTAAAAAATTCACCGATAATCGTTATACAATATTTCCTATGATTTTTCGTTTACCTTATCGATTCGCACTATCCTGCGCGGCTGAGACATCACTCGTTACCTCGAAATCGTTAGTTCTTCTGTGATTAATAATAATTATTCGAAAAAAAAAAAAAAAAAAAAAAATGATTCAAGCCTTTCATTAAATTTTTCGCGGAATTTAGTCTAAAAAAACAATCATAATTATTGTATAGTTCGATACAAAGTTAACACCCGTAGTTACAGACACTTCGAGTAATGGGAAAAAAAAAATTAATACTAAGGTAAACCGAAGAGTCTTCAGCTCCGAATGCAATTGTACGAATGCACGAGAGGTGAAAATATGATTAGAAATGAGGGGTGGAGGGGTCAGAAACGTGTTCGTGAGCCATAGATCGGGCTTTTTGCCTCTCACAAATGATAGGATAAATGAAAAAAAAAAAAAAAAATACTACTGTCGATTTCGAAATAATGACAGTCGTCAATCAATGCGGTACCGTTATTTTCATTTCGCGATTGACAGGTAAAATAGACCGACGAGAAATGGAAAAGTTTTTGTCGAGAAAAAAATAAAAAGAAAAACGTCGATGAATCTTTGGAGTCCCGCGATAGACGTTGGAGGCAACGTGGTAAGATCGACTCCGAACGTGCCAGCAAAGAGTCTTTTATCGCTCAGCCGTGCTATTTCCGCTCGATACACGATAGCCTGACGTCTGGCGCGCGGGGACCTGCTGCACCCGGGGGCACTTCGTGCCTCGCTTCCTCGCGCTCTCTCTCGTGTATACACATTACCTATATACGCTGTTCTTTGCAACGGTTATTTCGCCGCCGCCGCCGCCGCCGCAGTACAGCTACAATACCTCTGTGGCCGTTTGCCAAGCCGACGTATATACGTGACCCGAAAAATTCCGTGGCTGCGAGAGTTGAGAGAAACGCGGTGATGGCGACGAGGGAATTGCCGTGACTCGCGCGCCTCGCGTCGCGATGCTCGCGTTGCATATCAACCAACCCCCTCGGGCCTCGGCGTTTCGCTACCCCGGACACATAAGTATTCGTTTACCATGTGTACACCGCACACACTCGTGTGCAACGTGCGTGCCTTCTATCCACCCGTGCAATTCGCGCCCCGGCAGGTCACGCGTCGCGACGCCAACTATGCCAGTAGAGGGAGCATTGCGATAGAGACGGAAGAGGATTAGGTAGGGTTACGCTTAGAGTATTAGTAGATGACCGAGAGAATTCTAAGAACAACAGCGTAATATCGCATCTGTGGACTCTACGCGCAAGACGCAGTTACACCGTTTTTTCAGGGGGTTGTTTTATAAATTGGAATATTTAGCCTGCAAAACGATTTTCATTAGATCGACGAAAAACCTTATTGGACAATTTTCGGCTTAATTCAGTAGATAACCCTTATTTTATACCAGACATTGGTAATCCAAAAAAAAAGTTTTTTTTCTACTTTCATTTACGTCGCAATTGCAATGGTTTTCATTAAAAAAAAATCTTATAATTATTTATTGAAAAAAATGTAATTCTATCAACGTTATACTACGAATCATAAAATGTATGATTCGACGGAAGCGACAGAGCGGTCGGAATGTGAAAAGAATGCCGTTAAATCCTTTCGATCTTCGGTGTCGGAACCTCCCCTTGCAAATTCCACTGGCATTCACCCCTTACATATATTGATCAGAGAGCTTTTGTGCGCGTATGTGGGTGTTTGCGCGGGCGCGTCTCTCGCTTTTCACCCTCTCCACTGTGCTTTCCCGATCCTCGTCTCGTGACACTTGACACGAGCCCACGAACCTGTGGAAATGTGACCCCGCATTTATCAGCTCGTATACGAGGTAAGGGAATGGAGGGGGGGGGATCTGTTCCGATGCCGGTTGGAACTCGAGGATTCGAAGGAGGATTTTCCTGACCGGATCCTCGAGAGCGATAGGACTGTAGTGCTGCGCAGTTAGATAAGAGAAATCGAGTCGGTCGTCCTTCCCTTACTCTCTACCGTTTCTCCCGTGTGACATCGTGAACGAGAGATAACGTTACAAGAGGGAATATAATGTAAAGGAAAACGCAGGGTCGTCTGATTCGCATCTCTTCTGCGGGACCGTTCTCACATAGCTGACTCCAATTCTAAGCGCAAAAGCGTTATATACCCATTGTACGGTTCTTTGAAATATACATAAGTCAATGTTTATTCGTTTCGTTTCGATAAAAGACGAAGTCAATGACGAATATTGACAAATTGTCATCGGAGATTGACTCGATTGGATTTGATTTCGATTGAAGGTTTTTCGGAGGACAAACAATCTTTGACATTAATTCTTCAATGGATAGTTGGAAGATTAGGATAACCGTAGATATGATTTTTTTTTTTGCTTATTAAGAGGAAATCGCATCTCTAATTCCATTTGATTGCTACATGATCCGAAATTTCAAAACGTGCTGATCCTCTTGATCTTTGAAAATTTTCTAATTTTTCGTGAAAGTGTTTTTTTTTTTCCGTTTCTCTTCGCAAAGACTTGTTGATTACAAGAAAACAAATGGCTGGTTACTCGGAAGCGGTTAGAAAGTTGAATATATAGCTTAGAAGGATAACTCACTGCTTTGTCGCGAACAAAAACAAAAAGGACCGACAATGTAACTTTCTGGGTCTCAACCCTGAGAATAAATGGTTCAAACAATACCTCGAACAATAGAAAGTACGATACTACTCCCCCGCGGGTTACACGAAGCACACAAGGAAAATTCTTCTTCGTCGTAGGAGAATGAAGCGAGGATACGGAGCCACCAGTTTGGCGATAGTATTGCCCTTTGTGCGGAGGGTTTTCCTCCTTCCCCACGCGAATATATGTACGACGGAAGTTGGAAAGATCCTCACTGCCGTCGGCAGTGACGATAAACGCGCCGCGAAGAAGTTGCATCCGGCGGCGAGGGTGGAAGTCGTCGAGCGCGTGCTCGCCGATCCTTGCAGTCGGAGTTGTGACGCGGGGGCGGTAACGTTGTGGACGTTTCCTGAATGGCGAACGGAACGGAATCGCCACGTTGTGTCTATATACGTTTTTCCGCTACCAATGGAATGGAAGCGGATTTTCACGATGAAGTATGACCGACATTAGGACCGGTCGGATGCGTCCCGCGGGCATCACCGAGACCATTCTGGTCTCGCAAGCTTCGTGGCCTGAAATATTCATGAGGGCCAAACCTCCGAAAGGCCAGATCGTGAAATCCATCGAGGCTTCCGTTTACCCGCCACCATCGTGGAAAAAGCCCCTTCGAATATCCACAAATGCCAATGTAATCCGTTTTGCAAGTTTTTTCTAGCGAATAACTTTTAAAAAGTTGGCTTTCTCGATCGCGAAAAAGAAATTTCAACGTCTAGTAAAAAAAAAAATCGTCTCGCGAAAAATTTGGATATATAAAAAAAAAAAGTACAAATTCAATTACAAGTTTACAACTGCATCTGTACGATGATTTTTCAACATAGTTGTTTAATTCCCTCACAAGAAGCCAATTGATATGTTTTGTTTTTTCCGACAATTTCAGAAAAAAAGGTGATTATTTTTTTTTTTATATACAAAGAAAAATTTCAATCACTAATTTCATACTATTGTTTGCTCGTAATGTTGTTTAGAAAATGTAAACAAATTCCGAGAACTAAATACAAAAAAAAATTTTCATGAATTTCATTTTTAAACATTTTCTTCTATAAAAAATATTGAAACTTCTCTTAACGTATTCCATATTACGTTCCATCAGTGCAAAAAAAAAACGCTGAAAGAAAACAAATGCGAATAAAAACTGATAACAGATTCATAAATCAATAAAGTTGAAGGCCCGTATCGTCGGTTGACGTGATTCGCCGCCTCGACGAAGTAAATTCCCGAAGAATCCAAGAATCCGCGATGAATAACCGGGGCGCGGTCGCATCTTTCGTACGCATAACAACGACCGAGAAACTTTATTGGACCGTAAAGATGAGTCTTCTGAAGCCAGAAAGGCGTCCCGCGTCTTTGCCTCGTGGCAGTTGCGAGGGCGAGAGCTCGATGCGGTGAGCTTGTAGAAAGGTTTAGTTATACGCGATCACGTAATTCATCGAAGGTCAGAATCCCGCCTCGACTAAAGCTCGAGACCCGCCGACTACCGAGCCGTAGCACACGGACACATCGGCATCACAATCATTCCCTCGGCCACTCCGATCGAGTGTTAGTCTTTCCGTCCATTTTCCTTTTTTTTCCTCCTTCCTACTCGATGTTGAACATCAGTGATCCATAAGCGAAGGTTCCCCGGCAGATTGCGCGGTACAAGTCCGACCTTATTTTCTTGACTACATCGAAGTTGCCTTTTGCACAAACGCCATACTGACTGGAGTAACAAACTTGAGGGTCTGAATCATTGGTGGGACGCATATAAACCTCGAGAAGGTGCACTTCGCGTGATCAGAGCAAACGCACTCACGTTGCCCACGCACTCTCCTTCGTGGTCCCGCATAAATGATGTCGTCGTTGCTGTGGGTGTATACGAGACACATATTCCCTACAGTGTGAATCTGTATATCTGTATCATATGTAATATGCGATACGACGGTACACAAGAGGAAAGGCACGATCACTCCGACTTGCCGGCGTATGTACGTACGCGGGGATAGCAGCAATACATTTGTTCAGAGGTTACATGGGCATTGGTACGTTTATACGATCACGTAGGTGTCGGAGTAACACTCGGAGCTTTTATAGATATGAACTGTATGAAAGAGTGGGGCGAAACGGGTTGCTATAAAAATTTGGAAAAATTCTTCGAAGGACATGCATGTTGGAGAGGCACCGGTGGCATTCATTGGAAAGTCTTCGTATTTTTATAAATGACAAGTCTTTTTTTTTTTTATAAATAAGCGTTGAGTCTTTTTTACGATATATTTCAGGACATTTATTATAATAATCCATTTTTCCCTCCTTTCCCTTACTATATGGATATACTTTCACGCACAGTAGTACCGATGGTTATAGCAATACATATGTATTGGCAGATGTACGTGCTGCGAGGATATATCCACAGGATTTGGCAACGGCACTCAATATACTTCCCTTTCCGGGGTTAGCTGCTCCACTCCTGACTCGATATTCGAAACACGTAAAATCCACCCCCTTCGCAATATCTCTATCTACACGTATCAATGCCTATGACTATCGAAACATCCGTCCCGCGCGTTTCCTTCTTCGATCAATCGCGTCACGATTTTGGCGGAAAAAAAACATTGCCAATCCATTCGCGGCTGGAAATTGAGAGAAATGTGGATTTTATTTAGGTTATTTTTTTTTTCCCCTTTTTTCTATACGTGTTAACACGTGACGAATATCACGGGCTTTTTGGGGGATTCGAAGATAGCCTATAGCTCGGGTCTTTATGCGGGAGTTAGAGAGTGATTTTGCGTCGAAGCTTCGAGGGGATCAAAGCTTTCAAGGCAGTTTGCGGATCGACGAAAACCCCGTGGAGGGTGAAGCCCTCTTGTCTGCTTTGCCCGCTTTACGACTACGACGAATCTCCCGGAGCCGGCTATGTAGGATACGATCTTGTGATAGATTTGTTGAACTAGTCAGACGTCGAGTCAAGCGGACGGCTGACCAATTGGCTTACCCGTTTGATCGTGCCGCGCTGTGTGTGTGTATTTGTGTGTCCCTCAGGAAAGACCGAGTCTAACACAACGCGCAACACACCCTATGCCCTATCACTAGCGTCCATCATTCCCCTCCCTCCTGCTATATCGATTACAGCCCTTTTTGTTGACATAAACGCAAAGGTGATCTTATTCGTTCGATAAAACTAAAGTTCTTTGATTAACATTCATTCGAATCGAATAACTTTTTTTTTGTTTTCTACAGCATATTCGTTAGAGATTTTTATCGCGATTAATAATATCGGTTGATCCGATTATCGAAAATTCACCCCGATCGGGCCGATCTTTCATTGATTGATAATTGACGCGAACCCTGAGGAAAAGCGGTCGATAGCGTTTTCGTGATTATTTTAATGAACAGGAATACCGCGGTTGAACGCCGACTAATCGATTACCCCGTGAAGCAAACGCGTCGAAATTAATAACCGGCTCGCCGGATATATAACCCCTCACCATTTTCCTCCCTTGCGCTCTTGTGTGCGTTGTACCTCTGCCTCGTTTACCCGCTCGCGCGTTCCAGCTCGACGCCCAGCGCTCGTTCAATCTCCGCGATCTGTAAACGTATCCCGGAGAGGGTGTAACATGCCCGCGTTCGCCGAGAACCGAGACTCGCCTCGTTAACGTTGAAATGACGCCACGAATTGCGTCTAAAGCCGCTTGCACTCCGGTCATTGAACAACGTATATTCAACGATGGTAAACTTCTGTTGATATCATTTGCGGATAAGTACGCGATGCACGGCGAACAAACAACACGGAGAGCGAACTTTCGAGATAACAATCGAATATTTTTGCCTTTGATCTCTTCCAGACGAAAATTCTACATTTGGTACAACTTTTTTGTAATAATACGCAGTCATTTTTTAAACCATACAAAATTTTAATTATCAGATATTAAAAAACTCCCGAATGAAAAAGAAGTGCGGGAAAAGAATAGTATTAAAAAAAAAAGTGAAATAACAAATAATTATTCGTGAATTATTATTATTATATATATTTTTTTTTTTTATAAAAAAATAATAGACGGAGGATATTGTAGGGAGAAATCGTTTGATTTACTAGTCTGCTGTACGAAGTCCGAATGGAGTTTGTTGACTATAGCGTGAAATAATTGCGATGACAATATACCGAATTATCACCGCTATTTTTTCAATGAAAGATTAAAGTGTTGGTTAGTTTCTAAAAAAATACTTTATCTCGACGAGATCATATAATGTTTATGATTTATCATCTAAAACAGGTTTCTGATACGTCTGATAACGCAATTCTGATGTACCAAATTTTGTTCAAACAAAATGTTGTTTGCTTGTTATTAATCATGTGTGACAATAAACCACGAAAATTCACGGGGCCTCACCGAACAGCAGCATGACGCCCGTATTTCATCGTTGCTGGCAGTCGGGAGTTAAAAATACATGAAAGCAATTCGTTATGTAAGCGTCAACTCGGAAATCGATTATCGTAAATTATTCACATCGACTTAATCTATTTCAATCCCTAAATAAACAACCGGCAATTAACAAAACATTTTTTGTCATTGGTGAAGGAAAAAATAAAAAATAAACGTCCCGACTTAAATAAATATTCGAAAAAAAATCAACAACCTGTAGAAGAGACTCGTAGTGTAGTAGCGCGCGCGGGCGCATGGGTTTAGCCAACAAGTTGCTGGCTCTCTAGCTTCCCTCGAGTTGCTAATGGTATCGCCCACGCGTCTCGCGCTCTCGCTAATTGTTCTCTTTGCTTGACAATTCAAAGCCGTTTCTAATGACGAAGAAAGGCCAATCCACGTGTTTGGCGACTCGACGAGATGTTTTATTCGGCATTAACCATAGAACTGGTGTTTATTCATCCCGAATCTTTTATTCGCAATGTGAAATAATTCCAAGGATTATTATATAATTATTATATAATTGTTGTATATCTCTCTCCCTCTCTCTCTCTTCACCGCGGCGTGCGGACGTAACGAATACATTAGATGAAGACTCGCCAGGGGAAGAATATAATGAGATAGGAGAATAATACGATACAGTATTGTGTCCCGAATAGAAACGATAGTCGAAGAAAAGCCTCGAAAGGCCAACGTGCGAGAGAACCCCCTTAATTAACTGTCGGGAACAGATAAACCGCTCGGATAATTACTTTTTCCGTGAGAGTCGATTAATATCTCAATCCACGTGGATGGAGGAAAGACGAGAGGGTGGATACGGTCAGTCGCGAGTCGCGGTCTTCCATCCCTTCATCCCCCATATCTCCGCCCTCCTCTCTCCTTGATCCGAACGAATCCTTTCCACCTGGGACTCGTTCTCGTTGCTTCCCACCGCTCGCCGTCGACTATCAACCCTCCCTCTCGACTTTTTCTATCTCATTCTTTATTTTCGTCTTTCTTGCTCCCTCGTTCCGCACGTTCCCGCAGCAACGACCTATCTTTTTACCAACCCCGTCGCGCTGCTGATTCCGCGTCGGGTTGTAGTATTATTCGAAGCTTCGCGGAACGTCCAATCCGCCTGAAGTGGCTTCGATTCTCCCTGTTCACCTCCTCGTGTTCGTTTTTTTTCTTCTTTTTTTCACCCTTCCACCCCACAGAAGCTTTCCACCCTCGCGAGACTCTCGAAGGATCTCTCGAGGGCTTATCTCTCTGCGTATAGCCGTCGGTTTTCCCGGTCGATGTTTCGCGATAGGATACTTTTCTCTACGCCGCACGCTCTCGAATATTGCCGCAGCAGAATTGTATAACTGTAGATTCTGAGCTTTCGGTATACTCGGCTCTTCTCGATCTTTATTATATGGATTTTTTATTCAAAGCCCACTAAGAGAAATGACAATGTTTTTCAAGTAGTTGATCGAAGTTTCGTATGAAAAATGAATTTTCGTTTCATTTTTTTTTTTTTTTTTTTTTTTTTTTTCTTGAAGATCGGGCTTTGTGAATTTTTTTGTTGCGAACGACATTCGCCGAGTGACGAAATACCAAGTCGGCGACGGTATGGTATGAGAGACACCCGTTTGTTTCCCAACAGTCAATTGGCGTCGTTTGACATGCTTGGCACCAATTGGCACTCGTTGACCTCGTCGTGCGCGTTGTCATGACTCCGAGTCATCGGCTTTATACCAGCTTGTTAAACTTGCCCTCTGGCCTCATCGCCCTCCTTAATCGTGTCACGTACACGTACGTAAGAATACATATTAATGCGAGAATATAGATGATACATAAATGCCTTTACGCGTCCGCGGTACGATCATCGAGATCTTCGAATAGCGATCGGCCTTACAGCGTACAAATTTCAGTGGTTCCGTCGAAGACGTTAGAAATAATGATATATTTTTTAAATGATCAGGAAATCAGTAAAAGCAATCAATTGCATGGGATTTTCGATGTTTTTACCGATAAGAAAAAATGCAAGACACTTTTTGAACTAAAATTGCCGAATTCCTCCCTTAATCGACCTTTTGATAACTCTTTATAATACAACACTCCGAAATCTTACGCGATATGTTATGGTAAATTTGGAAAGTGCCAATACTACTTTGATTTACAATTCAGTTGACAAAAATTGACTACGCAAAGTTTAAAACACTGGGGACGAAGGGTTACGCGAAGACTGACTGTGTCGCAATGTATACGTTGTCCTAAGTCCGTAATGCTGACGCGATAACGTGACAGAGTTCTGGTCACCCGCACATAGAAGAACGGGTCACAGAGAGTTCTTTGGCATGCGCTTGGAAGGCTTGTTTCTCCTTCTCCTTTCTTCTTCTCTTCCAACTTACACGGGATTCGCTAAATTGATTCGGGCCACCGAGCTAAAGGCGCTGTCGTGACCCTCGTTACGGTCGTCGACGCGAGAAATTCTTCGGCACGTCCTTCACCACCGCCCGAGCCTCGTCTCTCCTCGTCATACACGAAGGAGTTTCGCTCTCCCATATAGATGCTCTCCGGGTACTGCTGCTGCGCTCATGCGGCAACGAGACCTCCCGATCGATGCACCACTTTTCTCTTTCTCGCTCTTTTGCTCTCACTTCTCTCGTCCACTTGACGACTTGACTCTCTCATTAATTTTCATTGACGTGCGTTCCTTCAATTACACCTCCGCACATGACATCGGTCAAGGATTACAATTTATCTTCTATCATTAGATGATATATAGGTTAGAAAAATATTAATATCAACACTTCTGTAACCGCGAAATGAAAAACAAAATGGAGTAATTTAGAATTTTTTTTATGTTTTCCAACTAACGTGGACTCTTCCAGTATAATCCGAAAAAGAACGGTAATTTTCTCAGAATAATATATTTATTAAAAATATCAATCCGTCATTCGAATTAAATTATTAATCTGAACTTCAGTTTAACTCGTTAACGAGATGATGAAATATTATCTCGATTTATGCATAGAAATTTCGCGTGAATAATATTCAGATGTTTTCACGTTTAATTCGCTATTCGTATATTTTCCTGTTTCCCGAGATAATAACTAAAAAGGGGGAAGGGGGGGGGGGTTGTGAGAAAGGCCCGTAGTGCGCTGCAGTTGGGTGACTCGTTTCGGCTTTGCGCGCCTCCGTGAGAGGGTGAATCGCGTCACCATGGAAACCCGTGAGCGGCAGGAGAGCATAGCGAAACCTCTGCTAACGCGGAATATCGCGATTCCGGGAAGAGACGGTGCGATCGCATTGGCTCTCCACCACGATTACGTTGGAGAGCCTGTTGGCGCTTCGTAGTCTCCCCGACGGCTTCTCGTTTCAACGAATCGGGATTCCTTGCGGTTTGCGCTCTTCCGCGATATCTCTATTTTCCAATACGCGCATACATCCCCATACAGCGTATTTATGTATCTATATGTCTATAATTTTTGCATCAATTTATTTTTGGATTCCACGAAAATGCAATCCTTCGAAATCCGATTAATACAGACTGCGCCAGATGTTTATTTTTCCACGAAATTTACGCCACTATTATTCTCATCGTTTAAATTTATAACGATTTATATCCTCTCATCGATTTTCAACGAAATTCACGGGCTTTCGTGCAGTAATTCTCTTTTTATCGTGTATCACTATATCGTCTATGGCTTCGCTCGACTTCGCGATGTATTTCTCGCACACTCTCTCGCGTTCGCGAATCGTTGGCCTCAGGGGGAAGGGGGAGGGGAGGCTTCGGGGAAGCGTCGAGTTTACATCAAAGGCCGAGCATAAATCAATTACCGACGACAAAGTGGCCGGGTGTGAGAGGGCGGGGATGCGGGAAGGACCGATATGCGCGCCGAGCCGTGAATTGCGTGAGGATATATCTGATACGCGTACCTATATAGATATATGTATATCCATAGGTCATATATCTAATACCTAATATACCACATATCTGTACTAAGTATCATCGTCATGAATTTCGAGAGTTTCGAAGTAACTCGGAGTCACGCGATCGCTCGACAACTAACAATATTAATTACTGGCGGTATTTCAACAATCTTTCGAAACCTCTTGTAAAAAGACTATTTTTAGAGAGATTTAGAATATCGTATTTATTAATTATAATATAATTCCGATTTCGATCTCAAAGCTGATATTTAAGTAATTAATCATTAATCATTAATCATTAATCATTAATCATTAATCATTAATCATTAATCATTAATCATTAATCATTAATCATTAATCATTAATCATTAAATAATAAAATAAAAATATTTTTAAATTTACCATTTAAAATGTTTTTACAGACATTTTTCGTAAAAACACGCAGATGTTGTCGGTTCTTTTGTTTTCATTTGAACGAACATTTTTACGTGAATACATTTTTGTACACTTGAAATAATTTTTATTCCATTTAACTCAACTCTCCTTTGAATTCGTTATCTCAAAATTTTAGATGCACGATGTATGATTATTATAAAAATATAAAAATTTCTTGAACTCTCGTATAGTAATATTGAAATTTTATACATTGAATTAAGGTACACAATCATACATTTCAATGCTTTGTACAGTAGCTATGACGTCAATATAAAAATGGAGTAACATTTATTAGTCTATATTACATTTAATACGAATGTATCAATACGAATTTCATGATATTACTTATAATACATCATTTCAATTTTAAGAAAATGTTGTGTTGCAAATTTTATTCCCACTAATATAGTCAATTTACCATTTTTCTTTTTTTTTTTTTTCTACTGCCGCAATAATCATTTTTTTGTTTTTATAAGAGTTAATCTTCGAGAATGCAAAATTGAAACAATTAAATTTTACTTCTCATTCGCTGTACTCGAACTCTCAATTTAGTAACGATTTTATCTGGTGCACGCATACGCATGTCGTCCAACGACCGACTGCGTACGCGCGTCAGCCTAACGGCCAATTGTTGCAATCACTGCGTTTTTTTTTTTTTCTTCTTTTTTTTTCTTTTCGCGACTGCGAATGCAACGCGGTAGATTCATGCGTGCGTGCAATGCCAAAGTTTTATCGATCTTTCTCAAGCGCGGGGGTTAAGTGGTTTCGCGACACGAGCCGACCGCTCGCGACACTGACCCAACTCTGACAATTCGCGAACGCAGACATTAAGACAAATGTGCACTTTGCACTCCATCCCCCTTCCCCATCCATCTCGTGGCATTTACGCCCCGTTCGCTCGCTCGCAAACGGCTCAATATAAATAGCGTCTTGATGATAAAATCGTTGCGAGTTACGTGGAACTCCGCGATGTTTTATGGAACTCGTTGAAACTTATTCCTGGAAGAAAATTTAACCCCGAGAGCGAGATATTTTAATTGATTTTTTTTTTTTTTTTTTTCCTAAATTCACCATTGACGATGAAAAGTAACGATGTATTTGTCACAAGTACAATATATCGTCGTTTATGTAAATTCGCGAATTTACTGTAGTATACCAACGCTTGTCTCTCGTTTTATTCGCGGTTCGACGAGTCTGTCTGTTGTGACAGATGCGCTGGCAATGTGGCCCACGAGTATAAACACATCCCAGTGGCGCATTTCTATATTTAGATCTCGAGAATCGCCGCTGTACTTTGAATATATATATATATAGGTTTAGTACACATCGCCAACTTTGCTATTGCTCGGGACGTGTGTCAAATAAATATGCAACTTCCGGTCGAACGTTTCATGAAATTCTACACGCGGAGGTTGTGAAAAGCCTCCTAATCGCAACGTGACATTATTTTCCTTATATTACATTACGTAACAATGATAATCAATAATCTAACGTTGTCGTTTTTTTTTTCCTTCTGTTGCAGGTATGTAAAAGAGATAAAATAAATCTTTTACGAGATAAAATAAAATATTACGAAACGTAAGTTTTTGAACAATTTTTTTAAAGATAAATGTCACCGAAGTCGTTTTCCACGGCTTCTGAAAATCTCACATTTTATTTAAAAAAAAAAAAATGTTTACAGTTTTTTTTTTTAATCATTTTTTGTCCGCAAGGATCCCGAAATATATCAGCATGAAATTGAGTAATTTAACGCAATAGTTTACTTTGCAACCTAACAATGCAATTCTTCATATGGCAAATTCCGTTGAGCAATGAACCCCCAGTAAGCGACAAATATCTTTGCAAAAACATTTTCATGATAAATATATAATTCTTATACGAGTCGTAACTATATATGAACTTTTATTGTCTTTTCAACAAACCGTCATTTTCGCGAAGCCAAACAATTCGAAGAATTTTTTAATTAAAACGCGTGTCGCGTCATTCGCATCGTCGGACAGCTAAAAAATTCGATATCCCCGCGACTTTTTGTTATTGATAGAAATTCCGCCAAAAAATTGGGTTTCGATTTTTCCGAATTCCTGTACGCATTTATATCGCCCGTATATTTTCATTGGAAATTTTCTTTGTCCACTGTATACGTTGTGTAACTCTGACGTTGAAATCGTGAGGGTTGACGCGGGCTGCGTATTGCAGAAGGACGGAGGGAAATTCGATAGTCGAGTTTGGATTTAGTAGCCGTTGGGTTGCACGATGTGTTTCGGCGTCCCGTAGGGCGAGAGGATCATCCAGAGAGCCAGAAGTTGGATGGTTGGTAGGAAGGGTAGAGGAGCGACGAGGGTGTGTTCTCTCACTCGCACCGTCGCCCTGGTAATCGCGGTTAATTAACGAGCGGGCGGTAACGAGGCTGCCGATTGCTAGGCTGCTGCTCCGGCTGCTCCTGTCGCGTCGAGGCACTCCCCCCACCTCCGCGTCAACTCCGATTATTCCGGGTGTACCTCTGGCTTCCGGTTCAGTGGCTACGTTCGTTTGTCATCATCCCTCTCTCCTCCGCTTCTCTCTTATATATATATATACATTTTTTTTTTTTTTTTTTTTTTTTTAGGCACCGTTTCTAACTGCGATTGCAATGCCCTTTGCGTAATTTCTTTCATCTCGAACTTCACTAAAGCTAACCATTTTCAACTCGAACATTCTCTTTGCTTACCGGACCATGAGGAACAATGTCCTCGAAAAATGTTCTCGTTAAATTGACAATCGTGCGAACCAAAATGGTATAACTGTCGTTTACTATTATCGCCTCGGACGCCTCGCGATTACAGGAGCAAATTTTTCCTTTTCTTGTAAAAAAAATTCAGGGACCGAAGCGCATCGAAATATTCGTTATTGCAATGAATTTCGGACTAAAATCGAAAAAAAAAAAAAAAAAAACGTTGCTTCGACAAATGTTAAAGCACTTCGAAATGGGTGCTCGTGAATGTTTGTTGGGTTTCTTCGATTTGTTAGTTTTGGTGAAAAAAAAAAATTTAAATACAAAAATTGCGGAATATATTTTTTATAAAATAAATCGCGTGGAAATATCGATTATATACTATGCTTTTCTGAGTCAAATACGTGAACGAAATATCTATAATTTTCCACTCTTGGAAGGGAACTTTTTTTGCGTTCCCGTCTCTCATCGACTATCGAATATTCGAACGAACGAACGAACGAGTGAGGAGAGAAGGAGCACAAAAGAGGCTCTTCGAGCGCTTCGACGAGTGGGAAAAGTCCTCCCGTCAGACACGACTCGTCGACGCTATCGATCCTTCGCTTTCAGCCCTCGAGTAGAGTTCGACTTCGTTCGTTCCTCCCTTCATTCGGTCGGTGGTTGTAGCGCGGCCGACGGCTCATTCGACTTTGTTATCTGCTCAATCCACTTGCTTGGCCTCTCTCTCCTCCTTCCCATTCAATTCGCGATCCAATTTCAAAGGTTAATCGTCGAAATAAATGTTTCTCAGTTATACTCAACGACGACACCATTAGTCCGACGTCGAGTCGGCTGTTCGACTCATTCGATCGTTATTTACTTCGCTAATTTCTTGTAACGATTGGTAGATACATTCGACCCGTCGATTATTGCGCTGTACTGGAAATTCTCTGAATATTTGATCAGCTTAACTGTTTCATCGAAGCACTGATATTACGGCCCACCTTAAGATCGCTTCGAATCTATTTTAAAAGTATGCAAATCACTACGAGCAAATGGCTAATAATAGAAGTAAATTAGACTGAAAAAAAAAAAAAAAAAAAAAAAAACGGCTTATTGATTTTTGCATTCACGTCGATGGAACGAAAATTTCACGCCAAATTGAACATTTTTCTTCGGTTCAGAATTTCCAGAGTTTCTGATTCGTAGACAGAGATTGAGGGGCAAAGAACCCAAAGTCTGTGAATTCCCTTTGTTGGCCCCTCGAGCATCTCGCGTATCCTCGAGTAGCCGCGTCTCGTAGCGAAGAGCAGGAAGGGAAGTTGTTCGATACCGACGAGGGTTATATACACGAAGGAAATTGGACTGGAGGATTCTCGAGATTCATACAGCCCTCTGCAATACCTCCTCAAAGCTCTCGAGTCATTGCTATTCTCGAGGGTGGCGAACTTCGAGTGCAAACCGAAGGATCTCTATGTTTAGTTTGCAATAAGTAGGAAAATCTTTCGTCTATCACCGCAGCTATTCACTGTTTTCTGTCGTGTATTCGGTGTCAAATGAACAGAAACACAACTAATAGCAACGCATTTTTTTTTTTTTTTTTTTTTTTTTTTTCGATTAACCAGCGAATCAGTTCAGTTTTTTTTACCCCCATGAAGCGGAAAAGCGACGCGAAAATCGAATGCCTCGAGTAACGTTAACGTCAATATACAACTTCTATAAAGTCGTTACAGGATACAACAAAAGTCGATAGAGAAAGCTTTGTGACTCGTATTCGCTTGAGTGGGAAGCATTCGGCAGAGTTTAGACTCAACGGAGGTAGAAGCAGAAGATATTTTCTAACCAATCCTCTTCCCTCCTCGGCTACGCAATTCTTTACTCGGTTTCAACACATGACTTCGCTTCCCATTCCCCCACAGGGTCCTCTTTTCACTATTTTATCTCCTCTTGTGGCGCTTCTTCTTCTCTTCTTGCAAAAGAAGAAAAGAAGGGAACCCAAGACTTTGGTACAAGCCGACGATGTGAAGCGAACGTGTACTTTAGCCACTGGGAAAAAAAAAGCTCAATCCGCGAGTTGCGAATTTCTCCCGCGACTCGCTGGTTCCCGGCACGGAAATGAAAGTCCGTCGGAGTCCAAACTTTCGTAATGAAGTCGTCGGTTGTCGAGTGTTTACTCGGTGGATTTTGCTCGTGGAGTCAAGCGTCGAGGATCGCAGCAGAAGCCGGAGAGGCCCGAGTTTCGTCGTTGTTGAGGCTCCGATTGCGCTGAGCCTCCCCCGGGGACCCCGTCGCAAGTGCGACGCCGTTATATACGAAGCCTCGGAACAACGGGGGAGGATATAGTTAACGAGTCGAAGCGTACCAAAGCTAAAATAATACATCTAGGTACTCAGACTTCTCGAGGATATATCTTTCCTTCGCCTCTCGGATTTTTTCTTTTTTTTTTTTTTTTTTTTTTTCGCTATTCTTCACAATCTCCCATGGGATGTAAAACCCGAGTCGGGAAAGTCAGAAAATTATTCTGAACGCGACCTTTAATCGAATTTATAATCAGACGAAGCAGCCTCTTCCCCGATAAAATAAATAAAATAATTTAAATAAATTAAATAAATCTTTTTTTTTTTTTCCCATGAACTGAAAAACCCTTTTGTTCCGAGTAAAAAGAAAAACGAAATAAAAAGTGGTAGAAAAAAAATGAAACTTACAGACGGCTAAACGATAGTTGGAAACTGTAGGGTTGTAGCTAATGTTGGTTCGTGCTATAGACCAACGAGAATTATTCAGTACGTTGATAATATCGTGGCTGGCGAATCATCGCCTGATACACTTTCTCTATTACCTCCCCGTATATAGTATCATTATGATTCATTCCTATACCTGTATCTATGCCTATATCTCGTCGAAGCCGGAGAATCGTTAAACCCGCGCGAGCCTCATATACCTCGTAAAACTGATAGCGAGAAGAAAGAAGAGTGAGAGAGAGAGAAAGCAGAGGAGGATCTTATCTCGCGCGTTTCTCTGCGGTACTATGGCATCGCTACAGGTTTTCCGGAGACTTCGTCGTTTGGCTGAAAGTAGAGCGGAATCATTGCGTTGCTTGCCCCCGAGGCAACGCCTCGGCAAAAGCTTTACCTCGAGGTAGTAAAAGACGCTCTGCAGTAACGTCCTCCCTGTTAAGTTCGTTTATCCATATATTTTTTTTTACTTTGCTCTTTTTTGCTCTTGGCGCGCGCAGCTACTCGGCTGTACAGTTGAACCAACGTGAACTCGGATACTCGTCATTATTCCAACTTGTCGTAATAAACTCGCGTAATCGACTTACGGAAAGAGAGAAAACTCGAAGCTCAGCCGGTAACATAATAGGACTTTTAGCCTCAGCGATAACGAGAAATCGTCGAGAGCGCGTCGAGCTTTCGACGCCGAGCAATTGTACGAAAATTATACTCGATGTGACTCCTCCGGGGGGTAAACTTGAACAGTTCGCTACAATTTCTCGTACAATGTCTCTGAAAAAAAAAAAAAAAAAAATCCATCGTGATTCGTGTTTGTCGCGATAAACCGTGCAATCACGTCTAATCGCGGCGTGGAAAAAAAAAGTTTCAACAACGGAGAGTAAAAAAAAAAAAATCACGCGATTTCAATTCTCACGGATAAACGGCAATGTCGATAACGCCTTCGCAAGCTTTCAGCGCCCGTAATCGCTTGTAAATTACCCATAATTGACACGGTAAAACCTTTTTGCAAATATTACGTTTCGTATTGAAAAAAAAAAAAAAAGATAAAAACCGACAAAACGGATGTCCGGATAGATGCAGATTTCGAGAGTTTTGCATTTGGGGTCATATGTCAGTGAACCTGTAAAGTTCATTGCGGAGACGCAATTCGAATGGTTCTTCGGAAACGTCGAGCGCGGTGTTCCCTCGAACGCTATCGAGACTCAGTTATTAGAAAAAAAAAAAAATGAAACAACGCTGAGGCCGGAGAGCTGTGGAAGTTATTATTGTAGGAAAGCGAGCATATAGGGTCTGGCAGAGGGCGGCGCAAACTGCAAAGTACAGTGTAGGGTTGGACACGCGAAACTATACGTGTCTACGGATAGATAGAAAGGGTCAAAGAAAAAAAAGAAAAAAGTCATCGTAGTCGTTCGACTCTGTTCGCCCTCCGAGCGTATATATGTGTCTTCTATTCGAAGACCTATGCAGTAAGTATGCAATAGTAGTTGCAGTATGGTATTCTCGTTCGCAGCACACAACCCCTTGATGCGTTTGCACGGACCAGCGATTTCGCTTGGTATACAAACCGATAACCGTCGCTCCCGGTGCAATAACCGAGGTCTCTCCACGGTGTACCACGTCGGCGGCGTGGTCAACGACGGAAACCGAGAAGTACTTCCCGTGTCATTCGTATATGGCTCGTTTATACATAGATATGTCTTTTATATATATAGATATATAGATGTATATGTGTATTTAGATTCGCGACGACTATTCACCAGACGGGTAGAGGTGGTTGGGCTCTCTGTGTACTGCTATCATAATGCACTATGGCGAACTTGCCATGGCTCGTTGCGTGTTACAAACCTCTGATACGAAGTACCCATTACCATAATATACTAGAAGACCCGGTAACAGTGACTGCAGAAACCGCCAATTAATTATTCCTACAATTCAGCGAATCGCCGTTTTGGTATTACACAATAGAAGGTCGAATGCATTTCCTTTGCGAGCGAAGTAACGAATATGCTTCCCTGCGTACTCTAGCGATTATTACTATATTATCAAAGTGTCTGAGATCCACAATGAGAGTGTGAAACGACGTTTTCAAAAGTGAAAAATCGTCCCGATAAGAATGCACATTATTTCCTTTTTTTTTTTTTTTTAATTTGTAATTTGTAGAATACGTAAGTCGTACTTATAAATTTGTTGGAAATAAAAAGTACGACAGGAACTTTTGACTTTCATTCTTTTCGACAGGTGTTGCAATTTCTTTTTTTTTTTCACCCTTTCGTTTCTAACAGTTGTAATCATGAAACTCGTCCGTCAAATTTCAAAGTCCTTTGAACTGTATAATTATTTTAGTTACCCCTTTAATGCAATTTTCGGTTACGACAAATTCAGTTGAGTATCGAATAGATCTGAAAACCGGAAAATGCCTATACGTAGGATATTTGACAAACAAAAATTTAGCTCAGCCAGTCTGCGGTTCATGTGAACCCTCTACTGTACACGCGCGTGCCCTTTGCATCGTTCGGTTATATATATATCTATGTATTGCCGTCCATCAAGGGTCATTGCGAGGTTCCCCGTTGAATTCGCGGTCTCCGCGGAACGAATCGTCACGTGCCTTCGCTGGCCGGGACCGGGAATTCATAGGCAAGAGTTCGGAAACACGTTCGCGCAGTATAATACACATGCGCATAGGTATAACCGATGTGTATATCCTCATCCCCTCGAGCGCCAAGCGGCTTTACAATTCAACTCGTACCGGTATACATATGCATTCGATATTTCGCTGTCCGCATCGTCACAGACACATCCGAATTCCTCGCTTTCTGTATCTCCATTTGCGCGACCACACGTGTTGGATGTACCTCCCCCAACCCACCGCCCTTCCCTTCCTCGCTATGGCGGATGGACAACCGCGATTTCGGCGTTACGAGAACACACCAATATCGATGCGACTCGACACATTCGACAGAAACATTGAACGAGGTTCGAAACTCTCTCTCTCTCTCTCCGCGCTGCTGACAGACTTTATACCACGTGTTGCTGCGAATTTCTCTATCGTTGGCGACCGAAGTTTCGCAGTCGCGTTTACCCAATTCATTCATTCGCCCGCGCATTACTGCGCGGTATACACGTTCTATTTGTACTATGTCCATATAAATTGCCGATTTAGCTTATGTCTTTTGTACAAACCGTCGATTTCCCGACGTTGAGTTTACGCTATAATTTATTTACATAAAAAAAAATTATTCTTTTTCAATCTACGCGTATGCAGCTGTAACGTCTTTTTCTTTCGAACACGCAATTTTATTTTTTTTTACTCAGGTAGTATTTACATGTACGCATGCATTTTGACAGGATGAAATTACTTTTCCATTCTGACGAACACGCGACAATTTCTTCTCTCGGCATTCGACGCGCAGTCAACGTGCCATTCCGGGGGGCTAAGTAGTAGAAGCTTAAGATAAAAGCGAGTAAAGCTTTCATGTTGACCGGAGTGCAATTATTACGCACACGTAAATGAACCCCCATTTGCATCGACTCCATCCGACTCGAGGTTATTCCCGGTGGCCGAAGTTTGCCTTCTGCACCGACGATGTAAATTTTCCGTCACACGCGACGCAGTGTGCGACGATGCGTTTCACCCGTAATACCCCGACTATTGGACGATGGTTTTTTGACCACCGATGGCATATGCCGAAAAATATCGATGGAGATATCACGAGCATTTGAATTCTCATGAGAATTTTTTTTTTTTTTTTTTTTTTTTTTTTTTCAAAGCAATTTAAGAATATTTTGGATTCTATTTTTTTGTTTATTTTTCGTTTTTTTCATTTGTGACAACGCAATGAGAGCGACCAACATATCCGGATTTTTCGATGTCAATATCGCGAAATTGCTGACTGTATAAAAAAAAAAAACGTATATTTTCGATTCGCAACGTTGAATTTTATTTCAATTTATTTCTCAAGCCGTACATGTTCTGGACGCTATTCAATACGTTTCATTTTAACTGAAACGTATTCGTAACGTTTTCAATACGTTTCATTTTAACTGAAACGTATTGAGAGCGAAAAAAGAAGGGGAAAAAAAAAAAAAAAAAAAAATTGTGTAAAATGAAAACTGAAACTGACGAGCGTAAATAAAATATTGCGGCTTTTCAACCCGGCCGTCTGCTCTGTCGCAGTCAGAGCACAGGCTCGTAGCTCCAGGCGCATCCGCTCTTTGCCCGTTTATTTTGAAAATCCACTGGGCGCGGTCGCGCGTGACTATAATTGAAATGAAATCGTTGCGACGCGGCGATAGTAGCGTTGAAAAAAAAAAAAAAAAAAGAAAGAAAAATCCCATGGCGGTTCACGGTGGTTGCTGGCCGCGAAAGAGTAAAATTGTTTTTGGTGGTTGACTATGGGGAGTACGGCGCAGGCGTTCGTCAGCGGATAGCTGATAATACAAATGCTGACCTCTCTCTCGCTGTCGACGCGGGACGCGCGGTGAAAACGTTGATTCAATCGATGAAACTCGTTTTCAATCTCCCCCCGTGATATAAGCCCGTTTCTCGATTTAATACTCATCGGGATCTCGTTACCCCGTACCTACACGGAATTATCTTTGATAACCAAAGCTTTTAACCCTCGACGGCAGAGAGATTAATTCCTGCATTCGATTAATCGCCATGAATGAAATTCCGATTATAAACGCACGACTCGATTCCGAAAGTTCAAACGGCTCGAAGCAAAAAAAAATTTAATTAACAAAACAAACAAAAAAACTGTAAATGACCGCAATAAGAAAAAAAAAAAAAAACGAATATATTTTTACAAATAATTCCTCGAAATTCGACCGCGATGTGATGAATATTCGTTTTTTAATTGCTGCTTCGTATCGTATGTATATTAATTTTTACTTACGTATATTATGTATGTAACGGATCTTAAGTATAATTAGTAAAAGTCTCTTTTACTCTTTAGTAAAAGTTGTCTTTCCAGCTTTCTGCATCAATAAATTAAATAATAATCAATATATTTATGATCCCTTCGAGTTCTATTCACGTTGACTTCTCGTTGCCAAAAGGTATATTTCCAACAATTGAACGAACTCAACGAATGCCCGCGAATCTCTCTTCAGTGATTTCCTCTATTCCGAGTCCTGTTCACTGCATCACTCGTCGATTCGGAGCTCTCTCCGAGTCACGAGGGCGGAAATGCGTTCATTCGCAAAGGGGTGAACGTCGAAGCGAGAAAACATAGAGAAAGTGAATGGCGAGTCGGCAAACGAGAAGGGCAATAAACCCGAGAGTAACGGATAGACATAAATGGGGTTCTCTCGCGGAGTCTTCGTCAGAACTGGCGACAATTAGCGCACCCCATGCAAATCAAGCGCTAATCCGAAGCTTATTTTCGCGAGCCATTGAGCACAGCGTCGTGCCGTCTCGTCCCGGAAACGAGAGAAAGCCAGGCAAGCGGTACAAAAAAAATGTTCGAAAGCAAAAAAAAAAAAAATAAGGGAGAAATATGAGAATCGAGAGGGGGTCGATGTGAAGAACATCAGGAGCACCCGTGACTCTCCCGGGACAGATTAGGGCTGCGACCCTGCGGAGCCATCGATCGCGCATAATTTCTTTTTTTTTTTTTCATACTCTGCTCCCTTCCCCACCCTCCGTCACTGGTGGGCTTCGTGCACACATACATCGAAAGTGCTTTACGTTCTTCATATAATACACTCGTTTCTGTATGTACGGCATATACCTGCGCGGGTATATCGCAATACCAGTGCGTTATATATATCGATGGGCACAGGGGATCGAGAAATCGCTCGTGTTGGCGATTACTAGCAGACCTGCACACGACCGAGCTGATGCTCGCGCCCCGAACTCGGCGAACACGCGAGTTTGCTCCGGGTATACTCGACAATCGAGTGGAGGGGCAACGGGGCGAAACACACCCCCGGGAAATACTGGCTGCCCATCTATAGCATAAGCTATATATGGTCTGCTGGTGTCCGGCTCGCAGCAATGTCCCGGACACGGGTATCTATATCACTACTACTATCACTAGTATTACCAATACTGCTGCTTACTGCTACTACTACTACTATCCAACGTGCGGAACTTGCGAAGCACGAAGAGGAGAACAAAAACTGAACGGCACACGAAAACGGGAATATTTTCCGCGACACGGACATTCGTTATTCGAACGTTCGATGCCGGGGATAATTGAATACACGGAGGATAGGGGAGCTTTTATACGGATGCTTTCGGTAACCGGAACTCGATCCCCCCGTTCATCTCATTCTCTCCTTCCGACGCACTACAGCTCTCTGTTTCGCGTGTTTTTTTGTATTTTTTTTTGTCGCCTCTACAACGCTATCGCGTTTTATTTGACTGTACACGGATTCGCCAGTGAGGTCACACTGTTCCCGGAGGGAATGGTGAAAGTTTCTTTTTTTTTCTTTACAAACGCGTGCGAATGCGATAGATAGAACGGGGTAACGGGGCTCTATGTCGCGAGGCGCGGCATCGTGTTTCCGGCTGCTACTACTGACTGTATGGGTGGGAGGAGAGCTTTAACGCACCCCTTCGAATTAATGAGCGAACGTGTTTTCACCGCGAACTGTTAAACCATCTCCCCCCCCCCCAAACCCCCACCCTTTTCCCGGTTTACAACACATTTCGCCGGAGCCAAACTCCACACAAGTGCGGTGCAGATTTCATTTTACTATTTACCTCGGAATTTATTCGTTTTGAGGTGAAACGTGAGGGAGGTGGATGCGATAGAAAGATAGGGTAAAGGGGAAAGAGAACAGGCGAATGTACGGTCATGTCACACTCGGCGAAAAATGCGGGGACCGCAGAGCTTTGAATTTGCGGTGACACAGCACCCAAGGATATAACTATCACTCATCCGCGTAGTACTGTAGAGGCGCCTCGTCTCGCATTCAATATTCTATTAAAATAACTACTTCTCGATATTAACTTACCTCGGTACACATTCATTTATGTCTACAAAAGTTGAGCATAGAAATCGTTAGGTTGCCTTCAATTTGAAAATTCAACATTTCTATATCTGTTTTTTTTTTTTTTTTTTTTTTTTTTCGAATTTTGAATAATTTGACATTTTGAAGTAATAAAAATATTCTTTTTTTTTATATGATGTATACAAATTAAAGATCGCAAGAAATACAAATTACAATTTTTAATATAAATTCCCTTCCCCAAGAAAAATGTAAAGTATATAACGAGTTATTTAAAAATTATCTCAAAATTCATTTATTTTTCATTTGCGTTAAAATTTTTGCTTAACAGTCATTCGTATTTTCTGTTTCCACGATTTTTTACGACGTCCCATGAAAAATAAAAAACTTTACTTTCAAAGCCGATTCAATTCGTGTTATGCACTATCGCTCCGGTGCATAGCCGTTGCAATGATGAGTATAGTATTTCACAATGAATATTATCGTCACTCTCAGCATTGTCGTTATTTCTCGTTTCCTCGAAGCTTTTTTTCCACTATTCACGCGACGCGGAATGGGAAAGAGAGAGTCAAGAGAAAGCACTCGCGGCAACCCGGAGATCACGGACGTTCGAGGGGTGGCGAAACGGAGAGTCGTTGAGAGAGAGAGAGAGGGACCTCGGAATACCGAACAAAACGTTATTAAATCGTGGATTCCCGTCACGTTTCACGATCTAACGAATTAATATGGAAATTCCAAAGCTTCTTACTCGACCGACTGCGAGGTGAAATCCCTTCGACAAAATATATATATATATACATATATACCATTCCATACAGTTCATGAATCCTCATCCATACTCTTGGCGACCTCGCATTCACGTATTCGCGCCAACATCGGAGACTCCTTTACTTCCCCCAATTCGTTAAAAACAAAATTAAAAAAAATAATAAAAGGGCCCCAATCCAAACTGTTTAATGCCAAAAAAGAAAAAAACGTTAAAATAGACATCTAAAAAAATAATTCTTCTCCGTGCCCCTCGTATTTTTTGCAAATTTTTCATTTCCTCTGTGACGAACCCTTTGATATGATATCAGCATTAAATCACTGTCAGCGCTACGATGAAAAAGCTCTCCGGTATCTTCAATATTGAAGCTCCTTTGGAAATTTACTTGCTTTGTAGTCGTTGGAACTCTCGTGGGACAGGGAAAGGTCTATATATCTCATAGATTCGAGGACGTTAAAGCGCAATGGCAAAAGCTACTTTGGTCTTTCAACTATCCCGTCAGCATATTGTTGTAACGGATAAGAGTACGTAGAGAGTGGGGTATGGGAGATGCAAACTTGTAGGCTTCGAAGGTATAAAGCTCTTGACTACCGTATCACCAGTCAAAGTGGCTCAGCGGATCTTTTGCACGATATTGCTTGGCGCACGTGAGTGTAACCTACAGTAGGGTATATGCGCCCCTGTGTGTCTCTCAAACGGGGAGATGTATGAACGCTACAAGCCTATATACCCGATAACTACAGCGGTTGTGTGACAGGAAGGCTCTCGGGAAATGAATAACCGGCTGCTGGCAGGCATAACGACGAATCGATACCTGATTCTCGGCTACTCCGGGGGGTTGTTCGAGGCCGTGAGAGGCGACGACGACGACGACGACCGTCAGCCGTAGCTACTTTACTTATAGGTCCAATGAAATATCGTGGAGGTCGTGACAGCGTAAAATACATATCGATTCGACTACTTTACTACTCTATTTTGATTCAACTTCAGTCTCCGTAAATACTGTTGTAAAAACTATACAATTTGATCTTTTCTCACTTCGAAGAGTTTTCGACTTGGAAAGTTCATTTTTAACTCCCGACTGATCCCCAGAACTTTTTTATTTCTATTTATATGTTTACAATAATAACTTCTCTTTTTTTTTACTTCGGAAAGAATGAAATAAAAATACCACCTAATCTATTTATCGGGATCTCTAATTTCATCACGCAACAGCATTTACTCGCGGAAAATTCCTCGAATTTTGCGGTTGAAGTTTAATTTTGTGTGTTAAACGCGTGCATAAGGTAGTGCTGTATAAACTGTGTGTATAGATAATTGTACCATAGAATACTAAATACGCGACAAGAGCTCTCGCGAGTTGTTTCTGTATCGCTTTTCACCTTCGTTTCCCGCGCGTTTCGTGTCGCGCACCGTCAACCCCCTCCGAAACAGCAGTCGCGGCAACCAGAAATTGGTTCTGCTTCTCGTGGCAATTCGGTACTTTGCCCGAAGCACACGCAGCGAAAGGACCGGACGAAATGAACGGGGAATGAGAGAACGAGAGGTAACGTGAGGGTTGCTTCACGCTGTATGTACGCGGCGTGTATATGTGCGACTCAATCCTGATGGTCGCTCCTATATCTGCCCTCGGAAAGTACGCCCGTTCGCGCTCTCTGGGATCGTTGCTACTACCCACCACGACTATCAACCCTCGAGCCTCTTCTCGGCATCCGTACTAAAATGAAACGTATATTTGAGGTTACGCCGGATCAGGGGTTGGAGTCGCGGGGAAGGGGGGAGCCGTGCGCGAGTCCTCTGCCGGGGCCACGAGTCGTTTATATGGTGATTCAATGGGGGCGCTTGGCAAAATGTCAAGGGACTCGTAAGGGGTGGTTCTCTCACTGGTTTCCTCTCTCTCTCTCTCTTTCCCTTCGTATTTCTCTCTGTGTGTTCCGAGTTTCGGCTATATGCCCCTCCTAACTTCTCGGCCATACTACTTGTGTAACCCGAAAACTCACCCCCGGCGCCCGCGTCTACACTGAACGCTTATTCGTTCGTGAATTTCACGACCAGTTTCCTTCCCGTCTCTGTTTCGTGTACCCCGCTACACTGTGTATTACTCCGGTGGCTTCGCGTTTCCCGGTCGACGAGGACAAACATTTCCCAAAGCAATGAATAACGAGACGGAGACAAATAAAAGAAAAAATAAAAAAAAAAGCTTCAATGGAAAATCGGTAGTACAATGTCTCTCTGCTCGTTTTAGAAAAGGTTTGCAACGTTCAGTAGCGATTTTCATGATAATGAGGGTTCGTTCATTTTTATTGTTTATTTATGTCGGATTAAAAGAGGGAAAAAAAAGCATCGAAGTTATCGAAACGCGCATTGTGGCGCTCAGCGAGATGGAAGAGATAGTTTGCTGTGCTGTTTAGTTAATGCAAAAAACACGATTTCTTTTTTCTTTTTTTTTGCAATGCCTCAACGCGATCGAACAGATGTCGACTTATCTAACTATTATAACACGACCTGTTCTCTCGTACGAGACTTCTCGCATAAGCGGCTTTCGAAGTACACTTACAGTTAATAATAATGCGTTATACCCGATGCCTTAGGTATGGATAATATGACTATCGGCGAACAATACCCGGGTAACCCGCGCGTGGGGCATAAAGAGCTATGAAATTACTCTTTGACGCTGGAGCGCCCGAGGGGAATATTCGTCGGGAATAATGGAGCGACAGAGAATGGCGAGGCGGGCGCTACCGCAGACTTTGTCAAAGAGGTCGTATTGATGAAAACCTGCGAACCCCACCGTACCTCGGTAATACCTCAGGCGTCATTGATTGCGTACTCTGTGTATTTCAATCGACTGCACACGGTCGCTGTTGTGGAAACAATATTTTTCCTTTTTTTTTTTGTGCGTTCGCAGTTAAGAATACAATAATTACGAAAATTAAGAGATAATTAACACGATTAAAGAGTTAATAATTATGCAATATAAATTTTAAATCAATTTTTCCTGCGAATTAGAAAGCGTCGCGACTAAATATTTTTTATCGTTGATTGTCAAATGTTTTGGGCGATATTCACCCATCTTCGGGTTTTATTGTATGATTTTTTATTTTTATCCTATTTTTATTTTATGTTAAAAATTACCAGAATTTTATTCAGCAAGAAGTCAAGAAAAGTCGGCGCATTTTATCCGATAACGTTTTGAAATTTATTTGATTTCATTCGCCGTTGATATTCCGTTCTCATACATCCTACCGCTGCCTCCGGGCGACTTGCCGTCGATGAGGGTCCCGTGTTGTTCAGTTTCTCATTTCTTTTTTTTCTTACGTTCTTCTCTTTTTTTCACTATTTTTTCTCGCATATCTTCAAGAGCCCTTCGATCCACACCCCTCGATCCGGCGCACCGACGCGAAGTCGTTGACGTGCGCGCACTCAATCCGATTTTTCTCATCATCTCAGTCCGTTTACTCGCGAAGCTTGCAAAGCTTAGCAGAGAGAAGAGGCAACGACGCGTTACAGCCCACTGTGCTTGAGCGACATTGCCCTCTCAACCTTCGTATCGACGACTTATCGGATCACGTAAACGACGGATTTTCCTGACTTCATCGAATTATCGCGTCCGCATCATCGGTATTTACGTTTACCACCCTCTGCGACTCTTCCATCCTCGTCCCTTCGCGACTCCGTCACTACATCGTTCGTGAATAAAAAAAAAAGCCCGTAGTGGCATCAAAAGTATGGCTAACATAAAAAAGATTAACGTTGATCCGTCGAGCGTTGGATTTGAGGGAACGCGGACGTAGAGGGATAAAAAAAAAAGGAAAAAAAAGTAAAACGGCGTTACTGCGCTTTAACGACGAGCCAAACTCGTGTGGGGGTAGATGGAGGACTTTTATACGCGATACCCACTGCCATTCTCGCGCTCGTCGTTTCGGCGTTTTTGAGTATTCTCCGAGTATGATAAAGTTCGCTGGGGCGCACGGGGTGTGGGTGAATCGTTCGAAACGAGCCACGAGCTCAGCTCGATCGTTAGCGAAGATTTAATATCTTTCGGTATATTGCCACCCCTGTCACGACGAGCTTTTTATTTTTGTAATGCCCGCAGGGAACGCGAACGAGCTGGAAAAGTTTGTTTCGACGACAGCTTTTCGCGTCGTTTCTTTTCTCTTCCCGGAATAGAAAAGATATATAGGGGAAGGTGGGGCAACGTGGGCCAACGGGGTAAAATGTAAGCGTCGCATGACTCGAATTTCGGGGTAAAATGGACCACTCTAAAATTCGTGAAATTTAAAAAAAGGTTCATTTTCAAGTTTCATGGCCATTATTTATCTCAAAAAAGATCGGAAACGACATTAAACGAAATTCTATGGAACATTTGTTGTGCGGTATGAAATGAAGCGATACGAAAAATAGGAACGCTGATAAATAAAACTATAATTTGATAATCGTCTTTTCAAAGAGTCTTCTATCATTTTTATTATGTGAAACTTTATATTTTCTGCCGAGAATAATTAACATATCGCTTGAAAGTAGCAAATTATTTAAAATTAAAAATTTTAATTTTTTTTAATCCAATTTAATTACGATCCATTTTGCCCCATTTTTTTTCTTCGTCTTAATACTTTAAAGGGGTGTGACAAATCGATTCTTTAGTTCGAAAGTAGTGAACAAGGGTTGTGTATATCGACGAAACTTCCTGAGTTGCTAAAGCGGTCCATTTTGCCTCATTTTTCCCGACTGGGGTACACGAGGCGATGCGTCTCGCGAAACAGCTCTTTGCCTGGTCTTTCCAACTTCGCCACCGCCCCGTGAACAGCCAAAGCCATTTGCCAAACTTGCCAGAGAAACACCCCTTGTACTGGTGTCGGCGCATCGCGAATCGCCGAGCAGCATCCGTCGTTGAAGCGGAAAACGCCTTGGGGGGCGCCCCTCATAATGCTTGCATATTGCCGGAAATTTATGACGCACCGGATACTTCGAGGGGTGCAAAGTCGCGTATTTTAGGATTTTCATCGTACGAACGCAAACATAATATTCCCGGGTGAAGCGTATTTGTTTCCTATACTTACACCATCGGTACTACCCGCTGATTGTTTTCTCGATAAAGTTTATCCTCCCTTTATCCAATATTTCGCTGATGCGTTGGCCCCGTGGCGTTTTATCTTCTCGTAACAAAAGACTGAAGTCTATTGTTTAAAATTCCAATAAATCGGGCCTTTGAACGGAAGTTTCGAAAAATCTGTATAAAAAAAAAATACTGTTTTTTTTTCCCAACCACGACAAAGTATGCTAATTTTTTTTCTATTCTAAACCTCTCAAGCGAGAAAAACTTTGAAGGCTTTTGTGAAGAGAAAAATATATATATATCAATTTGAAATGAAAGATTGAAAAAAATTCCGTTTTAATTCAAAAGGATCTATTAACCTTCTAAAAATGTTGGTATAGTTTTATTTTGAAGCGTTAACATTCTCTCACAATTAAAGAAGACAACACTGACGTTCATACTATATTTTCAAAGGCTTAATGGGATTTTTCATCGCTTCTAAACGCATTCTATTCGGAATTTAAAGTAGTGCCGGTGGGAAAGCGCAATTCGATCAAAATCCCTTCTCGAAAAGTGTCGTCAATGTCTGATTGTCGGATCCGGAGGGAGCGCTACGTGTTTCAGCACTTCATCGAACTGGGCAAAGATCCAAAGAACGTGGAATGATGTATGTTCAGTGATTCGAGATCTGAATTCGAAAATAGCTGATTTCATTTTCTCGCGAACCGTCCAACAAAAGAATTTCCTGTTCGTAATCTTCCATTAACAAAAAAATGCTTATCAACGAGATAAAAACAAATTTTTTTTTGTCCGTTTTTCCGATTTTTCTTTTTTTTATCACGAGAATTGCAATGTCTTCGAGGCGCTCTGTAGATCGGGCGCCGAACGTCCCAGCCGCGTCTTTATCCCATTCATCTTTCTCCCCGACGTTTCGAGCTCCAGACTCACCCCACGCGCTATCCGTTTTTCCTTATTTTTTTTTTTTACTCTTTTCCTCGCATATTTCCGTCGACGTTTGGTACGAATCTCGGCAAGCAATTTCAGTTTTTATTTTCTCGCGCTGTTATTCAAAGTCTCTCAAGAGGATTCGTACTTTTCTCACGGGCGAAAAAAAAAAAACAGCATATATCTTTAATTTTTTTTTATACATTATTGGATTACGCATAATCGCTGGAAGTTTATTCTGTTGAAACTCTCGGGGTGAGGCATAGTTACGCCGGTAACTTTGTTAAACCGGTAGGCAACCGCTCGGCGGCGGCTTATATCGGAAGTACTCGGTTAAAACACTTTGGTGTAAAAACAGAGTTAGTGACGTAATCCTTGGGGGGCTGCGAACGAGCGGGCTCCGTGTCGCTGTTAAAGGATAGAAGTAGTAGTTCCCGAGATACACACTTACGCACACAAAGGCCGGAGGCGGTCGGTTGCACACAAGTCGATAGAGACGGTAAAGGTAAACGTACACAGGCGCACACAGCGTGGTTATTCAGCTCGTGTCTCTTAGCTCTGTGGTGTTACCATGGTAACAGACTGTAAGCTGCTTAAAACCCAACCCCACCCCTTGGCTACACCACCCTTTGACGGCCCGACCTACAGCACCCTCGTCGCGCTATCGCGGGGGAGTCAACTCTCCCGTCCTCAGCTACGAATGAAACCCTCTTCTGCTTCTTTTCGCTCGTGCTTTCTCATCCGCTACTCTATATACACCCCCCACCCCCCCTACCCTTGACGAGAGCTACGCACGTATAGTCGCGCAGTGCATTTTTTTTTTTTTTTCATTTTTTTCATTTTTCCTTTAAACCGCGAAGGACTTGCAACTCTATCTTTCCCGCGCGCCGGGGATTTTTTTTTTCTTCTTTTTCGTTCGGAGTTTTATTTTTTCCGTTCCGCTTTTCCGTACCCAGTGTCCGAAACTCGTTATAATCCTCATACTTTTTATCTCTCCGCTCCGGAACCGGAATCTGCAATCCCCAGTGAAAATCCGCTTGAGCTTCCCGACGAGTCAAACTCCCATTCCCGGTCGGACTTCTTTCTTAATCCATCCGGGCGTTATCCCAGTGAAATCTACGAACTGCTCGTTTTTCTTTTTTTTTTTCCGTACTCTCAATTGCGCGAACATTTGAGAACGCATTAGGAAATTACTCGGTTTCGCAATATTTATTGCATTACGATATTCTGTCGGATAGTGAAGTAATAATGAATTAAAACAATCCGACGGAAAATCAAATTTATACTCGTGATTTTTTTTTTTTGTTTCGGTAAAAAAAGCGACACAATATATGTCCTTTGTATAAAAATCGTTCGTTGCAAAAAAAAAATGTTTTATGTTTCGTAAAAAAGAAAAAAAATGAAAGACAAAATGCTTGCAAATTGCGGTGTCAACAGAGTAAACAATTCTGTTGTCTTTTATAATATACTTCAAGTGCCTCTTACTCGCGTTTCCGTAACAATATAATCGAGTTAGGAAAGACCCCTCCGTCCCGTTATACGTGGTACGAGGTTCGCGAGTAAAGAAAATTCAGGACCTTACGCTCTCGTGAGCTGTGTGCAATTTCTCGTTCCACGAACTACGTGTCACCGAGCCTTTTCTTTCGTGCACTTCCTCTTATTTCCCGCTTTCTTTCATTCTCTTTCGCGTTATACCCCGACCTCTCCTTCCTTTCTAACTCTTCTTCTCTTTTATCTCGAGTTCGTTCTCCGGCATTGAGTCGGTTCTTTTTTTTTTTATTTTTATTTTTCTCTTATTTTCTCCGTCTCCGTCGACGTGAGACGGTGGGCGTCGGAGCGACTCATTTTTCTCGCGATTCCCAAGTGGGTACCCTTTTCTATACGTGGCGAAACGTGGCGAAGAGCGGTCCATTGCACGATGGGGGCAAAGAGGAGTAAAAGGGGAGAGAAGCTGCGGCGGCGAGTCGAGTGGCGAGTGGAGAAACGAGTGTGAAAACGACAGACGACGAGAGTTTGCGGAGGTCGTGTCGCGTGACAGAAGAGTCTTATGCGAGAAGAGAGTCGGTGGGTAAAGAACGACGAGAGTGCGATACGGGGAGAGCAGAGGGGAAAACGCGCGGTGACGCGAGAGAGGAGAGTCGAATGAAAAGAAATATCGCATCGTACCAAAGTACCTTAGGGACTCTGTACAGAAACACAAGTTGGAACATTATCCAACGCTGAAAAATACTATAACCGATGAGAGAATGAAAAGAGGAAGAAGAAAAAAAAAGAAAAAAAAAAAAAAAAGAGTACTCGTGTCATCGTGCACTCTGCTGATGAAGAATTGAATGGATGGTATCGCGGGAAAAATGCTCGCTAAATCTTTACTTATTTTTCCGAAGATAAAGGATATCCGGCGAGAGAATTTTCTATAAATTCTCGTATAACTCTTCCGTTTTCATTTTTTTTTATTTTTATTTTTTTCTTGTCCGCATAATAACGCACGCGAATAAAATGGAGCAAAAATCTCTCGTCGCATTATCATTTTTCCCTCAACTCTTCGTTAACCAGCAGAACTACGGGAAAACGATTTCCGCCGTATCGATCTTCGTTGGCTCCGTGTATCTCTCTGTGATAGTGTGTGAGTATTTTCCGAGAGAAGCTGATCCATGACCTGGAAGCAATCGTTTGACCTCAGCACGGTATCGAGTGTACCATAGGGGCTGTGCGAATCGACGAGTCGGCTAATCGCCTAACGATAACGATCCTATACATACACAGTTGCAGCGCACTCTCGAAACTTCGATCGAGTAGAAATAACATTGTAGATTAAACCTCTCAATCAACCTCTCGTCAATTAATTATATCATTTCAACGAATATTTCGAAGAATTTCTTTATTTTTTCACGATACCACGAATTTAATCAATTTAAAATAAAAAAATATTTTTTATAATCAAAAAATGATAAAAAAATAATGATAAATAATTTATTATTATTATTAATCAGTAATTAAATAATATATTAAAAAAATATTCGCTTTTAATAAATTAATAATAAGAACAATATTTATTAATTAATTATTATTAGCATTATAATAATTAATTTATTAAAAGCGAAGATTTTTTATTTTTTTATTTTTTGGAATTTTTTTAAGAAAAAAAACTAACGCTTCTATGAATTAATTGAATGTTAAAGGTCTCCAGCCAGCGAACACCAAAGCCCAACCGACGACGATCGGCAAATCTCACAGACCGAGTTCGGGGGTCTTGCCGCCGGGTCACACCCCGGGACCGGGTCCAGGTGGCCAACAGAACAGTCGAAGTTTTGCTGCGGCGTTGAGGAATTTAGCTAAGCAGGCGGGACCGGCACCTCAAGAAGAGGAACCGCGCGCGAGTCCGAAAAACCGGGCGCCACCTCCTCTGGTCAGAGGACCATCACCTGCCAAGGTGAGTCTTTCGCACGGGAAAAAAAAAAAAAAAAAAACCAAAAAGTTGACCTTCGCGAACCGTGACCTACCGGCGTTGAACTTTGAACGGTCGGCGAAAGATTGTTCTTCGTCCCGTGTCGGGATTCCGGTTTTTCGCATCGGTGCATCGTCTTGGGTTGTGTTTCCTATAACGATTCTTCGCACATTGGATATTCTCATGACACTGTTCGTGACCTCTCCGCTACGACTTCTCCGACAAGTCCCATCGACAACCTCTCCGTGTCTTTCTTACGGTTCTTTCTTCCAATCGGTTTCGACGAGTAATAAAAAAAAAAAAAAGAGTAGCGAAACACATTGAAAAGAAGCGACGAGAATTCTCGATGGGATCGACGAATTGAAAAGAGCAGCTTAGGTGCCTGTCGAAAAAAGTCGGTGTTAAAAAATTTTCCGAGTCTTTGATATGTTTTGCCTTTGTTCCTGTGGGGGTAACCCTCCTCCAGTGACGAATTACAGACGGGAATATAAAATTGACGAGAGTATTATACGGCTCTTTTGATGCGGGTTACGAAACGGTGGGTTGATATGGATAGAAGCGGAAAGAGAACAGTGAGAAACTATTAGATACGGAGGATGGGAGGTCACTTCGATCCCAAAGTTCGTCCAGTCGTGAGACCCCCCCGAGAATTTTCGTACTCACCTTCAATCTCCTTGAAATGAAAAAGGTAGTCGCTCTCGCGGAAGGGAAGGGTAGCCGCTCGCTTGCGATAATCGGAAGATCAAAGAGCAACGGGCGCGCGAGTTCGAGGCCCTTAGGCAAAGCTTCTATCACTCGTTTCATCGATGTGCATATACTGTGTGCGCAGAAAGGCCGTAGGATGCAACTTGGCAATTTCGAAAGATTTCCCTTTTTTCACGTATTCAACATCGAGTCTCCATCCACGAAAAAGCTATTCCTCTTCTCGATATTCGTGTATAGAGATAAAATAGTTAATAAATGTAAAAAAAGAAACAAAATGGAAGTGTATATCCGTTACCTTGAAATGGATACTACTTATCTATTTAACGCCCTAATGAAGAGCAGTATATTAATTTATTTCTCAATAATCTAAAATTTTTAAAGAAATTCATCACTTTTGGTTAAAAAAAAAAAAAAAAAAAGTAGAAAAGCGACGATCTCAGCGAACTATTAACTTAATATCAATTGTTCTCCTCAAATTAATTTGGATTCTAAAACTATATCTTTAATCGATGAATTTTCATGAAAAGAGTAACATTGTTATCGTTTCTTATTAATTATGTTTTCAGGAACGTTCCACCCACGAACGGCGTCCCGAGGAGATCCCGTCGATATACACGACAACGAGGCCGGCGGAGAACAGCAAACACGGCGTAACCTCAGCAGCTTCCGAATTGTTGGCTCGTTCGGGTTTTCAACCTTATCGGCCCGAACATCATCCGGCACATGCACCGCCGGCTTTTGCTCTCGATCCTGCGGCCTACAGCCCTTATCATCACGGTCTCTATCCACCGCCACACCTCCAACACGCGTATAGGTGAGCCGCGATCTTCTGCAATGGCGTCAAAAATCTACCAAAATCCCAATCGCTCGCCAATCGTAATTATTTCTAAAATCGTTTCCTCTTCCATTTATCCTTACAGATTAGAGGAACACTTGTACTTGGAGAGGTGTGGAATGCTGAGACCCCCGTTGTTTCCGGGACTACCGTCGTATCCACTCTACGGATTACGATACAGTCCCGAAATGCTGCCACCGTCGTCGCTCGGTCTTATGTCCCCAGTGATGCACGAACGGTCAGTAATCTCGAAGTATTTTAGTAGTGAATTCAAAACTGATAAATTCTCGCGAATTATCAATTATACTTACGAAAAACTCATCGAGAGGCTTGAAACTCTTGAATTCAACTATTCGATGATTCATAGTCGAGAAAAACGATACGAAACTGTGGAAAGAATGGGAATTCTTTATATATATAAATTATTCTATGGGAAATGAGGGAAGCGGCATGGAAAATTAATTATTAAATTCATAAATACGGCAAATTCCATTGGTGTTTGTAACGATTCGAAAAATTAAGGAAATGATGATGGGATGACTTTCGGGGCGAAAAAAAATGCATTATTTTTATTCTTTTTTTTTGTTTTTTGTTTTACAGACTCAAGTTGGAGGAGGAACACAGGCTGCGACAAGCGCGCGAACAGGCTGCGTTGAGGGAGGAGGAGGAGAGGAGAAGAGTTGCACGAAATTCAGCCTCCGCGGCTCCTGTTCCCGCACCTGCTCCTACGTCCGCCGATACTGCAGGTGAGCGAGTCGCTCCACCCCCCACTGCCTTCCATTGAACGAAAAAAAAAAAAAAAAAAAAAAAAAAGCGCCATGAATACTCGAGGTTTACCAGAACGTTCGTACGCGCGGTCTCTCACTTCCATTGCCATTTTTTTCTTTTTTTTTTTCTTCACCTCTATCAACGATACTCAACGTCATAGTCAGCTGCCGAACGGTTACCAAATGCCCGCGCGTAAACGTTCGCAATCTGGAAAGCCTCGCAAGTTACCATTAGCAAGTTTAGTCAGTACGATGGCAAAACTTTGAATTGTCAGAACATAAAAAAAAAACACAAACGAAAAAAAAAAACAAAAAAATATATATATATACACAAAAAAAAAACAAACGAAAAAGAAAATCATTGAAGAACATAGACTACTAAATGATTCATCAGGGAGCGAAACAAAGTGAACGTTTTAATTTGACTGCCCCGCGTTCTAAATTGGCGCAAATTACTCCTCCATCTTTATCGTTATAAGTGTTGAATAAATTTAACGAAAAAAATAAAATAAATTAATTAATAAAAAAAAACCACAAAAAAAGAAACACGAACCGCAGAGTCGCGAAATCCGAAGTACGAACCCGGAGATTCGATGGCTCTGCCCCGTAATTGGCTCTGTTAGCTTCGTTTATTATTCTTTTGTTAATTATCGGAACCGATGCCAAGCGATCGTTTTCTCATGCTACAGAAAAAAAAGCATTCTACAAAAATAACGAACAAACGAAAAAAAAAAAAACAAAACAAAACATAATAAAACAACAAAAAAATGAATTGAATAAAATTTTGTTAGAACGCGCGTTCCGTCTGATTCGGCAAAAAAAAAAACGAAAAAGCGTCTCCGCTGTTCTCTTAGGTGGCGGAACGGGATCACCGAACGAGAAGAGGCCGTTGTTGAAATAAATGTTGAAAAGGAATAATAAATAAGAAAGAAAAAGAAAACGGAAAATACAATTCACCTGACTGTGGAAGAAACTGAGAAAAAAAATAAAAGAAAAGAAACAAACATACTACGCTTCTAATCTTAATATAGAGATAATGAAAGTTTATAGTCATAGTTAATCGTTTCTTATGAAGCTAGTTTAATATTTTTTAGATAAGCGCATACGAGGATCGAGCTAGGAGCGTCGTGTCGCCCTTCGTCTCTTCCGCTGGCTTTCCTGTGAAGTTATGAGACTCTCTCGCGTCGGAAGGTTTCGTTGAATTTATAAAATTATCGTAATTTCCTGGGAAAGGGCGGTAGGTGAAGTACAAAAGAAAGAAAGAAAGAAAGAAAGAAAAGAAAAAAAAAAGCAGAGTCGTTCGTTCTCGTACCGATCCTCGTTATTGATGGATGTTAGCTAACTAACTAAATCGGCCCTTTAGTCGAAAGGGCATCTTGTACCCGTTCATCCTAGTATCACTAGGAAAATAGCGCTCGTCGAGCCCATAAAAAAAAGACAAAAAAAAAACAAAAAAAAAACTAATAAGATTAACGAAAAAAAAATTCTAAGGCCGAATCTAGCAGCGAATCACTCTGTTTAGACTGAAAAAAAAAAGAAAAAAAAACGACACGAAGCCTGACTTATCTTTAGCTCCGTCTGAATTACAGTTTCACATTGAGAATAGGACTAAGTCTCACTTCGTTCGTGTCGGCCTTTCGCCTGACTTCTCTTGGTCTCTCGTGGGCCGTTTAAATGTTCCAAACGATTTTTGTAGATTTGAAAAACAAAAAAAGAAAAAACAATAATTGAAAAACCATGAGAACAGAAAAGAAAATCATAACAAAATCGCCTGTCTGAATGTACAATCACTACGGGCACTTTAAATAGGTAATCTTTTTACAATTAATTACGTCTCCACGGCGCAACTTAAACATAAGAGTGCACGACACCTACGAGAGGTTGCGCGATGAAATATATATATTGTTTTTCCGTTTCTTTTCAAATTCTCGTAAATCTCGAATTTATCGAGATTCTTGTAGTTATAAATTCGGAGCTATTGCTCATCGACGTGTTGTTTTTTCGGAATATTTGATTGTTTATTATCGCGTATTTCGAACGATTTCGAGTTGAACTCGGGGTTCTCGACATATTCTACATACAATGATGTATATACGTTGAGCATATCACGGTATCAATGTCGTTGTACAGTTCGGCACGGAGTACGAATCGCCATCGCGGTCAGCAAAGATAAACTAATTATTTTTTTTCTCTTCTCATCCAATCGTTCCGTCATTGCCAGTCACCATCATCGAATCATACGAATCACAATTAATCTCGAGACGATTTAGAAATTTTATAAAATTCTCGCAGTTTTTATAATGTTCGGAGATTTATAAGTAGCGCCCGATTATGCGCGCACTTTGTAATAGGTCTCTGCACTCTTGCGTTAGTTCCCGCAACTGTTTTAGAAATTCGCAATTAATCGCTCAACGTCGAAGTCACTTTTTCTCATTAGTAGCGATTAATACCTGATCCTTGAAAAAAAAAAGAAAAAAAAATGATAAAAAAAAAAAAGAAACACACTGACTGAATCCACCAATGTACATAACTTTGTCACACATGTTCATTTGTCAAAATTATACCATTTTTATATAATTTATTATGTAAACATGTATATTTGGACTATAATTGAAAATAAACATTGCAAAAAAAAAGAATAAAAAAAAAACAGTGATAAAAATTCTGATTAACCTTGGAATTCTTGAACCCCTCGAATCGTTTTCTGAAACAGTTTTGGGGAAGATTCCGGTGATTTGCCGTTTTATATATATTAGCATATCGTTCCGGTGATTTGCCGTTTTATATATATTAGTATATCGTTCCGGTGAATCGATGCATCATTATTCCATCGTTCCATTAACTTCGTTGTCACAAAAAAAAAAATAAAAAAAATAGAAAAGAAACCGCTGAATTACCAAAAAAAAAAAAGAGTACTATGAGATTGCGATCGCTTCGGTATTTACCTCCGTATGATTTTTTTTTTATTAATCTTCTCGAAAAATACTATGCAGCGCCAACCTTTATTGCATTTATGACAGAAATCATCCCCAATACTCCGTAATTAATGTTAGTTATTTATTTAGGATAGAAAATTTAAGTGTTATTTAAGAATCTAAATGGAAGGTAAGTCAAATCCGTTGAATCAACTTGAAAAGCAAAACGAAAATCTGTCGTGTTTGTCGATCGGGCTAAACAAGAGATGGGCGTTAAATTTTATGATTTATTCTTCATTCGCGTTGTTCTTTCCTTAACGACGTCTGAATGAAATTTTATCAAATCGTTGTATAAAAAAAAAATTCTTTATACATCTGAATTTTTGTTTCTCTCGTACAAAGTTTAGTCTCGTAAATGATAAATTTTTCGGATAATTTATTTCCCAATATTCGCCCATCTCTACGCCCGTCCCGAGGGACCAAAGTTCAAAAACACGTATGTCGAAAAAGGCAAAAATATATCACCATCAAATTAAATGCAATATATTCTCATAACTTGTAAAAAAAAAAAAAAAAAAAAAAGTTCTTTCTATGCACGAAATTGTAAAATAAATATTAAAAAAGCAGTAGTTAGTAGTGGAGTATTACCAAGCACTGTGTTCGGCATTTGTTTCAGCTAGGAAGCCGACCATAGCGGCTCAGTTGCACAGCGAAAGGGAGCGAAATGATCGTACGAGCGCTGGTGGCGCTAATAACAACAATAACAACAATCCGAATGACTCGAATATCAAGAGTTCTCACAGTCTCTCGAGAAAAGACGATCAACAGCAGCAACAACAGCAACAGCAACAGCAACAGAACATCGCACCATCCCAGTCACCTTCCGATCCATCAGCGGCTTCAACGATTTACCACTCGCGTCTCGCTTCGTTTCCAAGTCCAGCAGCGCCTTTGGGTCCATCGTCACTGGGATCCGCTTCGATATGTTCCGTCAGTTCGGCTCCAATGCCACTGGGATCGAGTTTACCTCCGTTAAATCTCGGACCGCCCCCCACGATGAGCACCGCGCCGATCGGCCCATCGCCGATACCATCGATATCCTCGCTGCCATCTCTTACCCCCGGAGTTATAGGACCTCCGCCTCCTCATCCACCTCTCAACATGCCACTTGCTCCTATGATTCCCCTTCACCTTCCACCAGTCCCACCGAATACCCACCATTCTAGTCAGCACACAGCAACGATACTGAGCAGTGCTGTGACCTCAACCGCAGCTTCGTCGTACCCCTCTCACGCGACACCGCTTATCCATCAATCCCCTCAGCCTCTTCAGCCCCATCTTAACAACAACGGTTGCACAACCACTACAAATTCGCTGCTGGGCAGTGTAACTATGACGACACACGCCACTCATACATTGAGTGCACCGGGTTTACCGCCCTCGTCGTTAAACACCGGTAATCATACGCCGAATCTTCACAAATCACCGCCGATCTCTCACGGTTTGCACGCTTCCGCCAAAATCAAAGAACCAATATCGACAGCATCGCCATCCATGTGCGCCGTACTGACGACCACCACGATGACAACCACCGCAACCCCCGTGACAACCACGAGCTCAGCGCCTCATCCGGCTTTCGTTAGACCTTTTGAGGATTCCTTTCGCTCAACTGCTAAGCCGCAGCCGTGGCCTATCGTCAATAATCACAATCAAAACGCCGTCAATCAGATAAATAATATGGATAACATTGTGAAATCCGCGCCGAGCAATCATCCGATTTCCGGTCAACCGTTACACGAGAGCGCCTCTGCGGAAAGTTCCAAAGCTACGAGTCTTCAACAATCCGCAACTCAGATGCATCCCTATCCGTCGCAACCCTTTCATCATCCGCACATTCCTGTTTCTCATGTTTCCTACAAACCAACGCATTTCAACTGTCCACCGGGTCATCTGCAATTGACAACTTCGAAAGTTTGTATTCCTATTGCGAATGCCAGTAATACGGTGTCGACGAGCAGCGCTAATCATCACAACGGCACGAAATGTTTGAGTTCGCATTCGATAAGCGATCTTCAACAATCGGCCGTTGTTTCTACACCTTTGAGAAACGAAACAACGTCCGCGAATGGCAATGCGAATAATTCTATCGTCAACGACAAAACAACGGTGAGCGTCAATTATTACAGTAGCAGCAACAACGTTACGACGAGCTCCGGCGTTAAAGTCGTTAATTCAAATTATAAAAGTATAATGGACGTTGTACGTGAGAATAACAAGATAAGCGTTAACAACGAAAAAGCTCGCGTAGAAATGCTCGCGAGGCAACAACCAACGAATAATAATCGTTCGACGACGAACAACGCGTTTATGGAAAAAAGCGCACTGCCGCAATCGGCTCAAGACGCGAATAAGTGTATAACGCCGAAAACACAGATATCGAACGTTAACGAGAAGGAATGTAAAACGGAAATTGTCGAAGACAAACCGAAAATTGAGAATAATAGTATAGTGTCCACATTACAGTTTCAGCCGTCGTTTAAGTTCAGTATGAACGATATAACCGCAAAATCCATCGACACAGCGCAACTTATGCAGAGCATCAAATCTGAAGAAGTTTTGCGCACGTGTCAGAATGTATCGAATGTTTTACTACAGATACCGAAGTATCAGGAGAAATTGTTGAATTTCTCGACGAACAACGACATCAAAACGGCATTTTGCTATACCGACAAGTGCAATAATTTGACTGAGATATCCGTTAAGTGCGAACCTGCTGTTTTAAATGTACCGGATTACGGTAGAGGAAAACACGAATATGGAAATAACGAGAGATCCTTCGCGATACCGGACACACCGAGGGAACTAACGTCGACTCTCGATCTCGCGGAGAAGAGGAGAAAACGAAAGAGAGAAAAAAATTCCGGTGGTACTTGCAGCTCCGAATCCGAAGGGGAGGACGACGCCAAGGATGTTGATATGTGGATCACGAAAGGACCACCAGCGAAACCACGATATTCGGAGAAAAAACTCGCGTTTCTCGCTATGTTTGGACTCACGACTCTCAGCACCAAAAACGGTGAGAATACAATTCATCTCTATACTCTGTTTGGAAGGATATCTCTGCCTTCTGTACTGTGCGAATTATTTTTTTTTAACACTTATTAATTTTTAAAATCGTTATCTTCTTATTGGAAGAGTTCTACATGCTGAGAAAATGCTACAAAAATATTTACTTTATCAATTTTTCTATTATTTGAAAAAAAAAATCGTTTTTTCTTTTAATTTATAGAAAAATCAATTAAAACTCACATTTTTTTATGGTTGTTTTTATGTATCTGGAACTCTTCCAATCAAAGGATAACAATTTTTATAATGAAAAAGTGTAAAAAAAAAAATTGACATAAAAATCGTTTTTTTAATTTTGCAAAAGGCCTTTGTACGCCATTACGCGTTTGCTAAATTGCTTATTTTTCTTGATTAATTGCAGAACTCGAGCTCTACAAAGTGGAAAAGAGATACAAACTGAATCCGGATCCACCGGAACCTCCCGTGGATTCCGATGATACAGTTGAATCCGTTTTGCCGATACCTCGCGAGCATCCGGACGTTCTGCTTCACGCCTCGGATTTTACGCCGAAAGTCGGCTTTCTGAAGACGATAGGTCTCGACGTGATGCCACCGAACAAAAGAGACGGTAATTATTCGAGTCTTTCGTGTCTCTCGCGCGATGAGCATTAGTATTTTTTAAAATCTTTTCTACTACCTACGTGTGCAATTAATACCGCAATCGTTTACTTGCAGAAGCGGAAGAGACGTGGCAATACATACTGAAAGATCGCAAGAAGAGAAAAAGTACAAACACTGTGACGGCATATTGCGAGAAGATAGCAAAAGTTTATTCGAAAAATCCTCCGTGGTCCCCGAGACCGTCGCAAAAAATGAGACTCTTGGATAGAGTTAAAGTAAAACACAATACGGAAAGGCCGCCACCGCTTCCGCCTCTGTTATCGAATTACATGACTGCTTATTATCCCGCCCTACCGATGCCCGGAGAAAACGGCCTTAGACAGCAGGGGAAACTACTCGATATCAGGGAAAATGGCGATGATGGAAACACCGAAAAAATTGAAAAACCTCGGTGGGGTGGGATCGAGGATATCATGTTAGCTTATTCGGAATATTCCAAAGGTAAATAATCGTTTATTCGTGACAAAGAAATCTCTACAAATACGAATTAAATAAATATTTCAAATGGTTTGCTTTTCGAATAAAAATTACTTATTAAGGCATTGAGACGTATTAATTAACAATATTTTTCGGCTAACAAAGAAAAATTTCTCATTTTACATTGATTTATAGAATCGTCAACAATGGTTAACGTTAAATCAACAATAAAATCCGAAAATAGTGATCTTTTTTTTTTTTTTTTTCGCGTATTGTAAGAGAAAGTAATTAATATTTGTTTCCAGTTAATTGTCGGAATTTCCCGTTTCACGAAATTTTCAATTATTGTTTTTCAGAAAAATCATCGGAACGTAAAATTCTCACCGGCCAAATGTCGAAGTTAGCTGCGCAATCGAACAGTTTGCGATCCGAGGCGATACAACTGGAGCGTATGAGATACGATTTGTTGTCGACGAGAACGTCATTGGACGCTGAGAAGCGTTTGTTGAGCGAAAAAATCGAAAGAATCAATGCGCTCGTAAGGAACCTTAGATAGCGATGGGCAACGCACAACACGGAAACTCATTCATCTGTGATATTATCCACGGGTTAAGGGCCGTAGGCGAGCGATAACAGTGGCAAAGCGATTGTACTTAGCGATTTCGCATAAGTGAACCTAAGAAGAATTTGAAAAAAAAAAAAAAACTAAAACAAAAGCAAACAACACGTTACATTTCCGAAATGTAAAACAGTTACGTTACCGATTTTTCAGTTTAACGCGAACGAAAAATATATACCAATAGCTTACGTTAGCGCGAAGCTAATTTCTCACATTGAATTTGTTTACACGAAAAAAAAACAAACAAAAAGCAAATACTCAACACTCGAAGTTTCGACGGAAGAAACTTACGAGCCTCGAAGTTGAGATACGTATTGAATTGTAATAAAGAATCATATCAGTAAGACGAATAATACGAACGTATGTATAAAGTGAATTGTATAGAAGAATGAAGTCGAAAGAAAAAGTAACAAAAACAAAAAATACGGATTTCCTACTGAACGACGATGATTTATACAGAGTTAGTATTTTATAGTTTCGACTGACGGCTCTTACACCCAAAGTATATATACATAATTGTAATTTGTACCATAAAAAATTTACCCCCTGAAACAGGCGAAGCACCATGTAACTTATTTTATTCTCAGTAATGTGGACCTTTACTATGAAAAATAATCGAAACGACTTGTACCAATTTGATTCCCGTCTAAAAAAAAAAAAAAAAAAAAAAAAAAAAAAAAAATCAAATAGTGCGATTGTATCGACGACGTAACGTGGACAAGGGATCGAAATACCGAATAGATGTTCAGTATCATATTTCAGATGTTTTAAATAATTATTTTCCGTCGTTTAATTCGTCAATGTCGCGCAGTGTGCGACACGAATAACGATTGAAAAAGGTGTCAATTCGTTTTTATTTCGTATATACTTTTGTACCTCAGAGAGAATAGATGATAACAAGTGTGCGCTTTTCGAGATAAAGGATTTAAAAAAAGCGTAACGAGTCCCGATTGGAATCGTGTTGCACAGCTTCTGTGTGTAATCGGGAATAAAAAATAAAAAAAAAGATGAAAGATTCTCGTTAAACTTACACCATCCTACACTTGTACGTTCATCGTTCGAAAATAATAATAATGGCCAGTGAGCGATCGAAGATAAATCGCTCGAAGAGTAAGAAATAACGGTGAGATACTTATAAGATTAATCGACTCAACGAAAAAAAAAAACTCGAAACTACGCGTGAGGACATTCCACATAAAAAAAAGCAAAATCTCTATTGCCCGATTTCCAACATTCCACAACGCCGAATCGGGCTATAAAAAAAAAAAAAAAAAAAAAAAAAAGAAAAAAAATTAAAGGCAGTTGAGGTACCGACGAAAAAGATTAATATCGCCAAATTCTCCGAAGTACTTTGTATCTACCAAATTCGTTGACTATCAATTTTTTTTTTTTCTGTTAGATCATATCTCGTTACGAATATTTAATTTAATTGATTGACTATGTAAATTATATCCCAGCGTGAAAAATCGAAAAAAAAAAAACGAAAAAAAAAAAAAATAATAAGAAAAAGAAAAATCCTTTACGTTATGTTCATTGAGTGCCTAACATTATCCTACATTTGTAAATATCATTATTTTTATGTATTGTGTAATTGAAGAAGAGACCGCAAATGTTTGTCGGTCTCGATGTGGTCAGCACGAGAGTCTATGAGTAAAGTATGAACAACAACAGCAAAAAAACATAAAATCTACGAGTCTTTTATTCACCCTATCATTCGCACCGCTTATAAATACGATATTATTTCTTGATTACGCGAATTTTTTTGTTTTCTGAGAATTTTTCAATGCCATAAATTATTTAAGGGTGCGGTAGAAGTAGCAACGATACGCCCAAAGATGTCACGTCTGGTCGTACGATCGATAACGCAAAGAACGGAGCGTCGTAGGTCAGAGCTTTCTGGCGATTCGAGTCGCAAACGTGGACGAGCGTCAGTGACTTTTTTTTGTATTGTTATCGTTATCTAATATTGCGGTCGCGAAAGAATCCGTAATAGTAACCGGCAAAACGACGTTTGTTGTTCGCCGATCGGCGAAAGGTCGTTTTTTTTTTTTCGATAAGAATTACATCGGAACTCAAACGAAATGGACGAGGAAACGGACTCGAGGTAAGTTTCGATAATCGTAGTCATTCAAACCTCCGTAATAATGACCTTGTTACGCTTTCCTTTGCAAATACGAACCGATATAAATTTTTCGTTTGATTCAACGATTTATTTAAACAACGAGGTCTGTTATCTTCGATATAACGATAGAGAAAAACTAAGAAATTGGTTCAACAAACACGGAGCACCGAATCTCGAGTAATATTAATTTATCGTCGTTGTTATACATAATGCGAGAATTAAATCTGATGGAACTTAATAAACGCGATTTAAAAATTTTTTTTAATATCAAAATGATTCATTCAATTGTTTATCATGATTGATAAAGATTTGTTGATATCATGTGCGCGTGATAGACATTATCATGACAATAACGATATTATCACCTCGATAAATAGACTGCATCTGTTGAATCATAAAAATAATTTTCTGCGAAATTTTATATCAATTTCAGTACTTCTCGAAGGCCGCGAAATTGCATATTTTTCCCATTTATTTATATACACGGAAAATGAAAAAATGTATTTTTTTTTTTTTTTAATACCGTGTTAGTAATGCGCGACGCAAAGGACTATGGAATATTAATAGAAAAGGTCAATATTTATACGTCATACATATCGCTCATTGAGGGATACATTTTTTTTTTATGTATCGCGGATTTTTTTTATTTGCTTAATTTATAAAAAATCTGTATTTCGTATTTTATAGACAATTTTTTAATATGTTTATTAAGGGTTCGCAAATTGTTTTTAATTTTAGGAGTAAAAAAACTCCAAAAAAACTCACATGCGACCGTTCTTCTGCCTTTTTAATTGACGTTCGTAACATATTAATTAATTTCTCTATTTTTTATGTTACGTTTCAATCGTTACTGCGGGAGAAGGCAATTTGTGTTACGAACAGTCAATGCTCGTCGAAATAATAAATCATTCGAATCTCCGATGGATGGTGGGTAACGGATTTTATCCTTGCAAAACTTTCACAAAACCTTAACACGTAATAGCGTAACTTTCAATAGAATTCGCTACACCGACGATGGACACCGATTCATCACGTTGTATCTGCGATCAAATAAAAACGCTGAATCACGACGCTATTGTAATATTTCAACGACAATCGTGTTACGAACGACAACGACATACGCACATTCCGACTATATAAAAAAAAAAAAAGAAAATAGGGAGTCGACGAGTATAAATATTTTATTCAGCCCGCCTCTGCCCTACTGTGGTCAATTATTACGCGATCGATAATCGTCTTTACGAAGCACTTACGATGGGCGACACCTACACAAGTATATAGTACGGCCCCCTATTTTGCATTTTAAAGCGTATCGCGATAACGGATACCCGGAATATACGTGTAACGATTCGCGAAATAACAATTTCCTCGCTTTTGCGAAAAATAATTATTTTTAGAACACTGCAATATATTCAATCCAATATCAAATTCAAATCCCGATAAAAATATGTGCGAAAAACACAATTATATTATACATGTTTTACCAAAAATCAATTAAAAAAAAATCGAATATATTATGAATTTATTTCGATTAAAAATTCGGAACGTAATTTATAATATATTTTTACGTTTATAATATATAGTTTGTATAAAATATATGTAGAATAGTTATAATATAATTACATATATAATAATTATAATATACAATATATTTCTTGTATATATTTCCGATGGAAAAATTTCTATGGGAGCAGTGACTGAAATATTACGACAAGACTCCAATTGAGGATCGTCCAGTTCTATTACCTAAGGATATTACGATACATACAATCCCATTTAGCTATGTTGACTCTTGTTAGCCTAAGTCATAACGTATACATTTTTATTGGCTCAATTGACGAGATACAGGGGATCGATAGGCGCTTCTCTCACGCGTAGAGCTCTCAAGATAATCGCAGCAGTAGCGAAAACTTCTAGGTTCGTGTAAAGTGCATTGAGCAAAAATATAGGTATTATTTACGCGTACACGCATCCGGTAGGATCGTACATTATCGTGTCCCCGGGGGAAATGGAAAAGCCACATCCGGTTTACTTGTTCATAGCAAACACGCGTAATAACAGCGTAGACGACCAGACGCGCAAACAATCAATCGCATTACGCTTATCCAGCGACAAACGATTTAATCGTCGATACGCGCGGATAAAATGATACTTTGCTCTTGTAGAATACTCCATATCTACCAATGATACAATATCCGGGTTTTTTTTATTTGTTTTTGTCGATGAAAGTTAAAAATTACACCTTACGTGGAACGCAGTTCGTAACTTTTTATTTTCCACCGATATACTGAGAACTCTAGCGGTCGCTCGCGATCCTGCGATAAATGACTATGCGAGATATTCTCGCTGAATCATTGCTTCTACTCGATACAACATGTTGCATCATGTTACCTCTTCATTTTCCGTACCCTCAAGCCATCCTTTTTTTTTTGTATATTAAGAAGGATATGATCATTGAAATTCGAAAAAAAAAAAATTGTAGATTTGCGAGATGACAAGACAGTGTTGCTTAATCGTTTGACCACCTGTAGTGAGCACTACGAAAATGTATCGCGTTTAGCAATTTTTATTTTAAACCGATTCGATCATGAAAAATATTTCTGTTTTTCCTATGAAAATGGATAAAGTGGCAGATATTTTTTTGAAGCTGTTTAATATATTTATTTATTTGTTTCTATTTATATTCTTTTTTATGTATTTACTTATGGGAATTCTCGCTATGTAAATATGCCTAACCAAACGCCGTGTACGTTATTTTTATGTAGAAAAAACCAGCAGTTGTATCTACACTGTTGAGTCTCAATATTTGAGTTTCCCACGCACGATGCCTTTTCATAAAATCATTAATAAGCTCGTAGCTCGTACGGTTATGTAAATTTATTAGCCGAAATATCTGTTTACATTTTGTTATCGTCTATTTTTCTTTCGTGTCATAATCCGCTTTCGGGGGTTTTCCTCGGACCCATCGATTCGTAATGTGCCGCCGAACAGTTACATACCTATAGCGTGAAAACGTTCGTCGCGGCGTCTCGACGTCAGGCAGCTTATAATTAGGAATCCAACGTCGCGTCCGAGTCAGGGCACGCGAATGCTCGAAGCATTGAAATACGAGTTATTACGTAAACGAGACACAGTCGTATCAGGCGGCAAGGCTGAAAGAGCCAACGGGCGAGCCGCGCGCGCACTTCCCCACCGGAGAAAAAAAAGCCGGATCCACGAGTTGCCGGCGCGCCTCGTGTGCGCCCGCGCGCGCTTCGTAGGAGACTGAAAATTCGTCGGGTTTCGAATCGCGAGTATTCCAGGATTGTCAGTACGCCAACGGCGATCAACGCGAGTGGAGCTATTCTCACATATCGCGGTTTCGACATTCAAAACGTGACAATCACACGTCTCGCTTATTTACCGCCGTTTCTGTGTTCGCGAGTAAAACTAACGCGGAAAAAGACAATTAATCACGAGGGAGTTACTTGCACCAGGAATATACACGTGGGTAATTTCATCATTTTCTTCACTCAATTGAAAGATACTTCGATTTCTCATGGACGAGTTGATAAAAAAAGTCAAGAAATGAACACAATACATTCGCGCGATAAAACGTCTCGCAATAACTCTCAAATTGAATAGTATCGATTTCACAGCAACATTTGACATTCAATCGATTCTTATCGCGTCCCATATTGTCATTATTTTTATCTTGACAATAGTTTTACTCTATTTTATTGTACGAGAATCGAGTACGACGCATATATCTCGCGTGTGTAAGAGGCCACCTGCGAAGGGTTCGAAGCTATTTCGCAAATACCATTGTATACGACGGATCGAAGCGTAGCCTATACTACCGCTTATCGATCGTATTTTGATCATAGTGTACACATAGATTTTCCTATCAGCGCTGTGTTCTTTCATGAACGAGAAATTCACCGAAGTGTTGTCAATAATACGATTTTTATTATTAACATACAATGCGAATGAAAAAAAAATACCATAACTCGAAGTTAAGAAATTCGAGAATCAACGCGAGCACTACAGTGAAACGAGATTATCATTAAAAAAATGAAGTTTCGTAAAGCTAGTGCGACGTGAACATTTTCCCGATACCGTGGTACACGTCGAAAACGTGTTGCATAAATTTGCGAAAGTATTTAATGCAACAGTGCAATCCGTTATCGTGCGCAATCGCGATGAATCACATACTAGGAATTTGAGAGCCATTTTTTTTTATCTAGCGCGCCTAGTACGTAGCTTCGCGAATAACTTACGAGTCGATACTTCGAGAATTACAACGGTGAACGAATGCTACGAAAACTAATACTAAAACGTTAATGAATCATGCGCCGGAACTCAACGAAGAGATTGATGTGACAAAGGAAAAAAAAAACTCCACCTACTTTATCACCAAAAGAGGCATAAACGAGTCATAACTAATCCTCTTAACTTCCATCCTCGATTTTTTTCGCGTAAAACGAGTTGTCTGTCAAAAACGCAATTTTTTGCTATTTTTTTTCGAAATAAACACAACACCTACACGTGGTTTTTTTTTTTTTCATTCACTCCGTTCGAAGTTTTTTGTAGTAATCAAAAATTGGATCCGCGAAATTTTACATAACGAGCTCACCGACAACGCGATTATCATTTTAATCGTGAGGCCGGCGCTTATTTAATGTAACGTAAATAGAGGCCCGAGGTTATCGTCGCGACGGTCCATTTTATTTATTTTTTGCACTGTCAGCTAATTCCTGCGGCAAAGTATATAACTGCTAAGCTCGACGTCGGAAACCTTTTCATCGTCAATGGAAGTCGCTGCACCATTGTACTTAGCGTTTTCTCGAGAGGCTTTTCCGAAGATGTTTGAAAGCACGCAGCACGGACCTTGAGGCCGATCGATTGTCGACGCAAGACCTCTCGCCGAGTCAAGCCGTTTTAAAAAAGAAAAATAAAGGGTCTGAGAGGTCTGAGCAGCTGTCTCGTACAGCAGCGGAATGGCCATACGGGAAAAACCTAAAGAGGAAACGACTCACGTGGCGAGAAGAGAACTTTAAGGGGCCTCGTAGGGTTGCGTCGCAAAAACTTGTATCTTCTTCCTGCACGGCAATAGAAATACGATAAAATTTTATCCCCGTAGGCTATAACTGTTACGAGCGTTACGTACGTTAAGACAATCGCGTCATTGGGTTAACCCTGAAACATTACGGATGAGTCTAATGGACCGAAGTTTTTTCACGTTTTTCCACGATAAAAAAAAATTGTTTTTTCGTATCTTTCGGAAACGCGTAACTCTTATCGTATTTATTGGTTCAATATTGCGTTTCGTTTCACTATAATTAATTTCATTACAATTGAACGCAAAAATATCTATTTTTGACATAGTTTTTAAAAAATGGAGCCATTCGCGTTTTTAACGCGAATGCGCTATTAATTATCAATTATTGACTAAATTTTATTGATTAGACTTATTGGTTTAATTAATTTAAGACTAAAATTTGTTTTTGATTAAATATTTTATTTTAAAAAATCGGCGACCGACTTTGCTCGATCTTTTTACTTTTTCCAGACGCGTTAAGTTTTATCACAGAAAAAAAAAAGCGCGCAAACCCGTTCGATTGCGCAACGACATTTCCTGTTACATGATTTCGTTTGTCTCTCTCGATAATTCGCAAAATTTCACGAAAAATCGAAGGTCAAATGCATAATCGTCTTGCCTCGTGCTTATCAATTTTTTTTTTGATAAAATAGACTTCGCGCCCTCAATTACGATTTCGCGTGCGCAATACGTTATATTTCAATGTCAACATTACTCAGCGATTTTAGTTTGCAATCATTTTTTTTGTCTATATATATCTGTATATCTTCGCAGATTTCGATCCAAATGCAAATTAAACTGATCCCACGATTTCGGTAATCGGCGATTTTTTTCTTTTTTGAATTTTATTATGGATCATTTAACAAGCGATTTCGTTGTTACTTTAAAATGTATGGGAAGGTAATTCGATTTATATTTCCGCCGAGCGAGTTTTTTTCCGCTTCGATCTATTTGGTTATAATGTCGTCTTTGTATATTTCGCTGGACCGGTCCGGATTAAAAAAAAAAGAACGAATAAATAAGTCGTCTCCGGAGAAAAGAGATATATGTATGTTGGAAGCATACATCTTGGAGATCCCGACGGCGAGGTCGATATATCGAGGAAGGGCCGTGACCCAACCGCCCAACACTGACCAGCCGTGTCCTTGAATGGCTGCCCAGAACCCACGTAGTTTCTAAGCCGATCCTATCTACTTCACGGTTGGCACGTGTTCGATGTTCTCGTCGTTGACCAATACTTCGGGATCGTAGTTCCAGTAGTGCTCCGTTCGTTCTCACGTGCTCGCGAGATTAAACTATTACTACTGCGTAGGCGTATTGCGACGGCGATGTGGGATATAAATAAATGCACAAAAAAAAAAAAAGAAAAAACAAATAGAAATCGTTTGTCCGAAAAATCGAGTTTTTTTCTCTCGAATTCACCTTCATTGAGGACGTATCGTTTTACCGAATCGTCGAATTGTCGCGTAAGGTAAGTCCGCCGTTCGACGGACCGGAAATTCCGGTTCTTTTTCAATTGAAAATCCTTGACTCGACCTGCGAGAGGTCGCGATGACTTTCCTATCGTTTTAATATTATACCACTCTAAAGAGACTCGAACGATTAAGACCATTCGTATCAGCAACTCGAATTTGAAAAATCGTTACGCAATGTTTTCGCGGAAAAAAATGATTACAAATAATTATTCATGGATTCATATATGACATTATATACGACATACGACATACGTCATTATATATATCGAGTTATCAGCAACTCGAATTTGAAAAATCGTTACGCAATGTTTTTACGGAAAAAAATGATTACAAATAATTATTCATGAATTCATCGCGTTATCAATAATCATTTTTTTTCGAGTGCATAATTTTTACAGTTTTTCATAAAATTCCGAAAAAAATTATTAATAACATTTAAAAAAAAAACTGCAACTTCGTTTTTTTTTTTTCAATTTTCAAACTGCGTTTCTTTGTCAAGAAGACGCACTTCATTAAGGGAACGATATACGACATTGATACGATTGTTTTGACCGGTCGTCTCTCTTAACCCGACGAGACGCGTCTCGACAATCATCTCGTTGCCCCCTCCTACATATCGCTCGCGATCGCGGGTCCTACACGACATTTCAATTTTTTTTTTTTTTTTTTTTCTCTCGACACTTTACCGGATATGCGCTCGACCCTGCATCGTCAAGGTTAAAAGTTTGCCTCGAGTTCAGTAGCACCGCGATTGCGTCACTGTCTTCAACTACGAACATATACTCGATGACGCGCTCTCGGTACTTTTCCACATATCGAGTGCGTCTATTTCCCCACTTGTCTTTCATAGGAAAAAAGAAGTTCGCTCACGAGTTTCAAACTGTCGAAAGACGACGGAGACGCGATTGAACACGCAGAAGATAAAACATTTATTAATCACTAATAAAATCGTTGTAAGTTTTTTTTTTTTTTTTTTTTTTCCGGAATGAGAACATAAAGTCGCGAGCAGCTGTTTCCATAATTGATTCTCTCGCAAGCGGAAAAAGTTGCGTTCCAAGCTGCTTGCCGTATGCGAGTCCCGTTAATAAATTACATATGCATAGACATGTCTATCGCCGTAGTGAACAGAGATAAATCGCGAATTATACATATATATACAAACACTCGAGACGCTTTAATAAGATTCATTACAAGTTCTCAACCCGATGTTCCATTAAATTTTTCCGACAATGAGTTTTAAAAAATATTAGCATTGATACTTGAATCGGAACGATCTGTTAATAGACGCAATCGCGCGATGTTGCGTGTGCCAATAAATTCACACGACTTCGACGTTCCCTATAAATTGAAGAAAAAAAAAACATAGAAGACATTCATTAGAGCGTTGGATTCTCACGCTTATTGAACGTTAACGAACCTATCGATCTTTCGTAAGTGGCCTGCTGCACGTGACACGCTTTTACATCTGCATAATTCGAGGCCGAGTTTGTCAAGTTTCGTATCAAACAGAGCGCGTACCGGTAAAACTCTCTGACTCTCCACGCGCGCAATTTTATCTCCATCGTCACGGTCTATCGAAGGCTGAACGACACGATAATTATTGTGCCTTTACGACTTTTACTACCGCGGCACCTTTCCGCGAAGAGCGCTCGTTCGCGTTCTCGAATGAATTTTTTTTTTTTTTTTTTCAAATCATCGCTCGCGAGTATCCGGTATCTGCTCGGACTTTTATCGCACAATAATTACTCCTCTGGCTTGCAAAATTGAGCTCCGGATTGCTCTCTGCAATGTTCGCTTTGAACTTTAGATTATTCGGCGCGTAATATCTTAAGTCGTAATGTTTTTGAGGCGAATAGGCAATTTCAGTTCAAGACGCGGGTTTTCATTTTTTTTATCGGTAAAAGCAATCAGATTAAAAATCAGATGTGATCAGTACGGATATCACCAGAATCAGCTCCACGGTGTGGAGTTCTATTTTATAATTATTGTTTATATAAAATTAAAAAAAAAAAAAAAATTTTTTATATGTACAGAAAATTATTGCCGATAACCAGTCACATGGGATTCGTGACATGATAAATTTTTCCACCTATAAAAAATTAAAAATCCTTTTTTTGCTGAAAATCACCGAACTCCTCATTAATCTCTGCTTTGTGTATTCGCGCGAGTGGATAACACGATAAGAGTTTTTATTGAAGTACTCATCTATCCTGCGTCACCTTTCTTCGATGAACAAAAAAAAAAAAATGTATATTTAAAGTTGCGACTCAAAATGGAAATATCATTAATCTACTCGTGCGAATAGATAACACGATAAGACACTCGTTCGAGTAGTACTCGTTTACCTCATGTTATCTATAGCGTCTATCGAAAAAAAATGAATAAATAACGTTGCAACTCAAAATGGAAAGATCATTAATGTGTATGCGCTGCACTCGTGCGAGTGGATAACATATCGATAAGAGTTCCGTTAAAGAACTTGTATCATTCAGCGTTATCTCACTTTCGTGAACGAAGAAAGATCATAAAAATAATAACAACACGAATGAATGAAATTGCGACGTGAAACTAGATTGTTGCGCGTTCCACGGGAATAAATTTAGAATCTTATTGTATCATCGTTCATCGCCGTATTCTCGTCGTATTCTCGTCTACGAGATACATATAAATATAACGCTCGGGGCAAGTAGTCGAACGAGTCACGAAGAAAATAGTAAAATTGGTTATATTTTATTTGTCTATTAAAAAAAAAATTTATAAATAAATAAAATAAAAATAATAAAATTAATTTAATAAGAATTAAATTAAACTTATTTAATTATTTAATGTAATTTAATTTATTTAATAAATTCAATTCTACTCTTTTTTTTTCTTGAAGCCCTCCGTCCGTTTAGATAATTACTATTCATCGCTACTCGTGTAATCGTGATACTCGCGTAATTAGCCGGATGAAGTTAATATCGTAAACGAGGCGTCGTTGCGCCTCATTACTTCCACACGTGTGAATCGTCAATTGAGCGAAGAATTCTCGGTGTTTCACGATTTTTCTAACGTCCAGCGTCTGTAATATTTTTTGCTTCAGAAATCGAATATTCGGCGGCGGTGGAGATTCATCGTCTGGTGAAAACTTTAATTTTATCAAATGGTATTAGACTCCCTTGCGATGCCAAAAACTAAACATCCTGACGACGATACAGATGTCGTCTACAAAGACGTCGTTATTGTGGGTACGTAAAACTTTTCAATATCGCAACATTATTATTAAAAGAATTTTTTTATTTCATTCGTTTTTATTTTTTCATCGAAAATTAAAAATATAAGAAAAATGATTCTATATTATGTTCTTTGAAAACTGCTTTACCGACTTTATAAAAAATTAAGCAAAACTTTTCTCTGAACTTCCAAACGAATATTCTATCGCCGAATCGATTTTTAATAAGCGCGAGACGGATGAAAATGTAATTTCAAACTCGTTGGCTCATTAAATTGATTATATGTGAATGAAAAAATCAATCAAAACTCAATATCGTATTGAGAAAACTTTTTTTTTTCATAGTTAAAATTAATTTCATTACCAATAAACATTATTCCAACTGTACGATTTTTTTTAATTTCCGAAGGCAGACTATTGTCTTTTTTTTTTTCGTATGCAAAATTAATATCGATACTCACTTATTTTTTTAAATTAATTAATTTCGATGCACAGAAAAAATTATTCTCACTCTACGTCTCTCTTTTATCTCCAACGGCGGACTACTGTTCTTTTTTTGGTCTTAAAATTAATATCGTTACTCATGTATTTTTTTTAAATTAATTACTTTCGATACCTAAAAAAATTATTCTCACTCGACGTCTCTCTTTTAATTTTAGGCAATGGTCCCGGTGCTATCTGTCTCTCCTACATGCTCTCTGGAAATTGGCCTTATTATACCGGCGAGCCGCATCCTGGCGATGAGATGCTCACCGCCCGATTGAACTACGTAACGCGCGTCTCCCGTTACGAAACCGAGTTGAACGACGAAAATATCGAGAAGACTTACGAGAAGACAACTCGCAGATCCAAAATCGCGAACAAAACTCACGCCGTCAGTTTGGCGCGAAGTACGCGCAGCACTCTTGCAACGCTGACATCAGGCGTCGAGGGACGAGGCGGTGGAAAACCTTTGGCCCTTTTAATGGATCAGTTGCAACATCCCTGCGTAGACATAGGTCTCGATCTCCCGTCGTTGATTACCTTCCTAAAAGCCGAACACAATACGGAACACAAAATCATCGATCACATTGTATTGGGAAAAGGACCACCGGGCGGCGCCTGGCAGGTCGGCATAAAAAAAATATATCAATAAAAATCTCAACTTCATCGTATATTTAATTAATTATTTTTTTTCTATGATTTCAGTCGATGGATCCAAACGTACTAACGATAAGTTTGAATCGTTGGATGTCTTTGCCGAGTATGGATCTGAAAAAATGGGGTAAACTCGTCGAAGCGGAAGAAATTCAAAATTCCGTGATTCTCGGTGAACGCGTTGGAAACGGTTGTCTCAACGGATCAAAGACACCGACCTGCAAAGCAGCGAGTAGAGTTCCCGTTGGTACGGTAGCTGCTTACTACGAGGATTACGTTAGAATGCAGAATCTCGACAAGTATTTCAAGAGGTTAGTAATACGATTTTTTTTCCCGATATCTCACGCTTTTTAATCGATTAAGAAAAGAAAGAAAAAGAAATCCACTATCTGATATATTAGGTAGATATTCCCCCAATGCACTATTTTCGCCCTTCTTCAGTTGCATATCTGGAGATCCGTCTTAAGAATCGGTTGGTTACTCGATGTGTACAGCGGGAGGACGGTGACGTCGGTACGCGCGATACCCGGACTGAGTGATAACGTGGAAGAGTACGGATGGCTGGTACACGGCTACGAGAACGAGAGCGGCAAACCATTCGGTTATCGATGCAAGAGGGTTGTACTCGCTACCGGCACAACGGACTCACCGAATCGTCTCGGCTTACCGGGGGAGGAAACGCGACCGAGTTGGATAACTCACGATCTCAACGATCTTGAAAATAAACTCGATCGACTCGCCACCGAACACAGTCAGTAAAACAATATTTTTTGTTTCTGTAAAAAAATCATTAATTTTTTATTTATTTTAAATTTAATAAAAAATAATAATAATAAATTAATTAAATTCATTTTTTTACATTATTATATTATTATTATTATTATTTATTAATTTTTTTTTTTATTCTTAATTTATTAAATTTATTTTAATTTTTTTTTTTTTGTAAAATAATAATTATGAATATAGTTAGAATTTTGAAACGATCTATAGCTCACAAAATAAATCGAAAAAAAATGAAGAATATCGATAAATTATTCTAATGATCGATCGAGTAATATGAAGTTAAGCTTAATGCGACGAATTCTTTTCTATTATTCGCGCTGAATGGGATTCTTATTATTATCAGTGAATTATTGATTGATAATGGATATTTATTTCTTCAGGAGATTCGATCATCGCGGAGAGCGAAGACTCGACGGAACTCGAAGTGGAACCAGTTCTGGTAGTCGGTGCCGGTTTGAGCGCAGCGGACGCTATAATGGCAGCGCGATTCCGAGGAATACCCGTTCTTCACGTATTTCGCGATTCGTCCGGCGAATGGGGAAGCAGACAAAAGGGTACAAACGTATCCGGTCTGAAACTCGGCTCGAGTAACTACGATAGGCTTCAGTGGCTTCCGGCTTCGATATATCCAGAATATCATAAAGTTTACGAGATGATGGCTGACGGTGGAACTAACTATCCTCTCTACAACGCTCTCCGTGGATATTCCGTCGTCGACGTCGGTGCCGACGGCGACGAAACTTTCGGCCCGCAGGATAGACAAGTCACTCTTTGCGCGCCGAACGGACAGTTGCAGAGCTTTCGAGTCTCAGCTGTTGCCATTCTTATCGGTAAATTATTGTTCGACAATTGAAGAGAAAAAACATTTGATTTTTTTTTATCGTTTTCTTTGCGTCTAATATTTGATTATTTTTTTTTGTTGTTCTATAGGTTCGAAACCCGATCTGTCTTATTTGGGAGAATACGCAACGCGATTGGGAAAAATAGCGAACAAACCAATCGACAGCAATTCGAATCCAATAGAAACGGACGATTTTACGTACGAAGTGATCCGCGCACCTCGAAAGGGTCTCTACGCTCTCGGACCACTCGTCGGCGATAATTTCGTGCGTTTTCTACTCGGCGGTGCCTTCGGTATTCTCGCTAACATATTAAACACGTCGGGAACGTGAAATTGACTTTGGAACGCGTAATTGAAATCGTGAAAGATAATTTTTTCACCATTGATAGAATCGCGTTGCGCAGTTATGATTCTACCATTTGAAAAACGATACAATGTGTGCGCAAAACCATTGCTCAAACCCCGTGTGCGTTTATTCACAGCAATATTGGGACGCGATTATGGGGGAAAAAAAAAAAAGAAAAAAAAAATTTCTATGGCTTTTACAAGCCTCGTATACCATCAAAATTTATTGTACATTGTCAAATTTATTTTTTTATTGCTTTGTAATAATTAAACCAGCGATAGACGAATAAAATTCCTCTTGACGATCGCAACGAGGAATGTCTTTGTCGCAATGCGTTCAGCGAAAAAAAAACCTTTGATAATGTATTCTTTTCTTTTGTACAGATCATACAATCGAAAAAAAAATGTAGAGAAATAACATCGAAAGCAAAAAAAAAAGAAATATATATTCGAGAGGGTGCGGTTGGCAATTTATATTTTAGAGAAAAAAAAAAAAAATGGAAATATAGTTTTAACATCGTGCCTTCGAAGTAGCGAACGTTCTTCGGAAATATATATTTTTTATGGTGATCAATAAAAGACCTCAAAATCTAACCGGGATATGCAAATTAACTCAATAATTATATATTATTGATACCCGTGGCCTATGGTATTGCAGAGTCCTAAGAGGGAGTCAAGAGGGTCTGTGATACGTTATACATGTGATTTGCAATATTCAGAAATTGGGGATCTATTTGTACCGAATTGTAAAGCGTGTAGTTACGATTAAAATGAAGAGAAAAAAAAATCGAAAAATTTAATTTTCGTAACTATTTTACGACGAATTAATATTTCCCGTTCCCATTTACAATAGAAGTTGAGAATTTAACGAGGAATTCGATGACAAGGAAAACGCGCAGATAATAAATTGCGTCCAACTATCGCAGATTTTTCAATTAATTCGTATTAATATTATTATATAATTTAAAACATTTGTACATTTAAATCTTTAGACACTCATCGATACGTTACAATTAACAATAATAAAATTCGCACAATGATCACAAAGTCAAATTAAACAACTGACTTCGAAATTTGCACCGTCACCCGAGTGCGATACCGCGCGCGCGGTATCGAAATTTCGGCAGTCTTAGTCCAAACAACGAATCGAAGCTTTCTAACTTTTTTTGGAATAAACGATTATACGGGAATTATCTTTGCAAAAACATTTCGTAGATTTTGAAATGTTGCATTTCTGGTTAATTTAAATAGATATTATGTTTTTTTCTTTTCGTCTCAGGATTGATTCCCTCAATTCCCAAGATTTTTCGTAACTCGTTTCGATATCGCGAGATACGAATGACAATTTCTTTGGATTTTTTTTTTCTTCGCAACGAAGAAAAAAAATACCGAATGCAAGGAAGTAGGAGTCGCGTCGACTTGTGGACTATGTTTTAAATACGATGAAAAGAAAACAGATAAATATAATAGCCGTCGCGAGAATTAATATACAGTACATCTTTCGACTGGCCTTTTGGTACGAATCAGCCTTTTTCAATTGTTTGTAACCCTCCTGCACCTGTCCCTGCGTTTGCTCGATGTTGTAATCGATTCGGTCCAAAATGCTTCCCTGATCGTGAACCATCGTCGCCAAGTCCTGTTTTTTTATACAAAAAAGAATTTTAATTGAAGAAAAGAAAAAACTAATAACATTTTTTTTTTTTATCTCACTACAAAAAAAAATGTTCCGTACAAAATATACAAAAAATACGGTTTATCATTTGTATCAAATTTAAATTTGCATTCGTTAAAATTTTTTATGATTTTTTCATCGTTGAAATTGTCGGGAATTTCGCAAATTTCTGTTGCTTTGCAGCGGTATACAAAATTTGATAAAAAAATCTTAGACTATTTGAAGATCTCACAAAATCGTATCAACAATTTTTATTTTTAACAGTTTAATTTTTGTTTTGATTGGCTTTATAAGTCGAAATTTCAAAAAAGATCTGAAGAAAACGTTGTTTTGGTAAAAAAAATTGTAATTCCTTGATGCGCGATTGATAAAAAGTGTTTTTATCGTTTATTGAAATGTGTTGACTCGCCTTGAATATGTGATTGAGATCCGATATGCTTCTGACTATATGCCCGACTTCTTGTTCCCTCTCGGCGGCTTGTCTCATCATTTCTTCAGATTCTTCGATTTGAAGTAAAACAGACTGTTGTTTCTGGGCGCCTGTTTGCCAGAAAGTTTCGTCGCTCTGACTGAATGTCGGTTCCGTAAGCCACGAATCCGTCGCGGCGTTTGTTACGAGACTCTCGTCATCGGCGAAAAACTGACGATTTCTCTCCTCCCGGGAATTCATTTCTGCAACGAATGTTTCTAATGTTAGGGAAAAAAGGCGATGGCGTTCGAAATGAAATTTTTATCGTGTTTTCGTTACGTTGGAGATAGTTGCTTTGGGCGGTTCTGTATCGAACGCTCATCTCCTGCAAACCCGACGAAAGAGCCATAACAGCGCTCATGGCAAGTTGCCGCTCTCCGGGTTTCGTTTCGTGTCTCGCCGCGGATTTGATGGTTTGCACTTGTCGAAAGCCATTGGAAAAAGCTCTTCCGATTTCGCGCGTTAGTTGCTCCATTTGTCGCTCTTCCTGCAATCAAATATTGTTGTTTAACAATTTTTTTTTGTTCGATGAGATATGCTGTTATTTTGTGAAGATTTCAGTAAAGTATTCAATTCGGAATGTTTTGCGTCAATCGTGTTAGATAACAATAACAAAATAAAAAAGTATACGAAAAAAACAAAATTACAACTTTGCATATACTTTTTGCTATTAATAAATCTCTGGTCGTGACGCACGTGACTATTGATTCAGATAAGTAAAAAATGTAACTTTGCATATTCAGCCCGCAGGCAATGCCAATCATAATTCGCACGCATATGTATGATTAAAAAAAAGATACTTTATGCGCGATAATGTGTTTTTTTTTCTTATTAATAAAAAAAAATCGTATGATTAATCCCACGCAATGCTTTTTTGTAATAACGTTCTGATTATGTAAAAAATCTGTTTGTCCCATTACGGAAGATGGCGGGGAAAAGTGTTATTTAAAAAAAGCAATTAAATTTCCGGAATTTTTTTTATAAAATCCGAATACCGATAAGACTAATCGATCAAAGAGAATTATTAATAAGATTGTTTTGTACCGATATGAAAAAAAAAAAAACGTCGATAAGAATAAAAAGATATGTAGATAAAAAAAAAATTAAATATGCCGGTAAAACAGAATGAAAAATGTCGCCAAAAAAATTAAATATGCCGGTACAACAGAGTGAAAATATTACCAGAAAAATGAACTAAGCTGATTAAAAAAATTCAAATATGCCGATAAGAAATAACAAAAATATAATTATGACTAATAAACAACAGTGAGACAAGAAACGAGAAGATACAGTTGAGTAGAGTGGAATCTTTCAAAGCACAGAAAAAACCACAGACCTGAGAGTTGTCGTCCAGCGTAGGCCTAGTTAATTGTTTGGCATGTAACTCAATAAGATTGTCGAGTTTGACACGCAACCGACTGAGAATGTACTGAGTTTCTTCCAGAGCATCGGTCCAAGCAGGTGGCGATGAATCGCCCAAATTTATACCTTTGAGTTCAACATTATCGGATGCTGCGCTCTCTCCGCCTACCAGAGCCATGCGATCCGACAGATTCTGTGATGGATTAATATCGGTGGTGTCAAAAAAACGTATTTAAAATATTTTCATTGATATTCGAGCGTTGAAAGGAGGTTATATATAAGCGGTCGTACCTGTTCGGCATATATGTGTTTACTCTGCAGCGCATTGTTTCTCATAAGAACGAACGGTTCCGTGAGATTTCTCGTAGCCATTTTTGTAACTTTCACTGTTTAATCCTCTTTGATCACTGGATTAACGTAGGAGATGAAAAGACTCAAGAAATTGTGTCACGCCATTGCCGTCTGTCACTGCGAAACAGCTGACACCGTGTCAAAGTGTAAGTGCGCATGTGTTCTCACGGATGGTAAAAAAATTTGCTCGAAATTTAATGTACTGGTATTGGAAATGTTAATGCATGAAACTAGTACATTAAATATAATGTTCAATTTCGATAAAAAAATTAATGCACGATATATTAAAAACCGTAGGGATACTTTATTTTTCATAAAGTCTTTCAATTTTACTATAAAAGTACTTCAAATCCAAGAATTTACTTTAATTCCATGGTAAAAGTACATTCATTTTTTATCGTTATCGTACATTAAATCCAATATACCGGGTTATGCATAAAAACTCCCAGCATCGGTATGGTTTACTATTTTTCTACTTTACAAGGCGGGATTCTTTACCGGGACACGAAGTAGGGGGCGCTTTTCAATGTGTTAGCCCCGCGAGAACGTTGCGTGCTGTTTCGAGGCTTTACGTGTAAACAATAACCGGCAGAATCTTCGGTGCCGGTGTGCTTTTTTTGTTGTTGTGTTAACATGCAGTAAAATCATAGAAATCTCGCGATACTCGAAATAAACTTACCAAACAATCTCCAATATATATTCCAAATGGATCAATGGACAGTGCGATTTCAATAAACTAATCCCAGTTCTTGTCTTACGGTGCGCGGATGTAAACCACAACAAAAATATCGAAAAAATCTAACAATATCGGATACAGATTTTCTTTTTTTGCATCTGTATGGAATTAGGCTGATAAATGCTCAACAAATGGATCGACATAGATTGATATTTCTTCGGATCTTGAACATCAATCGAGTTATATGAAAACGTTGGTCATCGATGGGACTCAGCAGGCATGGTAAGATTTTTAGTTTACTTTTTGCATTGTTCCGTCTTAAAAAACAAGATGGTTGACGACTCCTTGTATAATCGACACAAGGACGATCATTACGGAAAATCTTAATGTTTTGTCGAAAATCTGGTAGACAATTGGAACACTAAATAACGTAACTCGTAGGGGAAAAAACCGCGTATCTCACATGTAATACATCGAACGCATATTTTTGGAACCCAAATTCATATTACTTGGCGTTGGTAATCCCCGTTTTTACGATCAAAATTGTAGCCCATGCTCCGTTTTATGAGGTTATAGGGCCTATCTATAAAAATGAACGTAATTTCCTTGTGTGAATTTAGTTCACAAATAATTTCGTTATTTTCTTTCAATTCTTGTTTCGTCGAGTGAAAAAAATTATTCAGCTGAAATGAGATTAATTAAGTAAAACGATTGGAAGAACATGGAAATTCAATTCGTTTGATTTTACTGTTCTTATGGTTGCGGACTATTCATTTTTAAAAGTAGTAACGATAAAAAAAACTTTTAAAAAATTTCGTCCGAGGAATCGACGAAGTTTTTCTGTCATAAAATTAAATCATTATAACTATTTAAATGGTCCGACGAAAGGGAAAAAATCAACTGTCTGAAATCCTATCACAGGGTAACAATTTTATTTATATGTTATGACTACAAACTAATTTAACAACGGTCCTTACAATCTACAGAGTCTGTGGTATCATAAAATATTACTCTTCTCTCCATTTCTCGAAACGCATCGTCTCACATTGACAAAATTAAAAAAAAAAAAAATCTTACGATTTCATGCGTACATGCAGCACGTTAACAGCGCAGCTGTGGCTCTCGGCGAGCGAGCATCTGGCGGTATATCGTGTTAAAGAAAAAAATGTGTACAATTCGTGAATTGCCACTTACATTTTGTACAATTTTATAATAATACGATTGATTCAGTTTGGATTATCAGTACCGAGACGTAAATCAATTTTTTTGCATCTCGTTTCGTTATAATTCAATTCTCACTGTAAAGTCTATTTACAGGCAGCGAAAATTATTCGCGGCGTAAAAATACATTTTCTTCCGTTTAAACATCCATGCCGTCGGACGACGTGTCGGATGTATGACCCGTGTTTTCCTGATGTCTCGACCTTATGTGTCTCTCGAGATCCCTCCGCCTAACGAGAACTTTGCCGCAAAGTTCACACCTGTAGGGTGTTTCGCCGTCCGCGTGGAGTCTGACGTGTTTGTTTAAGTTGCTCGGATCGCCGAACGGTCTCAGGCAAAACTTGCACTTCAGTGGCTTGTACCCCGTATGCGTTCTGTAACGAAAAAAAAAAACAAAAAAATTATAATTTTTTTTATTTTCTTTCAAAGTCATTATGAAAAAATCGAAAAATCAATTTTTTGTAATATTGTATCGCAAATAACGAATTATTTATTGTTGCAAAAAAATATTTAAAAAATGCAAAAATTGAATGAAATTATTAACAAAACTTAAGAAAACAAAAAATAATTTTTTTTTTAAGTCGATATGAAAAGATTGAAAAATCGATTATTAATCGTATTAATTTGTTATAATTTGAATACACACCTGATGTGAATTTTGAGACCGTATTTTCTCGAGTAAACTTTGCCGCAGTAGATGCACAGGTGTCCCTGTTTCGATTTTCCAAGATTACTGACGATAGTTTCCATCTGAGCCGCGTGAGCGTCGGCCCTCATCGGGGGCGGTGGCGGAACGTGTTGATAAGCGCTGTGACTGTGAATAGTCTCGTTGCAATGAAGAGTAGTAGCGATACCGGCGTGATTCGTCGGTAAGATCGTTGGTTTGTTCATATAAGGTTTGAATGCCGAGGTGCCGCGATGTCCGAGATTTTTGCGAACGGGAGAGACCTGAGTCGACGAACTCGGCGATACCTGAGCCGACGAGTTCGGCGACGGCTCGATGGACGATATCGGCGATGGTCCATTCGAAGACGTCGGCGACGCTTGATTCGACGATGTCGGCGAGTTATTCGTAAGCGATACACTCGAATTTAGCGTGTCGACGATTATCGGCGATATTCTCGTTGGCGATGTTTGCGGTGAACCCGATAGTTCGAATCTGAACGGAGCGATTTTTTGGGGAAACAGATTCAACGACAGAGTCGCTCGCGGTGTAGCGATAAATTCTTTCGCGAGAATACTCCACAAATGATTGTTGTCCAAACGATTGCACTTCAGAGCTAAATGAACCTTCAAGGGATTCGGATACTCGAAGAGATTGTTGCAGATGTGGCACATGTAACGATTTTGACCTGTTAATGAAAAAAAACAAAAAATTATTAACTTAGTGGTTTTTTTTTTTTTATTTTTTTTATTTTTTTTTATGGCGGAAAAAAAATTTGAATTTTTAAAAATGAAGGATGAATTATTTACCTTGTATATTTGACGGGGTCAGGAAAGGCATATTTAACATCGCCAATATATTTTCCGTGAACCACATCAGTAGCGGCTCGCCGGGGGTGATGCATCTTATCGTCTTCAATACGACACCCTTATCTGTGCTCATCAGTAGAACGTTGCAACTCTGACAGTCTTTCGCGAGAGTGACGATTTTCAGCCAGCAGGACGAACTGACGAGACCATCGACGCAGTAGAGACGACCCTTGGAATCCGCTACTTCGACCTGTTAAATCGTTAAAATCAAAAATCGTTAAAACAATTCTTTGCCAAATTCCGAAGAAATTAAAAAAATTAATTTTATCAAACACTAATCTTCGAATTAAATGATTTGATTTTTAAAAAATTGATTTAATTAAATTGATCGAATTTATTAATTTATCGATAGAAAATAAAAATGTTAGAAATCGTTAATTTTCGATCGATTTATATCGAAATTTCAATGATTTTTCTTAAATTTCCTCCAAAGTAAAAATTGTTATCAATTCAAATACTTACGTATTGAATAACCGAAGTGTTTCTTTGAGAAAGTCGATTGACATCGATGACTTCGGTGGAGGAGTCTCTGCCGAGTAGAGTAGCGGCTCTGACACCGGGTCGGCCCATCGCAGCTTTCGGATGCGAGGATATAGTTGTTCTCTCGAGTGCTTGAATACTCATTATCAAAGCGTTATCCGGGAACATCGGATAAACGACGGTTCCGCGACGCTCAACGCTCATCAAGAACCGGAAGTCCGGGAGAAAAAAAAAAACAATAACCGATTCCACAAAATCGGCAAAAATGTCCCAATCTCTTCTTCACTGTCGTTTACACCTTCACAAACTCTTCTCTTATCACGAATTTTTCAAAACAATGTTCAGTTTCACACACGAATACACTTTCTCGTAAAAAAAAAATATATATATATATATATAAAAAATGTAATTTGTTAAAAAAAAAAAATTATTGACATCGGAGATTCAATTTACGTTCGAAACTGCGAAGTTTGATAATTCGCAGTCGAATGATAGTGCGAAATAGATCTACGAGGAGATGATCGTTGTGCGAGGTTGAGGTGTCAACTGAGTACAACCTGCAGGCTGCACGTGGCTTAAATATTCGGGGTGAGCCCCGTGGCTGCAGTACAGAGTTCAGGGGATAGCCGATTTTCGGTTCAACCCCTCCCGCCTTCGGAGCTCCGGCCGTAGCCAGTGGTGGGCTATATAGCTTATGGCCTATGACCACCCCTCTCTTCCGGTGTGCGGCCGGCATATAGTTGTGTACGCGTAATTGTATTTAAAGAGGCATCTCTCCCCTGATTCGGTAGAGAGTATAGGGTACAGACGATTTAGACGAAGTGATTCCGTGACCGATGCGCGGGGGGCCCCCTCTTCATGTCCGCCACATCAGCGTCGCCGTCATATTCTTGTAGAAATAGTGGGGATGAAATGGGGGTCGTGACGAGAGAAGAAGGATGTCGCGCGGGTGTGTATACGGGGCGCGTGCTACTCTGCAAGGTGCAACCACCACTGGTCTACTAGTCGCGAATGGTGGGATATCCTCGATTGGAGACCGAAAGCTCTTATACTTGCAGCCTATTGACACAAAATCTCACGAAACTGAGAAATAATTATGCAAAGGTCTCCGCAAATACCGGTTAACTTTAGGCCGATCTTTCTGTAGGATTTAACGTGTTTTTCCTAATGATATGAAGACAAAATATGCTTTTTAGCGATGGGATTATTGTTAACGATTTTTATGGCATTTGGCGGAGAAAAATCGATGGAAATCGGTAAATTGGTTTGTATGAGAAAATCGATGGAATTTCGAAAACGATCGGTATTTTTTTTATGATTGTGGGAATTGACGATAAAAAGTATTTATTGTCAAAAGTCGTTTGTTTCTATGACTATATTGTTGTAGTTGGAGAAACAATGCAAACATCTTGAATACCGGTCAACGTGGAGTCGATCTTTCTGTAGGATTTAATGAGTTTATTCTAATGATATGGAGACAAAATATGCTTTTTAGCGATGGTATTATTATTAACGATTTTTATGGCAGTTGGTGGAGAAAAATTGATCGATCGTGATTGGTAAATTGACTTCTATTGAAAAACCGATTAAAATTTGAAAATGATAGGTATTTTTTTAAATGAACTTCCGATGGATGTAAAAAAATTGTCATCCATGTTTTCTCGGTTCATTACCGAGAGAAACGATTAAACAAATTGCGGCTATTAATTAATTGCCAAAGCTCGTTTATTTCTACGAGTATATCGTTGTAGAGCCGAGAAATATTAAAATAGAAAGAGGAAGTGAATGCGTAAAGCGAAAGATAATTCGATACACTTCTAATACGCAGTCATGCGTGTTATATTCAAAGTTTCAATTTGCAGGTGCAAAAGCACATATTAATGAGACCGCGCTATTGTTTCTGCCGTAATAACAGAACCATAGAGATTATAGGTCCTTCCGGATGAGAGAACTCGAAACTCACGGGGTTTCTCTGCGATCGTCCGATAGCCGGGAGCGTTATTTTTATTTTTTTTTTAACTGTACTAAAAGAATTTATTATCGTCCCTTGAATCATCACTATTCTGTTATAAATCGTATTCTGATTTTTTCAAATTTTTTTATTCTTATTTCTCGCCAATAACGGAGCCGAGATGGAACAGCAATGGCAATTCGTATTTTTATAATTAAATTAACAATTAATAACAAATTAAAAAATACATCGGGAAAACATTTTTTTTCGATTAATTGGAAAAATAAATGAATTTCAATTAGCTTTGTCAAATAAATATTTCGACAAGGATTCTGATACAATCATAAATATATTCGTCTTCTACGTCTTCTTTCGAGTCTTATTGTCGATCGTGAAAATTCCGAATGAAAAAGACGATTTCGGGGAAAAAAGTTTCGCAGGTGGAAAAAGATCGAAAAATCGAAACCTGTTTCGGTCTGACGATTTTTTCCGGGTGATCGATGAAACAAGGGAAAAGAACGGGGTGATAACAATAATGTCTGCGAATTGGTTGCCACAGACGACACCGTCGCCGACACCGTCGGCCGATGACAATGCCACCGTCTGGCAGTCTGGCGCCAGCGCGGTCGTCCTTTCGTCTTCCAGACGATCGTACTCCGTGGGGTGACGGATGCGTCTTCGCTCGATCGCACACGGTGACCATAAGTCAGCACGCGTCCCCATACCGCTGCGTATCAAATACTGTGAATAATGAAAACCGAGTTACTCGTGTACCTGGTATCATTGAACGGGGGGTCAATAAGCGCAACGACGCGCGAGTTGCTTTCTACTGGTGGTTCAACCTATGGACTTCACTTGTCCGCTCGATCGAACAGGTGGCAATGAAATATAGAAAACAAAAAAAAAAATACCGGGCAGATCAATGACGATCATTATACTTATAAAAATGCTGAAAAATTTTGAATAAAATTTTTTTTTTCGGTTTACTCGCGATTTACTTCCGAAATCTCGCTACTTGGAGATACCCGCGAAGTAAATCGAAAAAAAAAAATCATAACCCAATAATTGTAACAAATTCAATTTTTTAAATTTATCAAAAAATTATCATTATTATTATATTTATTGATTTTTTTTTCTAATCAATTTAGTTTATAAAATATATTTAGATGATTTTTTTTTTATTTGTAGAAACGTACAATTTTTGTCTCGAAGTTTTTCCCTCAAGTGTTTCAAAGTCGCATGAATTGTTTGCGAGGTTTTCTATCAATTAAACTATTCCTTCCACTCGGTCGGAATAATTGTGATAACAAAATTATCGGTCAGCCGGTTCACCGGGCGTACGAGTGGTTTGTTCTTCATTGGAGGGTTACGGTAGCATCAGATTCGCGATGTACCAAGTGCGGAATCGTCACCGGGTCAGGAGGTTTTCGGCGCCCCCTGCGTTCGATGGGGCTGTAAAAGCCTCATGTGAAAGGACATTGTTTGGCTCAGCTGCGGGAGCAATGGGTGTCCCATCGAGAGCAAGAAGATCGCTCGGTTACAGCTATAGCGCGAGGGGGGAAGAAGCAGGGGGTCACGGCAATCCGTCGATGGGCCCGAAAGGTGCATCTGAATCAACGCTTGATTAGCAAATTAAGTGCTTCATTCTTTGCGACCCTCGGTGCTTAGATCGCGAGTTCGCGATAACGCGCTTCGACGACACGGCCAATCGCGGATATATCTGATCGATGCGGCTCTACGCACGCTTAGGATAGAAATCCTTGAATATGGTTCCTGTTAATTCCTCGCAGTGCACTCACATGGCGGATATATACAAATGATTTTATCGAAGTGCCACGTGCGCGTCAGGATCGACGAAAACGATCGAGCAAATCTCTCGTGACTCCTATCAACCCTCCCGAAGTGAGAAACCGAAAGCTGGACACATGATTTTTTTTTCTTGCATTTTTGGAAGTGCGTAGGAATTTCATTAGTCATGGATTTTGTGATTTAAGATAAAAAGACGAAACGCTTTATTCAAGTTAATAACAATGTTGAGTGGTTGCCAATAGCTAATTTAACATTTTTTTTTTTTTTTTTACGCTGCCGAATTAACATTGGAATATGAGAAATCTCCAAGACAAAGTCGCAATTCTTGTATAATTATTGAATTGATATTAGATGCATTGTTTAGATGCGATATATGTTGGATATCTGTTTTCGTGAGTTTCTCAACACACATATTTTTAGCAAAAGAAAATGAACATTTCATTACATCCAATAGTTTTTGAAAAAAAAAAAAAATGTTGACGGGGCTTTGCCGTCTGGTAGTTGTATCTCCTTAAAAGAAAGCCAAGTTAATGGTACAAGCAATATCGCTGCTATGTCCAACGGCGGCACTTAGACTCGGAGGGTCTTTGCATTTACGTAATCTGCCGTTCGACAGAATTGAGTAATCCAGGATCGAGATTGGTCTCGAATTTTGGTATTACCGGTATTACAAGTTATTCTTACTTCGCTCGTCGAACCAACTATCGCGATTATTCGGAAAAAAAATTGCCGAGTTTGCGGTTAATTGCTTTTTGGATTTTTAAGTACCTACAGGTAATTCTCTGCAGCTTAATAACTTCATTAGCAGCGAAGGGCAAAAATGCCTTCGGGAATGATTGATGGGCATCTGTATTAATTGTAATTCGCATAGGCGTATTAACATATTGCATAAGACGAAAGCTGCGCGCGGCTACTTTTGGATTACGGGAAGAATCATCGACTCCTTGCATTGGGTTCTCTCTTTTCTCAATGGTCCACGGGTCGTGATTCATTCCGAATGGTGTCGGACCAGGGAATAACACGAGTGTTCACAAGCCGCATCAACCCCTCAGCCACCCTCCGCACGGACCAAGCCGCGCAGTGGTCCCTGTTTCGTCGCCACCCTCCACGAAACTCGACGGCACGAATGTTTGGAACGTTCGCCACTCTACGCGCGCTGCGCACCCTGTTCTTCCTCCCTTCACCCCCCCCCCCCCCCCCCTCGCGCCCCTTTCTTCAATGGCGCAGCGTGTATGTAGGAACAAGTGTTCGGGATGCAGCCAAACCCCCTCGTATGCGTCGCCAACGATAGATCAAAGAAAAGGGAAAGGATAGGACAAGATATGGATAAATTACCGATGTGCAATTTTCTCGTCCGTATTTTATTTAAATGACGAATAAATAACAAAATTAAATAATACTGCGGATCGTAACAATGTGATTTAACCCTTTTAACTTGGAATCGTACTTTTTGCAACACTGATGAAAGATGAATGAATTTTTACAGTGAAATTGAAGTAAGTCATTGAATTCAAAGGAAAAAAGAGTGGATATACTTTACTTTTCATAATTTCTTTTAATATAACTATAAAAGTACTTAAAATCCGATTAATTTACTTTAATTTCACTGTATGAGTACATCGATTTCTCATCGGTTTCGTACATGAAAACTAATGTAGCAGTTTATGCAAAACTTGCCGTACGAATACACAAAATGTTAATTTTTTTACGGTGTCCATTAAATTTCCAGCAAATTTTTTTACAGTCTATTTATAGATGATAACTCTGTTGCAGGATTATAGTTAGTGACTTACTGACGAAAAGAATTTGTTAAAAAAAATTGCTTTTCCTATTAATGCACTTGTGTTTTATTTATTTTTTCTCCTGTTTCACGCGCGCGCGCCACCCTCCCTCGGTAAAATAACTAAAGTTTCCGGTCACTTATAGTAACGCCATCACGAAGGCGGGTTTTGTCTCTCCCCATGCGCTTGCCGATAGTTCGGGGCTCGCAGTGTTCGGGAGATCGTACAGGGAACTCCGAAAAATCAGGGTGCATTCAGAGAGAGTATGAAGAGAGAAAGGTAGAGAGACCAAACCGCGAGCCAGCAAAGCGGACAAGTGTTCCACCGTGTCGAATGTAGGATTGCACGCATGTGCGCGCTTCCCAATGCGATATTAATATCGCGATTATCATCTACGTATTATCACTGGGGGGGCACCCCGTCTCGGTTATCCCGGTTTGCTGGCGGTACACACGGCGGTACTTATAAATGCTCGAATAAGCCGGAGCCACCCTTCGATAGAGTACGCGCCGTGCACCTACTGCGTTTTCCTTGCGCGAAGAATCTTTTTCGTCCGGCAAACGGTGTCAAAAGGTCGTCCCCCATCCACAATTGCCTTATTCATGTTTTTTTCACTACGAATTCTCGATCTTTCCTCGATCTTTTTTATAAAATAGCATTGTTAGTTGAAATTGTTTGTTAAAAAAAAAAAACACATAAAAACACATAAATACTTCAATTATTATCATTATTTTATTATATTTTTATATCGTCAGTATTTTAATTAATTAACAATAAATATATTCGTAGCTTTGGCTTTAAATCGCTTCATTTCGTTTTCTCTAGTCGAAAAAAAAAAAAAAAAATTAATTTGCCCACAAACTTTTGTTTTTATCGGGAATCCTGTACCAGAAATGCCAATTTATAGATCGATAAATACAAATATAATAAGAGAAGTAAATACAAATTTATTTTGTTTTAACATTTTCGCACCTGCAGAATTAACTTTCGGAAGAAATAAAATTTTCGCGGTAACGTTGCAAACAATATCTTTCAGTTAGTTAATTCTCGAAAATATATATATGTATACATGTACCGTCGTATATCGTAAGGAAAAATAATGTCTGGTTGTGCATTCGCCCCATCATTCGCGAGAACCAAGACGAATCTCATTGTTAGATACCCTCGGAAACTGCACGGAGAAAGATAGTACTGCGACGGGGTAAGTCGCAAGGGTAACTACAGCAGTAGAGACACAACTATAGCCGTATTGGATGCTGGACTGCGGGGCGAAGCCTGAATTATGGTAGGGTTTGCGGGGAGTCAGCTATAAAGGTGATTCGTCGCGGTTCTGCAAGTGTCAAAAGTTTACGTCTAATGGTTTCCTATAGTTATGGTATACCGTGGCTACAATAATAACGAAGACGAGTCAGTGGCTCATGTATTATTAATTTAAGCTCACGCGTCACGTATAATTCTATAGCGTCATTCGAATATCATATCGCGTCGTGTCATTCATCCTCACGAACCAGCATTCGACTACTGCAAAAACACGAAATCGATTTCCGAAACAAAAAAAAAAATGTTTTAATATTTCTGAAAATTAAATAAATAATTAAATAATTTTATTAATATTTAGAAATAAAATTAAAAAATAAGACAGAATAAATTTTAAAAAATCACAATATTTACTTCTTCAAAAAAATGATTTAATACGTAAAAATATTAAATAATTTTATTAACTATGAAAAAATATTATAAAATTGTGGCGAGTTGTATAAATTGTTAGTGGAGTTATTTTTGGTAGAGCTATCGAAGTGAATTCCAGGGGCACGTGGCATTGACATATTGCCCGAGTCCTCGCCTCTCGATCCGCATCGATTGCTCTGTAATACGACACGTGACCGCACAAACCCCAAGTGCTTTATATATGTACTCTCCGGGTTGCTTTCGAGAACTCACGTATTTAACCATTAGATACTGTTTGCATGATTCCAAGAGTCGATCTGCGGAGTTGTTGCTGCATGCGTGCAAACACATTACATGCGCATTCGCTATGTTCTTACATGCGTTCGAATCCATGAGCGGAACACGTGTCGACGCATCGAACACGTGCCGGCAGCTTGTCGACATCTGATCGCTGGGTAATCAATTTCGATATATTTTTAATTTTTTTCAATTTTGATAAACATTTTTTTTTTTTCGATTTCGATATACATATATTTTTTTTCCATTTCGATATATTTTTAATTTTTTTTGTTTCTCTGTTGTTTTTCTTCTCTCATCTATTTTTTCCTGATAGTAACGAATTCACGTCTTATTTTACTTCGATCTTAATATTTGATACAGAATTCGCGGCTTCAGAATCGGATCAAAAATGCTCCGTTTGCCTAGTAATTTTAAATAATTGATAAAAAAAAAATTGCATAAAACACAAAAGGAGAATAGTGTTTGATACGAGAAGGAGGAAAATCACGTGCGGAGCAGGTGACACGGGTCACATGACAAAATAATATTAGATCCCCTTCGAAGCGATCGGTGAACGCCGAGAGCAATAGGGTCCAGCAGCATCCCCCAAAACCCCCTCTCAACGTGCCCCTTGGAAAACACGACTCACTTGGCACACAAGTTTCGTGCATATACGGTATAATGCAACGCGGCCGGGACGTGTGTACCTCCCCGCTGCTTAATTTAATCCAATACAATATGTCCCTCTCGCTTAGAGCGGATCCCCGTTTTTTTTTTCACTCGCGTATATTCTTTCCGTTCGCGTAGGGGTGATTTTAAAACGGTGGGTGGCTTTTTAAAACTTCGTTCTCCGACCTCAATTCACCGTAAAACCTCATCCTATTATGATTGATCTAATCCTGATTGGGTCAGACAGGTTTGTCTTTGCGGTGAACGGGAACAGATATCGCTATCGTCGCCATTACCGCGGAACTCTGCACCCGATATGCTTTCTAAATAATAGTCGAAAAAAAAATGTATTTCAATGGGGCTATAATGTTTCGAATTTAATTCTGGAAGACTGCACTTATTTTTTATCTTTCGTCTTTGTCGAGGTACTTTAGGGTTGAAAACAGATATTTTTTTTCGTGTTCCCAGTGAAACCGATGAAAAAAAATAATAAAATCGAATAATAATAATCATATTAATAGAATAATTATTTTTAAATATAAATAAATAATTTTATTAAATAACTGATTCACAAAACGCAATCCCCTCACCTCCAGATTTTTAATTGGTCATTTTACCAATACGTCTGCACAGTGGATAATATAGAGATTCGTAGATTTTTTTTTATTGCGAAAAAGAAATGTCCGATGCAATTTATAGGCAATTTGTTAAAAAGATATAAGATAGGTAATGTCTTGGAGATTTCGGGGGGTTGACGAGCAATTATGCAGCTATCGTTGTACAGAGGTTTCATTGCATCGTCGCGCGCCATTCGCAATACCAGCGAAGCTCTACGGTCTGGTGCACCGAGACAATGCTGCAGAGTCCGACAAGACCTCCGCCTCTTTTTCGTCAGTAGGTCTTATTTCGGTAACTCGCAAGAAAGCTTCCTTAATGAGAACAACGTCGTGACGCGGGTAGCCATTCTTGTTCAGGGACGGTGCGCATGGTATAACGGCGATTTCTTCGTCGCAGACGGATTTTTATTACGATCGCGATGTTGCTGACGCCACTACGAACAATACGAGAATTCTCGACAAAACTCGACTTGTCTCAAAATTAGGGACCACCAACCGAACAGTGGCGCGATAGGCCCCACGCCTCTCATTGGTAATTTGCTCAAAATATACGCATTGAATACATATTGATTTTATCAGGTACCTTATTCATGCATAAAACTCACCATTGTTTCATCAAATCGAATACGACAAATCGGTTTAGCGAAAAACATCGATAAAAATAAAACAAAAATATACTTAGAAAAGTATAAACGTTTATCGAAAACTTAATTTTTTTTAAAAGTACTTAAAAAAAAAAAATTTTTTTTTTAAATAAGACTTGTATTTCATAATACCGATTTTTATTTTTCATTGAGTTGCATACATTTTTTTTTTTTTTTTTCGTGGTCACCAGAATAGTTTGAATCTGCGCGTATTTGCGGCCATTAGAGTAAAGCTTCTCGAGTCGTTAAACTTTTTTTTCCCCTTCGGGTCAGTGGAATGCATCGTAAATCTTTCGGATAGCTATCGATACGCTGCAAGGAACCTTTTGCTTTTTATATCTGTATGTTGCCAAAGCGGGACCCGCGATTCGTATAAGAAAGATGAGCGCACGAACGATATTGCGATAAAGAAGTCGAACTTAATGTTTTTTTGATGTACTGTACAAAGATGCATTACTTGCTCGTTGCTTTCTCCGAGTAAACGGAGGATTAAGAGTGTTTAATGAGCGCACCAACCTGCACCAGGTTTCTTACGCTTCTCAAAGTACACCTGAGAAGTGTCGAATGACGTAGAAATGGGAAGGTAAAAATTATGTTTTTGTCAAATTTTTCAAAATTTCCGATGAGTTATCTCGTTGAACGGGTGTTATATTAAGGAGAAAACGCGTACTTCGTCGGCGGTCTAATAATTGATAAATTCGTCATTTCGAGACAACATTTTTTACCGATTTTTTCGTGCCGATTTTCGCTGATTTTCTTGCCGATTTGCCGATTTTTTTTATACTCACGAAAGCCGGAAAAAAACGTGAAAATTAATCGATTTTACAAAGAATCTTCATAAATAAAATTATTGCGATTATGATCGATTCGTAGATCGAGAATAATGTATAAATGATAAGTTACTTTTCAACATTGTAAATTATCGAATGAGTCAGATCCCTCGAATTTGACACGGAATGACCGGAATATTCGTCGCTAACGATTACTGCACTGTTAATGAGAAACGCCATTGCTTTACCGGTCATTAGGCTCCGCTGCAATTATCTTCGTAAAGTTGCGAATGGTCAGGGGATCACTTCGACCCGAACATTTTTTTTTTTTTCCTATTACTATACAATATTTGCGGAAGAATTAACGGGACAAGAAAATTTGAAACAATAGTTTGTAAATATGTGTATATATTTAACGTCAATTTATTTATCGTCGGGCGAATACGCGCGTATCCACAGCGATCGATTTATCGGAGGAAGTATCCGGACCTGTTGAAAAAAAATGCACATTTTTATTACAAAAAATTGCAATTTCGTGAGGAAATAAGTCTACAAGAACCTTTAATTCTTTTTTTTTTTGGGAATTTGTTCAAAAATCGTGTGCACCAAATAAGATTCCACAGCGAATCAGAATTTTTCTTTTTATCGGCGCCCCTTTTTCGAACAATAATTAGTTTTTAATGGCTGTATTTGGCTCTGTATGGTTTTCCTATTTGTCGAGACTCATGACGGTCCACATTATGATGGTAAATGCCTGCATGTGCGGATACGACGTACGAACACGTCGGTGGGGAGGGGAATATTTAGGCGCAGTTCTGTAGTCACGGGGTGGAGACAGGAGAGATGGATTTGACGCGCAGCTGTGTACACGGCGGGCTTTTAATGCAGAGTAAGAGAGAAATAGCGTAAAAGTTGCGGGGTCCGACCAGGCAGAAGCCTGTAGGGTTTGGTCCATCGCCTGCTGGTTAAGGTGTCCCTAAATCCGGAGTTAGTCGCGACTACTTGCTCTTTCCTTCTGTTTAATCAGACTTAACGCGATTTTTTTCTTTTTTTTTTTCTAAGCTCGACAAATAGGTGTTAAATATATAGTCAAATAATACAGTAAATACCTCTGCGCTATAGAATATCCGGATTTTCGACAACGGGTGGTTCGTAATTGACGAAATCGCCGTCACGTGCTTCACCCCCTTCGTCCGTTGGAATCGCCAACTCGCGCTCGTCGCTGCCGATATTATCGTCAGATTTCGACAATTCCCTCGATTTGTCGTAATCCTCGCCTAGCCTCGTGTAAGTTTGCGCGCGATTCTCCAATATCTCTCGGATGATTTCTATTGAGAATTATTAAAAAAAAAAAATTGATGAACTTTGGGAATTTCTCGTCACACATTTGAATTCCGGTAAATCTTAAAAAATAAAAAAAAAATCGGATGGAAGTGCCGGTTTTGGTCACTGTGTTCGAAAGTATAGAATTCTGAATAAAATCAAACTAAGTTGACCATTTTATACATATATATGAATACTTTCTGATTATTAAAATCGAAATGCGAAAATTCTACAGCAATACGTAATAAAAATAAAAAAATGCGCCATATTTGATTAGTTTTCAAACAGATATTGCGCGTTTTATGTATTTTTTTTAAACAGATTTGTACAGACGAAACACTTGGATGATATTAAGACCAAAATCATCAATGTATTCATTCAATGGACAATCAATTATTGTACTTTTGTATTACAACGAAGGCGTACGATAAATGTAACGACAGGTTAATTCTTATTCTCCGCGATTCAACCTGCGTAGACACGAGACACAGTTCATTGATAAGTTCGTTATTGTCTTAATCTCGCATTATCGACTAGCGGGCAGGTTGCCCGATGGAGGCTCGTCCACCGAATCCGGAAAAGCGTACATTTCTGCAGGCGTATGCGTGTTAATGGTGTAATTCGGTTAAATCGAGGAAAATCGTACCGAACACTAGACGACGAAGTACGTCGAGTATTATATACCAAAGTACCTAACTACTAGTGTCATTAAGTCACCACCCTTTTCCGGATTTCCTGCTAGCTGACCTGTTCACGGTACACAATGGTGACGCCGACCGGTGATGGGTTAGGTGGGTAAGAATGTTGGCTCGCGGGGGCCATCTCAAGCGTGTAGATACCCGAATATTTATGGGTGTTTAGGATACCCCTTGACATTAAGAAACAAGGATTTTAGGGTTGGATCGATGTCGCGACACAGTGGCGGCGGTCATTGTCGTGGTATAAATTGGCGCCGCGAGGTATCGGTTTCACGATTTTACTCGATCGCGCGAGAGAGGACATTGGAACACAGACGAACGGGTACCTGATCGCAAGTATTATAATATCTCATGGTTCACCTGCTTCCGTTCCTTCTCTCGGGTACTCGCAAAATAGAATTTATAATCTCATACTCCTCGTAAGACGGAAATCGTTATTTTACGATCTTTTTCCTACCTTCATGACCAACGACACTGATCCATAGATCGTTTACCGTGGGCCAATGGCAAGCAACATTTCCTGACCACGCCTAACTCTCTCTCATTGTAAACCCACCAAAAGTCGTTAACGCATCGGTCGACTAATAAACTTTAGTATTTTCTGTATTGTACTTCGTTTGCGAGATGAACAAATGCACGGGTCGTTCCGTCGCTTTGGAACGACGTGGATTTCTTTTTTCTGCATTTGTAATTCTTTTTCGGTATATAACGCAATGTTAAGGAGGTTATTTATCAACTAATTTAAGAGATGAAACTAATGATTCTTTAAAATAATTACCCATCAGAAGTTCTCGACTCTCGATCATTGAACCCATTTCTTTCTTAACTTCTTTCATCAGCCAAGGCATGAATCCTTCTTCAACGTCTGTTTTGCAAAAAACGAATTACATTAAATAATTACATATCTTCAGCAGAATTTGGTATATATTGGAATTTTGAGAAGATTCTGCGATGTTTAGAAATGGATATCATTAAGTCAATGAATTTAACGGAAGGGATCTGCAATTTCGGGACAAAAAGCGCGTTTAATGATATCATTTCGGTAAAAAAATTTTTTATAAAAAAATCCCATGCGATCGAATATGCGTACCGGAAACTTGAACATGTAAAAAAATTCCGACCTCCAAATTTACCAAAGATGTGGAAAAAGTTCAATTTTTTTTTTTAGCAATAAAATAAAAATGTTACTTTAAATTTGTTTACATGATCACCATTTCCGGCAAACAATCGCATGGGATTAATAATACGATTTTTCCTTCACCTACAAAAAAGCACATAATAAAGTCATAAATTTGTTTCTTTTTTTTCGCATTTTCAAAATTATTCGAATAATTTTGTATTTTCATGGCTTACCGGCTTTTATTTCGTCGAGCAAGAAACCCGACATTTTGAGGCCTTCGAGTACCGCCGGTAATAGCTCCGCTATGTATCCAGTCAATAGAACCGCAGCGGCAACTCGTTCTTCCGTCTCTTGTTGCGTTTTCATCGCCTCCTCGTGTTGTTTGACTCGACGACACTGACGAAACAAATTCGTATTGTAGACTGGAAATTAATTTAAACGAGAATTCATTGTCGATAAGATAGTTCTCACTTTTTCTTCCCGAATACGTCGTTCTTGTTCCTCGAGTCGCTGCTGTTCGGCTTTTTCGGACGCTCGTAGCTCAAGGAACCTTCGCTGCTGTTCCCGAAGAGCCGCGAGTTCCTCTTCCTCGAGTACTTCGATCAATGCCTGTTCGATCGTCTTTCCTACGAGGACTTCGAGGATCGGTTGAACCTCTACATCGTAATCGAAGAGCTAATCAATTTAAAACAAAAAAAGTTGAATTGTATTACAAATTGGAGACAATCGATATACCGACGTAATTTTATTACAATGCAATTAAAGTGCAAATGGATAGGTTAATTGTATCAACGGCATATTTTCTAATTCCGAAATCATTTCTGAATTGAAATGATGATAGGAAATTATCAATAAAGTTACTTACATCTCCAGGTCCGATTTGCGTTTCCGCATCTTGACCAACTTTTCCCGGACAATAGAGCGGCGTCGCTGGTCGATCCAAAAAATGGTCCGTTTGCGTCGCAACTTCCGTTTCTTCGGGTTTATCGCAGAGCTGCGCAAAAAAATGTTCTCAATTTTTCATGAAGTTCATAATGGTTATTCTCGCGATTCCTTTCGCGCGATCGTTTACCTCTTCGAGATAAAGTTCCGTTTGCACCGGTTCATGCTTTCGTCCCGGAACCGGTGGTGGTGAGCCGATTCGCATCATCATCGATCTCGTCGCTTGCGACTGGGCGCGTTTTTTCGATATTAGCTTCCGCTTAGCTTCGGCCTGTCGCGCTGCTTGCGATTGCTCAGGATCGATCTTACGAGAGCAAAATTGAAGAAAAGATGAAAATTATTGTATAGATTATGCCGTTTGGTCAACATTACCCGAGAAACAAATTCGGTATCCCAAATCCTCATTCTACCAGGAGATTCCCTAATTCCTGTAGAAACATAGATGTTTGATAAAAAAAAATGCTTCCAAATCTATCCCCGTAGAAGCAGCCAATATTTTTCGAGACTCTTGGATCCACAGAAATTTGTTTTCTCGGGTTTTCTCGCGTACTTTCGCATATAAAAAAGTATAGAAAATGACTACACTCACGAGTACAGGAGCAGAGGCAAAGGTACTACCGCGAACAACTCGTCGATCAAACATGATGTTCCCAAAAGGAAGCGGTTGATCACTGCAATGCAGAAAATACATAGGGACCTTGATTCAGTCCAAATGTGCTGTGTGCTACTCTGTATGTACTAATGTAACTCTAAATCTTGTGCAACGAGGTCGAACCCGACAGCAGCAGCAGCAGCAGCAGCAGCAACAGCAGCAGCAGAAGTAGTTCTATATTAATTAATACACGAACAACGAAAGGAATATCTAATATCCTAATATGGCAGACATCGACAAACTTTCCATTTTCGCTGATAGAACGGATGATCAGTCCAATTCTGTAGGATTTGTTTCTTTTTTTACGGAATTTTTCTAATTTCCGCATTTGATTTGAATATATCTGTTTGTACGAAATCATTGAAGTTACCGATTTCCACGAAAGCAAAGAATGACGATGTCCTTTGCGAAACCAATAAAACAAAGGCAACTGGCAGAGTATTAGGCGCAAAAAAAAATTAATCATTACGCAAACGAATTCATACGGTTTGCGAGATACGGAAGATATAAACCATAAAATCAGAGATAACGTTATAGGCCACGCAAGTGGTGCTTTATCGTTACCCGCGGCTCAGCAGCATATTCATCATACCCTCGATCGGTTCCAACTTTTTCGGTAACGCTCGGGGCGTCTTCGTGTATCCTCTAGAAAAACATACAATTCCCTCGCTTTATAGCACAGTAAGCGGTTTTTTTGTTTCTTCCAAAAATGACGATCTTTTTCCATAATTTTGCAATATCGATTTCCGTTTAAATCGCACATTAAAAAGGTGTTTTGCGAAATCAGATAAAACGAGTCTTTTTTTTTTTTATAGTTGAAAAAAAAATTTCATCACGAATCCCATGCGATTTGTTGATAATAGTATTCTGATCATGTAAATCCCAAGGCCAAGAATAAAAGACGTGGGAAAAGTATACTTTTTTTTTATTGAATTTTTTTTAGGTGGTAATAATTTTAATGATGATGATCTTGTTATATTCGGATCTGGGAATTTTTTTACGGGATCAAGATACCGGCGTAAACAATCAATTTGATAAGATCTTTTTTCTGCCCATAAGAAAAAATAAAATCGATGTTTTGACCTGAATTTGCCGAACATTCCCTAACGATTTCGGACGGTACTCCGGATACGCCGGTACTTCCGGATTTCGGTTACTTGCAGAGAATCAAATAGCCTTGAAATTTTTTTTTCAAATGGCTAAAATCTTGAATGTCGCATAACAAGTGCAAAATTCAAGTCGCAGATCAGCTGCTAATAAGTCGCACCTTTTAGATTTTCTCCAGCATTGCTAATACCAGTTATTGCCAATCTCTAAGCGACCAATAAACGGGGTAAAGTTACTCCATTGTGAATTTTTCTCGAACAACACCGAGAGCTAAAGAAGCGTTGCTATCTTATCATTTATTCAGAACCGACCGATCGATCTCGGACTTACGTTTCCGCGTTCGCGAACCTGTTGACCCTTCTGGCGCGTTCATTGTTCGTAAAGGATGTGCAGTCCGCGTTATTGGTATTAGAAGTGTTATTTGCGGTCGTGGAATTCACGAGGTTCGCAGCAAAGTCCACGGTCGCCTTGAGGGCAGCTTGACATCTGGCATTGTGACTGCTGTGACGTACTTCCGGTCTGCGTCCCAGTGAGACTAACGGCCGGAATCGCGAGCGCGGAAGGCCGACATCGTTTTCGTTGCCATCCGGCTGGTCACCAAGGACACCGATCCAAGCGCCGTTCGGCGCCATACCGAGAAGCGCTGCCACTTCCGGCGGTGGCATCAAAAATTCACCTGTCTTTACCGTCGTTATAAACGGCTTTTTTGAACAATTCAAACTCTTCTTGCAACCCCGCCGATTACCGATCTCGTCCTCGCGTTCTTGTATCTTACGCAATTTCGCATTAAGCACCTCGTTGAAATCTTCCGTCGACAGTGTCATTGCCGATTGTTTGTTGTGAATATTGTTGTTCATTATTTCGTCGCGACATCTCTTTTTCTCTTCGTTATCAGCTAAATTGTCGTGACTCTTGCTCTGCGGCTTTTTTCGCAATGGATTTGACTGATGATTTTGAAGACTCGCGAGTACCAAATGATCGTTCGATCGACTTATTTGTTTTCTCGCGCACAGATGGCTCTTTATTGTCGCATTCGACTCGCCGTTTCTCGGCGTTATCTTCGTTTTGCCATTCTTGTATTCGTGATTGTCATCTGTACCGTTCGCATGATTTATATGCAACATCGGCAGTGTCATCTCGAGGCCGTCCTTTTGCAGTATCGTGAATGCCGGCGGATCTTTACCGATCTTGTAATCGAACGTGTTCGTCGGCACTGAAGACGGCGCGAAACTCGGAATACCGGATGGCATCGCAAACAATGAGAATCACTGTAATTTTTTTTTTTTTTTCGATCTTTTTTTTTAAATGACTTTCCAATATTTGTTTTTGATCGATTTTTCAATATTTCATTTCAATCGATTTTTCAATATTAGCAATTGTTTCTTTGCGATTATATTGTGTCTCATATAAAAATCGTCGAAATTTACGAAATCCGAGCGAACATCGCTAGACGATCACGTATAATTTTTAATCGAAACAATTTTTTTCAAATGCTTACTTTTGGCATTGATTCTTCACGATCATCAAACTTTTATCGTTAAAATGCAGTTCACGAAAAGTTGTTAAACTTGATGCGAGGTTCGATATCCGATATGTCAAAAGGTCGCGTGACCCAAAACGCTTATAAATTTTCTTCAGAAAACTTTTCAAATTTTATCATAAATTTTCTTCGTAATTATTTCATCGCTATCGTATCTTTCTCGATTTTGTCCGATGCAAAGTTGAAATAAAAAAGTTATGCCACCGGGTAATAATTGTTCTTCGTATCGACTTTTTAGCGTGTCCTTCAATTTTATCATTCCTACCATCGCCGCGAGATTGTCTCGGATGATAACGTATGAGAAAATTGCGTTTTCCATGAAACGAGTCTTACGTTCTTTTTTTTTTCCTTTATTTTTTTTTTTTTTTATTGTTCTTTCGTTCGTCGCGTGACTCAAAAAAGTGATACGAAGATCGTGCGTCTTAGTCACGAGAAAGTAAACTCCGATAAGAGACTTGGCAGGTTCTCGTGTCGGCACGATTTCTAAGCGAAGTCAGCACGGCGAACCCTCGCAGGTGTCGATGAATATTATTATGTCGCATTGATGGATGGCTCTTGACAATGAAATGTGACAAATCGCGTGTTACGTTGGAATACGTAAAAACATATTTGCGGCTTGACTTCCGTTGCCAGGTGATCATTTATTCGAATAGCCTCTGACGAAACGCGCGCTTCGGTAAAATACAATTACGAGTGTTGTTCGATTTCGGTTAAACAGACGTAACTCAACTATTTTTCTATCTGCGATTCGTGAAATTAATAATGAATGCCATTGGCCGTCTTTATCGTCACGAAACTCGTAATCCGGGACGGTATGGTCATTCATCGACCGAACGAAACGCCGGTCGCCTATCAGCCAGTGGAAAAGGTTCGGCTACGATCGGACAACGAATAAATTCATCGGCTGCGTTCCAATGTCGTTCATTCGCAGGGAAAAAACGTCCCAGAATTTGGGTACAACGTTGCTGCGCATTATGAAACTCGCGAGAGATCTATCGAGTCGATCGAAACACCGAAAGTATCATTTTAACGTGAATTAATCGAAATGCAATCGAATCGAATAAAAATCGTTTCGTTATTAATCGATTTTTCGGAATTAAACTTTTCTCGTTCTTTTTTTTTTCGTTATTATTCTTTGTTTAAATGGTTATCGCACGTTGACACTATGCCGAGGGAAACCCGCGTATGACGAGTATCGCGAGACCGGAAGTTCCACGACGAGACTCGCGGCAGTACTGAGCTCTAACACGGGGGGTTGTTCGTCGCACGGCCAAGAAAAACCGCTGGACATTGTCCGACGGTGTGGGCTCTATATAGACCATGCAGACGATCGCGTGTAATACACATACGTATAGGTGAAATATATTCGAATGGCCGAGTCGCCGCCACTCAATACCGCATATACTGACCAGTAGAGGTAACGCCGGCGCATGCCTAACTCGATGATGACCACCAAGCCGTAGCGCACAGGCAGAAATCAAAGAGGCTTCGTCATATGTTTCGTGGTCTTGGTCGCCGCGCGGGACTTCAAGAATTATACTTCAAGGGTCGAGCCCTTAGCAACACGTCAAGGTGAAGCGTCCCCATGGTCTTTTGTCTAATTTTAACTACGACAATGAATTATTCACTACGCAGAGTTCTATTTATTGCCGTAAATGATATCGAAGTTTTTAGCAGCCATTATTTTTATTTTTTATTTTTTTTTAATTTACAAGTTGCAAAACCAACTTGCAAAACAGTTTGCAAAAATTATTGATTCAACTTTACAATTCTTTTGTCATTAAATTTTCGGGGCAAAATGGAACATTGTTTTTTATTTCTTTTACGACGATCATCCGAATTCATAAATTTGTCGTTCTTTTTTTAATTGAACTATTTCATTCGCGAATTAATTGTAGTCTTTCCATTATGTTTGAAAGGTTTTTAGATGGAAAATATGCGAAAACAATGATCCAATTTTATTTACCTTTTTCTTTTTTTTTTTTTTTTTTTTTCGCTTTTTTGCTATCGGGTGTTGATCTCTTTATAATTTTGTACGCCCGGACATAAAAAAAGCATAATTGCCTTCAATTTTCTCCAAATTACAATTTTAACGATCTCCGTTCTTACTTCACCGTGTCGTTTTGCCTCAACTTCCTCTAAAAGTACGAACTTTTTTTTAACAATCACAAAGAAAGCCATACCGCAAGTAGGACAAACGACTAGGAGTATACTATGACTTTGACGCACGTTACTTTGAAAGTTACATTTTTTTGCGACTCTCTCGTAAACCCGTTATTGTCGATAAATTCTCGCAATGTATTTCGAACTTCGCAAAAAAAAAAAAAAACCTGCGTTATTTGATTAAAAAAAAAAAAAAAAGCTGTCTTTTCGTATTATACATGACATACTTTTTTGTATATAATGTTAACATACTTTCGAAATATCGATACGATTTTTTCTACACGCAAATACAAGTACACACACCGTTCAATGATGAGGAGAGAGAGTAGCCCGCGCTCGCCAGGGCTGATAATATCGCATGCGGCGGTCATTCCCTCCGGTCTGCAAGGGTGGCTCTGTCCAGTAATACATGAGGCCATTGCCTACTCACCACCTCAGCCCTGTTGCCGAGCCGCATTACTTTCCTCCGACGATCGATATATATGTGTTTCACCGCGTTCCAAATCTCAAAAAAAATGTAATTGCATCTAATTTTCATAATTCATACGACAAAGTGATGATACATCGCTAAAACGCTGTATCGTGCTGTGCTCACAGATCGAAATAATTATCCTACAGTCGAAGCTCGGATATTGGCAAGCGATTTTTTTTTTTCGATTGAATAAGACAAAAAGCCAGATCCTAGAATGTATTTATTGTTTAATAATTAATATAATTAATAATTAATGCACTAATAATAATAATAATAATTGCTCATAAATTTATAAGCAATTAAGGGTATTTTTCGATTAAAGGAAACGATACGCGCGATTTAAAGCCAAATCAAAGAATATATTTATTATTAAATAATTAACATACTGGCGATAAAAAAAAACAATAATAATAATAATTGCTAATCAAATTATAAGCAATTAAGGGTAATCCCCTGAGTCTCACATCGGTGGATTCCGGTATCTCTTTTGAATGTGAAGAATAGCCCTCGGACTCTTCACAAATGTGTAGGTTTCCTTCTTCGCCGATTGTCCCGCCGGAATATTGTAGGGTTGCATCCCTCTGTTGCACATCTGGCACTGGCTAGTTTTCGAAGTCATCGTTAATTATCAAACGAGTCGCGTGTAATTTAAACTCGATGAAGGAAAAAGAAATAAAAAATCGTCAATCCCGATAAGAGATTGACGTTTGGCAATGGCGATATCTGACAACTACTACGCGTCGATTATGGGAGCTCGAGAGCGAAGTCCTCTCATTTTATATATCAAGTTTACTCGGCTCACGGGTTGCTATAGGAACATAACACGAACGATCGCTGAGTATCGACATTCCATCGTGTTGTTTACAAGGGTTTGTTTACCGGAAACGGAAATGCAGATATTTACTGATCGACGGGGCGAGTCACTAAATAAGAGTTTTTATTTCAATAATAATAAAAATAAAAAAAACTCAATTGTTTTTAGAAAATAATATTTATAAGGAATCATCGCTCGTCGTAGATATCTGAGAAATTTTGTCAATCAATAATATCATTCATAGATCATAAATGAATAATTAATGAATTCGATAGATTCTCCAATCTTCGAACGAATCTATTCGGAGTTCGTGAACGATCACGGCCTGTGACCGTTCACTGACCAGACCGTAGGCGCCGTCTAGCATTCCTCCTCGAAGCACACGAAACAACATAGCTACGCTTCCCAGTATCTTTGTCGATAAGAAGCTCCCGTCCCTACCTATCGTCAAACATCACTTATTCTACCGCAGTCAGCGCTGCGATCGTATTAATGAACAAAAAAAATAACGCAAAGCCAATCCGTAAATTCAGCCAATCGTGAAGAAAATCCCGCTGCACCGGAGATAGCAATTGGTGGCAGCGTGACCAGATTTTGTACAAAGTTACGCGGAAAGCAGGATTCGTCCAATGAGCAGCCGTGATTGAGTTTCATTTAATCGCGAAAGCGACGCTACGTCGAGAGGGCGGCGCGGTGGTGGCGGCTGATCATTGTCGATGCCATCGGCGTTCGTCTAGTAACCCTTTGATCCGTGCGTCTCGCCGTATGTTTTTATGATAATTACAAAAATGTATCGTCTCGTCTAATTCGTGCTGAAAATACGTCGTGCGGGGAGTGGTACGCGGTGGTGCACGAGACGGAATAACTCACTCGGGTACCGCCGAGTCAAAAGTGTCAAACGTTCGGTGACTCGCGCCGCGTTTGCGTGTCGGGTTAACGAAGGACCCCAGTTGTGTGTTTCCTCCAATGTGATGGACAAAAAAAATGAGAAGAATTTAAAGTTGTATGGGTTTTCTCGCCGTGTAAAAGTGAGCCAGAGCGTGCGATAGAAGGCCCCCGGAGTGGGGCAAGGCGAACGGAGAGCAGGAGTGAGGATAGTCAGTTGTCGCGAAAGAGACAGGAAGACATGTGTCGGTGGATGAATTACTACAATTTGCTTAATAGCTAATAGACTGAAAATTAGTGTTATGCGAATGTGATACAAGCTCACGATGTCTACGTGTTTGACTTTAGTGACGTTTATCACCATCGGATTGTTAGGTAACTATTCTTTCGCTTTCGTTTTTTTTTTTCCCCTCATAACAAAAATTTCATTGACCTTCGACACTTTTTTTTTTATTATTACTTACGATCGAGTGAACGCGCGTCTCGGAAACTGGCCATTGCGGTTTCAATAAAACCGCGACATATTTAGCATGTTTTTATGTTTTTTCGAACTCGACTACTCAAAAAAGAAGAAAACTCGCGTTTTCCTTTACTTGTTGATGATGCTCTTTTTTTTTCTTCATTTCTTCGCTCCCTCGCGCCTTCGTAAATAGAGTGCGAACTGTTGATTTTCTTTCGGGATATCGGAGGCGCGTATACCGCACTTGAGGAAACATCGAGGCGGCTAACAGGCGTTTTGTTTTTTTTAGCCTTCATTAAAGATTCTTTTGATACACACAAGCAAATATGTATTCGTGAAAGGCCTTGGGTTACTCGCGAACGGGACGCATTGCCCGAGAGTAGCAAGTATAAGCCTCTCTTCTCTCGCCTATCAACAGTTCATTTCCTGCTATGTTATTATTTCATTCAGGAAACTCGTAATCTCGCGTCTTGTTGGCGAATTGAATTTGATTGTTATTTATTCCGATTGTATTCCATTATGAATAATATTTATAGCGTTAATGGAATAAAAACGTTGCTTTACTTTTTCGTACATCGAATTTTCGAGCGTCATATTTATTGTTATACGTTATTAATATCTTTTATCGTTATATTTGCCATTTTTCAATCTTTTTTTTTACGATTTTTTTTTAACGAAAAATTGAGCGATTTTCGTGGAAATATTTATCGTAAATTGTATTTGGCGCAGGAACAACATTTGGACACGATGTCAAAGGTTCCGCTTACTGCGAATTTTACAATGAGACAATGTGCACGGAATCTCAGCAGGGATGCTCTGAGCGCGAGGAGTGCATTCTCCAAGATCCGGACAAACGGAATCATTGCTACGTATTATGGCAGTATGATAACGCGACGAAAAAATCTACGATAAAACTTAAGGTTTGTAGAATAATTGTTGACGATCCATCGTAGACGTCGCATTATCTGTTTACTTTTCAAATATCGATTCAATTCTTCATCTGATATTTGATTTTTTTTGCTCGCAGGGCTGTTTCTTAGATAGCAAGGAATGTTACGACAAAACGCACTGCGTGGAGAAAAATGCCGACAGAAAACAACAGTTGTTCTTCTGCTGCTGCGACGGCGATATGTGTAACCAAAATTTCACATGGGATCCGCAGCCCACGGAACGGCCGCATACTGAACGTAAGTATATTTATTTATTTATTCATTTATTTACGATTTTTTAGTGTCGGAAGCTCCCAGGTGTTGTGACGAATTCGCTGCAATGTTTTTCAATTTTTTAAATTATTTCTAAAATATTTATAGTGTTCCGATATTTTTCAATTCTATTCGAAGCTAAGATAGCTGCGATATTGATTTTTTGAGTGCAATGAAAGAAAAATGAAAAGCGTTGAGATAATTCTGTGATTAAATTGTTTTTGCATACTTTGTGTGTAAAATTTTGAACTTTTCTGGTGTTTAAAATGTATTTTTAAATACCAGAAAAAAAAAACGTATGATTCTGAAGTCAATTCGTCTCTATTATTTTGAAAAACTTCTTCTCGCGTATTTGAGCAAAAATTTTCAATGGATTTTTCGTTTTATGAAATATTTCCAATTTCACGATATAGTTCGACTCGATTTTATGTGAAAATCGCAGCCATAACAATCTTTTGCGCGGGAAAGACGATAGAATAATGTTTCGAGGATTCTACGGACTATTGGATACTTACTTAATGCATTTTTCTATCGTCCCAACTGTAACTAAGAGATGTAACGAAACCTACGAGAGTTTCGCGTTGATTAAAAAAAAGCACACAAATCGTAAATCGTCGTCCTCCCGATTTTGATTCATAAGCTCTGTATCTCCATAGATTGGCGTTTACGTTGCGCTTCAAGACTTGATGGATCGATCGATCGCGATAGCGCTTATGTTTTTCCTGGTAGATTTGTCGAGAAAAATGTTGTGGAAAGCGAAAAAAAAATTGGAAAACAATGATAACTATATATCGTCTCGTAAAAACATAAAAGAAAAATGGTCTTCAAACTTTTCTATGTTTCCATATAACTTATAAATTAATTTCGTTCATTCTTCGTCGTCCCGCCAAAGTTGCGGGTCAAGAACAGCGTAAAAAAATAATAATAATTGTATACGTAAATTTAATTCGCAGAACCGAAGCCAGTGCCGAATCCGGAGCAACAATTCCTGACGTTGGTGTTGTCGATATCGGTACCGATGCTTTTGATTCTCATTATTCTTTCGTCATTGTACTGGTGCTTCAAGCGTCGAAAGTTGGGATACTTTAACGAGGCAAGTGGACAAGTTTCGATAATCGATATTTTTTTCTTCTCCCCAATTGAAAATCGCGGTACTCGAAGTTTTACTGAAGTAGGAATTATCGAATTTAGCAGGTTCCCACGTTGGAGCCCCTGCCGTTGCCCCAGCCGTCGCCGAATCTGGGATTGCGACCGATTCAACTGTTGGAGATAAAGGCACGCGGACGTTTCGGTGCCGTATGGAAAGCCCAATTGAGAAACGACGTTGTCGCGGTGAAAGTATTTCCCGTTCAAGACAAACAGTCGTGGCAAACGGAACAAGAAATTTTCAAACTCGCGCACATGGATCATCAGGACGTATTGCACTATATCGGCGTCGAGAAGAGGGGCGACAATCTGCAAGCGGAATTCTGGTTAATAACGGCATATCACGAGAAGGGATCGTTGTGCGATTATTTGAAAGCGAACGTTGTTTCGTGGCCGGAAATGTGCCGAATCGCCGAGTCCATGGCTCGCGGTCTGATGCATCTTCACGAGGAAATTCCACCGAACAAAGTCGAGGGTTACAAACCGGCGGTAGCGCATCGTGACTTCAAATCTAAGAACGTTCTACTAAAATCCGACATGAGCGCTTGCATAGCCGACTTTGGACTCGCGCTTATTTTCCATCCGGGAAAACCTTGCGGCGACACACACGGCCAGGTATCGTAACCTATCGTAACGTCGATACTGAATTACCCATGAAAACCAATTTTCCCGTATGGTTTCGACAACAAATTTACATAATCGCTATACGAGGTGCAAACATTTATCGATCTTTTTATTGCGCTCTGTACAGGTCGGCACTCGAAGATACATGGCACCGGAAGTGTTGGAAGGAGCGATCAACTTTACGCGAGACTCGTTCCTTCGCATCGACATGTACGCCTGCGGTCTCGTGCTGTGGGAATTGGCTTCTCGATGTACAGTGCAAGACGTGAGTTACCCCGCGATATTTCAATGTTTCACCGTTCGAGAAAGTATCGTCATGAATTTTACTGAATTATCGCTAATTTTTTTTTTTTTTTTTTTTTTTTTTTTTTTCGTAGGGACCAATTGGAGAGTACAGATTACCCTTCGAAGAAGAGGTCGGACTGCATCCGACTCTCGAAGATATGCAGGAGAGTGTTGTACACAAAAAGGAAAGACCGCTGATATTGGAGACGTGGCGAAAACATCCGGTGAGCCGACGCGATCCAATCGCGCGAACTCCGTTATTTCTAATCGTAAAAACTCGCTGACAAAAAAAAACCGACGGAAATAATGTGACAAATGGGTTGTTTTTTTTGTAACTTGTTAGGGTCTTTTCTCCATCTGCGACACGATGGAGGAATGTTGGGATCACGACGCCGAAGCGCGACTCTCGGCATCGTGCGTTATGGAACGCGTCGCCACACTGAGCAGAACTCTCGTCATAAACTCGTCGACGTTGATAAGAGTCGACAATACCAACGAGTCTATCACCACCAAGGAGTCTAGTATGTAGGTAGCCTATATGTATTATAGTTTTAGTTGAACTGCACAACAAACCGTTTTTTTTTTGTACCATATATATATATATCAATTTTTTTTTTTTTTTTAACACGGATACGGATGACACGCAACGCGACGGACGGACGACGGGAAATCCCGAAATTGTAGATAATGAAAAAACGTTAGGTCCCGATCCGCCCCCTCCGGTTTATCATTTCCTGTCAGCTTCCTCCCCGATTGCTCGGTTCGCGGTCGAACCTTTCGACATCATGGAACTCTCACGTTCGTTGCTCAAGATAATTCATTCACGCGCATTCACTTCGCAACACGTCCCCCTCCCCACCTAACGATTTTTAACGAGTTTGATAAATTAACAAACGCCCACTCACCCTCGCGAACGATTCGCGTTCACGACGCTCGATCCTTCGTTTATTCGGCCGAAAGTCGAATAATATTTTTTACGCAGTCTTAAGAAACGATTCTTCTTGGAATTAATTTTAATGCCAATAATACAGTAACAATCGATTTGAAAAAAAAAAAAATTAATTCACGTGCCATCTTTCTATGAATACGAATACTCTACAGATTTATTCATTTTCTTGAAGCGATTTTGAGGCTCGGAAACGCGAAATGAAAAAAAGATCGTGAAGCATAAATGACGAATTACATGAAAATAAACTTTGGAGTAAAATAGATCTCAAAGACATCGTAGTGCTTCGTTACATGACGCGATGCGCAAAACGCTTCATAAACAATTCGCGTAATTTGCTTTGTCACCGAACAAACGAAGGATCGAAATAATCGTTAAAATGAACAAATAACAGCCATTTCCACACGTGCAATTTGAACATTGATCGACAATTGTAAATATAAACGAACGACCGTTGACTGACGCGTAAACGCTTAATAATTATTCTATACTCATTGTCGGATCAATCATATGTGAGATTACGTATCCTCGGGTTGTTGTTTACCGTCGTTGACTACTAACGGTCGCGAACAAACATCCCGGTGATAATTAATTGTCCAACAATACTTCGTCGAGCCGAGTAAACCCGATTTCGATAGAATTTTTTTCTGAAATCATGCAGAATAAAGAAAAAAAAAAAAAAGAACAAAACAAAATAAGAAAAAAAAAAAAAAAATAAGAATCGTGTATCGCTACGAGAATGTTATAACGACCCTGTTACGATGTACCTGGTAGAACCGATCGTGTTGAACCGATTGGTAGCCACGAGGAATTTAGTAGAAACTCTCGCCGCTAAAGCAAATTTTTCTTTTCCGTGTTTTCTCTTCTTTAAAAAAAAAAAAAAAAAAAAAAAGTTCACTAACGCCGGGTTCTATTTCGTAATATTGTCGTCGATCGTATTTTAGTAATCGCGAAATGAAAAGAAAAGAAAATAATAATAATGTCTCATAATTAATTCATATGTCGTCGTTCACACATTGATATTTCGCATATCTCGATGTTGACGAATTTAAACGCCGCTTGACGATGGCGAGCGGCTATCGACACTTCACAGACCCGATATTTCACGCGCTTGATATACAAGGCCCACGATACGTAATTAATTGTACAGTCAATCGACCCATCCTCCCGAAACCCCCACAAGAAGCGCGTACGGTGTAATCTAATGGTAGATAATACGATTTTTTAAAAACAAACGAGAAGATAAAAAAATAAGATTTAAAAAAATGCAAATAACTGTTATAACGTTACGAGAAATAACTCGATAACTAAGATGAAGATGGTATCGTGTCCGCCCGGTATCTAACTTTGTATCCCGGTTTACCGATCTTTGGTTTCCGTTTTTGTTTGTTTGTTTTTTTTAAATTTTTTTTTAATACTAACATTGAGCAGTACGATGCATCATTAATTGAATTTCATTAATTGACTTTCGAAAAATATTGTGTACAGTATTCAAATCGACTCGACCGAAAAGTTATTAAATACATTGAAACGCGTCGTCTTTATTAATTTTTTCGTTTTTTTTTTCTTTTTTGTTTTTTGTGATTTTAAATCGCTTTCTCATCTGATACTGGGTTTGATACAGTGCCAAATAGTCGTACGATATACATATATATATATATATGCATTATGACACGCGCTTTTTAATTAACAATTGTATATTTATTAATATTAAGATTAAGAGTTGACGCGAAATCGGATGTGGGATAAAGAAAAATATAGAGAAGGGTAATCTTTCGATATTTCGATGCGCCTAAACATTGTAATCCTCGAGCGCAAAAGATAAAAAAAAAACGAGTTTTGAGGCTCTGCTGACATATCGGATGGCCGTCGAAAGCGATTTCGGAGATCCTTCGCAATGCGCGTGTATCGGTATGAAATTTTTCGTCTACCGAACTCGCGGAGGTAATTAGTTCGTAATGTGTACATATACAGGGTTTTTATTGTATGTCCATTGGGCTCTCTGCCAATTGGTGACTTGAGAAGACTTCAGCGATCGGACGACTCTAAAAAAAAAATGCGTAAAATTGTTAACGGATTGATCCCCTCGTCGAAATATTTAATATTAATTTAAAGGATGAGATTAACACAATTTTTGTTCAGAAACTTGTTTCGTATGGTGTTTTAAGTTCCGGAGATCTTTGAAGGAAAAGCTTTTTATTTTTTTTATTTTTTATTTTTTATTTTTTATCGAAGGGGTTTTCTTTAGAGAAAACTTCTAAGTCTCGTCTAAGCCGCCGTTGCGACATACTGAAAAGAAATCTGTTCGCCAACCCGCTCGCTGAAGGCTCCTTAATTGGCTCGTTACGTCGGCCGATGGACTCTCCGTAACTGGTGAAGCGACCCATTTGTTCCTACTATCGTTTTCACTCGAGTCTCGATTTATATCCCAACAAGTAGTATTGTTTAATTTTTTCGTTTTTTTTTTTATTTATCGAAACTTTCGCATGAATGGCAACAATTTTGAGACGAGTCCTCGAGACATGAACTCGGGAATTTTACAAAATCACTTCGTCAATGTTGCAAAAGGCGTTCAATCGTAATTCGACGGACGTTCTGTTCCGCGCTTATAAAACTGTTGGAGAAACGCAAATTTGAAGGATTTTCGAAATTGTTTTCTCTTCAACGTGGAATGTATGATACTAATAAGAATTAAAAAGAAACAAAAACAAAAAAAAAATAAAAACGTAAATAGCATTTTTATCGGAAGATTGATTGTGATTATGTGTACCAAATTGTTAACTAAAAGTTGAGAGAATAATAAACTTTTTTTTACTTCTTTTAAATTTTTTATTTTTTTCGGTAAATCCACTCTACACGATCGTCATTTCACAATGCAGGAGGAAACTTTTTCGAAATTCATTTTTATTTTTTTTCGTCATCATTAAATCAATTCTCGTGTTATTAAAAAAAAAATGAAAATTTTGTACAAAAAAGAAAAAATTAATGTCGTCGTATTTCACGGATTTTTCGTTTTTCATTGTCCGCTGATTGCCCAATAATCTTTTTGTTATTTTTAAAGCTTCTCCGGTTTCGTTGATTTTTCGTTCCCATCCCATTATTTATGAATTATCTCGATAGCTCTTTTCGCATCGCCGCACCCAGATTTTACGATAAATAATAATACAATGGCAGAGACTGAACTGGCAATACGTTTGTCAGCTTTTTATCCCCCTATTACACACCGATTCATAAGAAATGCCTATTTGCTTTCCGGTGTCTGTTGTTGTTAGTATAGCTGCATAAGTCATCATTGAATTATTTGTTCGATAGTTATTTTTATGAAACAAAAACAAAAAAGAAAAAAAAAGGGGAAAAAAAAAAACAAGAAATCATCTATACTATATCTATTATTACGTTTAGATAGACACATAGCGACGATAAATACGGCGGGAGCTCCGATCGTTCCCATCCGGACTCACCGCATTAGATTCCACTTGTAAATAAAATTATGTAATAATGTAGGAGATTTAAGACTATCCCCGCTATTGAGACATAGTTTTTTAATTTATCACCACAAAAGTACGAATTGTATATATAAATAGAATGTTCCTACTGCGCGCACCGAATATAATGAGTTGCAAAAAGGCTGATTGTCGTGTGTACGTGAGTAAAAAAAAAAAAAAAAATGCATCGTAATCTTTTTCGAGCACAAAATACAAATCGGCCTCTTCGATTGGCCTTTGTTATTGAAATAAACAAAAAACCGAGCGCCTGGAACATTACGCAATGTTTTTTTTTTTTTTTTTTTTTTTTTTTTTAATCTTCACATCATCAACACCTTTCTTGCCGGTGATTTGTAGGAAACATTTTTTCACTTTCGCAAATAAAAAACCACTGTGCTAACATTGAAATCGATATTATATTTCATTTAGGTTGTGCGGATGTGGGAAACGTAAGTGGGAACATTTTATTATCTAAAAGAAAAAAATAAAATAAAGAAAATAATAATAATTACGAAGAGAAAAACACACAAAGCATAATATGATCATTTTATTTATACCAACGTATACATTACTTGTACGTTACTTCGATTACGAACGTATTAATAAACTTCATACGAGGCCAATGGATTTTTCTTCTATTTTCTGTTTTTTTTTTTTTTTTGGTTGTTGTATTTGGACCAAAATCCTTATTGCAACTTCGCGACGTTTTGCGTTTATCGATTGCAAAAAGGAGTGAAACATCGAGTTTCGTGGAAATAATAATTGTCATTGCCATATATATATATATATAGCGAATCGCAAGTTTGCGAGAATATTGTTTGATTCTTTCGTGCCGAACGTATCGTTAATGGTGTTACTAACGGATGTCGCAAAAAAAAGTAAAACAAAAATGAAAATGTAACGGCGTAATGGATTATATAACTTTCTTATATTTCGTCATAAGCCGAAGAAGAAGCATACATTCGCACATCGAATTATTTACATTCCTTCGTGTATTTCTTTTTTTTTTTTCTTGTTCTGTTTTATCCTCTTCTGAAATTTAAGACTCGCATAGTGTTTTTTTTTTTTTATAGATTCATAAATAGTTTATGACTCTCGATACTTCGATTAACGGATTAAATTGCTCGATTAACGAATATCCCTCGATACGCGATCGAGGAAACTCTGTACAGCCGTAAACGGTAAATTACAATAACTCAGTTTTTTATTTTTCTTTTTTTTTCTCTGTTTCATCCTGTTATCTCGATTATATCTTATGTATTCATAGAGGGTACACTAAAGAATACAAGAAGCAAGTAAAAAAAGGTGGTGATTATTTTCACGAATCACAATAAGCGCCCAAACGATTACGATTATTATTTTTTTTCATTTTTTTTTTTTTTTTTTTTTACATCAAAACATAAAAATTCAAACAAACGCAGAAGCGCGTTTGCGCGTTACGACATCATTAAAAGAAATTAACGAATGAAGAATAAACATAAAGAAATAATAATGAAAAAAAAAAAAAAGAAATACCATTTACGTAATTAATGTATAAGGAGTGACAATGTTTAAAGGAACGATTGAACGATCCATCGCACTTTCGTTAAACTTATTCGCCTATTCGCTATGATCACAGTTACATTTATGATAATATGGATATTATAAGTTATAACACTTGTCATCGTCGTCGTTCCGATTCGGTATTTTAATCGTCACTGTATATATGTACATCCGGGGGATTATAAATAAGGTCTGTATGTTCAGATAATTAAATACAATATGGTTTCGAGAGCCTATGACTAGCGGGGTAAACTCTAATTTTTTTTTCTTTTTTTTTTCCTCCTACCAGTGATAATTTCCATATTTATTCAATCGTTATCATTATTTATTTTTTGTTTTTTTTTTATTTTCTTTATCGTTATTTTCAATGAAAATACTATTACGCATGATATTATGAATGATACGATACAAACCAAGCATTTCATTGGTTAAATAGTTATACTATTTATTTTTATGGGTATAAACTATCGTGACTCCGGTGTCGTTACGATAGAACGAATTCTAAGCTTCTGTTTTGATACACTGTACAATATATAGTCTTAATTTTCTTCGTCATTCGCCGTCATCATTATCTTTTTTTTTTTTTTTTTTCATTCACCTATCCGGTGTATCATCCGAAATTTGATATTTACCTTCTGCGTCACGCCGTTACCGTTCATTTATCGTTGAGAATTATCGTTCACAAACGGGCTGTGAATAGGGCGCGAAGTATGAATCCCAACTCTCGGTATTCTCTCACGCAATCGGAGATCGCAAGGTCACTTCCATAAGAGTTTGGATTTTGTCGATGAATCGTGTCGCAACGCCGGTCACAGGATAGCCGTGGGTTAGGACTGAAGAGGGTGAACGCAGGATCTCGGGACCAAACCTTTGCGATCACCACGAGCGCACAACAGCCACTTGTTGTCCACTTCGAGTATTACCTTCAGTCTCTCCCCCTCGTTGAAGGATAGATGACCGTTGTCGGACGGCAATCTGTGCGTCAGCGTGCGAACTTCTCTGCAATGCCAAAAAAAAAAAAATTCAACAATTTGAAAAAAAAAAAAAAAAAAAAAAAAAAATTTCAATATTTTTAAAAAATAATTCAATAATAAAAAAAAAAAAAGTTTCAATAATTTGAAGAAAATTTTTCATTAATTTGAAAAAAAAAAGTGTCAATTTTGTATGGGAAGTGTAACTGTTATATTCCAATTATCGTTATTTTGGAGATGAATTGTTTTGAAATTTGGGACTAAGATAATACAAAAAGTTCATATCGATTGCTTGGATTTTACCGGATCACCACCGGCTTTCCCTCATGAAGTTTACTGCCCGATTGATTCGAAGACCTCAAATTGTATACTCACTTCACCGTTTGTTTCGATTGCGCGTTGGATCTCGAGTTGGTCGGTGCGGTCGGTCGCGGCAAAGAGGTCGACGCGGCTCTTCTGTGTGGCGATACGAGACTCTTTTCTCTGGCGGCAACGCCGTGCGACTTGTAAGGCAGAGAACTCGGTCGCGCGAGTGTCCTCGGCGGGCCAACCGCATCCTGATCGACTCTACTCGTGCGCCGCGGTACTTCCTTTAGCTTCGTATCAGTAGTTTTCTTCGGTCCGAGTTTCGTTGTCGCGATGCTCGTCGGTTTTTTCAACGACGGTATACCGGAAACCGGTGATTTCGTGCTTTTCGCGGCAGCGGCGAGACAACTCGACGGTTGTTTTATCGGCGACGTAAGTAAACGCGGTATCTTCGATTTGCTGGCGCTGGTCGGTGTCTGATTCGGCGATGTAACAGCGGACGCGACTTGATCTCTCGGATCATCTTTGCCGACCATCAATTCCCACTTTTCTTGAAGTTTGCGAAACTTCGATTCGCCGGGAACGAAATCTTCGTCGGCGTGTGGTTGCGGCTGCTGCTGTCGCACGTCGGGACTCGACATTCTTATTGGTGTATTTTGCCGCCCGCTTCCACGATTCAGCGGCGAGTGCTCGAGACTATCCGTGTAGTCCTCGGAGTCCTCGGAGGTAAGCTTTTCGAGACCGGGATACATTTTTGCTCCGCCCGGCAAATGGCTCCAACGCTTCTTCGAGGAGTTCTCCGTCTCGGCTTTCGATGCCCTCTTCTCCTCGGTGTAGTAAGCGCCGCAAGAACGCGGACGTATTTTTTTGGGACTCGGTATACCGCTCGGAATTTCGGACTTATCGTAGTGATGTTCCTTCGGGGATTCCACTGTTCTGAAGGGTGTCGCCTAAAGGGATCAATAAAATTTATATTAATTTGGATAAATTTACATAAAATCCTTAAATTGCGTGTTATCTTTGAGAAATTTACGAAACTCACGGTCATCGCATGGCTATTCATATTGCCAAAGCTATTGTGAAGCTGACGATACTGATAGAGAAGGTCGAGTTGGAATGGACAGAAAGCGAGTGGCTGAAGAATATTGAGAAACGCATCGGCAACTTCACGAGCGTTTACGCACGCGAGCGCCCCGACGAAGAGACTGTTGCTGTTGTAATGCTTTCGGAGAATCGATTCTCGGGTGCAGAGATAGGCAAACCAGGCGTCCAATGCCCTCAGACTGTAAAGAAACAAAGATATTGATTAGTTATTGAAGAAAATTAACTTTCCTTCGTTACACTTTCGTTCGACTCGAGAAAAAAAAAAATTCATAATTTGATATCGTGGCGAATACTTTAACATCGCAATTTTAATAGAAACGATAATTTAATCGTAATTTCTACGTTATACGACGATGAAACAGAGACTTTCTGTTATTAGGGTTTTTTAACGACCGAATTACGAATTAATTGATTAAAAAAGAAGGTAAACTCACTTCAGAAGGCCAAAAACGAAAGCGTGAAACTTCAGCATTCCTTCGGTTATGAAATCCTCTCCATTGATTTTTTGGACCAATTCGTTGAGTGTATTAGTGAGGGGACCTTGTTGCGACGAAGCTTCGACGACTTGCCAAACGCTGTTGGCGATCGGTCCGAATGTTGAGTTCAATTGTGGCTTCAGGCCATCGGACATAATGGCATAAAGTGCGGGACACAAATTACTGACGCACAGCTGCGCGCATTCGTTTTTATCGCTGTAATCTCGCGGACTCTGCATCGGTTGCGTGTGCCAATACTTCACGAGAAGATCCACCGCCTTGTTAACGGACCACATCATTTCTACAAAAGAAAAGGGAGACAATAATTGAAGGAATGCAAAAAAAAGCTTAATGTACAATTCGTTTAATCGAAGATGCATTAAATCCACTTACTCTTCTTTTCCTCCAAATCGATAGGCTTTGGCTCGGCACTTTTTCCAGCCAAGTCGAGCGGACATTCTTTAGGATCCAATAATCCGGTCATAGCGTTTGCCTGAAGCGTTAAAGAAAAATTCTATAAATAGACGTAATATAAGGCGGTATATTTTTCACTTGATTAATTTTTATTTTTTTATTTTTTTATTATTATTAATTTTTAATTAGTTATCAAATAAATAATGAAAAAAAATATCAGAAATATGGAAGGCGTTTAAAAAAGAAAAAGGGTAATCGTACCTTACTGTCGAGATATGCTTTTCTCTGATGAACCGCAAAGCTAACAGTTTTCTTCTGCGATTCCATCATATCGGTAGCTTTGCCGATATCCTTATTCATTCGCAGTGACAAAAATTTTCTGACGTAAGATCGGAGTTTAACGTCGGGATCTTCGGTATCGCCGTCGCTGCTCTGCGACGAAAAGCCGCTGCGTTTTAAAAACTCTTCCAGTTGTCTGACATCGTCGCCGCTCGATTCCAATGCCTCAGTCTCGACGACACCGTAGCTTCCGGTTTCTCTCAGTCTTTCCGCGTAACGTCTCTCCTCGACCTCGTCGACATCTTTTTCCGAATCGATTATTCTTCCGTGTCGCAGAAGCTGAAGATCGTTGTTCATGTAATACGGTTCTTGCAGCGACATGCGCTTCGAGGGTTCGGGCGATTGTCGATCTTCGACTTCCTCGACGCCTCCCATCTCAAACATACTGTACCGCTTGTTAGCGGCGGCGCGATTTTTTCGCAAAATACTTTTCGGTAACGGCGGCCGCGGCGGTACTTTACCACCGCAGCAATCGGGTTCTCTTTCTCCTTGTGGCAACGATATCGAGCGTTTCGAGAAGGACGGATGACTTGTTCTTCCCTGACTCAGTGGTCGATGAGTTTTTTTCTCCTGACCAACGAGACTCGCTTCAGCGGAACTCATACTGTCGTAACGATAAAGATATAGAGGATTAGCGGCAACGGCGGCGGCGCCACTACCAGCGGCTGTCGGATTGGACGACGAGTCCGTAAGTATCGTCGACGATCCTCTGTACCCGGAGGATGGTTGAGTTCCCGTGCTGCTGCTCGACGATACGTTCGACGGTACAATTTCGCTGATCGTACGCGTGCGATGACGCATCGGTGGGGACAGACAGAAAAGTGGTTTCTTCGCTTCCTCGCCAAGCCTTATGTGCCGCGATACTTCGGGGACATCGTGTAGCACCTTCTTGTACTCTGTCGGCAATAAAAACGTAAGCGATTCCCAATCTTTTACATGCGAAAAGCCACGTTGCCGTAAGGCGTCTATGTCGTTGCAGGAAAACGGTCGACCACCTCGACCGGCTTTCTTCCATCCCGTTTTCTCTCTATCGTAAACTTGCGGCTTAAGCGCAACGTTATCCAACGCTCCGTCTTTGGAATTCAAAAAAGACAAATCCGGCAAAGTGTAATTTGGATACACGACGTATACCGGTTTTTTGTCGACCATAGTTTCGCGCAGATGCGGATAATCGCTATTGGATACTGGCGGATAGACCAGAGACGTTTGTACGCCGTTCTCCTCGACCTCAATTATCGCTTGAATTCCCGTAGTTTTTGATATTGGATTTTCTTTCTCGGGAGGTTTGCTCCAAGCGGTTTTTATCGAATTGCGCGGTTGATTCTCGACGGAGAATTCGTGGACGTTGGTCGCTCCTCTATCGTTATCGGTACCGGACTTTGAGAGACTTTCGGTCAGTTCTTCCACCGACGGAGATTCCTCTTTGAACTCTTTGATCGACGGTATGCGCTTCGAGGTGTTGTCACTCGAACTTCCCTCGGGACCGCTTTTGTAGCAATCCGTCTTTACCCAGTTAATCGCGAAATCGTTTTCCGGAATGTTACTGTGACTATGACTGTGACTGTGACTATGGCTGTGGCTGTGGCTGTGACTGTGACTGCTGGCTGTACCGTCGTTGATGTTTTGCCGTTGTATCTGAGTATTTGTGTTGGTGCCGCTGTCGCTACCACTGTTACTCGTGGGCCATCCGCTGTCGCTTACGGAATCCGACTGATCGAGCGTCAAACTCATTCCCTCGGCGCTCATACTTTTCTGCTTCATGAACAAACGCACGAGACTCAGATTTTGAAGCTTTTTCCCGGTTACTACGTGATCCACGCTACCAGAACTATCCTCGTTTATCGAACGACTCATCGCCGAACCGGAACTGTGCAGATGCGTCGGGTGGTGATTGGACTCTGCGGAATCGACCTGCGAAAGTGATTTCAACGGGGAGACGATTATATTTGTTAATCGACTTAATCATTGCGATTTTGGATAGATGCACCGGTTTGCGGGAATCGATTAATTTATATCTATTTCTTTACTCGTTACATTATTCACTATATTTTTCTGTACTACGAAAATCGGTATTTAAAATCGTATTGAAATTCAGTAGATAATCGAATGAGAATGGAAATTTAAAGATGTTATTAACTTCCACACGACAAAATATATTTCTACAATTTTAATGTTTATTCAAAGGATAAATAGTCCTTTCTTAAACGCAGAATTATCCACATCTCTTTCTATTTATTTTAATACTCATTTGAGAAGATCAGCGTCAGCGAAATTGTATTTAAATCGATCGAAACTGATACATCTACCCTTCGGATTTAATGTTTGCGATACGCTTTTGATTAACTTACGGAGAAATTCAAGGGGACGTGAATCTGTTGGAGTTCTCGAGTTTTCCTGAGATCCGGCAGACTTAAGCTTCGCTTGTTTGCGCTCAGCACGAGATTTCCCGTTCCGGTCAAGAAATTTGGTATCGTATTGTTATTTCCCGATGGATGACGAGTCATTACTTTGTTCGACGACGAATGTTTCAGATTACTCCATGTCGTATAAATCTTTGAGTCGGAACACGCCATCGATAAATCCAATATATTCTTCAAATCGAGTTTTGTATTGTAGTAAGTTTCTCGCGCTTCGTACATTTTTTGTTTTTCTAAAAAATCATATTTTTCGGTATAACATTTTTGTTATAAATTTCGTTTTTTTTTTTTTTTTTTTTTTCCGTTACCTTGACTCTCGAAATCTTGAGAACCGTCCGAGTACATCGTCATGCTACCCTCGAACGCAATTGTATAATTATTTTTGTTGTTCGTTTGGCATGTAAGTAACATATCTTCGCAGTCCAGGGAGTCGACGCTGTAGCTGCCTCCCGGAGGCAGGACAGGTGTCTCCTTCACAGGTGAGAATAACAACGACGACTTGCATATGGATATTGTATCCGCCGTTGAACAAGCCGAGTCTTCTCCCTTTGAATTACGATAATTTTCTTTTCAGATACAAGTCAACTAAGAAATTTTTATAATTTTTCGAATATTTAACGAATGCATTCTTTCGCTCGATGCAGTTACTAACGACATGCTTCCGTTTGCAACTTTTTTTTTAGCGGTTCGATTGAAACTTTTTTTTTTTTTTTTCTTGATATTCCAAAAGGGATTCCGTTTACAATATCTCAATAATTCGTCATTTTTTAAATGTTTGTTTTATATTTTCGGTATAATTTTCGATATATAGCGAAATAGCTGAACGCTTTGGAAATTACGTTGGATAAGTGCACTTGAGAAACTTTCGTTCGTTCGTTGTCATTATAATTAATCGTTAATTTCGAACAAAGTTTCGAGATTTGTCGCTATTAATTTTTAATCAAAATTACGATAGTGCGCAAAATTGTAGATTAAACATTTTAGCGCCGTAACAAGTTTGACGAGTATAAACTTTTTTCATGAGTAATATTTCGACGCTAAATTGTACAAAAAAAAAAGTTCGAAAGCATTTACTTTGCAATACAAAACTTCTCTACTTCCATGATAGCGAATTTTTTAAATGAGTAAACCGCTAAAAAAAAAGGTGTTTCGCGGCTTATCTTGCCGAACGTGAAAAAAAAAAAAATCATGAAAATCCATGTCGGCAAAAACAACTCTACATTAAGTACGTCGTGTGCTTATGATTGATTATTAGTGAGTCAACAGGTTAACGAGCGTCTGATAAAAAAATATAAGAAATGTGTCATTGTTTGGAGAATAGGAGTGAAGTGTTATGTTTTATATCGTATATACAACGATGTAACGAAACGTGAGTTCACTGAACGGTTTTACGGGATATTCAATATATATATATATATTTATTTTTTATTTTTTGTTTTCCATGCTTAACAATATAAAAAAGGCGCCAACACATCATCGACATCGATCGTTATCGTGTTTTCTCGATAACGCGAAAAGTTCGCTAAAAGCTCCGGGGATGCAATTTTATTTTTGGTCGTTTTTTTTCTTTCGCAAGCAGCAGCTCCGTTAATCGTACCTGACTGCTCGTATGAGGACTGATAGAGGAACCAATGTCGATCTTTTCCATGACGGAGCCAGAGATACTGGCGTACCGTTCCCTCTGATAGTTAAACTGTCGGTGGGACCAGAATGGATTTCGATTAAGTATTATCTGAACGATAACTAATCGCACGGGGAATTCGATCGTAAACGACGCAGGAAATGCAGTAATCTCTTAATACGAATCTCATTTCTCGATTGCCCTTTAAAATAATTTCGATCGAAATTTCTACAAAAAATTTGTCCTATCGGTACAATTTCAGGTTTGATGGCAATTAAAACTCTGAACGATTAAAAGTCCAAATATCGTTGGGTAATTAATTAAAAATATCGAAGTTACGCGATTCAAGAGATCTCGTCGTTACATATCTCGATGATTATCTACACAAACCTAATCGCAGTCGGATTGTGACAACGTGAGAAAAGCAGCTATTTTTAACTCGTTCTTGAATGATTCTCGTGCAGCGCAATCGTTCTTGGAAAATTCATTATACTCGATGAAAAATGATCGAAATCTAATTTTCCAATTAAGAAAAAAATAAAAAATAAAAAACTGCGGTAACAATTTTTCTACGTAAATTTTACAAAATTACAATCACGTGATTAAAACTCATGCTACGCGCGGATCATAGTACAACTTCTAAGTACCAATGAGTCTAATAAAAAATGCTGTAAAATACAGTTGCAATCGTTTCTCTTTTTTTTTTTCGTAATTAGAAAATTAGATTGTTGTTTTTCTCGGGATTTTGCTCGTAGAGCGAATGAATTGCGGATTTTTTTTTTTCTTTTTTTTTTCGAGTTTTTTTCTTACCTCCGAATGCTGAACCGGATCGGTACACATGACGGGCAGAGCAGTGAGTAAAGTATGGATGTCCGCAGTTCTAAAGCTCTCCATATCAACTTCCGCCAGATTGGCGTCCAAATTTCGCGCGAGATCGTCATAATATCCCAAGTCATCTTGAGTATAGGAGGTCGAGAGCGACGACAGTACGCTCGGGTGAACGTGAAGTCCTCCATCTCTGTAACTGTGCAGTTTTCACGTAATCCTCTTTGCTTCAAATACATTTGTTTTTTTTTCGTAATGGTGTTTGTAAAATAAAAAAAAATTACCCGTAGTCAATGAACCATTGATACTCCGAATTGTCCTGTACGAATTCCGAGCCAATGAGATCCTGCGCTATGGGATCCGAGGGATTGGAGTTGCAATCCGAACCCGGAGTTTGTGGATCTTCCATCACTGCAGCTCCCTTGACAGTGCCTTGAAAAGCAAAATCATCACAAACGTTACATAAGAATTAAAATGAAAAAAAAAAAAAAAAAAAAAACAAATCGAAATAAAAATTTGAGTTTTAATAAAAATCTTAAAATACAAATAAAAAAAATCGTAAATAAAAATTCGATGGATTAATAAGAGTTTTCGAATTATTCTCAACGCACTGTTTTTTTTTTTTTTTTTTTTTTCGAAGATTCCAGAATATTCCAGAATATTCCAGTTTTTGTTTGCAGCAATTTTGTTTGAAGTAGAATTCGATGCAAACAAACGTCTGTATAAATACCCGATGTGCATAAGATTGTTGACCTTCTCGGAATAGCATCAGAATGCGTCCATCAAGTATCATTTCAAGGGAATTAAAAGCAGACTACTATTATTTGCTTTAGAATTAATGACTAACCATTTAATAACGAATACCGACGAATTTGATAAATTCCATACAATTCTATGTAAACTGTCGCCATTTTTCTTAGATATTTACTGTGAAATTAACTCGAGAACTGCAATTTTCCTGGAATATACCTAACAAAGGCAGAAAGTCAGTAAGCACTGTAGGCTCTCTTTAAGATAATGCATCTCTGTAAACGTTTCGATGAGATATTAAACTTTTTTTTTTTCATTTTACCGATGATATTTCTAATTTCGAAAAACGTGATTTACGCACAAAGCACTATTTTTAAAAGGGTCCAAAAACACTTTTATTTTTTTCTGAATCGAAGAATTTTTCTTTTTTTTTTCTTTTCATTTCAATAATGAATAATTCATCGACCCTCGCAAGTGCTTCTTTATTAAATAATGTATTCAATCTTAACCTCGATACATACATATCTCATCAATAACAATAATAACGCCGATGAACAATAACAATCGATTATTTCACTGGGTTTTCAAAAATTCAGAATTTGTCGTGATAATCGTAATTTTTTTGTTTTTATTATAAACACGTTTATCGACGCAAAACCGTCACTTGACTACAATACCCGAAGGTAGAATCAGGTAGAACGAAATAGTCGAAGACTTTGCGTGCAAAGACGCTAAAAGGAGGTAGGTAGAGGCTCATTAGAAAATCTAGGGCGTGTTTTGAAATTGTCTCCGTAATTAGACATCTCACGTTCGAGTGGTTTCGCTCTTCGTTCGAAAACGTTTCATCCTCACAAACATTGAATCGTCTCCGCAGAGCTACGCGTAATTTGACATTTATACAAAAACGTTTATTTCATTTTCTGCGAATCGCAATATGGAGTAATGACAGTTGTTTTTTTTTCTCTCGAGTTACGTATCGTTATCGACGTTTTTGTTGACGAGTTGTCACGGTGGTGGAAAAATTGTTATTGTCGGAAGATGTATGACACATACGGGTACACACACACAGACACATGTACACAGCCGCTGTCGCAACAATGCATCGTTTCTCGTGGGCCTCTCGGCGAGTACTAACCTTCTTACATGGCAATCGTACGATCGATCCGAGCGGCGCGTACGACATGCACCAGGCAAACGCGAAACGACATTTTTATTCCATTTCGTTCTCCGAACAAACTCACTGACGAACTCGCGCTAATTTTACTACCGTAGGCGTTAAAGTTATTCCAGTTTAGTTGAGAAAAATCGAAAGCAGATTCCGAGGTTCTCGTCCCCTCCTCCGAGGGGAAGAAAAGCAGCGCAGCAAGCAGCAAGAGCCGCGAGCGATCTCCCCTACTCAAGAGACTGGAATGTACTGATGTCCGTTCGAGTGGGATTGTCAGTCTGTGACGTCACGGTCCGCGATGGCGGTTGCACCGAGGTGTGCGCATGTGCAGCTTGGGCCCAACGGTTTTCCTTCTAACGCGCTCGAGCTCGCGGACGGGTGTATAGTTTCAAACGAAAAATATGGACTGGAGAAGTCAGTTCGGTTTATACGTTGATTCTTCGGGTTTTACCTCACTCGTACGTGAGGTGAATTTAACGAAGGGAGATCGTTATTCTTTGTCGAAAGTGAGTAGAGTTTGAAATCACTTTCTATACGGGTAGTAAGATGAAAAACACGTTTCGTGCTCGAGGCAGTGTACCGACAATATGCCTGCGGAAAAAATCTTTACGATCGTCCAATTGTTGCATTGACGATTACGAAATTTCATGTATGATAAATATTTCCTCTCCATGCATCTTTTTCCTCATGTTCCCGGCTTCGATTGCACAGGTGTTTGGTGATTGTGTTTGGAGATCGGGAGGCAGACGGACGACGGGGGAAAGTAACGGCCGGTTGGAGGTTAGGAGATTCCGGCACCGAGAGGTATGTGTACACACTTCGCGATTGTTATGACAAATTGCATGCCCTCGAATAACCTTGCTGATGCTAAGTAAGTTCACTCTTCGTGGATCTCCGGCGTGTGTTATTTTCTATTGGTACTATGTTTTCATTGTTCTTTTATCGTAAATATTCGACAATAAAAACTCTTGTCGTAATATACGTTGTCAATTATGTTGACGCAATGATGCGCGGAGACGACAATTATTATTGCATGCATGTTGTAATAGATTAAACAAAACAGACGGAAGGAAGAAATTAAGGATCTTTAACGATAATTCTGTTGAATAAGAACATTAACGGTGATTGACATTGTTTTTTTTATTACGTCAGACTTTTTTTTAATTAAAATCGTTTTTATCTCAGCAAATCGCAATTGGATATTTCTAATACAGTTACAAAAAAATTAACTCGTAAACCACTAAGCGCATTCGGGTCATGGTGTTTTTTTTCAGTGACCTTCAACATGATTATTACTCAAGGTATGCGTGACATTATTACAATCATTGCAACCAGAATGAAAAAAAAAATAGAAATCTAAAAAATAAATAAAAAATACGCGCACACGCATGAAAATATTTCTATTCTCATAAAAATAGAAATTTCATTGAAAATAGATTGTTTCGCTTCGATTTTTATTTTTCGCGCTCAAAAATTGTATTACATCGAAAATTTCGTGGAAATTTAATAATTCCCGAAAAATCTTTTATTATTTGGTAACTTTTGAAAAACGTAATTATGGTCGTAAGTTACGAGAATCGCACGAAATACAGTTACGAAAAATGTTAGATTTTTCTTTACGTGAAAGTTTCGAGCTGCGAGTGTTGGGTACCCGAGAGTGCCTATTGGTGTCCGTATAAAGTGAAAACAACGAAGCAAACTTTGAAGCCCACCTGAACGAACGACAGTTTTCCACTTCATACTGTCGTTTACGATTTTACTGTTGATTTAGCAGTAAACATTTACACTCGTTAAACGTTAACCGAAACCGTTCGTAATTTTCACGTCCATATGGCAACCGCCTTGATGAGTGCTCCACGCCGAACCGAGTTACTGTCGCGACTGGAATTCATTATTTTAACATCGACACAGTGTCCGCACGACACATTAACAAAGTCATGGGGAATCAATGTGCGCATGAGCCCCGAACAATGGGGATAGCGTTATTGAATACCAAAGCCATCGGGAGGGTTTATATATACGGAACACTCGATATACCAAAGTCTTTGTATACACACTCCGTTACTTCGTATACTTTCATCGTCGTTCTCGCAGCGAAAACTTTAAAGACGCCGAGCTAACGACGTTATTAACGTACAGTTCTTGTTCGACGCTCGACTCAAACTTTCTTGCTACTCAGTTTCTCAGGTAGAAGATACATAGATGAAATTATTAAAACTCAAAAATGGATATGCGATCAATTTTTGTTTTTTTATCGAAATAAAAATATCCAAAAAAATTTTATCCAACAAATGTAATTGTTAGTGGAAATTGATAAATATTTTCTATTTCTTAGTGATGTTTCGAAAACTATGATTAATCAAAATTTTATAACGAAATAGTTATCTGTTAATTTTTTTTTTAAATGAATAATAATGCAAGGAAAGTCATAATAATTCATAATAAATATCGAATGTGTTTGTTTTTCTTCAATTTGTATTAAAAAAAAAAATTTTCTATGAAAACTAAGATCGGATTTTTTTTTTACATATACGCATATTAATTTAAATATAAGCAGTAATAATTTTTTCGATTGAATATAAAGTCAATTAATTATTTAAATTTAAACAACTATTATTATTATTATTATTATATTAAAAAAATATAATCTCAGTTTTCACAGTAAAATTTTGGTTTTTTCTTATCGGAAATAAAAAAAATCGGTTTTGATATTTATTATGAATTTAACTGTATATTGTTGATTACCACGTGTTTAGATAGTCACGAAATAACGAATAGTCACTTAAAAACAAATTGAATTTTTCATCTCCCATAAATGACGATTTTCATTTGAGTCTTTAAATATACACTGCAGAAGGTTTTCCTACGTGAAATTTTATCCGAGTGAATAAAGTTTTAATTCGCTCCAAAGACGAGAGAAGAGCAGCGCACGACAGTGGCACCCCAATTTTCTGCATTCCGCGTCGCGTCGCGTTTCTCGAGTCTGGCGACACTAAAATCTTCGGGGGCGAAATACATAGGATAAAAAAAATGTTTCAAGTGCGGTAGCATTATTAGAAATGGTTCGCAGCCAGAGTAGCTGCTACCCCGGGGGGTAATTTTAGCCGTGTAGCGCACGCCGCAAGGGGGAAACGAGAGAATCTCGTGTGGTAGGCAACCGACTTTGCGAAACTCTGTAGCAGCACACACCACCGGCATCACCACTATTTTGCTCATACCGGCGCGCGAATTTCATTTATGCACCGCTGAAACTCAATCCTACGCGAGATGTCCCGCATTGCGTTATTGCTACCGGCGCTCTTCTCTCGACTCTACGTGTACGAAGTGTGGAATGCATTTTATATACGTCTTCCGGACTCTCGAAAGATCAATCAAGTATTTCACGTTATTAAGGAAGTCTCCTTATTTCTCGAATAAAAAATGCAATCGAATAATCGAATAAAAAAATGCAATTCTTTTTTTAGACGAATAAACGAATAAATGACCGCGGGGAGTGCAGGTAAAGATTTTTTTGAAAAATTTGTAACCTTCTGTCGTCAATATTTTCGATAGAAATTTTTTCAAATTTATTTTGACGATCGATTAGTCGATACAGTTGTTTATTGGGACATTGTCGGGACTTTGCAGCGTTAATTCTCAAGCTTAACACCAAATTCCGAATGACTATCGTAATATTGGATGTAGCGGTTTAAAAGTATATTTTCCGAATTAAATTCCGATGCGATTAGTCGCAGAGCCTTAGCGACAAGAAAGCGACGCTTAACAGTCGAGACGATTTCGCCACATGGCGTTATTCCCAACTCGCCAGAGATCACTTAAACATTCGTGTTTGTCGCTGCGAAAGTATTCACAGTTGCGTCATTGTATCCACATCGGCCAAAATTTGTTAAAAACACATTTATATCATTAAAACATAAAATAAATCGAGAAGTTTCTTCATCTGAATAATAACTTCTTCACGGTATTTTTTTCTTTCGCCGGAAGTCTTCGGAAGGGGTGGGTGAACGTGAGAATTTAAATAATGACTTCTTTAATATTTTTCGTCTACAGCTTTTGTATTTTTAGACTGCGAAAAAAATAAGAAAACATTTTTGTTTTTTTTTTTCATTTGACGTAAAATTCATCAAAAATTTCTGAATTTAATTTTAAAAAAATATATATTCAAATCGAATTTGTAACATTGCGAAATTCATTGATATTAATAGTCATTTTTTCGTAGTTAAAAAATGTTAAAAGTTCCTCCGATGGCATACAAATGATGTTTTTTAACTTTTTTTTCGTCAATTCGTAAAGTTTGTCGAACATTGGGAAGTAATTATTGATAATGCATTGATGACTAAAAATGAAAATACATCGATCGAAAAGCTTCGTTAATCGAATAATAACTTCTTCACGGTACTTTTTTTGCGTCTCGAGTCTTCGAAGGGGGTGGGACCGTGAGAATTTTTTTCAGTCCACATTAATTGCAGATGCGACTGGGGAGTTAAGCGCGCATAAGTACGTCCACCGGAAAGGGGAAACTACTCGATGGGCTCAGGACCGTGAGCCGTTTAAAGTTACTTTAGAGTCGTAGGGGGAACGAGCCTATTAGCCATTGAACTGGTAATGATCATTCCCGGAGTAGGTTTGCGCTCTCTCGCCAAGTTCCACGCAGAAATTGCCACGGAACTATAATTCTTCACGAGTTTAACAGCGTTCCTCGGTTAATGGGGTGCAGACTCACTCGCGGCGTCTCGAGCCTAAATGTCGCGACATATTCGCCTCGTAGGCGACAGCGAGACTCGACTCCATTTTTTTTTTTTTTTTTTTTCATTTTTTTATCGCGGATTATTTATAGAACATAAATGTTGCAAAGTGCATCTCGCGTCATTGACGGTGACGCGGGAATGTATATTCCGGTGGGGAAGGTACGAAGTCATCATGCTTACGTTTTAGGCTGATGCATTTGCATTTGTCGTTTGTATTCCTGATGTGCTGGTTGCGGTATCGCCTTTTTCGTTTGTTGTTGCAACACACCGGCAACACTTGCTGTCCCGGCAAAGGTAGTGGAGGGCTCGCGCGCCCGACTGAAAACTCTGCTATCTTCATAATGACGCACAAAAGGAGCACTAGCATCATTTGACAATGTTCGACGGTGCGTACTTTTTTTTACAGCATAGTCGCACCTGCTGTTGTATAGTGTTTTTTTTTTTTTTTTTTTTTTTTGCGCTCTTGTTATTCGACTGTCCGAATACAAGGAAACTTTATACAGTTTTTCTGGATATAATATCCGAGACCGTGGAGTAGGTACTCTCCGATGAGTACGCCAACGCGCACTGCAAGTGCACTAACCCAGTCCGACACAGTTAGTACAATTTAGCGTCGTTAATCCGCGATCCAATGTTGAGTCCATCGTTTCTCTCACATTTGATTAATTAATTGATTCGGAGCTAAAGGATATAAGTTTAAAATAAATTTATCAACTATTCGATTTATTTGCTCGCGAAACTTCCGCTGGGAGAAACATATCGCGATCGAATTTCTCGCTGCGGAAGATTTGGACAAAAATCTAATAAAGTGAGCGCTTCGGGGATCGATAAAAAAAATCGGCGAAAATCGGATCAAATTGCAAAAAAAAAAAAAATTTATCGAAGATAATTTTTATACAAATAATATAAATTTATCGGGGGATAAATCTATTTATTTGGACGAATTTATTCGCGTATTTTTTTATGACGCTAATATTTTTTTTATGCATTTTTTTTATGATAGAATAATGACGCATTTCAGTAATGTTGTTTATAATTTATCTATTTTTTTTTCTATGGAAATGTGAAAAAAAAAAAAATGAAATTTCGTGAAAAAAAAAAATTGATTATGCGGAAGTAAAATTGAATGGATCCGGTAGAATTTTTATCAAGTTACAAATAGGTGAGAACCCACTTGTGAGCTGAGTAGACCACTCGAGAATTTAATTGAAGTATATTCCTCATTCGCGTCTTATCTTCTGGCTAAACGATGATAGATATCCGCGTAACAGGATGGAGGAAGAATGAGAGTGCCAAGTAAGCCGGATAGTGTGTTATAATACGGGGAACAGAGTCGAGTCAACATAGATAATACCGGATATCGAATAGAAAGAGATATGCAGATATTATCGTCGTGTTGTCGTCATTATCACTGTTATTATGCAAAAGCTTATTTATTTTACTATTTTTTTTTTTTCGCGTTATCGTAGTCAACAGTTAACCGATAGTCATTCCGTTGCCGATTTACGATAAAATTAATCTAATCGAACTAATAAAGAAAAATTACGAAAATGTGGGGCAAAATGAGACCATAACTCGAAATTTCATTTATTAATGGTCCATTTCGCCCCATTTTTTTTTTTTTCGCTTTAATACGCCTCAATACCAAGCGAATGTGACAAATCTATTTTTTGATTAAAGAAAGTATTGGAAAAGAGTTGTGTGTAACGATAAATCTTCCTGAATTGCTGAAACGGTCCATTTTGCCCCTCCGACCCCCTTTATATCGAGAATGAAAATTTCGCGTTCACCGATAATTTTCGAACGATACTCAGAATGATAGAAGTTACGTCAGCGTAGGCGCGCCGGAGCGTTTAAATTGGAACAAGTGACGAGCCAATTGTTCCAGTTAATCGAACGGCTAGCGAGATAACGACGTTTAGCTCCCATCTCGAATATTAGAACGCCGTAATGGCAAGTCACAAATACAACAGCATCGCACAGCTTCCGCGTGTATTATTAATCCGACACAACGAAAATTCAAACCCTCAATCGACTCTCTACCTTTTTGTTTTATTTGCGACGGGAAACGCACATCGTCACTTTCGATTAAATACCTAACGATCATTCGAAGAGTAAAGTGTTCATAAACAGTTACATCCTGCGAAAGGACAACTTTTTTTTCAGTTGTCGATAATAAAAAAAAAAATCCCAATGATCCACACAATCACGAAACTTCACTCTTGTTAATCCCAAAAATAAAAGCACTGTTTCGAAGAACCGTTGCGAACAGTTCAAAGTCCACACTTCACTGTTTCGTCGGGCTTTGTGTCATTCAGACATCGATCCTTAGTCCGCGAATTCACTTATCGCTCCTTGAATCGTCGGTGCTGATACACCAATTGACAGATCACGTGGTCAGATAAGACTTATCAATCGCGAATTATTTGATGTTCGGAAATAAAAAAAAAAAAAATACGAAGGTGTTATCTCTCGATGACGAAGATCGTATTCTCTTTAACGCGAAAATGGCGGCTCGCACGTCCGATTTTAGTATATCTGAACGGGTATAGGGTGAGTAAGGAGAGCGCGTAAGTATGGAAGCTCTCGTGGACCACAGTCTGACTCAGACTGCTCCGCTTGCATGAGAGCCGCGCGGGAGAGCTCTTGCACACGACACTACACGACGCGGAGTTTAATCTCTATTAATAATACCCGGTGCACAGCCAGAATAGAGCGGAGGACTCCACACTCCCGGCTCATTGAATTCAACCCATTGCCACTGACTCGTCACAACCGCGAGAATATTTCAAATAACGTCCAACAATATTTCGACATTTTCGCGTCGCAGTTACTCCGAAATTTTTACGTAAACTTTTTTTAAATTTATGTAAAATTCGATGAAACGAGAGTGACAATTAAAATTATTAAATTAAAAAAAAAAAAATTTAATATTTGATGAATATATTAATTTGGCTGATTTTGTTTGCATCTTTTTTTTTCGATATTAATATTTACGAAGGGAAAAAAAAACGATATTAATAATTAATTAATTAATAGTAAGATAGATTTTTTTTATTTGGCGTAAAATTTAACAAAAATTGCGATAAAATATCTGAATTTCATGAGAAAAAATAGATGGAAATGAAACTTTAAATTGCAAGGTTTTTTTTTTTTTTTAATTACAACTTAAGTTGTTTCAGTTATTTCTATTTTTATATCCTCATTTTTGTCCGATTATTCCTGTATATTTATAAAGGTACATATTTTATTAATATAAATGGTGATTTTTACGTAAAATTATTAAAAGGCACTTCAATGGCATCCAAATTAATTTTTTAATACGATTTTCATCGATTGTCTAACATCGATTTATTAAAAAAAAAAATCATTTTTCACTTAAAAAAATTGGTTCGCATATAAATTAGAGGGATACAATTTAACGTTCGGAACAAAAGATCTGACGAAGTAATGGCACTGTTAGACTTTCAGTAGTAAACTCTTAAATCGACAATTTAATTTCCTTAGTAAAAGCTTATTTCCGGTGTCTGACACTTTTTGCTCCCCTCAGACCGGTGTTATACTATTGAGACACCGACGATTTTTCCTTTCGCTTCCCTCAAGCGGAGTCAAGAGTCAGACGTCGCTGTAAACACCGCAATTCAAATGAACTCCCGCTGTCGCAGAGAGCGATGCCTGAGAATTATATTCTTTCTATTGTGAGGTCGTATCGTTTCTCTTTTCATAAAAAGAATATTATTCGGTGGCGACGAGTGTCTCACTGTCGTCTTTTAAATGAAAATACCATAGACAACAGTGGAGAAAGTGACACATAATACGTAGTATCGCTTTTCGATCGTTGAGTACAATGAAAAAAAATTGTTACCTGATAGAGTCGGATAAGTAAAAAAATCGTGTGATCGTTCAGCGAACCGCATCCGACGATGCAGCGAACCATATCGACCGGTAACTTTCTTTAAATAATCGATATCTCCAGTGCAACGGCCGATGTCAAGAATGAACGAAACTCTCGTAATAACCGTGAAAAAAGAAGAAAAAAAAAACGCTGTTGCGTGTAGAATTTCGTAATTAGGTATGTGTTCGATCTTTCGAAGAGCATTGAGACAGAAAACAGGGAAGAAAGAGGGTAAAATCTTGAAGGAAGGCATTTGTCACGCGTTGTGTGTATGTATAACAGAAGGCAAGTCAAGTCTTTCCTCGTCTCTGCTTTCTTGGCTTCACGGTATAGCTAGTTAACACGTTCTTTGCCAGCAGAAGAACCCCGAGTCAGACAAAAGCGCACGAAAGCGAGAAATCTGAGAACCCTTATGGGCGTTGTGAACAAAACTCTGGGGTTAGAAGAACTGCGGGAGCGGTAACCGAATCCCCCGGTTAATCAGGAAGCTAATTTTTATAGCACAAGGTCCTTCCCGCGGTTACGGTAATTTGAATGTCCATTTAACCCTTTTAAACGCGTTGCCGTATAAACGCAACACTTTAACGGAGCGAAAAATTATAATTTCCTACGGTTCGTGGATAGAAAAAAATTGGAAAAAAATACTAAACATGACGAATTGGCTCTCTGATAATATCATACAAATTTCATAACGATTTATTGACCGATTAAAAAAAAATACAATAAAATAACGAGGCGTTGGCGGTGAGGCGAGGCGGTAGATAAAATTGTACTGTCGTTCGAAGGGTTGAACGAGTTTGGTAAAACCTTCGGAGAACTTCTAACCTTTTACGGAAATAAAATGAAATAACGAGGCGGCATAATCGCGAAACTTTAACGGATCGAAAAATGATAATTTACTACGATTCGTAAGTTGAAAAAATAAAAAATCAAAAATCAAACATAAAGTATTTACTCTCCGATAACGTCATTTAAATTTCGTAATGATTTATCGATCCGTTGAAAACATCCACCGAAATAACGAGGCGGTAGATAAAATTCTACTGTGCCTCGAAGGATTGAATTTCTAACCTTTTACCGAGTAGAATAGTGGACGCTATTGAAAAACCATGAAACTTAAAATAAACTGAATTCTCGATTTTCAAGATATGTTTTTACTTCGATTTTTTATTATTTTGTGCTCTCGTTACTGGTCTCCGAAATATTTTATTATTTCCCCCATAATGAATTTTTCGTTTTCCAAGGATCCTTAAAAATACATAAAAAAAATTTCGTTGACATTCTCCACAACTCAGTGTCGTTCTCCACCTCTTAATTGGCTCTTAACTCGATCCTCGACTCCATTCGCTCCGGAAACAAAACTACACAGAGGTTTCATTGTTGGATCTACTCGCATTTGTCACGCGTTGTCTATGTACGTTAGAGTCAAAAGGCAGTTTTCATGGAGAAGTTAGTGACTCGTATTTGGCATGTTACTCCGAAAACAAAACGAAAAAAAAAAAAAAAAAAAAAAAGGAAAGGAAACTTTACTGTAGGGGCCACGTGTACCATCAGAATGCCATGTCTATTCGTGTTGCTAGTATAGTTGACTTCTCTCATGGAACGCAACACATGTGGGAGAGATGCGCAGCCGTTTAAAATAACAACCCTCATGATGCCCTCACGCCTGACTCTCGTGAAGCCCACACGGCAGTCAGGGCAAAGCGCATATGTACGGGCCAACGGTGCATGACTGGAGAATGAAAATCCCGAGTGCTGCTGAGTCAAACTTATCTGCTCGCAAACACATACACACACACTATACCGAGAGACTATTCAGTCTCTGGCTTCCTAGTTTCCTCGACGACTTGTCTGAAAGAGCGATATAGCCTTTTGCGCCTCTGGAACTCGCACTCGCAGTTTATCTCCTTCAAAAGATGACTAATCGAAAGTGCCTAAGTATTTTCAGTCGAGTGGGTATTGAGCTTCGAGAGGCTTTGGAATGAATTCAGATAAAGATTCTCGGCAACTGGTGATACGCGCACTCGGCAATGAGCTCCAAGAATACACTATTGAGCGCATAATTCTCTTACATATACGAAAAAAAAAAATGAATGCAGCCAAATGTATCGTACTGATCGATAGCCGATTTGTTCCTATAGCAATCGATCGTTAGACTATCCCACGGGGGTAGCGGAAGCGATAAGAATTTGATTTTTCTATGTCTACTGCTCACAAAACGTTATGGAAGCAGCAAATCCCCCATTTTGCTTATAGTTGTACGACATACGCGCTTTGGAATTTGTGGAGTCACCCAAACGGTCCTTTGAACTCTTCGAGTCACTATAAGCTCGAGAGCGTCAAGTAAAGTATCTCGTTTGTTATATTAACGTGTATAAACGAAGAGGGTCGAGCAGCGAGATCCATTTTCGGTTAGTGGGACGACAACAACGAGTGTCTTTGCTCATCGACGGTTTTAAAGAGATTTATTGGATTTCCTGGGGTGTCTCAGTGTCGGGCTACGCGAGCGGACATTCTCGAGGCTTGTATCGTATCCTCGGAGGATTTATCGGTTTACGAGTGTAGACAATAAAGACGGAAGAATATAATGTTGCCAGATGACGACCGACGGGACTCGATAACGCAACAAATATTTTCGTAAATAAAACTATACATCGGTGTGTCTCTCGGTGAGAATATTCACCCAGTTCCCAGCGAGAATGGACAGTATCGAGGTCCGGTTGGACCGCGTCCAATACGTGGCTGGCAAGTGCATTCTGACGCGGATATGATGAGTGGGCGAACCTTGAATCCGGGAAAATGTCTAAGTAGCCGAATCCCATTGTAATGTCAAGTCCTTTTATTCCTCGTGTCGTAAGTTAGGCAAGTGGGTCAAGTGAAGTGACAAATCTGACAAATCCTCAATGGATGTTTTATCCGACGGAAACAAAAATCGATCGGAAGTTCTCGACTTATTCTGCTCATTCATAAAAAAAAATGCGGTGTCACTTTTTTCTCGATATTTCAATGACGATATGTTAAAAAAGTTCGAAAAAATTTCGAAAAATCAAATTTAGAAAAAATTTCGATGTATATAAGGGGATTAGTTAAGATTTTTTTTAATCTTTACAGATTGAGAACACTTTCGGCTATCGAGCTGAAATTTATTCCGCATATTGCGTGGTCGGTACTGATTATTCCTTCAAAATTTCGGTGTAATGCATGCAATAGCATTTTTTTTTCTTAAAAAATTGGAATATTGGTAAACGTGTCTAAATGAACGATTTTTTTGCAACTTACAATTTTTTTACTCGTATTAATGGACGGAACGACGAAGAGAAAAAAATATGCTAATCAAATTTACACATCGCAGTCTTATTTTTTTTTTACGTTGGAAAAATAATAGTGAAATATTAGACTGCCGGTTGGACGATATCCAACGCCTGGTTGGCAAGTAAATGTCGAATCCGCAACATGAGCCGTAATGACCTGTAAATCGTGTCAAATTTTGAAGATCTGGAATTGCCACCGTTAAATTCGAGTCTTTCGGTTTCCACGTGTAAAAAATCACTAATCGCAGTCCAAGTGAATCCGAGAAATGAAGATCGATGGATGGAATGTTCAAAGCCGCATCGCTGATGAAACGTTTAATGGAAGTGAAACGCAATTATGATTGTGACATGTGACAAGGACACGCAACGACGATAATTGGATATGCAGAGGCGGACGCGTCTGTCGGCAGTGCCTGGTGCTCCTCGCAAACATAGACGAACGATCTGCATTCGTGAGAACGCAACTGTTCGATGTTATTGCAATCGTTCCATTTGTCTTTTTCGTCTTCATTTCCACGATCAATCTTTGCTTCGTCCAACTAACGGGGGTTCCGCCCCGGAAGTAGAAAAATTCATTCACAAGGGTCGCTGACTACATATCTAAATGTGATTAAAGAAGAGAAATCGGTAGTTCACAGCCTTAGGGGCATTCGGATGTCGTCACGAGCCAATGGCTGCAGTGGTGCATAGATCTCAACTATTTTTTTTCTATTCTTCTTCCACAAAACTTGTAAAACGGACCGAAACCATGTGTCCCACATAAATCGGTATCCTTCAGCTTATGGTCTCTGCTCAGCCATTTAATAAGTAGTAAATCGTTACGAAAAGTATATAATGTACTCACATTCATGTTAAAGTACCAGCAAACCAAGCAGAGGTCAATCCATACGAAAACTCTGCGCACTCGAACTGTACTATATTCACATTAGGTATTCCCGTGTTCGTGATCGTCGCCGTTGAGTCTAACAGTGTGAATCACACCGTTCGCTCGTTCCTTTCTTTCGGACAGCTATTTACCTCTGTTCTCTAATCGTTCAACGAACTCATCGTACCATACGGACACAATACCCGAATTTTTTATTTTTTTTTTCTCGTCGCAAAGGAAGGAAGAAATGAAGATATTCCTGCCTTTGGAAGTAGAGACGACTGAGTCACGCGAGAGGAGAGCCCCTCCCTGCCTGTTACAACCCCCGTTTAGTTTGCATCGCGCATGTCCGCGCGCCACTCTCACGGACTGTGCGCCGTGCACATTTCTCCGATAAAAGGGGGATGATGATTCCCTCTTGGGAACTATCGAAGCTTCAACTCGACTGTTCTCTACCACCGTTGAACACTTCCTCGAAGAAACACAGGGCTGTTACCTTCGATCTATATAGGCTTCGAGGAACGTAAGTTCGAAGAGGTGCCCTCGAGAGGGGAATGGAATGAAGGAGATGCTCTTCCGATTCCGCAAGATATTTTGAAGGGGTTGTTTGGTTGCTTGGCTCGAGGGAACGAGTTACTCCACAATTCTTTTACAATGCCTTTTCTTACGTGTTGAAAAAAACGTTGAGCCCAAACTGATTCTTCTTTCCGTATTTAAATTTTATCGATTACGCGATAACATTTTTTATAGGCGGAAAGATTCATTCGGTTTTATTTGGATTTGTACCCTTTTTTTTACGGATTGTTAAATCTTTTTTTAATTTGGAAATTTCTTTCTTGAAACATTAAGATTCCTCTTTTGAAAGGTTAAAAAATTAAATAAATCTGAAACATTGACGAAATCGGTAGAAATTGAAATATTGGGTCATTTTGGTGAGAAAGTCGTGCAAATTCTCTCCCTATGCGCCCAAATTACAGCTATGTGTCGATTAAAAATAATTTCATTTATCCCGATTTTTTTTTCTTATATAATTATTTTAGTACGACTCTGGAATAGTTTCACAGTCAGATGTAGTTATGTCATAGAAAAAACACCGTTAATCGATTATCGGCATATTTTATTTTTATTTCAATAAAAATTACAGCGATTTATGAATTGAAAATAAATGTCTAAGATTCTCATCAACGAATAGATGTTGCGATATTTTTTTAGTACGCTGGTGAAATAGTTTCACATCCAGATGTAGTTTTGGATTATTGGAATATTTTACTGGATTTCTTCAGACCACTTTTTCCTCCTCATAGCTGCGACATTTAATTTCTTTCTAAGCAATAATATTGCAAAAGGTCCATAAAACGAAAGCGAAAGGAAACTATTAAAGGGAACGAGATGTAAGGGAAAATGGTAGGATCTTGGAAAGGGGTTGATGACTCGGTCGGCAAAGATGTGGCCGGAAGTTCTTATGCCCCCGTTGCGCAACCCCAACCGTTCAAGGGGATGAATCTACAGACAGCCTTTTCACGAATGCAACACATTCATCCCGCAGCCAACAGCTTACCGCGTTGATTGACCCGGCGAATCGTTTTTTTTTTTTTTTTTTTCTGCTCGAGCTTCGCAACTGCAGTATTCGAGAGGGAGAGAGGGTTGAACGTATTTTTTCTAAACTCCGTCAGCCGGCAGAGTAGTTCAAAGGGAGCTGCTTCGGCTGGGCTTTAGTTTCGCGGAGAAGCCAAGCGAGAAGCTCGTATTGATTTTCCACGCTTTCGATACGAAGGTCTCCGAGGGTCATTTGCTCTTGAAGGTTTCGCGCACTAACCTGCGCTCACCTATCCTACACTCGGGGGTGGTACTGAAAAGATTACTTCGCCACTATTTTCCATTTTTTTTTTTTTTTTTTTTTTTTTTTTTAGTAACAGCAAGATATTTTACGACGACGAATACGAATGCCTTGGAAGCTTTTATTCGTGAAGGTTTCTAGTTTACTAATACTTAATCGCAAGTACTCTTCTCCTAACCATCGACTATTAATTAATGTTTTTTTAACGCCGAAATAATTTCGGTCATTTTTCGGGGCGTTCACTGTAGCGTTCCAGTTGGCAACTAAAGTAGTCGACGGGGGTTTATATGTATATTGATTTTCCATTGCAGTTTCTTCGTGGCTCGGTGATAAATTGAATTGCTTCTCAGATGACCGATATAGCACGGAGTTTGCACGCAAAACATGCGGTAACCTTGTTTCAAACGTCGTTCTCTGTCGTTCGCTCAGTTTTACTGCAGCGCTTCGGCGAGAGACGTTAAAATCGTTAAAATCTCGCGTCTCAGCGTCGCCCCAAAAGCCCCTTTATGAATTTCGTTAATTCGAACTTAGAACGAAATAATAAAATAATTTGGGAATTTAATGCCATTAAATCATTTTTACGATATTGCATTCTTACCTCTACCAATTTTTTTTTTTATTATTTTCTCTTACACGTTATTGTTCTTCTTTTTATCTCAACAAACATTCTCGATACAAAATAAATACTTTTACAAAAATATAAATCTTCAACGGGCCCGCGAAGTTGCGAAGAAAAATACAGACATTTCCGTTCGTCGTATTCACAAATCAATCGTTTACACTATTTACAAGAGTTCGACAGACAAATTTGCTGCATGAAAAAACAACACGAAAATATGACGTTTTTTTAAATTTGTTATTATAAATTCCATTGGACGACAGTTTCAAGTAAAAAAATCATATTCGTTGGTAGACAAAAGAGAAAAAAAAATCGAAGGGCGTATCCTGTATGAGTTAAAGATGTTGAAAATAACTTTCGTTTGTTAACAGTCGATATTATAGTTTCGCCATTGGAATCCACGATAATATCGATGATTCGAGGTCAGGAACGCCATTGCAACTTTGCGAGAACAATACCATAAATTACAAATTTTATTTGTAATAACAAAACGTTTTTTTTCCATCTGTGTACAGTTGACGAAACATATTATTCGGGAAGACAGATTAATTCTCGTTTCATACATCTGCAATTTCGTACATAATTTTATTATTTTATTTTCATATTTTCTCAACGCGAATAATGCGATTTTCGAAAATAATTTGCGCGTCGATTTAACGATTTCGAATACTACGTATTACCTGTGGTCGTTTATACTAGAGATCTAAGACTAATCAAGGAACGGTCTCAGGTTTCGCTCGATTTTCTATATATATCTATATATCGTAACTATTAGTCTGCCTTATTGGACCGAAAAAGCTCATCGTATGACTAATCGTATACTTAAACTAATTGCTACTGTACATTTCTAGCGTCTTTTCTCGTTTGTGCACCGACACGATAATAGCTCATTTACTCGTCTCGAAAATTACTTCCATCTACAATGAAAAATCGTTAAATTGACCTTCTTAAATTATAATAACATACGATGATTAACTGGATTAAAACGGTACTAAAACCCGTTCGAAATACTGTCGATTGCCAAACTATCGTAACCTTACGGAAAAAAAAAAAAAAAAAAAAACGAGACTACAATTATTTACATTAAACCGAAATATGAACAATTCAATGTCGTTGTAATCTTAGAAAATGGAACAACACTCGGCGGTATAGACACGATGAAACACAATTCAGAATGAGGCAAAATCCACTATACTGAAGATCTCGAAAAAATGTACTTTTTACTGTTTTCCGCATCGAGATCGATGGAAACGACGAGCGAAAAAATTACGAAAAAGTTTTTGAATCTTTGAATATTGTAATATTGGGTTTTGCCTATTTCCGTCACAATTATTGAAGTAAATTACTTTCCTGGTGACAAAAACACTCTTTCAGTCCATTTATATATTTTTTTCTTCGCGGGACATGAGCGATTGTCCATTTATCAAAATTCGGGGATATCTTGAGCGTTGCGGGATGAAGGAATGCGTATGCAAATAATAATAATAATAATAAAACGATCACATCTCGCAAGGAAGACTTTCGTGTACAGTGCTGAATGTAAAGCGCTTTCGCTCTCGCGAGTGTACAACAACAAACGCGCATTCGGCTTAAATAACATGATGCATTGTGGGTAATCTACACCGGTGAAAAATTTTCTCTTAGTCCAAAAAATGCGAATCCCGATGAATATTGATCTTTCACTTTCGATTTTAATATTTTAAGCGAAAAGAAAATCGAATTTCTAAACGTATCTTCTATTCTTTGGAGCTTTTCTGCATCTTCGTCTGCCGAATATCGCTATTATACAAATAGTTATCGTCGCCACGAGAACAGCGGCGACGGCCCAAACAGCTTTGCTTGTGTTTGTTTTTGGCTTTTCTTCGTTCGGATTATCCCCGTCCGATGGCACGGGTTCCGGTTTTATCGGAGTTTCCTTGGTTTCGTTTGCCGGAGGGATCTCAACGATCTTAGATCTCGTCGCATTGGTCGACGATCCCTCGGAAACCGCGGATTTCGGTGATCCTAATCGATTCCCGTTGTTCGATGATTTTGACGATACAGGCCTTGCGGTTGTCGTTGTCGTGGAGGTGGTCGTTGTCGTGGTTGGCGCATTAAATTTCTTTCTGTATGTATCCTGCAGCACATCCAAATTTCTCTCCAACTCAAGCGGTATCGATGGTTTCTCATCCGATTCCTCATTTTCGCTGATGAAATCCATCAGCGGTCCAAAATACGACAATAAACTATCGACGCTCAATTCTTCGATCTCCAAGTACTGCTTTATCACGTTGGGCCAATTTTTGTCGACATCTTGAAGGATCATTTTTCTGCAAGAAGACCCAAAGATTTAATATTTATGTTCTTCTTTGTATTCCCGACATGGATTTTTGCATCAATCGAGTCTTTTTCAATTGAATTTTCTACTTACGCGAAACGATGGCGCATCGGTTGTTCTATGTTTATCATGTCGTATCTGACTTCGGTGTAAACCATCAGATACTCGTAAATTTGAAAACCGAGAATGGTACCGAGGAATTTTCTGAAAAAATCATAGATATTTTAATAATTCATGAATTACGAATGAAACAATGCGCAGTGGGAGTCTCCAACGCGACACTTACGATAGATACGGCCTGTTGCTGGTAATGTAATCGTCATCCAAGAAGGTAGGAAGATTCGGTACACTGGCATTGACGCCCTCGTACTCCATCCTTTATAAATGCGAGTAAAAAAAATCGTATTGTTTAATTTACATTAAAATCCAAGTTTACCGATATTGTTGATCGTTAGTCGCGGAAGAGGCGAATTCTTACCTATACTGCCACCAACTGGACGCGAGATCACTTGTGTCCAGTGAATTATTCCTTAATGCATCTATTCTCCACTTGTCTGCGGTGAGATAGTACGCCATACGCGGAAGTACGTCCAGAGCAGTGATCATCAAGGATACTGTTCTCGCTTCATCCAAATCAGTCGTATTGCTTATCAAACCTCGAGATATCAACGACGCTGGACTCACTGACAAAATACCGAATAACTCTGCTACTCCTTCTTCGAGTACTACAAAAAAAAAAACCCAAATATTACGAATGAAACCTGTTGAAGAATCGCACAATCGTATCTGACATTTTCTTTTCGCCGATTATAGTACTGTGCGGTATGATTTTCAGAAAAATCAATTTCAATAATATGGATTGCCATTTTCTGAGCTGTTGAAATATATGGATCGAGAAAAGAGACTATATACCATTATTTACTATCTCTGTAAACATATTTTTAAAAAGCATTTCAATTTTGTTATTTACGGAGAAAGAAAGTGGAAATACTTAGAGAACCTAACATACCACTGCATTCAACAAAATCGAAAGCGATATTACCGATTATTATTGACATTATTGATACTATTATTGGCCTCAGGTATTATTATACCTGAATATCTGTTGGCAATGTTGAGAACCGGATCGGTACGGGATGACATTTGATTGACGAGAATCTTCGCGACGTTTTTATGAGCGGAGATGTAATTTGTTATCGAAGCTTCGTTGCAGGTAGAGATACTGAAATAAAATAATAATTTCGTAATTTATCGGGAAGCTGAGTGGTTTTTTTGCTATTTTCATTAATAAAATCGGCAATACGAACCGCATATTGCCGTCTTGGCAGAGATTGATGAGATGGGATGGGCATTGACCACGGAATTCGCTTTCGTTCCAGAAACTCGCTTGCGGCACGTGTCTTAATACACTACCGAGTTTCGACGCTTCTCTATACAAATTCTTGCCAACTAATTCCTGAATATCGGTAACTTGTCAGTTGAGTATACGATTCTTTCGCAAACATTTTTTAAATTAAATTGCAATACGCTTACATTTTCCCATAAACTTTTTCGGATGCTGTACATTGTTTCGCTGTACGGCACGACGTCCATCGCTATGTTCGTCCAATCGTAGCCTCGCAATGAACCTTCGAGAGAACAAAAAATCCACAAAATTATTATTATCATTTAATGGACAATTATTATATGAAAAAATGCAAAAAAAAAATTATTATTATCACTCAATGGACAAATGAAATGACGGAAATTCGACGAAATCGTATGTTTACCTAATAAATGCGCTGGCAGCGTATTATCGTCGATATGATATTTCGACGCTAAACGTTTTTTCACGAATTTCAGTATCTGACTGTAAATATCGGAAACTTTGCTCCACTCGTCGATAGCTTTTTCGTATCCCTTTTCGGTGTCGCATAGCGTTTCCCAATACTCGGTAACGTCATACTTCGCTAAAAATATAACGTACAATTAATTAACTACGAATTAAATAGGGTTATTTTTTCTTTATATTAAATATATTTTTATAAATAGATATATAAATAAATAAAAATGTGTCGAGGAAAATTCTAAATTATAATCTTTTTTGTGATAAAAAAAAAAAAAGAATTGTTCTGTGAAACTGGCGAATCGGGAATTGAATGCGCGTTATAGTCTGCATCTGCGTAGAAATTTCACAAATCAATTTCAAATTATACGACAGTCGAGGTATGTCATTGTATGACAAACAACCGGATATCTTGAAAACATGGAATCGAGATAACCATAACGCCACATTGCAAACGTGAGGATCTTGTTGTGTTAGTAATAAATGTACGCAGCGATACTACAACGAACCATTCGCTAATGCGGCCTTCTCGGCTAATTCGAGGTTTTTTGAAAAATTTGCTTCGAGTGGCGCGAGCGTTTGATGCCAAGCGGACCATGATGCCAATTTGTCCTCAGGCTTTACACTGCGTCCCAGTTGACGCTCTACGTCTGAAAAATCAACAATTTTTCATTCGCAAATTTGTTTCTCCAACAACTATCGTAATAATTAACATTGCGAAATTTTTTTGTATTTACCCTGTCGAAAGTGCTTCCGAGTGCCTGTCGTGTAATATCCGGCGAGTCGTAATAATTCAGCGTGACTCATAAACGATACAAACTGAAAATTAACAGACAAAATTGAAATGCAATCGACAAATGAATCTCTTTCGTTCGATCGGAAGCAATCATTTCTCACCTTATTAAAGTCATCAGCCGGAAGCAACGAATCGCCCGGTTGGATCACCATAGAGAATGCGTACTTCAGCGAAGGATCCTCAAAACTGTCGATCGTTAACGCGCGGGTTTCGTTCACCTGTTTCATTTTATGCTGTGCATATTCGCACAAAGCTGTTTCCTAAAAAGATATCAAATTCCAACGAAGGTGTTACAGTTTTTGCACAAATTCAACCAATCGGAATGGTCAAATGTATTCAAATTTGTTGGTTTCTTACCCATAATTGACGAGTGTGATTGGTCGGCTTGTTGATAAACGCCCATTCGACATTCCCTGTTTTGGAACAGGAATCCTCGTAGCTATATTTCGTTAAGCTTATGAACGTTTTGAGCTCATCCTCCGAAACCGCATTGGCAATGACGAGAAAACTCAAAATTGCATAAGTCCACGTCAGATTCATGCCTTACTGCTAAAAAAAAAAAAAATTATAATTAAGGGATATGGTAGCGTTTGAACGTTGCATTCCCGTAAAAAAAAATGTTGGTACAATAATAATACAAAACAATAATACAATAATAATATTATTATTATAAATTATATTATTAGTATATACAATAATTTCGTGTCAGCCGTCACGTCTAATTTTCTATGCCATTCGCAGAATCTATAAAAACAAAGTTTAACTTTTTACCAATAAGTCTTGGAAGGCCGATAAAAGATTACAACAAAATCAACGATGTCTTGTCTACGATAGACAGACTAAAAATGCGCTCGGCTCGGCGAGATAGATGTTTCGAGACGAGCGAATAAAATCCCCGAAGTTTTTAATCGCACGTTCGGTCTCCGTGAACCTTTGGTTTAAATAAGTTAATTTCATCTTCAGCAATTGTCGACAATCATTGACTATGTCGAACGACTGCGAATTGGGCGTCTGTTTCACATGCGGTCTCACCACACGTTGAGCTGCGCAATTGTATATATAGTATATAAATATAGACGGAGAATCAATAGCAATATAAAAATTTTTAAATAAAGACTCCCATCGAACTCTTAAAGCAGCGGTAATGCAGTTTGAGCGAATGTCAAAGATCAATTATCCAGTGTTTTTTGTTGTTCGCGGTGATCGTATATTATAAATTTTAATCGCGATACTTTGTATTGTGCCGCATCGATTGTTATACGTCGCTAATGGGGGGGAATACATTTGGAGAGCAGTCAACTCTCAACCTATCATTTCCACGACAAATGAAAACAACGCGCAATTTCAGGCAATATATATATATATACAACGTTTGCAGCTAAATTTGTCTCGAAGACGTGAGCTAATTTTACCGCCGAACTAAATTATATTTAGACTTTGCGCAGTCTACTATTTTTCATTTTTTCTTGTCAATCATTTCGGTTCTTAGGACGTACAATTTTTACTTCAACTTTAACTTCTTTGTCCATTTACTTCGAAAGCTAGCAACGCACATGCGCGGTGCTGAAACTTCGTGTTTTTCTTAATTAACGTAGTTATTGTAAAGCCGGAACATGAGAGGTCAAATACCTCCCGGCGGTTCAAAAGAAAGCGAAAGAAAGCGATAGACCTCGAGCTCCAGATACGGAGCTCGACGTCCGGTCATCGCAGTGAACCGCTAATAAGAACATCGCGAATGAACCGTATTACAAGGTTCACTGACAACGAGATTTCAGCGCGTCTCGATGCTCGTAGTTGATCACTAAATTACGCAAAATCGCTGCATTACGTAAAGTAAAGGAGATATAAAAAAATTGTCGAGAGAAGGAAAGAATTATCGGGATATACGCTGTCGTAGTGGTTTACTCATCCATTATAGTTGCCCGTTTGCGTTAGAAGGTTCAAAGTAATTGACCGTTGGTATTCTTGGTGCGACGATAAGATGGTTCTTATCTGAATTTTTTTTTCGTCGCGTGAACATTCCGCGTCGGTACACACCGGTCTCTTGAAATTCGTTTCACGACTAAATATTCTCCGTATCGTATCAATGTCAACGAAATTTTTCGATATATTCGAACTGCGGACGTGCGCCACGTTGTGGAAACAAATTTTAGTCAAAGCAAAGCGGGTTTTGCAATATTAATAGTATTGCAACGAAAAAACTGTTTTTTTTTCATCGTTATTTTGCTCGAACTGTTAATATTTTTAATACAAAAATTAATAAATTAAATACTAAAACTAATAAAGAGTTAAAAAATGTCACTGGATAAAAATTAAATGAACAAATAACGGAATTAAATTTTAACTTTGCCAACAAAATTTACTCAATTTTGTGAGAAGCTGTAAACACTTGTTGCAGTTTTTCTCGCGTAAATGATCTTTGGACAAAATTTAAAAATTCACATTCGTCGATACATTTTTTGAAACTTGTAAACTGCTGTTTAGAGAAGAACTGAATTCTGTAGTCAACTGTCTCGAAACTGGATTGCGCTCGAAAGATTTCCCCACTCAAAGGATCTAAAACAGATTTTTTTTCGTCCTGTTCTGAATTCTCCCCACTGATAGACGCGGTCGGTCGTCGGATGATTCAGTAAGAAAAGAGTTGAATAAAGAATATCCCGAATTCTGAATTCAACGTACATATAAATTACGAGTATATACAACGAACGAAGCGATTTCGTGTTCAGTAGATTTTTACATTTTTTTTATTCATTCATCCGTCGACCAGTCTCGAGAGTTTCGGATGGAAATTTCTTTCACAGATCCCCTCGAACTCGGGATAAATTTCGCGAAATCGGAGTTTCGCGAAAATAATGTAAAAAAGCATCAATGAACTGTGAAACAAGAATTTATTTTTAAAAATATACGAAGACGACTCGTCGCGCTCGACTCTCAAACGCACGCGATCGTACGTGCGCGTAGGCTGGTTGTTGCGCTTCGGGGGAATACACGCAAGTCACGACGAGACAATTGCTACGTGACTACACCGACGAAGACTTGTTATTATAAAATATTTCGGTGTTCCGGTTTTTTCGAAGATAAAAAGTTTCATACCGATGTGGTTCGTTACGCGGACGAGCCGGTATTTCCTGTTGGTTCGTTGACGGAATACACAAACTCGTGGTACACGCCATTGATGCAAGTATTTCAATTGCGAAAGTATGCCGCGAAACACGATCGACGTGCAGGCGTGTGATCCGATAATAAGAAGAGTACGTATCGAATTACAATCGGTATAATCTCTGTGACGAGATGGGCGGAGGTGTTCGAATATTTGATGTCTCGACGACAGGAGATTATCGAGGGGCGTAAAATTTTGCTGTCGCCGATACTCCGATCGGCCCATCAACGAATGATTGACCAATACAAAAAAAAAATTTTTTTTTTTCACCTATTATTACCCAATTGGCTTTGATTACTACTCGTAAAATAGCAAATGCTATAATGTCAGTATGATTACGAGTTGATTAATGACTATGAATTTAGTGACACTATTACGAATTATGAACTTTGCCATCAATCGATCGTATTTTCAATGGAGATATCGAAAAAAAAGCGTGTTTATCTGGTATCGTGATGCAAAACGGTTTTGCGAGTCTCCAGATAGCATTTATTTCGTAATTAATTATAATTAGTATTAATTTCTTATTTAATCATAATTAGTATTAATTTCATAATTAATATCATCTGGAAACTCACAAATCTATTCTGTACCATGATACTAGAAAAATCAATTTTTTTTAAATCGCGTCTATGAAAAATCAATAGCGTCGTAATAAAACAAAAAAAAAAAGAGAATTAGATCTTCCGTAATTGTTTACTACAATTTCGTACGAGACTTCGATAAAGCAGACGTTTGCCTTTTCCTGTTATTTCCCAAACGTTGTTTCTCGTTTAATAAATGCGGATTCTGCTTAACCTTTGGCTCTGTGTCAAGGTTCATGTGCTATAACGCGCGCAAGCAATGCGTTGCCAGTCACGGATACGTCGGGCACACGGAAAATGTGTTGTGTAGGTATATATCACGACCTATGTAACAAAAATAAAATTCCCAAATAACTGGGAATCGTGTTTTTGAAATAAGCTGTGTGAAATTATTATAAATTAAAATTAAATTCGACGGAGATCGATAGCGGAAATTTTCGGAAATCGACGAACGATTCATCATGATTTTCCCGGAGCTCATGAGGACATGACGTAACGCTTTAAAATTTCATTCAAGAAATACCGTATTTCGTAACGATTTTGAGTTTTTCAACCGATCCGTTGAGTGTTTGTCGATATTACAGCAACCGTTGCGATGCCACAAATTTTGATTTCGTCTCTTACTCAATGAACACTAAACGTCTCGATTGCGTGACGATATATAATATTTACAAATCGGTATAAGACCCGTTTGATCCAATAGCGTTTCGAACGACAAATAACGAAAGATTATGTGACTCACAACAGCGATATTATCATTCGTCGACGAGTCTTTCTGAGTCCAAATGATTCATGCGGTACGCATAGTTTAGCAGATCTTTGAATGTTAGATACGTAACGAGTCGGCATTGGCTGACAAAATCGGCTTTGCGTTTTAATCGTCCCGCGGGAAATATACAAATCCGAAAGTTTAGAAAGTTTAGATAAAAAAAAAATAAAACCTGATAACTATATTTGAAAGTATATATCGAACAGCGAAACTCGGTAATTGAATAAAAATGACCGGGAATTTCGATTAATTAAAAAATCACATAGAAACCGCGTTTGCCGATTCGATACGGCATCGTTAGCTCTTCTGCAGGAATCACGCGATGTCGTTTCAACAGATAACAGAAATATTCCTTTAGTATTTAACATTACTAATGTTAAATTTACTTCGCGAATTATTGAGTTAAAAACCATCGGGTCTCGCGTAATATTTGAGTTGAACGTTGAAGAAAATTAAGAAGATCGTTGTCCTTGTTACCGATGTTTAATAATAAAACGGGTACTGTGTTTCGTAAGATACATTTATTTTTGATGTTAGTTTTTGACGATTGTCACGTGAGACGAGGGGTGGCCCTTGGACCGGGCTGACTTACCTTCCGATCGAGCGTCGCTTGTATCGAATACTTCTCGGATAAACGAAAATATTTTTGAATTAATGGGCGGCGGGCTTTAGCGTCCGATTGTCGTTTCACTGGGTCACTCTTCTAACTCCGCCGGTTATGGTAACTCACCAAAGGTTATTAGAAAAACTTTACGAGACAGAATAATACGATTTACGAATACGGAAACACTGAAAAATGTGAAGCTACATGTGATACAGTCTTATCGCGATTAAGAAATTTCGCGTGTTTCATGCAATGGTATGAGACTATTTGTTCAAAGTTCAATACGATTCAGACTCTCATATCGCACCACCTCACTCCATCGACATGACCAGTATTTAGTGTGACGTGATGAATGTTATGCTCGTCATAAATCACACGCATCTATATAGATTCACCGTCGATGGATTTCCTTTTTTTTCTCTCTCTTCTCTACCCGCGAAGCCGCGAGCTTTATCGATAACGAAGAACAACAAGAACTATTCTCATGAAATCGTTATGTACGCCAATGGACGCTCGACTCGATCTCTCCGCGATTCTCGTTGGCCACTCCAACGGAAATTTTCCGCCATTTTTTTATTCTGTGACGACTCGTGGAAACGCCACCAGTGGCTAAACTCGGAATTGACGATGATGGAAATTTACCTCGTGAGGTAAATTTTTTTTATTACGATAGTTGGTACGGCAGATAAAAATTTCAGGAAATAATACTATTTAAAAATGAAATTCATCACTATTTATCATGTTTTTTTTTAATTTTGAAATCCACTTTGCTTTCTTACGACAAAAGAGTGTTTGGAATATTCTTAAATCTTCTTAAAATTTTTAATGTAAACGTTGAGAATTGAAATTTTTTTTGGAAAACGTTAAAAAATCAACAAAAATAATATGCAGATTTTCTGGAACAGAAAATTTCCACAAAAGTTACGATTATTTTTTAGTGACGAAAATTTTTGAAAAAAATTATTAAGATTCCAGAAAATTGATTTCATCGATTAGCGACGAATAATGATTTAACGTGGAATCGCAGAAAAAAATTCCTTTTTGAGATATGATTTATTGAAACTACATACAAAAACAGTATTGCTATATCACAATAGAGTGTATGCTTCTTATTGTCTACGATAATGATTCATTAACACCTCTGTACATGTTCCGCAATAACATTCCGCAGACACTCTCACAGCATTAAAAAAAAAAAAAAATGTCTGTCAATACTACAATATAAATTAGCGTTATCAATTAGCACGGGTATTGACAATTTGTTTTTTTTCTTCTTTTTCTTTCAGTAAATATAAATCGAACTGTACACCGGCCGGTAATTTACCGGCTTTCGAAATAATTAAACATCGTCGATAATACGTATTTCAAGCAAAAAAAAAAAATAACTCGTAAAAAGTTAAATAGATGTAATTGTAGTAATACTGCTATCGTTTAACCAGATTTAACGGTTGTATTTTATAATGTTGAATAACATAATGTGGATAAAACTTATTTAAGTACCAAAGATCTCTACACTGCTGCATTTGCCGGGTTTTTTCTTTTTTTCTTTAATCTGTTTTCCGCGTCAAGCACTTAATTATAAAGGGTAATTTATTTTTCGTACTAAATTAATAGACTCTTAAAATCTGAATTAAAAAAAAAACAAGGATCGATCTCGGTAATATTTGAGATTTTCAACGTATATATACTATATATATATCTACAGATTCGAAAGCCATCGGACGATTAGTTTTTACGGCGTTCACATTTTTTTAACATAAGTAAAATCTTTATATTTACAATCTAATAATACCATCGCATCTCGGGCTGCTGGTCGACTGTCGATTTTGTTGGATAACACTCGGTAACACTTTTTTTAGCGTCCCATCGAACGCAATTAGAAAAGAAAAAGTTCTGTTTCTCTTCTGCTGAAGGATTAACTTAGCGTTGATCACTTGCGACCGCGTCGTTGACTACCAGAATGCAAAACGCACCTACGAGAGTTGAGTAATAATATTATAATCGTCATTACTATTATTATTATTTTTTTATCTGACGACGTTTCTCGATTTTTTAAATTTATTTTACACCATCATGTCTTTCCAAACCATTTAATCGTAAGACATTTTTCGACATGTTTTGTCGATTAAAAAAAATGAAAACGTTGTTTTTTCTCGAAATAGTTACACCGCTCCAAAAGATGCGCGCAGTGTCAATGCGCTCGGAGTTAATTGGTCATTGATTACCGCGATAAATTGTCATACAGTTCGTTATAAAAATTTACCTTATCGGCAGCGTTTGCTCTCCCGTTATCGATTAGTTTCCCAGTTGGGATAAGTGTGCATCGTCTCGCGAATGGTTAAATTAGCAGGTCACAAGTGTTCCGCAACGAAAGCCGCGTTAGCGATGCCCGCACTTGCGTCCATCTGTTTTTCCATGCTTGGCGGTGATTTCTCGCTGTCGGCACTGATCTTAGTCATGTTAACACCATTCTCGGTTTTGTCTTCGGCCTTATGAAACTTTTCCTTCTTCATTTCGATCTCCAACATGGCTCGATCCCGTCTATGCTCTTTGTACAACCATCTGCGCGCATAGAAGTTTATAATCATAAATTGAACAATCCCTATTAAGAAGCAATTCATTGCGCGAAAAAAAGGCGAAGGATCGAAGCTGTAAAAAAGAAAAGAATCATCGCGATCGATCGTAAACATTTTTTTTTACGAACCAATTACATTATGATGTTTACTGCGGCAGCGATTTCTTCTTTAATCGGCAAAGGAATCGATCGATTTAAGAAAAGCGTTCGACAATCTCGAGTGTAATAACTCTTCCGATTAAAATGATTTCATAATTACACCATTTTCACAATGTATTCCATATCTCTTACTTCTTTAATTGACAAATCATCGTTTTTATCGTCGATCGTGCATCGAGAGCGACTCCCGACGCTTAAAACTGCACAATCGGCATTGCGCGCATGATTCAGCGTATATTAATGAGTTACGAGATTATTCATTGAATGATAATGCACGATCCTTTGTATTTGTATTATGTATGAGCGAATTTGTTGGGGGGAATAAAACGTGATGTACTTACAAGAAGGAAAATACAGCGGGTATTGTGAGGCCCCCGCCGAGCAAGAAGAACGTCCCCGGAAACGTGTTCATCGTCGCCGCGTATACGGAACTGTACATCGGCCCGTAAACCAATGGCATCAGTGATTCGCAAACGCCGAACAGAGAATTCACTTTGCCTGCAATTCGATAATCGCAGGAAAAAATTTTAAACGGTGAAACTCGATCCCTTCGATTTCGTTGGATTGTAGAATAAAAAAAAAAAAAAAGAAAAGGAAACGTTTAGATATCTTGAATACGAAGGACTCACCTAATTCGTCTGTTGGCACGAGTTTCGAGGCTATTGAACGCATAGCGATGAAGGACGTTCCATTGACGATCTCGACCAATGGTGCTAATTCACGACGAATAAACAACTCGAGGTTTAGCGCAATCATTAAAATATCAAAAGTAACGAAACATTTGAATTGCAAATTATCGCTCTTTTGTCAGTGACCCGTGAAAATTGACTATTTCATATAGAAGAATTCGTAATTTTTTTATGAATTTCAATTCTTTGAATGGAGGAGAAAAAAAATTGCGATGCTATTGAGACATGTAAATTAAAGAGTTCCGCTGTCAAATAATTTTTTTTAGCAAACAACTTTTTTTTACTCCGAAAAAAAATATATATATATACTGGTCACGCAAAGAGAAACGCAAGCAAAAAAAAGATTTAAAACATCGCTCTGTCGTTGCAAAAAAAAGAATAAATTAACAATTACGAAGCACGTTTTTCAAAAAACAATTTTACTATAAAAATTTTAATTAAATAAATTAAATTTTTTTCGAAATAATTTGCACGGATTTCTCGAATAAAAAAAATCTAAAGTCATATAGATTCGCGATAACATTTTTTAATTCATTTTCGATTTTCGTGCAAATGTAACAACATTGACGCGAAGAATTATGGTAAAACTCACCGAGATAAATCATCCAGTCTTCCGTGGCGAAAGCGTAAACAAAACAGGCGAGGATTTTGCTCATGCAGCTCATGACCCCGACGAGTGCATCGTCGATCTTCAGCACGTGACTGAATAGTCCAACGGACACCATTGTACCTGTTTGCCAATGGAAGAAATTCCTCTGTCAGTCAAGCGACAACATTATGTACGCAAAGAATTCATCAACAATGCAATGCTTCAACAATTATCGTGCGTACGAAACATTCGTAGTCTCGTTACAAAACATTTTGTCGGCCGACTGTGGTGATACACGTGAACGATTTTTGTGTAACTGCACCGATTTACTGTTCTGTCGTGTATAGAATTCCGCAACGATCTTAGTAACACTGCGGAATCATATTTCGTTTGATATATGAATGCTGAATCATTGTCCAGATGGTTGCAAAGATCGCGTACCGTTAATTGCCAAGCAGAGTGCCGTAATTTATCAATTTTTTTTAATATTCATTTCCTTTTTTTTTTTTTTTTTTTAATTTTTTTAGTGGGCAGTACACACCTTAGAAATCCGCGTGGCAACGCTGACGTCAGTTATGTAAGTACCTCATATGTGTGTATCTTTATTAATAGGCGTAAAAGTAAATGTACGTGAACGGTCGCCGGTGGTATCATAACTATCGCTGTTTATTCAATTACCGTCTCGAGTGAAAATCATGTCTCGCGCGAACTTGACCTTCGATTTCCAGACAGTTTATAGAAAATTCGCGTTTCTATACTTTGGTACTTCCGCTGTGGATACGAAACGAGTTATGAATTTGACGCTTATTATTAAATGCCCCGACGCGTTAGAGATCGGCAGATACGAATACTATCTTAATGGTAATCTGTCGGTATTCTCTTCTGGGAAGTATAATGTTGCGATTACACCGGTATATAACCGATTACGTATTCCCGTAGGATTACGATCAGAATTCATCAAGGTTCGCGTGCACCGGCCGAACGAAACATTGTAAATTCTATTTTTTTTATCGCGCGAAGTTATCGAAGATCGAAATAAAAGATTGAGGAATTTTTTAAAAAATTCAAATTGCACTGTAGCGGCGAAAAGATTTTTTTTAGTTTCAGTACAATCTTACGAATAAAACTTTATTTGTTTATTCGTATACCTCGATAAATAAATGAAATTAATATAATTATTAATTTAATTAATAACTAATAAAATAATAAACAAAAAAAAAATAAAAAAAATTACTTCAATTAAATTAATAATTTTTTTTCGAGTTTACGACACTTTCGAAATATTTTTCATTTTTTTTTTTCAACATTATTCTCTCAATGGGACTACGTAAATATTGACTTTTAAAATATTTTTCGTATACGGAACACTGTTTTTAAAGAACCAACAGGAGTTGTTATGGTCAACCGCTTAATTACGAATTTCATAAATTTTCACGAACTCCTTGCCGTGAACTCGGCGTAAACGCGTGTTGTGAATATTGTAATTAAGGTCGACCAATTCATATTCAATTCATACGCTGTTTGACTGAGTAATGAGATTATGGTAATACGAGAGTAAATTGAAAGGACGGTAGAGTCCCGAGTACGGAGTGAGCGCCGCCGCGGTGGCTGCGAGGATCAACGCAAGAAGAGCGTCTGAGTTGCGTTTGCAAAACGCGAAAGGCAGCCGAGCCTCCGGAGACTAACGGCGATAGACGAGTCACGATTGCTGTATAATCGTGAAACAGCAGTTAATTTTTTTTATTTTATTTTTTTATTTTTTCTTCAACCAATCGTTCTATCCGCGGATCTCTCGATACTTGTACATTGCAAGGACATCGCGATCAATATATCGGTCTCGCGCGATAAATCTTTCCTGGAGGCTCGCGCGCGACATTCACCTCATCGAAGATCCCGAAGGTCTGCATCGATATACAGTTAATTTTGCAGACTCATTGCACTCTTTTTTTTTTTTTATCTATAATTCTTATAACGTCTGTCGAGAGTTACGAACGACGGAAGGAGGTGTGACCGTTCGAATAATACGAACGATCGCGAAGGAAACTGGTTTCGCAATTAGTCGGCGAAAATGAGTTTTGCAAAATTGAATAAGATAAAGAAACGAAATGAAATAGAGGGATTGAGAACTTTTCTCGAACGTCAAGTGAAACGTCAGGGTCGATACCGGAATAACAATCGTTCGAGCGTCGACCCAATGAAGGACGTCATACCCCTCGAACCGAACCGACGGGAAGTCCATCGACATTGACACCACCTTTACCGGAACTAATTTCGATTCTGGCAATTTCTAGAACGCGTACCCACCTTTATCGGTCCCCTAATTATCGAGACCTCTCCTCCATAGTCTTACCTCGAGCGCATCGAACTTCGTTATCTCAGATCGATTTCTCTATCGCTTTCATTATGTTTTTTTTTTTTTTTTTTTTTTCTGTTAAAGTACTTAGTCGCTAATTCATGGCCTGAATACCATTTAGAAAATTTGTGCTCACCGATGAGATTAGTCACCATGCTGTAGGTCGAGAACATGCTGAACTTGACCTCATTCCAGTTGAATCGATACCTCGTGAAGAGATACATCACTGCCATCTCACCTGTAACGAATATAAAATATGTTATTTGATAATTATCATTAGAATAGTTATTCATTTATCGACTGCACAAACAATATTGATAGCCGGCGAGGGGGCAGACAAAAAATAAACAGTTACAGCACAAGTAATTACTATCGATAGTATCGATAGTATACGATATTAATGCTATCGTAATTACTTGTATAATCATAAGTAGTGAAACATGAAAATGTTAATATCGCAATCGTTAATTAACGTAATATATTTATTCTCGATGTATAGAAGCGCAGACTAAATCGGGCTATTGGGGCAAAATGGACCGATTGAATCATAAATAATCTTTTTAATTTAAGAAAAAATTGTAATGTTTTGTTGATATGGCGAAATTGGTTGGATTTGGAAAATTAATTGATATAGCGAATTTTCTTTGGTTTTCATCACAATTTTTTCTTAAATTAAAAAGAGTATTTATGTTTCTATCTGTCCATTTTTTCCCATCTGCTCTTTATAGTCCGCTTTTCCAAATATCGGAAATAAATTAATTTTTTTTTTAATTTTATTTTTAGTTTTGCCAAAGTTTACGGAAATTCATTTTTTTTAAATTCTCATTAATTCAGCTCGTTCAGTTCGGGTTGTCCTCCGTGTGCATTTTGCCCCGCGTCTCATCTTTCTTAGACATCGAACCGCGGGACAATATTTCCAACACTAAATCATTCTTTCACTCGGAGTGACGAAAGGTCATTTAGAAACTTCAGTTATCGTAGTATGCAGTAAACATTTTACCGTCCGATATTTCGAACAAAAATTTACGATGCTACTCGTCATATGGTTAATTGGACAAATGCATGTGTGTCGTAGTGAAACGAGCGTTGAAAATTCGTTCCTGTACGCAGTCGGTCACACGCGCGTCATTATCCCGACATTATGTAAGAATGCCACAGGTTGCACAACAAGTTCGTTTATCAGTACGTCCATTTAGTCGTTTCCGCCGAGCTCTCCGCGGTCTTTATCAAATTATGCCTCTCCTCCTCCCGTTGCCTACTTCTTGTCTCCTCTTGTCTCGATCTCTCGAGCTTCCGAAACGTTTGCGACCGGTTAAATACACTACCGTACCGTTCTCGTATTACCTCAAACGAAGTTGGTCTGTATGCATCGTGCAAACTGTGATAAATGCACTTACTACAATGTAATTCATCGTCCTTGAAGAAAAATCGTGCGAGTAACTTGCGCCAGTGGCTCTTACAGATGATTATGTCTGCGGCTCGTCGCATAAGATTTTTTTTTTTTTTTTTTACAACACGCACGAGACGAATTATCCTAATTGAAACAATCATAACCGACATTTACGCTAAAATGTTCATTATATTTGCGAACAATTATGACTCAAAGTTTGAATCATTAGTAGCTGGAAAAACCAAACTGTATTCGTTAAAGCGGCCATTTGTTGCGGTGCGCCAGAAAATTTAGCCTATGAGTCGAAACAATTGCGATTGCTAACGTTCTAAATTACCGCGTGATCAGTTTCACGTGTTAAAGCCAATTTCTCGGCGAAGAAGCGTGTTTTCTCGCCAAGACTTCGCGGACACTTGAGCACTTCCGTTCGGTCTTATCTTTCCTCGGTGTCTGTAAGCTTCTTTGGAAGACTAATCCGTCCCCGGGAATGACCTTGTCACAGAAATAAGCCACTCTTCTCTGTAACCACATTGGTATTAACTACGACCGTTGTGCTGCTACCTTAATAACAACGTCGACGGTATACGCGATTATCACAACATCTCGATTGATGCTATTTTCTACTTAATAGCCTTTTTACTCTTCTCATTGCACTATCAATTTTCTCGATTCTTACGATAATCGATGTTGCGTTCATTATAATGTCATACATATCACAACATTCTGGAATCGGTATTTATTGATTTTCAATTTGTGGACTTTGGCAACAAATCACAGTGCGTTAAAAAAAGTCTTTTCCTCGGTGAATGAGAAAAATAATCTCGATCCTTATCGAGTTCATTACTTTCTTGCCAAAGATTACATTATTCAGATAACATAGAATTTTCCAGTTATCGCAAAATACCCCGAAGTTACAAGATTTCTAGACAGCAAATCGAAATGTATTCTTTCGATGTTGAAAATCAGGAAAAAACGGCATCAACATGATAATTAAATCCATGATATTTTTTTTTTCTTCATCGATTATATTATAAAAACTCGAGAAAATCGTGTCGATGTCAGGATCCAGACTGTGGCATTAGCTGCATGCGATTATGAGAAAAAAAAAAAAAAAAAAAAATAGAAAAAAAAGCTATTTATCGAATTAGATACACGCGAAACTCTGGCGTTGTAACCGAAGGAATTCGAGAAACAGAAGAAAAAAAAAAAGTTCTACGTGTGTGTAATTCGCCGGTGCGCCCGGATGTTCTCTCGTAATTTCCGGGTTAGCAAACGAGCAATTCTATCAATCGCTCGATACGAGAGTCGTTTTGCACATTTGTCTCTCTGCTTCTTAACAATAGCGGCTAAAAAATTCTCGTGACGTAACCATGGCGCAGTACAGAGCGACACGGCAACAGGATTTCGTGATCTCTTCGTGAAACGAGTTAAACCCGGAAATGTATATTGCCGCAGTGTGCAACGCGCTGCCAGAGTTATCCTATCGGAATCGAACAACTTTCATCACTGAAAAAAATCTATCCGCTCGCGCCGATGCTGACCCAATAAATATCCACTTTCACATCTTGCAAATCGTCGGAGAGGGGCACGTTGTGCATATTAATAAACTCACGTGAGAGTTGTTTACAGATGCCGTTTACAGAACTATCCTAAAGCAATTTCAATGCTAGAAATCTAACTGTACGAAGACGTTCCGACACTGTTGGACCTCTTCGGACTATGTTGTCAGACGTCGCGTCTCGTGGCGCCTTGTCCACTCTTTAACCTATGATTTATGCAAATTTTACCGTAAAAATTCGTTCGTAACATAGCTATAATGATGAACTGTTTGGCATTTTCAACTGCGAACAAAATAATGACTGTGACGCAACGTTACATTGTACATCAGCTTGTCGTTATGACGTACACCTTTCTACGTACCGCCTTAATCTATAGAATCAGTGACCCCCCCGATGAGTATGCGAGATGGATGATGATAATGATGATGAGCGATCGCGTTACTCAACACGTATAATCATTAAGGTATAAATAATTGATATGTCGTGACAGTTGAAATTAAAAAAGTATATGTTATACATACTACATATGAAGTAAAGAGAAGCGAAAGAGGTTCGATCGCACGCGAGAATACCGAATTCTCAATTATCGTAACGACTCCGAGAGGCAAAACGACAGAGGAAATATGATTTCAACGATTTTTTTTTACGTCTCTCAAACCAAAGCTCTTCATACGCCGCTGGCAAAATTTTACGATGGCACGCGAATAAACACACGCACACTAATTGCTCTGCGGTTGTGTCCTTCCACGTGGCTGTTAAACACGCGGAAGACGGCTATTACGCAAAGTCGTCGGACTCTTAGGATGTTGTTAGATACAGGTGTACTCTGCACTCGATTATCTGGAGTTGTATTCCACTCGTCATAAACATTCGTAACGTTATTCAATTATTTTATAGATCGTTTTTTTTACTCAGTGAGATTGCATCGCGATAATCTATTGAATTAAAACGTACCTCCGGTCGGCTATGATTCGCGCTATTCGAAAAATGCGTGATATAGACGAATATAATGACGAACTTGTTGATTGATCCAAATAAATTAAAAATCCAGCAAAAGTCCAAAAATGTCTTTTACAAATTCGTGAAAAGCTAAAAACGAATGGGATGGATTCGTCAAACTTACCGTACATCGGGCCAATGACGACCATTACAATGATCATAAGAACGATGACTCTCTGTTGTCGATTGTTGGCACCCTTTTTGAAGGCAACCCTGAAAGTCTCGTTGATATGCCTGATGGAAAAGAAGTCAACGACGGTTGCACAAGCGGACATTTTTTTTCCTTTTTCAACGACCGCTTGGGGTGGTCTCGGAGCTTCCTTGATAACGACGAGACCGTAGACGAAAGCGAGTACGTAGCATACCGTTGATATGGCGAAAACCCCGTAAAACCCTATCTTTATGTAGAGTATTCCGGAAAGCGCCATACCGATCGGTACGCCGAGCGAAAGAAAAACGTTGACAGCACCGATTCTCAGTGTTCTCGATTCCACGGTCGTAATGTCACCGATATAACTGAATATAGCCATAAACATGGTGAACCAACCGCCGGTCAGCGCCGGCCACAGTGCCTCCGAAACACCGGCAGCTTCCATCGGTAACTCATAGAACCAATAGACGCAAGCGATCAAACTTATGCTCGTCAAAAATTCGCCGACAATCGGCAGTAGCATGCACGGTTTTCTTAATCCCGTACGATCGCTCCATGCGCCCATGAAAAGTATCAGAAGTGTCGGTAATCCGCTTTGTAGCGCTGTCTTCCATGTCTGCATTCCGGCAACGAGCTGTTGTACAGCGGTTTCTTCGGCTTGGAAACCAGTTGTGTTTCTCGCGGTTAGAGCCCCACAAATTTCGTCCGAATAGGCAAGATTAACACGGCACGCCTTCTCCAGATTGAGATTCTGCGTTGCCAGTGACGCGAGTACACTTGGCATAATGTAGCATGCAACCATCGGCTCGACTGTTATGTTGCTCGTGAGGAAGTTCCATTTTTGTTTGACACTCATGGATTTCCAGGTTGCCGGCCCTTCGGCATTGCAACCCGACATGCTCTGCAGTGCCAGTGACTTTTTGTCGATCGTGGCGTCCTGTTTGCACGACGGTTCGACGACGGATGGTGGTGTTGCGTTGTTCGTCATTTTGTCTTTTTTTAAATTTATCGCTATTCGGTAATGCCAGCTTATGATGATAACGGACGATAATGATGCGCTAAAGAAGTCACTCGCGCACACCGCAATGAGATATAACCGGAATCATGCACATGTCTTGATAAATATGAAACACCCTCCGAGTTCAACTTCTTTGGCAGTTAAACATTCACTGAAACATCATCATTGCCTATCTGTGTGTTATTGCTAAAAGAAAATCGCACTGTCGTCGGTTTCAATGGAAACACACCAGTTAAGACGATCACCGATAACGCGGTCTCTTTAAACTGATGACACTGATGATCGTTGGTTGATGCAGCGATGCTTGCGGTACCGTTGGTACACGGCGGATGACAAGGATTACTTATAGTTTATAGTATAGCGTTCGGCTAAATTGATGACACGATTGTTTCTCTTTGAAGAGCGATGGCAGCAACCGGTTGATGCTTGTTCTGCGTGCTGACCGGTCGACCGGCGGACCAGTGTTGTTAGCAGATCTGTTCACCATTGACCAGGGTACGAGACTCTTTGATACGTTGGGGTTTCGTACAGTCGTGTCGGCTACTTGGTCACTACTGGTTAACGCTGGTGGGATTGCCCGGTATGCCGTCTGCCCGTGTCTGCCTCTCTACTACTCGCTTCGAACTCTCCTGCTTACTGGCTTCTCTTGTACCCCCGTGTTAATACACTCTTCGCGCTATACACTTCTCCTGGAATTCTCACCACTCCCCGTGTTTCACCGATCGTACTTTGCGATCTATCTCTGCATAGCATGAGTTTTACGTTTGGGGACCCCACCCCCACCCACCCCCAAACCTTGGCTCCCCACTCTTTGACTTATTTGGTGGGATTTCGACACTGTTGTTCGAACTCTGCTTGACGGTCATTCGGCTACTTCCGCTCACTTCCGCGTACATGCATCCACAGTCCATCCACTCATCGAGCAACGATCCTCTCAGGTCCGCAAGGCTCCTCGCTCACTTCCGTCCAACGCTTCGCGCATACGATATCGAGTATCCATTACCGCTTGGCGCACGTCCTGCTTTTTAGTCAACGAAATTGTGAAGTTTTGTCATTTTGTTTTTCAAAGATTCTTTCCTTATCTGACCGGCGACAAATTTTACGGGGGGATGTTTGATCAGTGATTTGAATGGGTCTTGATAATATTGTCTCGTCTTGGATTTGTTATACCGAATTACATTGACATTGTTCCGTAATCTCTGGAGATATCACCCGGGCAACAGAAGGCACGTGCGCAAAATTTTTATTACATAGAATCAACTGCTTGTGACATATTTGATTTTATTTTAGTCGACTTGATTCTAAAATTACGGGAAAAAATTCAGATACAGCTGCGCTTGCGGGGGCAAAGAATTCTTCTTCGTAACGACAACTTGGAAAGCAAGTTATTTTTCAATGTTTCAAATTGTCAACATCGATTATCGATAGTCATTGTTTGCATAGGAAAAGCACTATTTCGGGGAGATTATCATGGATTAATAATAATTTCGTGAGGATTGGGTTTTGGACTCAATGAGGAAAATCCAGTCACGCTTCGCGGTTCAACATTTTTGGAAAGTCATCGGCGAGCTTTATCATCGCTAGAATCAAACTATCTCAGCTGACCAAGTGACTTATCCGAAGGTGTTTGCGTTCGCGGCTACGGACGGTTTCACTTTTGCCCCAAATAATGTTTATGTTGATACAGCGGTTTTTAAAATAAAACTGGTCTAGCAAATGGCCTTTTCGGCTCTTCACCGCGGAGGCTGAGTTGACTGGTACCCGCGACCCTGACACTATTGTAGCTGTGCCTTGATTTCGCCAAAACGTATCACGATCCGGGCCCACGAATGCTTTAAATTATTCCGCACACGATTATATGTGTTAATACTTTTCGCATGATATATCATCCGTAAACACATTCTAGAAACATGTTTAACATCAAAGCTTTTCAAGATATAACGTGAAATATACCCACTTGCGAAGGCTACGCGTAGATTCAATTCGGGAATTCGGAGAGTCGACGACACAAGGACACAAGAAAAAAATAATATTAATGACACAATATTATTTAAAAAAATTTAAAACAACTGGAGACACTTTTTTTGAAATTTCACACACGAATTTTAAGAGACTCGAGTCAAACTAAAATCATGAAAGCGCGTCCGATTTTTTCGAATTAAAAATTTGTGACTAATAAAAAAAATCCTATTGCATTTTTTTCTAAAATAATTAAAAAATTAATTTTTTCAAAAAATTTTATTCATTTAATTTTCATTGAAAAAAACGGTTCTATTGTTTTTTTTTTGTTCTGTTTATTCTACACAAATGATTGAGATGAAAGGAACATTTGATAATGTAAAGTCAACACTCGTGAAAGCTGCACGATTTTATATATTTCGCGATGTAAATTAGTCAAATCGATAATTTTAAGAATGACTCGATTCACTTAAGTACGATAGTATTTCGAGACTGTTTTCAACGAGAACTGATTCTTTCCTGAAGACACCGGAATTCCTCAGGGTGTACCCCTCACAACCGTCTACATCCATGACACGCTTTTCTGAGTGCTCTCGGCTCGTTTCTCCTCGTCTCGTCGCGCACCCGCCCGCAGATCACTGCCACGTCCAGTTGGGTAGAACAAACAAGCCATGATTTAACGCCAGGGTCGTCCGAATCTCCCGATAGTTCTTTCTTAATGGCCAATTCGAGACAATTACTTCCGCCATAGAGGAAACTTCGTGTGGTATCCTACACGACCTCGTCGTTTTCGCGACGACGTCAACGTCGTCGTCGTTCATCAAATTGCCTTTCACTTTTTTTCCATTTTTATTCGCACCATTTTAATCTTGCGATCAATTTAATTTCACATCATAAATCAGAAAATTATTATTTAAAAAAACAGTATGTACATAAATGATGAAACGCACTGAAGGGATATTCGCGAGCGATTTGCGAGCAGAGAGATTCGGAATAGATGGAACGACTATGACGATGTCGATGACGCTGGAACTGGCGTACTTCGCTAAGCAACATGATGCTGATACAATAATGATAGGCCTCGGTCTCTTTCTACCGGTGGGTGATACCGTTCGCGGCTTCGTGTATAGCATATCGTGGCCAGGCAGCCCCGACCCTCGGCCACCCGCGGGAGGGTTACCGCCAGCTTAAGTGAGTAATGCGAGCGATGCTTATATTAAAATCGGCTCCGATACCGTGCAACGGACGTAAGTATAACACTGTAAGCGAGCCATCATTCACACGATTCACACGTTTTAGTGCTGTCGTTGCACACACAACGACGAGCTTTCTCGTAACAACGAGTCGGTTCAATCTCGGGTTCCACTACTGGACATGAAACATTCGATCCTAAAGTGAAATCTCTATTGTATCCACGACGAGCGGAAACATTGCATCCACGAGTTACCGAAAAGTTACGGATTATTCCAATAATTACAACGCGTGCGAATTTTTCAGAGTGACACGAGAGAAATAGCGACGAAGCGAATAGAATTTTTTTTTAATCTTGATAAACTCGTGGCGCAGATGCGTAGGGGAAGATGGGGCAAAATGAACACCTTTAGCAATTCAGGGAGTTTTGTCGATACACAACATTTTCTCACTATTTTTGAACCATAAAATACATCTTTCACAACCGTTTAGAGTCTTAAGACGAACAAGGGGTAAAATGGACCGTCAATCAATTGCATTTTAAAAAAATGAAAAATTTTAATTTTAATTATTTAGTACCAATAAGCGATATGTTAACTATTCTCGTCAGAAAATATAAATTTTCCTATGCTGAAAATAATCGAAGACTTTTTTGAAAGAATTATAGTTTTAGTCGTCTGCATTCCTATTTTTTGTATCAGTTAATTTTAGCACAGACAATAAATGGTCCGTAGAATTTCATTAAATGTCGTTCCCGATCTTTTTTGTTCGGTAAGCAGTAATCTACAGCACAAATAATGGCAATAATAATAAAAACTTGAAAATTTTACTTTTAAAAAATTTCATCAATTTTAGAATTGTTCCATTTTGCCCCAAAATTTGAGTTACGCGACTGTCTCATTTTGCCCCACTATCGCCTAATTACATAATGCATATTATATTTATAAAAATGTTTCCAGCGTAGAGATACAGAGGAGAATTTGATTTTGATTGCTCTGATCTCAGTCGACCCGTATAATTAACATTCAGTGAGACACCTCCTGTCTCTGGATAATACAAGTGAATTCGCATCCATATGCTCACTGTCTTGTCTTACATGCTGTTTTCAATATTTCTATCGCCGGTACAGCAACAGAACGGACTAATCTCAACTTTCACTAATACAGTTGATTGGTGCGTTTAAATGTTTCAAATTACAAAACCTATTTTTGTTATACATAGCGGTTACTATAAAAAGGTGTTTCTTCGCGTTGGCAGAAAAAAGGAAAGTCAAGAAGCGATCTGGTAAATTGAAGCCGAGCCGATCAATGTAAGAAAATCCTTGAGATAATTGCTTTCGCAAATGAGACTTTGTGTACCATGTATACCGTAATAGCAAGTGTAATTATGCGGTGTCTAATGATCCACCGGGTGTACTTGAACTTTCCAACTTGAGAGCGTTACAGACGGCACACATCAATGTATCGACTTATGAGTATTGCCATCGCAACGAATCGTGGATGCGACAGAAAGACAATTTGAATCAAAATACGATATCTCATTGAAACTCATACGCCGACTGCTAAGAACCGTTTTTTTTTTTCGCTATCTAATTACTGTATTTTTCTTTTATCGGAACGACATAATCTCGTAGCTCTTTGCGTTATCACAGATACATCGCGTCATTAGTCACGGTTATTAGAATTAGATATAATTTCTATCTATTCAGTTTTATCTTCATATCTGTATCCATTTATTCGACGTTTTATAAACGAAGCTTAACAACCGCTTGCATAAGCGCATGAAGTACCGAAGCATTTTATCCGATTGACGGATGGACGGACGGACTGATGAGTGTACCGCAAAGTTTTTTCAATCGGTTCTGCTATAGTATGACATCCTAAACGTCCGTCCTAAGTTAGGATGAGAGGTCAGTGAACTTCTCCCTGCTTCTCATTCACGCGATCCTCTTGTTGCCAACCAACTATTGCTCAACCGTAACTCATGCTGTCTTTGTTTTTTTTTCCATCTAGATCATTTTTTTAAATTATCAATATCATTTTATTCGACGTACTGTACGAAATATCGAATTTCCTGCGTCTCGGATATCACATTGTCGACGTATAGATAAAATTTTTTAAATTCCCGCCGCGTCTATAAATATACTGGACACAGTGAAAACAAGAGTACAATCCTTTCGCCAAGCGCAACGACTCGGTACTCATATTACGACGGCAAAACTTTATGTGTCGTTTGTAAGTTAATACAACACATCGAGCAATTTAAAAAAAATCGCAGTTTCATAAATTTGAATGAATCACCCAATGTCTTCGGCAAAACGGATTTATTCGATGATCTTTTTTTTTGTTCGTCTATTATATTTTAACTAAATAAAGACGATCGCCCAGTGTCCTTGAAAAAACGAATTTATTTGAAAATAATTTTTATTTAATGATCAATTTTATTTTAATTAAATAAAAACGACAAATCAGCATAAAGTCATTCATTTAGATACCGTAAATCACTACGGAGACATTGATTTACCGTATTTATTTAACTTTCCCGTTTTGTGTACGTAATATACAGGCTTCGAGGGTCGCGATTGTCGGCGTCTATTGCATAATCGTTTCTTTTGTCACGCTGGCGGTGATCGACGCAATCGCCTACTCGGTGCTCCATCGCGAGAATGGGCTTTGGCTACAGCTGCAAATAATTGGTTTCCCCTGTCGACATTCCCCTATATGCATTGAATTAATATTTTTCCGATGCCGGTGAATGCTACGCTCGTAGTACAGCCGACCAACTGGCAATATGCCGCTGAATTATAGCGTGTTTCGTGCGAACCAACTCGACGCTACATTAGATAATGATTAATGACGAGCGTCGATGAGCTATTAAAAATATGAAAGGCGTCTGTCCTCCTGGCGAGGATTCTAGTTCAGAAAAACCGTACGGTCAACGCAATAGGTAGCATATCAAAAACTCGACTAAGATGTATCGAAACATTCAGGATAACCGCAAGGCGAAGCCCGTTCCGCGGGGGGGACCCGTTCGCGAACAGAATTTTTTTTTTCACTCGCAAATTACCGCGAGGAATTTGACATTGAAAAGTCGACGACGAGAACGTGACCGTGTGCCAACAATAATATTCTGAAATTACGGGATCTCCACTCCGTCGCTCTCGAATGACGTTTGTTATTTTTTTGTTCCCCGACGCTATCCGTTTGACGATGATATTCTTTGCATTTTTTCACGAATCCCTCGCCTCCATGGAACGGATGTCGAATCACGTGTATGGAATATTTTATTCAGCGCATCCTGAATTATATATTCTTCATAAATTTCGTTATTTTAAATAAACATCCGAACTTTGAATTTGTATTTATTTCGATAATATCCGTTCCAAGATGATTCAAAAATACGAAAATTTTGAAAAAATTTTGATAATTCGAAACTTTGAATATTTCGAAAAAATTCGGATGATTCGAAAATTTGAAACATTTTCTTAAGAATTCGAAGATTTTTAAAAAATTCAAATGGTTTAAATGCTTCAAATCCTTGAAAAAAAACAAATAACTAAAAACAATTGAATTATTCGAAACAATACGAAAGACTCGAAAAATTCGCGAACTATTCGGATGAACGAATATTTTATACGATTCGAGTACTATTTGCACACCCCAACTATTGATTCTTCCAATTCGTCTTTCCGAAATCAATAAGTTTTCGGGAAAATCTATAACATTACGACGGTAATGTTACTAAATTCCAAAAATTAATGCAAATAATTATTTTCGCGACCATTCCGGTTCTTCCATAACAATAAATTATCTCGATATATTCGCGTTCTCGCAGTCACTAATGACGCCGCATGTCAGGGACTTCAAAGGATAATATTGAATATTATGGCATCGTGGCAATTGCGAAACGCAGCGAGTCCACTCGGAAATCTGGTGACGCAACAGGGTTCCTCAACCCTGATGTGCGTTCACGCAAGAACACATTAACAAGAAACGTTCACCTGGACAGAGCGTTATGCATATATCCTGTAAAGCATATATAAGTATACATTCTCTGAACTTCATTGCCTCGTAACCTGTTTACTTCCTGCGTCAAAAGTTTCTCAAACTGCTTTCTGCATAAAAACATCGAGCAGTTAATTTCGTTCGCAAACGATTACCACTCCGAGTAATTTACCGTTAATTATATTTATCGGGTCTTAAAATCGAAATATCCCCTTCAACGTTTTCAATAAACTCCGCGCGAAGCACCGATGCTGAAATTAATTATTTTTTTTTTCATCAGTGAAACAAGATTCGTATCTTGATGTTATCGCACTGCGAATAACGATTCTGGATCAACATTATCTATATATTGAAAAAAAAAAAAAAAAAAACAAAACAAAACAAAACAACAAAATTTCCAAAAACACGTCCCTCTTTTCGCGTGTACTTCAGAGATTAAATGCGGAAATATGTTCGATGTTATAAACGGAAATTTAGAACGCACATTCGATATGTTGTCAGAAACGAAAGCAGGAACCGCTTTTGTGTTTCAACGCGTGTTAAAAGCGTCAATTATCGTATCGATCTTCGTAAACACTAATCGGTGAGAGAGGCCTACTAGTCAAAGACGACGGGGAATACCGATTGTTTTTTTTTTTTTTTTTTTTTTAATTTCGAAAGGTTCTCGGAGACCTGTCAATAATACTGAGGAGACGTTCACCGCTGACAAGCAAAAAATCAACCCGTCTTTCAACTTCATCCATCAACGTCGCGGATTCTGTTTCACTACTCAACTATCATCGATTTTTTTTAATAATTTTTTTTTGTTGGTATCGAACGACAACATATTGAATTTTTTAGTAATGTCGACTTCGACACGCGGAAATTGGTACTAAATATATTTCGAGTAATCCAAAGGAACTGATTTTTTCTTTTTTTGCTCGCTGTGAGTTGTTATCATGGATACCGGATTATTATACGCCAGTTTCACAATCTCGCGCACGTAATTGTTAACAATTTTGATAAATACCACATGTGTTTATAATACACGTGATCGTCGACGAGGGAGTAATACTTACGTGACGAAATGTCAATGCAATTTTCGAGACGGGATAAAAATAATTGCGCTTCGTTCAGACCGTAAATGTATTTCGTGTTTAGAATTAGCAAAACAAGAAAAAAGAATACAAAAAAAAAATACCTTATCAAACACACACCGGAACAAGAAAAACGTGAGTAAAAGTGTAAAATCGCTTTTAAGTGTGTCGAAAAAAAAAAAAAAGAGTGCAGTTTTACGAAAACATACTATTCGTTAAATAAGCATATTAGTGATAACGATGACGGATTTAATGATTAACGAGAACTTCGTAGTCTCGGAAAGAGAGCTCTTCACCGGCGAATGGAATGTACAGACATCCATGACTGGCTTGAACCTGCGAAAAAAAAAATGAATAATGAACAGATGCCGTGTTTTATTAAGGAGAAGGTGAAGTACAATGGACCGCTTAAGCAGCTCAAGGAGTTTTGTCGATATACACAACATTATTCACCCACTTTTCAACCAAACAATATATTTGTCACACCCGTTATGAGTATTGAGATGAAAAAAAAAAAAAAAAAAAATGGGGCAAAATGGACCATAAGTAAATTTTAATAAATAAATGAAAAACATGATTTTAAAAAATTGACTACCTATAAGCAATTTGTTAACTATTCTCGTCAGAAAATACAAATTTTCCCATATTAAAAAAATTGGAAGATTTTTTTAAAAGACAATTATCGAATTATAGTTTTATTTATTTGCGTTCCCATTTTTCGTATCGGTCCTTTTCAGCCGAAACAATAAATGTTTCGTAGAGTTTCATTAAACGTCGTTACCAATCTCTTATAGGGAAGCAGTGATTTGTGGCATAAATAATGGCCGTGAAACTTGAAAATTGAACTTTTTACAAATTTCGTGAATTTTAGGATTGGTCCATTTTGCCCCAAAGTTGAAGTCGCGCGAGTGTCCCACTTTCCCCTTCTTTTCTTTTCCACAAATATAATTAATTTTTTTTTATTAACGCACCTTGCCAATGGTTTGCGAGCCGTTGTGGAGAACGCGACCAACGTATAGGGGTTCACCCTCTGAGGTCTGTCCGGCTACCACGGCGTCGGAAGGAATTACGCCGTTGTTGGCGAATTCCCACGAGAACGCATTTTGGCAAAGAACCTGTTAGGACATAAACAGTCGTATAAAAACATTAGAAAAAAAAGAATTTCACTCTTAACTTTCCATTTAACTCCTTTATCTACTTCTTTCGATAAATAATAATAAAAATTCAAGTATATCCACGAATCCGATAACGGAAGGTTATTTCAGCTCGTAATTATATAAAAACAACAAATATCTGTATTTTTTTTTTGTTAATACGTTAACAATCTGTTTATCTGTCAACGTTTCTGCGAACACAATCGCAACCGGCATCGAGAACGTCCACTGATTAGATTATCATTGCTGCTGCAAGGCGTAGATTGCCAAACTTTTTTTTTACCTCGTATTCGTGTTTGGAGTGTTCCTCTCCACCGTACGAGACGTACGCAGCACTCTTGTCGGGAATAACTTTAGCGGGAATCATGTCACCGTTGTGGTAGGCACGTCCGACGTAAATTGGCGCACCGTCGACATCGCGACCTCCGAGCACTGCCGTTTCCGGAAGCGACTGGCCCACTGTACGTGTTACCCACCTGTATGCTATAATTCGCGATAATTCAAAATTATTTTTCTGCAAAACTAATTAATTTTTATAAATTATTATATTAATGAATTATTCATTTACATTTTCATTTTTACATTTTTTATCAAACGATGACGCGGTGTATCATCGGTGAAAATTTAAAAAAAAGAATCGTAATTTCTGTAATTTTGTTTCATATGCCACACATTGATACTTTAATTTTTTAATGTTGGATTCTATGAAACACGATAGCTGCCAATTTTGCGATACTTTGCTTTTGTGGCGTGGCGTGGGCGTGTGAATTCCAGGAAAATTCGTCGAGTTTCCGGTATTCGATTCACAGAAATAATGTACCGGTCCATTACGTCGACGATTTGTCGTTATTAGACGCATTACGTTTTTAAATACGGGACTTATATCATCGAGAGTCGGCAAAATAATAAGCATAATTTTTTTGAAAAAAATCGACTCAAAGTTCTGCATGAACAGCGTGTGTTCTTATCGCATACAACGTCACGAAGGTTTGGAGGAATACATTCATTAATGTGTATCTTTGCCACGTCACCGATACTCAATCGGTGATGAACTCATTCGCACGTTACGTAAAAAAAAAGATATCGGAAAATTATTGCGGAATTTTTATTTTAATAAAATTCATCGGAATAACGTTTTTTCGGGATTTTACAGTGATAAATAGATTCTAAAAAAATTAAATTTTCAAATTAAACATTGTGAAAGAAAAATCGATTAAATTTCTACATTAATTCGACGCTTCACTGTAAATTTTAGCAATTCAGTTCAAAGTCTTCGCAAATTTTGTACAAATAAAAAATTGTTAGACGAAATGCTATTTTTTAAAATGGTAAAGTGTTTTTTTTCTCATTTGCTATGTATCGAAGCAATATGATATTTTAGCGGAAATTTTGTTACGCCGCTTACCTGGCATTTTGGTAGACAGAGTCGACACTGCTGAAAGTATGAAGTAAAATGACGCTTATCAGATTCCGTTACCCGGTTAAGAACCTCTTTTATCTTATCGCGTCTACACTCGGCTGTTTGATCAGTTACCAGACTGGGGATGTACGCTTTCTTGGAACTCCCCGCAGCGTCGAAACCAATATACAATCATATTCCAAAAATAAAGATAATTACCGATGTAGCGCACCCGCCAAACTGCCGAATATAATAGATAAGTTTCGCTATTCCAATCCCGTGCGACAGTCCGAATACGTGTCTCGTATGCAAAAATATAGCTAACAGGTGGTTTTGACTATCGTTACGTGACATAATTCATTAGCACCCGAAAGACATGGAATTTTTTTTTTTTTTTTCGATATTTGAACTCTTATTCTTTGCAAAATACATTAAAATTTATTCGACTGGAAAATCGATTATTGAACCGATACAAAATAGAAAACATGTTTTATCGGTGTTATATTTTGCAGGATCGTTGATCATTGACGATATTACAGTTATCAATATTCCGATGGCTCTTGTGATAATCTACGATTTATCGAGGAACTTTAATCGTTATACTCGTATTTACCGTGTGTGTGTAAAATTGTACGTGATTTTCAAAAACAGATTAAAAAAGAAACACTTTGTTGACCGGTATGAGTCATACTGATCAATATAGCTGGTGAGGCATTGGCAATACTGCAGAAACAGATAAATTCAATGTTTTAGAAATTTTACGCGTGTCAAAGTTTCCGGAAGTAGGTACTACTTACATTTTTTTCGAGCTATCAGTCGTTTTCGATAATCAGAAATTTCGATACTCTCGTCGTGGGAAGTAAACAAATGTATAGCAGATCTTTCTTACATGATATTTATTCGTGAGATCTTTTACGTTTATTAGTGTCTGTGAACTCATAAAAAAACTTATATAAAATCCAAACCCATACAGAAAATATTCGAACGATGAAAGTTTTTGAGTCCGAATTTACAGATCATTCGGAGACTAAAAACTTCTATCTAACTTCTCCCATTTTTAGTTTTACACCGGGAATCTGTTTTCCTACCCAATAACTATATATATTCCTTTTACCGACAGTTATAAAATCTGACCGAATAATTATTCGGGACTTTCCTGTAGACGAAGTCATCGTAATATTATCTTCTGAGACCTATAAATTAATAATAATTAAAAATATTACAAGAGTGTTCTTTATAATTTCTTCTTTTTCTTCTTCGCAATTTTACCGACTTTATTATTTATTACAATCTGAATCTTCATGTGATCGCCCAATTCCCGCATCGTCTAACTTCGGGTTTCTTCGTTCGTTTTCGTCGACATTCGTAAAAATTCGCGTTCTTATGCTCGCCACGCGCCGTTGTCACAACGTGCGCGCCTTCCAAAATAAAGTATGTAACAAACTCTCTGGTTGAAAATAATAAATAAACAATTGTTCGTTCGCGCCGTCGAGCGATTAACCTACAAAAATGAAAGTTAAAGTACTAACCCGTAATCCGGACGATTATATGCGCGAAACAAAACGCGACATACACAAAGGTAAGCCATATCGTCAATACCGTCCATAACCTTTCCTTGATGTATTCGACGTTTGCCTCGAGTTAATATTTATCGAAAAAAAAAATCGCAGTACCGAGAAACTACGATCCCGCGCTGCATCCCTTCGAAGCCGTCAGAGAATACACGAGAGCGCTAAACGCCGTAAAATTGGATCGAGTTTTCGCCAAACCGTTCATCGGACATTTGGAGGGTCACAAAGACTCGGTTTACTGCGTTTGCAAGCATCCGGGAAGTTTGTCGACTCTTCTCAGCGGCGGATACGACGGAGAGGTAAGAATATGGGATCTTCCGCAGAGAAATTGCGAACGCGTCTTCCTGGCGCACGATGGCATAGTGAGAGGAATGGCGTTTACTCCGGACGCCGAACATTTCATAACGATAGGCGACGACAAAACGATAAAAACTTGGAAATCGGCAAAACCACGGAGTGGCGAAGATGACGAGCCGACAAACACAATTATAAGCAAAACTGTTATTACCGCCATTAGTCATCATCGCAAAGCTCCGATGTTCGCTACGTGCGGCGAAGTTTGTCAGATTTGGGAGGAAACGAGAAATGAACCCGTGAGAACCTTCAAGTGGGGAGTCGATAGTCTTCACGATGTTAAATATAATCCGGTGCAAACGAATCTCTTGGCAGCCTGCGCCAGCGATCGTAGTATCATTCTTTACGATACAAGAGATACAGGACCTCTGCGGAAAGTTACGTTGAGAATGAGAACCAACAAAATTTCGTGGAATCCCATGGAGGCGTTTTCGTTTACCTGCGCCAACGAGGATTACAAGTAAGCAACAACATTTTTTTACCGCTAAAATGAATAACACATAAATTTTTGATGATTATTAAGCCTCTAAGATGATTCTTCTGAACGGAGAGGAAAAAAGAAAGCAAAAAATAGTGATAAAACTGTTTTACTGCCGAAGCGAATATGCAGCAATTTTTGCCGATTATTAATCCTCAAAGATGTTTTTTTCTGAAGGAAGAAGAAAAGAGGAAAGCAAAAAATTGTGATAAAACTGTTTTACCGCTGAAGCAGATAATGCAGCAATTTTTAACGATATTAAGCCTCAAAGATTATCGTCGAATATTGATTTTGCGCTCATCGAGATATCGATTTTGGATTATGTTTCAATAACCGATTAAATTTTCAGTCTGTACACATTTGATACGCGAAAATTGACGACACCGGTAAACGTGCACATGGATCATGTTGGTGCGGTTACCGACGTGGATTACTCGCCGACTGGCAAAGAATTCGTATCCGGAAGTTACGACAAGTCTGTACGTATCTACGAAGTGAATAAGGGTCACTCGCGGGAGATCTATCACACGAAGAGAATGCAAAGATTAACGTGCGTCGCGTGGTCACTCGACAACAAATATATTCTCAGCGGCAGCGACGAGATGAACATCCGAGTCTGGAAAGCGCGAGCCTCGGAAAAATTAGGAGTGGTCGGTACAAATCTTTCGCTGGATTCCTCATGGATTCCTCATCGATATTAACGGTCGAAAAATTAACGAAATTATGTTGTTTTCAGCTTAAACCGAGAGAACGAGCCGCGCTGCACTACAGCGACGCTTTGAAAGAAAAATTCGCGGGTCATCCGCAAGTTCGACGAATTGCTCGTCACCGACAAGTGCCGAAACATATATACAACGCTCAAGCTGAGTTGCGAACTATCCGCGAAAAGAGCAAACGAAAGTACGCGAATTTTTCACAAAATACGAATCCAAAGTATTGTCGGCATTTTATTAATTTTTTTTTTCTTTCTATTTTTATAGGGAAGCCAATCGACGAGCGCATTCGCGAAAGGGTTCGGTGCCCTTCACGTCCGAGAGGAAGAAACACGTCGTCCGTGAAGAACACTGAATTCTATACAATATTCATTATTCAGTTGTTTTTTTTTTTCTAACTTACATCGTTTTACGATCAATAAATATTTACGATAATTATTCGAACAGATTTTTTTTTTTTTGGCTTTCAGAAAATTATAGGAATTGTTACGGAGGAAAATTGGATAAATAATTTGAGGCCAAACGGTATAATCGCTTGTAATAAATAATTTTATTGTTGAAATTATACAACGCATCGCTATAATGATCCTTAGAACGTTACAAACCTCAAGCTGATGATTAATGTTCTTAGCGTATTTCGCAACAGTTAATCGGCTCTTCGAGTTTAACGTTTTTACCGTCGTTACGTACTTTCGATATTAATAATAGGGTAATTATCGAAACCGCAACCCGACTGTTACTGACCCGAAAATTATATTGAAATGATTATTCAGCGGTGATTTACACGCTTCAAGATCATTCGTTTTAATGTTGAACTCCGATAGATATCCCTATCATTGAACGCGCCGCTTTGCTAGACATTTAATTTTTTCTCGTCTTTGATCCTTTTATCAATCACAGTATCTGTATCTTTTAAGAAGAATTTATCGTTACATTTCCAACGAAAAGTGATATTCAAAGAGAATTTCGAAGACTTTTCAATGAGATAAAAATCTGAAAAAAATCATCTATAGTAAAGGCGCTAAGAATATTAATTTTGCATTATAATAATGCAAAAAAATGATTAATAAATCAACTAAAATAAAAATTGCTTAACGAATCATCCGACAACCGAACTTTTTTTGAGCAGAAATCGATTCGTTAAGCAATTTTTTTAAAACTAATTTCTTAATAACTTTTCGCATTATTATAATGTAAAATTAACGTTCTTAGTACCTTTTCTATAGTTAATTTTTTCAGACTGTTACCCCATTGAAAAATATTCGAAATTCTCTCCAAATCTCACTTTCGAATTTTATCGATTTCTTTCCATATCCTTTACGCAAGTTTTTCATCATTGCCACGCGATACTTCGATGAAGGAACAATTTTTTTTTTTATTATAAACATAAACATCCGTAATTCGACTCGGCTTTTCATCCGATTAATTTCCATTAAATTTTAGTCCGAAAAAAAAATAATATTCTTTTGTTTTTCGCAGAGTCGTTGTTTAATGATAGGGGTATCCGTATCCATTTCTTTTTTTTTTTTTTTCAATTTTTTTTCTTTCCCTATATCTTTACAGACCGATCCTCCGCTCGCTGAATCGCAATTCTGTTTATTCGCCAAGAAAATTCAAAGCCTCGCGCTTTCGTCGTCGCATTATCTTTCAAAAGAGTATTCTTCGGCGTGCAAAAAACGGCTCTTACATTATCTTCCGGCGCTCGATTCTTTGTTGTCTGATATAATCGATTCATATCAGTATATATATATATATGTGTATTTATATATAATATAAACTATGCACGCAACTTCTGTACAAGACTAGGTTAGTCGAGCAGTCGATTTACCACTTAAGATCTCTGGTTTCCCTTCGAACGATATTGGAGAACGAAAAAAAAAAAAAAAAAAAAAAAAAAAAAAAAAAATCGGGGCGTAGCGGCGACCGCGATTTTTATTCGTTCTCATTGTCATCCAACGTTCTCGTACGCTCTTCGAGTTCTCGTTTAATTAAATTAAAAAGTCGGTTTTAACAATAATTATAATTTATATACATATAGACACATTTACATCAACTTTACGTCATATTATCTGTAGATATATTTATATATATTTATATATATATATATCGATTAGCGCAGTTACACCGATGGCTTTCTAATACCTGGTCCTTTCTTTCTCATGCACTTCACTCACATGGCACACGTGTGTGCAACTACCACACTTTTTTTCATTTTCTCCTCGACGACTCACAATCTTACGATTACAATCGATCGATTTAATTAATTCACAATACGTTTAATCATTTGGCAGTGTAATCGTGAAACTCTATTAAATATACTTTCCAAATACTGTTGACACACCGATTCGTGCTTTTTTTTTGTGTCGACAAAAGCTCCGATCAAATTGCGTCTGATTTGTGATAAATATCGAATCTTTTTTTTTTTTATTTTTTCGATTTGTTTAAAAAAAAAATTTAGTGTCAAAACTAAGATTGGAATTTTTTTCAATATAATAATAATAATAATAATAATAATAACAATATCAATACCTTTTTCTGAATTTCAATTATTCATTGATACATTTAAATTATTATTATTATTATTATATTTAAAAAATCGAATCTCAGTTTTTATAGTACTTTTTTTTTTTTTAATCGAAATTCGAGAAAAAAAAAACATTTTCGATATTCATTATAAATCATACTGTAGTTTCACGAGAGCGTTTATTATTTTTCTCTCGAATTAAATTTTTTTTTTTTTAATTCTCGTTTCAACAGTTTTTTTTTTCCCTTCGAACGTTTTCTATAAATTACTTATCGCTAAATCGTCTTAATATCTATCACTGCCTTTGCAAGTCTTTATCACCGTAGTGGCCTCTCGATGCCACGCATCTGAACATTGGATTTAAATTATATTTCTTTGTATATCCGTCGTATCCGTTGGATCCTTAGAGACGTGGATAGAGATTAGGCGTTTCGTTTCTCGCGACGAATCCTCGAGAGACCAACATAGAGCACACTGAAGAACACTTAGACGTTGAGGTCTGCCATCATTTTGCGAAAATCTGCAAGCGTATTGTAATCCGGATCCGAATCTATATCGGCGAAATCTTTGTTCGAGTCGCTCTTCACGAAACTCGGATTGTAACGACTGAGTGATAGAGGACATGGTAATAACTCTGGCATCACGGAATGATGCGTTATGAGTGCCGTCAGCGTCGTGAATTCCTTCGTGAAACCCTGTAAAATATAAAAAAAAAAAATTAAAAAAAATCGTTCAATTTTAATTGCTAATAATTTTAACACCTCGATAATGTTTTTTTTTTTTTATAATTTTTCAATTATAAAAATGTATAATTGTTTTTATTAAAAAATACATAGATTTCATTTTTTTTTGTATTTTTTTTCAGGACACGTCTTGGGTTTCCGGTTTTTCGGTGAGTGGGAAAATTATATTCAGAATTTCGAAATTCAATGTTAATTAAAATACGAGGAATTACGGTAAAGCGTTATCAAAGGCAGTGAGAGGAAAACGAAACGGAATTACGCGTTCTCGCGAATATCACGACAGGCAGTCGGTTCGGAACGATCAAAGCGAGACGAATAGAGTTACTTTGATTTCCCAATGGTACATACAAGCGATAAAATTCATATCGGAGTTGTTTACTCGAGGGTTTGAGCTTTGCGACGCGTACAGGCGTATAGCACCTCATCAGATTCGCTAATTTATACTCCCATAGAAGTACATGATATGTACTTATATATGTATACATATAAACGTGTGTATATATATATTTATTTCGTAAAACAGACTCCTCCGAGCCGGTGAGCGACGAGGGGATTATGCGCGGAAATTCCAATCGCAAAGTTAGTTGGATTAGTCTCGCGAATCACGGGGCCCCCATTTGCGGCGAGGTTCGCATTCGCCGTAAGCAAAATTCGACGTTGTCTTTGCCGTACGACCGAATTTCACTTCTAAGCCGAAACATTTTTTACGCTAAAGTTCCGTACGAACTGCCGTGAGAATTAAATACTTTAACATTGTTTTATTCGCATAAAATGACGATGAAAAAAAAAAAAACGCATACGATAATTTCGATTTCGAGAACTCGTGAAAAATCGACCAAAAATTACAAATTTAATTTCTCCCAAAAACTGCGTGAAAATATGTCTGAAAATTTCTTGATATTCTTCGATAAATTCAATGTTATTAATAATTTTTTAAACACATTTTTATACACATCGTTTAAAAACGTGGTATCGTTACATTTTGATTAAAAAATGCGATTCAGAGAGAATTTCGATATAATTTCCAATGGTAATAAAAATCTGAACATTTTCAACTATTCAGAAGTTGATAAAAACATCGATTTTCGATAATAAAAAATTCAGAAATTTTTTTAACGAAATGAAAAAAAAAAATTGATTACTTCGAAAGATCGGAAAAAAAAATGAAGCGATAGTAAAATTATTATTACTATATATGAAAAAAAAATAGTAAGGAGAAGCCTCCGAACTAAAAGGAAACGTAAGAAACAAAAAAAATTGTTTTGGCGAAGCTATTAGGGTTTCAGTCGTTTCGGCTCGTGTATTTCTCTGGATTACCTTCTCAACATTATACGAAATTCATGATTAATCGCGAGGCTCTTACCTTAATCTTGTATCCTTTATTCGTTCGCATGATGAGATAATGGGCTATGCCACTCGGTTGAAACTCTCGCGGTACCCGCAATGACAGAGCGTAACATCCGGGTTTGCTGGTGCTCTCTCGCACCATGAAGGCTCCTTCCGGCTCTTGGCTCAGCACCTCCAGCGTTATTTCCCTGAGCGATAAATAACAACAGGGGTCGTGAATATGCAAATTAACGTCTACTGTATGGCCCGCGGGTCGTGGCGGGGTGCGGGGATTGGTATAGCGAAGTGAAAACAACGTTATGCCTGTAAAACAATGACGCCTCTGGCGATGACTTCGTAAGAAAACGGTATAGAGACGAAGCTGCATAGTTGATTTTCCCACCAAAGTACGAAAGTCGCGAAAGTCTCGTATTATTACGATAGAATTGTGGATTCGTGTAAAAACGCGAAACGAAAGCGATTAATCGTCGACGATCTTAAATTACCGATAATAGCGATCGATCGATATTGTTTCTATTTTTTTTTTTTTTCTTTTTTTCTGTTCGTTCATTTTGTTTTATACGATTAATTCTCACCTTGGTATTCCCGCTTGAAACCATGGAGCCTTTCGGAGTTCGCCCTCTTCGCAACGGTTGTTCAGACTGTCGGTTCTCTCGGGTAGCGGCGGTGGTGTCGGAGTCGAGCCGTGTGTACTTCCGTCCGCCGGTACCGAACTGCTCGACGTACTTATTTGCGATCGCCGTTTTGTTTTGAAATCTGTCTCTGTACCGGAATTCGGGGAGTTGTGTCCTATCCTGAAAATCGGCAAAAAATCGATCGTAATTACATAAAATTTCGAATATTATTGTTATTATTATCATTATTATCAATTACTAATTAATTAATAAATCATTGAAAAAATCTTTGAAAATAAGTTTTTTTAAATTCACGGAAAGATCGGTATCTTAGTCACGAGATAAAATAGATGAAATTACCTATTGTTATCGATGTTAAAGTTTTTCGCGGTAATGGAGGCGTTTATAGTGTTGTCGAGACTCTCGGAGGGTGGTATTTTGTTGTACGGCGCCCTCGTGCCTTCGGAGTCGATGATCGCTTCGTTTATGTAACCACCGGAATGTGGCCGGTTCGACGGACTCGTCGGCGTGCTGCTGCCGCTTACCAAAGGACAACTGTCGTCCTCGCTGTTGAGCCCGAGAACGTCCCGACCACCGGTCAGACCCATCGTAAGTCGCTTTATCAGCGGCGGCTTATCGGTCAGTCTCTTGTACGAGTTGAGTTCGGTCGGCGAGTTGCTCTCGTCGCTGCTCGGCGTACTCTGCTGCGATATACTCTTCGGTTCATCCTCGTTGCTTATCGGCCCGAGGACATTGGTAAAATTGTGCGACGGTCGTAGACCGGGTATGGAATTTGGTGTCTGCGAAACAATAATGAAAAATCGTTTATCGCATTCTTCGAATTGAAGAAATTCCTCACATTCCTCTACCGATTTTTCGATCGATAGATCATATTTTTCGATCGAGGCTCTTCGATTTATCGATCTTTTTCTCGAGATAAAGTTCGACGAATTCCGGCAAAAAAACATTTTCTTTTTTTTTTTTTTATAGACAAAAAAAATCGTTTCACTAATGCATGCGATTGTTTGTTAAAAATCGTGTTTTTTTCGTGCAAATAAATCTCCGAGTCAAAATATTAACGATATAATAAGTGTACATTTTTTTTAATAGAAAAATTTAAAGATATCGCGTTTAAAAAAAATATAACTATTTCCACACGTTTTTATACTCGAATCTGAGAATTTTTTTATATAATCAAAACGTCCGCGCAAATAATCAATCACATGGGATTTCGGATAGCATTTTTTTTTATCGATAAGAAAAAATAAAACACGTTTTCGGAGCTGAAATTGCCGATTTCTCTTTTAACGTGGAATTCAATCGGTTCCCAATAGACGGTATTAACTTCGTGATTTTTCGTTTTACGAGACATCATTATTGATGCAATTACAGTAGAATCGCCACAGGTATATACATGTGTTATGCGATGTACTCGTCGGTATAATAAATGTACACATACCTTGACGCTGGCAAGTCGCAGCGTAGGCGAGCCGGCGCTGCCGAGCTGAACGTTCATGTCCGCTGCGGACGTACCGCTTCCAGAACGGGACGTGGGCGCCGTTCGACTTTTCAGCCACGAATTCGTGGACGCGCTTCTACAGCTACCCACCACTCCGCCGCCGCCGCCTCCACCGCCAGTGCCAGTCCCGCCGTTCGCGCTGTCGCCTCCCAACGGTTTATTCTGCAACGCGAGATTCTCACTGTTTATTATGCGTATAGCTACCTAACACATCGCTCTCGCGCGCGCGCTTCTATCTAACTATGAAATTCGTGCTTTGCTTGGCTTTTAACTCTCTGCACACATTGCCGTATTGCCTTCTTCTCCTACTCTTCGAGACTTTGAGACCGCGAGCCAACCGGACACTGTACTAACTATACAGTGTGACCGGCAGCATCGCGCGAGACTCTCGATACGCCGAGTCTCTCGCGGACCGCATTCTTACGGTTTAAGAATCTCACTTTTACGCTTCGAAGATCTGGTCTGAGCTGATCTTCGTTCATCGTTCCTGCATTCATTGCCGGGTTGGCTATCGAGCATTCGATTCGAGTTTTCGCTTTTCCTTGGGGATTTTTTTTTTTTCATTCGTGATTTTAGTGTCAATAAGCAATTCCGGTAAAAGTGAGCTGCAATCTTGTTCGGCGTATTTTCGTAAAAATTATGTACGAAATATGCATAAAAAAAACAAAATAAATTTAAAAAATTGAGATTCATTTTGAATAAAATTAAAAAAAATAATAATAAAAAAAAAATGCAAATTGAGTTTTTTTTAATTTATTCAAAATTATTATTAATAATAAGTTTGACGAAAATTAGAAAAAAAATGCAAATAGCATTTGCAATTTTTGTCAAATTTCGCGGTACATTTTAAAAATGTATTCTCAGTTATTTCTGCGAAATGCCGCGATCGCGGAATACGTCCATTTTGTCCCGTTGTTCCCTACATTTTTTTTTCGATTTAATATTCAACTGCGATAATTTCATAATTGTCCGATCGTCCATTCGATAAATCGAATTACTTTGGAACAACTTGCCGCACGTGTTCCATATAAGATCCCGCTGTGCGCGTTTCGCGTATGCGACCGATTACCAATTCCGTACTGCCGTCATAACTCAAATTTAATTAAGCCTCTCGACGACAGCCGCGTAACGAGCAATATCGTTCCTGATTATAATAATAATTTATTATAACAATCTCCGATATACATCGTAAACTTCTGTGATGCATTAAACTAATGTATATATCTCGACATGAATTTCGATAGTTCGAGAGAATCCTCTACATGGATGTGCAAAATCGAACGACGCACGTATTTTACCGTAAATCCGGAGTATGCCATATACACCCCTCGTGAGTATACGAGGGTGTGAATCCGCCTTCGGGTATTCCGCGCTCGCGGAACCGCGAAATTTCATCGTAGAATTTTCTTTCATATACTCTCACGCGAGTTCCCGTTTGCCAAATACTCTCGATTCACTTTTCGAACACTGGTTTTCGATTTAAAGAAATTTTTGAAAAAAAAAAAAAAAAAAATCAATATGATTTTTAAGAATATCGTTTTTTTTTATATTTTTTTTTACGCGCCGCGAGATAATATAGAAGCGCCGAGATACGATGCGCGCCGGCTAACTGAGCATATGTACCGGGAAACCGAACGGCGGAGAACGCATGACCGGAGAGACGCTCGTGTTCTTCGGACGAATTTATAATTAACGCGGGGAGTCGTTCGTAAATGGGACACCTTCTACCGCGGTGGTGTAGTATACACGACTCCATGAGGCCATATTACCGCGAAAGCTCCGAGACTCTACAATCCTTTAGACATTCCCAGTCGTTTTCAACGCCGGATGCTGCTCGATATTTAATTACTTCACTCGTTCGCTTATAAATACGTGTTTGTTGGTATTTAATGTTACCACGCGAAACTGCAGGGCTTCGAAAATCTATACTAAAAACATTCGCGGCTTTTAAAAATTTTCCAATTATTCTTCAATAAAATACGAAAAAAAATTCATTAAAAAACCAATCACGGAACCCGAATGCAAACGATTTTTTGTGAATCGGCTGTATTAATTAAAAAATCGTCAAAGCAATGATGTTTTTTTTTTTTTTTTTTTTTTCGAATTTCGAACGAGTAATACACGATGAATTTATGCAATTTGTATTACTTTAATCAATACTATCGTAACCTAATTTAAAATCATGAGGATCGAGTACACCGCAGCGATATAGACGAGAGCAAATAATGAGAAAGTTAACCGTCGAACTATTCACGAAATTAGGACGATGTCTGTCCTGTATTACGATCGATGTTCTCTCATGCCGCTGGTTTCAGCGGCCACGAGTTCGAGGTTCTCCACGATTGGAGAACTTTCAGCATCCCGACGTATATGTGAACGAGAGCCGTCGATCAAACCGCCGCGCGCGCCCGATAGCGATCCGATATAGATCGATTTAACGGGAAAACGAGAGAGCGATCGGTGGTAGTCTGAGAGTTTACGAAATTGGTACAATCCCCGCGGCTCATTGCATTGACAAACGTTCTAAAGGGGGAAATAGTTTTCGAGTTAATCCTAGAATATGGTATAACGTTCGGGCGAAGAAGTTGGATTCGTCAATAGCACGAATGAAATCGTGGATCGAAAATTGTTTATTTAAATGAGTAAAAATCGCGATCTTTTTAATTTACGCATTTGAATTTTAAACCGCAACTACTTAAAAAAAATTGCTTATGATTAAAAATATATTATTTAATATATAATATATATATATATGAATTTTGTTTAAAAAAAAAAATAATAATAACAATTATTATTTTTTTTATTTATAATTTTTTTAATAATATTTTATTATCATTTTAATTATTGCATCTATGATATATTATATTCGCATATATAAAAAAAAATATTTAGTTAACTTACCCAAGCGTTTCGCTGCTCCTCCTGTTTGTCCTTATTGCGATAGACAGGCGACGACTGTGGCGTTATCACATCTTGAAGTATCGGCTGGCGTTGCAGCTGCGCCACGTACGCCATGCGAAAAGCATTACCGACAATGGTATTCAATTCTTCTGCCTGCGAACGGACAATCGAAGAGAAAATTCGTTTAGATAAAAAAGAGAAAAAAAAAGCCGATCAAAGCGAATATTTGAGCGAATGCGGTCGGGCGTTGGAATGCAATGGGAACGTGTTATACGATGGACTGTAATGTTGTGCGGAAATCCGACAGCCCAGTGAAACAGATTGACCCAGAAACTTCGAATAATTTTCGATTAATCGAGCGCGTTTAGTAGATCAAAGCCGTTCCGCGTTGACGAGAATCTGTCGCTCGAGCAATGCGAGTCCGCGCCGATCTATCGGGTTTCCCATATAGTGAGTGATTCGATATCGAAACATCCGCAGTAGCAAACATACAGAGAGAAAGACCCACACACTCGCACGCGTACAATTCTATTCGTTCGTTTCGTTCGTTTCGCTCATTCGTTTGGTTTAGCGAGTGGATTCCCTTTTATTTCATTCTGCAACACGACCCATTTTTTTCCCCTTCAGAATTCTCCGCGCGTCGATTCACAGCGTCCTTATATTTGCGAGAATTATTTTTATCAGTATTTCATATTTGAAAATGTTAAAAAAATAAAATATCGTATTAAGTCGCAGTGAATACCGGTGGGTATTTCTAGCAAAGCAAAGACTGATTGCGTCGATGCGCAATAAACAAAAAGCTGAAATTCACATAAAGACATTTTACAAAATTTCCTTCGGAAGTTTTAGATTTAGTCGTTTATTTATTCCCCATGCGGATTGTACGCAAAGATAAAAAAAAAAAAGTACGATACACACTGAGCATTCGGAAACATTAAAATTCCATCTCAACGTCCATATTTGTTCGCAAAGTTCTAAAATTGATAAAAATATCGCGTCGTGAAGAAAAATTCTCCAACAAACGCGGACGGATCTTTGACCCAAATTTTCCGAAAATGGCTTGCGGCGAAATTTCTTTTAATTTCCCTCAATGAGCATTTTTTACTCCTATATAACAAATCTCTCCGAAGTAAAGAGCAGTAGAATGAACGTAGAGAAGTAAATCCAAATTAAACTTTGTCGCTTAATTTGCCACAGAAAAATGATTATTTAATTCCATTTTAAATTCCGACCCGTGATATTCTCCGTTACAATTACATCAATTTTTCGTGACTATTGTACATTATATTTAATGTACCTATTTATGCATAGAAACTTCCGGAACCAGTAAATTAATTTTACGGTTATTCTTTCACAGTGTGTTCAGTATAATTTTCGTAAGAATCCGGCAAACTTTTATTTCCGTTTGCCGTTCAACAATTTGGCAATCAAACGGCTATTCGCCGGGGGGGGGGGGGGGGGGGTACTGGATGAATACATCCGGAAAGTTCGCCCTTCGCTAACATACGTGTCGAATGTTCAATCTCGTGCGTGACGTGAATACGAGAGGCGTATTTTTTATTCAATTAAAAAGCTGCCGGCATTTATTAGCATTCACGTGGTCTTCCGGGTCACGAATAGACTTTACAGTATAGAGTAATTAGGGTGATATATAGGCAGAGAGGGGGCTTCGAGCGGCTGCGGGCTGAGCGAGTCGAGCGAAAGTTCCGAAGGATTTGAGAAAATCTTTATTTGATTGGGTGAAGCTGAGGTAAATCACTTTATCTACCGGTGTGGTAATACCGCGAGAGATGGCCCTTAAATTCCCATCCTCAGCCGGACTACCGTTAAATACTTTCGAACCTCGAGATTACCCGGCATTTTCGTTCATCTCGATTTTTTTTTTATTTTTTATTTTTTTTATATATATTCTTCCTTTTCTCGTCTATCTCTCTCGTCGGGTTTTCTTACGGCAGCCATAGTCTCCGTAAATCGATATACCACTTTCCGCAACTCTCGGCGGTCTCGAGTTCCGCGAGAGGAAAGAGTACCTCAATTAACATTTCCTTCGCGGAGAATTTAAATAGGCGTAATATATTCCCCAAGACTCTCTAAGATTTTCAATTCAATATCGAAGCTAATTATGAAAATTTTCTTCGTCGTGAAAGTTTTACGCGATTCTATCGCGTAAAGATATTTTTTTCGCGAGATTCGGCTATTGCGTTGATAGCTCGACATCGAAGTTTTTAGAAGCAAATGGTACGATAATTATTTGGAGAAATAATAATAATAGAGAATTTGGAGGATTTAAAAAAAAAAACGAAAATGGCGCGAAGGAGGAATTGGAGAATCGCGGGTTCCGACATTGGACACAAATAGTGAGAGAACTCGACAGCGGCAGCAACATCAGCAGCCGAGGCAGCAGAACCGCATGTGACTATCGGGCGGTGTCGCGTCTCCTCACACACTCCGAACTCGTCACCGCGTTCACGCTTATCCACCCGCAAGCGAACCATGCAAGCCAAGCATCGTTTCCCCGAGGCCGTGCCACCGATCGGGTTTCCACCAGTTCACCGTGTGCCACCCACTCTGTATAGTGGCGAAGACAAAAGACAGCCGCGGACAGTTCATCCCGCCGCGTGTGTGATGCCTGTTTCCCCTTCGCAGCCCTCCTCCGCGTTCCCCATTCATCGTATTCTTGTTTGTAAAGTCAAATGACGTAGTCCCGTTTCGACGTATCCGTTTACCCTGTGGGCCGCACTCGCGGCTGAACTCTGGAGACGAACTGAGAGCTACAGATTTTTTTTTTTTTTTTTTTTTTTTTTCCGACGTAAATTTGTTCTTTATTTTTTTTCCCCAACTTTCGTCGTTAGCGCTGCCGTTATACGTGACAAAAGGCGTAGAATGCATCGTAAAAATAATCGGCTTACCGAAAAATCCACTCGACAATAACATAAATATCTACTCATTGAAAGAAAAACATGGAGAAGACTATTGGAAACCTCTAATTTACTCGAACAGAAAATATTTTTTTGTTTACGCAACTGTAAAAAGAGTTTTCTGGAAATGTCATGTAGGTACCGGTAACGTTTATGCATAAACTGGTAAATTAAATTGAATGTTTAATTATGACGAAAAATTTATATACGATATATTAAAAACCGTAGAAATAATTTACTTTGAATTATTTTGTTAAATTCCACTGCAAAAATACATTTATTTTCTATCACAAAAGTACTTTAAATTTACAATTTTACTTTGTTGTCAAAAATATTTTATTTTTATCGAATGAAAAAAATGATTTTTCAAATGAGCGTTAAAATGCCTCGAAATGGTAATTTTATTCGGTATTTCCGCTTCTGAAGAAACTCATTTAAAAAAAAAAAAAGCATCCCATATCGAGAGTAAAGTTGTTTGGTAAACGATTCGCAGAATCGTCGAGTTTTCTGCAGGCGATAGTTAGGAGCCGGTAGTATAGGTACGAAGTATAGCGATATTCTTGGGGAATATGAGAACGAGAATCTACGGTAGAGCAGCAGTAGTAGCAGCAGCAGAAAGCCGTGACTTCGTAGAGATCCAGTGAGGCTCCTCTGGTTTTCTGCGACTGCTAGCAATCCCATGGAAATATTCGTTGACTGGCAGAAGCAGAGGCGGTTGCCCCGGCATAGCTGGTTGGCGAAATGTCGGACACGCTTACGTGGACAGGAAAGCGTCTACTACGTAGCTACTATCCGACGTTACAGATATACAAGTAGTAAGCGAGCTTCCCATTTCGGATATCCGGCTTAGCCAAGTGCAGACCGCAGAGGAATACGTATCGGATGCACCAGACGCCTCGTTCTCTACCGCCTCACCTCCTTCCTTCTCATCTCCAGCGTTTTCGCTGTACACTATAAACCCGCCCCTCGAATGCGTCCCACACCTACACCTACTCTCGCTCTTCATATTCCTCGTAGCATCCGCCTCTGTTTCGTGAACCGCGACACACATGTTCTCCTCTCCCTTTCGCTTCGCGGATCGTGCGCCCGCGTATGTACCCCTCTCCCTCTCGATACAAATGCCAACAGTAGAACCCCCAACTATAAGCACACGGTAACGGATAGACAGATATGTGTACACGCAAAGTTTCGCTTTAGTTTATTTTCCGTACGTCGCTTGTACCGTTTCTCTCGTCTCCATCCGAAAATCCATCCACAGGATCCAAGGATTACGACATATTATCCCTTCAAGCGATTTTTCATATTTTTGTGAATTTACTATATTTTTCGACGTATGTCACGCAACGATAGAGATATATTTCATAAAAAATATTTAACGGCGCGTTAATACATGACGTATGCGTATTTGTATCCTTAAGCGCGGAATAAATCGTTATTTTACGGGGAAATGCAAGCAAAGTAAATTATTAGTTGGAAAAATTAATAGTTAGCAGGTGAATCTCTCGAATAATCGTTTTTTTCAGTGTACCGTACATTCATTTTTCATCACAATTGTACACTAAATTTAATTTACCATCAGTTTATGCATAAAAACTTCCCCTACCGGTACATTAAATTTTCAAAATTTTTTTTTTACGATTCGCGCTCTACTTCTTTAAATTCGCGAATATCAGCACATTAATTCGATTTTTTGACGATTCAAGGATTTTTTTTTTTTTTTCGCAAATCGTATGCAATTTTTTTTCCATTCATATCTCAATTCTTCTACAAAGGCTCTATCTAAAAGTGTTTATTTAGCATTTTTTTGACGAGTATTGTGTTAAATGTTCGTATTGTTACGCCGACACAAAGACGACGCGGTCCAATGTAAAATTAGCTGTGCACAATAGTTCCAAAGTTTACAATTCTGTATTACGATTTAGTGCAGACAATACCGTATAAATTTGTATAGAAGATACACACACGCATGTGTCGTGCCTCGGTAATAAACATTAATAAGCGAAAAGCTGCACGTGAATGCATTACCGTGAGTACGGTACGAGAGCGCGTATTCTATATTAGGTACAGCGTATGGGTCGCCCGAGCTGAGCTTAGATCGTACTAATTTATGGTTCTACCGCGATATATCACTCTGTATCGTAATCAGACTATTTATTGCGTGCAATTAACATATTTTACACAAGCTAATAATTAACCGTGTGTGCAAAAGGTGGTTACTCTCGCTGGTCCCGACGAGACTGGTATCGCCATAAAAAAAAAAAAAATTAAAAAAAATCCTATGTTCCGGTTAAAGTTGTTTACCGGGATTCAATTAATATTAAAATATTCGTGAAGCAGAAAAAAAAATATATAATGTCGTCCTCACTCTCGTTTCTTTCTCTATCCGGTATTACGCGAGATAACAGTCGTTGGAGGGAAAAAATTCAAGGGCAACGTACGCTATATCGTCTATGCTGAGTAAAAAAAAAAATTCTTTCGCGAATATTACTTACAGCGCGTATAGATTCAGCAGCGAGTATGTAAATGACCGGGGCGATTAGGAAAATTGAGCGGTTGTCGAGCTTCGACGAGGCTGCGAGGCGAGACTTCATTCGAATCAAATTAAGTTGGGAATTAATTACACATTCGTTGGTTGATAAATTATTAATCGGCGCCCCTCTGGATAGCCGGAAAGAGCTATTATCATGAAAGTAGTCGAGATGAGGGGCGTTCGCGTAATATATTTGTCGCGCGCAAGGGATGGGTATACGTATATATAATTCGTCGCAGCGACGATAAAAAGGTGGCGAGCCCTCTTGACGATAATGAAGATTGGTAGTTTCATTGTTGCAGTGGGTGAGGCACAATAATAGCCGATGTAGAGACAAACAGGTAACAGAGTCTTCATTTCCGACGCTTGCTTTCTCTATGAAGGATGAGAGTTATTTGTTTCCTGTGCTACTTTGCCATAACAATACGCGAAATAATGGTTCACGGATGAGTGATCACAATTTGCATGTATCGGGAACGATCCAAGTCAAGTCTCCTTATCCTCGATTGGTTAGCCATTGTATTGAGAGTCTTAAGGGGGTGTATCGCTGCATTCCCAAAAAAAAGTGAGATTCGGAGGGAATTTCAAATAATTTCAAATGAGATGAAAGTCCGAAAAAAACAACCATATAAAAGGTGCTAAGAACATTGATTTTGCACAATACAATTCCCAAAGGTTATTAACAAATTTGTTAAAAAAATTATTTACCAAATCATCCGGTGATTGAATTTTACGAAAGCAAAAGTTGATTCCTTAATTTTTTATCATACATATGAATTTTTTTTAGAATTTTTTCGATCTAAAAAAATCGACTCCTCGTCGAACTAATTTTGCTAAAAATAATAAATTTCACAATAAATTGGTCTATTAACGAGAAAATAATAATTTCGATAAAAAAAAGTTTAATAACGAGATCGTTGAGTTTGTTTATTTTCTAAAACAATTTCCGGTGAAAAAGCTCTTGCGCTATCGCGAAGAGTGTATCCTCGAACAGATTGCATCGAGGTAAAGAAAAAATGAAGGAATACATCAGCGGAGAGTTGAACGAGACGAGCCGGAAAACGTCTTCGTTGTAGTCCCTTTGCATTATTACGCACTAGTCAAGGTCTCCTTCCGTTGTAAGTAAGAAAAAAAGAGCGCGTCGTGGAATAAAAAAAAAAAAAAAATGCCTCGAGAAGAGTAAGAAAGAGAAAAGAGCGCGTACGGTGGAGCGGGGAAAGGAAGAGTGGACGATGAAGATGAACGGTGCGTGTTTGCCCGTCGGTCGCGCGTCTCGCCCGCAATCAAATGTGCGTCGTCGTTCCATACGCGAGTCGTTTTTTATACGTATATAGACTCAGACCGGTAACCGTTTCACTGCAGGTATTACACATCGCACAGGTAAATACAGACGTACGTTTGGGCGATATATGTGTGCGTCGGTAGGACCTTTCTAAATGCAGAGAGACGCGAAAGGCCGCGCGCGCGTCCCGCAGTTGTGCGGGGGCGAGCCTAAGGGCCCCGCGACATGAGTGCTTATTACACATTCAGGGCTCTGGCATTTGAGCCCTCGAGGCAAAGTGCACCGTGCGCGCGGGATACAGAGCCCTCTCTTTTCCCATACTTTACGAGAGAAACCGCCCTTTCCTTCTGTCCCTCTTGTATATACGCCGTGATACCTGATTACGGTTCTCGTTTTGCCTTTCGCAATATATAGCTTATACTTCTGGTCGACACGGAATAAAAAATAATAATAATAATAAAATTAAATGAAAGAGAAATTGAATGAAATAAAAACTCGTGGAGCACGTATCGATTTCGAAAGTATACGTTACACACATATATAAGCCGGAGCTCTGCTATAAGGAAGAAGCGGATACAAAAAAAATGTGCGAAAGTGCATTACATTACCACCGGGGTTAATTGACACGTCATGTAATTATTATTTATTTCCTCGGACAATGAAACAATTTGCTCTTCAAAACGCACGAAGAGACGATTGGGACTTTACATTTTTCTTGTAAATCTATAACTAATATTATTTTCCCTGACGAGTTTCCGACTTGTGAACTCGTGTGAGTCAAGTTACCCCGGTTTTCTCTATAGCATCGTATGAATGTGTGGTATAGAAAAAAAAAAAAAATCGCGTCTCTTGAGTTGTCGAGTCGTCGATGACTCGACGACACTCGATATTTTCGATATTCTGCCATCTCGTATCTTCGAATTTTTTTCGGTGAGTTTCACGCTCACCGCGAGATAAACCGCGGTTTCTCGCATTGACCGCGGTCCGAGGAACAGGTAGAGCAGTTCCAGATGGTTGTAGTGAAGAAGGAACGGGACAACTGCATATACTCTTACAGTTCGTCAGTTTCGCTACGTTTCGGTCAGAAAGGAGTCGAGAAAATGTATCGTCAATGCGTTCTTGCGAGGCAGAGAGAGAGAGAGTGAGTGAGAGTACGAAACGTGTAGCAGCAGCGAATGAGAGAGCTATTATATTGCCATATGAAGACTCTCGCAGTAGAAATCGCTCGCCCGGATAATTTCATGGTTTGCGGTCTTGAGGTCAAGTCGGGACGGTTCCGCGAGGATCGAGATATTTCAATTACGCCTCGAGACAGCGGCATCGAGACAGCATGCGGGAACTACTGGATTCTGCTACGGAGGGGACGAAGGCAGCGCAGTTGGTCAGTTCGCTTGACCGTTGGACTCCAATAAGATCATCCAGGAGCGTTATAATTGTTGACCGACCGTCGCCGCTTGACGATCCGTCGCGGTGTCTCATACCTCGCGAAGTCATAACGTGCTTCGGGTACATACCGTCAAACTGGTATCTACATACCGAACTACCGCGGAGGGTCGTACGGACAATCGCTTGATTATCACGGCGCTAAGACCGATTCTGACCATTGCCCCGGACTCTCGGCGACTGGTTATGGAATATCGAAGCTCTCTGGGCGCCAGTTATGTTACAGAAAGACGAAAGGGTTGATAATTGAAGATTGAAATCGAAAAAAGCGAAAAAGTTGTGTACGTGTTATATACGGGGGAAAGTGGGGCAAAATGGACCGCTTTAGCCATTCGGGGAATTTTGTCGATATACAGAAGATTTTTCCACTACTTTTAACGATGTTTTACTCGCGGAGAACAGGTTACATGTTTACATCGGTATTCTATCGAAAAAATATACGAATTCGAGAAGTACACACATCGAGTTTTTGTTTATTTTTTTTTACCATTCGTCGAATACATTCCGCTTCGAAGCCATTGCCAGGAAGCGATATTGGTTTCGATATTCATTTCGGCGATAGAAACAGAGTGGAAAGACGAGAGGATCCTTGAAAAAAAAAAAGAAAAATCAAAAAAGTATCGTACTAGTGGCGTATCGCTGTTAAGGGGTGAGAGTTTCACAATCAATGCGCGCTCCACACAAATGCTCGACTGTTGACTCGCAGCAGCGCATAACTATGCGTTCGCAACGTTTCGCTTCTATGTTCATCGCGTTCACAGGCGCATGGTATCAGATACCGAAGTGCTCAATAGCGCACTCGAAAGTTGTACTCGACTCTTCGCGGAATATGGTTTCCCATTCTCTCCCCGTAGCGAATGTCGATTAGTGGGTCAATTGGGCGGGTGTAGCGGATTCGATTACACGATTGAAAGAGTTAAAGAACGAAACGATAGAGACAAAGATTGGAGAAAAGTGGTAAAGAGAAAGATCGAGAAACAGGGAAACGAAGTCTTATTCCGGCGCGTAACCCCCGGGAAGCAGCCACCCCCGTGTTTCACCGAGCGTCGCGCTTCAAAGTGTATATACCATCCCCCGGGAAACGGGAGGATCTGCTACGGGATAATCAAGTTTCGCCGAGATAAAACGGAGGAAAAACGAAACCTCGGGGAAAATTGCATTAGCCTTACGTCGAGAACGTTTTGTCATCGTACACGCGCGGGTTATTATATAAGGGATTGTGGGGCAAAATGAGACAGTCGCGCTATTCGAATTTTGGGGCAATATGGACCAACGTTAGAATTCATGAAATTACGGTCCATTTTGCCCCATTTTTTTTTCGTTTTAATACTCTAGGAGACAAAATCCCCTGAATCACTGAAGCGGTCCATTTTGCCCCACCGTCTCTGATAGATATATTTTTTCGTCCTTTAGAGAAAATTGCAAGACGGAGATCATCATCGTTGCGAAGTAATTTCATCGGATTTTAAACTCGTCAACTTCTACTCCGCAACCTTCTGTAATTTCCTTTTCTCATCTTCTATCGCATAGAATTTTTTTTTTCTGGGCTTCTCCGTCGTGTCGAATTAATATTGTTTGCCGAGAACGCGACTCATCTAGTTTTTATAAAATAACTTAGCTTTGGGCCGTACGATAGACTGTCGATGGTAAATTCCATTCGCTTCGTCGTCCCGACGATAATGTATTTTTAAAAAGTCACTTTTGCAATTACAATCGACTCAAAATAGAGGGTTAAAGAACGATGCTATATCACCGCTACTACGGAAAAATCGCGCGAAGTCCCCGAGATATCGAAAATCGCACGAATTCGATGTTCGTAAAAAATTCGTTATCACCATCGGGGGGCTCTCTCTCCGCTTTGGGCAAATATTTGTTCGTGAGAGAATCCGAAGTTCCCTTCTTTCGTTTTCTCGAGTGTGTGTCGACGTGGAAAAGTGGCCACCCACCGGTAGGAATAACACGGGGATAAGCACGTGCACAATGTCCTTCTTTTCCTCTTCGGTTCGGCCGAGTTGAACGGGATACTTAGCGCTTTCGTCCGTGTAGTTTATTTGCCAAATGGATTTGGCCTCTCTGTACGCGTGCTACTGAAGAATTCGAGAAGTGCTCCTTCGTCGTTTTTCGCTCGAGTATTGACAACTCGCAAAGTCTCCGCAAGATCGGCAGTACGAGGGAAAGTACGAAGCGCGATAAATCTCGCGAGTTACGCAATTACGATAAACTCGAATCTTAAATGTTCGCTGAGCATCCATAGATTGTCATTGCTGTAGCATCGGGTCGTACAGAGAGACGAAGCCCGGGAATAAATCCCACGAGCAATCGCGGATCGATTATTCTCTTTAAGTCGATCCATGTTGCTGACAAGAGGAGTTCTCTTTAAATTCAGGATCGCGGAATCTCTTCGAGACTCAGCGATATACGGTTTTGTAGACTCGGCGTTTTTTGCCGATCTTCGAATCGAAGTCACGTGTGTGTCTTCCGTGTGTCACGCGCTCAACGGACTCAATATCTTGAAACATGTATTAGAACGTCGAGAGCGGATCTTCTTCGGTCGGTTTTTTACTATTTACTATAAATCGCATGGTAAGAAACGACGACAAAAAAAATTAAGTCAACCGTACCTTCTATACGCTCCCGACGAATGGTTGTTCTATACAATTCATATGTACTAAACGCTGCGGAGTACATATGAGTGTTGGTAACGGAGTACGAGTAGCCGATGGAGAGCGAGGATAGTTTTTTGCTACCAGCGTGCAATCCTTTTGCCAATACCAGACCTCTGCCGATGTCCCATGGGGAAAGCAGTCTATCGCTTTGCGAAACATTGACATTGCCTGTTCTCGTGATCATCGACCGCGGATTGCACGTGAGTCCGTGGAGAATTTGTCACAACCTCACCAACTCTTGCTGTATTGTTTTAACTCTCAAATATCGTTTTCTTCACCATTATTGAAGTTGTATAAAAATCCCGAAACAAGAAATTCCATTTCAACTAAATACGATTTTATACTTTTTTTTGATTTTCGATGTTTCGGGTTAAAATTTACTTATTAATCGGCACTCATGTCGTGAGTATTCGGCACATAGAGTTACCATTGTTTTAATTTATAAAAAAAAACCTTTTTTTTTCTATTTTTTTAATGAAAATCGTATAGAAGGAACTATTTGGAACGCATAAGTGGATTAGTAAGGATACAATATAAAATACGGTAGTAAAGTATCAATGACAAACGGCATATTCGATTGTACATTATACAGAGACAGATTGTGTATCGTACCATATTACTACGGCACAGAGTTAAGCGACTTGTTCCATGCGACAAGCTTATCGTAGGACACATTACACACCGGTTACCCTCGTCTCTATCGTATATTACGTATCGCGAGAAACCGAGCCGTATACTATATATCCAGCAGCACTTAAGGCACGCGGTGTCTCTCAGAGATGCTGGAATCATCATGGGAAAGTCAGGTTTCCTCTCAGGACTCTAGAAGATCTGTTGCACTCGTGGTCACGTCTTTCAGTCCCCAGGACTGGCCTGGCGTGGGATAATGTACACGAGACATATCTCTTTCGGTAGAGAGAAATTCCTACAATACACCGACATGTCTACCGATCGTCGTATATGCCCACCCAGTGTGTTACCGCGGTTACGTGATGTCTGGAAAAAATGTCAATGCTCCGGGAGAGTGGACACGAATAGATCGATCGAACTCACTTGATACTTATGTGTATACGAGGCTCCGTACAAAATGGGAGGAAAATAATGTTTCGAATAAGGGGAATAAGGGGAATACCCCTTGGGACCGACGAAACCACGTGAATCAGCGCAGTCACGTGGCGGTGTCCCCTTTACACTCTTCTCGCCACTGGAAAGAAAAATACAATGACCGTAAAACTCTTTGTCGGGAAGGTCAGGTTTCCCGCTATCCTGATGCAGTACTCGAGGCACTGCACGTGACCCTGTAGTTCGACACTGTCGAGTTTTTTTATTTTTTTTCGATCTATTACTCCCTAGAGGATCCCATTAGGTACGAGAAAAGGGCATAAGGACATAGCACAGCGACTGGAACCTTTTGAAACATAGTAATTTTTTAACCATTACACACAGCAAAAAGTACTGTGCTATCTCGTCGAAGCACCGTATCTTGAAAAGATCGCGAAAAAAAAATCCCGAAATTTTCACAGCAAAGAGAAATATTTTTGTAATTTTTTTTATCATCGTCTAAAGTTTGAAGACATGTTGAAAAAATATGGATCACTACGTATCAAAGGTTCAAATGAAAATCGAAAAAAATGTATCGTAAAAAAAACTTCATAACGATGCGCCAAATAAAAAAAGCGTCGATCCAAAAATACAGAAGTATTTTTTTTTATTGGGCACAAAATTCATTGGAATTGCATGATATTAAAAAAAGAATCTACTGAGTCGAATGTTCGAGCGAACGTGTAATTCGAGATGATTTTTATGTGTCATCCGATGTGACGCTCGATTCGTTCGCGATGTCGGGTTTCTCCAGCGACTTGGAACAAATCCAACAGAGTCGATACTTATTGTCGGGGAAGATATATTATATACGGGATATACGTGATGTTGAAGAAGGGAAAAGTAGGAGGATCCGGACGCATGTTTTCTCGTCCCCCATGTGTCTCGTCCGTCCAGTACCCTCGCGCGGATGAACCGAAGGACACGAATCGTCACAGTCGAAATCGAGCGAAAACCGAAGGGATGTACCGCACACCACAGTAGAAAGATCGAAAAAGGTTTTTCGAAAGTCGTGTGTGTGTGTAGATCTCCTATTGTCCACTTTTGGGTACTATGCGAGAGGATATGAGGACGAGAGTGAGGAAAAAAGGGACGACGAGAGGTCGCCAGTCAACGAGGTAATTTATCATCAAGTGTGGGAGGCCTCTGTGTTACACCACGGATCACCGCGTGAATTCTTTTCTTTAGCGTGAGTGAGCGAAGCTCCGACTCGGCGAACTTTTCTATACTCCATTTCGGTCATTCGAGTTTTCGGGTTTCGATTTTTCTTTCTCATCTCCAAGGGCGCAGCCCAGTTTCGCGCGAACGGGATCTTTTCACCTGACTGTAGGCGTAAACGTAGAACCTTCGCGGCAAACCCTCGTAGGTCAGGTAGCGGCAGGTGTAATAACTCAATAATCGAGGGGAGTTTAAGCTATCAATAAGGGTTCGGATTATACGTGAGGGGGATATTCAGAAAAATTCTGACCGCGTATATCAATTAAGGAAAATTCGTAAATTAAAAGAGAAAATTACAACAAACACGAGTTCGCTGGACTGTATATTTAGGTGATCCATATATAATCCTAGTATTGTGGTATAGGCAGGTAGAGGGCAGGTGCCTCAAAGAAATTGATAAATTGGCTCGACTCCTCATCATCATCATCATAATCGAGTTTGAGCGGCTTGCCTTCGAAAAAAAAAAAAAAAAAAAAAAGAAACCTCGAGTAACTCCCCTTTTATCATAGTCCCTGACGTCGTTGCCGAGTGGGAATAACATGACGTCGAACACCGTGCCGCAGTCAACAGACAGTCGGTTATCTAAAAAGCTCGAAGGTCGTGGAATAGTTCTTAATGCACCTGCGCAGGTTACCTCCCGCCGCAATCCCCTTTCTCGAAGGAATTCCTTTTTTCTAAATCGACGATCGCACCCGGTCCACTTTGGAATGAAAGATACACGATCCTAACATTAAATTTCAACGACCGCTCAGCCTCGTTTTTCACATAGAAATTATTTCCGAAAAAAGAAAAAAAATTATATATAATTAGATTAATTAATAACTTAATAATAATAATCTATTATATATACAATATATAATTATTATCATCATTATTTATTTATTGATACATTTATATATTTTTTTATTTCATGATTTTCTCTAGAAAAGATCGTAATCCGTGTGTGGTATATAGTTCCATATTTTCTCCGTATTTTTCGCATCCACAAAGCAATTTATATATCCATCCATTTATGTGTTTAGATAAAAAGCGTTATCCGAAAAAAAAACCTTAAATAACCGGCGGATTGCTTGAATTCGATTTGCAATTGAATGGATAAGATCTCCGAGACTTGCCGAATTGTTATCGGAGCCGCAATCGAGATTTCTTCCGAGCGAATTTCCGTTCGAGATCTATAAAGTTTCTGTATAAATTTCCCGCATATATAATCTCTTATACTATCTCGTAATACGCGATCGGATCGATACCACCACAGATATAAAGACTCGCCGGTAGTTTGGTTCCTTTTCTTTTCCTCACTCGCCGAAAAACCTTGTAATCTTGGCATTCCATTTCTTTTTTTGTTTTTTGTTTGTCTCTCCTCCATATCTCGCGCGCTGCTGAATCCGCAGGTGGCAGCTGGATCTTCGAGGATCGATTTCTCGTTCGGCCGTCCGATGTCGATTCCGTTGAGAAGAGGTAGATTCGTGGGTAGAAACGGCCGCCCGGGGGGAGGGGGCGGGGTAGGGATGGCAGTGATTCGAGGTAACTTGGCCTCTCCGCAGTCGGGACTGGCGCAGTGGCGCAGGTGTGACTACGCGACTACAGGAGCGACCGGAGCCGCCCAACGATGCACCTGTCTAATCGCACCCCTCGTACCCTGAAATCCAGATACCATACTCTTGGTTTTTTTTTTCATTTCCCCCCTTTTTTTTATATTTCACTCTCTCGTCCGCAATTTTGTATCTCCTCCGACTCGACTTCGCAGCATCTTGTTTCCTTTTCGTCAGAAGCGAAAAACTATTATTAGATAAGTGGCATCTTTTCCACGAAGCATTGGTTATTTTTGCATCTGCCGAGACGTGCCGATTTCAAGGGGTAAGAAAGATCGAGCAGTTGAGGACCGAAGAAACATGTGAAAAAGGGGAAGAAATAAATAAAAATAAATAAAGAGACTGCCAAGAGACGAGAATATATTGGAGCCGAATGGCACAATACTCAGTTCGGTATGTTTCGCGAATAAGAGACTCCATATACCATTCTATTATAATGGTTTGTTGGACCTGCAAAGAGAAATAGCCTCGTCGACGTCAAGATTGTCGAGAGTTTCAGTGAAGTGGTATACGAGATTCTTTCGCGTGTGCGGCGAAGAGGGTTGCGCCGCTACCGTTGCCGCTTCGCGAGTTTCGCGATCTTTCGCATCTCGCTGTCTTCCTCTTTCGGCCACTGGTTATCGAAGTGGACCGAAAGGACGGAGGACTCCGCGGTCCGGTTGTGAGAGAAGTGAGGGAGAGAGGAGCGCTCGCTGGTCTCGCGGCTACGGCTACGGTAAGATCGCCGTATAGGCTTTCGCCTCGCGCTCGCCGTGACGGGCCACATTCCGGGCATTCCGCGCGGTCACGGCCATATCTCCCATTCCTCTAGATATTTCTCCTTCGTTCGGTCCGTTCGTTCACTCGCTTCCTTGTGTCCTCGGCGTCGGCGAGGAAGAATTTATCTCATCGTCTTCTATCTTCATCCACCAAATTCTACACACCCGCGACACTCTCCTTGAAGCAATCGCCGCGATTTCTTTATCGTATTTTTCAAAAAAATTTCGATTTTCGCTTGGATCTAAAAAATGTTGTATCCAACTAATTCCACGAACACGAAGAAAATACCGAGATATATAGAAGATGCAGAACTTTTTTTCGCAAAATATATCATTTATGCCCCATTTTTATTGCATATACATAATAATATATTAAAAATAATTAAAAAGCAAATTTAATATCAATCAATGACCGATTTATCGTATGCTTCGCCATGGACGGCAACAAAGCAGCAATTTTTTGCACTACGTCCGTAATTTTCATTGTATACCGTGTTATGTACAAAGGTATTTTACTCATGCCGCGAGAATTTCGTTCCACTTAAACTTCACGAGATTTCTGCTTGTCTTTCGCACGATCCCGCGAAAAACCTTTCGACCTTCAAACCCCGCAGGTCGTCGTGCCGTCGAAGAAACGCACCGTCGGAGGCCGGGACCTTGTGGTTCCTTCGTTTTTCCTTTCTTCAATTAAGACGAGTTCTCTTTTCCCATGAGAGGGGCTACAAAAAGGGAAGGGGGGGGGGGGGGTCCATTCTTCGCGGTGAACTTGCCACGCGTCGAGACAATCTCCCCTCGTAAGAGTGGAGGATGACACTGAGAGGAGAAAGCTCCATTGAAAGCGACAACGTCACGTCCGATACATCCGCGTGCGCTTCGCGACTCCGTTTTCGTTCGAGGAACGAAGAGGGCAAAGCACGTTTTCGTTCTTTTCGTTGTGTCGGGCGGTATGGCGTGTTGTTTGCTCGATACATCTCACTTCGAGAGCCTCTAAGCCGGAGCCATCGCACGCACGGCACGTTAAAGAAATTTTTATTTAAGACATTATAAATATATATTATGAAAATCAACAAAATGTATCAGACAGAAAAAAAATCGTCTTCTTTACCAATAATGAAGAGTTCTTTCCTTCTTTCCATTATCCTGCGATTTTTATTTTTTATCGCATAATTTGAGGAAATTTTTTGGAAGTTGCAGTTCGTCAGTTTTTTTTTTATCGACTTCGGAGTTTTACGAGAAAAAAATGAACCGCTCGCTGTGCAGAGCGATTTAATAAGAATCCGTTTATCTCGTTTATGAATTAGTTTAATATTTTTATAACGAAGACTCAGAGGATTCAGTACTAGAAATCATTTCCTCATAATTAAGACGAGACGAATGAATCTCAATGCATCGGGACTCCGAGTTAATCCTGAAACTCGCTTGGATGCACCAAGAGTCACAGTCCGACGAGTTCTGATGGAGAGTAACGAGCACAGAGGCTTCCGGCGTCATGTACAGAGCATGCATCTCAAACATAACGCTGCGTCGTCCAGCGCCGGAAAATTGTTTGACTATCCCAACCAATAAGCTTTGCCCACCCTGACGTAAACCGAATCCGCAAGATCCCCCGGAGGATCAAGCTGACCTGTTTCTGGAAGGTGGATACGGAAATTGCGTGATCGAGAGAGAAGCCAATAGTAGCTATTCGATGCTAAACGTATATATATATATATATATGTAACATGTAATATATATACATACAGTATATATACGCGATAGAAACGGACATAGAGAAGGCAGAGGGAGACGGAACGACTCTTTGATCAGCAATTAACACCGGTGGCTGGGCAACTTAGCCGTCACGCTGTGACGCGGCTTGGATTTGCGATCTTCCGTATGCTCATCGACAAGAGAGAAGGAGCGGAGAAGATAGAGCGGCTGCCAAAGCCCCTCGAGACTCACGGTTGAACCGTTTCGTATTTCGCATCCCTTTCCCTTTCGCTCAGCTCCGCGTCTGACTCTCGGCTATCCCTTGTTGCCTTGTCCGTCCATCCGTCCGTCCGTTCTTGGGCTTCGATGCTTCTTCCATCCCCTTTCGTCCTGACTGGCAAACTCCATACGTCTAGCCACCGGCGTGGCTTGCAATCGGTGTCCTCGACAGTGCTTGGCAAATCCGAAGCGAATAGTCGAGGAAACGCATTCGACAAAAGGAGACGGAGTCATGCCAACAAACAATGTTTAACCATTCGTTGAAGGGCCGATCGCTGTAGCATAGCTGGATGAGATTCCAGGTTCCGGGAGGCTTCGGTAGCCTGGAAGCCCGTAGTTGCTATATTACCAAGAGCCTTGGGATGCGAGAGCAATCCTGCTTGGCGCTCTCGCTGCTCGACTGACTCGGCTCTTCTAGCGATACGCGCCACCCCCGGAGTTCCTGTTACCCCACCGCTCACCCTTCGAGCGCCCAGTCGACACGGGAAATGAAGCCGCCGAGGGTAAAACGTAATATTGCCCTCACGGTACGCGCGATACCTCTCGCTTGCTTTCGTTCTCTTTCGCTCGAATGTCCTTTCGCTTGTCGCGATTGAAACAGGCCGTGTCCTTCCGGAGGGTCGAAACCGGCGGACGGGGGTGTAGGAATCGAAAAAAAAAAGTGTCTCAGGAATCCTTCGGAAGGATTGGATTGGGGGAGCCGTTGTACACTATACATACAGACCATGTGACGGACCCGATAGAACTTGGGATCCTCTTTTCTCGCTGCTCGATATTCATCGTGCGAATGTAAGGCAGACACGCGAGGCGAAGGGCGATATACATTATACATTAGGTCGATAATCGAAGAGGCAGAAGAGGGTGCGAAAGGACGATCCATGCATGAGAAGAACCACAGGACTGTCGCGATGGCAGGTGTACAATTTTTCATGAATATATACGGTAGTTACCTAACGATACGTCGAGTGATTAATGCATTGCGTGTAGCAGGAAGATATGAAAGTTTTACCAGTAGATTCAAGTGGCTCTTGCGGCAGAGTCTATTCAATTGGGTACTGAAGGGTTCTCCGTATTTGATTGACTTGACTCTGCCGCAAGAATTACATTGAACACTCTGTGACATCGTTCTAAACGTATATTTCGTAAGTATTTTTCATTTCCAGAGTCGTGATTAAGGCGGTTACAGTCAAATCTAAACGGAACAATACTTTCACGAACTGAAAAGAGTTGATTGCAAAAAATCGGCGCTCGCTATCATTGGTTAATTTCTCATTTAACAACAAACGCATCTGCGCTATAACTGCTTTTAAGTTTGCAAATTTACGTTGATTTCTAAAGGATGTCCTCCCGTAAAACAAAATACACCGCAGCCACGTTTCTCTGCCTGGTAAATCTGATTATCACGAATAGTTTCACCGTGATTTGTTTTATGAAAAGGTTTTTGTTCCCCGTTTCGTCATATTAAGGCAATTACAGTAGAAATAATGGTTTTTGAAGATCTGTCGTCGAGTTTAGCGCAAAATGGGGTTAACTCGGAGTCGAGGCTTTCGCTGGGAGCGATACACGCGCGAAAGGTTATTGCTGTAATATAATAGCCTCGAGACTATCTCGTTATAATCCTCTCTGCAGCACGTGGCACACTTATTCCGCTCGAATGAGCAACGAATGCTCACTGTCCTTTGGCTCTCTTGTATATATACACTTCCGGTTACAGCTCTCACTCGAGAACTCTCGTGCCTCTAAGTAAGCTGACTGCAAGTGTCTCGCGAGTACACGTGAAAACACGCATGTAACACACTTGAGGTCTTCTAGAAGCACATTCACGAACGCGGGAACGGGTCTCCAAGTAGACGCGAGGTTTTTAATGACCGCGTACCGAATCGTTGCTCGAACTCTCCATTACGCAAAGAACCGGATGATTTAAAGATAGTTTAATACATCCGGGAAAAAAGAACGAAAAAAAAAAAAAAAAAACATCGCGGAGCGAGAAGTAGAAGAAGGAGGCATCTCGTGACTTCCTCATTCCCCGACGCTATTGCCACTGTCCCAGACTGCGGCGTAATATATTGTGTACTCTATTATACGATCCTGTCTGCGAGCCGGACACTAATTATTTTCTAACTTTGCCTATTCCGAGTCTCCGAGAGCTCTAACTCCGCTATTTACAACCGTATCGAACTTGTCCTCTAAAATGATTACATTTTTTTTTTCTTTTCCATTTTTTTTTTTTAATTTATTTATTATTTCTCACTATATACCCGTGCGTCGGCAGTGCATTACGTAAATCTAAGATCGCGACGGGGAGAACACCTGTTTCGTTAAAGGGAATTTTCTATTTACAAAATGACGCAGTTAACGGTATATATTACCGCCCGTCATCGCTCGCTACTGCGTCGAGTTTGCCGCTCCGCGAAGACAACAAAGCAGCCACGAGTTTTGATTTATTGAACACAGAGATTAATCGGACGATATGACAGGAAATGACTGGCACACTGACTGGGTGGGTTCTACAATGTGAGCTCTTGCTGCTCGACAATTCGGTTGGTGTACACGACAGCTCGACAGCTCTTTGCACTACAGTGTTACGACACTTTCTCGAAGTACTCAAATTCCTGAAGCGGCACTAGGGGAAGAGAGAGAGAGAGAGCGAGAGAGAGAAAGAGATAGAAGTCGAGAGAGTATACGTGCGACCGTAGGGACCATCTGGACATCGGACACCGGGCGCAGTTCGCGTTTCGGTGGTGCGCTCTCGTATTTTACCTCCGGCACGTCCGGCGCATCGAAGTATCGGATCCGCAACTTGATACGTGTAAAATTCAACCGACACTCCTAAATTCAACCACTTTCTCGCGATTATTATTATTATTTTTTTTTAAAGCGCATATGAAACTTATGAATTCACTTGTTATCAGACGAATGTTATCTTTGCCGATTCCGCGACTATAAATGCCGAGAAAAATTGATAGAATTTAATGTTTATACAACATTTTGGGACTCTGTGACGAGTAAACATTCTTAGAGACGGATTTTTAGCTTTATTTTAAAGCTTCTGCGAAATGATTACTATTCATGGTGTAAATATGTTACGTTGATGTATGTACGTTTCGACGATATGGAACATTGTATGGGTGCGGTAACCCTGTATTCATAACCGCAAGCGGGGACAATCAGCGAGAAGCCACCGGAGGTATAGAGGTTGCCTTGTGGCTCACCCCTTTGCACTCTCCCTTACTCTCTCTCTCTCTCTCTCTCTCTCTCTCCCTCGTTCGCGTTTTCGCGTAAAGCTTGGTCAGTACATGCAGACTCTCGCGGGTTCGCTCATTGCCCTCGGAGGCCGTAGGCCACGGCCACCACCAGCACCACCACCAGTACGAAACCACTAACCCGCCGAACAATGCCCGCTCGCCAAAAGACAAACTACAGTTTCATTAGCGCTCATAACTGATGAAATTAAATCCCATGTAGTGGTGGTGGTTGTACAGTAGCGATGCAAGCTTAGGACTACCAACAGCAAGGCAGCGAATCACGGTTACGCGAAATCAGGCTTCAGGCTGTGTGTGAAGGGCTATGGAAAGAAGAGGGGTGGGCGGGGAGAGGGAAGGGATACAGGTATCGAGGCTATGTGATCTATCGCCCCCGGCAGTCGAGCGTCGATATCGGTTTACAAATTCCTGTTCTTTATATGCATCAAAGAACGGCAAAAGTTGTACGCGATCCCTGGTAATCGCGAACCAGCCAGCGGATAAACGAGAAAATGTGTACTCCCGAGGTCACCGAAGTTAATTGAGTAATTAAAGGCGACTCGATACTCAACGACGATGGAAACGAATGAAATTTTTCTACACTCGAGTTCTCTCGCGTTTGGCTCTTCTCTGAATTTCTTCCGGGTATACGACTTCACGGGACGAGAGTGAGCATTTTTTTTTTATTTGCAAAAGAGTTGTGTACCTTAAGAATCTCAAAGAATCAACGAAAAAAAAAGTTTTATATATAACGATACATTTTTTATATATTCGGATATTTCCTTTATGTTTACGTCGCTATACAATGGATATACTTGTAAAAAGTATATAACAAACGAGTGAATCGATGCAAACTTCCTGTCTTCGGTGATAACGATCCTACAACTAATAGATATGGGATAAACATGGAAAATCGCGTATCCAATATTCCATGGGTACCGAAACGACGGTGCGAAGCGCGTCCGAACCACATAAAGAAAAAAAAATTGCTAGTAAAATATAGGGAGGACCACGGCGATATCGATCGTAATGGACCCGATATAGCCTCGAAGGCGGTTTACAAGCCGAGGCATCTGTCCCGCGGAGATTATAGCCTCTCGCTATTAGTGGTTCGTGTATTAATAGCAAGAGAGAAGCGAGACGTACACGACGGTGTACAGCGCGAGACAGATATAACCGCGCGCGACCACGATGGTACATGGTACTTAATGACTATATCGATTTATCGATCGAGAGAGATCCGCGGGGAAGGGTGATAAAGCTACTCTTGTTCGCGCATATAGAGAAAACAGTCTGGCGGCCTTTTAGATTTCCGCGCCACGCGACGACGGCTACGAGACCAATACGCTTGGCAATGATAACTTTTCTTATTCCCTACGACCTCGAACTGCAATCAAACGCGACGAAACCGGAAGCCGTATGTAAAACTAACGGACTATATCAACAAATAATAAAAAAAAAAAACGAACAAATCGACAGAAAAAAAAAATAGTCATGGTATTCAAAGCGTAACATAGCAGTGCGCAGTCTACAGTCGGCCTTTGGGCGTATCAAATTCTTCGTAATTAAAGCCTTAGATTAATTATTCCGAGTATAACGGCAGTGTGCGATCGCGTACATTACATACATCCATACAGTATAGAATATACAACTGGTATTGCGCCGTTGAACTGTCGAACGTGAATTACCTCTCGCGTGTATGGAAATCACAGGCTTTGATTTCGATCACACGAGAGAGAGTAAGTTTCTGTATGCGGTGCGGGGAAAGACGAAGAGAGAGATTTCGTGTCGTCGTGGGATTTCGGCATCGATGCTGAGGTACACAGCTCGCAGCTCGGTGAAGCCGAATTTAATCCACAATCACGGAATCATTAGCTCCGACTACAATATCGGGTTCTCTAAATCGAGCGAACTAGAGAGTGATCGTTCGAGAGGGAGAGGCTGCCCTCCTCGCTCTTTCCGTCCCTAACTACGGAACGCATACACGTTACACGGAGCATAGAAGTGGGGTATACCACTGTACATTCGAGCCGAATCCGTGAGGGATTCAAGCAGAGTATGGTACCCACATGGCCCGTATTATTAGTTTGAATTGCTAATACCTGCGAGTTATTGGATCCCTTTTGTATACGATCGGAACACCGGTAGTGGACGAAGAGGAGGTGGAAACGGTGGAGAGGAGAGCCCAGCGAAATTGGCAGACTCGGCTGCCACTGACGACCATTCAGATTCGCGTTTACGTAACCCGATCGCAGTTCATTCTCTCTCTCTCTCCCTCTCTACCTTCTCTCATTTAGTCAGCATGCCACGATCGAGTCGGAACAATACGCGGATTCGAGCGATGAAGGGTTATTTACGCGAGTTAATTAACGGCACGGAGTTTACACAATTGATATACTATTATTAGTTTACCATTAATATTATTGTTGTTATTATCATTATGACTATTATTTGAAAAAGAAATTGCGTTACGTCATTTCGGGAGTTGGATTGGTAGGGTTGTCACGTGTAGCAATTAATCGAGAGGAAATAGTATTATCGATCCGATTCATTCGAATTCTGAGTTTCCCGATTCATTCGCGTGCCTGTTTCGCGTCACCTGGTCGTGGTACTTAAAATGAAAATTTGACAATTGACTTTGATGAGCTATTCTCGGAAGACATTCAAAGGATCGGTACAATGGTCGCGATACAATCGAATGAGAGCCAAACTTTAGTGGAGAAAAGGCGTTAATACAGTTCAAATGGTTTTGGAAGGACTTGGGGTACCGCAATGTTCGTTTCCAACGCCATACACCCTGTCGTGACTGTAGCGACAGTCGGGACAGAAGAGATTTCTACTCGAAATGAATAGTTCCGTATTCGGTTGGAACTGAATTGAAACGAAAGGTGCGACGAATGAACAAGGAACATCGATGAGGTCGCAACGATTTTGACAATAAGAAAAGCGAGAAACGAATTGAGTTTTGGATGCGCGTTGACTGACGCTCTGCACTGTATCACCAATACAGAAGTGGCACGACGTGGAATCCCCGACATAAGAGTTTTGGTAGCCACTCAAGCGGAGATTGGAATTTAACAGAGTGACACGCATACGCGCGCACTGTGGACGTGGTTCGCGTCAAGGCGAATCGAGGAAAAAAAAAAGTAAGAAAGAGACGAGGGACCGAGAAGAGGACAATGAACGCATTTGCGCCAGCGGAGAAGTCCCGGGCAATCTGGAGGGTCCCAAAAGATTCTACGGGGTCCCAAACCATCACCGAACCCAAAGTCACATAATGCACCGTCGACTGTGAGGCCTCATGGACCTTATAGGTAGCCGAGGATATATATACTCCATTATATTCTTTATTTACTCGAGCGAAGAGTCTCTCGAAGAGCTTTCGAATGAACTAACCCGCACAATGAAGGGACGAGAGTATCCCTCGCATTGCCTGGTCCTCTCACCGCCGCGCGCCCAAAGCATTCATACGAGTCCTACGGGTGGTGCCAATTATATTCTCGTGTATCCCCCGAGAGAATCTCTTTTTCGCTATCCATCATCCCTTCTCTATCTGTTCGTTACTCCTCAACCTTCGGAATCTCGATATCTTTCATTGCCAACGAATTCTACATACTTGCGTGATTCTCCTTGCGTTTGAACATTTATTACAAAGCCTATTGGGACAGAAAAATTGTCTGCTCTTTCGCTCGGTTAGAGACTCGGGTTTCACGATTTTTCATAGTAAAGTCATGAATTTCATTCTTTATGAAAGCAATCAGCGAAGTGGCATCGGACTCCTGGGATTTAATAAGAAAATTATCATTCCTGGAGAAATTGTACGATTTTAACGCTTCCGTGGTGACAAGAGCCTCTTCTCCTTTACGATAGACAGATAGCCATGGTAACAGCGACCTCGCCGAGGGAACAGCTATCTCTGGTCCATAGTCGACAACAGAAGCTTCTATACATAGAGAAAACCCTCTCTGTCAGTACCAAACGTGCAGCTTCCATTATTGCGTTCGCGCTGAGAAACTAACGCGATATTGAGGATCCCACCAGGTGTAACTTATGCCCCAACACAGAACTGTTGAACTATAAACTTCTATGGTGCTCCCGAGTTCGTATTATACATAACAGTAGGTGCGCACTCGAGATATGCACTCTCTCAATCTCTGGTCTCGGTTTCCACGTGAAGTGCGCCTTTTGCCCCGACAATGCGTATAATGCCCCAACGCCCCCCCTCTACGCTCCCCCTAGCGTCATTGTCCTCGATGTTCCATTGACGTCAAAAGGAATTCCGTAACGTCTCGGAGTCGTGACAACGGACGAGGTAACAACGGACAGAGACCCATCCTACTCTCCTACAAAATCTCTTCATTACGTTTCGCTTTGACTCTCCGCGTCTTTTCAAATTTACAAAAGTAACGATTATTGCATATCGACGATTGCCAAAGGGATTGAACGACGCTGAACGAATTTCGATCGCGATTCGCTTGAATCCTGACATCGCGTTCAGAATCTTATGGGAACCGTCGGTACCACACGTTGGTCGTAAAACTCGTATACCCCGTTTAATTTCCATATCGACCGGATTGGCATATTGATTATGCTGAATGCAGAGGCGTGAATTCTCCTGGCGCCGGTGCAACGCTCTTTGGTGAGCTTATACTTTCACTTTCGATTCGAGACACTTGCAACGTATAATCTGGTGTACATAAAAGCGTCAACGAGCCTAACTGCTTGTTTCGAACGATTATTTCGGTACGATTCCGATAATTCTGAATAGCGCCAACGGCAAGCGATGCAACGACTGTTAATCGATGTATCACCGAGTTGTTTCGAGTTGCTCGAGAGTTTTGTCGATTAATCTCGTGGGAAAATGACGGATACATGTTTCAATGTGCACTCGGAGTTCGGGGACCTTCCCCCCCCTTCCCCCGGTCCCGATGAGCTCAGCGAGAAATTTCAAGTGGTATATACAACGGCAGTTCGTATCTGTTTTCCGTCGTGTCGCCTGCGTAAGGTCAAGATTCGTGAAGCTTCGTCGACAGTTGAACCCTCAGACGCCTCGAGTGCCGAATACATGTTTCGGTTATATATACGGTAGTTAATGTATGTATAAACACATACTATATGTATAGCGCATGTATATTGCAGTGAAACACCACAAGCAGGCAGCTAATCTGCCGCCAGTCGCGCTCTCGTTTCACGGGACATTATCTAAATCGTGTTTACTTGGGAACCGCCTGTGCTTCACCGGTGTGGGAACTTATACCCCCTTCTGGAGCGGCATGCCGGGGTACGACCGGAAGTGCTACCGAGAAGCACGTCTCGATTCGGAGGGGTCTCGACTTCCCCCCTTTTCTTCCCTTCTTCAGCATAGACGGCGGGTGTTGAGACGAATGAGAAGTCACTTTTGATATACAGTTCACTACCGCGTAAGTTAGTTTTAGATAAGTTTAAGGTAACAGTTAAGTTAAGAGAATACGACCAGATAAGTTAAAGTCGACGCCTTTTTACGGTCTTTCTACCTGATCTGTTGGGACATTGACTTAATAGGTTGTCTACTGTACCGTCAACACGCGTACAGTCAATTTGCTTCTAAAATTTCTATTAATTTGCCAGTCAGAAGGAAATAAAAAAAAATGTATTTGTTTATTTATTAATAAATAAGTAAATACATAAATAAATAAATTATTTATTTATTTTTTTTGCCTTATGTATCGATTAATGGCTTAGTGTGAAAATTATCGGTTAACAATCACCACGTGTTTTACGGTATCCATTTAATTCGAACAAAAAATCATACATATATTTTCTCACGAACGACAAAGAAAATTCTTCGCGAATAACGAAGCTTTAAGGATCACACGAAGATCCTTGGAATAGCTCAGCGGTAGTTCATAGAGTGTATCGATTAAGAGGATAATTGCGTTCGGCAGAAGCTATTTAGCCGTACGTGCGTCGGAGCCCCCGAGCGGATTCTCTCACGCGTTAGTTCGCTCGCGATTTTACGATCCGCGCGTGCAAAGGATTCTCGCTGTTGCGGCTTGCCTCGACTGCGGTGTACAACTTTGCGTTCTCGGTAAAGGGTGAGAAGAGCGGAAAAGAGAAAGAAAAAAACACGAAACTCATGAAACAAAGACGGATAAGTATTTTTTTTTTCTCTTTTTCCCCGTTTTTTCGCAATGCGGTATTTCGCTGCGAATAATATTTCTCGCAGGGGTTACAATACTTCCGAGGATCACCGGGGAGCATCGAGTTCCTCAAGGAATTTAATTTTAATTTTATTCGAAATCATTAGACTGTCTTCAGTTTCTTCATCTTATTCTTCGTGTTTGTCGTATCCTCCATGTTTTTTTCCCCCTGTAGACCTTATTAGGATTTGTATACGATACTGACGTAATATCATTGTTTCCCCGATCGTCTGGCGCCCCCGGAGTTCTCCGCGGCTCGTGACCGAGGTACATGAGTCATCGTTCGAGGCTCGCGAGCCGACAATAAGAGACTCGACGGCCGGGAACGATAGAAATCTAACTTCGGCGCGTTCCTAGACAAATTCCGCCCACAAAAGTAGCCTCCGGGTGTCCCGCGCGGCCACATACTCGGAATCCCCCTTTTTTTATTTTTTTTTTCTCACCAAATACTCCGCTCTCTCTCTCTCTCTCTCTCTCTCTCTCTCTGTTGCCGCAGGGATTATCGCTACATAGAATTATCATAATGATTAGAAGCAAAAACTTCAGACATATCAAAAAAGTTTCAGTCCGGAATTCTTGCAGATAAGCATTAAGAGGGTAACCCCCCACTTGAGAAACGTCTCTTCGCCCAAAGTACCATCGAGATATCGATGTTTAGGAAGCCCAGTCGTGATAAAGTGCAAAGAGCGATACATAACTTACTTAAATGATTTTGATTCGAGAAAAAATGAGTGCAAATGTCGAGCATCGGACACCGAAAAAAAAATGTATAAATATAATAATAATAATAATAATAATAATAATAATATTATTATTAAAATTATTATATTATCTTATTATATCTTGCAGCAAATGGTTTTGTATCTCATATACTTAATTTCTAGAAATTACCCTAAAATTTCGTTTTGTTTTGATATATCGTATCGACCGTAATTTTCTTTTTTTTTTTTTTTTCGAACTGCCTTCGATCTTCGGAATGTGAGTCCAAGTTATTTTGACATTCACCGGATAGGTAATAGGATATAGGATAGTAAGATCTCTGGTGCCTTGAGCCGTTCCTCGGCAAGATGATGGTGTCTGCGCGGAGCTCTTCTCGCGCTCGCCTCTCGAATGCTCCACGAAGAGCGTTTGCCCAGGTTATAGCCACGAGAGAGTATCGAAGAAGGATAGAGTTAGCGGTAGATGGAAAGGAGTGAACGGAGTGAGAACGCAAAGAGGATCGAGGCACACACAGGCCGGTCGGCCGCTTCACGAGCAGAAGAGGCATCCCGTGTGCCACGAGAGCGCGGTAAGGACCTGAGGAATGCGCTCGTCCGATCCCACGGCTTTTCTCCCTCTCCCTCCCCTCATCTTCGTTCCTCTCCACTCTCAGCACAACGGAGTAAAGCGAGAAACCGCGCGAGGATATATATTCTCTGTACCGTCTTATATGTGCGCACTGTAAGTTCTACACTAGTCGGGGTATAGGTACTTAATGGTATATACGTGTATACTGTACACTGCTATACTATCTATAGTACGATAATACGGAGAGTACGCGAGTCGCCTATGCTGTGCTTCGAACGATCGTGAACGGCGTGGCAGGCGTGCGCGTTCGATCCTCGATCCATGCGATCTTTGCGCCGGTCTCTCGCGCGCGCACTCGCGCGACCAGCTAGACTCACAGCAGTCACGATATATATATATATTTATAGTATATATATCGACAGATCCGTTCTTTCTTGCTATATCGATAATTGTTTCGCGTTAAGCGCCAAACTGGTTAGCCTCGCGATACGACACGAGACAAGAGCATTACTAACGTGACAGTAAATGCGTTATGCGTCGACGATCCTTCCCTAAGTACGCGACGAAGAACCGGTGTACATACGAAGTATTTGCCGTCAAAGTTTTGCTCCACAGACAGCTGAGATCGTTGCCACGATTAATTAGACTTTCGACGTACTCGTCTGTGAAACAATTAACGAACGATCGGTTCGCTCGCCGCGGTCTCATCGTATGAGCATTAACGAGGAATGTGTTCTCGGAATTTTTAACGAGATAATGAGGATTGTCATTCCTACAAGAAACTGTTACAATTTTTCATACGATATACCTTGACGACTCGGAATTTGTTTTTTTTTACGGTTTTTTTATGTGGATCACTAATTTAATTCCACATTAATGTTTCCCACGTTATAATCATTGTTTTTTTTATTTGTCTTCATTATTATTGCCTTTCGTGGAATAAAGATTTTTATCTGTTTAAAGTTTCGTAATAATTCTAATTAAAAAAAATTGGAGCTCTTGGGATCGTTGATCGTTTTTGACGATCGATCGATCGGAAAACTTACTTCGAATTTTTGCGTGTGTCCGCAATGGCAGCAACAGTAGGACATGTAATCCGGTAAGGCGGGTACGAATTTCAATTGAGGCTCCTGCGGTTGTTGCGTATTATCGTCGACGAGCTTACGGTATTGTACGCGAAATATCGGCTTTGTACTGCTCGTCGTTGAGTGCTGATGGTGCTGATGGCTCTGCGTGCTCTTACCGCCGAGCCGTCCCATAATCCCGGTGAACGCTGCCAGGCTTTTTCGCCTGCGTGCTAACCTCCTCATGCCACTACGACCGGACCAATTCGCAGGGGGTTCGACGACTTCGGCCGGTGTTACCGGCGCTACCGGTAGCAGCGGTACCACCGAAACGTGAATCCTTCAACCGGCAACACCAGGAGCCTCGTTAGCTTCACCTCGAAATTCTCACTTTATATATATTTTTTTAATCTTTCGAATTTGCAAAAAAAAAAAACAGAAAAATTGGAAAATTAAGAATCGAAGAACTGTGAAACAGTACACTTATTCTCCGCGGTACAGAAACACCTGACACAGTTTCCCTAAACCCAACTCGGCGCCACACGATGGCACAGTGCACTTTCCAATTCCACTATCGCGGGTCATACGCGTATATTTTAAAATATGAAGAAGTTCGACCAACGAATTTACACACCGACAACACAGAAACGTCGCACTAAATTATTATTCTATCGATAATTATTTAGTTTTTTTTTTTAACATTGTTATTAACATTTGTATCCCAAAGGCGCATTGCATTCGCATCACTCTTTCTCTGCTCCTTGCGCCTACGCGATTGCCAAACTATTTCACACTGTTCTGTCTCTCCTCGAGACCTCGAAAGAATTTTTTTTTTTTTTTTTTTTTTTTTTCTCGACAGTTCGACGAAATATCACGGATACTTTTAGATCCTACTTCTCACGGATCCGTTCGTTCTCCGGCGGCATTGCTCTCTCACTGACCTCGAGAATTGCCGCTGAGTTATTTTCTTACTCCTCGAAACTCCAAAGTTTCGTAATAAACGTTGAAACTCTCTTCTGTTACCCACTCGGTTTCCACTCGACCATTTGAACAATGGCACTGTGTAAAGATGAACACGAAATTTTTTTTACACACTTTCGTTTTGCTTTTTATGAATTTTTTGTTTCGATCAACGCGAACATCGACGATCGATTGGTAATCGAATCTACTCGCGGCACTGCTAACTCCTTCGATCACATTTGCGGCGAGTTGGAGTTAAAGATATCACCGGAAGTAACGAAAAAAAAAAAAAAGAAAAAAAAAAAAAGAAAGTGCGCGATAGCGCGGAATTTGCTCGCGAGGAGAGAGGATATATCTTCTCCTCGTGGCTCGATTCTCGCGGGCGCGCGCCGGGATCCGACGACTTCACTCCGGAGAACGATCGCGGACGCTCTGCATGCCGGCTACACCGAGGCGACTCGGATAGCTCGGCTCTGTTCCCTACCGAAGAGAACCGGTTAACGACTCTCTTTCTCTTTTCCCTCACTGACTCTTGGTGGTACTTAATGCCCCCACGGCCTATGCCAGTACACAACGGCTCGACGATAGCGATTAGGGGGCGCGGAGAACTCTGTACACTATCGAGGTGCGGTACTGTACGATTCGTATAGAGCGACTGGGCGATTTCGACAGTTAAAAAAAAAAAAAAAAAAAAAACGTCGAAACTTTTTACGCGAGATTTTCTACTGTCACTCACGAGTCACGTGATACGGGGGTTAATGGACACAAAATTACGTGACAGTAAGGTGTTTGACGATATTATCGATGACTGTTGAGTGGTTACGTTTTTATTAGTTGCTACCGATGATATGGAAACAGTCTTGTCTTTGACAGAGCTGTGCAGCAGTGTCGGTTGTGCTGCACCGGGTACGTAGCGAGACGAGACTGAAGTCGAAAGAGCCAAGAGAGCCGAACATGCAGCAGCCACCGTAGCTGCAGTACAGCCTACACGGTTAATCCCCCTCCAGTGTGAGAGTGTAGGCTGTGTGTAGTATTGCCGGGGACGGTTCGAAAACCCATGCGGAGGACTTCTCTCCGCACCGGGCCGCCTCTCTTCCGTGCCGATGCTTGCCTTCCTTACTTTGTCGATGGCTCTGTTGCGCTTACCGCGATGTATAGGGCCCTCTTGCTCGATGGTCGCTTTCTTGCTACTACCGAAGAGCGCCGGCATTGAACACGTTCAACGGCAGCTGGCGAATACCACCTCGAGAATCGCAGTCAGCCCGAGAGATCACAAGAGGCTCCGTTTCTGACGTTGGGAGCTTCTGCTGTTACTCCGTTTCTCATAGTTCGTACTGTCATACGTACCTTAATGGATCTTGAAAAGCTCTCTTTATTTATTTAATTTTTTTTTAAATAACAACATTCTTGTGTAACTGTTCCGTGCATACTGCACGCATGCAGCGATGCTTGCCTCCCATCTCGGTCCTTCAGTAATTCGATATCACCCACCATCTGAGGAGCACACGTGGCGTGAGCCACGTTACGTGTATACCCCGCGGGAACCAAGAAACCGCTCCTCCCCTGTGAGTCAGCGCGTTCAACCGATCGAGATTTTTCGATGAAGATCAGAGTTTCGAAGTTCAGCCGTGTCGATCAGCTGCTGTTGGGTAATCTGATATATTTTTTATGGTCTTCGGTTGCTTGCGGAATCCGCGTGGAAAACTATACGCTCCTCACTGCCCGGTGGATCTCCATTAATCTCGATGTATTTTTCAACGATCGTTCGATCGTTGCCGGAGCAGCAATTACTTTCGAATAGACGGAATGAAATATAAGTGCTTCGCTATCGAACGATTAAATACATTTTTTTTTTTTTTTTTTCAATCTTTCGAATCCATCGAAATAGTGTAATACAATCGGTATCGATGAGAACCTCGTAACACAGTCGGAATCTAATGATCCATCGTACTGGCATCGCGGATCACCCAGTGAGTCGGAATTAATCGACAATAAAGCGAGAATTAATCGCCCGCATGTGAACGTCCATTTATTACGAGACAAGAGAGTCATCGGGAAAAGAAGGCAATGGAAAAAGGCTAAATAAATTGAGAGAAACAACCCCCCCCCCTCCCTCCCCCAGAACGATTCAGCCGTCGATCAATTCCAATTTGATGTATCGACGAGTCATTGGACTCGATAAACATTAAATGCGCCACCTAAATAAGTAAGTTTTTACGTTAATCAGTCGATCCGATCTTTTTTACGAATTACGAATTCGTATATTTTTTTAAACAGCATTTCTGCGCGTTAAAAAATATTCTCGAATTATTTCTGTTCTTTGAATCTTATATTCGACTCGAAAAATAAATGTGATAAATAAATAAAAATAAAACGTGTTCGACGCGTAATAAATGCGAAAATTTATTGTAATATTTAATATAATATTTTTTTTTTATACAATATATTATATTCTCATAGAATATTTAAAAATATATTTTTTACGTAGTTTTTCAATTTGCCGATTGGTCTCGAATTTTCATACAGATATATTAAAAAAAAATTATCCCGATCGATAATTTACGGATCAGTCGATTTCAAATGCTCCGTACAATAATATCGAGAGTTGCACAATCCTCGGCTGTATGTATGCTACGCTACGTGGTGTGGGGGGCGAGGGGGTGGGGCCGGTTTGAGGCAAGCAACGTATCATTTAGCTCGTTTTTGGTGAGGTCTTTGTTCCTTTCGGGCCGGTCGACGACGGGCCGCGATGACCAAAGAAGTTATTATTGGTCAGACGGTTCGCGCGGACCTTTGGCCGTCGTTATGACCGCTCGCCGCACACGAACCCGCGCGTATTCCATTCCTCACCGAGTCGTCCTCACCTCCGCGTTCACGAGTAGGTATAACCGCGCGCACCAAGCACGAGGCAAATCATTCCCGGCGTGAGACTATTTCTTAATCATCCCAGCAGCTTGGCTCTTGAATGGCTAAACAGTTATACGTGTACGCGGACTGTGGTTCAGCCGTTAGAGTCGTTTCCTCGGTCATTTTATCTTCGTGAACTCGTCGGCGAAGGGACTCGTTCTTTCGTATGAATTTTCATTGTTCGGCGGACTGGAGTATGAGAAATGAGAATGAAAGCTTAGTGACAGTACAAAGCTGTATTCACTCGACTGACAGAAAGACAAACAAACGAATAAATAAATAAATAAATAAATTAAATAAATTAAAAGAGAGATACAAATGAACAGCTCATCTATCAACGTTAATGAGCTCACTGATGGCTCGCGTTTCCGTTTCACGTCGAGAAATAATTGATGACATACTGCTCACAGTAACCATAGTTCGCCTTTCCAACATCGGGAACAAGGAAATTACATGTTTGTCGTTTTTTTTTCTCAATAACGAAAAAAAAAAAAAAAAAAAAATGAAAATCTATGTAAATTTAACAAAAATATTCATATAGAATTACATATCATGCGGCAAAAAGTTCGATATCTTTTAAATATCTTAGTATAGACTCCCTTTCCATGGGGGCAAAAGTACACCAGCGCTCTTACAAATACTAAACATAGGACTCTTCGATCAAAAGAATGTCGACCTTAACTCTCGATTTTCCACGATGGGAACAACAGATTTCGCGAACCACGACAACTTTGCTAGTTAGTTTACATTTAAATTACCCGCGTCTATTTTTTTTGTAATAAAAACAAAATTGAAAAAAAAAAAATGGAGTTATACGCGGCCATGAAGTTCCGAGGGAAAATGCAGAGAGACAGGAGAGGGTCGTTGATGGCCGTCGCGAATCATCGTTCAACCAACGTGCAGTAGCGCCGCGCTACGAAATTCAATTACCGCATATAGTTTCCCTGAGGGTAGTAAAACGAGGGAGTGTCGAGAGGGAATAACCAGTAAGGGGGGTATGGGATGTGTGCGGGTGGCGGCTGCTCGTAAATAATGTCGGGTTAATTGTTCTGGCCGAGCGTCGTCGTCGTCGTCAAACTCGAGAAAGAGATTCTATTCTCTTTATACTGCAGTTTGGCCGCTTTTCCTCATCGTTCCTCGGTACCGCGCTCTATCGTTGGGCCAATACGCGGTGCTCGTTTCGCCGCTGAATTACTCGAATACGAGTGAAGCGTATATACCTCCTACAGCTCGAGACCGGAGAACGGAAGCGACGATATCACCCTCTGGGTCTTCGGGCCCTTCGCTACGCCACAGTGCGCGGGACTTTGAATACTAATACTATGTATATATATACTTCTTTCAACCTTAAATAAATCGTTGTGGTCACTGGGATTAAGAGATAATTCCGTGAGTAATCGGTTATGCAGATTGGTACGTTAAAGTTTCAATGAGGTATGCACAGCCCAAGCGAACGGAGCGCCGAGATTGCGCGAGAGAACTCTCTCGGAGGCTTCCAGGCGTTTTGCGTCGAAAGTAGGATCAGCGTCGAAACAAATTGTCCGGTCCTCGTCGAAACGCGAGATTCGTCTTTCCAACGGTTCGATTTCACATGCGAACGCGACAGAAACCCGCGGAGGCGTTACAACTGTCGAGGAACAGGCCGAGAGACGGGCAATTAGTTTCAAGCTTAACGAGACTCTCCACGCGAGTTTCTTGTGCGTGGGAGAGCACCAAAAAAAAACATTAAGAATTTCCTATGATCTGTTCATTCAATTAGTCAGACTATACTGTTGTAAATGTGTGGGTTGCATTTTCATTTTTTTTTTTTTTTCAATTGATTGTACGCGTTGTCGAGTTTTTAATAGGAAATCTGTGTTTCGTTACCGGAAGCCGATAAAAGTTGATACACGCCTGACGATCGAACGAGGATGTCAGTGATATTTTTTCGTCGTGTTTTTTTTTTTTTTTTTTTTTTGGGCGCGAACAGTTCCGAAAGGAGAAAGCAAAGAAGGAAGGACGAGGGTACTAATAAAAGGTTACGAAAAGCCTGCGGCCGCATACCTAACATAGTCGAACGCCTCCACGCGACTCTCATCACTGGATCTCTTTCTCTCACTCACCACAAATTTGCCACTCCACGCGCATTTTTTTCTCTCTCTTTATCTCTTTCGTAACGATTCTCTTATTGCTTTTCTCCGCTTTCGCCCTGTTCTCCCTTTATTCTCGCCTGTTTTCGCCTCGTACATTCGCCCTCGCGTGGGCGCGTCGTGTCTTACACTAATTTAAAAATTATTGCAACACAGGATCCCGCGATTCCTGCGAAAAATGACTCGTACATTTTTGTGGAAATAATACGTAAAGAAATAATTTAAAAAACTTGAATTCAAATTTTACCAAAATTCAGATAAATTTCGAAAAAAAAATCAAATCAAATGAGCAATACGCAATTCTTTTTTTTTTTTTCATGTTTTGTCAAATTTGATAAAAAATGTTATCAAATCTCACGGCAAAAATTTAGAAAAATTTCTCAGTCGCATTTGGTCTTTAAAAAAAATGAAATACAATAGTATTAGTAACGACAAATAATGTTTCAAAATATATAAATTTTATTTCGATCCACAAACCGCGTTCGTTCGTAAGGAGATAATATATTGGAACGAACGAGATATAAAATATGGTATCGACTGAAACGCTCGAGGGGGTTCTCGTTGTGGAGTTAGCTACAATCGTGAGACGAGATGCCCTCTATCCTCGCGATATAACCCCACAGTGTATTAGTGCGCCGTGCCGGTTTGCGCTGTACGTTGAGCAAAAAATAGAAAAAAAAAAAATGATGAAACGAAACAAAAAATAAGTTGAAACGAGAATATGACATCGAGAGAAGCGAGCGATCGAGCCCGGGGGAGGGTAAAGGAAAGAGGCAAACCTCGCTTCGGACTTTGCAATCCGGTGCTCTCTCTGCTCTGCGGCAAACTCGCTATTATCTATACGAGAATGCCAAGGTCAGCCTCATTCCGAAGAGTGAGGCCCCCCCGACTAGTCTGGGCATTGGGTACACGCATTCCCGACGACGTATAGCATCGGAGCAAACAGCACGTGTTTTCAAGCCAATCCATTGGTGTGCAACGTGCACACCATCGCGCGTTCCACCGCAGTCGATGGTTTCCCTTGCTTCTGTTGCCGCGTAATGCGGTGCACGCTCGCGCGTACGAACTATGCATCGGAGCGGCGTCTATCCTGTGCGGCTATAGCGCGGAATTATCTCGGCTGCCCCTCGGAGACCGAAGAAGGAACTCCGCGGAGCCGCGTGTCTAACGGAATATCGCAAAACTCGCGTCCCGAACTCGGTTCACCGTGCATATCCGTCGATTCGCGGAGGAAAATCGATATTCAGTTACTGTCTCCGCCGAGTCGGTAATTCTTTGCATCGTGTTTGGCTCCGACGACGTTTCGGTCTAACGCCGTGATCGCCGTTGGGCCCTATAAGACAGAGTGGGGGAAAATGAACCAACTGGGTAAAATGGAACTCAATTTTCAACTCAACTCAATTTTTGGGGCATAATGGACCGACCCTAAAATTCACCGTTTCCCTAAAAAATATCGAATTCGACGTTTAATTAAATTCTACGGAACATTTATAGTCTCAGTTAAAATGGACCCTTATGAAAGATAGGAATACACATAAATAAAATTACAATTCGATAATTGTTTCTTAAAAAAAATTTCCATAATTTTTAACACGAGGAAATTTATATTTTCTACCGAGAATAATTCACATATCGCTTACAGGTAATAAATTATTTAAAATGTAAATTCTTAATTTTTTAAATAGAATTTACGGACTATTTTGCCCCTTTTTTTTCATTTTAATATTCTAAAGGGACAAATCGATTTTTTGGTTCAAAAACAGTGGAAAAGTGTTATGTATATCAAGAAAACTTTCTGAATAGCTAAAGCGGTCCATGTTGCCCCACCTTCCCCTATACACGCAGCCATTAATTTAGATAAACACGCCGATGGTCGTGCAACAGGATAGAAAACATTATTTATGTTAAACGAACCCCAAAGGCAAGCGTGTGTCGATGGTTCTTCTGGTTCTACGATAAAGTATAATAATAGTCAGCATAATATCCATTCCTGTTCGCCACTTCGACACTTACTCGCAAGATTGGAGCAAGAAAATTCGAATAGGGAGGGGGAGCGTTATCGTATGTGTCTCGCCGCGAATATAGTTTTCTAGGTGCGTGTCTTCCAGTTACGTATTTCTAAGCGCTTTTAGCCTCGTAGATGTAATAACAGGGTGATTAGGTTCCGTTGTCGAGTTCTTGTTCTGATGAAAATTATCGATAAATAAAAAAATCGAAGAAAAAAGAAAACATAAGAAAAATAAAAACGGTATTACCCGCTGCGTACATTAATGTCCGCGGGCCTTATCGGAGAGTATCCATAATAGTAATTTCTCGTTCAAAGCGTTTAATAATACCTATGTGTATCTACTACTCTGTAAACGTGATCGCCCTGCGGTAGAATAGCGAAGGATTGATTATACAGATAGTTGGTAATAATTCGTCGGATTACGGTTCTGTTTGGCTTCTCTCGTGTTCATTCTCGATAAGCTGTGTACGGAGCCGATCGTGACCCCGTTGGACCGAACGGGGGAGGTTACAGGCGCCGTTTGTCATGAAAAGATTCTCAGCAGCGGTTTTGCCTCATTCTCGTCTGTTCCCCGTTGATCCGCATCGTCGAATCAAAGTAAATTTGCAACTACGTTGCAAAGGCTTCGAGTCGACGGGAAACAAGCGAATAGCCTCGTTGCATCGAGCGTGTCGACGGGGACCGGAAGCGAGAGGGTCCGCGAGAGGGTCCGCGAGAGGGAGGGGGATGGAGCGCAATCGAGAAAGAGGAACTCGGTGAATACGGTACAGTGGAAAGGATAGTCAGGATGGAGACAGAGAAAGACGGAGGCCTCGGTTACGGTTTGCCGCTCCTGTAGAATGTTAATGCCCCCGCCGATTCTAACGGATGAGAGTGGCGCTTTGCCGAGGGATATCTAACCACCTGACTACATTGCCTACACGCCTCGTGGCTTTCCTATTTTGTCTCTCCCACCCATCGCGGTTCTCCTTCCTTCGCCGTCTGAACCCTTCTTCTTGCCTTTATCTTTGCCCGTACCTTCGACACGCTCGATTAGAGACCGGCACGACGTCATTTTCGTGAAACGCCGCGCGCTCCTTCACAAAGGATTTCGCGATGGCACGCGAGACGCGAGTGCAAACGTTAGTTATATGAAATTATCTAATTATGTTTGCTTTGAAGAATGAATTATTCATCGTTAATAATAGTATTTTCAACGCGGGATGGATGTGTTAAACTTATTTCTCTTGACATGTAGTTATCGGTAATTTATGTTTCACGATTTTGTAATCCTTTCGTTAGATGTTTTTTTTTGCGTTTTTAGTTCCACGCTTTTACGCGACATTTTTATTTTTTATTGTGCTGCGGAAACTACGATTATGCTGGATCAGCATTTTCTCAAGGTGATTCTCCTCGTGTATTGTTGATGTTAGTGAAGAGGAATAATCAAAACAGCTTGAAAAAAGCGTATTTATTCTTTTAGATAAAAATCTATTCGTTTTCGTAAGAATATCATTTTTCTAGATGGTCGCGAAAGTTGACAGAAAATGAGATAAAATATGAAAAAAAAAAAAAGAAAAAAAATGCTACCATTTTTTTTTCAGTTATTTTTGTTTCTATGTCCATTTTCTCCCGCGTGTTTCTTTTTACCCCACTATCCCCTAAAAAAGAAAACAATTGCTTACTACAAAGTTGGAGGATTATTCCATCGTTGAGCATTACCGTCAGAGGTAATTTTGCTTGCGTGTCGTTCGTAAACTTCTCCAAGATCTCGCGTTTCGAGTGGTCAGTGAGAGTGAAGTTAGGAAAAGTGAAATCTTAAGGAACGCACAAGTCTTACAGAAGTGCTTAAGGATCGTTCTCGAGCTCGTAGAACACGCTAAGCACAGATTCTCTATCCAAGACAAGGAAGTTGAAGCCGAACGTTGTTTAATAACCGTAACGATAGTTTACTTAGTTCATCGGAGTCAGGGAACACGCACGCGGGTAATCAGATCCGTCTGGTGCCGCGTGAGGTCCGTTGCGTCGCACGGAATGCCTCATCTGGCAGCCAAATGCCACACAGAACGAGGAAGAACTTTGGTCGAAGTATTCTCGCGCTAACGAGAACAGTCGCGCGTTAACTAGCAGCAATGGCCAACTTATTTTTTCTTCCTCTTTCCTCACGAGTCCCAAAGATTTTTTACGATCCTTTCGAACCTCAGTATTCGATCGGTGTATTTCTCGTCATTTTTCGTGCGATAACGACAAAAAAATTCCGCAAAATGACGAAAAGCATCTGACAAAATTGCTCGATAGACGCACGTGCCACATATCGAAGAAGTCTATATCGATACACTGTTACATTCGTTTCTTTATAGGATCGTTTTTCGCAAAGATTTTGCGATGAAATTCTTCTCTTTATTTTATCGTATCGACGCAACGTTCGGAACACGTCGGTTACACTGCGCAGAGATCGTTAAATATTTTTAAGAGGCTCGACGATTTAAGAGCTATAGGAAGTTAAACGACGACGCGGGATCTCTCAATAGCCACTCGTGTGTTCATATTCGATGGCACTTCTCCTGCGCTTCTTTGCTTTCGTTTCACGAACTATAACTATATACACACACTTACATGCCGGGTATATATACTATCCACTGTTGCAAGCGCAAGTTGGATCTTTTTCCGGTCGGCAAGTAAATAAAAAGCTTAATGGTTCAACCCCCGTGGCGATGGAGTTGGGCGAAGCGAAAATACTTTGAATTCCTTCGGCACACAGACAGAGGTACAAACTTTCATTTCCGTTCGCTTCGCGCTCCGTCGTAAGAACGAGAGAGAGATAGAGTCTTGTATCCACACTTCTTCTTCCTTTTGCTCTTATTCTTTGCCGTCTTATTCGAAGCGACTCACGAGGAGAACGAACGAAGATATTCCTTCGAGAGAACATCTCTGAAGTACGTGGAGTTCCGGTGAAGGCGCATTGTTTCCTCTTTGGAATCCTGTGATCTTTTAGTCTCTGTATTAGAAAACATTGTAAACACGTATACGTGCGGAGCACAAGTACACCGTTTACCGTTTCACCTTTTGTTAAATAAAAATAAGAAAAAACCGCGAAATCGCTTTAAGGTCGGATTTGTAGGTTCTTCGGGAATGAATAACCGAGCAAATGGGCTTTGCTTTTATTTCTCTTTTTCTTTTGGTCTTTCTAATTCACTTCTTTTGTTATCTATTAAAAGGATCAAGTTAGCTAAATTATGGCGATGTTCGCTAAAATATGATTTTTTCTTCAGTCGACACAAAAACTAAAAAAAATTCTATTATGTCAGAAAATGTTTGAAAAATTTTACTGCAGGTTGAAAAAAAAAAATTTCTTTCGATTTTTTCTATTTATTTAGCTCATTAAATGAATTGTCTCGAATTTTTTTTTTTCATATAGTTCACGGAATGATTTTTTCTCTCGGTGTCTTTAACCCGTTTCCTCTCTCTTCGTACTCTTTAATACGTTCCCCTCCTCGCGCCTCTGTACAAAGATTTGCCCTTTCGCGTTCGCTTTTCTGCTTCTTAGCACAACGGGGCGGGATGGGGATGATCGGGAATCTTATTAGCGTGACGGGCGTTTAATCGTTCGCGAGGAAAGGAGAGAGGGTCCGAATGTCGAACCGGGAATCTCTGAAGCGTTCTCTCGGGCAACTGGGACCCCGGCGCCGAGAGAGAACGAAATATTTTCGTCTTTCTTCATCTTTGCCTCTCACAATCGTCACGGAGAACTGTGAGAGACAAAAGCCGAAAGAGAACGAAATCTCAAGCGCCAAACTCGACTCGTCCCGTGAAGTGTTCAAACTTTAATCTACAAAAGTGCCATTAGGATTGACTAAACGTGCGCGCGGACGAGTGGCAACCAAGAGGAGAAAGAGAAAGGCACGCGGGGAAGAAGAAACTCGCGAGGGCGTAAAGTTCCAAGTGCAAAGTCTACTTCCTCGGGAAGACATTGCCGCGGGGGCCTTTTCTCATCGTCGCGCGGCTTCGATTTCCTCCCTCCCCCTCCCCCCAGTGCCCCTTTCTTTCCTGTTGTTTTTTTTTTCTTCGGGGCTCGAGGCTTCTTTCGCAATCCTCGGGATTGCAGTCGCGACAAGATTCCCAGAAATATATATACCTACCGGTACGAGAGTCTCGCGCGAACGGACCCTCAACCAGACAACAGGAAGAGGCTTTTAGGTTTTGCGAGATGTCTTGCAAAACTGTCCAGAAAAGTAATTGATGAAAAGGACCGAAAGGGAGAAACTAATATTTTTTTTTTTATTTCTTCGTCTCTTTGATGAAGAAACGGTGTATATCAAAGACTCGAGTGTCGCTATTAACTTTGAAAAAAACATATGAATTTTTATATGTATAAATATATTTTTTTAATGAATACACGATAGCAACGTACGAAATGATATATGTATGTGTCTCGAGATTTCGGATTATGTACACATCGATAACTCGATATAGAACGAGACGAGAACCACAGAGGCAACTGCGGCAGCAGAACGCAAACGCTTCGCCGCTTTCGTCGCGAAGGCGATCAAAGTTTAGTACTCTCTTCCGTTACATACGCGCACTATGTGTACATGTGATCGCGCCATAAACCCACTGTATCCACTTCGGCGGTTTTCCTCGCGTTATATCCGATACTCCTGGGGGGTTAGCCAAATTTTTTTTTTAACACTTTTCGCAAAAAAAAGGTCGAAGCCCTCTTCTCGTTTTTATGTTTATTTCTTTTGAGGTGTGAGAAATTTAAAGATATCGCACGCGTCAACATCACCTTTAAGTCATCTAGAAATCGATCAAATTCTATCGTCCTGCCGTCTACGAAAGATTTTTTAAATTATCGCTGCGCCAATATACGATATGCAAATTATCATTTCGCATCCGAAAAATTCTCATTACCCTTAACCTCACCGGGCGAATTTTAGTTATTTAATTTATATATTTCATATTTCATTATTATCAATCAAACATTACACTTTTCTTAAATCTTCGGGGTTAAAATTTGCAGATATTCCATGAACTTTCCAATTTTTATAAGTTCTATTGCATAACTTGTACACAAGAAATCCTTTCGTATTTTTTCTTCGAGCTTTTCTCGTTTTATGCGTTTTGTTTGATAGTTTTTTTTTGTTTTTTTTTTTTTCATTATCATTCACACTCACACCTGGCGTGCGCGCTTCGTTCCGCGTCCCGGCGGTACCGGCACTTTCATCCACATCGTTTTAACATTCAGTGTCAGTCCTATTCGTCATAGGAGTCGACGGGTGCGTGTCGGCATCGAGCGACCGGCTACGACAACGGTGAAACACCCGACAGGATCCCAGAACTCGTGAACGAAGCGCCAAATGAAGCGTGACAGCAAAGCAAAATACCATGAGTTTCGTGCTATTCTCGTTCGCACGCACTGCGTTTCGTGTAATCCGGCCAGATATTCTCTGTCTCGAACACATATACCGGAGAGGGATCAACTGCGCCTCTCGTCGGTTGAAATTTCATCCTTCTCCTCCGACACCGCGTGAGCTTTGTTTGAACATAGCGTACTTCGGTGCATTGGGGATTGAAGGATCATCACGGTGTTTCGTTGATTTTTTTTGCATTTTTTTTTTATTTCGTTTTATTCTAACCAACTGACATTCCATTCTCTCGATTCCTTATAAAAAATACTCTTTTAAAAATTCGAACTAATGGCCTGAAAAAAAAAAAAAATAGATTGTCACAATAATATCTATCGATTTATTTCCTATAATAAATAATCTCCGTCACTTTCGTAAAACTAAGGTAAATAATTTTTTTAAATTGATTCATTAAAAATTTTATTAGAAATACTTAATGTGTTTTGGAGTTATTTTTCCCAATCGTATAATTAACGAATTTATTACAATGATTAAGTGAATTGAAAAAAAATAATATAATAGAATTGATCGTTCGTGATAGCGTGCGTGATAGAATTTTACTGCGAACTACGAGAAGGAGAAAAATTGCTCCATAATTTCAGTTAAACTCGGACGAGAAGTCCGCAGTCAACGGAGCGAAGGTGAACGGGTTAACGTCGCGTGCTGTTCACGCTCAGGTCTCTGTATATAAGTATACAACGCTATTGCACGTATGTACACGAGAATATCTACTGTAAGGACTACTACCCCGCCGCGTCTCGAGTATTCTCCGCGGAGTCGAGATCCCCGAATGAATAATTCAGGGTCACGGTTGCCCGAATAATTGATACACTAGTCGCGGCGAACTCTCAATGGCACGACAGTTCGACCGTATTTTCCGGATCGTCGGTAATGCACCCGAAATGTCTCTCGATGCCAGTGGCCAACGAGGGACGCGTCGGTGGCTTCCGTGGGACGTATACTAACAACAATACAACGTGCACTGTGCAACTACAACGGCATTAGTTGATCGACCGATCGGGACACCCGGGCGTTCAATTGGCACTCAATTGCAATTCCCTGTAGGAAATTTCACGGTACCTAAAAGGATTGCGAAGGAAATTCATTACTTGAAGCATCTTAAGTTTGATCACTGATCGAAATTCTTAAAAAAATAAAATAAATAATTAATTTACCGTTGACTTTTATTTGTCACGTAACAAATTCGTTCGATAAGTTATTAAGAATTCGTATTAAAATTTCCCGGCATAATACATTTTTCGATCCAATTGAAAAATTCGTCGAAGCAATCAACGAATAAAATATCGTCAAAGCAGCGTTGACGTCACATGCAATTTCGTCGAGTAACAATAGGAACCCTTTGCCTCGGTGTTTGATTCAAGAAAGCACTTCGTTGACGATCTCATCTAGTCGAGAATTTGCGGAAGCAATCAACGCGGAGAATAGTCAAAGCAGTGTATAACATCGGGCATAATTTTCTCAGAAATTGCACTTCCTTTCCTTTGCGCATTGCTTCATCATCTAACGAGCATCGGGAATATCGTCAATCCGCAATTTTTAAATTGGTCGATTAGTATTAAAATATTCTAAAAAAATCAATCATTTTTAATAATAATAATAAATTATTACTGTTAATTAAATTATTACTAATTATCGTTATAATCTGATGAATGGATCAGAAAACAAATGAATACAAAAATTAATATTCGATAATGAATAAAATATAATTATTATTATTTTTCATCGTCAAAGCCGAATATAAAGATTTATTTCCGCGATCGCTTTATTTTCATTTTCATTCTCATTTTACATTAGAGGAATCGTCGAGAATATCGAAAGTAAGAATCGTGAGTGCTGCGGATACTCTTACTCTTCCGCCGCGGGGCACATAGCGTATGGTACTCTGGTATCTATAGGGTCACAGTGTTCGTAAAACCCCCGGAGGAAAATTACGAGTAGCTGGCGGTGCACACCCTTTCCTCGCTTCTCTTCTGCGGCGAGCAGGCGGGTACGTTCGACCTTTTTGCACATTAGCGTCTTCGGCAGAACCCCGCAAATATCTCAACGTCGAGCGGAGTACTCCTCTCTCCGCCCCTCTGTCGACCCTCTCACAGTGTCGAGATTGTCCCTCGCCAACGAGAGAGCGTTATAGTAGCAGTGCACTACTCTTACTCTTGTTTCATTCTTTTATTTTTCCACTCTTCCACCGACAAGCCAAGGAGAATTGTAAATCGAGCGATATACGACTCGACGGCACATATGTCGACGACGCTTGAACTTAGCTTCAACATCTTCGAAAAAAAAATAAAAATAATAATGTACGTTGAAGAAAAAAACCGCGGCGAGTATGCATCAGACACGGGGGAAGGAAAAAGAGAATGAAGAAATTCCTTCGTTTGGCAACGGTTCGTTAAGCATTGGACGCACTGTTAAATCCATTATCTCTTCTCGGGGAGAATGGGTCAAAGTGTTGTGCCGATGGACAATGCCGCGAATTGACGAAACTCGCGGGATTTCTTGGTAATAAAGCTTTCGCTTTAAGCGACCCATTAGCTTCGCTCAATTAGCCAAAATTCCAGGGATACGTAACCGAGCTACCAGAGCCCTTTAACCTCAGTTGCGAGAGGTCTCTGCTCGGGAACCCGAGTCGATAACGCGGGCTGTTTTAGTGACGTAACCCATTGGACCCCTCAGGGATTGAAATCGGTAGGGGAGAACCGGTATTTCGCCGAAAGTCGGTGTGTGTCGGAAGTGCGTGTGAAAGAAAATTTCAAACATCGAGTTACTCATATTTCATTGAACCAAAACCATTATTGCAAAGCGGGGCGGAAAATGAACAATGCAATGGTATGAAATTGCAAATTGCAATTGAAAAAATTGAAGAAAATTTTTTTATTTTTTTCAAATTTTATAGCAATTTTTGTTTTACTGTACAGTAACTATAAAAATGATCGTCAGATTGAAACGATGCAACTTCAATGTATAATAAATTGCAATCTACCAGTGTAGATAAGAGTAGTCGTATTGCAATGAGAATGCCGCGCACAAAACTTTTTTTCATAGCGCACTTTGTGGAGTTATTTGCGGTTTTTATTGTATATACAGGATTATCCGAAGATGACATTATCTTTTCATCGCGACGCTTCGCGCTTTAAATATATGCAGCAACAGGTACTGCAATGAAGATCAACGTGAAATTAAATGGCTTTCGTAATGGTTTAAATGCAAAATGAATTACAGAGAAAACGCCAAATTAGATAGCCGTTCCGTGCATTACGGGAATATGCAGTTAAAGCTTTGACGGTGTTGACGTTCACGTATTGCGAAACACACTCAACGACGTAAAGTAAAAAACGGAAATACAAAACATGAGTTCCGAGACTACAATTTCCGTCGTGAATTTTAGAATTTTTTTTTTCTTCTTTTCCGGGCGACTTTACAGTGAAACGCACATTTCAAGGGTTCTTTCTTCATTCCTAACTGTCTCACACAATAAGAAGTAACTTTTGACTGGAGTATTCGATATGAAATATGGCGAAACGAATGACGTGTGACGGGTTGCCGTTTGACGCGGCATCGACACTGAGCTTTTTTTCTCGGTGAAATCGTTTCGAGAGCCTTGTCAAAGGGTCTCCCCCCTCGAGTCGCGGCAGTTCTTTCAGCTGGGCGAAGGGGTGGGTTCGCGCACTCGGATAAAAAGACGAGAGGCATCGTTGGCATCGAGACGACGGTTGTCAGAATTCTCCTGCTATACTTTTCTTCAGCATATGCAGCGGATGCGTCAATCGATATGTATATATATATGAGTGCAACCATAGCCCACTGTGAATCTACTGCAATGCGTCGGAATGTTTGTAAAACAAGAATTTCAACGGAAAAAACCGGTAAAGGAGTCGAAAAGAATTTTCACATTCTTTACATGCATTTTTGCACTCATTATTGGGATGAAAATGCCAATGTTTGTGCTTTGAAAGCCCAAACTAATTGAAACAAAATAGGTCCATCGCCACGGAAGACCTCTTTTTAGGGTGACAAACTCTCGCATTCTCTACTCTATGATTCAATGACTGAGTCTCGCTGAAACGAGCTTCCGATTGTGCATAAATTTATTGCAAGGCTTTCGACAATGGAACGTTGTAGCTTCCTCCCTCACGTGTCTTCTCTCGGGCCATTATTTTGGCAACAATTAATTGCCATTGGACAACGAATTACAACTACAGTCTGTACGGTGAAACGCGCAAGATTAAAGCTTCCGCAGGGGTCATCCCGATTGCCGGTCGCATCCGCATTCGCGATAGACCTGTTGTGTCTGTTATACGGTGGAACTGGCAATTGTTCTCGGAAAATCCAATCTGGCGAACCTCCAAATGGAAATATATGAGACTGTCACGGGGTGTCAGGTCCAACGAGACGCGTCGCCGAGATACTCGGAAGTCAGGACAGTACTGATTGCTGTTAGACTGCAACGAGAATTGCGTGAGTTAAATGCACAAGACGAGAGTTATGGAGAAACGTCACATCCAGCTTTGTATATATACCCCGATCTACGCGTTCGTCGTGGTGTCGTTGCTGTGGTTGTTCCAACCCATTCACCACCCACAGACAGTCGTCCGTTCACCCGCGGTCTCCACACCCCCTTACCAGGCGGTACATGCATAAACGGCAATTATGCAAAACAAGAGAGGATATAGCTATAAATGTAACGCTCGGTTTAACTGGGTGACTATTATACCACGGGAATTACCATTCGGGAAACGGCCGAACGGGTATTATACATCGAGTGCGGTGTGTGTGTGTGTGCGCGCCACGCCGCGTTGAATTTGTCCCTCGGGACTTTGAGATTTTCCAGGGAGAGACGGGTGCGAAGGGTTGTTGGAATCGGAGAGCCAAGTATACGAAAGACAGTGGGATAGCTAAAGAGAACGAAAATGCCATAGCGTCCCTCTAATAATGACGTACCTTAAAATCTTTAATTATAATCATAATTTGGCGAAAGTGGAAGAACGACGAGAATCCTGTGAAATGGGATTAATTATGTATTCGCATACTTCGGACGCACTTTGCACTTTAGACTTTCGCCAAAGTGTTATAATACCGCAGAAATAAAAAAAAAAAATTTGCATGCCACTTTAAACTGATGTTTCTTTGTTTTTTTCTTTTTCATACGTTTCGTTCTTGCAAGTTGCGAATTTATCTTTTCATTTTTGTTTTTCGGTCTCATTTTCATTCTCGGTTTCTCGACTGTGTTTTTAATTAATATCTTTGTGCTGTATGTGTATACGTAAGCGTAGCGGAGGCCACTGAGAGCCGCAGCGCCAAGAGTGGAATATTATTGTAGCTAATTAGCATCGTTATTGCTACCGCAACCTGCATTAATAGATACGTTGGAACGAGCGCTGTGAACTCACACGATTCTCTATAGCACTCCTATATGCAACGTCGCGATGCTTCGGCTATGGTAAACACCGGTTAGCTCTATCGAAATCGATAATATCGCAGAGCACGCATCGGAATAGTCTCGTGAGAGCTTCTCCTCCTCCCCCCCCCCTTCCTCAACGCCTCCCTCTCCTATTTGTATACATCGATTGCTTTTGATTAACATTTACATTAAACATTAAACGGCACCACTCGATATTACAGTCGTAAACGTTAATTTTCAACGACAAAACTATCGAGAACACTTTGTTGATTAATACCTCCGGATGCTCATTTAAATAGAGCAAAAACGAGCTTTTTGATGTCTATTTTCGTAGAGTGTGAATCATACCGGCAAAATAGTTCGTAACTGGAGAGGATGATAGAAAAAAAAAAATCGCTCTTAGTGTTTTCGTACATTCGATTTCGAGATAACAAACAGGCAGCGGACAAACCGGAAACCTGTATGAATTGGAAGCTTATCGTATGTAATAGTTTTTTTTCAACTAACCGATCAGTTGTGCGCAATGACTGATTCTGAAATATCCGGATGCCGTTCAGGAATATCCACTTTTTTCAATGTACAAACACTGGTTATAAGAGGGATAGAGTCCGATCAACGTTCGTATCGAGAATAATCGGCTAAAATGATCTCAAAGTATGCACCCACGTATCGAGTAAAGACAAATAAGAAACACCAATTCTATAATCATCTTGTTTTCGCGATAAGGAAGAGTTGCTTCGCCTCGAGGGCGAATCAGGCTAAAGGATGGGGTTTGATCAACAGTCTTAACAGCAGGATGCACGCCCATTCTACTGAATCCACACGTCCGGTCGTAAAACATTCGGGAGATGCACAGTTTAGCCGTGCGATTATGAAGAGCGAGAGTTGGGAGCAGCAGTTGCCGGTGTGCTCGCGGCATCGGTAGAGGCAACAGCGGCAGTAGAGTGGAAATTTATACGCCCCACGGTCGTTCGTTGTAACTGAGCGCGGGCGTGCGCGCTCGGTAATCGGAACTTCATCGCGGGGCTCTAAAACCGGCAACAGCAGGACGAACCGAACTACAGCACAAAGCTAGACGCTCTCTTACCGGCGGCCGGGCTATTCACGTTCGACGATTGAGGCCCCCGACGACTAACAGCATCAGCATAACAGGACCCAAAGCGAATGGCGAGACCAGCCATTTCTGCGCTTCGTTGACTAGAGGTGCTGCTGCTCGTACGGCGCGCGGATTATAACCGCGGGAGCTTCTATACCTCTTCGTCTTTATGCTCAATCTTATGACCCGAAAATTATAGTTTGCGGATTAATCGACAGATTTCCTACATTGTTACAGTTGCTCGATTATCCTTGTTACGATCTACTTGACTTTATAGCTAAGTTGAATCACCGTGTTGTATGGATACTGAAAGAGTTCTATGATCCGATTTTGCATCTACGAGATGAATCAACATCAAGAACAGCTTTGATTCTTATCGCGGAATCTGGATAGACATTTCAGGATGAATAATCCAATGATCATTTCTGTTAATTCACAACTGTAAATGGGTAACTGGTTTACTTGGAAATCAGGTTTAGGGGTTTTAGCTTCCATGCATCTTTGGCGAACATCGCTGGAATTTAGGCGACTCGAATCCTTTAATTCTGGAGAACTGTTATCGCAATAAAGATTAAAAAAAATGATTATCAGCACCACATCTTATCTACATATGTGTATTTTAGGGTTATTACAGTAATATCTCTGATTATCAAAGATTGGAAAAGAGTTTGCCGAATAATTCCGTACCGTATTTGTTTTTCAGCAATTCGGGCGGATCGCTTCATCGGCAGAACTGGTGAGTCAAATGTTTGATATTATACAACTCGCTCCTCCATTTATATGCCCCGCAATCGGCATCTCGCGATTCCAGATCTTTATGCTTCATCTCTCGTAACCCACAGGCTATATTATATCGCTCGCAGATTAATCCTCTCAGAGTTCTCAGCGTCATTGACAAAGTTTCGCGATAATCTTGGTAACGAGATACTTAACTGGATAGAATTATTCCAGGGAAATGATAAGACAATAAGGTTGGATGACGTCGTTGTTATTCCCTAAACATTCAACGGCAAACCGGACAAAGGTTCAAAGATTTTTTTTCCTTTTTTTTTTTCTATACCCGACTTTAAGAATCGACCAACGCGTCATGTATATACAGTGTTTTTTTTTTTAGTTTTGACTCCGAAATATATATCGTAGATAAAATACGACCACGAAGCCACAAACCCTGCGCCGTCATAAATGTTTTACGAGAGATCGCACGCTCTGCAACTTTCGTCGAACGTTTCGCGAGAGTTCGCCCGGTTGACTTCCTACTCCATACCCTCGTCGCTTCTTTCTTCCTTTCTTGTCTCGGCGATTTCGTGCGTTTATTTTTATTCTTTTTTTTTTTACTTTCATTTTTTTTTTATCGAAACGCTCCTCTGTGGTGTTAAAAATTCTGCCAACCGATACGCCCTTCGGCGTGCTGCGCTATAATACCGGGAGCCACCAGGAGGACCCGAGGCGAAAGAGCGGAGATCGTCGGTCCTCGCCAGTCGACACTCCGGTTCGACGTCCGACATTATGGCATAAACGATGGTTTTTTGCGTAACGGTAGTCATCGGGTATCGCGCATAAATGGCACAAAATGTTGGTGTATAGTTCGACTTCGACGGTACATCGTAAAAATAAAGGCGGGTGAATGGGAAGGGGGCACATCGCGCGGAAGGGAGAAATAAGTATAGTTATGCATACGTGTACTGCAACAAACTTAACTGACCTGTTCGGGTGATTCGGTTATGAAAGAGTGGCAATATTGGATGGTGAAGTGGGCCCTCGGCTCTCGAGCGAGGAAGCTGAATTGGGCGTGTTGAGGCTCACAAGTCGCGTACGAGATGCGCCTCAACGCGTGTGCCATTTGCACGCACTGTAAACAAGAAAACGAAACGAGAATTAGGATACTTATTTTTAAAAATTTATTTTATATATTGCTTCCTTAAGAAAAAAATTTTTTTTTTTACATTTTTTTTTTTTTTTACATTTTTTGAAATTTATTTTTAATTATTTTATTAGTTTTTTATTTTGTCAAAAATATCTATATGCGTTATTAACACCTGCAATTTTTTTGGAGCTCACAGGTGATTGAATCGAGTTAAAAAAAATTGCAGTTTAAATTTGTTTATCGCTTAATTTCATTTTTATTGCCGTTTACACGGAGGAACTTTGTCAATCAAAACCAAATGATAACGCGATGTGGTAAAATTACAATTTTTTTTTTTATCGAATGGTTCACCGATGACTGTAGTTGCATTATAATAGTGTAGATAGTGAGATCAGAATTCTCCGGATTCTGATCCCCGGCGAGACGTTTCCAAGGTTAATGTAAGTACTGAAAACAAGAAACAAATATGCATAGTCATTAATTTTGCCAGAAGCCGCGTGCAGATTTATTTCTCGACTACTAAAGTCGTGGAAAAGCCATGTAAGAGGCAAAAGAACGAAGTAAACTATTTCTGTCCAGCGGGTTGTCCGGTAGCTATATGTGTCGCCCTCCTTCCCATTCCCATACTGAATAGCAGAAATCTCGACGCGTAATCTAAAGTTATATCTCCAGGGGTTGACGGGTGTAGGATTTTCTCCTCGCCAACCTTGTATTTTACTCTTCCGTTTTGCTCCTCGTCTCTTTCGTGTTTTCATCATAACGGATTAATTCCCGCGGACAAGAGAAAAAAAAAAAAAATCTTCGTAGAAACGGAGAGTTTCCGGAAAATATAGCGATGCATCTCTCAGTTTAGAGTACGTTGCGGAGTACGAAGAGAAAATATATAATGTACGCCTAAGTAATTTTCGATGCACGCGCTTCCCGTTGCCCGAATAGACGCACCCATTACGTGGATAATGCCCTTCTTTTTCCCTTTCATTCCGGTGATAAATAACCACGGAAAAAGGACTCTCGTGTCGTTCGCGATTCTTCGCTTTTCTTCCTTTCGCTTCTTCGCTCGTTAAATCCAAGAGATGGGCATTTAAACAGAGAGCCACAACGCTCGTCGAAAGAAAGGTATTAACGGCGCTGTTATACTACGAGGAATAGATTCGTTGTCCCGCCTCTTTGCTACCGGTACTCAAGAAGTTACGAAATAGTTAAAGCAACGATTTATATCTCATCAAAGTTTCTTGATTCCGAAGATTTCTCAATTGATTCATTATTGTTACCGCACGGAAAAGCAATGAGTCGGATTTTTTTTATCGTTACGATAAGGAGAGATACGAAGTGCAAAGTCGAAGAAGAGAGCTTCTCACAAGAAAGTGGTCATCCTCATTAAGATTACATCTCATAAATATCACTTATGTGTATCAGAGTAGTCGGAGTAAAAGCGTGGAGAAGCCGGCAGGAGGGTGGGAGGGGAGGGGAGGGGGGGGGGGGGCGGACTGAGATGCGGGTACTCGCGCGTCAGCATGCACGTCGAGTATTCCGGGGCTCGTTAGTAAGCGCCGTAAATCTTCCGTAAGTCGGATCTGACGAGTGTGGGATGAGACCCTTAAGCTGTGAATAAATGCAGAGAAGAGAGTGGATCCCAGCTACTCCCAGGGCGCTGCCGGTACTACCGTACAACGAGCTTCTCGATGCAACGTCCGCGTGGCTTCCAAGTTTCTATATCCACCAGATATATACACCACCGGGTATACTACGTACATAAATATATATCCAATAGATATATATATATATATATATATATATACAACGAGAGGCGAGCGTATTCGCGATACGATGAGAGAGTTCGATATTTCCACGTAAGGTTCGTTAAACGAAGAAAAGTTCCCTAACGAAGATATGAAATATTTATGCTCGACTTTTTATGAAGGATACACCGAAGTTCGATACTTATCTTTCTGCCGCAAATTAATTGTGTACTTTTTTTTTTTTTTTTTTTTTTTTTTTCATCACAACGTTTATCTTGCGCGAATTTACATGGCCAACTTTTAATAGGCCCAACGTATGCGCCACCGCCACGACGATTGGGGGCAGCAAGAAAATTCGATAGAAAGTTCGGCTTTACTCCCCCGACTCGGCATCTCCGACGCTAAACTAAAGTTAAACTCTCACTATCTCACTCTCTCGAGTACGTAAGCTTCGCTTTCACCTACTTTAAGCTCGAGAGCATCGTAATATCGCTTTGGCCTCATCCTCGGCTGATATTTCCGGTATTATTAATAAAACTCTCATAGTTATATAACGATGGTGTAACGAATTTCAAGAAAACCGGAAGTTTCAGGATAATGGTATCAATTACGAATAATTTCGTCGAGGTTTGAGCGAAGCGTCGGTACGAAACGAGACCTACATTATGCACGTGACCCGATGTGGATATTTATAGATTTACCATTGCACCGAAGGCTTCCCTTCGTATCTCGATCGTTCTTACGATCGAACATCTTTTTTAATACGCAATAACAAAGAGGAAAAAAGAAAGACGAAAAAAAAAGATAATTCTCAAGCGAGATGATAGCCTTAAGGGGTACATTCGGGTGATTATCTCTCCGGGCAAAAGACAGCAGTGGTAATCGAGAACCCGTTTAACTTTCTTGCTACCGGCGAAACCGGTAAATCGTTCGTTGCCTCTCGATCATCGAACGAACAGCAGCGAACACTCTTTTCGTTCAACGCGCCGGGGATAATGAAATTTCGTTCATAAAGCCTGGAATTATATACGTGGGAGCGCTTACCAAATTGGCCGGAGCCCCTTCTGCCGTATACCGAGAAGTGCGACGCATGGTCGTACATCGTAATAAGATTAATAACGCGCGTATGAGAGAGGGAATGAAAGGAATACCAAAAAAAAAAACAAAGAAATACAAATTCAGCTGAGCTCGTCGTGTACGTCTCTACGGGTGCGAGAGGATGGAAAATGGGACGTTTTTTTTTTTTTTTTTTGTAAGTCTGATCCCTTCCCGTATGCTTCTGTAATTTATGAATAGCAAATACTGCCGACGAGAGAGGGGGAAAAAACGTGTTAAATCGTCTCCTCGCATACTTGGCTCATCTGGTCACCGTCTATATCCAGAGACTTATGCATATTGCATTATTTCTGCGTGTCCTGTGCACCTGTGCCGAATTTGAAAATAGAGGAAAAATCGTGTCACGTATCCTCGTGCTGACTATCTTGCTTGCCGATCGCGCTAACGTGAAAGATGTATGAAGCAGCATATACGGATAGTTGTATTTGAAAAATATAAAATTTATTGAGGGTTAACTTAGCGATAAATTTCAGTCGAATTTGAATGAAATAAAATTGAAGAAAAATTCCAGTGATTTTTCAAAAGTATTTGTCACTTTTTCAATGTATTTAAAAAAAAATTTCGATATTATAATATTTTTCAGAATATTAAAAAAAAATTTATATATGCATATATCTGCGGGGCACGATTTTTCATAAAAATAAAAAATTTCTCCGACGAAGAATTAATTTTTATTCTCGTCGCTTATTACATCGATTGAAATGTAACTTAATGATGAATTTCGGTCAATTTTGAAATGAATTGAATTGAAGAAAAATTCCAGTGAATTTTGAAAAGTGTTCGTCAGTTTTTCAATTTTTTTTTTCGAAATGAAAGATATTATAATATTTTTCGGAATATTAAAAAAAAATGTATATATACATATATCTGCGTCGCACGATCTTTCTTAAAAACAAAAAACGTCTCGGAGAAAGGATTAATTTTTATTCCTGTCGCTCGAGCCCTTCCCGTCGGGGAGTAAATAGTGTACGATGAAAGCGTGCCGGAAGCAACGTACGTATAGTTACATCGTGTTCGAGACCCGGCGTGAAAAAAAAAAGAGGAAGAGAGGGTTTGTTTCGTCGGCTATCCATCCGTGTGAGCCGTACGCGCTCTTCACCCCAGCCGAGTTTATTTTATACGAAAATCCATGATCTGTGTATTCAGTCGAGATGACGGCAGTACGTGAGAAAGATATAAACGATGCTGCGACACGAAGATCATCAATAACGTGCCTCCTGTTCTTACTTGCCGCGTTTTTTTTTCTTCGCTTCTTGTTCCGTCTCATTTTTTTTCTTCCTTTCATTCTTACTCTTTTCTACCGGCGGCGGCTCTTTTCTCGCGTATCACGGGTAGTACAAGAAGCGAGGAGCAGACTCTCGTTGACGGTGCGGCTCTTCCATCCACTCTTCGTTTCTGTCTTTCAGCACGTGCCGGTCGGCATGGTAGGCGCGCGTTCTCTCGTAGGAAAATCTCTCGCCACTCTGGTATTCCTCGTCATCCTACGACACGTTTGCACCACCGCGATTTCTTTTCTTCTTCACGCGGGCCGCGTGATCCCTTTACACGATCTTCGCCCTTTTTTTTTTTCTTATTTCTCTCTCTCTTCTTTTTGTCTCGTTGTCGTTCTCTTGCAGCGCTTCTTCTCTTTTCGTTTCTTTCCCTCGGCTCCGATGCTTCCCGAGGGTGTTATTAAAAGTAATTGCTACCGAAGATCCGAAGAGACGATAACGCGAGCTCACTGCGAACGCGTTCTCACGGTGACCCGAATATTCTTCCTTATTTAAATAAATTCCATAAGATTCTCGGTATCCTTAGAATATTTTCTTTTCGATTCTGCGAACGTGTTCTTTTTGTCAAAATTGTCAAACAGAGTTAAAAAAAACAACTGGGATTTAGTTTAACGAAAAATCGGCGTATGGGTTCGAAAGGTATCGGGGATTTAATTAATGAAAAATAAACAATGTTTCCAATTTATAGATTTATTTTATTCTTTTCGAAAATAAACAATTTGTTAATTTTTTTTGAGAATTTTTTTCGTTTGCAAAATGTTAATTTCATTGTCGATTTCGTGTCCGTAATGATTTTTGATCAACACAGTTGATTATAAAAGACAATTGGAGAGCGAAGAAAAACAATTTGGGGACGAAGTGTAAACTTCATGTGAAGTTTTTTATTTATTTTTGTAACAACGGAACGAAGTCTGCTAAGGAAGTATATAGAATCGTTTGTACAACATCGTTGTTTCGAAGTTTCTTGTAAAAGTTTGAATCGCGCTTCGAAAGTGCTCTCCCCGTCCAGACGCGGTACCGAGCGAAAGTTCGATGCGTCAGTTTCCCGTCAAGAGAGCTTTCGCGTTATGATGGGAGACGAGAAACGAGATGGTGTGGGAAAGACGAGTGTACGACCGCCGAGTGCCACGAAGCTCTTGCCACATTTTTCTTCGTTATTTCTGTCGTTAGAAGCTTCGCTGTAAAGTAGGGATGCCACAAGAGGGTTTGTCGCTCGTCCGTCGCTAGCGGAGAGGCTTCTCTGACCACAGGTCAACGAGAGTACATTGGAAAACTCGACTTATTGTCACCGTGTGCCCACGGGGGTGAAAACCCGCTCCACGCTATACTGGTCAAAGGTCACAGAACCGCGAATGTCTCGAGAGGCTACACTTGTGTCCGTCCCTCGAGATACGAAAATACGAGAAGAGTACCCCATCAAATATATCAGCACGGTTTCCGTCTCTTTGCTACCATATATCAGTGTGCTTGTTTTTGCGTGTTTTTTCTGTCTACTCTCAATGGTGTTTGTAGGGAAAAAAAAAACAAAAAAAAATGATGGAATTTGTCGCGAAACCTCGAAACATAAAAAGACACGAACGTCGTGAGGACATCATTTCAACGACGAGATAGTAGACAATCGATTGTCACCTACATGAAAAAAATGATATCCCGAAATATATCTATAATATATGAAATATATTTTTCACTAAAAAATGATATATTACAATTATATTTAAAAATAGATGTCACCAAATATATAATAAATTACATGATCAAAAAATTAATTACATAAAAACGCTGAATTTCGGATATTTCTAAAATATTTTTGCTTGTACTTTTCTTTGTCTTGTGATTTATTTTCCGAGAAAACAACGCAAAAACTAATTTACCCAAAGAATTTGAAACGCTTCGTTTTTACGAAGTTACGTAACTTCAACAATTTGAACATTTTTTCTCAACTTCGTATTTTTGTTCGAAAAGTTGAGAGCGATAATGACAGGGTGGAGCACAAGTACAAAGTCGAACGACGAAGAAAAAAAAAAGAGATCGTCTGGAGATACTCGCGCAACCGTTGGCGGGTTAACTTTCTCGCCGTTTCTCTAACGAAATACAAATAAATAAATCGTTACAGACTCTCTTTACGACTGTCGTGTTTGCAGTCGAGATCTCGTAGTTGGTACGGGGGGGTTAAAGGGTTGCTGGTTTGTCGTGGTCGTGTACTCCCCTTGACGCCAGCGAGAGGAAGTCGAGTAGAGATGCACAGTAGCGGCTCAAGTGCAGCTCGCGATCCTACAAGAGCCACTGAAGAGACGAGCACCGCAGCGAGAAGGCGTTTGAGTTCTCTTACAGATATTTTTCTATATCTGTTTTTTTTTTTTCGAGTGAATCATCGATCTCGCGAAAAAAAAATTGATTTAGAGCCAAAAACGGTTTATATTTACGAGAAGATGAGGCAAAATGGGCCGCTTTAGTAATTCAGGGAGTTTTCTCGATATACACACCCCTTTTCCTTTACTTTTAAAGCAAAAGGTTGATCCATTTTGCCCCACGTTTCCCTATCTTTTTTTTTAGATTCTCGATTAGAGTTTTTTCATTGTTTTAAAAAAAGCATCAACGGTCCGAAACGATGCGATGCATCTGCATTATTACACTGTTTCGCGAACGACCTCTTCTAACTTTGCATATATTCAATGCCCCAACCTTTGCGCGGTAGAATAGTCTCTACGCAGAAAAAGGATAACCATGCAGTATCCCTACAGTTGCAGCAGCAGTACTTTCCTTTCACAATACGCGATACGGCATCGCGCAGATATAACGGTGTAAGTGCGAAGCCAAGAGATTACCGCAAAAGTTCATACCGAATACGAATCGGCGGGATACGGTATGTCCCACCGGTTGGAAAAGGGCTGCCGCGCTTCTGTCTCGTAGCGATATCGTACCGTCTCCCTTAGAGTTTTCCTCCCTGAGTCTGACTGCTGGGATTCCTCCAAACTCCGTCGCCAAGTAACAACTTTCAACGGGGATTTTCCTCCCTCGTGGAAGAACTAAGTTCAGAAGAGTATAAATATACCCACTTTTGGTACTTTTTTTTTTTTTTTCAAATTCCGAACAGAAAAAAAATTAATATATTCGTAGAAGAACGGTAATATCTCGTTGAAATTTAAAGTCTCGCCGACATTTATCCTCGAATCTGAGAGTCTAAAAGACCCTTCAAGGCTCCGCGAGCGCGCAAACTTTACAAGAATTTTTTTTCTCTGTTTTGTTTCTGTTTTTGGCTTTAATTCTTTAATTTAAAACATTACCGCGGTTCGTCCGTCCGTCCGAAGAAACATTTTTTTCGTTATATTCTGACCGAAAGCCCTTTAGCCAAAAGGTGGCTTTGAGTTCGTGGAAATTGCGGTAGTTCCCGACTACAGAATCCACGCATACGCAAGAGGGAAAGGCTACTTTGATGGAAGGACCTAATTAATTTTTGAAAGGAGACCCTACCCATGCTATTTTCCATGTGTTCGCCCCGTTCGGTTGTCGGAATAAGTTGGATAAAAGAAAAAAAAAAATGGAAGAGGCACACCGTACATCGACTATCCGCACGCATCGCCGTGTATGGTTGGGGTAAAACCCATTATGCGTTCGCATACAGAGTTCATCCGTTCGCGATTCTCTTGCTTACGGCGCTTGCTATGTGAATGGAAAGGGAAATGCTAAGGGAGAGTATTCCATCATCCTACGCCGACCACGAGACTCGTTAAAGCGAAATGCGGTTATCAGGGGGATGACTCTCTCGTACGATAATCTAGAATCCTCGTGGATCTTGACATCCCTTCGACTCAGAGATTCTTTACTTCCCTTTTCATTTTCAAGAGTTCGCAAAGGAGCCAAACATTTTTTTGTGCCTTCTATTCACAATGATTCACAATGCAATATTATGTAAGAATTGTGTTGAATTTTTTGAGAATTTTCCAAGACGCATTCGGTCGATTTGTAGTCTGGAATTTTTACTCTTAACATTGAATACAAAAATAAAAAAAATAATGCGACGTCTTTTATGCTTTTTTTCTATTATGGGAGCTTTGATTAACCGGTACACTTTAGATGACTGTACGACTGTGTAATCACAGTGTGCGTATTAGCTGATCCTGCAGCGACAGGAAGGTAGTTGTACGTACGTCGGTTCTCTCTAAGAGATACGGCCACAGAGGCGGAGTGCTGTTTCGTGTATGCAGGAGAGTAAATCCGCAGGTGAAACGGAGCAAACAAAACATTGCTAGCATCAGACATGTAACTCCACCGGCGAGTATACGCGAGGGTGGGAGGGTTCGCGCGGCAACGCATCGCATCGTGCTGCGTTTTGCATGCTCCATACGGTATTGCGTAGAGAGCCGGAGTTGAGACTGAACCTGAGGCTGTTTGGCTTCGGGTTGCAGTAACCAGCGAACTGAATGCGTGGACGGCGTAAACAGCAGCGTGAAGGAAAAAAAATAAAGAAAAAAAAAAAAAAAAAATTGCACGTGAGAAACTCGCGCCGGAAAGGTCGAGTACGACCCTTCGACCACCGCCACGACCTCGTCGGAGCTTTAGCATTCGCGGGAGGGTGTAAATGCATACAAGTACTCGCGGTAACGTTGGTGGATATGGTATACGTTGAGCTCAAAAGGCTTCTCATGCCGGGCGATGTTTGCCTTTCGAGTTTTTTTCCTCAGCCCGCCCCGCGAGCGCCACGCGGCACAGACTCAAAAGCTTCCCTCAGGCTACAAACCAGAAGTCAGTCTGTCTCCATAGTAGCGCTGTGTGGAGTTCGTTCGGCGAATGCGAAGATCTCGATTTTCATCGCAGCCAACATTAATGCCAACGGGAAAACTCTTTTGATGTTTTACCGGAGATACCGCGTTCCATAGGTGGACTCCACATGCTTGTGGGCATTACACACGCGACTTGGCAAGAATCATAAATCGTTAGCTCACTCGTTATAGAGTCTTACAGTTCGGTAAGCTCTGTTATTTTTCTCGATGTGCGTCGAATCTCGTGTACTGTGGTGGACTAAAGTAAATGTGGGTTTAGGGTGACTAAAAATGAACCGCAAGAAATTCAGGCAGTTTTATCGATATATGTACACAATACTTTACTACTTTTGAACGAAACAATAGATTTATCACCGTTGGAGTATTAGGGCGAAAAAAAAAATGGGCGAAATGGACCGTAATTCAAACGCATAAAAAAAATTAAAACGTTTAATTTTAAATCATTTACTATACCCAAAAGCGATATGGAATCGATTCTCATAAAAAAATATACATTTTTAAATATAATATAATAATTTTTAATAATGTAATATTTTTTTTTTAATTTCATGAATTTCGGAATTGGTTCAATTTGCACCATAAGTAGAGGTATGGTGCGCGATTATCCACATTGGACCATTTTGCCCCACGTTTCCGTGTGCCTTGGGCACTTATGTTTCAACATCCAAAAACCACATCCACTGTGCAGCATTTTTACACAATCGTCATGTTCTTCATTCATCAATACATATTCATTTTTTTTTTTTCATTTTTTTACCTACGATTTCAAAAATATTTTTCCCATAGACACCCGAATGCTTTAGTCCATTGCATTTTAGCTCTTTCCCTTTTAACGCTCTTGTACTACAGCATCTCAATGAGAATCATTCTCGTGTACCAAAGTTGTTTGGTCTACCGGTTGGGTCGCACGAGGGGCATAAATACGTTCTCTTTCGCGAAGTCGCGTTGCGAGCACCGACCTCGCGGATTTTAAACCTGTGCTACCGAGTCTAATTACGGATAGAATGCATCGGCGGCTCGAGCGCATTCTCTCACACGCTCCTACCAATGGAAAAATAAATGATTTGTACCATACACTACGCGTGTATACACGGTAGTATACGTGACTTTGGCTTCGCCCTGTTTATTATACCAACGCCCCTTTTTATCGGACGCGCCGGATCATTTATTTTCATTCCCTCTTTCAACGATTCGTTCACTGATTTCGCATTATCGCACGTCACGCTTCCATGCGCCGGCTACTTTATCAGAATTTTGCGGCGATTTTCGATTCGACGCATTGTAGAGACCCGTACAATACATATAATTTTCACTGACGCCATTATTACGAACCCGAGGTATGCGCGAGTCATGGGGCATTAAAAAAAAATCATTTTGTTCGACGGAAATTCTCTCTACGAATCCAGACGAACGTACGTTCGGTAGCGCGGAAAGGGCACTTTGGTGCTTCAAGTCCGCGGCTCTCCGCCGCCGTTTACCCCAACACGGATCCCTCCCGTTCCACATCGTCGTTGTTCATTGTCACCGTAAATCGCTCTTTCGCTCTATCTCCCTCGTATATAGCGGTCGAATCACGATCAGGCATTAAATCGTCGTCCAGAGAGGCAGAGAGACCGTAGCAAACGTGAGAGAAGAGAACATTGCAAGCCGGTCATGGGGAGTGCAAAATTGCGCTGAAGGTAATTGAAGGGTAATTTGGCCGGTTCGGTGTATAAATCACAATCACAATAATCTTCCGCAATTACTATTAATTGCTCCTCTCGCATCGAACCGCTACGTACGTCGGATTACACGTAACGAGTAGCCGCCTGTGACGGCGCGCGAAGAGCCACTACGTCAGAAAATTCTTTTATATCCTCGTCAAATTCTCTCGTTTAAATTACTTTGCGAAAATTTTACGCTTCAACTTCTACTCAAATGATTATACTTTTTTTTTTTTTTTTCGAATTTCACTTAATTATAGGTATCCGGAAGATCGATTTTTCATTATCGCATTCTTACCGTTATTTATAATAAAATCCGATACAAATTAATATACATCGATTCCATCGATTCATTCGATTTCGTCTGTCCATCGATTTTTATATTTTTTCGATAAAAATTAGAAATGTAGAAAAAAAAAAATTAGATTTTGGTAATTTCCGACTTGGTATCCACGTGGCTTTATATCGTCGCCTCGAATCTTTACTTCCCCCGGGTAACCCTTCGGCGTTCCCTTCTTCCGCGCGATCATTCGTTCCGACGAGCAGTTGGAATCCCGGAGTTTTCATTGTAAGCTATACGCTACCGTTACGTATATGCCGTCCGTGAATATCCGGATGAATATGATGCCGGTCGCGAAACGATAATACCACCGAGAGGCCGCGACTCCGTTTTCGCAATAACACCACGGCAACGGCAGTACGTCAAGCTCACTCTACCCGTTCGCTTTTACGATCACTGTTTCCCCCGTACGAATCGTAAATAACGCCGCATTCCCAACACGTACCTATATGCACTCGATCTGCGGAAGATAGAACGAGAAAGAGAGAAAAATATAGAACAAGAGTCCTTCCGTACCTTTCGCACTTCTCGTTCTCAACCTCTTTCCCCGTCCCACACAACCCCGAGTTCTCCTTCTGTCGCTGTGCGTTGTATAGGTATTACGTCGCCCGAAGCATTACGACCTCGGGACGGCATAAAAATTCCTTCTGAAAAATGTATTTTTACATCGCACAACCCCCGTGACAATGTTTTTTTTTGTCGTTTCGAAAGATTCTAAAATCATCTCGAAATACGAGACTGAAAAATTCTGTGACGGATTTGATTCGCTGCAAGAATCGAAAAATCGAAAATCATCGAAATGTTATTGTAAAAGTTTTCACGGAGAGAAAAATACCGGATAGAGTCCCGCATTTCGATAGTAATCGTGTCACAAGTGCTCAGTCTCAATTAATGTTTTTCTCAGCTTAACCAATTGAAATTGCAGTTCGGCTCTCCGAAGTACGTAGGCTAACAAAAAGTAGAAAAATCACTGTGGTATACTCAGCAATTACAACGGCCGATCGAAGTAGCAATAGCCTCTGTATACACTGTCAAAATTGCTCGCATGCGAGAGTAACAATGAACAATTTACTGGAAAAATGAAGAGCAATTTCCACTATTCCTTTGTATCCGCGTATCCCAGAATCCCAAAACGTCGACCAAAATAAAGGATAATACGTGTTCCCAAACCTTTATCCCTGCAGTACGGTGTATTATTCGCCTGTATGTGTGTATATACATATATATACACATATACTATACATTTTTTTTACACGAAACGGAAGAGTACCACAGGTGTCGCGGGGATTTTCCTGCGGTGGTATTGCCGCAGGGAGAATGTCACTGGATTCAGGGATTTACGCACGCGGCAGATAGATATAACAGAGAGTAAGGTCCACTGATTTCACGAGTTGCATAGGACAGACCGTGCGCTATAGTCAAACATTGCTGTTCGGGATGTATACATATATCTATATCTATATATACGGTTGCATGAAATACGGCTCACGCATATCAATATTACGGGAAGAGAAGGGGGTACAATGGGTGCATACAGGAGGGAGGGGATTGTGGACGAAGGGCTCGGGCAGAGCTGGTTTACCGTAGGAAGAGACAGGGTAAGAGAGACAGACAGACAGGACCTCCAAAAGCTCTCTGTACAGGACGTATAGGTAGATATAGTAAAACCCCTCTATACGGTCGGCTCAGAGTGCTATACCAAAGACCCGGCTATATACGCGCCGTACATCAAAACCCCCATAGCGTTATCCTCCCGGACTCCCTCTTCGCTCTGGTAATCCCGTGGGCGCCATTGTTCCGGCGCTCACGCAAAATACAAATTAATTTCGCGGGTCCCTGTGCAAATTTTCCACGAGTTATCCCAACCCCATTCGACCGGCAGAAAAGCATTGATAAAAGCTTAACTCGATATAAGATTAGCGATGATTAAATAATCGTTGCGGTAAAAAAAAAAAGAAGGAATAATGTTTCGTCTCAAATGGATCTGAATTTGGAGACTTTAAGAATGAAAATAAGATTATTATTTAATAGAGTGGAATCGTTGAGTTGATCGAGAAATAATAGGAAATTCGTCTATTGGTCGTACGGGTTTGGTGAGGTAATTTCCCGGGGTATAAATAACTGAATGGGCAGCTGGAACGAGGGATGGGGGACGGACGAAGACCATATGGGAATAAGCTACCAAATTAGACGATATTCCACGGGGATAGGTGCGCTGATAGGCTGGAGGTCCAGCCGTCCAGCGGCGACGAGCGTCGATGAGGCATTTGAATTTATATTGCACGCAACGTGACTCCGACTATTGCTGGGCAGCACCGGGTTATTCACGCGGGGGATAGAATGGGTTACGTATACCTACCGTATGAACGACAGCGTGTGGCTCTCTCGCTCGTCACCAGAGACGAGAAGCAGCGCGACACACAGTTGAAACGCGAGGGAGGTGTCGTGATAGCGTCCCCAAGCGCGGTATACATCTACCCATCGTAACTATACAAGCTTTAGCTCCTACTATATGTTCCACACCCCCAATAGCGTTGCCGCTGCTGCTGCTTTTCGACGGAATTGTTTCCAACCGGCCTTTTGAATAAATCGATTCGTCGCTGTTGTAGGACTCGACGCTTTTGTACCGCACAAACACAACATGCTATAACACCGAGTCTGGTTCTCTGACACGTCGTCCATCGCCCCGACAGGGTGATACGGTATTCCAGAGTTTGTGAGTCCCGAAGTAATTTACGTCGACGTTATTATATCAGTGAACTCGAGATGAGCTCTTATTATACTCAATTTAATGGAGTCTATCGTGAAACGTTCCGCGAGGGAGATTCAAATATCTTTTGAAGTTCGTAAGAATCGCGAGATTAGCTTTCACCCTTTAGGGAGAGATGATGGTATACGGGTTTATACAGGGACTTCCATCCCCTCGTGTGTGCCCTCTCGACAGTGCATATGCCACGTGCATCAGGAATCTCTGTAGGACTCGTGAAGATCACTGAATATCCAAAGACGAAGGATATAAAAGCATCGAGAACGCAGTACAGCTGAGACTTGAATACAAGGATTTTTTCAGGTAGAAAATTAAAGCTACTGACGATATGTAAGGGTGTGCATAAGTTTTTTTTCGCTTTTTCTTAGAGAAAATAGAAGGATGAACTGAAAGAGCCCTTGAAAGAAAAAATGCGGTTTAATTTCGCGAACCGATGCGTTTTCGAGAGCAGTGAGGGGACTGTGATTCGAACTGTAGGGCTAAAGTCATGTAATACGGGAAGGTGGGGTAAAATGGACTGCTGTAGCAATTTAGGGAGTTTTGTCCATATACACGACCCTTTTTCATTATTTTTTACCCAAAAAATAGATTTTTCATATGAAATTTGAGGATCAAACTTTTTTTGAATTTCATAATTTTTAGGTTCACCTTGTTGCAAAGTTCGAGTTACACGACTGTCCCATTTTGCCTCGCCTTCCCCTAAGTAGGGGAAGACGAGGGGTGGGGAGTATTCGAAGGGGTGAACGAACGTGAAAGAGAAAATCGAGCGACGAATATACTTCGAAATATGACGAAAGATATGATGTCCCAAGGATTATGGCGTCCCGATTAAATTCTCGCCGAAATAAAGAAAAGCGGAACGACCCGTCGACCAATCGTTCTCTTCGCGTTGATTTTTCGTTCTACGCCAGCGTACCCCTCGATTTTGTCAATGTTGAAATTGCGTTGAATTCTATTGAAATTGCTCTTCGCAATTTTTTACTGTATACCGAATTGCAGACGCGGAAATTTTCATTACAGAGAGATTATACCCAATGCCAACACTCGGATTGGCAAATCGCGAGATATTGAACTGAAGGCTGATACCATGAAAGGGTACATCTAGTGAGGGTTCGAAAACCGAGACAAATATTTGATTCTTTTTCCTCGAAACTATAGGAGGTAATATAATGATTTTTTTGAACCGAAAAATACATCGATGGCGAGACTTACAAAAAAAAATGGTGAATACGTATTAAAAAATAAAGATATGGCCGCCGGATGAGTAAGTTGGGTTTCTTTGGCGATGAACGCAAACGTTCTTTTTGAACTTTCCTTCCCTTATGACTAATGAGGTATCACCTCAATTTCCACCCATTTTATTTCGGACCTCAATCAATTAATTTTTACACCGACTTCGAGTCCCGAAGCAATGGGACGTTGTCGGAGGTTTAAGTATTTTTTTTATTTCTTCGTGTTTCGTTGAGGCATCGAACCGTTAATTCCCATCAACATCCCCCGCGATCAGAGAGCGATTCAAGAGCCTCGCCTCGAACAGCGAGGCTTTAACGCGCAACGGTGGCGAGGAACTCTTTTCAACGGACTTTAGACACCATAAAACCGGGTGATATATCGTTGGGGACGACTATTGACAAAGATACGACTCCCAACGGGTAGCGCGGAAAGGCTATAAGTGAGTGCTCAGCCGCAGGCTTTCCGATTCCTCCTCGGTTTGCCGCCCCTAGAGCACTCGCTTCTCGTGTTTTCCTCGCCTTTCCCCCGATCCTGCACCGTTCCTCGTTTTCTCTCCCCCTCCGTCTCCGGCGATCTTCTCGTCTCGCAATTTCTAGCCGGTACTCCGCCTCCCCCCCAATTTCTAGGATCTTTCGTGTGCACTATCGGCTACCGAAGCCAAACGAAGCGAAGACGATTCTCTCGCATTGAGGAACTCGGACTTACCAACCGATAGGGAACTTCAACCCATAACCCGCTCGCTTCACCCGTTATCCCCTTGCGAATACCTCGTGACATAGCTATATCAGAGTGCTTCGGTTGGGGGATGAAAGGGGTGGGTTGGGAAGGAGGAGAGGGGTCATGGAACGAGGAAACATTTCCGAAGAGTGCGCTTTCTACAGCTCGGAAAGAAAACGGCGAGGTAGAAGACTGCGACGAGGAGAACGACGACGACTTCCTATTTTATATAGTAATGTACGTCTCGTCTATTCGTACGTATGTATGTACCAGTCACGGGACGATTTCATGAGATTCGCCGGGTTAAACGAGCGTCGAAACGAAATTGGAAGAAAAAAAGTGAAGACCCTCTCTACTCGATTCCGCACGTATACTATGGAATTCGGAGGATAACGACGGCGATACGGATTCCCGTAGTCAGTCGATTCGTAGTCTTCGCTTCCCTGATGTTCTTGTTATTTTTTTTTATGCCATGAAAATACGAGAAGGGAAGAATTTTTTATGCAAATATCACTTTTTCGGTGATTGACGAAGAATGCTCGCTGCCAAGTGTATTACCGTCTCGGAGAATAATGACGAAAAAAAGGCTTATGTGATATTTTTACGTACGGAACAGTGAGAAGGGAAAAAGATACTTTGCTTATCGAAGCGTGTAATACGATGATCGCGCGAGATATTTTTGCTTAAGCCACGAGTAGAATATTCAGGTATTTCGGCTTCTCGACGAAGCGAAAGTTCGCCAAACGATTTTTGCCGTTTTTGCTTCTGGCTGAGGAGAGCCAAGTGGTAACGGCGTGCATTAGGTCTGAAGGAGAGCGGCTCGAGTGTGCATTAGGGGTGATCGAGAAGAGAACGAGTGAAAGACGGGAGAAGGGGCTGTTAGGAAAGTGGTATCGCGGATGGAAGAATACGATGTCAAAAGGGTATAAAGTTCCAGGTACCGGTAGGTACGCTTGTACAACGATACTTCACGATACTTTTCGACAACCCAACTTTGTATCACACATCCAACCGGTGGAACGAGGCAAGTCTTCAAAGTATATTTCTACCTCAGTACTTATGAAACTCGACGTTGATGTAAGCATGAAATAGCTGTACCAGTGTGTGCCGTTCGTAATGTAACGTCGACTTCTTGCCACAAATAGCTTTCCCTAATCGTGAAACAATTCATTCGTCAACCGTCTGCAGACTCTGCTAAAAGCTCTTGTCATTCACCGTTCCATCGATAATAAAAGTATTTCGATAAAATCGTATTTTGATAAAAACAAATTAAGTCCCTCACGGAGTTATTAAATACGTATTAATCTTAAAAAAATATATTTTTCGCCAAATTTTAACCCATTATATAGATTTTACGAAATTATTGCCCCTTCTGCATCAAATCTGATTGGGGTGTTGCGCCAAATATCGTTATTCAGCGCTGTCTCGTAATATTCTCGATTCACAAGTCGTCCATTTTTTTTTTTTCACGTTAACACGTGTCGCCTCTTGCAACTCGCATTTCGATAAAATAAAAAAATAAATAGGGGTTGGAATCGTTAGGAACTTTGATCTTTTTATCGAAAAAAGGAGGTCTTATTACCCGAGAGTGTATTTCATGAAGTGTACTTGAAGTTATAATATTGCGTTTGAAAATATGAAAATCAAAAAAAAAAAAAAACGGCTGTGCAGAGGAAACGAGGTTTTCCTCGTGAACTAGCCTAGCGATGAGCGGCTGGGTGCTTGGCGCATATTGCCTTTTACCCTCGTAGTCCCTGTACGCTATGAATAGCGGCTGCCTGAACCTCCGCGTCCTTCACCCTGCGAGCTCTTCCTCTCCCCCCTCCCTGTCGTTGCTATCGTTGCTCGGATATTGCCTTAAAGGTGTCAGCCTGGCTGGAGTAGTAAGACCTTATAGTTATATACGAACGTGAACGTGAATATACGAGAATAAGGTTTAACGAGGGATGCTACTCATCTATTCACCGAGAAGCCCCTTGAAGACCTTGTATGTCGTTTGTCGCGGAGGATTACGAGGTATACATGAATTTTCAATGTTCCCTTTCCCACAAAGTGATATCCCTCCACTGTTTTCACCTCTGGGGCCAAGTGAAATTGAGTGATCCATCGTATCCGAACGTGACGCGACGTTTGGCATGCGTTCATATCGCGTTAAGTTATTCATACTACAACAAGAACAAGGATACAAGTTAGCCACTTCCGTTTTCTCTTCCTTGGTCTCTCTCTTGTGGTTCAACGAAGTCCGAAGAGACAAACGCGCAACCTTCTCGTATCTACATAATACCGAATCTTAAACACACGTTCACAGACGGTAGCGCTAGATCCCGAATGACAAATGAGTTTCACCCTCGCATTTGTATACGTCCGACGTTGTAGACCCAGAAACGGCGGTGGTAGAGAGCGAGTATACAACGACGATAAAGGAGGGGTGTGAGAAACTGCGGGTGAAGTTTCGGATTCCGGACAGTTCTGCTGCTGACTCGGAGCGAGATAAAGAAAGACAGAGTTACATGGGTGTAATGGTTCCCCGTCGAGCTTCCGCTTTACGGTAACCGGTGTTGCGTCACACCGACTCTAGACACGGTAGCGAAACGTCCGGCATTGTCTAGTCGATTGTGTAACTCCCTAGAACCCCACCCTTGACGTCATTATACTCGTGTAGATGGATGATGACTATGAATATAGAGATTCTAGATATGTAGATTTCAGGTTTCATTGATGACACCTAATTTCTCATTAAAACAATTGGTAGCCACGCAGACTTAAAAAAATGTTTATTTTCCGGAATGATACAATTTTTTAAAAATTTTATGTCGGTTGACGATTTTTTTTCTCAGCGTATTAATACTAATGCGTGATAAATATACCGAATAAAAATGATTGGATCGCCGTATCTTATGGCGACGAAATAATTGCACCATTTCTAGACGATCTGCACACAGACGTTCGGTGTGAGTACCAAGTGCAGATTATAACTGTGCCGCATACGTCGGACGAGGTTTACGTGCTTCCGAATTCGCGACTGGTTAATCGTGTAAGCCTTCCAGCCGACAAAATGAGCACTGAATTCGGGTGCCGTCCGTCTGGAAGCCTCGAACCCCCGCCGTATACCAGACCATCAGGTAAACATATTTCGGTGGAATTCTGGACACTTTAACCCCCTCACGGTAATCCGGCGTGAGGATTAAAGCTGCCGCTCGCGCTCGTCGTTCCTCCCTTATGTGTATACGTTCGCGTATCCTCTGGGTGCATATATATAGACTTGCATGCTTCAGGCTTGATACTGGCCTTCACCTTCAACCCCAAGCTCGGTCGTTCACACTCGAACGCGACACGTACGTCGACCCTATTAATCCACGGTCCCTGATTACGGTCGTATATGGCCTCGTTGAGCAAACCCAGCGAAACGTGCAGCTAAAGCACCCGGGAATGAAGTCATTGGAAATATTATCACCTATTTTCGAATCGCCTCGATGAGCTTACGTAAATTCCATTCCCCAAAATACAGCCGAAAAATGCTCAATTGTATATTTTTATCGACAAAAATGAATACAATTTTTACGATCCACTTACAGAAAATTGGCTTCGTTTGTAAATCGGCATGTTAAATAAATCTTTTCATTTTATCTCGTTAAATTTCGCTCAATTCTATACGCTCGAGTGAAGTTTCAGTTTTCAATTCACTTCATCGTCAGATCGTTAGTTCCATTAGTTGATTTATATGTGTACATATATATACACACATAGAGTCTGCAACCACATGTACTTCCGAGGGGATGCCGCGTTGGGGTTGGCAAGTGCACAGGCGTGCAGAACTATGCATTATTAAAATATTTCCCGTGGATCCGGCCGCCTATTCAATCGCAATTAATTTAAGCTCCGCAAACGAACGCGGGAGCAAACGAGTGTGCCATCGGAGTCTGCTGGAATAATTGCGCACTCGTGTGAACGTTGAACTCATCTTCTCGCGGGGGTGGGGCGCGGAACGAGTCGAAACTCTCGCGCTTTATACCCCCCCAAGAGAAAAAGTGTTCTCATTAAAAGAGCTTCGAAACATTCATGACCTCGTAACCTTGATGCATCCCATGGCGAGACGTAACGATGAAAGCGGCGTTGAGAGAAAGAGAGATTGAACTCGGCGCTAAAGCACTCGTCGGTGCACTGGCTATTTCAAGCAGCAGCTACATTTTCCTCTTTTCTCACCGCGCTTCTCTCTCTGGCACTTCGGTAACGGCTCATTCGTGCTCCTTCCACAGTGATGTACCCATTTTGCCATTCGTTTTACATCCGCGCTTCGTTCACGAAACCTTTTTACCTTTTTACGAATCTTGTATAGACACGCGAGATATCATACTGACGGACTCACTCACACTGACATTCATGTGAAAACGTAATTGAAGCTATAAAGTTGAAAAAAAATTACTACTGTGCACACCGCGGCTCATTCGTCGTTCAATTACATTCGAAGCTGTCGATCTGCGTTGAGCTGCAAAGCGAGCATACGAATAAATGTTAAATTGTGACGAATTTCTGACGATGACATTTTATGTAAATCGTTTTTATTTTATTTTCATTTATTTAAAAAAAAAATACATGAAAATATTATTATTATTTTTATTATAGCTCTGTTTTGATGATAAAACATATTAATTTTTTTCTCATAGTTTGTTGGTGAGCGGTGATAAAAAAATGCGAAAGCCATCTATTTAAATGCATATTTTTTTTTTGCTTTGACATCCCTCAATCTCTCCCTGAATAATTGTTAAGACACCTTAATACCAACAAAAATATTTGAACTGCGATGAAAAATATTTTTATCAAAATAGCTTTATTGTCGAGCAAAGCGAGAAACGGGGAATCCCCATTCGATGGATAGAGACGATGTAAGGCTCCAACACCACGCAGCACCTACACGTAGTAGTAATGCAGAGGGTTAATTTTCTTCGGTATTTTACACCCTCTTCAGGATGTAATTAGACTACGAAGCCCGCAGAGATAATTAGGAATTTCTTGAAGGGGGAAGAACTTAGCATATTTTTCGACGATGTTGGTGTTGAATAGGGCCACTGCTGCGAGAGAAGAGGCACATTGAGATGTGTGCACTTTCGTGGCGGAGCTCAATACTACATAAAGCAAACCGTAACCGTGCCACCGGGTACCAACGAGGAGCTTCCCTGACGGAGTCTCGTAAAACGAGGCCGCGACGAGCAGTTCCCTCTCTCACATTCTCTCTATTTCACGAATACTATTATAATAATAATCCTATTTGCAACAAAGCGACATGGTACCCATGCCACTCGGCAGCGGCTCATCGTTCCAAGCACTCGATCGGCTTCTCCCTCGCGAGACTTCTCCGGTGGCTTCCCGGCTGTTTCAAGCTTTTAACGCGTCTCCGAGATCAAGACCCTCTGACCAACTATTAGTTTTTTCATCGAAATACTGCGGTTGATGTTTTTAAATGAGACGCGGACTCGACATTTTTTTTTTCTATATGCTGACGAAGTAAACGATACTTTAGGTCCGACACTGGATAACACCGCGACCTTTTAAAATGTTAATATCAACGCGGCAATGCAGTCCCACCGTCATAAGTTCAATATTTAAATAGACAATCTTTTAAAAAGTTTGAAATTCAACAAGAATGTCGTCACAGGGACAGAAAGAGAAATAACTCTTCGGGGTGGTGGCGATTCGGTAGCCCGGTTAGGGGGGTCGGAGATTTGAAATTCTCTCGGTCGCGATGTACCGGGGTGGACATTGCTCAAAACTTGCGGCCATTACGTGAGTGGCGGTTTCCCGTTCTTCGTCCGCTTCTTCGTCGTCGTTGTCGGCGCGGAAGGTTTCAGAGAAGAAAAAGAAATCTGGGAAGAACGAGAAAGCAGAAGCCGCAGGAAAACCTCCACCGACGAGCCATCCACCCCGACCCACCTTAACTCACCGCACTCCAAACCCTCCGAGCTATCTGGTAGGCGCCCCTTCCTCCTTCCCCTGTGTGCTCCTGGGTATGGGCTTTCATCCCCTCTTGGAAAAGCAGAAGCATCGCTACGCTGTGGAACCCGGATGAAACCCAAAACTTTCCATCCCTCCGGGAAACCGTACCCGGCGAAAGGATAAGAAAGTGCGAAGGTAAGGGATGGAGAGAGTTGTACTCGGGGCGAAAGGAAGCTTCTGAGGGAAATCCGGCAGGAGTTTGTGTTTCGCGAACACCAAGAGTTCGCGACACCAGTGACTGTAGCGGCCAAAACGCATTGTTGTCGTCCGCGCGATACGGCCCGGTTTGGTGGGACCTCGCAAGGCTGTTAAAGCACACATAACCCCCCGCGTCGTACGACACACTCGCCCGAGAGTTGCATGAAATTTCACTTCTCGTTGAGAGTGAGAAGGGGTCTTGTGCAAGTCAAGCGAAAGAATATGCCAAGAAAGAGAGGAGTTGAAAAACAAATAGAATATAAAATATGAATGCTAAAGGTGTCTGTTGTGTCGAGAATCGAGATTCCCGGAGGTCGGTTGACCGGGGAGGTGGATAATTTATAACATTTTCGTAGAAGTTTCGCCATCACGTTGGTTACGACATTGCTGCATGCATCTTATACACAAGTAATTTATTATTGTTATTATTTTTTAAAATTATTTATATGGCTCTTTCATTCAATTTGATTGGTGAAAAAAAATCTTCAAAAGATATTGATTCCTTTCGGTTTGTCCGAGAATCGCGTACCATTTTTTATGGAGATATCGTGACGTTAGACTCCCTCTGGAGGTTTAGGTATCCGTAAGGCTATGCGGCGTCGGTTCACTGATTCGGGGTCACCGAACCCAAGACAGTTGTTTAATTGGGGGTATATGCGAGTAGCTTGAGAAGCAACGTAAAAAGAAGAATCACCGAGGGGCACGGGAATCTTTACTCTCGGCTTTCTCGTTAGAGACAAATTGGGCGGTAGCACTCGGTGGTCTCTCCCGTGAGTTAAGTGTGTTTCTCTCTTACTACGGTCGCCTTTCGGAACCAAATGTTCGAACTCACGTAGAGAGTAGACCTTAGAATGACTTTTAACCCGGTAAAAGTCACATGCGCGTGTCTCATGTATATTCAGGGTAATCGATTGGTCCGCCGATAAATCATGAAGCGGTTATCTCGTATCCCTGTCGCGAAATGATTTCGATACGGAAAGATAAATATACAACTTGGCCAACAAACTTTTCGCATTGCGAAACAAACTACGTAACCGGGTGTCGTCGAGTGTCTCGTCGAAAAAAGATAAGCGTCGGAGTGGAGAGTCGCTCTTCTATCAACGAAAGCCCCCGCCCCTTGCCGCCTAAGAACAACTGTAGCGGAGATGAAAGAAAAAAAAGCGCACAGTTTCCTTTCGTTTGGAAATATTAGAAAAGTTGTTCTCCGATTTCCGGCTCGATCTCGAGAATACCAAGAGAACCGGAGGAGGAGTGAGAGAGCTGAGTTGAAATTTACGGACCGATAATTTGACGAGAGAAGATGCGCCACCGTCGCGCTCACGAGACACCGACTTTTTCTCCCGATTTCTCTTTCCTTTTATTTTTCTTTACTTTTATTTTTTTTTTTCTTCTCTCGTCAGCAGGAGGCAATAAAACTTGCGTTGCGCGTTATACATACCGGAAACTTAATAAATCTCGAGGGTGCAATAAAAAAGTTGATGGCCGTGGGTAGCCAGCGAAAACGGGAGATATCCTCCGCCCGGTGTGGATCGCTGCTACCCTTGATACTTTATTCGTGCGCGCCATATTTTTTTCTGCATTTCCAACGATATTTATTCTCCCCTCGTTCCGTTGACTCCTTACTATTCATTCTAACAATGAAATCTACGAATAAGATGTATTTTACGTAAGCGAACTGTTTTCTTTATTTATCTTGAGTATAACCGAGAAGTGGGTCGGATTTGTTCGGAATGCATTGTACCTGTTTGTGCGATACTAGAGAGGAAGTTGCGAGGGTGAGATTCCCGAATGATTTAGACGCTGGGGTTGAGTGACGGGTTCTGTGTCCCTGACTTCGCGGGACACCGTAATCACTTACAGTGGATTTCCCCCTCTCACTGTCCCGTTGGATCCGAGGCTTTCGAGTGACTAGAAGCGCGGATTCTGGGAATTCATTGCAACCCCCTTGTGAATAGGTGAACAGGATCATTAATCTAACGCTGAAGTCATGACATGTACAGTATCTCTCGTCTATATCTAATAATCCACGATAGACCAGTTATAGTTTATTATCACTTCTATCGCACATCGTAAATAAAATAGCCTATCGATAAAGCATGAAAATCAAAGTGCAATTAACCCGCGTTATTGTCGGCGATAAATCATTCGGCGAATTGTGACGAGGTAAAGGAACAAAGAAACCCAATAGAAAGATAGGAAAGTTATCAATCAGGTCTCCCGCGACGATAAACTCTATACATTCGGAAGTTCGAATGCGCGCGAAGGGTCGCATTAGTCTTCTCAACGCGTATTCATTCGCGCTGCCAATCACTGCGAAGCTTCACGGAGTCTCAAGGGAATTTACGGGGAGCCGTCGAATCTCACCCCTCTGCCTGTACACATCCAGACGAATGAGTCTCGATAGCACTGGGAGCTTACGCCGATCGAAGAAACTCCCCACATTCACACCCGATGCTCGGATCGTACTACGATTCTGTCGAAATGGTAACTGACTAACACGTATACGATCTTTGCGGTATTTCAGTCTCAATTGACTCTGGCATCGAGCGTGAAGGTGTTTCGAAATAGGAGAAAGTCGCGAAGCGGTGATCCTTTTGTTCAGAGTGCTTTGTTTCTTCGAGTGTAGATTTTTTCAAATGTTATAAAAATGATGCATTAAATAATTTTTTCGCGATACTGAATTAGTATTATTTCGCGTAAAAATTTAATAGTTACAATTTTTTTAAATTAATATTTTATCGTCGTTCGCACCTTCTAAGAAACAAATGATGAAAAGTACTCCGGTAATTTTTTTTATTAAACAAACGTATCTTTTTTTTTTTCCTATTATGCGGAATCAAGAATGTGGAAAATGGAAGTGGCGAGTAGTCGAAAGGGTTGCAGACTTCTAGACGAAACTTCTCTGAGAATATAACGGAGAAATGAGAAGAACTCATGAGAGCGTAGAACCTGTGTGCAAAGAGCTTTTGCTTTTCTGGCCCTCAGACCGCTGCGATTTCGGCGCTCGGCTGCAGCTTGACCGACTTTCTTTGTACCCTTAGTAGTGAGGTTCTTCATGGTTCTGTAAAAAAGGTTGTCCGGATACCGTGTCACTTCTTTTTTCTTTTTACCTCCATTCTATGTTTGCTGCCTCTTTATCTGCTCTTTTTCGACGGTTTTTCGGAGCCGAAAAAAGAAAACTCATGTGGTCGAATCTCCACCACTATTAGCGGTGCACCGCGTTCTAATTGCTATCGTAACTACCACTGTTGATACTCACTTTTCCATCGGGGCTGCATACTTTGATCCCAGCTAAAGAGACGATCAGGAGAACCGCTGTCGACCGATCGCTGTACTGAAACAAAAAAAAATCAATCGCACCGTCAATTACAACAATAGAAACGAAAATACCGATTGCAACCAATCAACTTCCACTCTCGATAAGCTCGAAGATGACTAAAGGCTTTCGGGCCTCCCGCACTTCGAGTCTTGCTATATAGAAACTAACAATAGTATATCCGTACGATTGTAGCCAGAAGAGCAGATGCTCTCGGCACTCTTGGCACTCTTCCCCCTTGGTACTCTATGAAACTCTCCGCGTCGTGTGAACAGAAGAGGGGACATGAAGAACAAGATGAAGGAGTGAGGCTCAGTAGGAACGACGTACCGGCAAACGATATAGCCTAATCCCGGGATTGAAAAGTTGGCAAAGAGAGCCGCGAACTATAAGTAAAAAAAAGGGGGATGGCAACGAGCGAGACTAGGGAGAGAATAAAAAATACTAGTCGTGACAGTGGCGCGTTGGTGGTTGTGGAGATGGAACATCAGAAGGCGGAGGAAGAATTTCTCGCTACCGCCGCAACGAGGGGAAGTCTCATTGTCTTAAAACTCGCTGAGGCAGACCGACATTGCACGAACACATTCGCTCATCGTCGCGGTGTTCGTTCTCGGGGTATGTTGTAGCTGGTGTAATTATTGTAACGCGAAGAGGGGCTCGTTTTGCCTGGAAGAACACCCTGCGTGCATGGAACTTCTTCACTGCAAGGGCTGTAAGCTTGGATGTAGGAGGGAGATCTCCAAGCCCATCGAAAAGTATTACACCGCAGATGTTGGCTGGAGGCAACGATGCCGTTGTTCACTTGGTGATGTCTGTGATCCTCCTTCTGCGTTTTCTCGTTACACGCACGCATTCCCTGACTTGATGTCTTCATTTGTTGGTTTTGCTCCATCAGAAGTTTTCATTTCGATGATGAATATACGCGGGGTACGAATAGTATGGGGTGTGGCAGGCTGCTCGAGGCAGAAATCATCGCCAGACGCCTACGAATGCGACGACTTGTCATGGTTGAGTGTCCCGAAGTCGGGAGAATTCATTGAGAATATCGTGTATGGGGAGGACGCTGATTATTGCGAAAAGGGACACGGCGGGGTGGCCTCGAGGCTCATCGCTTACTTTGAGAGAGCCACCGAGACACGGTGAGCTTATATACATTTGCATCGAATCTACGTCATCACGTGCTTGAATCCTCACCCCCCTTAAGAATGAAATATTCGATTCTTCCATGAAACTCCGGCTGACGCCTCAAACAGAAGAAATGTGCCAAGCTCTTGTAGAAAAACGATTGGATCGTTCTAATAACCAAGAAAGAGATCAGAGAGAAACGCAACGAATGTGGATTGCATGGGCTCGAGTGAGACCAACAAGGGATAAAATGAACGGAATAGGAACAGAGACTGAGTCGAGCTTGCAGTGAAAAGAGAACCCGTTGTACTCGGGTGGGTAGTGAGTGTTTTGTGTCCTTTAGGAACACCCATTGCCTCGGCACCTTTGTTCCAACTCGGGGTGATTAAAAAGTTGCCGAGTGAGATGAAGGCCCCGGCAGCGGGCAGCAAACAGCAGGAAAAACGTCAGTGAGGGCGAAAGAAGAGGAGTGAAAGAGCGCGAGATAACCCGTTGCGGCTAGTAGTGTATTCGAAGCGAAGTGCTGTAGGAACCATTAAGCGCATCTGGATGTGTACCGAGCGAATACGAGAATGGGCTCTTGGTATGATCATCCAAAGGTCCTCGTTCCACGCTCGCTGGCACCTCTGATGCTCGAAACTTTTACAGTTTTCTTTGACTCTTTCCTTCCCCATTTGTAACGTTCTCCGGTGCGTTGGCCTCTCATGGATCGTCACTTCTTTTGACTTCACACCGCGCTCGTTGATTACGCCTTGCTTTTTTCATCCCTCTGACCCGCAAGCCTTTTGCCCCGATTCGTATAAACGTCACTCGGTCAATTAAGCTCTGCATCATTACAGACACCCACAAGGAAATCAGAGTACTATGGAGCTTGGAAAATGTTCTGTACGAACAAAGGTAAATGACCCATCTGCTGATCAACCAGGCAACAACGCCCTTCAGCCGTTGGCAACACATATTTTCGCGTTCTTGCTGTCAGCGGCGTCTTACTATGATAGTGAAATTGATACAACAGGATGTTAGCAACATGTTTAATGAGATAATATGATGATTCGGCGAATAGAAAAACAACAAATCGCGCAAGTTAAATGTTTGTCCAAATTCGCGCAACCATCGTTGATCAATAATGGCCAACCATTGCACGCCAGACGAATTCGGAATATATGAGAATCGGAAATTGCGGATTTTTTTGTACGACTTGTCTACACTAGGGTCGTATTTTCAATTGACTGAAGGATTTTCTTCTTTCACGGGGTCGTTCCCGTTGTCATTATATCCCCGCCTGGAGTTTCTGCTCTGCCGAATGCCTACGACTCTTCCGTTTTTACTTTTTCTTTCTTTTTTCTTTTCTCCGTTCCCGATGAATCCCAATCGCGACGATGCGCCGGAATAACGGGCCTCCAAAGCCATGAGAGTTCTCTTCCTATCGGGAATCCTCGCTGCTGTTGCTGCTGTCGACGAGATGCCAGCGAGGATAATTGGTTTGTCGGTTACAGAGAAAGAGAGACAGATGGAAAGAAAGTCAGGCTGCAATGGCGGCCCTACTACATCCCGAATAGGTACGGATCCGGAAGCGCATTCCCCGGAACGGGAGCATCCCCCACGCCAGTTAAACTCTGCAGTTGAAGAATCCCAACGAGAGGAAAGATATATAGAGTAGAAGCCATTGATTCTCTTTTCTTTTCTTTCGCCTATCAAACGTACATTCTTTCGCGCTCCAATTCCGTACTGAGTACTGAGAAACGACTCTTAGGGATCATTGATGAATGGAACTTGCGTATGAAAGAATTTTTTCAAGCGAATTAATCGCTATGAAAGCTCTGAAATAATCATTATAAGGACCAAACATTTATCACTTTCAATACCAATAATTGATAAATCAATAATTCATTAATAATTCATATTTCATCAATAGTCAATATTTTACGTGATCCATGCGCTAATTAAAAAATTCCGTTCTACTTGGAAAATTATTGTTTTATACAGATATTTTCATGTCATTTTCACCTCCGAAAGCACACAACTCACTCGGCGTATTTTTAGACAATAGATATTTTTCCGCGCGACAAATATCAACGAAACTTGTTGACTGATGTCAAGAAAGCTTTTACATAATTATCAAACTGAATTTTCCGGGGACCAAGATCTCAAAAAAGTGCTGCGAGGTTTTTGAAGGTCAGCAGGACTTGTCGCTTTAATAAATCTCAGTCCCTCGCCTTAAGGGCCATGCAAATTTGCCTAATTAATGAGATTCTAAATGGTGTCTATGGCAGCAATTCGTCACATTCAATGACTCACGCGGCTGTCGTCGAGTCGACCACTGGTGCGTGTTCGTTACTCTCTTTCTCGTACGTCAGTCTCAAGGGGTGGAATGTTTACGGGGGAGAGGGTGCATCGGATATCGCCCATTACATGGAAACCGAGGGTGCGTCCTGTTCTTTCTGCGACTAGCCGAATCTCGTTCACCGAACTAGACGCGCAGCGGTGACGTTCGACCAGCAAAACGCTCGACGAATTTATGAATTTATTCCGGGTATCGTTCCTGCAAATGACTGCCGGCCTCTCGGAGTCAAGGGTGCATGATAAATAAGCTTTGCCATTATACGTACGATTCTACTCTTCGCGAGAGTGGATATGATCTCCGCCACATCACCCAATGTCAACGGTTCTCGTGACTTCTCGCAAAAAGCATTAGTCCTCGACACATCAGGGGGACACAACGCGTGCTCGTCACTCGCGCATACAACATTAACGCCTCTCATTCCACGAATGGAGTCTCTTCGCGGTGGATCCGAATCCGCAGGTTGTCACTCTCACTTTCCGATAGGTTACGCCGCTCATTTATAATTTCACCATGCGTACCCGAAATAGAAGGTGAAATTGATCCAGTCACTGGTTACAGAATGGTCGCATTTGGTGCGCCGAAACTGTAGTTTCGAGTTATTTCGACTAAAGGATTGAGGGAATCTTCTTCATCTTAATCCAACAAAGGAATGTGACAAATCTATTTTTTTTGTTAAAAAATAGAGGAAAAGTGTTGTGTACATCGACAAATTCCTTGAATTGCCGAAGCGGTTCATTTTGCCCCATTTTCCCCGTTTTTCCATGTGGATTGATCACAACAATGATGTCTGCGTTTCAATTTAGGTTATGAGGATAATTTGTGCGTATCACTCGATACAAAAGTATCTCGAAAATTCTATCTCCAAATTTGAACTTTACTTTTAGCTTTTGTTCGCAAAAAAAAAAAACGCCTACGAAGGGTTTTCACGCAAATGTATAATCACGAATACGAGCTTTTCGTCGGTAAGACGAGACGGTTTCGCGTAACGAGCCGTTAGGGTTGTCCTTAATTAGCATAGAGTCGTAAGTGCCAGGATTAACGAGTCGATGCATCCCTCTTATCGGCTCGCGTCTGCTTCTGTATTTCAAGGATTGTAGAGAACTGTGAAAGCCGGCAAGCTAAATACTAGAGTATTCGCGAATCCTCCCCCGTTTCGGCGCACGTATAGAGAGACACAGGGAAGTAAGAGAGATGGAGAGGGAAAAGGGCGATTGCATCTCTCTACGCGTTCGCGAGGCTTTAGATTCGGGATTTAGCAAGGCGAAACGTGAATTGGTGAGCGAATACTCGACTACAAGTATATAGATACCGACAGTAGATAGGCTCGCGATACCGGTGTATAGACAGACACACGATATCACGCGCGGAAATCAAAACACGTATAGTTCCTCAATGAGAATCAATGCGGATGGTGCTGCGACAGAATCGTCGAATCACGGTAAATCATCGGGTCTCAAAGCGAAGGACAGAGAAATCGCTGGCGTGTCACGTCGAATCGTAGTCTATCGTTCGATGAAAGCTCCGCCTCGCAGTGTTTCGCAGTTGTAATACCAACGACATGCGGAATTAACGCTACACCGGTCGAATAGAGAGGAAAATGTATGCACAGAGATAGAATACAGTAAGAGATTACTATATCGACTATACATGAATCGAGTTGAAATCCAGCTTTTCCGTATCGCGGCCACGTCGCATGTGCCAAAAGCTTCGCTACTCTCTTTTAGTCCAAAGCTCTCTTCGAACTATCTTCGCCATGATGGGGATGGGGCTTACGATAGAGTTTGTATTCACTTTCAAAACGCTCCGGAAAGCCTCCGCTTCAGCCAGTTCGGTGCAACGGAGCTTCGATTACCTTGAGCCCGTGCTACGTTGCAATACGGGTGCTCGGATTAGCGTGTGATATACGGAAAATCATAAATAGAGAGTTCTGAGAAACGTTTCGGCACGGGAAATGGAGAGCTTTGAATGATATGGAAATGATACACGAAAAGGATTGATCCTTTACGAATGAAACGCACAAATCGTAACGCCCAAACCGGATCAGTACACAGGCGAAAAAGTTTTTTGATGCACTATATACCGTAATATACCATTTTTTATTTTTGACCATTTTTTATTATCATATCATAAAGATATTCTGTGATATCCTTTTTTCCATGTCGTTATTCTCACAGTTCTGTTCATTGAGAAATAATAGAAGTCTAAAAAAAACTTTTCGAAATCATAATGAAACTGGATATAGAGAGACGAAGGACGATGAGATCGTATATTCGAAAAATACACCGCCGCCGGGAATAGTACAACGAAGCTAAGCGTACGAGTCTTCGTTAAATCGATATATCGTTTTGGATGAAAATACGTACACATCAAAGATAGATGAAATGATTATATTTATAGAAGGAATAGAAGGATACGATGCAAATATATATACATATCCTTATGGACCAATATTAACTATAGAAGTAAAACGCATACAGATGAACCTTCGCTCATATGCACAATTGCATATATGTATAGAAAGGGGGATTGAGATAAAACAAAACATCACTGAAAAAGAGCTATTTCCCGACGGGTATACGTTTGGGAAAATAAAAGCAAAACGTTGTAACGATAGAGGTCCAGGGAGATATCCGGGACGTTCTGTACAACGAAAGCCTCTCGAAGCATTGCACGTACTTTATATATTTCGCGCTCTCACCAATCCGACGAGCTTTCTCACCCTCCCCCGGGCCACACTCCCCATCTCGTTTTAATCCGCCATTATGAAATGTACTGACGTCTGATGGCAACGGACAGGTATCGGAAATGACGGACGGAAATTAAACCGATTCGCGAGTGAGAGAGACCGGGATAGAGAAATATCGAGTGAGTCAGAGCATCTGTCGGCATCGTCGCTGCTTTTGCTCCGATTTCGACGGTTCTGCAACGAAGTCCGAAACTCTGCCCCCTCCCCCCCCCCCCCTCCCGCCCGCCGCATTCGACATTTCTCTCTCTTCGCTTCTGCGTGGATTCTCTCTTTTTTTTTTTATTATCGTATTCCATTTTATCGACTATTCGGCCAGAAGGGGTGAGTTTGGTTGCCGCGGTTCAAGGTGAAAAGAGGGGTCCAGAGTGTTTGAATGATTTCGTTCCAGTGAGTTTAAACGCTCGGCTATCATCGCGTTTACAAGCATTTCAATGTGGCGCGTGAAATAATGGGAATCCAGAAAATCGGTAGCAATACATACTCGTTAAAATACTTCGTTCATTGGTAAATCGTTTTACCGTCGAACAAAGTTATTCCGTTCTTTGAAGTCTGATTTTTTAATACGGCAAAGGGAATGTCATGGATTTTGTATTTTTTCACTGACACTGTATCATATAAATATTTCACTGGGACGCGACTTCCGGTGGTAAATTCTGAATATAAATTTTTTTTTACCGAAAATGACGTCACGGAAAAAAAATGTTGACATTTTTCGAAAAATCGTCGAACATTTAAAAATTTTCATAATTTTTTTTTTTTTTTCGTCGATTGACAGTTGATATTTTCCAACCGGAAGCAACGTCATGAAAATAATTTCTATTTCCTTTTCGCCGGAATATTGGTTATTCGAAAAAAATGTTGTGTCTTCACTTTACGTATGCAAAATGTTATTGCGAGATAATAAAAAGGCGATCCCTTGCATTATAGTAATTAGAAAAAATGCAAGAAATTTCGTACGAATTACAGATTTATTTCAGTCAGATAAAAAGCAGTAACGTTAAAGTAGATGTTTATTACAGTCCAGACTTGCGTAGCCATACAATATCCAGTTTTCTGCAGGTATACGTGCGCCCCCGTCGGCATCACTACCGGTATGAATCTCATTCTCAGTACCGCCGTGAATCCACGTCGGGTTGCTATGGATATAAGCCCGACGCGCGGTCTCTAATGGAGACGAATCTCTTCAGCTCCGCGATGAGATATAACAGTCCGAGATGTATGCTACGGCAACCGAGCAACGAACAGTTATACCCGTTGTCGTTGACACACGTGTACGCTTTCGTAGCAAAAGCGCGACGAACAAGAACGGGGGGCGTCTTAAACTCTTCCTTCGAGGGAAAATTTTCTCAGGTATTCTATAAATATGTATGACATATCCACAAACCGGATATCCATGTAAATCCGTCGTAGACGAAAGACGACGATGATACGACCAAAGGTGAAGGGTGAATATGAATTTCTAAGCTATCCTCACAGCGAGATAGCTTTTTACCCGAGAGAACTTGGCACACATGTATCACAAATATACATGCAGTACGAAGCTTGTGCAAGTCGACTGCAGCTACAGCTACAGCTGCACCACTTACTCTCCGTATTGACTGACTGACTGAGTTTCTCTTCTAACGCGTTCTTATAAGTGCGTACACATGGGCGGGCAGCTGCAATCTCGCTAAGCTGTCATAACTCGCGGGATAGAGATGCTTTTTTTCAGCCTTCAGCGAGAGTTTACATTGGTAAAAGTTTTTGACTCGGTGTTATGAACGTTTCGAGGAACGGCTTGTGTACGCAAGACATGTATATTCGTAATTGGAACGAGCAGTAGAGAAGAAGCCACCGAATTGCTCTATTGCTAACGTTTAACATCAATGGTACTTTTAAGGGGCTCGAGGCAACTAAATTATAGTGATATTCGTCAAAGTATGATTTTTTTTTAGGCGACAACATTTTTTTTTTTTCAAACGTTTTACTCGGAAATCGAATGTTTCCACTTCCGCGCATGCAGCTTTTTTTTTCAAATATTCTCTGCCAATTTTTTTGTAAGACTTTGAATACATCTTTCGGTAAAAAAAAAAATATCCCTGAAGTACCCTTTTAAATCCGTGGCGCCGATTATTTCGGCGCCTCTAATGAGGACAAAGACGATACATAATAGAGTTTCGATCTATATGTAGGTACGTCTTGATTTGTCACGCCGACGAAATCGAATACCTATAGAAATCGATCGGTAGCACCGTCTCATCGAAACGAAGCTGATATACTCCCGATATTCGTCGACCCGTATACCTCCCCAAACATTGGCATCAAAAGCAGAACATAGCTGAGCCGCGACCACCACATTCTATACCAGTCCTATCGACAGTCAACGATCATCGTGTCGTCACCCTTCACCTTCAACATAGAAACGCTCACCCGGGCGGGGGGAGAGGGGGTGGGGGAGGGATCGCTATTTACCAACGTAATAGGGCGTAACGGAACAGTCATCGGCTGATTGACGGGAGAACGAAGGGTTCGCGTGGTAACCCTGTATACCATAAAAGCATCGCTCCATCCTATATCCGAATTTTCCCATCAAAAAGCCCCAAAGCTCGAACGAGCGTAGCCAAAAAATCAAGCGAGCAAACTCTACTTGTCCGTCTCTATGTCCGTTAGTCGCTCATGCGTACACATATTGTCCAAACTCGCTACGTTTATGCAAAAAAATAAAAAAAAGAAAACGAAGACCTCTCTCCGCTCAATAGAGTTGCGTCAATCAAATAGAGCTCCATATCGCTGTTTTTGTTTCAGTTCGGTTAGCCTTGTCTCGCACAGGATATATATATGTTTGAAACAAAATGTTCTCGTTTGAATTTAAAAGCAATCCGGACGCTTCATTAATTCGTAACAGAGTTCGTTTCGATCGACAAGCTTTGCTCGTCCACTTGACCATATATTCCGTGAGTGTGTGTGGACTATATCCATATTGTGCCTCTCTCGGTATCATCCGGATAAAACAGTGAAATTGTCCGTGCAGAATGGAGTTGTTGTATTGCGAGATGTATTCAGTTATGCAAACGAGAATATCATGGTACGATGATTCGCAGTGCAGAACGATTCGCGAATTCAATGGTAATATCTCGGTTAGGCGTCAGTCATCCTGTTCGGGATCGCGGTGAACAATATTCTACCGGTAGGGGTAAGTGGGGTGAAATGAGCCAACGGGGCAAAGAGGACAACTCGAATTTCTGGGGCAAAATGGACCAATCCTGAAATTTATGAAATTTTAGAAATGTTCGATTTTTAAGTTTCGTGGCCATTATTTATGCTGCAGATCTTACCAAAAAACAAACGGAATCGACGTTTAATAAAATTCCGGGGAACATTTATTGTCTGAGCTAAAATGGGTAATTATTTAAAATTCATATTTAAAATTTTTTTAATAAAATTGGATTGAATCCGTTTTGCCCCATTTTTATTTTTTTTTTCATCTTAATACACTAAAGGCGTGTGACAAATTAATTTCTTGGTTCAAAAGTAGTGAAAAAGTTTTGTGTATATCGACAAAAGTCCCTGAATTGCCGAGGTGGTTCATTTTGCCCCACCATCCCCTGTATAATTCGTTATCGATTAACGAATATAATCATTTTTTGTTTCATCACTTTGGGCACAATAACGTTGAGATAACAATGGCACCGCGGTTATTTTGAACAATAATAAAACGGGATGCATAAATAAACGAATTGATGCTGTGTACATTTTCCTCATAAATTGTGTGATTGATTCTCATGCAGTTCTATGGAATCATTATGCAATCACGAGCGCGACAGCACAATGGAAAAGCGAGAGAAAGCCTCATCGCTGGTTGAATATTATTCGTTTATGCAAAACGAAATTGCGAGAGACGATGATTCGATGATTCCGATCGCGGGCGATTAGAGATGTATGCGTACGGAGGGGTGGTTACCATTTATGATTGCGTGGGAAGCAAATTATCAGTAAAAACTGTATTATTTATTGAAATTCATGATGAAAATCAACAACATGTGTTTATCGAAACAAATTATTATTTAATTTCTTTTTCCCCACCAATCCGACACAAAACCCTAACAAATATGACGATAAATCAAGTACCTTCATTCGTTTTTAACATTTGTTATTGCCGAATATATCTATTAATTGTAAAAACGAGGAACTTTTACAGGGCATGCATATCTGTACATTTTTCCCGAAAAAACAGTAAAATATTTCGGCAAAAAAAAGTTTCTTCGGTTTTAACGTGGTTGGAATTTTTGTAACGGGCAGCTGAAATTCGGAGTGGCTTCACCGCACCCCCAGCCGGCCGTTCGACCGGATAGCAGTAAATTTTATGATTGCCATAGAGTATATACAATGCGAAGGAAATAAAAATGAGAACGAGAGGTTCGAATTCTGCGCATAACAGAGGAGTGAGTCATTCGTTACGCGTTGCACTCGTCACGACAGACCAAAGCCGTCGACAAGGGTGGGGGGGGGGGGGGGGGGGGGGAGCAGAATTGCGTGTGCCATTATAGAAACACGAGTGTCCGTGCCGCGTGTCCGTGTAATGCGGTCGTCGGGATAAAAAAAAAGGCAACACGAAAATATATATAGAAAAAGAAATGAACGAGAGAAACGAGCGAGCGAACGAATTGATGGAAGGCCCCGGTGTGTCGGACAGCAGCGTCACTGCCCCTTTCCGGTAGTTCGTATGGGAGTGCTAGAGTTTCCGCTAGCAGGAACATAGGCCAGACTCGGTGACCATGGGCGATAGTCGCGACGCGCGAGGGTCGCTGTCGATATATGTGCGAACGATCGACGAGGACGACTACGTTCTCGTTACCCGTAACCATTAGTCAGTCGTTAAACCTCTTGGATAGTTTAACGATTGCTCGCGTGCCTAACTGCCTCCCTCCCCCTCCCCTCCCCTCCTCCTCGATGAATCGGATTCGGCCGATGACCTTTTAGCGGGAACCACGACACGCCTACGATTCATCAATCAATCTATCATCGATAGCAGTTAACGTGACTCTAGTCGGATTAAAAAAAAAAAATGCTCATCCCGGAGTAGAGAAATCTCTGACAAGCTTACCTGCGATAATCGCGCCGCGTGATTATCGGCGAATTATTACCGAACATTTAATCGCGAACTGTTTTCTTCTCGTCTCCTTCAGAGCACTGAGGGGGTCGAGTTAACTAAATTATGGCAATGTTCCCCAAAGTAATTTCATATATATCTAATACATTTTTTTCATGTGACGCAAAGTCATACATTATCAATTTTGAGAAAAATGGAAATTTACCGATGATTCTTTTATTTTTGTCATAATATCGATAGAAAAATGTCCGGTATCGATAGTTGACTGCACATTACACGGGGGATAATATGAAAGCCGATAGATCTTGTGCGCGTGACGAACCGCGTCTCCGATGTAACGGCATCCGTTTTCCTAATACCATATTCTATCGGCAGTGAACACATACACCAGTATGCATATCGTTACGAGGGCTATCTCTTCCAGTAGTTACTCACTTCGAAGGGTACATGCGGCGGTGGTCCAGTGGCGGTGCTCCGTCACCATTATTCCGGCGTATTAGGCAAGAATTTAATAACGTGCCAATATGTTTCCCCGTCCGGCGGGGATGACACGGGCGTTGCAGACGCGATGTATAAGTGAGGCGAGGTGAGGGCAACGACAGGGATCCGCAAACCAGCCGAGCGTATAGACTCTACCGCGTAATAAATCAGCGTGAGCTTCGCAGAAGCCACAGGGCCGACGCCGGCTCGTGGCGAAAAACGCTCGCGGATACGCCGTGGGCGTAACTGGATATGGATACGTAACTCCGTGCTTCTCGTACCTCTCGCAAACTATACATACCCCACGTGGGCGGAAGGTCAACGTAATGGTAGTTATAATTAAAATTAATTATCCTTTCGTCGGACGATACGTGTTCCCCGTCACCCTCCTCCCTCCCGTTATCCTCCCTTCGTGTTCTCGCGATAACGAAAAGCCCACGGGCACCGACGACCTCGAAACATCAGTGGTAACAATATCACGTTGCAATTACATTCGGCAACCGAAAACTCAGAACGAAAAATAACAACGGCTAACAGAGCCGTCCCTGCGGCCGCGAGATTTTACCGCTTTTTTTATGCGTCGTTTTTCACAACAAGGTTCGCGGTCGTGTAGCAAAAATTGAAAAATAACAACTGTCTGGTTATTTGGCAAAAAAAAATTGTCATTTAAATTAGAAACAGAGATTTTCATAAGGGAAAGTCTGCACTGCGAAACAATCGTGAGAAAAAAAAATATGATTATTTGACCGATAAAATGTGTCTGTGTCAGTTGGATAGCTGAGATTCTCGAGTTCCATTTTTTTTTCCTTTCTCAGGATTGAAGTTTCGGTATTACGGCGCTTCTTTTTATTAGGTCTCGAAAGTATGTTGCACCCTCGAGAATATTTAGATCTCTAGACGCCGAGTCTGCAACCGATATTAATTAAATGGTCGGTTGCCGTCAACGAGGAATTGAGCGACGCGAACCCGACCTCTCAGACGGAAGATCCTCGAGACTTCCGCCAGAAAACGCGACCGACCCAACTGGTTCAGCGGTTCACAGCGGAAAGCCCACAGATATCAGAACTTGAAAATGGGGTCACCGGGGATTCTGTGACTTTTCTATCGACGTCGCGGTTAATGGAGAAGTCTCGCCAACGACTGACAATGAAATTCGAGTGAAAAAGTTTTAATCGGCGACTCACAACTTGTTCTTCCGATTGATCGATTTTTTTTTCATCTGATATACAAAAAAATTAAAAATAAAATAACGTTTTTATAATATTGAAATACTTTCGTGGGGGTTGAAAAAATGACCAAACGATACGCGGCAATAGCGAACACGCGACAACGATACAACGCGGCAAAATTTTCAAAATCATTTTCGAAACTTCTTGTAACAAACTACAAAGTTATCGCGCGCTGCCTTTTATTCGCGGTATTCCGGCGCTGAGAATTGTTCAACGCTGCGTCGAGCTCATTCAACATTTGCCTGTATAACGCAGAATAATTGCTCGGTCGTTGTGTAATCGTTGAAGTTTACTCTCCTGATACCGTGAGATGAACGACCCGCGGTGTTTCACGTATACCAGCTTACGTAGGTAAGTCAAAGAAGAACTCGCAACGATTTGCGTGAATCATTAGCGGCTAATGGTTCCCTCTCGAGAGGACAACGCGTATAGGAGAGAGAGAGAGAGAGAGAGAGAAAGAAGCTTTCCTAATATATATCTCGTGTCTCCGAAGGCGGACAGAGAAAGGTTTCCGAGTTTACACTCCATGAACCCGAAGTTTTTTTCCTGACTGTTAGTACGACGTTTCCTAATTGTTATTCCGCTTCGAATAGTATGCGAGGCGCAAAAAAAAAACACTGAGCTTTTATCGTTGGTCGAGTTAGTTTTTTAGTGAGTTCGTTCGTTTATCGAAATCATAAAAAAAAAAAAAAAACAGAGCTTGAAAAGAAGAAATACACGTTTATTTTAAAGAGAAAAACTTTTCTCTGTTTTCTCGTTAAATCGAAGTTAACGCAACGAGGCTTTCGCAGGCAATATTATAACGATGTCGAAAAATTTATTATATTGTCCGACAGGATAATTATTTCTTGAAGTACCATTAAAACGAGAAGGGAATAGCGGAGAGCTCGGAAGAGAGTGGAACGCATTAAATTTAATTCTTCAAGGGACTTTGAGGGAGAGACGTCGTTCGTTATTGAAAGATTGGCATTGAGTGGGGAAAGGAGAGGGGGACCCGAGAACTCTCATCTCGAGTGGTACAAGTACAAGAGAATTACAATAATGGCAGAGTATATAATCGTCAATTTACAAAAGCCATTATAATATGTATTCGAGACGTTTTGGTTCACTCACTTTCTTGCATTAGCTGTTGCGCTCCCTTAGCAATTCAGACAGTCAGTATCGCAAAGTGTAACTCGAATCGTTGGGTATTGAGAAGCGTTGTCCTTGGCGGGGTATTTAATTTCATTTATTCCATACAGAAGTCGACGCGCACCGGCGAAAGTTGGATGGAGAAAGGGCCCCCGATATTTTGAGTCTCACGATAATATCTAAGATATTCCGTAACACGGAGAGGCCTCCGGGGAATTACGACTGTTAATATAATCTGTTAATAACGAAAACAAAACCTTCTGTATAAATAATCCTTAATCGTCGATCAGATCCTTGAGATTATCGCCAAACGTAATATCCTTCGATGTCAGTAAACTCATTAACACGTTAAAAATTTATTATAATGATTTTTTTTTTTTTACTGGGTGCTGAAAAAAATGCATGAAATTTGTTCGCCACTTATTACGTTGCTATATTTTCACCGAGCGATTCGTCATAGTTTGCGCGTTTGTATACCATTTTTTTATAGAATTGAATATTATTATTATTATTATTATTACTATTATTTCAACTATTAACACTCTTTCTAGAATCAACAAGGATGAACCTTTGAGAATAATATCTTCTCAATGTAAACTGTCTAAAATCATCATATCGATTCTCCTCACGATAATTTCTCTCTCATGTGCACATACAATATTCTGATGCACGGTGAGCCGCGAATAGAGAGAGGTATTGAATTCCTTCGCATGCCAGAGAGTTTATTCGGCGAGTGGCTGAGCTCATTCGGATCCTACGGTAGATCCAGAGCATCCGTAGTAAATGTAAATGCTTGGATAGTAGGAATATTCTCTCTGCTATACGCAAAACGATTTAGTGGCGATTGGTATGCGAGACCGGAACGATGAAGAAGAGAAAGCAGACTGGAGAGAGAGAGGCGAAAAAAACGGGGGGGAAAAAAAGGACGAAAGGTGGCCCGAGGGAGCAAACTGCAGGCTCAACGCAGACTGCGGGTTTGGGTATTCCTGAACCTCTCGTGCTCGACTCTTGCGTTAGAGCGAAAGGGTGAAGGGATGAAAGGGACGAGGAGGAGTGGAGGAGGGTTTAGGGCGAAGGAAAGCGTAGTTGATGCGAAACTTGCACATCGGGGTGGGCCGGCAGGTTTTGTTATTCCATGTTTGCGACGCAGTAACCTACCCCTGGCGAGTCTGCACGTTTCTTCTCAGCGCCTCACTCCCTTCTCTCGTCGTAACCACCCGCGCTAAGGCGCTCTCTCTATCCCCATCATCCCTTCTCAAGTTTCCACAACGCGCGCGGCCTCCCTTGCTTGCCTTTCTGCCTTAGCCGCGTGTTCTCCCGAAGCTCTCGTACTTCATAGCCAACTAACCTACTGGCAGGCAGCCTCTAACCTCCCCCTCGAAACTCCAACCCTCTTTTGTTGCCAAGACTCCGTTCTCCGATATATATGTATATATATGTTTATATATTTCACGAGACGGTGTGTAACTTATCCACCCAGGTAAATAGGAAACGAGTCGGTGCACCGAGAATACGGAAATAGTTGCACGTATCAGAAAAAAAAAAACACAAGCATTACTTTATCTGCCCTCACATTTTTCTATATCCTACAAATACATTTTTTTTTAATACGCATTTATTATTCAATTTATTTGATCAGAAAAAATGAAAATGGAATTTTCCAAACAATTAAATATGAAACTTCGATTTGTAGCGTAATAATCGATTTTTACGAAAATATTTCAGACAATAAATAATGTCAAAATAATAATAATATTCAATATTAATATTTAATAAGACATTTTTTTTATGTTGGAAATAAATAATTTTTTTTTTTTCAAGAAAATTTTATTTTATTTAAATATATTTTTTTTTATTGTAAGAAATATATTTATTTAATTAGATTTAACATTTCTTAAATTTATACTTTTATTGTGAACAAAATTTTTTACATTACGACAACGAGCTGCAGAGACTTCAGCGTCGTTAAAAATGTGAACGCGTTTGAATCGAGTCTCGCCGGCCTAACCTATTAAATTCGATATAGCGAAGAATCTCGACTATATTATATATAGTTATGAATATTCATTGTTATTCGATAACTTTTGAGAGAAATAATTAACGATTCATTATGTATGCGTACGGCAGAGTGCTCGGGACGTCTATGTTTTCCCGAAAAGCAATAATCTTTCGTCTCCCTCTTATTCCCTCACCTCTACGATATTGTATGGTTGTACGGTACGCTAATTCCACAGCTTGCAGCACCTGAAAACCAAGACTCGAGCGAGGATTCGCGGCAAGAGAAGGTGCTCTTTATCCCCTCGCAGCACACGCCGCGCGCTTTCCTTCCGTACCTTTCCTCTCCCGTCCTGACGTGTACCGAACGCTATAACGGCCAAACTGCCAAGCCTCGCGTACGGTAAGCGGAGGAGTTTGCATATTCAAACGTGGCGCAAGAGAGAAGGCTATACAGGAGTTTAAAGGGTGGGGCAGGGGGTATAAGGGGGACAAGAACGAGGAGACTTCGCCTCCCGGGCACGTTCGTAACCTACGCCTTCCTTTTAATTATTGCGATTAATTAAGCCGTAACAAGTCGACGGAGAACACGAAGAAAAGGAATAGGGCGAGGGGTGAATTAATTATTGTGGTCGTCCGGTGGTGTACGGTACTTTCGACTCACCCTACCACCATTTTTTTTTCTTTTTTTTTTTTTTCATTCATTCATTCACCGAGAGCCACGATAAAAAGTCGCGGTAACCGAGGAAAAAATGTCGAATATCAAGAGACTCGAGAGGTACAGAATTAAAAGTAATGCTTCAGTCGATTATAATCACTTTTCAGAAATTACCCGCGATATTAGCGACGATATTGGCTTAGGTGTGAAAAGTTAGGAGTATGTCGGAGTTTCAAAAGTATTTTAAGGTCATTGACTCTCTCGCGGGGAATAGAAAAGAATTTTAGAGCAACAGCAAGGAGGTCTTTGTGCAAAGATGTCGCTGTGGCCTATTTCTACTCCACCGAAGTTTCCATCGTCCTCTGGACTAAGGGGGGGGGGGGTGTAGCGCGAGAGAGCTTCGAGCTTTTGAAAACCTATCGCCCGAGGAATTCCCAGGGAATTACCGATTCATTACCGAAGTTTGTACGCGATCCCTGACTGGGTATGTGTGCGCGACGGCTATGTGTGCGATGTTCTCTCGGGAAAGTTGAAGAGCGGCACTTTGGCGTGGCATCCACCGAACACTGGGGCGGGTACCTCGACCATTTCCCTGCGGTTTCATCGTGGAACACGATTCCTCAGTGAATGAAAGGAGAGAGGGAGTGAACGGAAGGGGCGTCGATGTAAAAATGTAAATGTGCGCACGAGATCAATGCCGTGTCTGGTAAAAGTACAGACGCAAAGAGGCTTCTAATGAAACTATCACGCATTATGCCATTTCTATCGCTTCGACGTTACGAAAATGGCAAATTTCTTATGGTGTTCGTTTTTGGCGTATTTGTCGAACAAGTATTACACAAGTATAGTGATCGAAATATCGTTAGTTTAAAAAAATTTTGATTCAATATACAAAACAAACCTTTACATATAACGACAAGAATGTCTATTTATCATATGCATATGAAAATAAAAAAAGTAAAAAAATTATAAATAAATTATATATCAATATATATTTTTCATATTGATATATAATTGACTTATAATTTTTTTTTGTTTTTGCGGCAGATATACATTTTTTTTTTAAATCACATCTGTACCTCTGAATTTTCATTCGCGAGTGGATTACAAGAACAGTGCCACAATTTGGAGTTTCGGAAACGAGGTAAATTCGGTTGAAAAAAAAAAAAAGATAAATTATCAATGGAATTGTAGAAGAAGAGAGGGCGCAGCTGAGGACAGAGAAATAGATGGGACGGGATTCGGATTCGAGACGACTTGAAAATCCATGAACAATCACCGGTGCATATTTCATATTCAGCGACCCGTGTCGTCGCAATCTTCGCGTGTTGGCTGGGCGCTTGTCCCGTCGGCCGTCTGGTAAGGGTGAGTTTGCGACAAGACGGGGTGGCCGAGAGCCATGGCGACAGACTCTACCAGGGTATCGGCCCTTTGCTGAAATTGAATCCACAATCGAATGTGTGACGCCTCGACGCTCTAACGTATGCATTGGCCTCGGCGAACACTGTTGCCGGACGCAACGGACTTTCGTTCGTCGTTCCCAGTCGTTTTCTTGTTCCCCAGATTCTCATTCCTCGGTCCTCCCTTCTTTCGTACTATTCTCGTATAACCATCCCTCGCGATTCTACTCTCCACTTTGAACTTTCCATACTTTCATTCTCGCGCGTCTTTCTCGCAGGACAATTTTCTCGGACAAAATAGAGTATTGTCTGTACTATTTCCGTTGTCATGGTACATTCCTGAATATATACTTGGATTGTATTGTCAAGAATTCTCGTACTCCTAAGTAAAATAACCCTGCGATATAAAAAAAATCGAACGGAAGACGTCGTAAAGTTTATCAACTCAATTGTACCTATTTCCCAAAGCAAACCTTTCCCGTTAAACAATTATTGCTTGTTGTCGATTATAGTGCTAAAAAAAGCTTTTTTTTTTAAGTAAAAAAAAATGTTTTTGATACTTTTTTTTAAAAGACTAAAAAGCCGTTTTTTTTTTTACTTCGTGTTAAAACATTTTTTTCCGTATTTTACTAATTGGCCAATAGCACCAATAATCGTTACGGTCTCATTAGTCGATTGCATGGCAATTGCAATTGCAATTAAAAAATTTTAATTATCCATCGTAAAAATAAAATTCTGTTTTGTTTTTGATTCTATTGATTTTCAATGATAACAATGAAAGAAAAATCGTACAATTCGTGCGGCATGCGTTACGTTGCTGTATTTTCATCGAACGATTCGTCATAGTTTGCGCGTTTGTGTCACGACAAAAAAAAATCCGCGATCCTCGTCGAGCAAGCGACCATTATCAATAGTACCCGTGCGCTCATCCAACGGGATGTTGATCCACCGGACTTTTTAATTAACGATCGTCGCGCTCGGTATAATCACGAATGTGCCGACGAATTCGAGTGGAACACAATCAGTCAAACGTTTGTTGAAAAACCTTTTAAATCCATGCGCGCTTATACACACAGCACGGTGCCTCAGTTGCGCCGATTTCACAAATATCGTTTTTTCTCCGGCATTGAATTCAAGGGCAATTAATAATTTCGATGATAGGCCCGATGGCAGAGGGCCATCGGGCGAGGGGTACGTTTGAAACAATTGGGGGGGAAAAAAGGAGTGAAAAATTGTACGTTTTGTTACGTAGTTCCGGATGAACAGGTGCAACACGATATTGGATTCAACGAGTCTTTGTGTTGCTTCTGCTGCCACGCTTGATAGGGTAATTGGAAGTCCGAGCGCACTTTACAACGACGTCGCGTTACAGTGGTTACGGCACACCGGACACGTTGTGAGTACACATTGATCACGTTACTCGAGAACCGCAAGACCACCTCTCATAGATTACTGCAAGATGCGAATAACAAAGTAAAATATAAAAAAAACAAAGAAAAAGATATCCAAGTGATGTTTCTTTCTTGATTTTATGCTATGTCACTGAATGCATCGAAATAATCGAAGTTATTAATGTCGAAAAAAAATTTGTGATTCCCTTTACAATTAAAAAAAGATCGAAAAATATTTAAAACAAAGAAAATAAATAAAATAATAATAATACTATAAATATAAAATATATATTGAAAAAAAAATGATTTTTGACTACGACATATTTTTGTTCTGCTCATCTTGTATCCGTCGCTTATCTTACGCAACACTCGTTAAAAAAGAATTTCCCAGAAGCGTTTTTTTTTTTTTTCGCGTTAATCATTTGCGGAACGTACCGAGGCGCGCGAAACGGTTCGTTCCTGTAATTATTATTAAAGAAAATCGACTGTGGGTATATAATTAAGTAATTCTTCAACGAGAGCTCCTAATGGTCTTGCGGTTTACGATATAATTAGTGATAGGAGGAGTTGCGAATGAATTTAACTGCCATATACCGGAACGTTAGTGGTTGCAGCACTGCTGTGGTCAGACATTGATCGGGTTATGAGTAAAGAGCGAAGCGCTGGTAGCATTATCGGTTACAGCACGTCAGTGATCAAAGTGACTCTACGCTCCGTACGTCGCCCCGTTCCATTGGCACTCTGGCGTTAGCTCTGTTCCTCGTTCGTAAAAATTCAACACCCAATAGGAGAAGTGTGTTCTCCGTATGAAATGCAATTCCCTTGATATTCAAAGAAAAATTTGCTTCACAACGCTTTATACTATATAAAAAAGAAAAAGAGCCAAAAAAAATTATATATAGAAGGATGAGAACGAAAATATAGTCCGGATAGCGCGGCCTGTTTAATATGGTAATTGCCAATTGGGAGTACGGGGCAGAGGTGTGCAGCACAAGCGTTTCCGCAGAATCGAGAACCGGAGAGCGACGTTAGCGGTTACGCCAGCACAGAGCTCACGGTTATGACTAAACATTAATGAAGTTACGAGACACAAACTTTTTCGCGACGGTGAGACGAGATTCGACGATATGAAAAAAAAAAGATACGCGATAGAGAAAAATAAAAAGGAGAAAAAAAAAGGTGAAGTTTGCAAAAGTAAGCAAAGTAACAGGGAGAAATTATCCGAACGCGTTACGATGACGATGGTGCCTATCCAATGAGAACGAGAGACGGAGAGGATCGCGTTTACCGCGATTACTGTGGCCGCACAGAGGGTTATTATCCCGCAGGTTTCTCTGAAATTACAGGCACTCTATCACAGTACTTTGTAGTATATACATTCGCTATGTGCTCGACGCTCCATAATAGTATACGCGCGTTAAACTATACTCTATATCGATAGTCCGGAAAGGCCGTTATAACGGCAGCGTATTCGCGGCAACGAAGCACACGTACCATCAGCACGATGATCGTAATACCAATTCCGAGCGATCTAATCCGGGGCGTTCGCTAATTAGCGACCAGAAGCTCAACGCGGGTGAGCAGCGCGGCATCCGGCTCGTTGATCGGCGTGCGCGGCGATCCTCCTCCCCGTCCCTCCCGCATGCGGTCGCGATAATAATAATCTCTTCGCAAAGCCCGGCAGACAGTTTAATTAAGTGAAACAGTCATTCTTAATGGGAATCAGAAGCGATAGACTGAGAGTGAGAGTCCGGACGCGACTAACCATCGAAGTTTATTCAACGGATTAACAAAGTCTGACAAGGATAAGAGAGCGAGTGAAAGAATCATTTTCAAATGTGACAAAAGTAACACCGACTTTAATTTCTGTTGAAAAAATTTTCCACAGTAATCCTTTCACTGTATAATTCTTTATTTTTCCGAGTAGAAAATCTCAGTTTTTTCAATGTAATATTTTATCATTTTCGGTCTCTAATCCAATCATATAAACAAATTCGAGTAATTATTCAAAGTTTTGCAAAAATATACTACAATATTTTGATTAATAGACTTTATTATTGGCTTTTTTCGATCATTGATTTAAATCCGCTTACACCGAAAAAAAAATTGTGCGTTGGGTTAATAAATTTTGAGGATTTTTTTTTTTTTAACTAATTATTAGTTCTTCCAATTAATGATTTTATTCGGTGTATAATTGTAAACTAAATTTTACAATCACTCCAAAAGCTACATAGTTCGTTGCAACTCGTTGGCAATTTGATTTAACGCTTTGCTATTAGAATTCCGTCTGTTACAAGATACCGCGAAGAGCGAAGTGACGATAAACGATGTAGATGAGCACGAGTTACCGTGTATCCGAGCGCGAAAGCAAAGGAAATGTGATTGATGCTGAGAAGGCGAGAGGAGAACCGCCGAAACGTAGGAGCTGCGAAGGGTAAAGTTTGAGCAGATGCTCCCTCCCGAAAAAGCACTCTGCGCTTCGGTGATAAAGACGAAGGAGAAAAGAGTGCGGAAAGCAGAGAGAAGGATACACACAGCCTGAATGGTGTAGGTTACCCGTGGTTCTCGCCGGCGTGGGTGAAACACAATCGTTGGGTGGGTGGCAAGGTTGACGATGGGAGGGGGGGGGGGGGGGAGTTAGTTTCTGGCGTCGTCGGCATCGTCTAAAGACCCTGTTCTATGTACTTCATTCCCTTCCACCCCTATCCGGTTATTCTATCTCGCTCTCTTCTCCACGCTACTCGCGTGCTCTCCCGAGCATTAACACGTTGAGTCGTTAGGGTTGCCGAGGATATGCCGGGGCGACGACGACGATGACGACGAAGCTGAAAGTGCCTTTCTCTCGGCCGCTTTTGTCTCTCTCGTTCTCGCAATCTCTCCCATTCTCCGTTCTCTTATCGAAGGAACGAGAGAATCCGAAGAGAAGGAAAGAGCGCCGTAGGGTCGAAGCCGAAGCGAGAAAAGCACACGCCAAGACTTCCAACTCGCTTATGTACGCGGCAGTTCCTCTTCAATCCCGAACGAACGAAGAGTAAAGGATAGAACGCGAGAAGCCCACCGAAGCGACTTTTGGTCTGTTTACGGAAAACCATTCCCCTTCGCGAAAACCGCACCCGGCACCGGTGAGGCAAACGCGAACGTGAAGGGACGTACGCCGGGAGGAAGACGTGGAAGAGGCGTGGTAAACTCTCAACCGCTCGGTACCCCCAAGCGCACGGGGTTCCTTTTACCCCTTTCGAACCTTTCCCTCCCCCCCCTCCTCTCCTCCTTCTGTAGCTACTTCTGACGTAAACTCTCGTTGCCTTATACCTAAATTACCCCCCTGTGTAAAGGTATATATATACACGTACATATATGTAGGAAAGTGGGAGTATAACATGTCGAGCAATTCAGGTAAGAAATTTATTCATCGGCCATTCAACCGAGGCTCAGGTAAATATTTACGGCATCCAGCCTTTCACCAACCCCTTGCTACCTCGACCGTCGGTGAAGCCGTTCACAACCGCGATATTCACATCCTTCGCAGCCCCTCACTCCTTCAGCGGCAGCCATGTGTGTGCGCTTGGACTATCCGAAGACGGCTTAGGCCAAGTTTCGGCTCCACAGGAACGCTCCAGGCTATTTTCCTACCGCGAAGTGGCCTCGAACCTTAGACGGTGTATCGGAAGTATGTACTGCATACAACCGCAGTTTCTGTGTGTATCAAGATCCGTAAGGGGATGGAAATACTATATCTATTGGTTGAGTATCGATTTCCTGTCGGCTCGATACTCTCTGAATTTTCGTATTAACGACGTCATGCAAACCGAGACCATAATATTGATTATACGGAGAGCCGGTTACGAGATTGCGAAGAATCACCGCTCGAGACTGCGAATAGTCTATGTCGTTGAAGTATCGATTGGACGTTTATCGGATCGTTTCTGCTTTTTTTTTTTCTAGTTTACGCGGTACTTGGAATGATTTTTTGCTCTTGCAAAGTTAGCGTGAAAATTAGGTACGCCAAAGCCTATGTAGCATGTTAGTTTATAGTGCCATGGATAATGAAAGAGGATATGAGAAAATCCGAGGGAACCTTAATGAGGAAAGTTTTCATTGAAGTCTTTGGAGAACCAACGACGCTCACGACTGCGATGATTTACTCGAGAGTCTCTGTAAGCTAAATCTTCGGATGCGAGGTGCGGCGAGGCATGAAGTAGACGGACTTTGTGTTCTTTTTGAAATTTCGTACACGCGTGGGGTTTCCGATAAGGGAAGGTAAAAAAATGACGGAGGCTCCTTTTTCATGGTTGAAGTTTCGCGAACAAAAGAAATTAATGAGGACGCAATGTGAAAATTTACGATTTTCAGAGTTGTTGTTAGCCATCGAATTTGTCGCGTCTGACTACTCTGCGAGTTTGATTCTCAACACAATCGGACTCTCGGTAGGACCCGGTGCATTTTTTTTGCGTCTGCAACGCCAAGTATTTCAGCATTAACAAAGAAAGATCGTCCGGTCCCTACCCGCTATTCTAGTGAGGAGCTTTTGCGTTGAGCTTTCAGTGCCGCGCCTGAGAACGGTCCTGCAAAATTCGCCGGTTCCCTAATAGCGTGTGAGTAAAAGCAAAGGCAAAGGGAGGAAAACTCTCGTTGATGCTTCTTGGGTTTCCTCGGAGCGGGAGAGAGCTGGTAACAAGGAGAGAGCGACGAAACTGCCACGAGTCAAGAAACTCGTTAAATCCTCCTTTGCATCGAGCCAAACTGAGGCAACTTTGCCGATTTTTCGTCCGCCCACTTCTGCGTATACGTCTCTCGGGTTTATTATGGATACTAATGAGGAGTTCCGACGTGTTTGCACATTGGTTTGTAGAATTATTAGGCGACAACCAAGAACTGTAATTGCCCCTTTTAAATTACTATAACATTGTGTTGAGGAACAAATTTGCTGAATATTCAAGGCGATGAGAGAATACCGTATTTTATCAGACTTTTCGGGCTTTCAATAGTTTGTGTGGTTTGTAACGAACTATCAAGATGAAAAAATTATATTTAGCGATGACATTTCCCTTGAAATTGTTTGTGGTATTCAGAATTAGCAGTCTACACAAATTGCACAAACTTCGTGTGTTTCCTCCGCTCAAACGGATTCACCAATGGCAGAGATAGAACTCGCGGATGTAGCAGAACGAGAACAGCTAATTTCACACGAGGTAGAGGGTTCGCAAGAGGGTTATCTGAACATTTGCCATAAATACTCCGGTGGTATGGGATGGCGTTGCATGAGTGTACGTACGCTCGACCGGGATGCACAACATCCCAGAGACCGAGAGCCCTTTTGCTTATCTGGCGACACCCTTTTTTTTCCTCCCTTCCTCTCTCTCTCTCGCATCCGTTTAGCATTTCCGGCTGAATTTAATTGCGTCTATTTATCTCGGCTTCCGCGTGCACGAGTATTTAGTGGTCGACCACACCGGGGTCCACCGCGAATATTAATTTCGAGGTTTCCGAGGGAGAAAACGCCCTTGGCGCGCCCTACGTCTCGGTGTCCAGCGGCTGCGAATTATAACTTGACTTTGTATACAAGGCGACGAAATACCCTCCAACCGAATACTGAGATGAATTTCAGTCAAAACGTGGGGTCTCTGGTTATATCCAGAATAATATAATACCGTTACATGACTGTTGTCCATTTTCGAGTTGGCAATGGTTTACGTAGCCGGAGACTCCAATAGAAACACCGAAAACAATCGTAGGGAGGATTTGGCACCTTTTGTCATCACTGAACTGGGTTTACCCTGTGCTCTATTTTATTTAGACACGGACCCAACACTTTTTTCCGAAGCGCTGTAGCGTTCGACAAGAAGCCACGTGTCGGATCGAATATCGCGGTTGCACTTGCCTCTTCTATGTTCTATGTTGATAGGAGTGCGGCTGTTCGAAACGAGATAGTAGTGCGAGAACGTCGATGTACGGTTCGATTATCCAGTCCCAATTCTTCCAAACGGTCCTCCAAAACCCTCCATCGAACGACGGGGTTGGCATCGTGGCACGAGAGCCATCGGTATGACCAGGCATCGGATCTCGTTTAATGGCCGGGTTGGATCATGTGCCCGGCCCGTTGCTATCGGGCCTCGATGCCTGCTCTCCTGTCTATGAAACGTAGCCTCCAGGCCGGCGGGTTTGCTGGACCCCGTTCAATGGACCTTGGATTTGTGTTTGATAGGGAAAACCCCGACGCGCTTTTATTCCCAGATGTCCGAAACACGTATATACCACCGATACGTCCTCTATCTCTTTTCAGATACTCACATGCAGTATATACATATTTTTTTTCTTTTTCACCTCGTGAAAATCAATCGTAGCGACTGGATTGCACATACCGATATACTATATCCACCCGGGAGCCGGTGGCACGCGTACAAGTGCCTATACATACGTTTATACACACTATGCATGAATTCCGATATTCCAAATACTATATCACCGCTGTGCCCCGATATACATATATCCCCAAAATTCTGTTTTTCCTGTTTTTCCGAAGATAAATATATTCATACACGTACTCGTACCCCCAGAGAGTATACCACTGCCCGAACGATTATACTACATCAAATTTCGGACAACGGTGAAATATCGGGGATTCGGATAGATAATGCATGGACCAAACTAACCCTCGGACCTGGAATGGGTAGAACTGGAATTTGAAAAGGCTACCGATTGATCGATGTTGAACGTTGAACGTTACAATGATAACAATCGTTATCGTTATCGTTACCGTTATCATGCATTTTATTCTTGAAACTTCTAGGAATGATACCTCTCGATGACAGAACTAAGGTTACGAGATCATCATGTTTTTGCAATCGCAAATTTTCATTGATAATAATTTTAAAAAAGCCGACTGAATACCATTGGCTGTCTGTTGACGGTAATTCAATGGATGAGTTACGCCGATGATATCATTTTCGCTGATTCAATTTCCCAAACATTTTGACATTCGTCGAATCGTATTTTAGTACCATTGACTTTGCCATTTGTAAAATGGGATTCATTTCCATTAAATTATTGCCAATCATTTTCTAATGTATTTATCGGTATTCTATCGCCGATTATAAATTCCATATTAATACCTTTCAACGAGTCAAATGTTTATAATATTATCAATACAATTTCCTGAAGAGAATTTCTGTAATTCTGTCAATGGAAATTATGGAATGAACGGATTATGTAATGTGGTTTGCAATTTCCTACTTATTTATCAGTCCCTTTGATTACATTCATTGCGATTAATTGCGCAATGAAAAAAATTGCCAAAGGTGACCTTTGGGAGCTGAAAAATTGTTGGTGCCCATCAAAATTGTGAGCTCTTAACAGTGGGGAGACAATCTAACGAAAAAAATAAACCGTGTCAAAAGATTAATAATGCTAACGTAGGAAGTAAAGGGGCCGAATGACCAGAACTTCGATTACCGTGAGCTGCGTATCGATCATCGCGGCTAATTGATAATAACAGTGGTCTTTTAACGTCATCATTCGAGGTAATTAGGATGTGGGCCGCTCTCGTCCAATCACCGTCATGTTATTACGAAGCCACTCGAGTCTCCCCCTTATCCCGGTGGTACTGGTGCTCGACTCCCGATGCTGTTCATCCCGACCCTTCCAGCACCCTTTTGCCCACTCTACTATATATTATCCATCCCCTTTCTCTTTTTCCCGATCTGTCCACCGTGACGGTCCTCATTACACAAAAAAAAAAGAACTTTCGATATTCATTCCTTATAAAAATATCGACATTCGGTATCTCAAGAAGGGGACCAGGAATAATTACCATTACTACTCGAAGACTCGAGGGCAACCAAAAGAAGAAAAGGTAACTCGATGCGATTCCCAAGAAACTTGAGATCTAGACGCGGATATTTTCTTTCTCCCAATCAATTAGTGACTAAAGGAAAAGCAATAAATTGTAGCATTCTCTCTTTTTTTCGTTGCATTGGAAAGAACAAGAAAAACACTGGAATAGCATGGTTAATGCATCGATGATGCTTGAAATAAATACTTTCAAGGTCGTCGGGGGTACCGCTGATGGTTAATGGAGCACATTGCCATCAGTGGTTCAGAAGCGGCAGACGTGAGGGTTTAATGGCGAATGAATGTGATGTAGCTGTGGGGAGCGGCAGCAGCCTCAGGGTCATCGTTCCCATGAATAATTCTCAACTACGAACGTCATTAGAGTAATTAGTAAATGGAGGAGCGGTTCGAGAGTACGAAAGCAACAGAGAAGCGTCGACGATGTCGAACAACACTGTATACAAGCCGTTCGGTTGGCGTCCAATTACGTTGATGCTACCGCGCGATGATGCCATGCTGTCTTAGAGCCGAACCGCATATACACGGCTGTGGCAAAGTGCGTACGTGCACATGCGTATCCCTCATCTACACGTATAAACACTTACATGGCTTGACATGCCTCTGTGCACAGAATCGTCGGAGAAGGAAGGAGTATATGGAAAGAGAAACAGCTGCGAATTCAACACAGATAACCAAGCAGCGGGTTATGTGCAGTAACACTGTAACAAGGAGCTGCTCAGGTCCGAGAGTCCCGAAGCATTGGAGACCAGCCGTTTGCCGTGCCGCTGCTGTTGCTGATGGTCATAGCGAGAAGCAGTATGAGAATGAAGAGGATGAGGATCGCGCCGACGACCGTTAGTGAGCGTAAACAGCGAGGACGACAAAAGCGAGATGCGTTTACACTGTGTTCTCTCGTGAACCAACAATACTCTCGTGTTATCTATCTAACATTGTTTCGTCTACTCAACTCCAATGTCATGTGATACAAGGCCAAGGTACACATTGCCGAAAGCGATTGCCGCTTAGACGTCCTCATTTGGAGAAATGTTATCCCGTCTACGAAACGCGGAATTTCATTGTTTCAAAGAGTTACTAGTTTCGGGAAACTTAGGACACTTAGCATATTAATTTTGCAACTGTTGTAGAATCGCAATAATACATATTGCATGGAATAATTTTAATGTTATTCACTGCCGTACTTGACTACCCTGGAAGGTATGTGATTCTGGTAATCCGCGTAAATTTGGCATTCAAATCCTGCAGGTATTACCTATATAACTTCTTACATGTTCGCATCATAATGCAACGATTTCCTTACAAACACGGTAAAGAATATGTGGAATATATTTCGATTAAGACACGAAAAATATAATTATTTGTGAGAACGAAAAACTTATGAACATTTAAGGGAATTAAATTTCGATTCTGCAGAACAATAATTATTTCATTGAGGCTGATAAGCATCGTTGGCGAAAAAGACGAAAGACAAATGAGGTAATCAAGCGTTTCTTTGAGACGTTTGTACGCATAGTCATAAAAGCCTCGTTTCTACCTGTGTTTACGGTAGCGGAGTTATAGAGGGGCGGAAAAAGGGGAGAAAGCAGTAGCATCCACATGCCAAGTAAGAATAATGAACGCTCAGCAAGGATTCTCGAATGCTCTTGATGTCGAGAGGAATTCGACCCCCTCTACCTTTCTCGTTTCCCTGCTGTGCTCTCTCGGTCTTCATCGCCCTCAAGGTGCTGCTGTCTGCAGTCTCGTCGCAGATATTAGCATGAAGCCGAGAAAGGGGTGGAGGAGAAGCGCAAGAAGGAAGAGAAGGAATCACCGAGGCAAAACGTGAGAGGGGAGAACAGACGTAAAAAAAGAGATTGCAGAGGCAAAACGTATAATCGAATAACTAAACGATTGTGTTTGCAGCTGCATCGCGAGTCGACTTGGCTGCTTAACGTCCGTTAGCCTACCTACCCGGGAGAAGAGTTTCTTCGACCGGAAACCGTAGTCTGCAAAATACGTCTACGGATAATTATATATATGAACAATAAAAAAAAAACACATTGAACGACCCGCGTTCTAAGTTCAGTTTCTTTACCAGTTTTCAGCTGCACTGTGTCAAACCTCAAGATGTATTCGAGAGCTGATGTTGTTTTCCAAGCATTTCTAAACTACGAAATCTGTAGATATTTCACGGAAAATTGATAACCAGTTTTCGTTTGGTTGCGGTAATTAACTGTTGAAATAATTCCCGATTTATCGCGTCCACGTTTATCGTTCGGGAGTCTCGATCATGGATCGTTCTGCTTTCTGGATCGAAGTTGAAAGTCTTTGAAGAACAAAAAGAATGTCCAAAAAAGCGCAACTTCAGCATTGATTACTCCATAATGATCATGTCTGCTCGCGATTTTCCATTTGAGCTGAATAACCACAGCATCGTGAACGTCAGTCCTCAGTCTTCAGTCTCAGACTAACGCAGAAGGACTTTCCAGACCGGAATCTGGGCTTCACGTCGTGCATTGAGTCTGACAGGTCTCCAATGATGTCAGGGTGTCGCTGAGGGCAACCGGGTCTAGTTGCTCGACTGGTTGCTAGACAGTTACTAGAACCCGATGTACCCAGCAGGAATCGGGTGGAAGAGGGACCGGTAGTGAAGTCTCTCCATTCTTGTGGTGTTGGTGAACGGTACGATTGGACGAGATAGTCGAAGCAGAGGTTGATGGATTTTTCGTTGGGATGGCAGCTTCACGACGAAAAGCTAAAATCCGTGGACCAACGGTGGAAGAAGAGAAAAGCGTAAAGGCAACGGAAGGTGGCCTCGCCTTGCCTCGCGTCATCTCACCCCTTCTTCCACATCTTCTTCTCCGCTTTCCAACTCATCCTCCAACAGCTCATTCCTCTTTCTCACTCACGGTCACTGTGAAGCGCTTAATTGTGTCGCGGAAATACTCAGACAGACGGATTCCTTTAATAATGCGCTCGACGGCGCGCTCAACCGTTCGCCCTCCCGACGTTCCTTGTGCTCTTCGTCCTCATCGTCGTTGTTGAGGGCGAGTTCGAGCGACTCTGTACCTCTGTCTGTTCCTTCGCTGGCCACTGGTATATATGATGTACGACTGCGATGTCAGTGTATGCGGAGCTTAAAGAGGAATGAGCGTCTAGGAGAGAAGGTCTGTATGTGTATCTGCCTGCTGGCAGTCTCTGACTTCCTGTCTTTCTGCTTGTCTGTTAGCAATATTCCCAGGCGAGGGCGTGCCTTCTGTATACAACTAAATAAAATCCAAGCGAGACATCGGGTCTCTTTCTACACTTTTCACGACCGTGTAAAGCTGTCTCTCCGAACTGAAGCTTCTCGGCTCTTTGCTCTTTACACCTCTGTTGCTTTCCCGAGGGTGGAATCTTTGGTTGGGGGTTTCGTATTAGCTGTCCACCACTATACCTCGCGGGGTAATTTTTTTAACGGGATTCGCTACGACGAGTGTCGAACTATTGGTACAACTATGCGACTCGGACGGAACGAATTTGCAGCGCTAACCGCACTTCGTTTGGCTTCATACGATCTTTCGGATGATCTCACGGCAAACCAACGATGATTCAGATTCGAGCAGACAGTGTGCAAGAATTTCAACGGATTTTTTCTGGGAACCGAAAGCTCGAATGTGATTTTTTTTTTTTTTTTCATTTCCCGTACCAAAGCCCGAGACGCGAGGCTTTATTCTTTGACGGATCATCCGCGGCTTCGGTCGACTCGGGGAACATTGTAATCTGTCAGTCCCTCGCGGCGTCCCAGCTACCCATTATCCAAGTAACCTCGTCGCTTTTGCCTGCGCTATGAAATAAAGAATTTCGCGTCGAGTCTAGAAAATTACAAAATACACGTAATTGAAAAGGACGCGAAGGATAAAGAATGAAAGGACTATTTTCCGTCCTCGAGACGACGAGAGAAACGAATGAAGTCAGCCTTTCTCCGAGCCAAGAGATTCTCACGCTTGTTCTTGTTTCCATCTTCGTTTTCAATTATTATCACGTAATTTGTTTTCCCCTGTCCCCCCCCCCCCCCTCCGCCCTTCCGTGACCCTCTCCTCTTTATTCCGACTCGTTACACAGAGGCGATTAAAATTCTCCGAAACGTTACTTTATCACAATTTATTTTCATGTTCTCACGATTAATTTTCTTACGTCCCGTGGTAATCGTCGAGGATTCGCACTGTCGATTTTGCAAGGCTAAAAAATATTTATGTTGGTTAAGAATCACGCGATATTAAGACTCCTCACGGCGATGAGAGTAATAAAAATATATGTACAGCGATTAAAAAAAAATGAAAATGTAAAAAAATATAGAGTACTTATAAAAATACATAGTTAATGTACAATAAGGAAAGACGAGCGTAACGAAATGCCGAAGAAAATAAGTTGTTCCAACAACGAATAATGGCCGGTAGTCGGGTCGAAACTTTGCGAGGATCAAAAACGAGAATAGCAAAAGAAGTTTCGAAGCTACTAGCGATGCTCTCGTTATCTCCGGAAAATTCTACACCGCTTTATCAACTTTTCTCCTTTTTATCTTACATTTCATTTCGCGCCGATATTCGCTCCCTTCGTGAAGCTTGCATTGCGCCTTCCGTGCGCCCCAAAGCCTCGAAGCACTCGGTCGTTGACGCGGAGTCCTCTTTTGAGCCCTTCGAGTTTCTCCGTTTGCCGGTGGAAGGAGCCTACGCGGCGGCAATGAAATAAAACTAAACGTTTGCAGTCAATTAAGAACGCTGAAGAAGCTGAAGAGTTAATGCGCTTTCAGATATATGAATTCACGTCGGCGAAAAGCCGAGAAGACGAGAGAGCGGCTTGATGCCCATCGTCTCTAAAGAGGCTTAGAGAAAAGTGAAGATCAAATGTGTAAGAAATTAATGATGCTTCATTCTGTTCTCGATTTTTTTACATTTTATTTAATCCGACATGAAAAAAAAAAAAAAGAATAAGCGAAGGAAAGTGCAATGTTGGCTGCGGATCTAACGATGAACTGAAATGGCACCGCAAGCTGAAAAAGGCCTTCTATTGCGCTCGCTGTGTCGCGTTAAAGTCAGACAATGTCCAGAAGGGTGGAAGGAAGCGCCCGACACAATGCACAATGTCATCCGCTCGGTCCCTCTGTTGTCACGGGCGGCGGGCACATCGCCCCTATCAATTACTTGACTTGAGGGGGGAATTGCACATGGAAAGCGTAGGACCCACCGTCCTAATTTAGGGCGGACACTGTTCCGTCAACAATCTCGTCGGTGGGATTAATTGGATAAATGCATTGACTAAAAAATTACACGATTCCTCGCCATAATATAAAATACAACGATAATTCAGAGTAACACAAAACGGTAGACGGAAAAACCGTCTATTGGAGGTCCAAACGCGACGGAGTGGTAAGAAGAGAATGGAACGATTGCAAGAAAAAGAAAAATGAAAGCGGGGACTAAGCACGAGAGAATGGAGCAGACAAAGTGAGCGAAAAAAAAAAAAAAAAAAAAAAAAAACGATGAAGCGAGGAATCGACCACCACGAGGCAATAACAATAATAACAGGAATAATAACGGCGCAGTGAATGAGAAAGAACGTGAACGCTGACGGTAATGGTCTCTTGATATTTGACGGTGGGCTTGTTGCTTTATTTTTCGAATGGCTCCGCGTACACCGCACAACAGCAGTACACAGCATCCACCTGGAAATCCTGGTCGCTTTCGGGCGACAGACTCGTCCGTAGTTGAGACACGGTACGTCATCCATACGGCGTAACTCACATTTGTGCGTCGCACAACAGCGCGCCATTATAAATTGACGAGCCCGTCGCGGGCGAGGAAGGGACCCCAAGCAAATCTATAACAGTCTGTTTGTTTGGGTGAAATTGGAGGAAAACAGTAGTGGCGGCCCGTCGCATCCGCCCACCAACGGTCGTCATGGCTATGGCCTTTGGGCTTTCGTTTCACCGTTTTATCAGCGATCAACAAACTGATTTTTCCGTCGTTGCAATCTTCGTCAAAGGTCTTGCATTATCCACACTTCTATTCGCGACACTTTCATCAATCTTTTACGAAGCAAACATATACCGTAGAATTCGTTTCTATTTGCCAATTTGTACGAAAATAAGGTAAAATAAACTGTTACGGCGTTTGGAGATAGAGAAATATCAATGGGAATCGTTACTTCTGCCTGAGCAGAACGATGACGGGGTTTCATGGTTTCGCCTCCCCTTCCCTTCCTCAGGTTCTTTCGTCGATTCAGCGTATATACTCAAAGATATTACTACACCCGTCCGTGGGAGGGGATAAGCGCGCTGAGGGAAGAAACCAACGTTCGTATTAAATACCACAGGCACTAAATCCCTCCGGTACATTAGCCACCAGCGCTGAATCTCTTCTCAGGCTCTCGCTTTCCTTTATCGTGGTCCTTCAACGAAGTGAAAGGAAGAAAGAGAACGAAGCGCAAAAAAAAATAGAAGGACCAGAAGACTCAAGCGTATTCTTCGAAGAACGAAGTAACGGGGGGGAGTTTCGTCGCACACACCCGTCCACGCGGGCGTTCAGATTTATGATCCTTACCGAAATACGATTAAGGGACGAATGACCGAGCTTTGACCGAATACGAGGACGAGCTCTCGACGTACAAACGAACGCCCATTTTACTCCACTCCCTGTTCTCTCCATACTTTTTTTTTTCGTTTTTTTTCTTCGCATTTTCCTCTTTTTGCTCGATGTGAACTGCCGCGAACTCTGCGGCACGAGGTTCAGAGTTGTTTTATCCAATCCCCAACGAGAAGGATACAATGTTTGGTTGGTGGAGAGAAGTCCCGAGTGAGGAAAAATCGGTGCTCGACTCCCTTGGACCACGAGAATAACCATCAACAACACTCGGACACTTGGTGGGTATCTCACGACGTTCCTGCTACGTTTGTTTTTAGAAGCTTTCATCTTTTCATTTCTGAACGGTACTTCGTGCGAGAAGAGCGCGTTTGATCGACGATGCTGTGTCACAGGTTGAACCATCGATCACGCAGCGATTGCCACGAAGAGGAGCAAACAAAAAGCTCAGCTTCGCGAAGACTGTAAGGCGCGAAGTAGTAGTAAAAAAAATTGGCACAGTTTTTGATCGATCAATCGTGGAGATTTTTTTTTTACCAATTTACTGAAACGAGGAAAAAGATTTTGGGATGAAGTTTACAGTGCGATCGATTCATTTGTTGCGTCTAATCATGATATCGTGTTGGCTTCGGAACCTGACGCAGATTGGTGTGTAAATCAGTATTGGTGCTCCATTGCGTCGCGGTTCAACAAGCCCGGCAACACGAGGATGGGATTAAGAGGAGAGAGAGAGAGAGAGAAAGGTAATAGCTTCGAGAGTTCCGTCCAACTCGCTGTGTCCAACTGACTCTATCTCGTGTACTACATCTTGGATAATCTCTGGCCTGTTCTCAATTCGGTCGACGCGGAGTGCTCCCGTGGGCCACTCCATTCCTCTTCCTCCATGTACTCTCAACGGACACCTCGTCTTCGAAGCCGCTAAACCAAACTACCGCATCTCGTGACTACCTAATATATACCATGTATTACATGCCGCCGGTCGTCACTGGTACATTGAACACGTTCGTGTAAACTATAGAAGTGTTTGCAGAAAATAATGTCCGTTGTATTATAATTATTTTCATTATTAATCAAACTGATGGAATTCGGATATAATTATTCTAAATATTTTCCATCCCCTATCGAAATAAAGTAGGGAACAGCAAAATGACCCAACGGGGCAAAATGGGACAGTCGCGGAACTCGAATTTTTGGGGCAAAATGGACCAACCCTAAAATTCATGAAATTTGAAAGAAGTTCGATATACAAGGATCGGGAACGACGTTTAATAAAAATCTACGGAACATCACACGTATTGTTCAATGTCTCGTCTGTAATCAATGCTAACGGTTACGCTATTATTGATATTCGATGACTTGTAGGACTCTCCATTAATGCAAAACGATGAAAAGATCCGTGTTCTCTGTGTATAATAGAGACGGAGTACCCTGATGGGCTAATTCCGTTTCCAATCACAGAACCCGCGTCGTTTCACCATAGATTTTAATTAGCGCGCGCGTGCCAAGAACCACGGCGTACAGTAGGGCAAGCGAAACGAGGTCATAAATATCGGGAGCAATCGAAGCGACGAGGCTGCTTCGGGAGGATCGAGAATCGATCGTGAAGAGGTGCGAAGCCCCTCTCGCTATCAGTGGAGGATTCGTAGCTGAATGGACAAATGGGCCGACGCGCGTGAAAAAATAAAACGAGGTGACACATCCAGCAGGTTTTTTCTTACCAAGCTGTATTCGGCAATCTAGGTGAACGCAATCTCTGCAACGGTGTGATCCAATGTCGTGACAGTGTCAGAGACCTCACGAATCTTCCTCAGTCCTTTTTTTCTTTCTCCCCGACACTCTTTGGCTATAGGTGGAAAAGTCCTCTACTCCCCTTCTCGAGATTCTTACCGTGCAAAAGACCACATGGAATGAAACGCGGTCGGGACGGTGTTAATCAAGGACGGGACCTTTTTACGAGGGAAACCAACCCTGAAGGTTGGGGAGTAAAAATGGAGAGAGAAGGGAAGCGTAAGACTAGGAAAAGACACAGCGATGAAAGTGTCCCTTTTTTTCCCCTCCGTGTAACAAGAGTCTATAAGAGACAAAGTAAAATAAAAAAAAGGAAAACAAAGAAGTAGGGAGAATTTTTTTTTATTCTACCCCCGTATAGGTCGATGTGTCGTCTTTGGAGAAGAGGATGTTGCCGATGTAGAAGGTGGACGCGGACGCACGGAGGAAATAGGGACGAGAATAAGGGATGATTGAGTGAGTGATCGACGAGTACGTTTCTCGTTGCTGGATCGACGATGCCTGGAGGATGAGAAAGGACGCAGGGAGGACGAGGAACGAATCTCGTCGTTCTCTCTCCACCGGCGTATACTCTCATTCTCTTCCGTAGCCTGAGGCCAGATTTGATTGCCTACCCTTCGCCGGACACCCGGACGGGATCACCACAAATAAATACCGCCTCCCCGAGATCGCGCATCCAAAGCGAACACGGCAGATATGACCCGAACCCGCACCCTATCTTAATTTCATTCCGAAAGAATCTGCTCGGGATATAGAGAGTCTGAACCGATAAAAAAAATTTGGATTGACGTTTGAAGGATTACAGGACCGGAAGCTATCGGTAAGGGGGTTAAATGTCTTCAGGAGAATTCTGATGTAAAGTCTTATTGCGATTGAAGCCATAATTCGATTTATTTCTGTGTGGAAACAAGTCTTCTGAAGTCATTGCTTTGGTTTTGATATCGAAATTAGTGTCGAAATAGGGTATAAATAAATATAGTCTTCCTACGAAAGGGTGTGTCATCTAATTAAGCCGTATTGGATGTCAAGCTTTCTTGAGACGCATCAAGACGTAATTTCGATCCACGCTGATCCCGCGCTACGGAACATGACGCTGCTGATTGATGAGAAACCGGAACCAATTTTTTTTTTTTTTTTTTCATGATACAGAACAATACTTAACCTTTCATATATCGTCAGAAGTCGGAAAGTAAGCGGGTGCTATGGTCAAAGGAAATACATATCGGGTCTCCGGTGACTGTCGAGCGTAGGTTATAGAAAATAAAATAGAAGCGAGGGATGAAAACCACCCTTGCAAGCCGACTACGAGTCAACCCACTGCCACCCATCTTAATTTCATCCTCTGCCGATGGAACTCAATCGAGGCCACAGCTACTGCGTCTTATACACGATGAAAAATATCGGAAAAGCCGACGCTGGTAGATTGAAGAACACGAGTGACTTATATCGAGGTCGAGTGGGGTCGCGAAGCAATCGTTGATTGGAAAGATATAAAGTGTCGCGCGAGGTCGACTTTTCGTTCGCAGGCTCATCACGAATCTCTTCGTGGTAAAGAACCCTCTGACGTAACATGATTTTATATTGCTCCGGGAATAAACATATGCTCTTTGAAAAACCGTGAATTACATACGGAAAAATCTAATATCGATGTGAAATTGAAATTCAACGTTTCTCGACAAGTTAACGAATCTATAAATTTATGATATTTTTCAAAAAAATTTTAAGATTTGCGATACAGTATGAAAAAGTGAAGAGTTAAGGTAGAAAAAAAGTTTCAAGGAACAACCAACAAATTTATTTATTTATTTATTTATTTATTTATTTATTTATTTATTTACTTATTTATTTATTTATTTATTTATTTATTTATTTATTTATTTATTTATTTATTTATTTATTTATTTATTTATTTATTTATTTATTTATTTATTTATCTATTTATTTATTTAGAAAACTACGTTATGTAATTGCTAATTATAATACGATAATACGATTTGTTATAAGATTTTTTTTTTAATTAAAAATTATTCCGAAAGCCGATCCTTACAAAGTTGGAAAGTAGCTCGTTTGCCTATTATCTCGAGATAATTCTCGACGATCGTGTGAATATACTTTATGGAGGTATGAAACCCCAGCTATTCTCGATTATCGCGAGAATTTCTATTTTATATACGTACGTGGAGTAGATGCCGATGGTATGTATTAGCAAGTTTTCAACGCCGTTAGCGTGAGAGGACTAGAGGGAGAAAGAGCGGAAGAGAGATGGTAAATTAACTATGTGCTGGAAAGTGCAACGAGTTTCCGATTAGATAGTTTCTGCCACCTAACCAGAATTAGTGCGGGACCAGGCCGTTGTTAGCCGTCTGGGAGTAAGTAACTAACGACGGAAATTGTGAAATTTTCACTACGGCGTGTAGAGAGCACCGATGTAACACCAGCGCGGGTCGGGGAGTACTCGCCAATGTCGGGAAATGCTTAAATGCTGTAGAGGTGATTAGCTAAGTCCGCGAGAGAGTGAACGAGACGCTCGGGCGCGTGGATAACTCCGCAGACGTTAATGTTCGTACGCTCTCCGACCCTATTGCCATGAAGGGAAATTACATAGAAAGGTATGGATTCGGTTGTTTCGCACAGTTTCGAATAAACGGAGACAAACATGCGATGCGCATACGAAAATTATTGACATATGTGTCGTGCATTCTTTGCGTGTACGAGAGACGCTTACGAAAGAAGGCACCGTCTATTGACATTTTTATTTACTTCAAAGGCGCAACCAAAGTAAAATAAATCGTTAAAAAAATCACATTATCGAAGTGTCCTGATATCTTAAGTGTCCTTCTCGATCTCTATGAACACCTTGGTATTCACTCCGTTTTACTATTCGTTATTTTTATTTTCATATTTAAAAAAAATCTTTCCCTCGTTTTTTCTTATCTTCTATTATCATTCTTCATATAGACGACTTACGTGCACCACAAGTAAAATTTCTGAGTGCCGTTATTGGTATTTTCCCATTGACTTTATCAATAAACATACAAATACAAATACATAATTATTATCCGCATATCGATGGGAATTCATGATTTACACCGCCATTAACGTAAAATCAGAGTCACATTTTATTTGCAGTAATAACGTTCGAGTCATTATACTGTTTATTATTGGACGATAGTAAATTCGTGAAATAATTGCCTACACCGGTAATATCGAGATCGACATTAACCGAATAAGCAATTAATTATTCACATTTGAGATTCGGTATAATTATTGCGCATATAACTCCGTGCGCAACCCCCCCCCCCCCCTCCCCCCTCCCCCCCTTAAAATTTCTATAACGAGTTGATTAATTTTCGAGAGAAAATATTCACAATTGTATATCTGTGTTAGTAGCGATAATTACCATCGAGTTAACAAGGTTTCCAAATACACCGAATTGTAATTGCGCTCTATGTGTGTACGCTGCTCTTTCTATGCGCGTCTTTCTCTCTGGAAAAATTTTATGTGACTCCGAACTCTCTCTTGTTAAAATATTTGCCACTCGCCGATAGCAAGAATTTTCCCTGCACCTGATAAAACACGCAGATATTTTTTTTGTAAAAAAAAATCACGCGCCTCGAGGTAGAAAGGTTAACTCGACAATACCGGTAAAGCAGTAACGTGACCAGTCGATCCAATTTGACCGAAAATAATTGGTCCGCGGAAGCATTAGCGGTGATTACAAAAAAAAAAAATAGCATTTCCGTGTCTCTCTATCCGCAAAGTTATCGAGGACCTGTCGAATGAGACGAAAAAAAAAAAAAAAAAATTGAATAAATAAAATAAAAATAACAACAAGAATTCTACTAATAAATAACGAGTGACGATAGTGGTGGAGGTTCGATAGATAGCAGAGCCGACTCACTCTCTGGCATCGTCCAATAATTGGATCTGTAAAGGGTAATGTTTGCACGGGGACCGAGCGATGAAAGCCGCGAGTAAGAGAAGGGTGGATTGCGGACGGCATGATACAAAGTCGATAAAAGCCCGGAGTGCAGAAAGCGGAACCTCCCCGCTGACCTCTCGTTTATAATGATATTTGGATTGGGGCGTCAATTAACTTGTTGGTTAATATAACGGGCAAACAAAACTTTGTTCAAATCGCCATAGTGGCGGACAATGATGATATCCGCTTCGTTCGCTCTTTGGAAACCCGGAGCTTGTTCGTTCCCTATCGTCGACCATGCCATCGATTAAACCCAAAATTTCTACCAATGAGAGTTGGGCAAACATTCGTTCCATGTACAAACCAATTGAACTCGTGGATACGATCGATACTGAATTTTTAATAAAGGTTACATACTATTTGCTGAAACATGTTCGATCAAAGTAACGTCCGTATTGCACGACAATTCTAATTACAAATACCGAACGCCGAAAGGCAAAACATTTTTTACTTATTTCGGTAACCAGTGAGCAACAAAATTACGACATTAGAGACTTTTTCCACATAATTGCTTTTTCTGTTAAAAAAAAAAAAAAAATCGCCATATCGAGGATCCGTAATTTCGTTCATATCATTCGAATTTGTCATGATTTTTATACGGAACCCGACATGCGTTGGTAGATAACCCGTATATGTTATGTCACATGTTCGTCAGTAACGCTAGCAATCCGCCTCCCACGACCGATGATAATTGGTAGTTATTGGCACACGAACGAAATTCAATTATCAACGGGAAATAGTCGTAAAAACAATTTCACGAGCAATGTGGAAATAAACAACGGAACTCGAAAAAAAAAAAAAAGAAAAAACACGACGACACCGTATGTTTTTACTCACTGAGTGAATTTTTGTCCGTCGCAACTCGCATGGAAAAAAAGTATCGCGAAATATATCTATGATATATTCAATACATTTTCCGCGAAAAATGGTATATTAGGGATATATTTTAGAATATATATCACAAAATATATATCAAATTATATTATTACTACATTAATTACATACAAAAAGCCAAATTTCATGTATTTTCGATATATTTTTTGCATATACTGTTTTTTCCATACACGAGTTAATTACTCCGATAACTTCCAAGCGTTCGATTTCCATTTATTACCGCGAAAGGGTAATTAAAAAAATCGATCCATCGCGCCTCTGTAAATTGTAAAACGCTCTCAATCATGTTTTTTTGTCCAATCAATCAATAAGAAAAACAATATTCCAGCAAAAAATAGCTATGTAAATGTTCGCGATGTGATGGCTTCACTGTGCATCGTCAATGCGACAAATAGCGTAACAGATTTTTTGCGACAAGGGTAAAAGAAAAAAGACGTTAGATAACTAAAGAGCGAACAAGGGATGGAGAGGGGAAAGGGAAAGGAGAACAACGTTGCTACTACCGGCGCTATTTATCGAAACGTCAAGCGCAGATGACGACGTATCAAAAACAGACCGACGAGAGGCAAAAGCCTCGTATCCGCCCGCCCCCCTCCCCCCTTTCTGCATCACGCTTGATTTCGCATACTCGAAGCGTTTGTTTATACTAAAGGCTGAACGGAAGTCGAAGAGAACCACCGCCAAGCGTAGAACGAGAGGGGGGGGGGCGGGGGGTAGACATACTCTGCGTTGTTACTCTATAGCACCCCTGCATAAAGTTCCACGACCCGGGGGTCCCTCTAGGTATTCCTTTCTAGTCATCCACCGACAGAACTCGCTGCTCAACGGGCTTTTCCTCTTATCGTTTCATCGGGTATATGAAGGATGAAAAGTCTCATGCTTTACCGGAAATATCGCCTATTGCTTCTCGATCCTGTACCATTGTACTTTCCCTTCTCCTTTTGCTCAGCTCTCAGGTTCCAGATGCCATTAATGCCGATATCGCTCGCAGAACATTTTCTTTTACTCTTGTCATCGATATATCAATAAAACATACGCGTTCCGATATTTTGATTCTGGTTTCATAAATTTGTAATAATAATAGTAATAAATATATTATTATTATTATATTAATATAATATAATCATATAATTTTTATTATTACACTATTAATAATAATAATAATGATAAATATTATAAATATTAAAAAAATGTTAATGATTATAAATTATTTTTCAAAAAAGTAAATAAAAAAATAATAAATAAGAAAATCGAATTTTAACGAAAAACGCCGATATTGTCGAAAAAAACGCTGTCCCTTTGATAAGTTGAAAACAAATTGGGAGTCGGAGAGTCTTATTTGATACTATATCTGAGTAGCGGAGACTATCTGCGGTGCGGCACATTGTAGTACTCGTAATTGCTACTGCGCTGCAGCGATTCCCCTAATCCATTATTCAAGCACAGGTATTTAAATTATTTTCACCGTCGGTAGTGCCGAGAGGTGGCACTCGTATTGAACAGATTGTCTAGAGAATTCGCGAGAGAAGTTGAGACGTTCCCTTCCCCTCGGTGAAGATGGATGAGCTTAATAAAATGAATTCCTGTAGTCTACGGTGACGAGGAGCATTCGAGTGCAGCTATTGCCGGTATTACAGCTGTAGGTACGCGGGGAATCCCGGGATTCGTGTCAATGTTATACATGCCAGAGTTCCTAACATATATTGAGACGAGGGGCTTAGTGACGAAGTGTTTAATACCCCGACAAACCAAAACGAGGATAAAAGCGCGGTGAGGGGGAGGAGGAGGGGTGGGCGAAGAATTTAGTATTCACGAGATACGACGGATATTTTCATTCAACAGATTCAACAGTGTCGACTCAGCGAAGACTGATCGATGTAACGAAATGGTTTCGGGTAGAAGATAATAAAACGCGATTGCAACGATAGCGGAACGGAGCGCCCGCGTTAGATGCATAATTGATCGATGACTCGGCTAAAGTCTGTCGACGTATTACACGACAACGAGGCACGCGGACGCTGGTACCCTGTGCTCCTGGTACCAGAGCCTGCTGCTGTTGCTTCACGCAGAACCATACCTAATGGGATCCCCGTGTATATGCTCGTCCCACGGAATTTATCACAGTGATTCAGAAAAGCGATTGCACTGGCAAATGGTCGCGCAGAGTCGCTCTCGAGACCGCGACAAGATAAAGAACGGATGCGACATTCCTTCTGTCGTTGTATGCGCCTCACTGAGAGATACATTTTTTTTTAATTATTCGCGCATGAATTTTAATATATTTTTTATGGTTTCGATATTTCGACAAGAGTAATAAAAGGGTTCGGACTATTCTGTCATCGTAAAAAAAAAAAAAAAAAAATGAACAAAATTTATTGTGAATTATTATCGTGGCGCATTAATTTTTAAAAGAATCAATAAATGATAATAAGAAACAAAAAAATGTCTGATCTGATAAAATTTAGCTTTTTTATTATAAATCGAATAGTCAATACGCTATGGAGACTTGATGCAATCTAATCTTCTAATGCAATCGAAATTTTTTTTATCGTGTTTCCCAACGAGCGTGTTATTCGGGAATCGATGAATAAATTATCGGGAGTATCGCGCCCGTTGGATCCAAGTTAATTTAATACGATGCGAGTAGTACGCGCGATTGAGAGACGACGAAGCCGAAGGATCGATACAATTTTAATTCACTCTCGTCGTATACGTCGTACATTGCGAATGTAAACTACGTTCAACGGTAGTAACGACGCGGCAACTTTACGAAGCTTAAAAGCGGAGTCTTCGAGATGTATGTATATTGATGAAGTCCGTCGAGAAAACTTTCATCTTCCGACGGTGAAACTCTCAGCGCTTCGAAGGACTTGGTAGCGGTGAGAAAAAAAGAGATAAAAATAAATAAAAAAAAAAGTCGAACTTAATGACCGGAAGTTTATTACCAGTCGTTCGCCTCAAAGTCATCGAGGAGAAGAGTCTCTCAAAAGACGCAGACGGTCGGTGGAAGCGATGCACAGACTCTCGCGACTTAATCAAAAGTGCTCCTTGCCACCGAACGCAATAAAATTCAACCAATCTTCACTTAAATCGTTACGGTATATTAATCGCATAATTGATCGATAAAATGGCAAATAAAAACAGAATTATTCTTCTCTTCAGAATTCAGAATTTAATTGCTAGAATATTGAAACACAAAGTCAATAAAAAAATTTAATCCCGATCCCTTCCAAAGCCCAAAGATACGGAGCGCAAGTAACTCGTGACAATTGTAAAACTCACCAATTAGTCGGAAGCAGGAATAGTCGATGAAATCGAAGATTTCACCAAAAACTGCATTCCCAACAAAAAAATTAAATAAAGTATAAAAAAACTAAAAAATCGGAACGAAAACCGAGGAAAACTTTCACTGATTGACAAAACTCAATAAAACGAATTATATATCGCGAATTATATACACGCCAAATTATTCATTTTTCCGATCATCGAAATTTACACGAGAAAATTTCGGAAATAAAAATTAATTACATACGCGTGAAAAATTATTATTATTATTTTTTTTTTTCAATTCTTTGTCGTCGAAACGTGAGTGAATTATTTCGAAATTATGATATCACGAGAGCGGAGAGCCGTGGGGTGCGCGTTACGCGAGTGGCTCACCAGACGCGACTGACAGCACGGTGTTGCGCCACGTGGGTGCGAACCACCCCGAGTTGTGCGCGTGGGAGGTTCAACGCGATCGGATAGCCGCGTAACGACGAGCGCACACATAAACGGCCTCTGGTTCTCGGATCATGCGCAATGGGGCCGTTCAAAGCGTCGAAATTTCCCCTCTTCCCTGTTCCGTAGTTACACGCGATAGAAGTTCGTGGACTCGGAACTTTTATTCTTCCGGTAAGCCGAGGTTGGCGTGCGCGTAATTAGTGCGGTGTACCACTGTGATCGGATGCCGTTAGACTACGTTTGTCGAACTGCCAGAGCTAACGTAGCTATTTCGATGTGTCGTTCGCCCCATTGAAACGGACCTGTGACGATATTCCGCTTTCCCGCTTTATCCGTTTTCCACACGGCATCTCTGTTCGGCACTTTTGCCGTTGGTAAAACTATAAAAAGCAGAAGGTGCTCCGGAAACGCTCGAACCGGAAACGGAAGGTACCGGAAGGGAAGGGAAGCAGCAGCTCTAAGAGGATAAAAAGGGGGAAGATCGAAGATCGGCAAAGAAATCGCGGAAAGAATGATGCGATATTTCACTTTGTTTTATTGTAAAAGTCTTTGGAAGGATAAGTCGAAAAAATATTTTGAATAAACGCGAGAAGTAACAACAGCATTTTTTTTTAAGCGAATTATTTTTAAGATATAGAGCTTCAAAAAATCGAGAATGATTAATAATTTATTAAGAAATTCAGTTATGCAAAATGAAGAATAAACTTAAAACATTTTCAAAATTTCGGAATTTTTAAATAATTTTCATCGGGTATATATCGTCCGTTATACACGGAAACATTGAATGTTACACGTGTAACGACGTACACTGTATACAAACACAATTTTGGATGCAACGCCGGAACGCGATAACGATAAGATTTCGACTTACGTACGTACGTACGTATTACGTGTAAGTAAAGAGCAGAGAAACGTGCAACGGGTTAACCAGTATTTTCGCCGCAATCACGGCGTTAATCTCGCAGCTATTCCGGCAAACAGGGGCAACTACTTGCCTCTGCTCTCTACTCTCGGGTCCGGCGATGCTATAATACTACTAACGCGGTTCTCCGCTATTCTATGGTACTGTGCACACCGCGGATACTGTAACGACGTGCCGCATGAACAATATTAGCGGCGGTAACGCGGTCATCGATTCCTCGTTAGCCGAATGGCTCCGTTGTGCAACAACCCTTGCGGAAGAGAACGATGGGACACGAACTACTGAAATATTGATTACGGGGGCGAACGATCGTGATTTATGCCGCGAGTCACCGTTATGCATATATGTACAACACGGTACTGACGATAAAAAAACATTTTTCTTTCTCACCCTCATTTTTTTCGAAATGAAAAAGGAGATCGGTAGTATGAGTTCGTATTTTGGCGTTTTTTTTCATTAAATCGAATCATGTTATAGAGATATTGGTGTTTTCGGTTTGATATTTATTCGTCCATTGAATAGGTGCTGTTATACATTTTTTTTAGATCTCAATTCATAACACTTTTTTTTTTATGGCTCCGGGGTATCTATGTAGCCATGCGCGACGCGTGGCAATTCTGTACAAACAATATGCACCGGTTGTTATGATGAACGAAAAAAACTCGCGACGATATGAAGAGATGGATAAAAAAAATTAATATTTTTAAAAGGTTCGCGAATAACGATATATCCGCGATGTCACTGTGGACTCAATTCTCTTTCTCTGTGTATTAACGCGAGTTTGTGATTTTTTTTTTTTTTACTCTCGCGAACTCACTGTCAATGAGCTCACGGGATTCCTTTGAATTCATGATGAAATAAAGCGATAAAAAAATATCAGCCAACGGAAACAGATGAGGGAATGGGTGAAGTCGGAAAATGTTTTGCAGAGGGAGCATTAGTTGAGGCTAATTGACTAATTGGTATTATATGAAATAAAGTATAAAGTAAATTGGTTTTATAATGCGTATCCTCGGATTCGCAGGACTTTCGAGAGATCCCAAAAGATAAAGGGTTATATTGAAGCCCCTCACTCGGGTGGATGACGAAACGAGATGGCGAAGTATGGGGGAAAAAAGGGGCGAACGGAAGAGCAGCGACGAGTCGACGAATTTGTTTCGTTTCCATCTCGGATTCTGCGCATCCGGACAAGTATGGTCCATACTCCTGAGCATCCCGTTGCACACAAGTGAAACGTCAAATAAAACGGAAGAGCCGCCCAATTGTACGTGGAAAACAAAAGATTCACTTGACTCTCACAGAGGGTACAGTGAGCGCCAAGAGAACCACTTTGTGACTGCTACACTCGGCCTTCTGTGCGTCATTCTCAGAGGAATTTAGGACCAACTTTGGGTCATACGTTGCGCTCAAAAACTGTTTATAAATTTATCATGATTATTCGCGTACCGAAGTGGATATCGCACCGAGGGATTATGCAATTCACCAGAGTATATTAAATGTAAAATATACATCGAGTCCCCGCGGATGCATTGAAATATCCGGCCTTTGCCTGTTCGTGCCATTCCTCGGTGTAATACAATATATTTCTCGATTATTGGTTTATTTATGCACAACAGATTCTAAAAATTCACGGACGAGTTATAGGTCTTCTCTATATTTAATATTTCATTTATGCATATAAACAAATTATTATTATTATTGTTTCTCGGAACGAAAACTATATTCGTAGAAAAAAACGAAGGAATACATTTCTTTTTGCCGCTGACGGCAAAATCACTATCGATATCAATATTTCGATCATCCGAAACTGGTCCCTCGTAACAGTTTCATAATAGCGATACGACATTTTACCTCCAATTATTGTAGCGTCAGAGTTGTATGACGTAATATCTGAAAAAAAAAAAAAAAAAAAAAGAACGAATAGCCGGCAGCGATTCGATCGTAAAGTCAATCCACGTCCACGTGTCTGACACGAAAATTGATTACAATCTGACGACTCGCGACTGTCGTTTATCCCACCGAAATTCTTCTCCGTTCCGACTGTACGCGATAAAACGACCGCGTACTCGTTTCGTTCAATCTTTCCAACGCAATGGTATAATTTTAAACGTTACTCATAGCATAATAACTCAGCTATTCGGTAGCCGGGTGAGGTATACAAGGACAGGAAAAGATCCAAGAAGAGAAGTCCTCGTCTCGCCGATACTACTGCTGTTTAAACGAGAGGACAAGGGAAGAGTACTGCCCTCCTACCGGCCACAGGTCTACCACTGGTTCTGGATGCGCTTCCGTGCAGGAAGCTGCTAATTACGAGACTTGTTTGAATCGTTACGGGAGTATCCATCCTCCTTTCACCGTCCTTTCTCATTCCTTCCATTTACTTTTTTTTTCTCTCCTTTCGCCACCCTCTCCTCACCCGTCCCGGTACGTCCTGCACAGTTCTTTAACCGGCATACCTACACTAAATCCTGCGAGTCGTACGTATGCCCCGCGTAATAGAGGTACCTCACGAGCCTCCGACCCAACGTCGGCATTCAGGCGAACCGCACGCGGAAACCGAGAAGGACCGGTACAAGGAAAATACCCCAGTAGAAAAAGAGACGAGCGAAGAATGAGATGAAAAAGAAAAAAAGAACACCGAAAAGTCAGCAACGGCACACTGTCTCAAGCGTGTTAATTAGGCGTACTTTTGTTTTACGGCTAAAAGAAGTTCCGAATGAAGCAAATATGAACGATTCAGAGTACACTGCCGCGTTCTGCCGTTGGACCGGTTCTCGGTTTTTCTTTTTGCCGTTGTAACCTTCCCGGTCCACCGTCGCAACGGGCGGCACCCTCCATCGGGAACGTAGAATTTTTCTTCCTCCCTTTCATTCCTCCCGCTTGTCTGTTACGGCTACGAGACTTTAGGCTTATTTCTTGCGGGAAAAGAAAAAACGCAGGAACAAATGAGAAAGCCAAATAATGGAAGCGTCGTCTCTGTTCGTCCCTTTGCTTCTCCCTGTCTCCTTTAATTATCGATGCAAACCTGAGAATTTTCTTCATCCACCCCTATATTTTTTTTTTTTTTTCGTTCTTTTTTTTTTTTATTTTCTTCTTCATTCATTCACTTCTCTCGGATCGTGAGATGAACACGATGTTTCTATATATATTTGTTTTTTCGTTTTATATGCACGAGTCCAGTCATCTGGCGAGGCTAGTGGAGAGCGAGCGTGGTGACCCGTACAAAAGACACAGTCTAGACTGGAAGTTGTCCCGGAGGCTATAATAGTGGTAGTAGTTGGTTACGGGCCTTGTCGGTACCGACCTATCGAGGATTTCCTCGTCGAGATAGCCTCGAGGGTCGCTACAACGTCGTCGAACGCCACCGGCGAACACCGGTAGCCGGCAGAGCAAGCGAGAGGCAATAAGGGAAGCCAGCTGAGAGAAGCTTATCTAAAATCCGCGAGGGTTGTCCCGCCCTGAGGCACGAATGATTTCGACGATCATGGAAAGGGGAATAAACAGATTCGTTCCAGCGGACGAGATACTCACCGATTTTATCTCGGAAAAATCTGATTGAACGTATTTGTCCGGTCAATTGGAAATATCTTGAATTACAATGAACATCCGGCGTCATGAATAATAAACTCCGGTACTTTTTTAAAATGCAGTGTTTGCATAATTGCATAAATTCATTCGCACCGTCTTAAGTAGCGATGAAGAGACATTTTTTCTTTCCATTCAAAACACATTGAACATTTTTTTTTTTGTGATAAAATGCTGTTTTGCTGTTATTTTAATTGAAGGATCTCGATAAAACGTATTTTATAATTTATATATAGTCGAAAAATTAATAAATAATAATAATAATAATATTTTATAAATATATAAAATTGAATTTTTTAATAAATAAATTTCAATAAAAGTAATTACTTTTGTAATAGCACACCGAGTGTCGGAATCCAGGATCGCGCGTCACAAAGAACTGATTAACGAAGGACTTTTTTTTTTCCCTGAATGCACAATTTCTTCATAAAATAATGTTCCGAAGTCAAGAGCACTGACATAGTTGCCTAATTATTTACATCCACCAGGCAGTCATGAATGGAATTTCAAGATGTTCCTCGCGTATTCCTCATTTTGCCTCGTCGAGCCCCGACTTCAGACGTCAAGGAATTTCAGGAGTAATATCTCTCCGCTCATCTATGACTGCTGTTAGAAGCTAAGCAATGAAGCTAAGACGCCAGAGAGAGGATAGAGAAGGGGTTGACAAAGACGCATCTCTCAAGGAGTCTCATTACGCTGCGAATGTACGTGAAACTGGGATATAGAGGAAGTACACTCATCCCGTCAGACATACAGGAGCTTAGAACGGAGGCCCGTGAAGCCCCGATGGCTCGTACTATTATACGTGCAGAACATCCGCTTCCCGTGGATTCGCCATGGACACGGTTACCCGCTTGTTCTCCTCTCGGCAACGATTCCTCGGTCCAAAATCGGCCTGACGCTTCCGTCAAACCGAAATTAACAGAGTACCCTGCTAACGGACTCAGGCTGACTCCGTACAGCGACCCAGGAGTCGACCCCCCAGTTCCCTAACGTCTATTGCGCCACCGCTTTATCTTCCTTCGTCGGGGGGCGAGCACACCACTTCTGCGCACCCCCACCCCCTGCAGGGTGAGAGCGAGCAGAAAGCTCAAAGCTTCTCAACCTCCAACCCTAAGCGCACCACAGAACTATAGCGAGACTCCCTCACCCATTCGATGTTTACATTCCAATTATCCAACGCTTCGCCGTGCCATTATTAGTATTTGCATGATTTAGCAACCGAAGAACCTCCCAGAGTTGCCAGAAACGTATATATGCACGTGAAAGAACAGTACCAAGAGCTGCCGCTTTGCGTTCGTGTTCTCTGCATTCTCGCGAATCGAGTCTTATCCAAACGGCCGGTTGCTGGCAATCGGTTTCGATATTTCGTTCCTTTCGGGTTTTTAATCAACGACGAGCGTAGAAACTAATGCGTAAAGTGGATGAGAAAAATTAGGGTGAGAAAAAAAATGATTGGTTGAGAATACTGATAGGTAAAACCAATTTTTTTCTGTAAAGTTAGGTATCTCAAGTAATTGGAAATCGTAGTTCTCTCCACTAATAGTTACACTGTAAAAAAATCGTTGGACAATTGTTCAGTATTTAGCTTTCAACAATATTGCGTAACGAGGTTAATACTTGAACGTCCCTTTGCGGAAAACGCGGATATGACGGTCCACCAGAACTTTCACTGCGGCCGCAGAGTAAAACTCATCATATTCTCGAGAAGCCCGGATGAGCAATCATCATAATTATCTGACCTTTAGCATGTGGAATGAATACCAATGGCAAAAATTCCGGAGTTTCTAATACCCAACCGAGAAACTCGTTATTTACCCGGCAAGAAAAATTCATCCATAAAGCGGAAAAAAGAACGAAAGAGAAACATAGAAAAAGTATAAAGTTCGAGAACTGAAAGCGCAAAGGTATTCTATTGAAAAAAAAAAAGAGAAAGCATGTATAAATCTCGAGAAGCAAGAAGCAGCGACGAAAGAATTCTCGGTGATTTTTCCGAGCCCTCTGGGGGGGTCCCGCGCAGTGCCGGTGCCGCTGGCCAGCACGAGATAAATCAGGCTGTGTCTGGATACAAAGTATACGGAGGAGAATCAGTCCGAGGGTATAGTTTTCGGGAGTCGTGCCAAACGAGAAGAAGAGCCTGAGAGTAACCGAGTGCTTTGCAGGTTTGTTACTCCACTTCTCGGATATTCCTCTCGGCACCTCGATTCTCTTATGCTGCCCCCCTCCACCCCCGCGCCCTCAGTCCCTCTCCGCATCCACGTCGAAGCTCCGAATAAAACTGGCGAAGCTTTCACACTATCGCGCGTTTCATCCGGGCTTAAAAGGTACTCCGCGCGTCGTTGCACGTGTCGATATCAAAAGAGAGCTCGCCATCAGCGGCACAGCTGCTAAAAGTTCCCAGCGTCGAGTGTACGTGTGCTACGAGTACCGGTCGCGATTCGCGAACGGTACGTACGAAAAAAAAAAAAAAAAAATGACTAATAAACTACGCAATTTCCGCGAAACAATCGATAAAAAATACGACAATATTTGAATAGCTCGGCAAACCTCGTACGTGGATGTGTACATTCTACCTATCAAAGGTAAAGGCTAAATCGACGATAAGGATCGTCGCGCTATTGAATACAAATCGGTATCCTTCGTCCCATCTTGTTTGGGAACTTAGCCAACTGTGCATGGATACAAAACAAACGTGTAGAAGGAAAAGAATAAAATGCAGTTGGTTACGTTTTGTTTTTAACGAACGATATCGAAAATATTTACACTATAATTTATGTCATTTTTTTATTATATAAATATATAAAACTGTATTATAATTTTTTTTTAACAATGGAAAACAAAATTTATTTATTAATTTAATTACAATTGGTTCCATTTCTTTTGTAATAAAAATTGAAAATAATAATAATTATTATAAATTATTATACTATATACATATATCAATCTTATTATTATACTATCATTTTTTTTTTCGATTTAATTTTTATTGCAGAAGAAATCGAACGAATTTTTTAATAGATAAATTGAAACGAAAGTAATTACTTTTGTAAATCAACGATAAGGATCGTCGTGTTATTGAATACAGATCGGTATCCTCCGTCCCGTCTTGTTTGGGAACTTAGCCAACTGTGCATGAAGATAAAACGAACGTGTAGAACGAAGAGAATAGTCTCGAAGATAAAACGACGAAACGCGAAAAAAGTAGAAAAAAAAGCAACGAAGAGGGAAAACAAAGAAACAGAAATAAAGAAAGAGCGAAAGGAGCTGGTAGAGGGATTGCTTTGTCAGTGGTGGGGACCCCGTACCAGGGCTAAGTTCTCCTTGAAGCCGCAATGCTCCGTTCTACCTATCTTAAAATGCCAGAGCTTTTCCACCGTTTCCACCGGTTAAAAGGTACTATATATTTCTCTCACTGGTGAAGGCTTGACGCTCGTAAGTGGGAGGGGTAGGTTACCCTACCCTGTAACCTTAGAGCTTCGGGTGAAGAGCTTTAGCACGCCGAGGTTCTCGAAGCACCTGCTAAGAGCGTAACTCCCATCGGCGAAAAACGAGCGGAAGTGGAGAGCTCTGGGAAGCCTGGTAGTCGAGGTTATGCGACGTAAAAGGTTCAGGGATTGCATGCTAACGCGGTTCGAAAGAGTCCATTGCGCCGGAAGGGGCGACGATGATCGCTACACGTACCGGTCGTAGTCCCGGCGCACTAACCCCCTTCCCATCCCCCTTCCCCATTGTCTTGGGATATGGAAAATAGCCCGTGCCGAATCTGGCAAAGGCTTTCCAAGAGAAAAGCACCGGTAAATTTTTCTATGCCCTTTAGCTCTTTCTTCATTCATGCACAGGCCCTTTTCCATGTGCCTACGGCGAACGGGGTGATTGAATTTCTGACTCTTGTTCGTCAATCGGCCGTTAATTCGTAACAGTTCTCATTGTCCTGGGAGATCTTTGTTCAACAGAAGCAGTGCAAGATCTACTCGCGTATTATGCATTCGGTCGTATAGCTTCGATAGCAGCAGTTCGATGAACCCGCGAACTCTACAACAAAGCGCATAGGCATCGATCTCGATGATCGCAGAAATTGTGGCAGTGGAATAGTCTGCGATGAGATGTTATGCCGATAAAAAAAGCCGACTGGTACAACCATTTTCGTGTTTTCCGTTCACTCTCGTGAACTTCTGGTTCGACGGAGATTGAAAACTGCGAATGCGAGAAAAGAATGAACTGTACGGAAGAAAACTCTGAGTGTGTCGGAGTACGTGCTGCAGTCTCTTCCGGTCTTTTCTTTTTCTGGGTTTTTTTTTTGTTTTGGCTTTTTTTCCCCGTCGCCGAGTGTATCGTTCATCGACTACGCTACCGTCGACCGAATGGTCTTCCGTTCTCAACGCTCAACGTTTTCAACCGTGTGCCATCTCTCTTATCTCTGACCTCAAGCGAGACTTCGGCAAGTGCAGTTACTCCCCGTACGCCTCCCCATAGTGAATGGCTCCGATTTCACGAACCCTGCTATAGTTTGCCATCCCACCTCGAACCAACCCTCTCAACTCTGGCTGCTCCAACGCGGCTTTACCGTCCTTTTCCGACTCTCGAAACGATCTGATATTCACGAAGTTAGGGAATAAAGGGGCTAACCGGCTGAGAGACGTACTTCTTCACCGACACCGATGGCCCGGACACTAAGACACTCCTATCCCACCCCGTAGCGGAACTATACGCGAACAGTGCAATGCTCACTCGCTTGGGGAACGTTCGGAACGATGCTATATCTAGTTTTCTCTTTGGACCTTCGACCCTCCTTTACTTACTACCGGTCTATCTCTTCTACTCTATCTATATTTCACTCCGTCACTCGAGTCTCGAGTAGTTTACCAAACGGTCAGTGCGGAGCATATAACTGAGAGTTTTGCGAAGGGGATCCCTCGAGGCTTGAAGAAGGGGGGCGGAGGGGAGGGGAGGAAGATTCTCGAGAACTAATTCCTTTCGACGATTTTGTCGAATTCTCCAAGACTTCGAGGGCAACGAAGGAAGCGATATTGATAGAGAGATAGAGAGACGTGGAAGCCTCTGGCGACGTTCACACAGCGTGTGCATTACATCTGAATCTGCCACGGAGAGTTTGTCAACAGAAACTTCCCTCGAGTGATCTTTGCATGCGAACATATAGGGGAGAAGCCGGCATAACGGGCCGCCCATCATGGAAAAAATTCATATCGCAAAATATATCTATAATATATGAAATTCATTTTTTACGATAAATGTTATATTACGGATATAGTTCGGAATATATTTCTGCAAATATGAATCAACAATATATAACAAATTATATGGAAACTATATTAAAAAAAAATTATTTTATAAATAATTTTATAATTTTATAAATATTATATTATTTATAATATTAAAAAATATTTTATAAAAAAAATAATATATATATATATATTATATATGATGAATAAATTTCACGCTTATGCCATCAAACGTCGGTGATCGACGATATCGCGAGCAGCACGGGTTACTGTGGTTCCTAACAGCGAAACCACATCGTAAAGATGATAGGCTGCTTATCTACTTACGGTTTGAAGAACTACGCGGAGGGTTGGAAGAAAAAAAAATGTGAGTGCCACTTTCTGCTTTATGTGTTTGGTCAATGGTCCCTCGTGCGCGCAAGCAGCTGTGTAGAGAGTGTCGTTTAAAGAAATAAAAAGAAACTGGTGTGATACGAAGATAGCACTAGTCGCATGTACGGAGATTCTCGGTTTTTTTTTTTTTTTTTTTTCTGAAGACTATTACGAAGCGAGGCGGAGACAGAGGGAGAGAAAGGGATGAAACCAGAGAATATTACAAGCTCCGCTATGCTATGCGAGTGACTCTCGTTTGCGATAGTCATCTCGTTGGCTTCTTCATGGGCATCACGTTGTTTTCCTTGGTTTCAACTTCTATCTACGATATTTGCGCCTGGCGAGAAACTCCACGGCTCTTCCACTCCTATAAAGTCACGACGAGTTTAGCTTTCGTTTTTTTATTCATTCTTCCTTATTTTTCTTTTTTGCTTCCTGCTGCTATAAAATTTTGTCGTAGCGCCACGCACAGTTCGCGATGTCAAAGTCGAGGCACAAAGACCGATTGAATTCGTCTGATACCTATTCGAACGGTGGAGGAAATTTTTCCATTCGATCGAAAATTCGTGTGACTTGCAATTTTTCCGAAGAAGATTCTCATTGGATAAAATGGAATTATCGCATTTTCGCGTATCTATTTTCTGATTGCTTTCGTCGCCGATTGATTGAACTTCATTGATTTTATCTCCGTGTCCCAAGATCGAGACGGGAACCAACAAGAGAATTACTTTATTAGCGGTCAAAGGCCATTTTCCCTTTTTCACGTTGTCTGCCGCATGGCTATAAAAATAATTCTCGAGACTCGGTGTCCGAACGCGTAAGCGCGAGACCGTGCTGGAGACAATACTGCGGGGGTCCGGCTCCCTATTTCTTACGGACGAAACCAAGGGAAACCGACGGAATATATGGATGACCATACACCCCCACCCTTCCCACTGGCAACTATAGAAATTTATGAGACTCTTACGTACACAAGCGCGTAACTCGTACGCACTGTATAGCGTAGAATGGTATGAGTGCCTTTTGTATACCGTATAGAAAGAACGGTGCGTATGGAAGAGAGAAGAAGAAGTGGAATAAGTGGAGCCAGGAATGAACGCAGGGATGAACGCGAGGGAGGAAACTCTTTCCGGCGTTTACCGAGTACAGATATGCAGAGGTATCCTCTCGCACATACCTACTTCCATCGCCCGACGAGCTGGCAATGTAACGCCCGCATTAGGAACGTTGAACATGCGCCAAATACGCTGGAGCGCAGTTACTTTAATATATATATTTTTTTCTTTTCCCTTTCTTGCTGCATCTCCACCTTCCACGTCTCTATGGTATATATGCGAAAACGTTCGCGGAGTCCGGAGACCGAAGAGCACGAGCACCTAAATAGTAATAAAAGGGTGCAGACCGTACGAACGTATACGTTGCATCCGGAATAAATTAAATTGGCTGCTGCCGCTCACGTTCGCAGCATGAAAAGAAGTCTCGGTACACACGAGGGAACGAGCGAGAAAAATGAGAGCGAGAGAAACCCGTAGGAGCGAACGGTATCATCATATTTACTCGGTCCTATGGCTCCTCGAAGTGATACCCACTCTTGGCAATTTTAGCTCTTCTCTCGACTCTCGAACGTGCCCGGCAGGTGTTTAGGATCACGAGCCTTCAGAGTTTCGAGAAATGTTATTTTATCATTTTATTTTATTATGAAATTATTTTTATTATTATTAATGATATTAATAATAAATAAAATTATTCAATTATCAAGAATATTATTATTATTTATATTATTATTGTTTTTTTTTAAATTTAGTTATCAATTAATTAACCAATTGCCGAAACTGAGTTTCTGTATTTGATAACAATTGTTGTCGTTTTAACGGGGATTTTTTTGTATGTATAAAAAATATGCTAAAATCTCTCATTCACCTCCGATCAATAATATAATTGCGAAAAGCGGAATCTCTGGAAATCGCAGCAATGAATAAAGAATTCCAGCTGACGTTATAAAATAAAAAATGTTACGACACGGAAAAAGCGTGGATAGCAATATTTTTTTTTTTTTTTATGAATACGAATAAAAACGTTGGAAAGAGTACGTTTTCCTTTGGCAGTAGAGATCTCCGACATAAATCCAGCGTGCTACACCCGCGGGATGCACCATCTGCATCGTAAATCGCGCAGGTCCGCGCGATCGGAGAAGAGTCCGAAAGAAGGTCATTGAGAAGAGAAGAGCGACTGTGATAGCCGTGGAATATAAGTGCCGGTGGGGTACAAAAGTATACTGGCACTTTGTATTCCTTTCTCGCAACGACGTGAGCGGAGCTCTCACCGAAACTCTTGAACAAGCGTGAGCCCACGAGGAGATAGAGTTCAGTGATCGACAATTTTTCTCGCGTCTCAAGACGAGCCGAGGATGTATCGTGTAACATATATTCGCGATAACATTTTCTCAAAGAAACGCCTCCAAACTTTTCCACTTTATTTAAGGGGGTCGAGTCGGCTAAATTATGACGACTTTCGTCGATGTTTATTTTTTTCTTTAGCTGATACAAAAATCTAAAAAAAATCTATTCCGTCGAAAAATGATTAACGAATTTTTCTGTCGGTTGAAAAAAAAATATTGTCAATGCGCTGAAGTGAAAGTATCTAACCAAGTAAACTGATTGCCAAAATTAATTTTTTGAGCCCCTTATCTCCTTAACAACTGCCGTTTATATGTGTCAAAAAAAAACTGCTGAGCGATCGAGCGCCCGGATCCCGGATACAAAATTCAAAAGAGAATGCCTACAGCTATGTGAAGGCTATAAAGAAAAAAAATACGAACTATAGCGCGGATAATATATTCGAGAATTCCCAATATCGCGAGCGTCCTATCGGACCGATGTCCGGAGCGAAAGAGGCGAATCGGCCTTATGCCGTGCGTCTCCCTAGACGCGTAAGTTTGATATCCTTCGCAAGGAGCCTTCGTCGGCTGTTCAAGAATCGCGAAGCCAATATATCCTCTATCGGGTTTTCCCCATTCGCGATGCGATAAGCCGCGCGGACTCGCATTCATGTGTAAATACCCCTTTCCTACGTCTGTCATAGAGACGCAGGGATGCATGGCACCGGAGTTGAATAGGAGTGAGAATCGTAACTCCCGGATACACGGAACCGCAGACCATATACTGCGATGCAACCACTGGGGAAACCGCGTACCGGTAGGATCGCATCGAGTTCGACGAAAATCTCGCAAGTTGCTCAACAACCCCCGCATCGTGATTGCCCCCCCCCCCCCCTCCCCTCCGCACCCAATGAAAGTTTAGCGAACTTTCACTGTCGTTTACCGATCTATCGTCGAATCGGACAAATGGTCTTCGGAGACAATTCGAGGGATGGATAATACAGTATAGAAGATCGGAACCCCTGATAATATAGACTCGTGTTGACCGTGTAAACTCGTCCGGTGTATATCACAGAAACAGCGCTCAAACGGCAATCTTGTTCTCCACTGTTAGTCGTTCGGCTTGTCTGATGGAAGGAAATTTCAGCATTGCTGTCGCAGCACATCGGACGTTTCTCTTCTACCGAAAATATCGTAAAAATCGTGTTGATGCTTTGGATTCTTCGAATGGGAGATTCATATAAGGAAGATTGGGGCAAAACGGACCAATCAAGGAATACAGACAGTCGTCATGATTTCAGAGGCACGAATTAATTGTTTATTGTCAAATTAAATTCATAATAAATAGTTTCCGAGTTCCGAGAAAAAACAATTCAGTTTGACTTTTCGAATTATTTACAACTTCGCGCACAACACCAACTAATACAATCATATTTGGCATTGAATTTAACGAAAATGGACATTCCAACAATTTCTCACAAGGTCAGCATTAAAAAAAAGTTATTAAATAAATTGAATCACTCGGACAATCAGTCCGGTATTCAGAGGAGACTACAATAGCCTCCGGGAATCCATGAAGCTGGCAAAGCCGGACGTCTTGATTCCGCGATAGTCCGATCTCATTAAAGCTCCGAAACTACTGACCCCAGCTCTTTGGTCCGTCGTGCAAAACGACCGGGGTGACTAACTTAATCGAGGATTCTCTTCTCCGTAGCGTGATCGGATTCCCATCCCCTATGCTATACCGTAACGAGTCTTTTCCTTCGACGTTACTACAAGATAGAACATTTCTCGTGAAAGCGTAAACGTTGGACGGACCCGGACGATATCGATGGAACGTGAGTTTTTCGAGAGAAAAACTTCAGATATGCATATGCACAGGCAAATGTCGCATACAGTGAATATAGGATGGCAGAGAAACAGACAGAAGTAAGCGCAGACATCGTCGTAACAAGAGAAGAAGGGTGAGGCCGCGAGAGAACCGTCCAAGTTATCCGAGCTCCACGAAAACGGAAGCGCCAAGAGACGAGAGAGAAATATTCGGGATATACGCTGTATACTTTGAAATACTTTGAAACGATGGGCTCGTGTCCAGCATGAAAGTACACAGACATCGCCGGTCCGATCTCTATTCTGCGCGACCGTGGCATTGCCGGACCGTTTCCAACCGTCTTTCGGTCTCTTTTCTACTTTCAATCTTTTTAGCTACGTTGGTCGTCGCATGGAACAGAAACAGTATAGAGAAGCCCATGTTCACAGTCCCCGTAGGTTACATGCTTACGTACACTTACGTAACACAGTACGATTCGCGTATACGTGGTTACAGTACTGGTTGTCGCAAAATTTCTTCGGTGACAAAACTAATTTTTAATGAGATTCATCCACTCATCGTCTCGGAAGAAGGGAAAACCGAGGCAAAACGAATCGGCTAAAAAATAGAGAAACGTGGGGCAAAATGGCACAATCGCGCGAGACTACTTTGGGGAAAAATGAATCAACCTTAAAATTCGTGAATTCAAAAAAAACTTCGATTTTGAAGTTTTATAACCATTATTCATGCTGCAGATCACTATTTACCTAAAATAAAAAGATCGGAAACGACGTTCAACAAAATTCTATGGAACATTCCTTATCTGGGATAAAATGGACCGATATGAAAAATAATAATACGAATGAATAAAACTATTTTTATGATGAATAAATATATTTTTTTATGCAACTGAATCCATTGCATTGACTCCATTTTACACCGGTAGTCCATATTGCCCCGTTCTCCCCTACAGTGAAATAATTCAAGATTGGCTTTCAACATCAAGCTAATAGCAACCGCCGTTACTTTCTTATCCTTTTTATTTTTTCTTTCACCCGCATTAACGAGTAAATTGTCACCGAACACACATCATCAATCAGTTTTGGTGCATCCTGTACGTTTACGATGAAAGGTCCGTATAATACTCGTATGCCATACAGACATACGGTGCCGGATATACTCTCGGACCCTTGGACACGTGAACGAATGATAGGGGTGTGCACTATGCCTTTGCACACGGAACAGCTACGTTTTCTATTGCGGTATAGGGTACAGCACTATATACGAGAGAGTGAGATCCAGAGATGCTGCTGGTATCCGTTCTTTACCGTGTTGCTTCGTTCGCTTCGACGCTCACCGTAGAAACGAAACGAATAGAAAGGCTTCCGGCGTATTCGAATGCTGTCCGGATAACGGTAACGGATAAGGAAGCTCAAGGCATGGATCGAAGCTATGCGTGGGCGAGAAAACCACTGAAGAAGGAACTTCGACTCTACAGAAACTGAAGGACTAAAACACGCGGCTGAGCGATAGAGTAATATTTGCCTGTCTACACACACGCGGAAGCGTCTTTGCATCACAATAATAATAATAATAATAATCATATTAATCATAATAGATGCTTATAAATAAAAAAAAAACTTAACTAACAAATTACATGCTATCTATCTTTAGATCTATGAGAATAGTGCAATTATAGGTTATGATGGAAATTTACGATATCGAAGTCTAAACCTTTCTAGGAAGATCATTTTCTCAGAGATCGTTATGATCATAGCTTGTAATTGAAGGTCTTGGGGAAGAATCCTTGACAAACAGAGGGACAGAGTGTCTCCGCGCAATCATCGTCATTGTTGTCGTCGTATTTCAGAATCGAAGTATTTGCCGATATTACAGAGCCTTTAGATATTGCTAAGACTTTTAAGCAATAAGATTAAAAACGAATATTCACAGTTTCGATGTTCCGACGATTTTAGAATGTGAATTTTTCTATTTTTTCCGTTGTCTCGTTTTAAGCTGCGTTACCGGTAGTCGTACGCTTTCGCAGCATAGTTCTTCTTTCGTCGTTGTTGGAGCAGCCAATGGCAGGATATTAAAGTAGGTAGCGAACGAGTGAGAGCGATGCAGACTGTTCAGACTGTAAATATCCGGTGTATGCTGGTGTACTACTACTACTTCTACTTCTACTACTACTGGCCACTGACTGCGGACCAGGAAACCTCTCTACTGCACAGACCTTCCTCATTCGCTCGCTTTGCTCTACTACAGAGTGCTGGCTAACGTAGCCGCTGTTGGTGATGCTATACCTCTCACAATGAGAGAATGAAAGTGGAGTGCGGGAGATGCGAGGGAAAGAGATACGACGGATGGATGGACAGACGGACGGATGGACATACCGAGAGAACTACGGAGAGCTCGCAATCAACCGGTCAGCACCCTGTACCACGGATATATATGTACCGCAACTACCGCTGGACTTTATGGAACTCCGACACGAATATGTTGTAACATCTTTAGCACGAAACTCTCGGAGAATTCTGACTACAACTATAATCAAAATTTCTACTACTTCGAGGTTAATATATTCGCTTTTGTGTCATCAAATTTTTAATGGCATTCATCATTCTTCGCGATTTTGGTCAAAGATTTAGCATTTTTTTTTAATTATTGGTTTGAATGGTTATCTTTTTTTGATAAATTGTAAAGGAATTATTGTAGTAAACGAAGTGTGCGATGCGACACGATAATGAAAATAGTTTTCCCCAATTTTCACGATATTTCCATGGATACCGTTGCCATATAGGTAAACGTTATACAGTGTGAGAGAAAACGGCCGCGGGGTCGAGCGCGAATTTAAGAATCTCATAAAGTCTTCCTGGCCACACGATCGCAGCGTCGGCGAATTTATGAATTTCAATGACGAGCAATATTCTCGGGTAGCCATTCTTTAGTGTGGTTAATAAAGACCCGAGCGCGAGGTTCGCGCGAACGAGCCTCACAATGTTACCGAACAGAAGACACATGCTTCGCCGTTAAGTTATATTCCTGAAAATTGGGTTGAAAATCATCCCCGAGGTAAAAAGAAATTTTTAACAAAATTTCTTCACAGGAGAACGCAGGGGAACTTTAACCGACGAAATTTATCGGTCCCGCGACGTACATCGTTTAGATTCAACTGATTAACGTAATTTTCGAAAAAATTTCACGCTTCATAATTTGCTCGATGGAACACACGTCTCTGGACAGAAAAAACCGCACACGCACGCCAATAATTAAATGCGTCTCGGGATACTTTTAATTAGCGAACTTTATTAATCAGACTTTAATAACGCCCACGCGAGACACAGACAGACAGACAGAGGGATAGTAGCGAGAATGAAAATTACGTGCGTGTGCCCGCGAGGGTTGGCGGAAAATTTTGAAATATTCCGGAAATCGTATATGAGAAGTTTGTTGAATAATACGGGACGGACAGCCGGCTTTATATCCTATACATATTATATGCCGCGCCGTTGTTGTTATACACGGTACGTACCCTATAGCTATACCTACATATTTCAACGCGTCAGTGATGATTAAATTAGTTCACCATTCGGTTGATTAAATTAGCGCTTAACAAAAATTGATGAAGAGCCGCGCGATAGCATCCATGTGGAAAAACAGCGTATCATCGTTCGGCGAACGTTTCACATAATCGATCGATTGCTCAACCCCCTTAATGCGTCAGTGATACACTGTGGCAGAGACGATGCGAATATAAACGAAAATTCACAATTGCATTAGAATTATTCCGACAATTATCGTAAATCACAGATGTGGAAACACCTAAACGCGATTTCCAACTAAATCGGTTGAGCAATTTTTTTATTTTTTTTTACTGGAAAAAATAAACAAACATTCAAACATTTTTCGACTTCATAGAATTTTTTTCGATTTTTCTGTCGACTGAAGAAAAAATCATATTTTGGCGAACAGCGGCACAATTTAACTGACTCGATCCCCTCGGATATTTGTGAAACATTTCGAAACACTTTTTCATTCAAGACGAAAGCTTAAAAAATAAATAAAAATAAAGCGGTACCGTTATAAGTAATTAACGTTACCGTTTGGTTGCCTATCGTTAACCTACAATATGTTTTCTAGCAACGTATTTCGATGAGGCATTGGTCCTAATAAAAATATAACCCTTTCGCGTGTTCTTCGTCATTATCGTTGAACTGCACCTTCCCCCTTCGCTTCCGTAGTGCGCCCGAAGTATTCCGACGATTTTTCTTAATCCTCTTCGCATAATTCCACATCTCGTTAAACACGCTCATCAATTTTATCCCACGTCAGCCTTCTGCAACTCTCGCGGGTAATTTGATTACCTTAGGTCACGCTTCGTGGCTTCCTTGCTCTCGCGGTGAGCGCACACCCGAGATTCCTCCCCTGCCTGGTTGCTTGCTTTGCTCATCGGCGTCGGCGATTCGATGGATATGTCTACCACCACAACGAGCCCTCCTGAGCGCCGCTTTTCACTTCGACGGAGCTGCCCTCAGGAATTTTGTGAAGGGTTAGGGAAACCACTCTCGACTTCACTAACCCTATATTCCACACGCTTTTCTACAAAAATTAACCATTCTTTTTCTTTTAGTTCTCCGTGTAAAAATTAATTCCGCGAATCGAGATGGGGATTATGCAACGAGAAAATTATTCGACTGACAAATGAGTCTTCGTATAAATGCAAAAAAAACAATTAGTAATTAGTCGAACCGCAGTCCCTGATTTCGATTTTTATGCACTCACGAGCTTTTCCGTGTTTTACGAAAAAAGTGCTTCGCAGAGAAACGAAGGGATTCTATGGAAGTTGCGTAAATCCTTCGTGCTTAGGGCTTTAAAGTCGCCCGAAGCGGATGTAGAGTTCGGTAGTCAGCAAACTTCAAGCTGTTCGTTTAGTAATAAAAAAAAATAAAAAGAAAAAAAATCATGGAAGCGGTTGTAAAAGAACTTGAAGGGTTTTAATAGCTTCCGGCAAAAAAAATCTTCGCTCCACGATAGCCTGTCCTTTAAGGCACTCTGACTCCTGTCCTTTAAGGTTAATATAGCGAAACTTATCATATGTTGATTTAAAAAATCGAAATATATTTAGAAAATTATAAATTACGATCAATAAAATAGATGAATAATAATAATAATTATTATTATTGCTGTCATTCATATAGATATTTAAAAAATATATATTAACGATTATAAATTATTTAAAAAAAACGGACATTAAATGCTTCCAGATATTTAATTTTCCGAAAAGTAATTTTACATTTTTGGAGTACAAATTCGATTTCGATTAATTGATTTTTGGTATCGTCGCAATCGGCAAAACGTGAAAAATGTCCGTCTGGCGAATAGTGAATTCTCGTCTCTATAACGCAAACGGCAAAGGCCCCTCTCTTTACGCGCATCGTTTTCTCGAGCGAGAAACGAAGGAAACACAAGGACGGCAGTCTCACGCGGTACCTGCAATGTAGTCGGTTGCGGCGGCGAGAGGAGTGGATTTCTCCCGGTGAAGCGAGGAAGAAATATGTTCTCGCTCTGGTAAGTAAAGTCTCGTGCTTTTACCCAAGTACCAGGGCTACAGTGGGCGCAGAACATTCGTTATACGTTGGAAAACGTATGCGAATCGCGGTTTGCTATATACATATACATATATATGTGTTGAATGCCAGCCAGCAACGTGTGAAAACGTTTGAACCGCGTTTGAAGCGAGCTATACGCGTGGTACCACTGTAGATACCGGTATATAGAGCTCAACTCCGGTAAAACTCTTCTCATGCAAAAGCACGCTTCGCGAGTTTCAGAATCGAACGAATTCACCGGGGATAAAGAGCCCGAAGCGTGTGTCTTTCGACCTAGTTGCGTTATTTCACTGAAGATAAAGGAATATTCTACGAAGAAATTCCTTTCATCTATTTCACAAAAGCATTTTTTTCACGTGTATTAGAGCCAAATATAGGCTACGGAGATATTCGTTTATTTAGCTCAATTTCTCCGCGATTCCTTTCCCCAACTACGACTCGATCTTCGGTAGTATTTTTGTGAGAAATTTTCTCGAAAAAAAAAAAAAAAAAAAAAAAAAAAAAAACATATATAACAAACGTTAAGAAATGATAAATGAAATAGGTAAATAATACCAATAATAATCATAATAAAATCTGAATAATGATAATGAATTATTTATCAATATTATTTTCTGAATATTATAAATATAAAACGAAGAATTAATTATGATAAATTATATTAAAAAAATGGACATCAAATGCCCACTGGTATCTTACTTTCCGAATATACTATATATATATGTATGTATCGTAGTATAATCGTCAAGGAAACCCTTGAGCCTTTCGAGTTTCTTCTTGGAACTGTGAAAGACGCGTTTGAACCTTTGAGCTAAGAATGTACGGTGGCGTATAGTATATACATATAACTACATCTAATATTACGAGCAAACGGGAGGGAGGGGGCGGAGGGACGAAAGACGCTTTTGCCTTTGATAGACTGGTTCTTGCTGGGCTCGAGAGAAAGAGAGGATTCCCGGGGAGTCTTTCATCGATCCTCGTCACGCGAAGAAGAAAATCTACACAGTGATCTCTCGTCGGGTGGGCTTTACCGTCGTGCGTCTCTTGATATTAAAAAAGAAAAGAAGAAAAAAGAAAATATCGTAGTATTTCAGGAGACGGTTTATTGGCAATTGCGAATCAAAGGGGCAGCAGACGGGAGAAGGATTCAAGGAGCACCCCACGGAGTAAAGGGGGAAGAAATGGAAGCGCGAGTCCTCATAAAATTGAGCCCGCGAGGGTAATAAAAAGGTATAGTAGACAAGCCGTGGATACGCGTAGGAGACTCGCGAATTGCATTTCGATCGCTTATTCCAACGTGCCGACATACGTGTCGCGCTCTCGGAAATTCGATATCGAGCGATCGCACATATACGCGCGTTTTATACTATACTGCAAGTTTAATATTGGAAGCACATATTTATCCCCGTCGATGTACACGATGTTTCGATACAATACGAAGAGATATTTATGCGATAACTTGCAACATTCGCATCAACGTACAAAGCAATAGAAATCAATTGGATAAATATTCTTTAGACACAGCGACATTTTTTCGTTTTTTCGCTTTTTCGAAGTAAAAGTTTTGTTTTGGGAAAAAAAAGCAAATTGAGGAATTTTTACGTCAATGTACTCAGAATGTTCCGAAAGAGAAAAAAGAAATTTTAATTGCATTATCATCAAAACTTTTGAAAAAGGTATTCGAAAGTTATGTAAGTTTACGAAAAAAAAAATATAAAATACGAAAAGATATTTCAAAAACCATCGCATGGTTAGAACTTAGCTGAATTTTTTTAACCTCTACAATTCACGGATACAAAAATAACTGTGAATTTATAATTCTCATTTTGTCCTCTTATTGAATTCCTTTGCGCACAAAGCTTCCTCTGCAACAAAGGCAACAAATTGCAAACGCTGCGTTCTCGCAGTAGAAGTTTTGTGAGAAAACGAAATTAATGAGGATGCGACGTTAGATTTTTGAAATCTTCAACATTTTCTTTTGTTAAGGTAACAAACAACAACAATTAACAACATTTTGTTAAGGTAACAATTTTTTTTTTAATTTCGAATTCTTCGAATTTATTTTTAAATTAAAGATAAAAAAAATGTTATTAATTTTCGAGAGTCGAAGTTTTTACTTCCACTTTCAAGAGCATTATGACTGAAGATAGAATATACGTACTCGATAAATGTTCTTCTCGATAAAATAGTGCAAATATCGCTACAACACAAAAAAAAAAAAATTTCGAAGTGACCCTCGACGTGTGCGCATTCGTCTTACTTGTTGACGTTCTCGCACTCGTTGAGAATCGTGAAAGAGAGAAATAAAGGTAGGAAGAGTGTGCCAAGCATATACCTATAGGATACAACGTGCACTGTTGGGCTGTTGGGCTGTTGCAAGGTTCAACGACCCTTTGGGTATGTGCACGTTCGCTGGGTAGGACACACTCGCCGAATTCGTTGCGTTTTAAGGTTTAAGAGGCCGCGAGAGCGAGCGAAGGTGCTTGCGACGACGACGACGACGACGACGAGGAGTGACGAGGTTTGGAGCTGCTGGGACGCTGGCACTCGAGAGAGTTTCTCACAAGTATGCTGTTGTTACGGCACTCCGTGTCGCCTCGCAGTTTCGTGTAGATATACGATGGTATACTTAACAGCGCAACGCAGCACAGTTATTAGCAACTGAATAATTATTGGACACCATTGTTACAATGAGTGAATAGCTCATTAAAGGGGTCGAGTAATCTAAATTATCCGTCAGCCGATAGAAAATTTAAAAAAAATTCTATCATATAAGAAAATGTTTGAATAGCCGCCGAAGTAGGAAAAAGTAAGCGGATATAGTGAAAGGGTTCGTAAAAATTTGAAAAAAAAAAAAAAAATTAACGTGACGATTATTTCCCGATCGATCTATACTCGCATCCGCGCAGATACGTATGTATACGATTGCAAAGAAAAATACCTCTCATATACGGAGTTCTCTTGTCCCAATCAATCTCTACGTGGATTTCACGTGTCGCAGCGCGACACGTACTATGCGTTCATTCGTATGTCAGATTCTTCGAAACCCCAGATAAGGGTTTCGAGAGACAAAACCTCGTGACTCGTTGAACTAGAAGCTGAGAGGTGTTTAACGAGGCCGCGGATACACTGTTCCACGGAGACGACACGTACGCGGAGCGGGCGTGGAGTACCTGACCTATATTTCGACGGAAGCCAGAAACAATATGCCACGGGGGGTTTAACGTTTCGGAAAACGCAATTAAAAGTGTCGTTAAACTTTGAAGAATTCAATTTTACTCCGACGAGATGAAAAACGAAAAAAAAATTCACGAGATAAAAAATAACAGCGAGCAAACTTTATCGAAACTGGAGCGACGATTGAACTTGTAACGATGTATCCCGTATTAATGATTGAATTTTAATTCATGTAGCAAGCGGTCGATTAAAAAAAAAAAAAAAACATCCCAAAGAATGGAAATTTGATGCGAACAGCAGCAAGAATACCACGAAACTATAATGGAAACTCGAGACTATTCCCATTCCCTTCGTTTTCTTTTTCTCCGTTTTGTTCTTTTCTTCTTCTTCTTCCTCTTCTTGATGCCGGTGACCGGTATAGTCAACCTATCTACCTACTACGTTGCAAGCAAAGTATCGAATTCTCGAGACACGAAGGTGGGTGACGGTCTAAGCGAAACGGAGCAAAGACCCGTGAGCTTTGTCTTGTCAATGCGGATTCGCGTGGATTCGCGTTACTCGCGACAATAAGAAGGGAAGACGCGATAGGCGGGAGTGTTAGTTTCGTCGCGTTGGCGGATTGCTAGTTTCGTTCCGTTTCGCTTCGACTTCGCGTCACATTCTTCAAGAAGTTTTGAAGGGGTCTATTCGACGAATACACGATGTCAACGTCTATGTTAATGAAAAGCTTCAGTTCTATCTTTGTCAACGGCGCACCTTAAGACACGATGCGAAATACGAAGCGCAGAAGTTATTTGCGCATTTAGACACTTCTACGTCCAATTAGGTACGTCCCGCCAAAATTTGGGAGCTATGACTACAAAGAGAATATTAACAACCGCTGCGAATTGGATTCGTGTTATTTGACACGGTGCAGGGTGTTACGACGTAACTATTTCAGTTTATATTTATCTTTTGCGCAATCATTGTTATCTAAGCTTTCGAAACTTTGTTAAGGTTTCCAAGTCAACCGGCAGAAAAATTCTTCAATAATCTTCCGCCACAATAGCATTTTTTTCGATCTTTTGGTCGGCGAAAAAAAACCATTCTTCAGCGAACAGCGCTATAATTCACGTGACTCGATCCCATGAAGCTTTGTAACAGTTTTCAAGTCAACAAAGTTAATTCTAAGCTAAAGTATGTAACATATTTGGTACAAATTACACGAAGTTTCCAGGAATTACAATTACTATCGAAAATTACGAAAAGTCCTCAAAGGCTGCAAAAGGTCCTATTTGCCATATAAATTATTTTTTTTTAATTCTTCGAAGCAAAAGAATTTATAGTTTCGCTTGAACGGTTTATCCGTCGAGAATTCTTATATCACCTTAACACGATAAAAGTCGATGAAACGAATGGAACAAGGAAACGCGGGGAACGAACAAGAATTCGATTTCGGGTCGAAATCATGGATGGCGAATAAACTTGGAAGTTGTATTCATAGCCGTAGGTACATTCATGCAAAGCGTTAGGGAGGAAGTAAGCATCAGTGAACTTCGCTTGGGTTGTACTGCTCGTGCTGGTGGTACGAGAGATAAATTTAGATTGTCGAGAGAGAGAGAGAGAGAGAGAGAGAGAGAGAGACTGCACACCGGGAAGCACGAGAGTCGCGGCGAAACAGCTCGCACACACTTGCAGGGAAAACCGCGTTGTTGTCGCCGAGAAACCGCGCGAGGATGAGGTCGAGTGGAAAGTCGATAGTAGTTATACCACGCCAAGCATGTAGTTATATGTACATCGCGGCTCCGCGACATAATACAACAACGAGGGGATGTAAATGAGCGAAAATTCTTACGCATACATTGTCGTCTCGCTTCGCGATATCTGTCGTTTTTTCATAAAATTTCACTTTTATCATAAAATTTGCATTGATAAACGGAGAAAACTATGTACTCGGGATCGCTGTTGTATCTCGTTGTCTTTTGTGTCTACAATTTCACTCGATTTTTTTATTTGTTTTATATTGTATCAGTAAAATAAATGCTTTTGTCGTTTTTTTTTTTTCGGATTTTTTATTATTGTAAAAAATGCTTCATGTTTCGAAACGTAGGAAAATTTGCTGTAAAGTATATCGTCAAATACCGTTACGAACTTTTTTATTTTTTTCAATTATTTTTGTTCGTTTGTCAATGTTCGGATAGTTCATTAAAAAGGTTTTTGCGGCTCGGCTTTTTTTCAAAGTATCAAAATCATGTCGAGCGATGCTTCGCGATCTCGCGACGTCGCTGACTCGTTTCTGTATTATACTATTGCATTAAATCGCACCGGTAACGGATTTCGCGAACAAAGAGCTGAGTGCGCGACTCTGAACGGGTAATGCTATTAAAAAACGAGAGAACGTGGCGTTAAGGTGAAAATGAGGGTTGAAAAGCATTGAAAGACGAGAAAAATCGCGAGAAACGTGGATGATAAGAGGGGTAAAAAAAAAGGGCAAAAAGAAACGCAAATGACAAGAGAAACGAATGAGGCTCGTCTTCGAAATATCGGGAGAGTAGAGTTACGAAGCGTCGATGCTACTGTCGAAGGATAATTCGCAAAAATTCCAACCGGACGGATTCAGCGGTGACGGGACGGCTCGAGGGTCGAAAAAAGAATGTAAAAGAATTTGCCCGCTCTCGCCGCAATAAAAGTGTCGACAAAGAGGGGTTGGCTGACGGACTATGGAAAAAAGAGGACTGAAAGGGGTAGTGAGGAAGGAGGGTAGTGGGAGAGAGGGGGGGCGGGAAGGATTGTACAAGAGCACAGCATGTAGAACTAAAAAAAAAAGAAAAGAAAAATTCGAGCAGAGCGAAAGGTTTCATCTAGTTCTCCGTCCCCCGTGATTCTCCTGGTACTACTGTGAAAATAGTAACTCATCCTCGCTAAATCGCGTCGCCCGAAATACTCTCTGATATTCCTCGTTGTCCCCTTTACTTTCGTTCACTTTGAGAACAGAGCACATGGGAATTCCAATTGAATTCGCACATTCGGATGTAGATAGCAAATTTTTATAGATGTACACCGGTGGCTACATATATGACTGGCTGATAGTACAGTATGAAATAGTGAAAAAAAAAGACTCGTGTAGTGCAAAAAAAAAAGAAAAACGATAAGGGAGAGATCGTTCACGGTTCTCGTTCCTGGAAAGTTTTATTGTTTGCTCGATCCCCTATATAGGAAATGCTTTCCTAATCTCGCGATGGGAATGAGGGAGCGACAGCGAAGAGGAAGTATATATACGAGAAGAGGATACTGAGACCCGGAGAATTTCTCGTAGGAAATCGTGCGACGGCATCTTACAAGAGGACGATAGGTTCGACGAGAACGTGCGCGCCTATACCCTCATTCCGAACGATAAGGAATAACGAATAGTCCGTGCGCCGAGGAATCGACTGGTGAGAGTTTACCAAAAAAAAAAAAAAGAACGAATCGATAACCTCTCTCACACGAATTCCGTCACGTTTTTATCATCCGAACTCTAACATCACTGTAATAAAACGCGTTCCTGAATGATCCCTCTATCTAGGACACGAGTTATTTATACGGCAACATGTGGACCATCATTAACCCTTTCGCGGGGAGAGAAAAAAGGGACATTCCCAAACATCCTAAAAATCTATACGTAATTGAAGAGTTCGGTAGACGCGGGCAAAAATCGTGCGAAAATTCGAAAATATTTCTGAATTTTTTTTTTTTTTTTTTTTTTACAAATAAATTAAAGATAAATACTTTTAAAAAATGTTATTTAAAATAATGCAAAAAAATTAACCTCCATAAAATCATAGAAATTCCTTTCGTAAAAAAAAATCTTGTATACCTAATTTTCGAATCAGTGTGGAATGCGACCATTTTTTTGTTTGGTATCAGAGATTATTCGAAAAAAAGGTCACCACAGGAGAACGATTTGAGGAATGTAGTTATTGGATATTTTTTTTTTGCATTCGATCGAAATTGAATTTCAATGCGATGTGGACGAACGTCTTCGATTTTATTTAAAATACCGTAAGGCCTCGCAAGGGCTTCTCTATAGCCGTCTGGGATTCTTCGCGATTTTCTTCTCTGTTCCTTCCGCAAACCCCCACCGATCGTTCCCCACTGACTTCTAGTCACAGAGATTGAAAAACTTTCACGGAAGCGTGTACAACCCGGACTCGGGACTGGTCGACATTTACAACAACAAAAAACGCCCCCTCTCCCCCGGAATTTAAGAAGACGAAGATCATTCTTAGCTCTTAATTTTTTCTTTCAAAAAATATTTATTCTTCGCGTGTCATCCCCTCGTATTTTTGCTTATTATTTGTTCGCATTGTTGTGCTAAATAAATGCACGCGCAAGAGTTGCCGGAGAAAAATGGGTAAGGGGAACGAAGGAAGCATCCGACGACGGGCATCACAGCAGAGCCGATCTCAAACCTTCGTCTGGAGAGGGGCAGGGGGGAGAGGAAGCAACGCCGTCGCCACGGCGCAAAGCCAGCCGAGCGTAATTCTCGCCTCATTACGTTCGCCGTAGCTATAATATTTCCACCCGCCCGTCCTACTCTCGCCCCGTCTACGCGTCTCCGTCCATTATGTAAACATGGCTTTTAAAAAAAATCGCATCTCCGGAAACGCGACGGAAGAGGAAAAAACTACGGCGAAACGTCCATCAGCATCAGAAGCTTAGTATTCCCGAGTTAGTTTCAAGTTTGTATGCGGAAACGAAGAAAGATTAAATTGGTAGCGAACACTGAATTGATTGATAGTACAATTTTGATGTTTCCGACACTCGCGCTGTAAATGCTGTTGAAGAATACTTATGGTTGATATTGCGAATGAAATTTAAAAAAATATTGTAACTCAAGAATGCAATCGCGATGAAGAAAAACAAAATATTGCAACTTCATTTTGCGTTGCAGTGCACCGAGAAAAATATTTATATGATTTAATGAAAATTGATTAGGGGAGAAGAAACGTAAAAAAAATAAATAAATAATGCTAAAAAAATAATTACAAGACAATGAGAAACGTTATTAATTTGGGTCATTTAAAAAAATCGAAAATTCAATTATATTATTTTTTTATTGCGTCTACGAAGCCAAAAATTGGTTAACTGATTTTCTTACAGAGGAGCTTTGTAAACGTCGATAAAAAAATTACGACGCGATCTGCAATTTTGATTTGCAGCTTTTGTAGACAATTTTGATGGACTGGAGGGATGTAGCGGTTGTGGCCATTTTCACTTCAAATTACTATCAAATCATTTTTCGCTCATACATCGATGTTAATACTTTGAAAATATTCAAATAAATCTACAGAATGATCAATCTGCGGTCATCGTAATTCGATTTTCTTCATAGCATTATCCTTTTCAACATAATGGCCAAAAATGGTCCAAAAGCGGCAGAAATCGGTACCCTATCGTTTTTCTTACGCTTAAATAAAATGTTGTTTTCATAAAACTTAATATCGAGGGTCGAGTTAATATCAAATGTGAATGAAAAGATGTAACGGTATAAGCTGAAACGCTTACCGCAATTCTTTAAGCAGAAGTTATATCGTGAGTACACACTGTACCACGGGATAAAATAAAATCGGGATTAAAATCCATTACACCTACTCAGTGGAGTACTTACGAGCCCCGTGCCGGCTCCGTGATGTTTCGCGTGAAACGTTTCTGGTCGAAGGTGAGACCGCTAGAGTGTGTAGCCGGGTTTCGCCCGGAAGAGAGGGATGAGGTCAGAGCGTAAATCTGGCAAGACCTCTAATGGAGTGCCACCGGAGAGTACAAGGGACCCCCACAAACTCCGCGAGATATTCTTTAATGCCTTCATAAAATTCCTACTCGTAACTCCGGGGTCTCCTCGTGAAGCAACATCACCGTGGAGGAAGGAGCGCGAAGTATTAGCCGGAGAAAGAGGTCTCCGTTTTCGCGGTCGGTGCTTTTCGTACAGCCGCAGCCCAACCACCGTTGGGCATCGTGGTTACTGAAACTCTTCTTCGTCTCTCTATAACCGGCGTACCCTTTGCCTCGCGGGCAAATATTCACTCTGCTGAAACTCCAGTTTGGAATTCTGCTGATCCCTTCAGGCTTCGTCTCCTCACCCTTTTCCCGGCTCATTATCGGGCCTCGAAGCCGATGTTACGTGTGCGCATCGAATTAAAATTAATAGGTACGGGATGGCTGGAGACTCGTATTCGGAGACTGAGTCTAGAATACGCCACATATAGGGGAAGATGAGGCGAAATGGTCCAACAGGGCGAAATGGAACAGTTGCGCAACTCGAATTTACAACAAATATAACAATATTCTTCCGAAAAAAAAAAGCGTTTATGAAATTCAATGTCATTCGACTGCGAGAAAAACGACTATGAAAAACAGTGTAACTTTAAAAAATTGGATAAATTTCACGAAACGATTTCGTTCAACGTAGAAATTTTTTATTCAGTTATAAAAAAAAAAAAAAAAGTCGAAATAAATTGCGAGATATTTCGTGCGACACGACGTAATAATATTGGACAGTAAGTGAAACCCACGAGGCGTGATAAAATGGAAGGAGATAAAGATAGTAAAGTGAGGAAAAATACGGTGTTCCAAACAGATCCAACTCTCGTTCGTGGATTTGAATACATAAAATTCGCGATAGGATAGAAACGAGAGAGAGGGGGGCAAGTACGGTGGTCGAGCGAAAGGGAATAGAGAATTCATCATGCATGCGGAAGCGGAAAACAAACAGAGCGAAAAGTGTGCGCACGCGCGGTAGTTTGTAGAGTGTGAGGATGTCAGACCATTATCCCTGATGGGATCTTATTGATTCTTATTATGCGTCGAGGCGTGCCGGAATAATCTGTCTTGCTGCACGGTATATCGCGGCAAGCCTCGCTTGAGATTCTCACATCCGTGCCTTCGTCGCTATCATCTATCTCTCTTGGTGCTCGGAGATTGTATTGGGATTTTCTTACAATCGCCATCTCGCCAATGTGATACAATATCGATCGGGGGAGGGATTAAATTAATTTTCATGGAAAAGGCATCGAGAGCCTCGATATTTTGTGATACACTACTGGCGTACAGCGATTGAAATAATATACGCATCAATAGTATACTCGTTTGATCCGCACAGTATTTATTGAATTATAAAGTAATTAATAATTATTCGATTTTTTTTTTTTTTTTTTAAATTTACTTGTTGCGCCTATTTTTTATTAAATAATAATAAACAGAATTTTTGTACCAAATTAATTAATTAATCAATTTTTTAGGGTGGATGGCTTTTGTATGATGAAATTGTAATTTTTTGCCTGTTGCGTGTAGAGGGTTTTATAAAAAATAACGTAAACATTTTGAAATTCTAAGCAATAGTCGGTATAGTGTATATCGAAAAGCGTACTCACCCTAAGACTCTCCAGCTGTGAACGCACCGACTCGGCACGGCTGGCAATGTCAGGACTCGCCACTGGAAACGAACCCATGTACTGCAACAAAGTTACATGTTTCAAATTAATGTTTCGCCGAATTTATAAATTATTAATTCCCCCACCCCCCCGCGAGGAATTTTTTTTTTCGTTTATTTGCAGTATCGCGAAGAACGCGATACTAACTTTCTGTTCGAGTAAATTGAAAACAAAAAAAAATGCATCTACGCACTCGTTGAAACGAGGATTTATGAGCTCATTGATAATTCGACGATCGATCTTCGCCGAGACGCGAAACTCGCGAGAGGTCGAAGGGGTGCGAGTGTAGAGAGGCGGAATGATCAACGTGCAGTCGACGATTACTCACGAATCTAAACAGAATACTCTCGAACTTTAAGACCCCGAAATACGATGCTGAGCTTTCGATTATTATATGCGATTTCAAATTTTGACGCGTCTAAAAATCATACCACGCTGTAATCTTGTCATACGGATCATTATTTTTATACGGTAAATCATCAATGAACCGGTTGTTAAATTTCATTACTGTAAACAGGTTTCTTGTAAACGAGGATTTTTTATATCAGCGTTATAAAATGCTTGTATTGTGATGAATTTTTTTTTTTTCTGTATGTCCAATCAATTTTTATACCGTTTCATTGAATGAGTACAATGCTATAGAGAAAAAAATATTCACTTTTATCGAGGTTTCCGATACCGTTTTTTTGTTCTATCAACGGCACAATTGTTCGATAGAAATCAAAAAATAAAAATGTTTTTTTTGCGAATGAAAAATTTGCACTCGAATAACCAATATATAGTTTATCCGATGCATCTCCTTGAAACATTTAACATCGATGCCTTGATTTGCCTTTAACGATTGTACGCTCATCTCAGTGGGTCGCTATGTAGGTACAGTACATACGTCGGTACTACTACTACTACTACTTATATGTATAGGTAATCGAGTAAATGCTCAATCGGTTTTGATGTCGAGAGCGCAATTAAATCTCTTGCTCGCTCGAGGAGAGGCTGAATCATTAGCGACGAAGATCTATAATAATATTATCATTCTGCTTTTAATTTTCGCAATAGGAAATAAATAAAAAAACAACGAAAAATATTAAAATCAACAAAAATTTCACGAAAAATTGGAAATCTTATTTCTGTAAAAATTCCATCGCGATACAAGTATCATTTCAATTGCAATTTAACGCTGCATAAGACATTTTTATTTTGCGAATTTTTAATAACAAATAGACCGAAAAATTTCTAAAATTAGTTGAATTTTCTCGCAACGAGACCCATGCGATATTATTACTTTACCGATTGCAGAATTGCGTTTCGTCACTGAAATTTGCAAAATTTCCGGGGCAATGTTTTCAAGAATTCGGTTAGCAATAATTACGTCTATGATATATCTGATGTATCATCGAAATTCTCACAACGAAACCCATGCGATATTATTACGTTCCCAATTGCAGAATTGAGTTTTGTCAGCGTAATTTACGAAATTTCCGTGGCAATGACGTCAAGAATTTGGTTAGCAATAATTACGTCTGTGATGTATCAGATGTACCATCGAAATTCTATAAATAATTCATAGGGATGAGAGATATACTGTAATTCGCGTGTATCGCGTAACAACTGTTACGGGGTTCGTGGTTGGTTACGTGAATACGCGACTATGCTCTCGGGGTTATTTAATTATAATAAATTTCCGCGATATACACCCCACAAGCGTATTGCGCTACAACCGCTTGCGGAATTGTGCACATACAGGGTAGAAGCCACGAATGAGAGAGAGTGAAAGAGAGCGGCGGTGGTAGAGCGAGGAATCTCGGCCTCTGAACCCACGATGTAACCCGCGCTACGATACCGAGAGAGTCCTGTAACCCACCGCCAGTCGCTTAGTCATTTTAATAGCATACCGACGACGTGTACCGCATTTCCACGAACTGATTGCATCTATTAATAGCCTCCGTAGTTCTACGATAATTAATTTAACCGGTACAGACTCTTTGCGAAACCGTTAGAAACGGAGCCAAATAAAAACGAAAAATAAAAAAAAATAAAAACAAGGAACGAAAACTAATAATAAAAAATCTATAGTAGTTGAAACGTGTATGCGATCCTATTTCGACTCTCGATTCTCCGCACCAATCTATTATACATTGGCTAACATAAGCGTCCGATAGGAGGCTATAATAAATCATCGATACCAATAGCGGCGAGAGCTCTGCCGTGTCAAGATTGTCTCTAATTCTCGGGAGCGTGTAATGCGTCAGGAAAATAAATCGGCTCGACGAAAAAATTTGAATAAATTATGCGGCCTCGCTGATCGGATGATGCCGATAAGGATCGATGTATGATTTGACGAGAGGCGAACAACGATGAGAACTTGAATATATTGACGATATTAAAGGTGAAACATAAAAGGAAGAAATCGTTAAGAAATTTTGTCACGCTAATTGCGACAAGATGGAAGAACGTCGTGTCAGCTAAATTATGACGATGTTTGCCGATGTATCTAATCATTCGGGTTCCCAAGTAAACCGGTTGACAATTTTTTTTTTTTTACCGACAGAAAAAAATTTCAAACTTTTTCCGAAAAGATCGAATTTTTTTAGATTTTTGTTTTGGCTGACGAAAAAAAATTGTCGCCCTTAAGTATTTCCACTATGTCGGAGATTTCTTCGTATGGATACAAAAACGAGTGCTGTGTCGGTAGGCAAGTCTACCTGAGATACAGCGAGGGCTTGAGACGTTCATTCAATGAGGAATAAGAAGAGGAAGAAGAAGGAGAAGACGTTATATGTATAGTATCGGCGGAAAGCACCCGTCGTCTACCGAGGCGAACAATAAAGAGAGTCTAGCGTAGTACGACAAGAATTTCATTTCCCTTTCTCGCTTCGTCTCCGTAGATGATGCCTGGTCGCTGCCATTCTGCTTGCCTTTCTTGCTCACTGAGACGTTCCGCTTCCCGATCGAGCGAGAGAAACGACGCTATTTTCCTTCTCCGATAGTCAATTTGGCACGATAGATTTCTGCGGGTTTCGATGAAAAGGGAACGAATGCGGAACAAATTTTAACAAATAATTCATATTAAAGGGACGTAACAATGGTGCAGACTTTCGTAACGATTTTATACGATTCGCTCGATAAAATAATAAATTGTTATCAAAGCCGCTATTAATCAGTCGCGGTATTAATATAATCGTTGAAAAACATGTTATTAATGTGATGCAGAATTTTTTTTTCACGTCCCAACGGAAAAAAAAACGATTGCTTAATAATTGTTCTCAAATTTTTATTTATAATTGCGATTTTGGTAAATATCTTTTTTTTTTCGGGTAAAAAACATGTTTTATTTTTGTTATGGGTGAAAAAAAATCATATAACTAATCCCATGCGTTTACTTGGCGGTAATAGTGTTCTAATGATGTGAAAAAATTCCGAAATCGATATATTGAAGATTGTAGGAGAAATCAAATTTTTATTCAAAAATAACTTTTTTTAAACATTAAGAAAACTTTTTTTTGGAGGTGGGCATTTTTTTTACATTACATCAGGACACCGGTACGAACAATCAATCCTACAGAATTCATTCACAATTTTTTTCTTAACGATGCGAAAAAATAGCTAAAATTACTCGATAAATTCGCCGAATATTTGGAAACGACAGTCGTCAAGAGGTTTTTTTCGTCTCCAGATCGTAGTCGTTTCCCCATTCCTCGTCAATTGCCGATACACACGTATCTCCGCACTTGGCGAAACGCCGAGCGATTATATGGGCGATAAAAATGGCTTTCCCTCACCCTGGACCCACGAATGTTCGAGATAAATAACGTTAAGAACGACGGAGGGGTGGCAATGCCGTGGAAAAACTAGCAGTAAATAACCCTAACGCAATTATGTTTTCTTAGACAAGAACCGATAACTCAAGGAGCTCTCGAGCCTTTCCTAGAACAATGAGCCGATAAACTATAATACTATACGTTCACACCGAGCGTAGCCTTGTTCGATGATTCATATGTGATTTCTATTGAACTCCGAGGATATAAATAATTACCCTTCCGTACGCGGAGCCCTCGAGAAAATTGCGTCGATTCCCTTTCTCCGAGCTTTTGTCGTCTCGACCAATGGGAATAAATCATTTTCCTAACTGGCAATATATTCATCCTTGAGAAACGAATCATTCGCATCGAGAAACGAATTAGTGAAGCACCGACGACGCTTACTTATTATTATCCTTTCAGGTATATATTTTTTTTTCAGGTACACGAATTTACTGTATCATCGCAAAGCCCAAAATTCCTTAATCCTCTTTTCACTACAAATATTCTTATCGCCTCAAAATCGAGAATCGTTCCAAAAATATAATTACGATCCTAATCCTTGCAGCGACAGTTCCATGTCCTACGCTCTCCAATGAAATCTTTCCGATAGTTTGACGATCGGAGAATCCATGAATCACATTCTTCGCGTAGTTTTGAAAGAGTTTTAAAAATGTCTTCGTCATGCAATAACAAGTTTCTCGTGTCATCTGTGCGCGTGACGAAGAATGTAAAACGCAGCGACGATAAATCAAACAGTCGTAGTTGGTGAAACATACTTGGAGTAGCTAAGCGAGAGTGTCGTACCAGTGGCGAGAGTACATGCAGCTATGCGAAGAGATGCAGTACGTACGATCGTATACCGTTATATCGCCAAGTCGAGTTAAATTAATCGAGTTCGCGAATGGCGAGAAGATTTACTTCGTATGTACGTACTACGGATTCCGTATAGTTGAAAACTTGGCGCCGATCAGACGTTCCGATAACTCTCGAAGCGAATATCCGTACGTTTACTTCTTCGGAACATATCTACGATGGATAGAATTACCTTTTTTTTTAGGGTTCTTTTATAGAATGCCGGCACTTTTGTTGGCATCATTGCGCATACGAGAACTCAGATTCGTGTATAAAAAAAAAAGAAAGTGGTCGGCAGAGTCGCAAGAAACATTTTGTTAAGTCTCTCGTCCTTCTAACGGGGATCGCGTCAGCTAAATTATGGCAATGTTCGTTGAAGTATAGTTTTTTTTTCAGTCGATAAAAAAATCTAAAAAAAATTCTATCGCGTCAGAAAATGTTCGAAGGATTTTTCTGCCACTTGAAAAAAAAAATTGGTTAACCGGTTTATTTGGAAAGCGGGTTTAGGTGTTTTCATTTCTACACATGATCCCGAAAAAACCGGACAGAGAATTTTTTAATGGACCGCTTGTTATTATATTAATATTCACTGACACGTATCTTTTAAAATGATGACTTAAAAAAAAATGTTATGTTCATAAAATATTCATACGAATAGGTTGTAACGTAGGTTCGTGATAATTATAGAATTTCATCATTTTACCGATCGAATCTCGAATCGATCGAATTTTCAAAACAGAAACATTCTATATCGAGTGACCGGCATTATCTGCAAGTTCGATACATTATTCATTGACCGATTCAATCCGGTGGGCCGCGATTAGCGAATATATGAAAGAAACATGAAAAATATGATAGCATCGAACACACATTTCCCCTCCGATTCCCTTTGGTCTTTATAGTCCTTCTTGAATTCCTCGTTACGGCAGTTGCTCGCGCCGATGGTAATGAAGAACAAGTTTTTGCCTCATTTGTTTCTCTCTTCGGTGAATCAACCTAATGATCCCCCCGGCCGGCGTACGTATAATTTGCATTCGGCCAATTATAATGGAGAACGACGTTGAGGGCTAATGGTTATTATAAAGAACGAAGAAGAGGCGCGTCTCCGAACTGATTTAATCGATCGTTATATTTCTCAATCCCCGTCGTCCTCGTCTCGTATAATCGGGTTGAAGTAACGACGACGCGGAGTGTACCAATGTCCCGATGCACATGCGACTTCGCTTCTCGCGCCTTCGAGACGCGTACCGCGAGTGTATCTGTGAATGCATTACACTTCGCTGTATGTAAAGGTCTGATAATACTTTTGCGACCGATCAGCAACTCCGAAAGCGCGTTTGACTCGCTCATCTCAGTGACGATACTTTCGCCCTGTCCGGCGCAACAGTCCGATCTCTGTGACTGCAAAGAGTACGGTTTTCGAATTAAGATCCACGGTAACGATAATCGGCTTATAGAAATGAGACGATGATGATCTCAAAGCGGTTCGACTCGAGTTTATAAAAGTTCTACGTTTATAAAAAAAAAATGGGATGAAAGTTATAATAGTGTTGGCATTAGGAAGTAACGGTGATATTAAATGCCCGAGGCACCGTAATTCTTAAAAAGAAAGTACACTCACTTTACGCGTGACACTCGTAGAGAAATATTAAAAAATATCGTCGTAATCGGTTATAATAAATTACCTAATTTTTTTCTTCGACGATCGTAAAGTCCGCTGTATAAAACTTTTTTTTTTAATTTCAACCTAAAAAACGAATAAAAAAAGTGAAATTTAATTTTTTAAATAAATCTCTTAGGTTTAAATTGAAAGTTGTTTTGTTTATCAATTAAAAAATTCTTTGGATTTTTGTTTCAAACGAAAATTACGTACGCTGCATTATACGCCGATGAACAACTCCAGCGTCGAGGCGTTTGCAACATTTCAGCACATTTTATATAAAAACGATTGCAATTATGTTAATTTACGATTTTGTTGCTCTTTTTCGGAATAACTTATTGTTGATGGTTTAGCATTGTTTTATTCTCTCGTAGAGCGAATGATCCTACTTCAGCATACCTGCTGCTCGCTTGCCTCACTTTTTTTCCCACTTTTTTTGGCCCGTGTTTTATCACAACGTAAAACTTGTTTCCGTCGACACCGGTCCGAACGAATTTTCATGTCACTACCAAACTTTCGTACGGAGTTTTACACACTCGGTGTATACACGCTGAAATAGTGTTCCGCAAAGTACGAACGGAGTTGGACACGGCGAGCTACAATTTCTCGTGAAAATGCACGAAATGGGCGGCTCGGTGTAATCGAAGAACATTAAAAAACCAAACAAATACGAAGCATCTAAATAAATTGTATCGATGAAAATTCCATTACCGATGACAACGATCGTACGTCACATGGAAAAAATGTATATAAAAAAAATATATTAAAAATGTATGAAATTCGATGTTTTTATATAATAAAAACAATATACGACTATCACGATTTTGTGATATATTTTTTTTTCACGTTGATAACCTCGACTAATTAATTAAAAACTGTCAATAATTCTGCGCAATATGCTTTTTTCTCGAAAATCATTCAATGATTTTTACAGAAGTTTCATTATTTTGGCGGGACTCGAACCCCTCCGAAAAATATAAACAACAAGAACAAAAAAGTTCTCTTGTGCACCGACCTGAACGCCGTTGAATATCCTCAGGCTATTAGCCTCTGGCATTGTGTCGACGCACTTGATGTAATCCGGTAGCTCCTTTTTCTCACCGTTGAAGTAATAACGAACGAAGACAAAACCTCGCAATTCCAACGATTTCACATTTTGCTTCGTATACACATTAAACCGATACCACAGTGTGCAATAACTCCTTGAGATATCCAATCGTCCGGAAAAACCATTATTATCCAACTCGATCACTTTTATTTTAATTCACCTTGCACTCACCTCAACTCTCTTAAAGATCAACTTCGCTCTTTTATTCACCCTGCTAATAAATACCCAAAAAAAAAAAAAAGAATGAGTTCCCAGAAAATATTTTTGTACTCAATTCTACGAACAAAAAAAATGTATTATATAAAAAAAAATAAAAAAAGTTTATACTTTCTCAGAAATTTTTTTTCTACTCAATTTTATAAAAAAAAAAAAAAAAAAATGCATTATATACGCAATTATAATACTTTTTCGGTGTATAACTTTCACATGATTAAACTCTCTTCCTCGTGTACTACCAATCCCGATGCAGCTTTCACGTGCGCGCACCTGCACTCTCGACGTGTACGTATCTATCTCGCGGAGGGAGGTATTGGTATACCGCGGGGGCCTCGTGTGTTGCAGCGTCGTTGCACCTATTGCTCGTCGTATGCACCGGGAGAGTGCAAGCGGGGTACTCGCGTCGAGTCTCTCTCGTAATAACTCGCGTCTGTGCGACCTCCCTACGCCTCGTCGTTCGTTCGAGTGCCACACGCGTTCTGAAAGCCGCGTGGTTGTACGGAGCCTATCGAGAACAGTGTATATACGTTGTACACAAGCGTGGAGAAGGTATATACGAGGAGAAACTACGGGGGATAGCTTAGTCACGCCGGTAAAGGCTTATGCCCTGACAGCGCGCGTAACGGCGGAGTGGTGTGGCGAGAAGCCGAAGTGGTCACGGGACGTGCTGAGCTGTCGAACACCGATCGAAATAAGTAGTAATGGCCCGCGACCGTTCAGACGTATATTCCGCAGTCACGCCGTAGCTAAACGCGAGAGTGCTTTCCACAGCCTGGAGACAGCGCGGATTCTGACGCTGCTAACGCGGACCAAACATTACGGATATGCGCAGAGGGAGGGCATAGTTATTTCGCAAACGTTGGGTTTATCACTAACGTTCTCCTTCTGTCGCTCATTGAATTGTATACGCAATAAGGGACAACACGGACACGTAGTATTTATGTATACATAGATTGAGATACCGATCGCTCACACCTGCGAGACACTGTGTGTTATTCACGAGAATTGACAATCGAATGGCTCAACGAGATCATAATCGGACACGGAGCATGCTGTGTCGATGAACTTGATCGATACCTATGTACGGTTCACGCAGGGTCGGCGAAACCAGTTTTTTTAACACTGTATAAAAAATATATGGTATGTTTAATGTACTCGAAAATAAAAAAATTATTACGAAAAAATGATTAATAATAAAAAAAAAATGATTAAAAATTATTTCTCATTGGAACTCAATCGCCGTTGAAAAATACCGTTTTTTTATTTTACACAAAAATTATGCAATATCAAAAATAATTATGACTCCTCGAATTCGCGCTAAGAAAATAATCATTTAATTTTCCCATTTAAATAATAGGATGACTATGAGATCCTACCGATCGGTATAAATTCCTCCAAAGTTACGTCGATATTTTCAAAGATTTCGTAAAGATGCGCGAAAGAATAGTGGTAAATTCAATTACCGTGGATTACCGTTACATTCTACGTGGGAACTGTTGAATTTAAACGTTGCCGTAGGGAAATATACATACACAGTAATCTCCACGACTAGCAATGCATTTTTCAATTATAATTTAAAATGCAACCGTGTAACTACTCAGATCCGCAAATGAGCGGTTTATGTCTGTTGCTGCATGACGAAGCCACGGGGACTTGCGGAATGCAACATAGATGAAACTATCAAGAGACCACTATATCCACGAGACATGTCACGTGCGAATCTGTATGTCTCCCAACACGAGCATTCCGTCGACTTTTAGATCTCCGGCGCAACGTCATAGATGCATAATTGCCCGAACCGTAATTGCGGCATTACAGCACCGCGACAACGTTTGCCACCGTCGTACCGCGAGCGAAACATCAATCGCCTTTCACTTTGACCTTACGACAGAAGTTCGTACGAAAGAGAAGCCGCCATGAAATGGATCTTCGTCTATAGCGAAGTAATTTTTCACGAAACGAAGAGAAAAAAATGTTGAGCGAAATGAATATTAAATTGGGAGTATAAATAATCAGGTGACGCTGATTTCAAAATAAGGAAAACCGCTTATCTTCGAATTGAATTACGTAAAGTCGCGTGTCTATGCGTTTTGCGGTTCTTTAACGCTATTTGCAGAGACGTCGAAGCGCTGCAATTCCTAATGGTAGAAATTGCACCCGCATATCGAGCAGAACTAACGCACTGATTTATTTATAAAAAATGTGATGATGCGCGAGATCTCCGTTGTTTCGATTGCGATCGAGTCACGGGCAAACGAGTCTCGCGAACAACAAAACCTTTCACTTTTGTCGATAGCCTCGTGCACTAGACCGCCGTAGATATGCATTGGATAGAGATTCCGCGAGACCACAATGTAACCGAACGGAGGTCGCCCGTGAGCCACGCAAATGGAATTATATAGTCATGTGGTGTACGCACGCATTGATGTATAAAAGACGGCGAATACGGTGGAATATCAAGAATCTCGAATGGCCGGAGGGGTACTAGAAGGATCGAGAACAACTTCAAGAACTCGAGTATTCACCGCAACTTTGTTTCTCGAACATCAGCAACGTGTTCGTAAGGCAAAAACGGAAGGTGTGGCAAAATGGTTCGCTGCATTCCTATTTTTCGTATCGGCCAATTTAACTCCAGATAATGAATGTTTCGTAGAATTTTATTAAACGTTGTTCCCGATCTTTTTTTAGATAAACGGTAATCTACACCATAAATAATGGTCACGAAACTTGAAAATCGAACTTTTATCAAATTTCACGAATTTTAGGATCGGTCCATTTTGCCCCGAAATTCGAGTTTTCGCGACTGTTCCATTTTGCCCCGTTGGCTCGTTTTGCCCCATCTTCCCCTACAATTTAGTCGCAATAAGATCCGTACTCCGGCAATATGCAAGTGTACGCATGCGCACCGATCACACAGCCGTCGACCGCAAGATCCTTGACGACATTTATGCAATTTTTAATCTCGTTTCACCATCGTTTTAATCGCGGTCGATATTTTCGCCTCGATATAAACCACCCACCTGAATTCAATTCCCCCCTCGAGGAGAGAGAGTCATCGGAGTGGCGATCGGCGGTAAGCGGGGGAACGCAAAGCGTGAGGGACGTATAGCGGATCTACAACGAGATGCATAATAAAATCATTTCGAACATATCGGAGAATCATGAGCCGAAGCCCGGTTCGGATATACGCGGGGGCAACAGGTTTTTCACAACGCCGCGGACCTTTCACTTTTATTCCGAGAGAAACGAAAATTCGGCAAGATATTATTATCACGTCGTACGCGAGCGGAGTTTATACACCGCCGGTTAATCGACGATGCGTGACGATCGAGCTAACGAGTTAATTAACAAGGTATATTATAACGAGGGAGAGGGGTAGAGAGAGAAATCTCGCGAGAAATTGTAGCGCAACGAGAGGCCTGTCGGCTGGCTGTACGAAGTATGCGCCTATCTGAATCTCATAGTGGGTGCATGTCGAGAGCTCGAGGCCTTCCTAGTCTCTAAATCACGCGTGTCCCGCTTCTCTAACCCCGGGAGATCGTGATGGTTTATTGTGATACACGGCAGAACTATTGTAGAAGGGAAGCGAATTTCTACAGTCATTGACTCGCTAAGCGGTACTCGAAACGCGACAAACTTTCAAGCTTCGAGGCGGCAACATTTTTTACTATTAAACATTTTGAAATAAAAAAAAAATTTATATTAAAAAATTATTTTTAGATGCCGTGAAAAAATCCGTACAAATTAAATTTCTCTTTTTTTTTTATCGAAGAAAAAACAAGTAAAAAAAAATAGAAAAATAAAATGATATTTTCTTTTTTCGAATTTGTGAGTGCAGCGCGTCTCCGAAGTGAATTAAAATTTCGACATTTTTCCGAAGCCTCGAAACGTCATGACTCTGAAGACGATAACTCAAAAGATATTTTTCCATGTCGAAAAAGCGCCCGAAAAAAAATTCTTGAAACTATTTGTCTCGCTACCCAGTCAAGTATCGGTGCGATGGTCAATGACTGGAACATCCACCGTGTGTAGTTTGGTATGCACTGACGCATTTCCCGCGGCCTAATCAACCGCAACTATCCATCGACCACCACCAGTATAGCTATAATCACTCTTCGGCACCTTTCACTTTTAGATCCACTTTTAACACCGATAGGGAATATATAAATAAATAAAATAGAAATAAACGCCCAAATTATGTATAAATCGTCAAAGATCCTTCACAATCACATTTCCACATTCTTCAAAGTTATTATATCAGTTTCTCATATATAAAATGAATATAAAAATATTTTCGGAATTATCGTTCCATTTCCGGTTTCGTCTTTCCACTCGCGACCTATCGATTATCGTCGTTTTATCGTTGAATTCGAAGAACGCACAGACGCGGTCGCCCGATACGACGAGACAACGGAACCGAGACGAACGAGACGCACGTCTCTCGCGTGCCCGCGAGACTCGGATTACGGGCGTCCCGATGCACCGCCGTTGTGTGCCGGGACCACGACAGAGTATAAGAGGTAAGAGTAGCGTGCGTACGTAATAAGCCACTGAGGGATCTGCTGGATGGTCGGGCTGCTGCATGAAACCTGCAGCCGGCGGAGGGCCTTAGGTGGAGGAGGCGGCTCATTGGGACACGAACAGGAGAGGCCCCGTCTTGACGGTGCAGCGCGCTACTGCGGGGGTGGGGATGCACCGCGCGGTCCATGCTCGCTCGGTGCACCGGCACTGTAGCACTTGTGTCTGCAACACAAGGTCGCTCTCTTCGAGTGCTGGAACATTGGCGACTGGCGCGAGTCGAGGACATTACAAGACCTATATATTCATTATATCGACCGTAGTATATACCGATCTTTCAATCTTTCGCTTCGCCTTTTCCGCGAATCATTCGATCCAACTTTCGCAAAGATCTTCGCTGTTTTTATCATTTCTAATATATTTTCTTCCATATGGAATATTTTTCTTGTCGTCCAATCAGGTTGCGGAGATATATTTTTTTTTTTAATGCCGAAAATCGAAACTTTCCGAAAAATGGGTTTTGGACCAAATTTTAGTCGCCCGGCGATCAATGCCCGTATCCTACGAATTTCTTTTACCATCGACGAGAGAAACGGAAAAAATATTATTCACAGTGTTCACCATTGATAAATCATTCTTAATCTTTCGATGTCATTAAAATCACTTATGTTATCAACAATTAAAATGTTTTGGCAAAAAAAAATAGTTTCTTCTCCAACGACGTTTCGGTTCTCTGGATTCTCGTATTCGCGATTTGGTGCATCCGATATTCAAGTATGAATGCAGTAATATCGAGTACCCCGACTGAGAATATCGCGTGAGTGATCTCGCGTTGAAGAGTAAACAAGACGAGAGATGAGTAAACGTAGGTACAGGAATGAGGGATGCACACGCACAGCGATAATCCCAAAAATCAATTCCGATCGATGGTTAATGGAGGTCGCGTGGAATGCTCACCGGTTATTTCGGTACATAGTTAGGTGGGTATAGGTAGAGCGAGTACCGGGGGCTGCCCCCGAGACACTCAACGTGCTATTAGCGGACCGCCTCTCGATGTTACGGGTAATGATCGACGTCCATTAACTCGCACGCGGAACACGAGAATGAAAGAAATAAATAAAGAAAGATCCGAACCCGAGGGAGAAAGAGAGAAACGCATAATACAGAGGAAATAAAAAAAAAATGTTGAGAATAAAAGTGCACGAGCGGGCGGGGGGGTGGTAAGGGGGGGGAGGAGAGGAAGAGAAAAAAAAGAAAATGAACCGGCAAAGGAAGAGCGCGACTGGGTTATAATACAGATGAGAAAGAGCGAAAGAACGATGACGCGCGTGCGATGCCGGAGGCGCGTGAGCTTTGAAAATGCGGATTTGCATATGCAAATATGCCGAAGCGTTTAAGCGGGATCGCGAGGAGTTTCAACTGGAGCCAATCCATCTCGCACTTCTCTACTTTTATTTTATTTTTTTGTTTTTTTTTTTATATTTTTTTTCTTCTTGCGTGTGTGTCTCCGTAAATGTATGCGTGTCGAGAGCGCGAATACGGGAAAGAAAGGCGACGATACAAGGCGTGAAAAGTGGGAGATCGACGTAGGCAATGTGGATAGTCGCAGTACCATCGGGTAGTGCGATACAGTGACGTCGAGGTTTGCGTGCGGGATTACCGCGTCACGGCGAGACTCCTCCGCTGCGAAGAAAAGTTAATCGGAAGAAGCGAGAAGAACGTGCCGTTGCGAACGTGACGTGTCGCACCGCTCGACTATCCCCGCGAACGGTATGCATAGCAGATTTTTTTTTCTTATTGCATATATGTGAGGGAAGATGGGGCAAAATGGGCCAATGGGGCAAAATGGAACAGTAACGAAAACTCGAATTTTGGAGCAAAATGGACCAATTCTAAAATATATGAAATTTCATAAAAATTTCATTATCAAGATTCGAGATCATTATTTATACGACAGGTGACGGCTTCCCTAAAAAAAATATCGGGTTCGGTTTAATGCAATTTTACGGAAAATATAGGAATGCCGGGGGGTTCTCAGCTAAAATAGACCGAAAAAAAAGACTGTAATTCGATGATTGTCTTTTAAAAAAGTCTTCCATTATTTTTATATGGGGATCTTTATATTTTCTGGCAAGAATAATTTACATATCGCTTGGAGATAGAAAATTATCTAAAATTCAATTTTTTCATTTTCTTAATGCAATTAAATGCCGGTCCATTTTGCCCCACTTTTCCCCCCTAAAAACGTGAAATTACAATACTCAGTCTACCTGAATATATACAGTAATCCAACATTAAATTATTCATCCATTTTTTTTAATCTCGTGTTGCGTAATTAACGAGAAAACACTGAAAACAAAATAATAAGCCAAATAATAAAAATCAATGCTCCGATCGTCGAATTCTTAAGTTTCAAAAGAAAAGAACGCGAAACATTTCCGAGTCGCCGAGTGCACAGAAACAGTTTGCACGAAGCTACTTTCGCTCACTCTCACAATTAGCCCGACCTGAAAGAAGTTGATATAAAAAAAAAATTAAAAAGAAGTTTATTAGCCATAGCTTTGCCACGCGAGTTACCAAAGAGCCTTTGAAATAAACTGTCGTAGCCGTACAGTATACTAATCTATACTACGTGACTGCAGTTCGTGTTCCCCCTCTGAGAATATTATTTTCTTCGATCCTCTCTCGAGCACAGGAGGGCGGGGCAAAACGGACCCCCCGGGATGGAGCGCAACGGCAACATCTCATATTCAGACAAACCGGACCACCGCCACACAAGAGCTATTTTCTCATGCAAATTTTCTCATTACTGTCAGCGCGTGCATTAAATGTAACCCATGTATACGCGATGAAAAATAAATTAAAAAAAAAAAATTCTCTACGGAAATCTTCTAAACGCCAAACGAAAATTAGGGTCACCCGGGATCTCCTGAATTTTCCACAAGGCGGAGGTTCAACGTCCTCTTCGACATCGAAAGAGAGATTCTCGAGATCCCGATCTTTTTCGGGATCTAAATTGACGCCGATGCACACTGGGCGGTGCAGAAACGTGTTTCAACCAACGTGAACCCCGACAATAACGCAGTCAGTGACCTTAAAACCGCAAGAACAACGTTGTCATCAATCCGGACCCAGAGGACTCGAGCACTTTTGGTCAAGACAGTAGTCGAAAGTGACTTAAGTCAGCTTAAACCAACTAAATTTGAATTTCCGAGAGCCCTCGATCGCAGCAACTTGTGTTTGCACCTTCGGTCCACGTCCCGAACTTCGCGATGTTCCCGACCGGTCAAACTTCGTATATAACGCCCGTTTTCTCCCGAACATCAAAAATACGACGGTAGCCCGTTTTGCCCCCTCCGGGGTGTCCATTATACCTCGACTCTTCCCAACATCTTTAATTCACTCCTTTAGTACGTTCTTTATTCTTATGGTATACCTACTTCGCATACTCGCCGCTGGGCCCCGTTACGGTCTCAGCGTGAGGCGCGTACCACGCGAGAAAAGGGGACGTTTACGTTATTCATGTTGCAAGTTTGCATGTTAGATTGCCGCCGCTGGTTACTTATACTCGGGGCCCCTCGCTCGCTGGATACTACGGTGCAAGAAATTAATCGGTGGGTAGAAGAAGCTTCTTGCCGATGCTGCTGTTGCTCGTTCCTTAGCTATCTATGTGTGCTATGAGCGCCGAGTAGGAAATAACCCTTTTTACTCTCTAACACACGTCTATAAAGGCTCGAAGCAAACCATATACTCGGGACACGAATGACGAGTCAATAAAGCAGGTATACGCGCACGTACTGCGTGCACTTGTAGGGGAAGAGGATAGCTGCCAACACCTCTCGGCGTCATCGGAATTAAGATATATTATCAACATCGCAATTCAATCGACAGTCCTTTGACATCTCAAACGTTCGTTCTATTCGAGAAAAAACTTTATTCGAAGACAATTATTTATAAAAACAAAATGATTGTTATGATTATTAAAGAAAAATTGAAAATTGCGACTCGTGTGATTGCGATGCCAATCGCCGCAATCGCAAACTTTCGGCACACCTCGTTGCACAATGCTATTATATTGCATTTTTAAACAATATGGAAGATTAAAATCGAATAAATTGCGTTTTTACACTTCCAATAATCCCGGGCGATAATATTTTGCATAGGAATTATTTGTCAAAATGACTTTATTCCGTTTATTCGCGATACACATATACTGACTACCGAACCGTCTTAACGTAATTTTCAAAGACCCGCTATAATGTACTTGACGACATGCAACGCGTTATCCGTACAGCTTACTAATGAACAAACGACTTCCATACGAAGCGAATCAACTTTTTCAATCTCATTCGAGAAGTCACTCCCTGGGAACACCTGTTTTTTTTCCATCCCTATCGTCACCAATAACGAATTTTATTATAATTAGCGAGAACGATCTCGCGGCTTCCACACGTACTCCGAGACGCTGTGTCGTATGAATTCAATTGAAACACGATATCCGCGCTCATAATAACACGAGGCAAGCCTTTCCCTCGATTTTTCACAAGAATTTCATGCCTCGAAACCTAACGGACGAGTCGACAACGAAAGATTCAAAGATGCTTCTCCTCTTTCTCTCGCTCCTCGAGTGTCCACGCAGCCAAATGGCAAACAAAGTTCACCAACGTATACGCAACTATAGGTATAATTTACTCGTCGGATAAGGAGAGGGCAGGGGAAACGAGAAGAGAGAAAGAAAAAAAAAAAAGTAAAAAAAGGAAAATTTCAACTGGTCGTCTCCTCTCGTCGCGATGAGCGAGATTCCGGTAAAGACAAGATACTAAACCCTGTCCTGCCCCGTGGATAGCCGCTAGCGCGTGCGGTCTCGTATGATTCTCGAAAAATCGTAAACTCCACGAGCAAATTGCCGTCGCTGATTCGACACTGTCTCACTGTGTGTCTCGAAGACTCGAATACATCGTAAAACTAGTCTTTTTTTTTTAAATATTATTATTATTATCATTGCTATTTATTTTTTTTCAACGATTTCAAGAAGTCGATGTCTCCCGGATTGTCAGTAAATTTCTTTCACGACCAAACAGTGTATCAAAGTACCTGAGTCACGCATATTAATAGATATTTCCTTCATTTCGAAGGAATAACTTCGTAGAAAAAAAAAATATTATTATTACGAATTCTTTAAAAATTACGGAGAATATTTGTAAAATTTGTAATTCAAATTAAGATGGAATATGATATTGGGTAATAAAATTTTAAAAAATCATTATTCGATGATTTCTTACCTTAGCCGTAACGAATCTCTTTGATCGAGCGGGTTCTGCCATAATAGGTAGACATCACTTCCTGCACTTCCTTTCCCGTGCGCGAAATATATATATATATTTTTCTCTTATCACTTTTTTCTCGTTTGACTGTTAAACCACTTAGGCACTTCGTTCTCGAATCGGAACTTATCTTTCATCTAATATCCTTTCGCGAGCCACGAAGTAGCGATGTAATACGAGACGATGAAATAAATAAATATTCGTTTACTATCATTATTATTATTACTATTATTATTATTATTATTATTATTATTATTCGTGTTTCATCGAAGAGAATCTCGAAGCGTTAGCGAAGGCATTCACCCAGTCATCCATAAAGAATGCTATGGTGACCAGAACGGCCAGACGGCCTTCGCGTGACGTAGACGCATCGAGGTGCGCGTAATCTCTCAGTCTTGGGTTATACTCCAAAGATTGAAGAGAATCTGTAGTGGGAATATCCGCGGTAACAGCAACGGCCACCTTCGAAGAAGACGACGACGACGACGACGACGAGGTTCTACCGTTAGATAATACTAATAACACGTGACACGTAGGGTCAAGCAGTTATGGTATAGTGTTGCTACAGATTGTAATCAAAGGCTCAGCCAATATCGCGTTGCATTCCAAACACCATTGGTATTATGTTCTGTTGTTTCCTTCGGCAATTGAGACAAAGCTATGATTATCCTTAATCTCCGATAACAATAAAAATTTCCTCGTTTATTCGCGTCGTCGGCACTATTTTTATAAAGCGTCAAACGTATATAAAATTCATGATGTGATTGCGACCTTATATTTGGTATGTTTTGCGTTATTTGAATATCGCCAGAGGGCATATGATTAATCTTTGTAATGATTTTTTATGAATTTAAATTTTATGACACTGTAACTATCCTCGGGTTCTCCAGATTTCGTGATCAATTCGAAAGTCGGATCGATGCCACATCTTTCGCTCCTCCCTTTTCGTGTATCGTCTCGAAATGCAGCGCGCACTCTGGCGAACGAAAAACGTAAACTATATCGTACCAATGAAGAACGATCCACTAACCCGTCCACTTTATTCTCAAAAGCAAAAATGAACAATTTTCGTCTGGCAAAAAGCACTCCGCGAGACGCTTGGATATTTCTCTTCCGTCTCTTCTCGCGAACCGCACTGTTCTACTCTCTCTGCGCGATTCCCTGTTCCTCCCACCCGCCGTTCCCCGGTCTCGTCAACCAGACGACGAAACGTGTCCCGCTACTAAACTATATATATACATATATGTACAATAACCGCTACCGCACTATACTTATTGTCCCTTCTTCCCGAAGAACAGAAGTTCACCCAAACGGGTTACCGCGTGCTGACTATGTTCACCAATAGAAGAAGATGAAGATAATGATGAAAATGAAGATAAGACACACCACGTAACACTAATACTTATTGTCCCTTCTTCCCGAAAAACAAAAATCCACCTAAACAGCTCATTTCCTGCTGATTATGTTCATCAATAGAAGATGATTAAGAAGAAAACGAAAAACACGCAACACGCGCAACGAGTCACTTCCGAATGACCGTAAAATTGATCAACGACCCTAATACCGTATTTCACTTTGAAAATTACGAAAAGATCGCGAATTTTTAGAGTGGTCTGGAGATGAGGTGAGTTCGGCGGGCAGAGGATGCCGGTCGGGCACCTGGGCGACACTGCCTGATCCTCACCTCCTCGTCCGTCGCTTTGCTCTCCATGGAGCAGCCACACCAAGCAACACCAATCCGCTATACTATACTATATGCTGCCTGCTTTCGAGGCCTACCCTTATACCCGATTCTGTGTGCTGCTGACATCGTGTGCACCACTAGCAGCAGCAGCAGCGCAAGTACCTACTCTTCGGTTGCAGTGGTGCAACGCCGAATGTGTATACCCAACCAGCATCCAAGACCCCAACCAGCACTCTCTTGTCGCGCTGATTTAGTGGTGTGGCCCCTGTGGATGTGTTATTATACATCGAGCGATACGAATGTGTGGGTTATTCCAAGTCGAGTGATGCATCTCTGTACATGTGACTATGTGGGTGTACGCGGACCCGGAGAATCCACGCGCGTTTGTATTTGTAAGAGTCGGGTTTCGATGTGTTGCCGCGTTAAGAGACCGCGGTGCAGACCGTGGTATGTACCTCTTAAGGTATGTCTATAGTATATAATGCGCTATCTTTCGCGCTCCCTCGCGTTTTTTCTCTCGTGTACCTCACTCACTCCTCCGTGTTTATGTCTGTGTGCGCGAAAAGCCAACCAGCATCAAACGGCTATGTGTACCGAGAACAGACCGATTCGTACCGCAGGTGAGTGTGGGACACTCACTGTTACTTGGTCGTCGGCACGCTTAGGTGAGCTCGCGAGGGAACCAGCTGAGACACCAGGTAAAATGGAGGACTCCGAAGAGCTTGAGGCATACTTCATAGCTGTACTTAACGAATGTCTTTCGAGTGTCCCAGTTTTTGAGGAAAGGTACTTTTTTTTTTTTTAATGAAAATGACAATTATTCACTTTTTTTGTTGTTTTGGATAATACATTTTTTTTACATTTGTCGTATGCGAGATTGTTGTAACTTTGAATAATATTTTTGAGGAAAATCATTTTTATTTTTTGGAGGCCAAAAAATATTAAAAAAAAATTAAGATCCGAAATTTTTTGGGGTTTTCGACATTTTTTAATGAATTTGTATCGTAATTTTAATACGATGCTAAAGATTCCGACTGACTGACTGACCAACGATTCTAGTGTGACCCCGAAGCAAGATTTTTTTTTTCTTTTTTTTTTTATCTTCGTCTCGACTTTCGGGAGACTTTGGTGCTTCGCGCATCAACGAACAATTTTGTATCTCACGAAGATGGTCCGATTCCTCAACGATCCCCGAAACGACAGACCTTAGTACACATAACGAAGACTATAAACCACGAGGTAGAAAAAGAGGGTCCCTCGTTCCACTGGTAAGAGAAGCATGAGGCAAGCGGAGAGAACTTCGCGGATCCGCTGTTTCGCGCCGGTTCCTTCTTCTTCCTTTCCACGTTTCTCGCGTGGCATCGTTCGAGCATTAACGCGGTTCCTCACTCTTAGCTTCTTCGGGATTCTCTTTAGCTCTCCTTTTCCTTTCGTTTCCACCACTAACAAACCCGTAAAACCCCGACATACATACATACAACGGCTTTTATTTCACCTCTCGCCAACTGCTGCTCGTCGCTGGCTGCTGCATGCGCTGCACTGTACTCGGGGTATACACTCTTTTAGGAACCCCGGACTGAAGGTTCGCGGCCGAACGATGAAAGTACATAACCGGTTCGCAGCTGCAGACCAGCCAGACTGGAGACTCTGCTGGCCATCGGCCGGCGTGCTGCGAGCACAGCACACACGTCACGCGATTCTCTGTACACATACATTGTACGTATAATCGTAGATGATTATACAATACATTGTATAATCGACTACAAAAATAAAATTGATAAATAAAAAAATATAAAAAAAATGAAATATAATATATATTATGCATGTATGATATTATATAAATTTTATTATATTCAATTATAATAAAATTAAATTTTATATATATAAAAACTCACGTTTCTATGGTATTTAATTCTTTTTTTTTTTGGTAGAAGTTTGTGTTTTTCAGATTCGTTTAAAAAATCAAAATCAACGTAAAATTTATTTCAAAGTTCAAAATTAGCGTATAATTTACTGAAAACATGGAAATTCACTACTAACACCTTTAAAAATTCGAAAAGTAAGTCTAATTTTTTTAAGTTAAAAAATTATGGTAATTTTTTTTGTAATCTGAATTCATATCAAGTTTTTTAATCGAAATTCCCCTAAAGCCGGGAAGAGTCGCGCGGGGTGTCGACACCGCAGCGCTCGACGATCGAGACTCACAACTGTGGATATCTTTTTACCGACTTGCGGCTCTGTATACTTTTCACCGAAAAGCTGTAAGCATCACCCGTATACCGGATAATATGGGGAATCGGCACAAACAACGTTGAAACAGCGTTGAAACTGATGCGTCAACGACACCGCGCGCTATTCTTAATTTTAACAATTTTCGCCGAAGCCGTGTAAAATCGGTAATTCGAGTCTTACAGTTGGGATTAACGGTAATACGGGTTAAAATAATACCGAGTGTCGCCAGATTATTGAGGTAATGTGAAACAACAGTTCTCCCGCTGCACTCAGTCGATAATAAAATCGATAATATGAAATCGCAGTCCATCGATATTAAGAACCGTAATACCACTTTTCTTTCAGGAAACTTTAGCTTCTAACGGAAATAGAATACCACTGCGTCCAATAGTTTTGCAGTGGCATTATGTTACCTTCAGAGACTTAAAATTTCGACACCCTGAAAAGAATAGCATTGATTTTTGTTACCGACCGCGGTATTTTCTACTATTTCATACCCTTAAAGTGGTCGTATTTTGCATCAATGCGTAACAATTTTCGCTTTTCGTCGATTCTGGGTTCATCATAGATACCGGGGCCCGGAATAAAGCTATTATCCTTCACGGATCGTGCGCAGCTACTTCCCGACTGATGATTGCAATTGTTTCGCCGATCGCCGCGCGTAGGAAAATGAGAAAAGTTTCTCCGTATCGACCGTTACTATACACGGATAAGAGGCCGAAACTACTCATAAAAATGACGGAACCGCGAGAAATATTCGTTTTTAAACCACCGAAAATCGCTGAATCGTTGAAACCCTTAATCGATCCTCAGAATGCAATTGGTTGCGAAAAAAAAATCAACGATAAAAAAAAGATAAGTATATTGATTTTTTTTTCTGCGCTTTCAAAATAAATCGGGAATTTTATTTACGTACGTTTCATACTGTCGTCTAAATGACAAAGAATTTCGGTTGATTCTTTTTTGTAAATTTCATTTTTTTTTTCTAATCATTGAATTCACACTAATTATTTCGCAAAAAAAAAAAAAGAACCGTAATTTCGCGCACAGTTTTAAATATATTTTGGTGTTCTATTTCTAGAGTACATTCGTTATACAAATCATAGTAACAAAGTTCGAATTTTTTTTATATATATATTTTTTGTTTATTGTTTTTTTTTTTTTTTTTTTTTTTTTTTTTTCGTATCTCATGTTTTTTACTCGGAACATATTCTCAATATCATGTCCTCGATGAGTGTAGCAACGAACACTGAATTGCAGGTTCGTCGATTTAATCGAACTTTACGATGAGAAAACTGTTACAAGAGACATATCGATTTGTCGGTGGTTAGTGAAAAAAATGAGTACAAAAAAAGAAAAAACTCGTTGAAACTCGAGAGCGCAATGTTTTTTTTTTTTTTTTTTTCAAATTTTTTCGCGTCCTCCGCTCTTCACGAGAATAATTTATTTCCACAATTTCTTGATCGACATATTCTTCTCCGAATCTTTTTGCATCACTTTGGCAACTGCCATCTCGAAGTCTTCCTGCGTCACGTGAACGCGACGTTCTCGCAAGGCGTACATTCCCGCCTCCGTGCAAACGCCCTAAAAAACAGAAACAAAAATGAATTAAAAAAGTAATGAATATTCCATAAGTTTCGAACGATTCGAGAACAAACGAAATAGTTGGATTAATATTTGTAAAAAAAAAATTTACCTTTACTTCGGCACCGGAAGCACCGGGCATAAGTTCAGCGATCTTTCGTAAATTTATACCTCTCGTGAGATTCATCTTTCGCGAGTGAATCTTGAGAATGTCGAGTCTCGCCTCCTCGTTTGGTGGTGGAAATTCGATCTTACGATCTATGCGACCGGGACGCAGGAGCGCCGGATCCAGAATGTCAATTCTGTTCGTAGCCATTATTACCTTTATGTTTTTCGTCGCTTCAAAACCGTCCAGTTGATTCAGCAACTCTAACATCGTTCTTTGCACCTAATGATCGATAAATCTATGAGATTTTTTCGCGTCTTTTGATTGCCATTGATATAAATCTTTTTGCAGTAAACAAAGAAATTGCATTTAAAAAAAAGTTTTCTATTTCCATTCGTTGGATCAATAAAAATCCGATGTATGCGATTGAAATTCGAAGCCATCGTTAAAAAAAAAAACATTAGAAAAATCGAAATTTTGTGATATATAGTTTGGTATTCGACTTTTAAAATCTTTGATACGTTCGTTTTTTTTTTTTTTTGGTAATTTTTAATAGGTTTTAATAGGTTTGAGGTAATTACCTCGCTGTCTCCGCCGGAACCCGATTCGATACGCGAGCTTCCGATGGAATCGATTTCATCCATGAAGATTATCGATGGCGCGTGTTCTCTGGCCATCACGAAGAGTTCCCTAACCATGCGGGAACCTTCACCGATGAATTTTTGTACCAATTCGGAACCCGAGACACGAATGAAGGTGCACTCTGTGTGGTGAGCTACGGCACGAGCCAAAAGAGTTTTTCCGGTACCTGAACGCAAAAAAAAAACAAGAATCTCATTATAATCACAGCCTGCAACGAGTCTCATGTGTAATAATGTATTAGAAATAAATGAATTCACAAATTTTCTTCGGTTTAAAAAAAAAATTTGAAAATACGGACGCAAAAAGCGGAGGGAATATCACCGAAACAATTATTTGCGGCTTTATTGCGCGAATAACGAATACTGAAAAAAGTTTATTCTGAATTTAAAAAAGAAATACATTTCCTCGACGGTGAGGAATTTTTTCGGGTTCTTTCGATGCAATATAAGAAGTAATTTATCAGAGAATAATCGGGAAGAAAAAAAAACGGCGTACCCGGCGGTCCGTAGAGCAATACTCCTTTGGGTTGTGCGATACCCAAAGCGTCGAAGAGCTCCGGATGTTTGACCGGCAGTTCGATTACTTCTTTGATTTCCTTTATCTGTTTGTCCAATCCGCCGACCATCTCGTAAGTCGAATCCGGAACTTTTTCCACCATCATCAACGACACAAGGGGATCGACTTTGTTCGGCAAAATTTTGTGCAGCGTGTAACTTTCGTTTCTCAGTGCGACTCGCGAATTCGGAGTCACGTCGTTGATGTCTATGTTCTTGTCGATGTCAACGACGAATTTCCCCTCTGGATGAACTTTCACAAGAACCTTTTTCTTGTCCATTGGCTTCACGACTTCACCGACGTAGGATCCTTGTTCTTGAAGCAGCTGAAGCTCCTCACGAAGCATACGCACTGTTGAAAAGTATAACATGGGAAAATTTATAAATTTTAGTTCAATGGTTTCGTAATTACAAAAATTCACGAATTTTGCTGAAATTATTTTATAATCACAGAAAATTGAAAATTTTGCTACAATAGATTTATAATGATAAAAAATTAAAAAAATTTGCTACAATTGATTCATAATGATAAAAATGTATAATTATTGCGACATTCGATTCGTGACTAAAATTTTGTAAATGTTTCTCCGATTGCTTTGTAACTAAAAAAATTTAGCAACATTGCTCCGTTCGTTGACGATATACAAAAATTCATTAAGTTATTTATCATTCTTAACGGTGAGCAGTTTCGAAACATTGACGAGCGAATGAAGAAAACAAAGACTTACCTTTGGCGTTAAGTTCGTTACGCTGTGCCTGCAGTCGTCTGAGATTTTGGCTTTTCTCTGCAACGATTAATTGAAGTTCCTCGATCTTCGTGATGTAGTACGGCTTGAAACCCTCGCCCTTCGCCGATTTCTCGTCAATATCCATCTGAAAGATCGAAATAACTCATAAAGCATTCTAATTGTAGGTTATGTAGCGATTGAAAGATGATAGGAAAACAATGTATAAGATTGACAAGTACCTTGTTCGTGATCGTCATTGTGAGACGCGCACTTTTTCTTCTTCTATCACGTTACGAAAAACTCTTCGTTAACGGAAAATCGCATTCGACGGATTATTGTTTAGCGAGATTTATCCGTCGACAAATCTTGGTTTTTGTCCGAGCGATACACGGAAGACCGGAGAAACGCTTGTCACTGTGAGTCGAACTTCGACGACGAGAAAATCCCTGCCGCGAAACGCGCAGGCTTACCAACACTTGCAGCCTGTGTGCATTTCCGTACGAACCAGATATATCATTGTTTTAAATAAATTTCGCTCCCAAACAACGTAATTAATTATTAATATCGAATGTTTGAATATGTGTCCTTTTTTTTAGGTTTTATTATAATGCAGCGCAAGTAGTTACAGATGAAGTAACGCGCTTGAAAATTTCAAAATTTCGTCGGAACATTGCCGCCATTATTGTTTCGTTTATATCACACCAGAGGGCTGAATAATGCTTTATTTTAAAAGAATGATAAGCAGTGTTATAAATAAATTGGGTTAACAAATAATCATAATATATTATAACAATTAATAATTGAAATAACAAATATTTATTCACATATTATATTCGGAAGATTCCCACGCACAATGACGAATAAATCTCCCGAGTACAATACACGAATAATCATTTGTTATTTCACGCTTTTTTGTGAATACAATTGATTTCTTACGCTGCCGTGCCGATAATGGAACATTAATAATTATACATGCAAAATCAATCATACTTCATCGTTATTTATTACAACAAGCCGATCCAATCGTGGTATTGTTATCAACAAAATATTTGAATTTCGGATGCAACGCACCCACGGAGAGATAGAGTCTCGTCATCGAAGGAAGAGCATTGACCTTCGAACTTCGTGGAGATAAAAGTATATTGTACATTAAAATGAATCGTGAAACCGTTGATCATTTTTCACTAACTTGGCATCGATTGCGAGTCGTCTTTCATCGGCATACAAATGAGAAAAATAATACGCATGGCATAAAGAGAAAAACTCAATTAACACGGTTTTGAATAAACTGTCATGTATCGAAACGAATCTACGGAACGGACGCCGCTGATAGTGCGCGAGAGTAAACGTGAGTACCTTATTCTATTTATTACCGGTAAAGAAAAAAAAATGCTCTTATCATTATATCATTACTACTAATAATATAAGTAATAATAACAATTACTGTTATTTTAATTTTTAATCAAGAATAATTTAATCATTTCAAATAAGTATAAAATATTTATTTGCATAACTGAACAGAAAAAATTATTGATACTTTACTATCTGTGGGTTGAAATAATTTCCGGTTCGTTATCCAGGTATCCGTTAAACTGCCATATTGTCGCCCAGAGTTCCATTGTCTTTTTTTTTCTAAATTCCTTACAATAGCAGCTCCATCAGGTAGTTCGGCGCCGAAACCCGTCCAGGTTTGTCCGCCGATGCGTACTCATTCATTCGCGTCGACTGTCGAGGGCCGTTTTGGGGAAAATACAATAAATTGGCGTGTAGCCAAATTGTTTCAAGGAAAAACGTATGACGGGTAGTTTTGTATTGTTTGTGAGATCCAGGTGTTTCCTCCTCAATATTATTATTCAGTCAAACGGCAATCTTTGAAGCATTGCAATACATTATCGGGGTATATTTCCCGCTCCGATCGCTGAGTAAGCGTTCTTCAAGTAGCGTCAATGCTCGCGTAGAATGTTAAAATTCGATTGAAGCGCATAGATATATTTTTTTCAATCGCATACAGAGGTTGCTGTACAAGGTACCGTCGTCGAATGCAACGTCCTTGACAATGAAAATAAATCGTGAATAATCTTACGAACATAAATAATAATTATTAAAAAAATGCGTTTTTTAATCACACGATGAATATTTTATGTTTAAATTTTTCAGAAAAATAAAAGGTCCGTTATCTGCATTGTTTAATATGCTAAATAGCGCGATATACGCCCTTCTGTTTCTTAGAAATCGATTTTGCGTTCTAGAGTCTCTTTAGATTATTCGCTGAAGATAATAAAAAAGATAAATTACGCAATCATTTACTCTTCACGTGATATTTATTCACGTTCGGTTATGTGATTTGAGACGAGACGAACGTCCCGTGAGGGTGAAACGGTCGCATCACCGAACGGAGAATGTCAGTGATAGTATAATGCGTCGTGGTAAAAATGAGTCAATATATAAATAAATCAGATTCTTAAAAAAAGAAAAAAAAAATTGGTGTAACATTTTTCTTTTTAATTTTAATTTCTCGTGAGGGTGGTAAAAATATTTGCTTCGAAGTTAGCGGATAATGTTCCCTTAAATCAGAAGTAGGGACTAACTTTTTAAACAACAATTTGCCATATCTAACGACTTGGTATTTTAATATAATTTTTTTGTCAATTTTAGAAATGATTTAAGAATTCACAGTTTCTGGTTTTTTAATTACCGATTAATGTACGACGATTGCCAATTTTTTATTTCCGCGTACATTACATTTTTTTATTATTTTTTAGTACGGATATATAGAATTATTGAGCAAAATGCAGCTTTAAATATAGTTAATCTTTCGTTCTCGAGTACTTACCGAGGTACGAGTTTATTTTTGTTCAGTGTAAAGATAATTAAGTTCCTCAATTGGAGCCAAAAGGACCGTTCCTTGTATGCGTACAGACGGCAAATACGCCCTTCTTATTTTAATCGCGTGATTACCTTGCGATATTCGGGTAGAAATTGTTATTATACCTGAGCACAGCGTTGGGACTCTAACTATAAAGCTTTCTATAAGCCATCAGGTATACCACGACGGTTTATAGCTCACCGAGTGCAATTTACAATTGTAACAACAATGCGACAGACAATACGCGCTCGAGGGATGAATATTCCTCGTAGTAACTATCACGCATTATTGTACCTTTGACTTACAACTTTTCGCGGTTCTCTAGTGACACTATATCGACACTATGACTGTTGTGAAACAGAAGGACGTATAAAACCTCATTTAACGCCTCGAGCGTTGTGGGATACGCCTTTCTGTTCCTCAATCGCCGATGTACAGTTATTCGGGTATTTCCGACGCGACGGAACAACGAATTCCAACCCGAATGGCAATACTTTGGTTCGTATTTAGCTATTGGTTGTAAATTACATACGATAGTGTGAAAATGCATTTAAATACTTATCGTCTGTGTGGATGCGAAATGGCAGTGAATTTTCGCGGAATTATATGGAAAATTCCATGAATTTTATTCATTTTGTAAAAAACATTTTTTTTTTTAATATTGATATCAAATATTGCAGTAACAAGTATAATCGATCTGAAAGTCATTTTTCTACTCAATTCGATGCAAAAAACGGCGCAAAACGAAAATTAACCTTTTAATCTTCGAAATCTGTATAAAAATATGAATATGTATAGTTTTTTTGGAGTTTCTCTGAGTCTTAAGTGAATCCGAGTATATCTATTACGTTTTTAAGTCGACTACAACCGTAAATGGTTTATGTAAAAACGCGTTGCTGCTAATTACGCCCGTCTGTTTCTTAGACGTCGGCATTGTAGAATGTAAGACTCTCGTGGAAATTTGTGAGTCAAGGGCATCTATACGTGATATCATAAACCATATGTCGTGACAAAAGATAACCCAAATAACCAAATGTTGTAGTGTTGTAGGAAGATATTTCAAAATTAATAATTGCATCAAGGTGCCTTCACAATGATCCGAAAAACAACGGAATTTACATTCAAATACATACGATACAATTACGTCGAAAAATAGTTCATTGCTTGGCAATTTTTCCTCGAGGAAATATCAATTTTTGAAATTTTCACTGAATAATTCTCAGCATATATTAATATTTACTTTATCAACATGAAAATAAAAAAATAAATATAAACATTAATGTTTCGGAGTAAATATTTAGGACTAATCTACGAGCAAAATTTGGGAAAATTGTAATTTCGTTGGCAAGAAAATTTCGACGAATACAAACGCACCTTGACGTCCATAATTTTGGGAAAACGTTGCTGTCACTTTGACTGGCAAATAATTAAGACAATAGAAGACAATATCAAATATTAATTTTCTTCTAACGAGCATTCGAATTTCGTAAAAAAAAATCCACAATTCAGCATATTCTCTATGGTTACGAAAAAAAAAAAATTAGTTCACACTTTCGTATTTTTTTTTTTTTCATGAAGGTTTGCAAATAATAAAAAAATGTGATACGTATCCTAATACTCATTAATTTTTTTTTATATTATTACGAAATTATTATTATTATTTATTTGTTTTTATGAATTAACAATTTTCCCTAAATTCGCTGGTAATTTTATGAAGTTTTCAATTTCAAGTAAAAAGAATTTTAGATACGAGTTGCCAACCCTTTAAAGTTACACTGTCCGAAATTATTCGGGAATAGGTTTGCAAGGAACGGAGTAGGAGCAACGCGATCTTATGACTAAGGTAGCGAGTGGGGATATTACTGTGACTTAGTTACAAAGGATAAAACTTACCGGTACCGTGACGATTGGCCTATCGGACATCGGTTACTCGATACCCAAAAATTTCGAATTTTCTTTAAATTTTCTTTCGTCAAAGAACATCAGCCAATCGCAAAGCGAAGGCGGAGTTCGATTTTTTTTCTGGGAAGTGTATTTCGCGTGACGAAGGAATCGGTATTACTCGACGTAGAGGAGTGCTATGAAACATCGGTACGACTACCGACCGCGTATACCTGACTCGCGTTAACATCGGCGAGAGTTCTTCCGATTTGTCGGTGCACAACGGGGGTGGTAAATTTTGTTCCCCCACCCCCCACCCCTCGAACGATTCGTCATTGTGTTGCTTAAATACCTCTTCTTGGCGAAAAATTTCATCAGTCACAACTCATCGACTCGACTAGAATCACCGAAATCGTCTATAAGATATTATCATTGTCGAGTTTTTCAAATATCTTCCGTAATTCAAGTTTCGATGATGATGATTTTCTCGGGAAAGTTTTTTTACGAATTTGACGAAAATTTTATAAACAATCGCGTCAATTAAGATTCCAACGTGAGGCATTTGAGTCACGAGTGTTTTTTTTTATTTTTACGGTGTGCAAACGCGTGTGTAATTCTTGTTGACTACATTTTTATTGGGCTTTTTCGCGGCGCGGCCGGAAGCCTCGCCTATATACTTTAAACGACGCCGAAATGTACCAACGTTACTATCAACAGTTCATTCCACGTGAGTAACAAGCGCTTTTGAACGCAGTTGTCCGACGAATAAATTATTTACGAAAACAGAAAAATGCAAAATCGTAATTTTTTTTTTCATTTTCTTCGATTAAACTTGTCGAGGAAAACAAATTCACTTTGATCATTGGTTCGACTTTTTTGTCGTAGTATTTTATTTTTAATTAAGAAATAAATTAATGATGTCGATTAATGAAAAAACTAATAGTTTTAAAAGATTTCTTGCATTTTTTTTTTTTATGAATGCATTCGATCGCTTCAATTTTCGCATAAATATTCATAACTATTTCTCACGATTTACACTATCAGAAGTTCGTTCACGTGTTTCAGAACGCGTCATTTTTCTAATCCCCGATGTGAAGTTTTTATTTGAAATTCGTTACTCATTTGGCTGATTTTTGTCCACTGAATTATCGGAATACTTCGTCAATTTCTGATAGAAAGTAAAATAAATATTTAAACAAATTTCTCTAACCGAATTCTTAAATTGAAGATATTTTTACACCCAAAATTTGTCAGTGGACACTTTTTTTAACTTGCATTCGAAATTTTTTTTTTTTCGAAAACTATAAGTTATCTTTGCTTTTCGATTAAATTGTTATTTGCGATTCATGAAAATGCGGAATTCCGGTAGTTATGTGAGCGCACGTTGGATTTATCCTTCATGCAGGTCGACCGGTTGTTGTTTCGATTCATGCGATTTGCTTGCACGCCATGTTTAATAATACAGAACGGGTGGAGAACCGTTTCGATGACCGAGTATCGATTGTCCGATGCGCATTATATATCGATTTACGGATAGTTAATATCCATCTTCGATTACAACTCGTTAATTCTTTGATAATCTTACATCTGCGCCGACCAGGCGAACGTTCTATTGTAAAAAAACTCTCAAATTCATGGAAAAAAAAATTCCGCAATTACGACAAAAAAAAAATTATTTTCAGTTTTCGATGAAAAAATTTATAGTCATTTTGCAAATGAATTTCCTTCAGAATTCAAAGGTTATGCATGAAGACGTTGTTTTTTACTGCGCAACGTCAAACACAACAAAAATTGCATTACCCGGTGTCACTCGTGGTCGCTAATTTATCATTATGCAACTTGTTTACCGGATCCGGCGAAACCTCGTGGGACACACGCGCGCGCGCTGACTACGGAAACTGATACAAAAAATTAGTCGCGTATCAAGGCGAACCGTAAAGTGATCCCCAACGAAGCGCAATACGGAAGTTCAGAATCAGAATCAAATATGACAATAATTTCAGTTTTACGACAGTCGGAAATCAGTCATTAAAAAAAAAATACAGAAAAACTCAATTAAATTTAACTCCATTAAGCGATAAGCGATATAATTATCACTATTTATTTTTGATCTGTCGTTTTTTTTACCTCTGATATTTTTCGTACTTCTTTTCCTATTAAAATGCAAAAATATATAAAAATAAAAAACACAATGCCAAGAAGTGTTTAAAATCGTCAGCACGGCAACGCCACAATCGTTTGTTTCTCTTCCGTCAAATGAAACGTTATATCAGATATATTTGTCATTTAATACAACGATGAGTATTATCTGATTTTTTTTAAAGCATAATTTCCGAGACTCGTATTATGTTTTGGAAATTTTTACGTAAGTTCCGTCGTCGTATTTCCTGTCGCGGTGAATTAACTTCCTAGTGGTGCAATTCAGTTGAACCGAGTAATTTTGCAAAAATATCATGCAACTCGTTCCTTGACAAGAGCGATCAAGAATTTGACACGTTGCGCTATTGCTTCCGATTCTCTTAGAAAAAAAAAAAAAAAAATTCTTTCAGGATGGATACCGGTGCGAGTGATAATTTGCATTATGATGTTTACGGCCTGTTGGACGAGTTACATGTGTCGTCTTCAAATGGCAATATTGGCCGTACCGATGATACAGACCGATGCGGAGTTGAAGCAAAATGTCTCCGGCGCTTGTACGACACCCGATGAAAATCGTCGAAAAAGATCGTTGCTTTTGGATCCCTATGACGAAGAGTTGATGCAACGCATGGCGGAGGAAAGACATTCTCATTCGATCGCGCGAAGAGAATCTAACGATACGGAATATAATTTTCAGAGCAGTGCGTTTAACTTGAAAAATTAATAAAAAATTAATTAATTAATTAATAATTTTCATTATTATTAATAAATTGATTAATTAATATGTTTAAAAAATGATTTAAATGATTAAATTATAAAAATGTTCATTATAGACGAAACGTCGACAAAAGGAAGATTCGGACCAAGAGCCGCGCGTCTGGATCTCTTTTCCGGTTTGCCATTCGCTTGGACGCCGTTTATTCGCGGACAATTGATATCGGCCTACAGCTGGGGCAACGTACCCGGCAATTTTCTCGGTGGAGTTTTGGCCCAAAAGTACGGTCCTCGTCAAGCGATCCTGTGGTCCTCGCTAATCGCGGCAACGGTGTCGCTGATAACGCCTGTTATCGCCCATCTTCATTGGATAGCTCTCGCGATAAGTCGCATAATAATCGGCTTGACCGGTGGTATAACATTTCCCGCTTGCCACACTCTCGTAGCTCGATGGGCACCGCCCGACGAGAAAGGACGGTTCGTTTGGACCCTTCAGGGCGGAACCTTCGGCTCGATATTTCTCTTCGGAATGATATCGAGTTTCGCGGAATCTATCAATTGGGAATCGGGATGGTATATCCCGGCTATCATGATGTTCGTCTGGATAATCTTTTGGTTTTTACTCGCCTTTGACTCACCGGAAGAACATCCCGGCATCACCGACGCCGAAAAGGACTTTATACTCACGTAAGTTTTTCCACGCAATTGTGAAAATCGAAATATTTTTGCTTACAGTTTTCATTCTGTTACTCATTTTTTTCCCCGAGTCGATTGATACGCAAATGCAATTCTTTTTTATTCGAATTATAATAATCATCGATGTTATTAATTCAATTATTATCTTCAATATTTATCTTCACCTATATTATTTTTTTTTCTTTTCATTATTTCATTAAATAACAAAGATATTAGAAAAATTATAACCAATTCTTACAAAAAAATTGAAGATAATAATTCAATTAATAATGTTCAATAATTGCATTATTATTTTCTTTTATTTCACATTCAATTAATAACATTTTTAATTATTACTTTCATTTTTTCAATTTTTATCTTTAACTTTATCATTCTTCGAAATGATTTAATAACTTTAATGTTTTTCTATGATTTTGATATATTTTTAAATGGATTTTTATTTTCTCGAAACTTCAGATCTCAGGAGGGCACCGTGCGAAAGGGGAAGCCACCGCTAAGAGAAACACCGATTGTGAAGATACTAACATCGATACCGTTTATATGCCTCATCCTCTGCCACTTTGGCAATCTGTTTCTTCTCTTCTTCTATCAAAACGGAATGATGCTGTATCAAACGAAAGCTTTGGGCTTCAAACTCACGAAGGGTGGCGTCGTTTCGGGTCTTCCGTGGGCGAGTCGCGTACTTTTCGCTTTCTTCTTCGGATGGGCCGGCGACACGATTAAAAGAAAACATCTTATCTCGGTCACCGTTCTGAGAAAAAGCGCAACTTTCTTCTGTAAGTTTTTGCGTTAATCAACGGAATTAATTGATAAGAAGAAAAAAAAAATCTGCAAATGTTAGAAAACAAAAAAAATCGACGCTGCGCAGCCGAAATTTCGTATTGTATTGCATTGAAGGATTTTTTTTTTTTTTTCGATATTCGAAACGCTTTGATGTTCGTCGTTTTTTCAACAATTTCTTATATTTTACAGCTCACTTTTTGCCCGGAATTTGCTTGATTATCGTCGGTTACATGGGCTGCTCTTTCGTCTGGGCGAATGTATTTCTCGTTCTCGCTTTGGGATTCAACGGCGCCGCATCGATATCGAATCTATCGAACAATCAGGATCTCTCGCCGAACTACGCTGGCTTTCTGTACGGAATAATGAATACCGTCGGATGTCTTTCCGGAATCATAATATCACCGGTTGTCGAAGAAGTTGCCGGCAAACACGGAGTAAGTTGAATCAATTATTTAATTACATCAATTAAATCAATGAAATCAATCAATCAAATTAATCAGTACGAATTTAAAAAATCAAATCAAAATGATGATAAATTACGATAACGATTAATGATGATTGTAGTGATTGTGATTAATTGATTGCAAATCGATTTTTTTTAACAATTAGATCGCTTCAAAGTTCAGACGTTGCGTTATCGTTTTTCGCTCATTTTCATTTATCATTCAAATTCCCCTAATAATTAATTAATTTCTATTAATCATCACAATTTTTCGTTATCATTTCGATGATTTTTTACTCGGCATTCGATTTGGGATTCGAATAAACTTCAGCATTTGATTCGAAAGACAATGTGTATCGCAGTGTCTCGTTGCAATTCCGAGCCCTCAGTTCAGCCCGACACTATGTTGATTCGGTTCATAGTACGGACAGTACTGAGGAATTGTGATTGCTTCACTTCCATTACTCATATCGTGAATTATTATCCCTATTTTTTTCTTTTGATACGCGTTGTATAATTGTTAAAAAAATATGCTGTGACGATAGCGGTCTATCGATGTTAAAAATCTCGCGTGGTCAATCGTCGGGTCGTCCCGTCATTTATTTTTCATCATAAACAGTAGTAATGATGATAAAGATCTCATATGGAATGTACACGAGACATAATCCTCCGAATGAGATGTTATCGGTGTTTGGGACTCGTGGGTACAACTCGTTCCTATATATTTGTTACAATAGCTATAGTACGAGAAGTACCTACAAGTCGTATCGCCTATTCATGCCATCGCCATCATCATCGTCACCATCGCACGCTTACATGCATCGCACTTTTTTTTTCTTCTTTTTTTCCATTGAAAAATAATCAGTTATCTACCAAAAAAACTGGAAATAGTTGATCATTTTTTTTTTTTTTGTTAATTTTTTTTCAAAGCATTGTTTTCCGATATTTTTTTAATTAGAATTCTCGACGTAATCAAAGACTTTTCAATATCAAGAATTATCGAAATTCATTGAAGAATCATAAAATTTTTTTTTTAATAATAAAAATAATGCATATATAATTAATACAATTATTATTGTAATTATTATTTTTCAATAATAATAATATAATAATAATTGGTCAATGAATTTTATTTAATAAAAAAATCAATCAATTAACAATATAAATTGTCAAGAAATTCGTTGAGATTTTTTTGTTTACTGCACCGCTTGTACACTCGCAATGTTTCTTTTCACTTTCCCGCCGTCGGCGGCGCAATAAACAAAATATCTCTTAGAAAAGTTTCGAATCGAGTTTTCCACGAAGAACAATGTTTGAGAATAGAGCGTCAATGGGGCATTGTCGCCGATGCACCGAGTGGCTGTTAATTAGAAAGTCTTACAATCACAACAACGCGATTCTCGAGTTAACGAGCTAAAATTTGTCGGGCCGTTGGGATAATGACTCGAATTTATAAATAAAACGTTTTTCCCAGTAAGTATAAACCGTAACGTACCGAAGAATTAATTGCCGGTATAGTGATCATTTTAATTTCACGATTACTTCCGAGAGTTTCATTAGCGATGCTTCGTATAAACACGAACATTGAAATTCTCTTTGGGTTTCGCTATCCATTCGTGGAAAACCCGGAAAAATAGTTTTTAAGTATATTTTTCAAATTTATCGCGCAACAATTATTCGATCAATTTGAGGTGAAGAGCGTTTTTTTTTTTTTTTTTTTTTTTTTTACTCCGACGTTAGAGTCGTCAGAATTTTCCAATCGATCCCATCTGACGAAATTGCTTCATTGAAAAATGCCAATTTATCAGCGATGCTTCTTTTTTCCGTCTTTTTTTTGTTATATCTTTCGCAGAACACAGTCGAGCGATGGCAAATATTGTTCTGGATGGGAGCGGCGGTTTGCATCGTTTGCATGCTGATATTCATCGTCGGTGGAAGCGGAAAGGTTCAAAGTTGGAATGAAATTACGAATTCGGAGGGCGAACAAGGAACGAGTGCGCGCCAAGGTGGAGCCAATGCCGGACCCGGAACAGCGAAAACTTAACATTAAAACGCAAAAAAGAAACAACAAGAATTTTTATAAACTCTTTTGTCAGAGTATTTTTTTCTATTACTGTAAATCTCGATCTCGAAATGTCTACGAAACATCGATCGTTTGCGAACGAATCTCAAGAATTTATGTTCAATAAATTATTTTTCCAAAGATCATTGATTTTTTTCCTCATTCGTTTCTTTTTTTTAAGTTCGTAAAGAATCTTCAGGACTTTGATATACGTTCGAAATGAATATATACTATCGAAACTCGTGAGAAAATTTTCTCAATTTTTTTTTTTTTTTTTCCATAAATTATATAAAAACTCAGTGGCAATAAATTTTTCTTCGCGAAAATAGAATATCTTCGTATATCTTCGAAGGAAAGACGCACTAAGAACACTTTATCGAAAAAAAAAATACATTTTCTCTATTCGATTGCATCACAGAAAATTGAATATTATTTGTCAATACTAAAAACAACTTTGTAGATTTTCTGTATATTTAAAATTTCAGCCATAATACAAAGGCGATGAAAATCTCACAGTTATTTGCGATACAGTAGCATACTTTTCGCGCACTTCATACCGACGAGACTCGCGTATTCTTTAACCATCTCGTCGTCCTCGTCGCTACGATTTTTATACATTCCGTACCTCATCGCTGTGTGACGATGCAAAATCATGACCTGCGAAAAAACAACGAAATGAATAATCGGTTTATCACGGAAATGTGACAATTTTTTTGTTATTTTTAGTTATTTATCGATGAATCATTGCCGAGAATCTGCGTACCCTGGAAAGATCGACGATACCGTCCTCGTCAATCGCATCGATGTCTTCGTTGAGTCTACTGTACTTTTCCTTATCTAATTTCGTTATCGAACTCTCGATGTCGCACCACACGTAAGTCTCGGGACACAGCAACATCGACGGCTTTATCTTCGCCTTGTAACGCATTTTCACGTTCGAATGAATGTAAAAACCCATATAATAATACTTTATACTTGATGCCGATTTATTCAGTTGTCGGGTCAAACAAACTTCTCGAAGGGAACTAAAACATTTTAACAAAAAAAATTTAGGAATTTAGGAAATTTTTAGGAAAATTTATATAGAATTCATAAAATGTATGAAAAACTGTTTTTTTTTGCTTAAAAACTTTATTTCGTCTCGAGATCACCGAAATCAATACACGTCGGGACAATTTTTTCTATTTTTTTTTAGCCTTTGTAATCTTTCGTTTTCGAGCTTTTCGTTTTTTTCTTAACGTAGATTTTGTTTAATTTGAATTAAAAAAAGGGAATTAGTGAAATTCATCTCACCTGAAAGTTCCGAGCGACAGAAACGCGTAATCCGGATCATAAAAAAAATAAACGCTCGATACGCAATACGGTAATATGTCGATTACTGCAACGGCTATTAATTCGCCGTTCAGCCAGTACTGTTCGTGAAATGAACCGTATCCTTGGGGCGGTCCGTCTTGCGGTGTACACGGCTTCGTACACAGAAAAATTCATTTAAAAAATTTCACGGCGAAGTCTATTAATTTCGTCTTAATGCGTATGATTTATTAAATCCTTCAAAGACGACTAAGAGAACGACACATTCTTTGCTTATGATTATCAAACGTTTGCCAAAAAAAAATCATTTTTACTTATAAATATTATAAACATTATTCAGTAACCCTTAGTAGTGCCGTACGCTATGTAAAAAACGACTCAGCAAACTCACCTGTAATGGACTTTTGACTAAAAAGTTAAGGAACGATTTCTTATCACATTCGTCCTCTTCGTTATCGTGTATTGCCATCTGATACTTTTTATACAAATTTGCGCTAACGTCGAGCGTCTCGAAGAATTCGTCAGACATAACACGAACGAGTTTAGTCTGTGAACAAAAAGAATTGCTGTTTTGTTGATAAATTGTCATTTAAAAAAAGTTATTCGCATTAAAGATAACATTTTTCGAGATACGATGGAATAAACAGTTCTAATTTTTTTTTTTTTTTTTTTTTTCGTCCTGTTTTAGGAGACTGAGATATTTCTCTTTTTTAACTCACCTCCAATTTATTAACGCCACCGTGAATCTCGTTGAACAAATCTTCGACAGTTTTGGTAACGTTTTCTTTTTTAGCTTTAAACAAACTTTCGATCTCCTCGAGTGATTTTCCCTGTGCCATGAGTTTCCTTTGCTTGCGTTCCGCTCGTATTAGTTTTGCTTTCTTGAGTGGTGTTCGACTGGGATCCTGACCTGCGCTTTGCATCGCATTTGCGACTTGACTCGAAGAACCGAACGATTCAACACTATGGATCGTTGATTTTTCATTGGATTTCGTATTTCCTCTCTTTTTTGATCGGCTACGGTCGTCGTTCGACGTTTTCGTCTCATCGGACATTCGCAATCTGTTGTCGACGTTATCTCCGATCCTCTCCACCGTCATCTCCATCGCATTCTTCTCGGCTCTCGAACAATGGTCAGCGTAATTCGATACCTCGACGACATTCATGTCTGCACATCGACAACGATAAGTGATTCGAATTTTTTATTAAAATGTTTTTCACTTCGTTCACATAAGTAAATAAATGAAAAAAAAAAAAGATAATAAATTATCTGTACAATAAGTTTTTAAATGTTAAACTCTTTTTTTTTTTAAATTGCATTTCATTGTTTTTCGAACAGTGACTGTTTTGCATACTTACGAAAAATCCTAAATTATGATAAATAGCAAAAAATAAAGATGAAAAGTTTACAAGCAGTAGAAGGTAAATTCAGCAGTTGTTTAAAAAAAAAAAGAAACGCTGGAAAGTAAAAAAAAAAAAGCAAATTACAGAAAACACGAAAAAATAAAACATAATTAGAAAAATCGCTAAAAATGTATAAAGCAATAATAAAATGGCAAGAATATTAATAAAAATGACAAACAACAAACCAATAACTCAAAAATAATGGGAAATAGCCTCCGACAGTAAAAAAATTGGATTGATAATAGTCGATTTTACAGAAATTGTCAAAAAACAGATTATAAAGTCACAGAAAAGATTAGTAATGCAACAAGATTATTAAATCGAGGAAAATACATGAATAAATAATTTCATAACTGGCGCATGGTCAATGCATTGGTTTGACAATATTAGGGCAGTCGATTATATAATACATTTTACCTGTATTGTCAGCAGTATCTATTTTAGCATCGTCCGTTTCCCTGTCTTTCTTCAATTCGTTTTTCAGATACTTCGCCATCCTCTTTAAAACTTTTTTTTGCGATTTCGTTATCGCGAAATTCAGTGCCTCAGATCTGCGAATCAAGAATTTGTAACGGAATGTATTCATTATTCGTTACACGAAAATAATACAGGGAAATTTTTGCACGCGTCTTATCTAATTTAATGTAATAATGATAATTGATATCCAATTGTACAAAAGTAAAGGAACATTTGCAAAAATTCATAAAATTGTTGATTTTCAAATTTTCGATTTTGTTTTTTTTTCGTTCAAATGATACCTTATGGTATACATTGGACAACACGTTCGATCCATCGTCGGTTTGTAACAATAACGTCCGCTTCTCCTCCATCCGCGATCTATCAAATTCTGATAATCGTTTACCGACAAATAATGCGCCCACATTCCTGAAAACAGCGATAAAAAAAAATCGTGTCGAATCGTGAAAAATAAATGATATCGAAATTAGATTTAAAAAAAAACCAATTTTTTTTAAAGAATTAAGTGTCTATGGCTTACCGTGACTGCAATTTGTGTCGGAACCATTGCAGTAGCCACAGTGACGCTGCGTCTGATAGGCGTAATAGTCGACAATGCTATACGAATTTGACATAGCGATCTTATTAATAACAACGATTTTTTTTAATAAAAATTTCTTTGTATCCTTTGTTTTTTTTTTCTTCCTGTTTGTTGTTTTAACACTAGCAGTTGTCAATATCGCGCACGTATTAAACACTCGCGTTTTATCTCGGGGTACCGCGAGGAACGAAATGTTCGACAATTTTCTTACACCGCGAATAAATTCGGGCAAACATTAAATTGTGCAACAATTACTTTGTTTTGTTTTCGCACTCGCGAGTTTGTATAATTGAATTTTGTCGTTCACGGAATATTTCGTCTAAGCACAACAGCTGACGGACTGTCGCCGTGCGCGGGATCCGTCGACATGTACGGCAGATGAGCCTTTCGCGGAGAATGAAAATTTGCAATTATGAAACAAAGAGAGTTTCATCGCGAATCGTCGATAATTCTCTTTCAGCGAGAACACGAGTACCGATAAAAAAAAAAGGGTATCCTCTTCACACCGAAGCGCCGATAAGAGTCGTTGCAGTCGCGAAATTTTTTTTCTTGTTTTCTTACGAATTTGAGAGATTAAATATGGCGATTAAGCGGGTGGGCGCGGGAGGATTATGCGATAATATATAGCAATATATATTACGAAAAAATATTACAGTTTCGAGAGAACGAAGGGGGGATAGACTTTTTTTTTTCTGTCCCGCTCTCGAATCGCGTGTTTTTTTTTTTTCGGTGCGACGCAAGTTTAAAAATGGCGGTACCATCGGCATCGCTGTCAACAAGAAACAAAAAGCATTTTCTCGGTGTTCCGGCTCCTCTGGGTTACGTGGCTGGTGTCGGCAGAGGGTAATAAATCTATTTTTTTACATCTAAAAAAATGAAATATACGAAACATTTACCTTTCATCGAGTTTAAAGACCAAATAACGAGCAACGTCGACGTAACGAGTTACTGCATAACCTCACTTTTTTGCATGTTATTATTTCGCTGAGTTACGAGATTTACAAAAAATATCAATATAAATAATGCAACAATGGTGTCAAAATGAACATTTATACTAGAAACTTCCGTTTTGCTGTTTTTCTAACTATTTTGAGTGCGAAATAATGTCAAATAAGCATATTACGAATTTCGACATAACCTCATTTTTTTCAAATCGATGTTATTATTTTAACAATAGAAAAACGTGTGTTTGTTTTCTTTCAGAGCTACCGGATTTACAACCAGATCTGATATCGGTCCGGCGCGTGACGCCAATGACGTTTCGTAAGTACATAATTTTGCAAAAAAAAAAATATAAATTTTTATTGCCACTTGAAGAATTGGTACAAAAAAAGCTGTTTTTTTCACGATATTCTTTTTGCTTGACTGGATGCCAATAATGTAATACGATTGCTTTTAACAGTGACGACAGACATGCGCCGCCTACGAAACGAGCAAAGAAAAAGGAAGAAGAGGAGGAAGATGAAGAGGATCTCAATGATTCTAATTACGATGAATTCTCAGGTTACGGAGGATCGCTCTTCAGTAAGGTACAATCGTAGCATTTATTGGAAATCAACGATTCTGGGGTTCGAATGAATCTGCGCTATTTTTGTGCACAGTTGCTATTACTTTCTTTTCTTTCTTATTTGCTTAGCACAGTTGCTATACAGTTACAGATTCTGGAATTAATAACGATATAAAATGATAATATAATTTATTCAATGTTAAAATCAAATTTGGCTCTTCTCTTTCGTGCAATGTACAAAGTACGAATTTTTCCTGAAAAAACATTTATTGTATACAAACTTTTGTTGCTGTCGTAATTACGCAAAACCAAGAAACTAAAATAACATTAAATTTGTCGAAAGATAAAAAATGGAGTACCATTTTTTATCATCGATCAATTAAACACTTAATTTGCTCAATTCCAAGGAAAATCTGTTAAAAATAAAAAATGATTCATTAACTCGAGAATTTCTTCTCGAACTTTTAGGATCCGTACGACAAAGACGACGAGGAAGCCGACGCGATTTACGAGGCGGTGGACAAGCGAATGGACGAGAAGCGCAAGGAATACAGAGAGAAGCGTCTCCGCGAGGAATTGGAACGTTATCGTCAGGAGCGTCCAAAGATTCAGCAGCAATTTTCCGATTTGAAGCGCGAACTCGTTAACGTCTCCGAAGATGAGTGGAAAAACGTTCCAGAGGTCGGTGACTCCCGTAATCGAAAGCAGCGTAATCCGCGAACGGAGAAATTTACGCCGTTGCCGGACTCCGTGTTGGCGAGAAATTTGGGGGGCGAAACAGCGACAAGCCTCGATCCGTCGAGTGGCCTCGCGTCGATGATGCCTGGTGTCGCGACCCCCGGTATGCTGACGCCAACGGGAGATTTGGATTTGCGAAAAATAGGACAAGCGAGAAACACACTTATGAACGTTAAGTTGAATCAAGTCTCGGATTCTGTCGAGGGACAGACTGTTGTTGATCCAAAGGGTTATCTCACCGATTTGCAAAGTATGATTCCAACATACGGCGGTGATATAAAGTAAGTTTAATTATCGTTAATCGAATATTGAATCACCTGAATCAATATTCGATTCTTCTCGATAGAAAAAGATATATTGAAGACCTATTAGCAAATTTAATCATTATTAATCGGAGCCATTTTCGCGCGGAGACTTTTTTTTATTGCCTAGTAAACGATTTTTGATCTATAAAATACGAATTATCTAATTAATTAACTAATTGTTTATAAAAATGACACTTCGACTTATATCTGCGAATTTCTTTCACGTTTTTTCTTTTTTCAACTCAATATCAAGAATTCAATATTAATTCGGGATAATCGATAATCGATTTTCGATAAAAATGTTTTTACGCTTATTGAGACAAAATCGCTTATGTTTTTTTTTCCTGTAACAGAAATTAGAGAAAAACTACACCAACTGAATAATAATAATATAATTAATTTCAGCGACATAAAGAAAGCGAGATTACTGTTGAAATCTGTTCGCGAAACTAATCCGAATCATCCACCGGCATGGATAGCTTCCGCTCGTCTCGAGGAAGTGACCGGCAAAGTTCAAGCGGCAAGAAATTTGATAATGAAGGGTTGCGAGGTAAATCCAACGTCGGAGGATCTTTGGCTCGAGGCGGCGAGACTACAACCGCCGGATACCGCGAAAGCGGTAATAGCTCAGTCGGTTCGTCACATACCAACTTCCGTGAGGATTTGGATCAAAGCAGCGGATCTGGAAACCGAAACGAAGGCGAAGCGGCGAGTTTATCGCAAAGCTCTCGAACACATACCGAATTCCGTGAGACTCTGGAAGGCAGCGGTTGAACTCGAGGAACCCGAAGATGCGAGAATTCTGTTGAGCCGCGCAGTCGAGTGTTGTCCGACGAGTGTCGATCTGTGGCTCGCGCTCGCGCGCCTCGAGACTTACGACAACGCGAGAAAGGTACTGAACAAAGCTCGCGAAAATATTCCAACCGATCGACAGATATGGACCACAGCAGCAAAATTAGAAGAAGCGAATGGCAACAAGCATATGGTTGAGAAAATAATCGATCGCGCGATATCGTCGCTTAGCGCCAACGGCGTCGAGATCAATCGGGAACACTGGTTTAAAGAAGCTATGGAAGCCGAAAAAGCCGGAGCGGTTCATTGCTGTCAGGTTATCGTTAAATCTATCATTGGCTTTGGCGTCGAGGAAGAAGATCGGAAGCACACGTGGATGGAAGACGCTGAAACTGTAAATTATAAAAAAAATATATATATTTTTTCTCGCTAATTATTAGAATTTTTGAGATTTTCTATATGAAGTCATTTTCTTTTTTTTTTTTTATGTTCGCTTTCGAATGATTGAATAAAAAAAAAATTTTTTGCATTGCCTGATAGGACCTAAAATTTTTGTATAAATTGGACTCTAAACGATTTTGTTTTTATTCCGCAGTGTGCTCAGCAAGGAGCTCTGGAATGCGCGAGAGCTGTGTACGCCTTCGCGCTTACGGCATTTCCGAGTAAAAAATCAATTTGGTTACGAGCCGCTTACTTCGAAAAAACTTATGGTACACGAGAGTCCCTGGAAACTTTGTTGCAAAGAGCCGTCGCGCATTGTCCGAAGAGTGAAGTTCTTTGGCTCATGGGAGCGAAATCGAAATGGCTGGCGGTAAGAAATTGATTATTTCGTGACATCGAAAAAACTGACTATGTTTTGTGATTTTTAGTAATTTTTTTTTTTTGTTTTTCATGCATTTTATTGATATTTTGATTGTTTTGAATCGAATTTTTATCAAACGATATCGATACATTTTTTTCCAGGGCGACGTACCAGCCGCGCGAGGAATTCTTTCACTGGCCTTCCAAGCGAATCCGAACTCCGAGGAGATTTGGCTCGCCGCCGTGAAACTCGAGTCCGAGAATTCGGAATACGAGAGAGCGAGACGTTTGCTCGCAAAAGCGCGAGCCTCGGCACCGACGCCGCGAGTAATGATGAAGAGCGCTAAATTGGAATGGGCGTTAAATAATCTTGAAGCCGCGCTACGTCTGCTGAAAGAAGCCATTGAGACTTTCGAAGATTTTCCGAAATTATGGCTCATGAAGGGTCAGATTGAGGAGGAACAGGGAAACCTCGACAAGGCTCTCGAAACTTACAATCAAGCGGTCCGTTAAATACATCTTAATTTAAAAAAAAATTCCAAAAAAAATAAACCAAAAACTAAAATCAAATTATTGTCGATAAGGAATTTAAACAATAATTCTTGAAAAATCGCGTTCTTTCAGTCGATCAGAAAAAACTTTTTTTTAATCTGCGTACAGAGATTTTACCGAATTTTCTTAAGTTTCACTTTTAAACTTTGTCTTTATCGGGTAATATGGAGTCTAATTAGTTTTTTTCGTACAGATAAAGAAATGTCCGTCATCAGTGCCGTTGTGGCGATTATTAGCGAGTCTCGAACACCGAAAGAATCAAGTGACGAAGGCGCGTTCGGTGTTGGAAAAAGGACGCTTGCGAAATCCAAAAAATGCGGAACTTTGGCTCGAGGCGATAAGGAACGAATTGAAGATCGGCGGTGTTCGCGACATGGCTAATACGCTAATGGCAAAAGCTCTTCAGGAATGTCCGACTTCGGGACTACTGTGGGCTGAAGCGATTTTCATGGAACCGCGACCTCAGAGAAAAACTAAAAGCGTTGATGCGCTTAAAAAGTGCGAACACGATCCGCACGTTCTGCTGGCCGTGTCTAAGTGAGTATTGTATTTTAAGTAAAATATCGACGAAATATCGATTTAAAATGTATTTATTATTATTATTATCAAAATTTATTTATTCGGAGCAAAAAAAAATTGATAAACATTTTTTAATGTCGATGTTTTTAAAAATCCATAAAAATGTACTGACATTGTGAAACGAAAAATACGTTCGAAAAAACGAAAAAAAAAAAGTTTATTAATTAAATGTCGATCGTTTATTATTTTCAGACTTTTCTGGTGCGAACATAAAATCTCAAAGTGCCGCGATTGGTTCAACAGAACCGTAAAGATAGATCCCGATCTCGGTGACGCGTGGGCGTATTTCTACAAATTCGAGCTTCTAAACGGTACCGAAGAACAGCAGGACGAAGTTAAGAAGAGATGCGTCGCGGCGGAGCCTCATCACGGTGAAAATTGGTGCAGAGTCTCCAAAGACATCGCTAACTGGTGTCTCAGTATCGATCAAATATTAATAATGGTCGCCAAAGATTTGCCGATTCCCATTTGAGTGAACTATTACGATCGATATATTATACATATGTAATGTTTTAACGATAAAAACTTTGAAAACTGAAGACGAATGTGGGTTTGTTATTTAAACTGCTGAAATAATTACTAATGTGGTAATACTCCCTAATTTCATAAAATAAAACATTACCAACATCAATAAATAATCTTGTCAAGTTAATTTTTTATGAGAGGCGAATTTTTTGAGTGCAGTTAATTCTTTACTCTTTATTTTATTGTATTTTACGTAATTTTCTCGGTGAACTGAGCAAATAAAATTGAATTTCTTCCAAATGAAGAAACGAATTTAAAAAACGCGCGCGCGGTTACCTGTATTACGGGAGAAAATGATTTGTGGACACAAAAATCAATTCAGTACGGAGTTATCACGCCTGCCGATAGGTGGCAGGTCAGTGCTCGTCGCGGCGCGCTCTCGGCGGAGGTGCTCTTCAGAAAAATCGAAGCTGCCGCGGCGGACACGCCATGTTGAGATATCGATCCTTCGCGAGGTACGGAGCCAAGTTCAGAACGCAGTTGAGTTTCTCCACCTTTGTCGTGAGGTTCCCCGTTTCCCGAGCCCCGAACCGTGTGTGGCTTGTCGGCCGATCGGGAATTGAGTGAATTTTTTTTTTCTCGTTCTCGTGTGGATTATAAGTTCGTAGAAAATTTTATTTCACAAACCCGCGAAGTTTTGTGGTGTTTCATTCGCGATTAGAAGAGACCCCTGCATCGGTAAGTGTCCGTGTGTTTGTGCGTGTGCATGTTTTTTTTACGAAGTTTTTTTCACAAACGGTTATTTCTCGTTTATTTATTAAATATATCTTCCCACCTTCGCGTACTCCAATGCGGTGTGGGGAAGAAAGATAGACACGCAGCGCGCACACCACAAGCCAGAGAAATCCGTTCTCGTGCATTCGAGTGAAAAATGGCATTCGTTTCTCATGTCCGTTGGACAAACCGATCGTTTGTTCGGCGAGTATCGCGCGATAAGCCTACGTTTTCGATTTTTATTCTTCTCATTCCCGGATGACACAAATTCACGATTCATTACGCGAACAAAGAACATTTCCGCGAAAGAGCTTTTCGCTTCGATTGCGACACGGAATCTCGCTACGAATTAGCGCCATTCTGTGGACCACGTAACGGTCGTAATTTTTTTTTCTTTTCGTTTTTTTTTCCATTTATTACTTTTTGGGCTCGACGAGGCTGTGTGTGTGCATTTACTTTATCACTCGTCTAACGAATTACATTGCGTGTCGAGCTGTTACGGGAGAATAAGGAAAACTACACTTTCGCGTCAACTCGATAAACCAAATTACAAACGGTTTTCATATTGAAAAAAAAGTTGCGACAAAAGATCGTGAATTTTTTGTAGCGATCGTGACTGCACACAACAAAAATGTATTGTCATCATTTTTTTTTCATACCTTGTATGATTTTCTGTTGAAGTTGAATTCAAAGATTCGAATAAAACGAAATTTCTTTTCGTAATAACATCTTCGCAATGCCGAATTTATCTTCCTACGCAAAAATTCAATTCCAAACATTAGTGCCCACTTGTGCACGATGATAAAAAATTACAAAAATGATGCAACGAAAATTGAATTCGATGAAAATAAATTGCGAATCCGTTAATTCGTGATTTCGAGTTAAAAAACTCGAAGAACCGCGAGATTGAACGAAAATTCTCGAACGTCGTAACGTTCACTGGTCGAATGCGTTTGACATTCCAGCGCGTAGAAAAGTCGCGTTCGATTCTTTTATTTTTTTCTTTTCTGAGTAACAGAACGGTTGATTAATTAATCCGGATCAATTAAACCGTAGAGCGGAGAGTCAGTCATTGACAATAATTTTCAATTCGGACGCTACGGAAAGGGTTAATTAGTTTCAACCTTTTTTTTTCCTTAAGCTCAACTAATGTTTCTCGTTCGAGAAGTTAACTCGCGGACTTTTATCGGACTATATCTTCGCGTTTGAGATAAGAAGCCAAGTTGCACCGTATAGGTAGGCCTCAGGGTCGCACTTTTACACTGCGGTGATTCGATTGTGTTAAAAAAAAACAATGCAATTCTCCGTTGCAAAACGCCCCGGTGTCGAGGCTTGAAATCATTAATAGCGTCAGCCAAACTTCGCGTGCTTTATATTGTACAACAAAATTGAATTAATGAATAAGTTTCGTTGGCATTGATCGTCACAACAAGTTTACACTATGATTCACGACAAAACGTCGTTCGTCCCCAAAAAACCGCCTATGAAGCTCGTCGTGTCCGCGGACGAGAGAGTTACACTCGCCAAGAATTCATCGTTTCGAGATTCACTTCCGACAATATTCATTCGCGTAACTCATGCCTTAGTATATCTATCTACTTCTCTCTCTATACTATATATGCGCGCTGTTAGGGAGTTAAAAAAAGATCGAGACTCCTTACGAAGCTCCGAAATAGTATCAAAAAAAAGTTCGAGACTCCTTACGGAACACAAAAATAGTAACGACAAAAAAGATCGAAAAACAAACTTTTCCGAGTTTAAGGATAGAATACAAATTAATAAAAAATAAAAAATCTCTTCTAATTTTGTTTTTCATTTTTCCTTAATGATTGCTTTCTCACAATCAGTGATATTTTTTTTTGCTTCTTCGGACGATTACTCATTTAACTTCCACTTTACGAAAAAAAAATTGAAGATTAAGTATTTTGACTACTTTTTGCATTTCCGGACTCTCGACGGTAATTTTGATGGTTCGCCATTGTTGTCGATTGGCCCGTTGGAGTGCCTTGAACCTCGTATAACCACAAATAAAAAAAAACATACAAAACGAATAAGCGGGACGAGTGAACTGAAATCTCATGGACCGTTGTGTTCATAAGCCAAACCAATGTCGCGGCCCTCTGGGACTCTTTATTGGGAATTCGCGAGGCTTTTACACGCCGATTGTGCGACGCCAGCCGCTCGGTGTGGTGACGAGAGTGAATCGCGGAGACGCCGGTAGAGATAATAATGCGAGCCGTGACCCCGGGGCGACGTCAAGAGCCTTCGGGACGGTATCGATCGATCTTCAAAAGATTCTGTCGGCAGGAATAATTCAGGAATTGAATATCTTTCCAAACGTGAATCACGAAAGATTCTCGTATGGAAAAATATACAAACGTAACGCGTTTTATTCGGAATATACATAAACTTTTTTTTTGTTGTTTACGATCGTAAAAAATCAAAGCATCGCGTGCATCAGCAACGATATGGTAATAATTTTATCTCACAAATAAATCATTTTTCATCGATAATTTCCATAAATTTGAAAAACAAAAGATTCGACGCTTCAAAAACGACATTAAAGAAAATTTTTCGTTCGTAAATCAACACCGCGACTGTTGTTTTGTTAATGTCGCGCATTGAGTAACGACCCGATTGTCTTTGAGAAGCCCGGATAATTGATCCGTGTTTTTGTCTGTGTTCACGCTTCCCAAATGTCCTTGAATAACCTAGAAGCTTCCTGACGAATGTCCTTGAAACTGTTACGGACTAAGGAACTTGAGGCATTAGTTTCACTGGAGATGTTGTCGCGTTGAATTCGTGTTTTCACTTTACAGTGAGCAACGCTCGTTCACTGAAGTTTTAGTTGTTTTTTTTTTTTTTTTTTTTTTCACATAATTTCAAAATTCCGTTTTTCGAAAAATTCTACTTTTTTTTTTTTTTTTTTTTTTTTTTCATCGTGCATTCCTAACCTCCGAACTTACGTAAACGAGCGATGAAACTAATTTCGTTTGACGGACTTTTCGAGTTTTTTAATAGCGAACCCGCAAACTCGTCAAATCGTTCGCAACGTCGGAATCATCCGTCTTGTAGTTCTCGAAGCAACATCGCGCGCCCGACCGCAATTTGGCGACGAATTTGCCTTTCACAATGAACCTTCGCTCGCTAGAGTCCCGGTGTACACCGGAGAATAAAATACAATGCATTGTTTTTGCACGCTAACCGACGATCTTGTGGCCATTGCCAACGGCTAGGGAAATAAACCCATAAACATTTCTTTCGTAATATATCACTTGAAACAATATAATTCCCACGACCTCCGTCGTCGAGTGCATATCGATTACATGCTGTGTTACGCGAGTGTAACGCGTTTTGATGCATAATCTCCGTTGCGTATATATTTGTAAGCGATAAGGAACAGATCGGGGAGATGGGTGGGCGTTCGATTCCTCGAAATTCTCTTCGCTGACTTAGGATCCGCTAATAATGTCGGCGGAAATATTTTGGCCGGGTTCCGGGACGTTGTGACGTATAGAAATGTTATAGAGAGGGGAAGAGTGGTCGTCGGTGAGAATTTTGCACCGGAAAGCCGAACGGGTGACAAGGATACTTTTGTGTATCCAGTGGAAGTCTCGATATGCATCGAAACGTATATATTAATCGTATAAATATATATCGAAAGTTAAAGTTAACTGCGATCAATATAATTTTCGTCGCATCGCGCAAATTTAGAACGAATTTTCTCGAAAAATTTCGGATGCGCAATTTCGCCACTGAAATATATTTTCACGATTAACGAAAAAAAAAAAAAAAAAAAAATCACTGTTTAAATTATTGAATTTTACAATTTCAATATTAACACATTTTTATTACTTTTTTTTTTTTTTCTTTACCATTTATTAAGGTTTTACGTTTTTTTTTTTTTTTTTTTTTTTCGTCGTCTTCCGAATTCAGGTACACAGGGGTCCGCAGCTTGTAGCGAATTTTGCAGCGTCAGCAGCTCCCAACATACAGTTTCGCAATTAAAGATCGCAGCCTGTGGAAAAGCGTGATTGCCTTTTAGGCAATAAGACGCGGGTAGCTCTCCCCCCTCCCCCGTCGATTTCGCAAATATACACGAATTCGAAAGCCCACGCCCTCTCGTCTCTCTCCCCTCGACACTGATTACTTCATCGGCTCAGCTGTATCCAAAGCCTCTTTCGTTCTTTTCAATTTTTTTCGTTCCCTCGCAACTGTTGTTCTCCATTCTTTTTTTGCTTTTAATATTACAAATATTCTGCTCGTTCGAGTGTGAAAATTCACAAGAAAATGTTCGTTCCCTCATGTTCGATGGCGATGTTTTTTTTTATCTCCATACAAACAAAACGACGCATTGATTCGATGCCGCAACATCTTTGATAATAAACGAACGAATGACTCAGTGAATGAGACAACTTCCGATCAGCGATAGTATTATCAACTCGTGTTGATCTATCCGCGTTTTTTCGTTATTTTTAGTCACGATATTGAGGTCAAGAATTATTTTAATTTTATCAGCACGTAAATGTGAAAACTAAAAAAAATTGGTTATAGACTTCGTTTCGCAGTCGGAATAATTAAAGAAATTATTTCCGAAAACTTAATAACTCCGATTTTTTTTTTTTTTTTTTTTTTTTTTTATAACATTTCGACGACGAGGTACAAGAAGATCAATGTCTCGAAGGCTTAATGAAAAAAAGTACGAAACACGTTTTATTTTTGTAATAAAAAAGAAAACTAAAATTCGCGAGTGCGAAAGATCGGATTAGTAGATTAGGCATAACCCACGCGTTATTACTACATAGTTTATTCATTCTCGACAACGATATACATTCGCGTTCACAGTGATTCACATCGCCAAAGTAGTCGACCGAAGGTTGTATCTAAGTCGCGCGGGGCGTTCGCGAACACAACCGGTATCGCGTGGAGGAGAAAAAAAAATCGTATCTGGAAGCTTTCTTCGTTAATAGTCGATGTATTTTGCGTATAATTACGCGACGTGGCGTCAGTGATTCACGGGTGAATGTGTATTTCGTGACCGAACCGAACTAAACTATGACGACTACCGGGCGCTGTCCGTACCGTTGGACTGTAATGATTAATCGTGCATTGTCATGGCGTGTATCGAGTAAACAGGTAGATATACACGGGACTCCGAGGGGATAGGAACAAACGGTATATACAGCTATACAATTTATACTGTAGCGGTATACCACTCTATTAGGAACCTCAGGCAATTATGGCAAAGCTACACGTATGAATGTTTACATAGTACAGTACGGTTTAGGATTAAGCCATCTGGTAGCACAGTCATTGGCCAAATATTTGACTAACCGCAACGCATAAAGGATTTTCGATTTATAAAGTAGTAATTTATTGAGTTAATGATTATGTGCAATGAAATTCACTCAATTAACGTCGATAGAACGATAAATCTCGACATAGAAGAGTTCGGTTTTGGTTCTAAGCGTTTGGTAGCACAGTCATTGGCCAAATATTTGACTAACCGCAACGATTAACGAATTTTCGATTTATAAAGTAGTAACTTAACGATTTAATGATTATTTGCAATAAAATTTACTCAATTAATGTCGATAAGGCAATAAATTCGGTTACATTTTAATGATATGGCAACGATATCCTAAAAAAAAAATGTACCTACGAATGGGTAGCAATTCCGGAAAATTGGCGTTCGTAAAAAAAAAAGTCGATATGTTTAAAACTATTTACTAAGTTTTCCGATTTTTTAAAAATCAAATTCGAAACGAAAGATTTTGCGACTGCACACCGGGGATTTAAAATCTTATTAATTAGATTTTCAAAGCATTCCGAGCTTTCGATTTTTTTTTTTTGTTAACTATACTATTGAAAGTGTCTATTATATACTCCAAAAATTAATTAAATCAAATATAAACAATTGTTATTAATAAAAATAAAAGCTTTTCTACGAAACTTGCCGATGGAGGATTAAAGTGCCAATAACTGTGCTGATTTAGTATCTAACACTATGCGACTCCTTAACGGCGTATAGACCAACCATATCCAGTCGTCATTACCATTCGGTGATAATTCGGACCGCGTTATCAGGTCACGTTGCTGATACGCGTGTCAAGCAGGAAACAGCGACTCATATATCTCACGAACGCGGTACTCCAACCGCTACTCTTAATACTTTCCGACAGAATCAACTAACAAAAAGTCTCCTCCCGCGTTAAAACTTCGAAGTGCAAAAAAAAAACAATTTTTAATTATTTGCTATAACTCTTCGGTCTTTTGACCAAAAAAAATCATCTACTCGAAAAAAAAAAAAAAAATTAACAACAATACGAAAAAAAAAAAAAAAAAGTCTTCATTGCTCGATGATTATTTTTTCACTAAATTTCTTTCGGAGACCGTGGGGTTCGGTTAGAAAACATAATTTCCGTCGATACACGCGTTCGCTGGCCAAATATGTATGACTGACGTCACGCACCGAGTGGCCGAGAGCTCGCGTTGAGGCCGCCCACCTCGAGCTCTCCTGTTGCTGCTGCTGCTGCTGCTTCTTGCTTTTCTGCTCGTTGCCGCAGTTTGCTTGTCCCTCAAGCAGTCTGTGTCTTTCCGCCTTTTTGGCGGATACCAGGCAATCATCTCTTCCGTTTGCGGTCACATTCGACCGCTTCCTCGTTTCAATTTTCTTCGAATTGTATTGAAACGTTTACGTTACAACGATGCAACGACGTTGAATGGGTTTTTTTTCTCAGTTTATTTATTTCTACTTTTAATACGATTTCAACGCTAACGTTAAAAAAACCAAAGACCGTTTGTCTATTGAAATAAAAACAGAGCGGAGAATTAACATTTCACCATTTTAACTAAAAAATTTTCATAAAATTGAATTTTTATTCATTTTAATTTATTTAATAATTTCCATTGATTCATTTTTTTATCGAACGAACCGACATTTTCATCGGGAAAAAAAAAAACTTTGCAGTTTTTTTTTTACGCTATCAAAACGGCGACTGTAATATATTATTATTATTATTATTATTATTATATTATTGTTATTAATGATATAATAATAATAATATATTATTTCGATGAAATGATATTTCACTCCGGGGTCGTTAAACACACTGAAATCCTATTTCCGAAGGGAGGATTTTTCGTATCGATCCTCGGGGATTGCGGTCCCGAAATTTTTTTAACGAACCCGGATAAGAGAAGACTCACCGAGAGCGTCGAACATTAAAATCCTGTTGGTCCCATTGTTGGAAAGGCGCCCACGACGTCCCACGTATTTCGCGTACGTAAACCGCCCGTCCGATGACGATGATTCGCGAGATACGTTCACGAATCTCCCGTGTAAGATGACGACGATGATGCTTGGCGTGAGAGTGTCCCGACGAGAGCTATAGGCCAAATCCAAATTCAAATTGGAAACGGTCTATGACTCATGATATAAGTAACATAATGTTTAACTTGTAATGAAAAGGATGTTTCCAAACTTTGAACCGTAGCGAATTTTCTCTTCAACCGGTTTTTATTTGCAGCCGATAGAAATTTTTAAAAACATTCTATTATACCGGAAAACGGTCGAATCATTTTTTTGCCGGTTGAAAAAAAAAAAAAAAAAAAAAAAAAATTCGTAAAATCGACCATCGAAAAATTTTATTATTTTCTGAATGAATTTCTGTCGATGTATAAAATTCAGCTGTTACTGTTTATTCAGTGAATAATGCAATTGCATCAAATCAATATGCCGAATTTTTCTTTATGTGGGGAAAATCGGATTTTATAAATTGAGAATGAAATGTTGTTGTTTTTTTTATTTTATTGTTTATTAATTTTTAATCGCGTTAATGTCAGCCGAGGGGAATGCAATCCAAACGATTTCAAACGTGTTGCGTCTCGTATCTCTTGTCCAATTATATATCGATGACAAAGTGAAGAGCTTCAGTGACCTTCACCTTTTCGCTCCAGTTGAATTTTTTTTTTTTTTTTTTTTTTTTCATTTTTTTTTTCTCGCTAACAATGCAGAAACGTGACCTTAATCTTACTCCTGTCGATATACTATTTTTATCTTTCTTGCCGTATGCATATTCCTCTAACGTGTCTCTGGATAACGATAAAAAAAAAAAAGTTATCGACCGATCGTGTGATGCCCCTTCGTTTTCTCGAGACAATTGGAGCATAAAAAGCTAATTAAATATGTTTTTAAAAACTTGACACAGAAAAAAGAGTAAAATAAAAAATAATGTTTTGCGAATCGTCGATGAAAAAGAAATTTCAGCAAAATCAATTTTTTTTTTTTTTTTTTTTTTTTTTTTTTCATAAATTTTGATGATAACTCTTTTTTTTGCGAGTAATAACAACATTAAGGGGATAGTAAAAGCATAAGTTTTTTTTTTTTTTTTTTTTTTATTTCAACTGATATCTCGCGCGTCTCGTGTTTTCGACTACGCAGCGCGAACGCCGCTTGTAAAATCGTAACAGCGAGAGAAAAACTCCCGCGCACGCGTCGTGTTTGTAGTCGGGCGCGTTACCCGCGATAGTTCGCGCACTCTTCGCAAAATCCTTAAAGTCAAAGACTCTCACTGGGTGTCTCTATGCCAACCGGTTATATTCTAAAGTTAGTACTGCAAAGTATTTCAGAATAGAATTGAAAAGCGCGGAGGTGGAGGTCACTGTGATACGCTCGTTGAGTTACCGCGAGACACGGGGGCTCTCGGCGCGCACTCCCAAAGTTTTCCTCGCTCTCTGCGTTCGTTCGCGCGCATCACGATGGGCTCTTCAAATCTGCTCTCCTATTCTTTCTTTCTTAATGCCTCAAAGATTTGACCGGAAGGGCGGAGGGGCGGAAGAGAGATTTTTCGATAGCGTTTACCGACGACGAAAAGCATTTTATCGATATTAAGAAAAAGAGACGCGAAAAAATAAGGAGATATTTACGCGGCGCGAAACTTTCATTGATCTCGTGCTATTCGCCGGTTCGATCCGAATCGTTACACTTCGACGATAAAAATATCTCACGCGCGGGACACCGGTGGCACTTGGCAATGCAACCGTTACGAATTACGAAAGTTTCGTTTAAACGTTTGGAATATATCGAATACTCTAAGAAACAGAAGGACGCTTATCATGTAGTTTTCCTTTTATCGTAAGTAACATTTCTTTTTCTTTTACCTTTCATTTCATACTCTATATTTAGGTAAAAGGATCGCATAGAAAAAAAAAGCTATCGTGTCTAATTAATGAATTTTGAATTAAAAGTATTAAAGAAATTTTAGATTTTTTCCATTCTTATGAAAAAACATAATTATTAATTCACAGCATATATATCGAAACGAGAGTATCGAAGTTTTCGTAGCGATAATCGATTCCAGAAAAATTATTGAGAAACAGCAAATTTTTCAATGTCACGAATTTTTATCGATCCGCACAAAAATGTGATTGAAGAACTCATAGATTATAATTATGCATTTTTTATTGAAAAAAAAAATTGAAACTCTTCGTTTACTACATATTCCCGAAAATTCTTAAATTTACGAATTTTCATTGAAATTATTTTCAACGTAAAGGATTTAATGAGCGACGATAGTTTGTTGGTTTATTGTCCACAATTACGAGCGCATTGACTCCGGGAGAAAGGAAAACGGATTTTGAACGAGAGATAGAGAATTTCCTATAGCGTACGTAGAGAGAAGTGGCTACGGTTTCGTTGCACAGCTGCGCTAATCTCGTTGGGGTTCTCTAGAGAGTGCGATATTTCGATAAAAATTTGTTGAGAGCGGTGCTAAAATAATCCATTCCTCGTGTGTCGAAAGCTCGTTTGCCGTCTCCCCCTTCCCTCCTTCCCGGTTTTCACTCTCACTCTCGGACACTGTGCTGCTGCTGTTGCGCTGAGTTACTATCTCCCGATGTTGGCGTTTTACCGACGAATCATCTCCCGAGTCCGACGGGGGAGAATAGAGAGAGCCTTCCGCATTTACGCGGGCAGAAAACACCGGCGCAGTTTACTTCGAAATATGCGTCACGCTTGAGTAAAGATTTTAACTGCCAACTCGAGGAAAATTCAACGTTAAAAATTAAAGAGATAATTGCCACGAGGTAAAAACAAACGAAATGCAATAATGCAACACGCACCTTTACGCACCTCTAAAATGCAGTCGTGCATATTGGTAATATACTTTGAAAAAAAAAAAAAAAAAAAAAAAAAAAATTCAATTGCTTTAATTAATTCACTCAACGGGTCGAAAAATTTTGATAATAATCCACTTTAATCCTTTAGATGGTTATTGGGATAACCATTTAAATTAAATTAAATTTAATATTATTCAATATAAAAATAACAAAATAATATTCAATATTAAACATAAACTTCATATTGAATAATTTAATTTTTATTTAAATTCCGCATGAAAAATTGATATTGAATTTTTACTTACATTTGTATCTCATTGAAATACGGTGATTAAAAAGTTTTAAAATAAAAACACGGGACGATGATAATTTTAATGCGTTCCCGTTGAGTCATCAGTGATAACAGAGCTTTTTTTTATTATTATTATATTGCCAAACATTGAGACAAAAGTAAGCGCCCGGCGGGTCGGAGATTCTTTCGCGGATTCGCGATGCACGAAGACACACGCGTGCGCGTGCGTGTGCAGGAGATGCACTTGTTGCGCGACAGACACTGACCGTGAAACGTTTATAAGAATGAACGCTTGCGACGGTGCAGTCGCGATAGCGAAATCTTATTTTAAGCACATATCGGTCGGCTTCGTTGCCTGCATTATGTTTGTTACTTTATTTCCTTCGTATGTTTCACTTCCCACGCTGTGTGCACCTGAATGGTCAATGTTAATGTCAACGTGTTTCGTTACCGGGAAGGAAACGTTTTCATTTTCTTCGGTTTTTACTCAGACGAGTCGTATTATTCGATTTCAATTTTCGTTAAAAAATGTTTATTATGTTTATATATTTGATTAATTTTTTTTTTTTTTTTTACCAAAAAATAATGTCGACGCATCGACTGTTTTTCGTGAATTAAGGATCTCTTCGAGTCAAAGAGACTGTTTTTTTCCGCGGTGCATCGAAATATTACCCACCCACGCAGACGCTAATGCGACTGCTTCGTGGTCGTCGCAAGTCAACCGTATAGACGAGTATCTAATTACTCTCGGATTCTCGTCGATATCGTAATTATTCTATATATGTAAGTGGGACAAGTACGAGTCTTATGTACCGTACACGACGATGACTCCGCTTCGTCGTGATAGCAACACCCAAAATAATTAATGGTCGAGCGACCAAGTGAGACTCTCACCTACCGCGCTATTAGTAATCTATACTGCATACGCGCAGCGAAAAATTATTCGATTTATTGAAATTATCAAAACATAAATAATTATTATTATTTATTTATTGTAATTAATGTACCGTCGGTAAAATCGCAGTCAGGATTTCCGTAAATCATAACACCCAAACGAATATACGAAATGACGATAATTCCTTTAACGATCTTTTCCTTTTTTTTCGATACGCGAAATAATTGAAATACTCTGATAAACGGAAAAATATTTTTTCAGCGATAAAAAAAATTTGTTTATAAAAATGTTTCACCATTGATGAGAATGTAAAAACAATGTCGAATTTGAATTTATTACGCAGAAGCGTTAAATTAATGACTTTCTTTTACGAGAATTCGTCGAAAAATCAATTGCGATTTAACTCGTATAAAAAAAGAATTTATAGAGTGTTCGACTATCCGAAATTACAGAAATAGTTGTAATAGTTGAAACGACGATTCGTTCGCTTTTTTTTTTTCTTTTTACGTTCCCCTGGCAACGCGAGGTATCAAATCGATCGTTGGCAATCGATCTCACTGCTCTCTACACACTAACTATGTACCTCTATACGCGTATATATATATATGTATTTTATACATACGTAAGGATTTTCTACCTATTCACCGTTGCCAATTGGCTAACGGATCGGTGTCGGCTAATTGGGATAACTAACCGTATAAAATTACATTGTTTTTTTTTTCTTTATTCTTTTACAGGTGGTCGTCTAAGCCCCGTCTCGAGGCTACGGACAACAGACAGATACAATGGTCGATTACTACAAAACTCTCGAAGTTTGCCGAACGGCGACTGGAGTCGATATCAGAAAGGCGTAAGTATTAGAGTTTCATTACCGCGAGACGATTCATTTGAGTCTTTCAAAGAAGAAAAATCGTTCATTTATGATTATTTTTTGATTTTTATTAATTTTTTATTGATTTTTCATTTTCATTTATTTTTTGATTGATTTTTTATTTTTTTTTTAATTAATTTCTCGATATTCTATTATTAATATTCCCCACAAAAATATTCTTAATACGAAATTAAATTCATCGGTGTCTCAAGACCATCGTAATATTCTTTCGTTAATTACAGTTCATTTATTTCTCTGCGCCATGTCGACGCATCAATGACGTCTCTCGTTCAAAATCGTAAACAAGTGTCCACATTTTTTTTTTTAATCTCATCGGACGAACTCTCACACGTGATACAAATTCGTCATCAAATCGCAGACTGGTGTTTTCGAAAAAGCATATTGAATAAAACGCATTTCAAAACCCCCACGCGAGTTCCTTTGTTATTCTTTTGGATTCATCGATATCCGTATACAGTTCTCAATTTTTAAGAAACAGAAGGGCCGATGTAACGTTTTTCTACGCGATAAATAATTAGAGACAAATCCTTATGAATCCTCAGCAATAATTCGTAATAATCATAATCGCGACTCGTAGGCGCTAAAATAATAATAATAATAACAATAATTCATGCGAGTTGAGTTCGCGAGAAAATCGATGCCGGTTTTTTTTTTTTTTTTTCGTCAATTGCGCCAAACACTTTCGATGCAATGGCGACACTATCGATGTTCCGCAAAGAGGAATTGATCGAAAAAGAGTTCGCCGAGGCATCTCGTCTACAAAATAAAAGGCCACGAGAGCTTTTTTTAGATCTGAATACAAAAGAAACGGAAGGGAGGGAAGGTAAAGGAGGGCGCGAGATGGATCCATTTCAATTATTCGTCTCTCGTCTATATACGACGATTTGTCGATTACACTCCGTGTACACTATGTAATCGATGCGTGGGACACATTCGGACGTTTGGTATTATCGTCATCGATATAAATATTCATTCGCGCGTTATTGTACGCCTTTTCGTTTCGTCAGAGGTGCAGCAGCGATGTGCCGCCACTAGAATCGCGATGATCGGTGATCGGTCGTTATATTAGAATAAACGCACCGAGTAGAGACCCTCGTCGCGAGAACCGAACTCGTGTCATTCGAGATTATTGAGATTGATTGGCTTTTATTCCTCTTATGATGACCCTATCCTGCCGGACGATGATACAGTACCACCGAATAGAATATTATAAGTATCGGATAGTCGAGAGAATTTTGAGAGCCGAAGGACAACATTAATTTATTACAAAAAAAAAACATCGTGTTTCTTCCATCTTTTCCATAACCTTCTCAACACTATATATATATTTTTTTCATATCAGAAAATTGCATTCTCAGTCGAAAATTAAATAAAAAATTTAATTAATGTTATCCAACTTATTTAAAAAAAATATAATAAATTTGTTATTCATAAAAAAAATAATAATAATTAAACACTATTAATATCTTTTAAACTCAATTTAAATGACTGTAATCTTTATACAATCGAAAACGCATAGAAAAAAAAAAAAAAAATTGAGAATTTCTTCTCCGAAATCTTTTGCGAAAAGTCTAAAATTGAAATAACGAGTAGTAAGGAAAGAAAATAGAGTAAACGAGGATCAGAGAGGAAAAATGACGAAGAGCAGCTGAGGCTGTAGGCAACAGCATCTCCAGCAGCAGTCAACAGGAACCAACGAACCGGGATCTCCTGTTGCTGTTGCTGCTGCTGCTGCTGCTGCTGCACGCTGAACGCACTCAAGGTTGCGCTTCGCTTGGTGGGGTCTATGACCTCCTTCACGGTCGTAGTGGCATAGCGCACGCATACCAACATCCATTGACACACACAAAAACACAAACACACACCATACGCTACCGCTATCGCAGAGAGAAATTTTCACCGAAAATGAACGTTGTCATAAGCATCACTGATCGTGAATGCATATTCTACGTGTTGATTCTACGCTTTCGGCTCCATAGAGAAAAAAAAAAAAAAAAAAAAATTCAACGAATTCACGGGAAGCGCGGAGTTAAAAATATTCTTGTTATGCTGCACGTGCGAAAGAGATCTTTGATATTCCAAATCAGAGACCTTTCGTGCCATCGACGCATAGCGCTTTATTCTATTTGCATTGTCATTAGGTATTCACGGAAAAAAAAGTTTCTCTACCAAGTAGAACGGAAATCACGGAGAGACAAAGTTTAACATCGAAAGTCTGAATAGCGAAAAATTGTCGCGCTGTATACAATGAAATAATAATAATAATAATAATAAGGATTAAGATAAAACGAATAAAATTGATTAAAATTAGTGAAAATAATAAAATTTAAAAAAATTGCATTGACGAAGACGTTAAAAAAGACGAAAGAAAAATTGAACTAAAAATACGAAAAATGAAAAGAAAAGTGACTAACGAGCGAATGGCGAATATAGAAAAATTCATTGCTAAAAATAATTAATTCGATTACAAAAGAATTTTTTTGTCCCATTTTTTCGTTACATTCCGAAATTTTAATGCTTTTAGAATGTTAATTTTTCTAAGAAATAAGTAATTTTTTTAAGTATCATTCCAGTCGCTTTAGATTTTTAATTATTCAATCCAATTCCAAGTCCTCGTGTCTCAATATTGCGTAGAATTTCGGTTAATGTATAATTTTTTTTTTACCGACGGTCATTGAACCGGCAATCGCAGCTCTTTCGAGATTAATGGGTCAAAGTGCGCGGCTTTAACTTTTTTTTTTACATTCGTTTCAATTACAAAAAAAAGTCGATCGCGAGTTACTCTCGTCGAATGCGATCAAACGATTCCCAATGGCTTCTTCGGTATCAATGCAATTGCTCTGTAGCGTGTAAACTGCTTGTACACCGCGATGTCGTTTCAAGGCATCGGGGCGAGAGAAAGCTCCATGCAATATCGCGTTTCACTTCGACTCTATACCTTAATTGGTACAAAAAAAAAAAATTAAAAAAAGTCAATGTATCCGTCGCTATTTAATTTATCCTTTTGTTTCAGGTACAGAAAATTGGCTCTGCGATGGCATCCCGACAAGAATCCGGATAATCTTGACGAGGCGAACAGGAAATTCAAAGAAATTTCCGAGGCTTACGAAGTTCTGATCGACGGTGAGTCAATTCTTCGTGAAATAAATTTTTTTTGCATCTTTGGAGGAAATAAATGAAGAAAAAAAAAAGGAATTATGAAATTATAACTCGAATGATTCAGCTTTGTAATTCGACGAAATTTCCAGCGATCGATGCTGCACACTTAATCCATAAGTTTCTCACATCCTCGCTTCCTCGCACCAGAGTCCACAAGTGTTTTTTTTATTTTTTATTCAATTTTCTTTTTTCATCGGAGTCATCAAAGTCATACGAAAAGTCATAACTTAAAATTCACTAGAAAAATTCGTTTTCCCGTTATTTTAAATCGAATATAAAAATCCGTGCGATATCGTTGATTCATTGATACATTTTACCGCTCGTCTCGCTTCATCGGTAATTTAAAAAAAATACAATACGTGTGGAAAAAAAAACAAACTTACGAGAGAAAAAGAACGAGAAGGACCCTTCGACAAAATAAATAATAAAAATAACTTCAGATTTCGGAGCTAACAATGAGAAATATATCTGTTTTGTTCCCGGGCATTATTCATGACAAATCGTTGGTTCTTATGCGATACCAAGATGCGAGAAGAAGAATCTACGATCAGCGATCTTATCAGAAGTCGACTCCGAGGACGGATCGTGGATTTGCCTCACGGAGTTTCTTTGAATCACCTTTCCAGCGTTTCTTTGGTACCGCCGAATAATTCAAACTGCAAAAAAAAAAAAACAAAAGCAAAAAAAAACCTAAGATTTGCGAGTGAACCCGGGAGGTTATTTTTTTCACCATCGAATCACAGAGTTTATTCGATGAAAAAAAAACGAACCAATAATCAACGATTTATCGAAAGACTTTCCCGACTTTTCCCATCGAAATCATTTTTTTTTGTTCCTAATCCATGCGCAGTCCTCTTTGCATATTCCTTCCCGAGATTTCGAGGCCTCGAAATTCACGAAGATTATTTTTTTTAACAAATTCTTTTCTTCCTCTGCGATTAATCAGCATCATTTTTTTTCTTTTGAATGCACGCAGGCGATTTACTAACAAATGGAATTCGATAATTAAAGAGTATCATTTGCGATTTTAAAATTCACAGCAATGCCGTCGTGTGTCCGATTCGTCGAGAAAGCATCATCGTCATTTGTGCTCCGGATTAAAATTTCTACATACCATTAATATACATATATCGAATAATAACAACTCACTTAATGTTTTTGTCATCACGTTTATTCGCTCCTTTGTGCTTTACATTTTTTTTCCTTATATTTGACTCTAATTGTGTGATTTTTTTTTCTGTTTTGATGAATTTTATACAGAAAAGAAACGACGCGTCTACGATCAGTACGGAAAGGAAGGTCTACAGATACCCGGAAGCAAACGCAGACACGAAGACGATTTTGATCCGCACTGTCGTCAGTGGTTCGTTTTCCGCGATCCTGAGGATGTATTCAGAGAATTTTTCGGCGCTTCGCCGTTCAACGATATGTTCGATGGTAAGAAACGCAACATACGAATTACGAATTCAATGAAATTGCGAATTAATTTTTAACTCACTATTTCTTTAACCCTTTAATGTCCAATAGTAGGACTTTAAAAAGCGTATCTGCCACACTGTCGAAAGAGAATTTTCTTTACTTTTTATCGTTATTCGTTTTTTCATATATATATATTTTTTTTTCGTGAATTTTCGCAGTAAAATAACAGAATAAAATAGACAATCATAAAATAAAAGATTTATTTTCTATGTGACTTCAAAAATTAAAAAATAATTACGATTTCAAAATTATGTCTATGAGTACAAAAAATCTTAATTTTCGTATTTACCTACTTTTTCATTCGAAAAATAAAATTCCAACGAATCCATTCATTGTAAGTGATTTGAACAAAAATATGCATTTGGATCGATCGTTCAGTTTCGCTATAAATTATTTTTTTTTTTTTTTTTTACAAACAAAAAATGAATATTGGTCTGTTGTAGTGCTCAACGGAAGTGCCGGCGGACGTCGTGCCAATCATAGGCACAATCATCCGAGGCACCCACAGACCCTCAGTCCCTTCGGAGCGTTGGATCTATTCTCACCATTCGACACAATGTTCGGCGGTGGAATGGGAATGGGAATGGGTATCGGAGGTATGGGGATGGGAATGGGGATGAACATGAATATGGGCGGTGCTGAGGTCTTCACATCGAGTTTCGGTACCATGAATTTCGCCGGACAAGGACCGGCCATGAAGAAAACCAGCACCGCGACGAGATTCATGAACGGCAAGAAAATTACGACGCAAACGTAAGTATTGTCTACTCTACGATAATTCTTCGATCCTCAAAGCGTTTAAATGTTATTATCTTCATTAGAAGTTCGCGGAGCAGGAAAAAAAAGACAAAGAATCGATTTCAATCCTCTTAACCATTTGTATCAACGCGGCGGAAGCGTTTTTCCTCCGATATTCAAGAAAAACGTATAACGTTTTCTAAACGTTTTCTTTTCCTCGTGCGATTACTCACGATAATTTAGTAATAGTGAGCATTTCAAAAATTAAGTAAAAAAAAAAAAGGAAAATCAAAACTAACGTATTCTTTCAGGAAATAATCTGAATTTCGATAACTGATGACTGTGTATAAAAATATATATTTATTGGAGATAATTGATCGATAATGAAATTTTGATTGCAGGGTCACCGAGGGCAACAAGGAGACAGTAATGTTCTACGAAAACGACGTTCTCAAATCGAAGACAGTTAACGGCGTGCCACAGTCTCTCACGTACAGTTAAATCACATTATAGTAATGATAATAATAATAATAACAATAATAATAGCAGCTTAATCACGATAATCTACAATATCTCATTGGCGGAATGAATAATCCACGAAATATCTTGGCGTAAATAATTTTTGAGGTTCTAATGTAAAAGACAAAATTTGCTACAACTTACGAGATATCGCTGCGAAATCCATGCGTCTTTCTTTTTGTTTTTTTAACAAGATCAACGCAACGAATCCCGTTGTCGTTTACTTCATCCCTTTTTCCTTTAATCTGATTCCTTCGAATCATATTAAAGACTCGTTAAAGATTTTTGCAAATGAAAATTCCTCATCATTCAATAATTCGTAGACTCGAAGATTAGTATACTGCGACGCTGGTCGATGCAACATTCGCGCGCACTTTCCTCGGCAAAAATGGTTCATTGCACAGACGCTTACTGATGCATTTAGCATTTATAAAAATTGCCAATTGACACGAAAGCTTCTTTAGCGATACTAACAGTCGCCATAACGGTATTTCAAGGGATAATAAAAAAAAAATTAATTGATTTCTTGCGCCAGAAAAGAAAAAAGAATAAAGATCTGGCGATCGTTGAGGCTTTGTGATTAATCCTCCGAAAGTCAAACGTTTGTCTCTGAAAATTCGATTATCGATGAATCGACGGGTTTTTTTTTTTGTTTATAAAATTAAAAATTGTGGTTTCGATTGCGATTATTTATTTTTTTCAATCGGAACTCAAAGTCAAAGAAACGTTTTTTTTTTCATTAGCTTCCCGACGTTTTCGATTTCATCGATAATACAAATTTTTTTAGATGTTAAGCCGTTTTATGGTCGGAAGAATGTCGCGTCGTCTCCAAGCGAAAAACTCGAAAAAATTTCTCGGGGCAATGAATACTTGAATTTAAATCTCGTAAACAAAAAAATCAAATTTATTTTGTCAGGTTGAACGAAGCATCGACGAGTCGTCAGGTGAATCATGAAAGAATCAACGATACCGGAACGACGGGTAGCCACACGGGTTCGAAAGTGCCGCACACCGATCATCTTAACAGGATAAAGTCTCATCATCATCCACACACGAGTACGAAGCACGAGAAAACAAAGCGAAAGTAAAAAAAAAAAAAAGAAAAAAAAAACAAATTCGTGCTTTAAATTGACACAAGAAACAAAAAAGAAAACGAAAAAAATAATAATAATAATAACTCGGCTGGCAAAAAAAATCCCACACGTTTATCTTTATTTTCATTTTTTTTTTCTCATATTTCTCTCCGATCGCTAAAAATAAAAGAGAAAAACGAATAAAAGCAAAAAAAAAAAAAAACATGTGGACTTTTCGCAACATTATGTTACGCGCATTAAACGCAATGCAATAAAATAAAATAACAAAAATCCTCGCGGACGGATTGGTCGAACTTCGAATTTTGAGCATCCGACTGATTTCTTCCGACTCGCTGTTCCATTTGACCTCGAAAATTAAATCGAGTTTTCCGACCATTCAGAAAAAAACAAAAAAAATACCAAAACGAACGTTCGGAACACATTTATTCTCGACATATCTTTGTGGTTTGTTTTTTGTGATTAATAAAGAAGAAATTGCTTGCAAAGTATTAAAAAAAAAAAAGAAAAAGAAAAACACAACGGAAAAGAGTAATAATAAATAAAACAATGAAAAAAAAAAAAAAAAAAAAAAAACGCAAACTATCGAGTTTCGTTTGTCGGTGGATTGAGATCTGCACACACACACTGCCTGTAGCACACAGATACACATACACACCGAGAGACGTGGGAGGCGAATGAACGATCGAAAAAAAAAAAAAAGAAAAAAACGCAACTTTTTTTTTGTAGATCGGCATAGAAAAAGATCCGAACTGATTCGAGTGTCGCGAAGTTCGATAGCATTGAAATTTCGCGTTGTTCTATCTCTTCTTTGTTTCCATATCTCGAAAAAACAAGAAAAATAAACGAAAAGAAGAAAACAAAAAAAAAATAAAAAAAAATCGACTCGTTTCCGTCATCTCAACGAGACGTGTCGTAATCGATAAGCGCAGAGCAAAGCGGCCAATATTGGGACTCTAAGTATAAATAAATTTTAAAAGAGCATTAAATAAATAAACGAATAAACATAATGGACTTTTAACAGGTAAAGTCGGTCGACAGCCTGATGAACTGAGCCGAAGTATACAGTTAAAAAAACAAACAAAACAAACAAAAAAAAAATGCACGAAAAAAGATTTTAAAAAATGTCCCGAGGATAGCCAGCATTTAAGGGAAAAACAAATCAGTATGATCGGGAAATTGAAATAGAATAAAAAATTTTACAGGGATTAAAAAAAAAATGATACAAAATAAAATCATAAGAAACAATATGATTCTTGGAGCCGGCAGCTGCATACTTGTAACTACTACTTACTACTACACTGCATATTTAAACCTCACATTGAATAGACATTTAAGTACAAGACTACGGAGATACATAAATAAATATCGCTGTAATAATTAAAGAAACGAAAAAAAAAAAAAGAAAAAAACTCGATTGCCCTCCCGCCCCACCCTCCGAGAAGCGCGATAACCGTCGAAAAGTTCCGGTGAATGTGATTATATCTATTTTATTTTATTTTTCTTTCTTCTCACCCAATTGTTCGTCGAAGAAGAGAATAGCGATGATGAAAAAAAAAAAAAGAAAGATCGAAAAATTCTCGAATCATATTTTTCTTCTCCTTTTTTCTTTAAATTCTTCCCCCGACCATCCAGTGAGAAAAACAACGAGGGCGTTAATAGTTTATCGTTTTAATCTTAACTTTCGAGAGATGAAAATATATACCTCATATTCTCCCCTTCAGCATCCCCCGCGACCGTCACCCATTCGAAGTTGTAGCACAATTTTAATTTCCTTTAATTATTAATTAACTTACGTATGTGTATATAATGATAAGAAGATAGTTTTAAGCTTAAAACAAAACAAACAAAAATACACTATTACTATTCATGAATCGATTGTCTTTTTTTTTCACATCCATCCCGCAAAATACGATTTATTTTAGTTTTTTTTTTGTAAGCGATATATTTTTATTTGTTTTCGATGAATTTCGTGACGCGATAATTAAGCGCCGGATTAGTCATCGAAATGCGATCGTAACGTTGATATCACGAAATCTCGATTTCGTTGTAATCGGCTTGTGGATCACTGACGAAAGTTCGATTGATTCGTAAAAAACATATTCGAAATTTTGGTGTACGCATGCAATCGAAAATAAATATTTTTTTCTTAAGAATAATCTTCGTCATTTTTGCGTTAATAATTGTTAGGAACGGTGCAGAATTTGTTCGATATTCTTTTTTTTTCTTTTTCATAACAATTTTTTTTTTTTCGTGACTGGAATTTTTATCTGATTGAGAAGACCATTCGGAAAATATTGATTTATCGAGTTGACCGATTTATCATTGGGATTCAGAGAAATACCGATTTAAAGAAAAAACAGAAAAGGTGTCGAAAAAATTTAAGAAATCACGTAATATTTCGCAATAGTTTTTTAAAGATCCTGCATACGATAAAGTATTCCATTTTTTTAAGATTCATCGGTACCGTTTTTGTTCAAATTCGAGAATAAGTGAAACTCGCAAAATTTGTGGGTCGCGAGTCTCTTTCGATACGCGTTTTACGGCTTCTCGACTATCGCTGGTGAATATAAAAGAAAAAACTCCCGGCATCGCGCGTTTCCGACAGTTCCAATTGGTAATTGTAAAATCGATAAATATCGATTAACGAAAGTGTTATTTCCGGAACGAGCCCCGCGACAAGGTGCAAGTGATTACGTTAAGATTAAATGGAAAATTCCGTTGATGCATAACGATATTAACACGATAGCTAATAATTCTGCACGCGAAGGCCATTTAAATCGATTTACGCTGATAAAAAAATATTGCAAAAAAAAATAAATAAAAAGTCGTACAATCCATTTTATTTTTCTTCAAGACATATTTATTCAGTAATTTGGTTTCGTTTCGTTGATAAACTTTTTTTTCTTATCATTGCATCATTGAAGCACCACAAAAAAAAATTGCGTTTACATAGAGATAAATGCGTTTATATATAATATATATATTAAAAAAAACAATTCTGTGAATTCAATTCACGTGTACGCGTTGCAGTAGGCATTTTCGATGCGTGTATACATTTTTTTTTTTTTTTCATCTAAGTTTCTCGATGTATTATTTAGCCAAACGAGATAGTAAAAAAATTCCATTGTGCGCAGTGTTACGTGTATTTGCAATCGAAATTGCAAAACATTTCGGCGGTTATGTACATGTGATGAGTTCCCAAACGAATTTTTTTTTTTTTTTTTTTTTTTTCAAGTTCGCTTCGTTTGTTTACTTCGTTCCGAGAGACGCGATCAGAGAAGTGACTTTCTCGACGTATTGCTTCTTCGCGTCCTCTTGAGACAATCCCTTCTTTCCGTCCCAAGCGTCCCACTTGGCTTTACCCTTGAAATCCAACATTCCCGGACGGTCTGAAAAATACACATGCCGACTCCTTGTTAGCTTTCCGAAGTTTCGTAAAAAACATTTTTTTTTTTTTTGTAAATTTTTTCCGTCGAACTTAATTTCAAGGTATTGACGCTATTTTGCATCGGCAAACTTTCGTCTTTTGCGTTTGTTCGCCGTTTATACCTGTGTTGCAATCGCCGACAGTCGCCTGTTTGTAGAGAGCATAAATCTCGAGAAGATCAGCATCTGCTGGCGAACTCGCGAGGGTCTTTACATCCTCTGCGGCTTTGGTGAATTGCTGAAATTGGAGTGACTAATAAAGTAAGTACCGCGGCGCCATCTTATCCCGATGATGTAGATGGCTTTGATAACGATAATAACGATAACGATTATTGTTTTCGTTTCGACGGATATTTTTCTGAAAAACATATTATCGATTTCTTTTTTTTTCAGAATCCGAAACGTAAGTGCGAAAGTCTGAAAATTTGGACGTCTTTCTTCCGAAAGTTTCCGAGAATTTTCAGCGTTTTCTCTAAAAATCAATTTACGACGGATTTTTCAATCATATTGCAAATATTTTTAAAAAAGTATAATTTTTATCGTATTTTTAATCCGAAATTATCATAAAATACATTAATGGATAAAGGAACAAAATGCCGTCACTATAAACTTTTTTTTCTATTTTGTAAGTACAAAGTACCGACATGAATTTTTCAGTATTGTCTCACGGCGTTTGAATTCTTCCGTATTGATTGTGTTTATCAGCACCGGCACTCCTACGAGTACATCGCATGACAGGAAAAAATGGACATAAAGATAACGCATGACCTGTAGTTACGATCTATTTACATAAAAGCTATCCGGGTAATGGTATTACCGCGTATACGTTGAAAGTCAACAAGCGACCCAGCGAGCTTTATTATATTTAGAAGAAAAAAGAAAATCGATGTAAGTACTACGAATCATATAGTCGATAACAAGTGACTACGTGTCCACACCAATTTCTGTACTACTGCTACCCGTACAACGTGTCGAGTATTCATTTCCTCATTAACCGTTCAATTGCAGCTCATCATTCATACCAGTTCCCCATGATCCCCATACATGCACGTTATTCCGAAGAAAAACTTTATTTTTCGATCGCATTTTCCCATAATTCCAGCCACAATATTACTCGATAATTATTATAGTTTTTTATTGTCTTTCGAATGTTTATGTCAACGTTTTCCGATTGTGGCGCCGGATTCGCCAAGCCCTCCAAACAGTCTTGCAGAAAATATTTCTTTTATTGTACATGAAGGAAAGTCGTACTCACCTCGTCGAGAGACATCGTGAAGTTTTTGTTATATTCTTCGAAAAAGAAGGAAAACTCGTCGAATAAATGACAAGAATAGAGTAATAATCGAGAATGAATTTGTTACGATGTGGAAAAAAAACGGGAGAAATAATTGACGTGTGGACTGAGCTCGACGAGTTCCGTGAAGCGACTGGCGCAGGGCGCCACCGCGAGAGTGCGAGCTGCCGAGTTGCCGGCCGGTCCGCGCACTGGACTCTGCGCAGGCGGCGCTGCGCGAGACGCAAAACGAGAGTCGGGGACGTTAAAGCTGCTGCAGGACTTTGAACTTATGTACCTCAACCGGACAGAACGGACGGTGAAGCTTCGCACAGGATATACGAATGGAGGTGAAACAACGAACACGTAAGTATATGTTTGTATACGTATTTTATGTATATGTATGTCGAGGGGATATAATGATAGCGTGCGAGTGTTCCGTTGGCCGGATTCACGCCGGAACGCTACATGACGAGAAAAATATTCACGACCGACCACAATAATACGGCGCGACTTCATTGGTCACACTGATCGATCATCTGATCCTCCCGTAGTCTTACCCGAGGTCGTTACTTCGATCTTTGAGCGGGAAGAGTCTTTTTTTAACATTTTAATTGCCGAAGCAAAAAACAGTCTCAAGTGACGCGACTTCACTTTCGTCATTATTTCTGTCACCTTTGGGACTTATGGACTGACCAATGTTACGACGACGAAGTAGTTTCGTTTGAATTTTGCGTTTAGAATATGTATTATTCGATAATGGTAACTGGCAATTGATTAAAAATCCCGTTTAACACTTTGCGTCATTATTGAGTTTTTTTTTTACATTTTTCGCGACTTCGCGTTATGTTCTAATTATTATCGCGGAGAAATTTGCTCTCTTTCTCGAATATGGGAAAAATGTTGGAATTGCATTTTTCTTTTTTCGATTTGCTACGTATTCATTAAAATAAAACTCTTAATCGTCCTGTGGGTCTCAGTAATAGATTTTTATTAGCAAAAATAATGTTTCATCGATGATGAAAAATTTCTCGAGTCTACATTTATTATTTGTACTTCTGAATTAATCCATTTGCGTAAGCAATGTACGCTTCTTTGGCGGCTTCTTTCGTCATTCCCTTCTTGGAGTTCCACTGGTTCCACTTGGCCTTTCCTTTCAAGTCCAGCATACCCGGTTTACCTATGTCGAATAACAAACACAAAATATTCCATTAGAACTTCGAGGTCTTTTGAAAAAAATATAAAATACACGATCCGAAGGTTTTTCTCACCGACGTTAACGTCGCCGACCGATGCCTGTTTAAAAAGCGCGTAAAGCTCCAGAAGCTCCTCGTCCGTTGGACGTTTCGTCAAAGTTTTAATGTTTTCGGCTGCTGCCTCAAAATCCTTGAAAACAAAAAAAAAAACAATCATTCACTTTTTCACACAAAATAACCAAATTATAAATAACAATTGACGATTAAGCAAATTTGTAAATGTTACGCAATGCTTATAATCGTAGTGATTTAATGATATTGTTCCGCAATGACAACGCGATAAACCGTCACTGCCGACTTAATTCGTGAGCGCGGAAAGTCCCTCATTCGAAACCGAACATCGATTGCTTATCGCCAAAATGCATTATCGACACATGAAAATCGTTTACAATGAGCAAAATTATGAGCCAATAATTAACTGTTTTGAATTTCAAACATTTTTTCGCCGACTTTAATTTTTTATCATTATTGAATTTCGTATCGATTGGCATATCATCAGTTCGCGAGTATTTTAACAAAAATGTATTTTTTTTTCATTGACGACATCTTGGAATTCTTGAGTTAAAATATATCGTTGATTTAAATAAAAATGTTTTTGTGTTATAAGAAAATGAATATAAATGTATATATATCATAATTATACACATACGAATATTGTTGGTTAATTGAACGTCAATAGCGCAAATTTACGATTTCGGAATTTTTCGATCGGTAAATTGATCGTTTAAAAAAAGAAAAATTATTTTTATAATCACCTGATCGAGACCCATGGCGTACAATGTGTGCTGTTGTCGACTGTCGAGTAGTCACTGACTCGCTCGACACAGTGGAATTGTATTTTACTGTCTACCTCCATAATTCAAAAAGCCTTAAAGTCGAGAAGAGTGGGGATACGTAGCTGTCGGGATACATACACGAATATCCGATGTATGTGTCCCGATTCATGTCCGCGTAATTCAGTGATAATGAATAATCACATCGACTTGACCGGGTGCACATAAATCCGCGTTTAGATCGGTTGCAATAATAGCATTCGATTGCATATGCAATCATCGCGCTGTGGCAACGTATATATTTATTTATTTTTTCATTGCTTCTTTTTCCGCATGATTTTTTTTTCATACATAATATAACCGATTTGTCATCTCATTTCTCCTATCGATCGATTTTTTTCTCATGTATCGATCCGAACGATCGAAAGTAATAATCGAACTTGAATCGACCCTTAGTAAGCGAACCGTCGCGAAATCGTCCCGAAATGGGACAACGGGAAATCGAGGGGTTTAATGTAATTTTATATAAGGTCGCGTCACGTAACGCCAGAGAGTGGGGGATATTTGTGTTACTTATAAAGGGTTAAGCGAACAGGACGGACCGACCGGCATAGCGGTTCTTGGATTCAAAATAACTTCAAAGCGATTGATAAAATAAAAATTAAATTAGTTAAATGACCTTAAGGTGTGATATTTTTTTACGATAAATTTTTTTTATTGCACATCGATCGCGTTTCTTGCTTTGCATTATAAATTGTATCAGTAAGAAACTAAGCGAGAAAAATTAGTTTTTTAAAAGATAACACGACGGGGGTGGGGATGTTATTGCAACTCGGTAAGAGTTCTCTCGTGTATCGGAAGAGCCGCTGTTTTACCGTTCGTAAACAGTTATTTATTTAGTCCTATCATTCGAAAATACATGCATAAGAGAATTATCGAATACAATGCTTATCTCATATCGTTCCCCGATCGGCGCACGTTTCGATATATCGATTGTATCGACAATGAAATCATTGTATCCTCAAGTTAAATAAATGATAAAAAAAAATGATACGCCCATTAAAAACGGTATAAAAAATAGTTAATAATAATAATAATCATTATTACATGTTATTATTGTTTATTATTTATAATTATTATTAATTATTTTTTATGATAATTATTATCAATAATTAATGATTATTCCGTATTATATTGTATCGCCGATGATAACATCGATTGATACAAATATTTATTAACAAAAATTGAAACTTGTAGACAATTTTAAAAAATTTCTATGTCGACTGTCCCTTCAACCTTTTCGTCAATACATTTTTCGAAAATATGGGGCATTATATTTAATGACTGTTCGATACAATGCATTTAAGAAAAAATTGCCCCAAGAGGCGATGTGCTTTTTTTACGAAGGGTAGTTTTGCATTTTTTTTAAACCGCGAGGATTCACGCGATTTATTTTTTTTTCGGGCGTCAAGGACTGCGGACACGTCCAGCCGCAGTCCGCGCGCACGGATAAATGAGGCCAAAGTGCCACATCATCGCTCGCCTTGCTCACCTGCGCGCGGGAATGTAGAAATTCCTCTCGCGGGATCTGACGCACGAGAATGGAGCGCGGACTCGAACGATGGTTTGTCCAGCTAGTAATACACTTTTCCCCCACCGATTTCTTGAACACTCCGCGAAATGGTGCAAAATGAAAAGGTTTTGCAATATTTTTTTTTAATTTTCATTAATTCTCCGAGACAAAGAAAAACCTCGAGAATTGAAAACACACAGAGAGGGCGATTTAATCTCACAAAATTGTATATCGGCGTGTACCGGCGCGCTCGGGGTAGATAAGATATTACATACATATATGATTGCGCTGGCGATCGATCAGTTCTGATCCATCTGTTATAAGAGTAAACCGAACAGTCCGACCAGAGTTTTCGCAGAGTTTTGTTCGGCTTTACGGATTTTAAAGGGAAAATATAATACTACCAGGTGAGTGAAAATATTTCATTATTATTCAGTCAGAAACAAAAATCTTAGAGCAGAAAACTCGCATAGTAATTTTTTACATTAGGTTTGGTATCAAAAATATTTTTCCTGCTGTCGGTAGTGAGAATGGTAATGATACTTTTTTTTTTCGTGACTCCGAAAATGATTGATACTAAAGCCCCGTCAGCGGAATTAAGACATCACGCAAGAATCACGAAAAATCAATGACTCTTTAAGGGGTTGACGTCAGCTAAATTATGACGATGTTCGCCAAAGTTTGGTTTCTTCGCCGACACGAAAATCCAAAAAAATTGTAACATTTTTTTTAAGGCTAAATATCTATTTCTTAATTTTTTAAGAATCGCAGACATTTTTTTTTCTTATTTATAATACAAAGTATTTATTTTTATTACATTTTAATCATTGTAAATAAAAGAAAACTAACAGTTTCGATCCTAAATACGTGATAGTTTTTTTTTCTTCAAAAAAACAAAAGAAAACATTACTGTCGCGTCTTCGTTTCCGTTCAATTGAGCGAACGACAATTCTCGCATATGACGTACATGTGTCCACAACAAGAGTACATGTATCCGTCCATATTATGTCTAAGCTTTGCGCCACTGTCGCTTGATACTCGAAGGCGAGAAAGAGACATTGCTTCGAACTCGAAGGAAGCCGAACCGAGCCGATAGAGCGTATAACCAAGAATCCCGCGCGCGCGCTAACCAACATGCGCGCCCCGTGGCCGTTGGCGGAGGATCACGGGGGCCCCCCTCTGAGAGCCAAACGGGTAAGACTCTCGAACGACTATCGTCGACGATTCAGTGACTACAACAGTCTCGTGCTCGCGGGATTCGCGCTCGAATCACGGTGCGTTGTTGTTCCGAATCGGCGCGTTTCGTTTATCGTCATTGTAAAAAAAAGAAACACATCGAACGAACAAAACAGCAAAACGAAAAAAGTATCCAAAACCGGACAAACGGCTTATCAACAGTCGCAGGCGGATTCGGCTTATCACCCAATACTAATCACCAACACAAAACGTTGCTTTCGTACACAAAAAAAAACAACAACAACAACTCGATTGAATCGAAGAAACGAAGCGAAACAGTTACAAAATGCAGAAAAAATAAAAAAACGTCTCGATGCTACGGATTCTTCGGAATGTCAATGACGTTCGATTGTCGACACTCCCGTTTGAGAATCGAGAACGCCTTGAAGTTTAGAGCGACAAACGCGTGTACGTGACGTTTTGGTTCATTCTTCAAAGCCGGGAGAGAAAAACTCATTTGTGGTGTCATCGGCAATGTGGTTTTATCGATAATCACGAAACAATCGATATTTAGACGTGACTATTGACGTTTTTGGACGTTTTATTACCTCGGAAATGTTATTATTCGTTTGGATGTAATTGATGAGTGAAGGTGACAATTATCTACGGAATAAAACTCAAATTTTCCATTGTTAGTGTTTTTTCTATTTCGTCAAATTGATTCCTCGTTACCTTTGGCCGATAACTCTTTCAATCTCGGGGAGAAGAAAAAAAAACTCGACGATCAAACATCCTTATCAATTTCCGGAAAAAGACGTCACCTGTTTCCCTGCGACTCGCAAAAGTGTTCATCATTGATATTAATAGTTCGCGTTTCGAACGATTTCAATGAGCTCCGTGTATTGAAAAAATCACAGGTGCGCGCGTACGCGAAAGTACCTGAAAAAACAGGAGAATAAATAACTCTGTTAAATAAATAAATAATCGCCGCGTGAAACGTTGTGATTTTCCGTGACGATGAGATTTACGATGAGTTACATCGTCGCGAATCGCCGAGTGAACGATAAATAATAAACATCGTATCAAAGAAATATTAAAATTACGTTACGTTCGCCAAGGCTCGTCCGCGTGTTCGTCGTGATAACGAGACAAAAAAAGAAAACAAACGATACTGTTTTTTTTTGTTTTACGAGTCACACGATGAGTTCCGCGTATTTGCGATTACAGCGACGAATCGGACAATTCGTTTAGTGCAAAAAAAAATACCACTTCGAAACATGAGTTCGACATTCGGTTCGCAAAGAATTACTTTTACGACGAAATGTCGAGTTTTCACGCTCGTGCATCGGCGTATGAGTATAAAAAAAAAATTCGTACCTACGTGCTTCCGCGATTTACGATTGCATTGAGGAAACCGGTGCGACAATTTCGCGGCGATTCGTGACGATTCGCGCGGGAGATATAAGGGAAAACGTTGTTTTGGAAGAGTGAAAAATAAAACAAAGTGTTGTGAGTTTATTTGATCGCGTCGATTCGTCGTCTCGTCGAGATCAATGAATTATGCAGATTCAACGAGTGATCGAAGAATCGATGAGAGTCGGTGAGGAGGATAAAAATTTGAAGAATTTCGTTGTTGCGAATAACGAAGAAACGATGAAAGTTCCATCGACGATTACCGTAGCGTCGGCCTCGTCGCCGGAAGGCAACGAGCCAATAACCGGAAGCTCGTTTGTTACGGACGTTGTTTCGGCAAATCGAAGTTTTCTTCATGGACAGGAGGGCGGAAAAGTTGTCGGAAATATTAACGAGAGAGTTATCTACGCCACGCTCGATAGCCTCGCGTTAAAGAGAGCCACATTGCCGTTGCAACTCGTGCCTATAGACGACAACCCCGTGACCATCGAGAAAAAGGACAAAAATGTCGGAGAAAAAAGAATAAATTCGAGTAGAAAGACTTCGCCGAAACGACCGAGTTTTAAGGTAATTTCGTCGTACTTTGACTTTCAAAAAAGTAAAAAAGGATCGATACAATTATTTTTCAATAAAAAAAAAATTAATTTTTAGACTAATTCTTGCATTATTGCGAATAAAAGATGGAACCTTTATGCCGCGAGTTATTTTTTTTTACGCCCCCGCATCAGATCGATGCAACGTAAACATAGCGATGAAGTCTGTGTACAAAGAGAGTCCTATCGCTGTTGCATCCTTACCAAGCTGTAGCGAGTTAATTGTATTTTAATTATACGCGATGAACAGAGTTATCCTAATGCGTAGTTATTGAATACATTCGATGATATACGTGGCTTTTGATTGTTGCGAAACAAAAGACGTTTTATCGTTATATTTACGTTGCCGTATGGAAAAACATTGGAAGGATCGACGGATGATCGAAACGGGACGAGGATAATCGCTCGGGATTCCCGTAGTTATAGCCGTACAAAAAATATATATATATTTCCTTCGTCGTGTACTATACAGTTAACGGCGATGCATTCGAGACACGAGAACGTTACACGATACGCACCAGACGGTAATAATCGAAGGAGTGGCCCCGCGATCCTCAAAGACCCAATCCTCTCTACTATTCGCAGAACCGTTCTTGATACAGATACCAAACAAATCACTACTCAGAATTACTCTCTGATGCCATAAACACGAAATTTTATTTTAACAATGTTAAATCTCTCATTCAAGAATCTTAATTTTCAAACTTTCGAGAGGATATTAAAAAACTTTTTTTTTTATATATGTATATTTTTTTAAATAAATTGATAAAATTATTTTTTTCGTAATCGTTCGCCGTTCGTTTTCGTACGACGAAAAATGTTCGTAACTCATCAATTGGTCTCTAATAGAATGTTTTGCGGCCTTCGCGATCTATTGGAAATAAAATTTCAATAATAAATTCGAAAGATAGGTTTCCGTGTGTGGAGTATTTTTTTTTCTCTGATTGAAATCGAAAAAAAAACTTTTTTTTTTCTTCGTGGTATTAATCGAACAATATTTATCCCACAAAGATTTTCACGATTTAATGGACTCTTCGATGTTGAAATGTTTGTTTTTCTCTTTGTAAAAGTTTCACAGGTGAATTAGAGTCGAGTGTCGAATTCGTTTCATAATATTTGCCCCTTTTACTCTCAAAGAATTTTTTTCCCAATTGAACAGGAAATACCGCGGTATTCGTTCCGTTGGTTTTGTGAGTTACGCACTAATGTAATTGGCGTCCTTTACGCACTTATATGGGCTTTGAAATTCTCTCGGGGAATTCCTTCGAATCTTTTTTTTTTCGCGACATCAATTGTCGGAATTTCGCTATGAATCTATAGACTTGAAGTTTACAGGAAAGTTTAAGTTTTCACGATGATCTATGCTAACATTATCGATTTTTTTACACAGCGTAAACTAATGCAAATAATCAATAGGAAAACCATGAAAAAAATACATATTTTTTTTTAGAACAGAAGAAATTATAAAATAACGACAAACGATTAGAACGAAGTATGCGGCTAACTTTTCTAAGCGTCACGTAGTTAGTGAAAGTCTCAAAGATCAAAGACAATGGTATAGCGCATCGTTCGTCGTTACAGTTGTGTCAATGTAATTTCCGCACATTCGACAAACTGAAAATGAAGGCTTTCTTCTCGCGTATAGTCGCGAACTCGAGGGACTCTTTTACCAATGTTCCGTACGCTAACGGAAAGTCGACAGAGCAGTTATGGAGACCGACTTGGAACATTCTTCGATCTCTATGCGCGTCTCGTATGTTCGAGGAATTGCGCGTTGAGAGAGTCCGAGAGAATAAAAAAGAGATTCTAACTGCGTCTCCGGCTGTCACCGTTTTTGGTGTCTTCTCGCGCCTAGTCTCGGAAACATCGATTTCACGGAGGCGTATCGATGCATTTGCACTCCTATTGCATCGATAGCAACATCATCCGCGCGCCTGGAGCTCAACGATAACTTAAAACTAATAATGATCACCGATATATCTTTACATTAAAATTCTTTTCTTATACATTTTTTTTTATTATAACCAAATTTTTAAAAATTATTAACAAAATTTTTTTTATTTTAATAACTAATAAGTTGCGGATTCATGATCAGTGGCGCAAGAATACATGAAATTCAGTGCCGAAGCAACGAAAACCAAAAATTTGTCGTCAAAAATTTTACTCACCTCAACGCCCCTAACGATAGTATCCGCTACCGGTTTATCCGACGACTCCAATTTCTTGATGACGCTGTAAAAATAGCGGGAGCTAACGAAAGAAAAGGCAATTTTTGTCGTCTCACCAAATTCCAATTGACGAGCAAAAAAGTCGACACTTTGCTGACTGTCCATAGGATGTACGACAATTTTCTTCGGAGTTCGTTTAGGTAGAATCAGTTCGAGCGAATCGAGTTGCGCGAGTCCTTCGAGAGTATTCAGCTTGAAACTGAGAAAAATAACGAAAAAAAAAAAGAATGGCTTATCAACTAGTGCTTCAGGTTGAAATAACTGTTATTATAAATTTAATCTGTCAATACATTATATACGTGTGTCGACGGAAGTTAATTAAATAAATAATTAATGGAAAAATAAACGAATAGTTAATCTCTCGGAAACATAAAAACGCTTTATAATAGTTGTCGATAAAAAAAAAAAAATGATCGTGAAAAAGCGATAAAAAAAAATCGAAAAACATAAATTTAGATATTATTAATTAATTTTCTCAGCACGGAAATAATATCTACGTGCGATAAATCGCGTGACGCTCTTTCGACTCAACTAACTTCTGAGACATTGAATTCTTGTGCAATAACGGGCTCTCCGTAGCTGACACTCGACTTTCCGGATCTCCGAGAAAACCTTCGAAGATTACTCATCGAAGCGATATAAATTTCTCCTCTGTGTGTTTGCAGATCCGACCCGGAGTCCCGGTACCCGTTCAATGGAAGTCGCGCGCCCGTTCGACGCCTCATCGTCCTCATGCCGCCGCAAAGCTCGAAAATGTTTCGAAAGATCTCGCAAGCAAACTTATAATATTCGAGAATATCATTCGCAACAATAATCGTACCTGCGAAACGCCTCGAGACAAGTCAGCGGCGAGGAACGCCGCGAATAAGGAAGTTCCGGTTTTGCCGGAACTCAATGAAAATCTCAACGAGCATTCCATCGCGAACCGCTCGTACTCGCGGCGAGACTCGTCGGAGGAAAAAAATTCCCGCAACGAAGCGGATACTCGTCGCGAAAGTATCGAGAAAAACGATAAATCCGAGTCGCGAGAAACTGAAAATTTGAGTGAAAAAATACAATCAGAAAACCTTCAAACAGACGATGTGATCAACGAGACAATTTCGATGTCTCAAGGGGACCAAGAAATTGGCGAATTCGTGAAAACTCAGCGTCTCGAAGATTCGTCGATAGAAAAAGAAATTATCGAAGAAATTTCGATTTCCTCGACTATCGAAGTTCCTCGAGGCAAACCAAAGCGTCAAAAGTCCGAATTCGCATTTGCGAAGAACGTTCTTCATTCTCTCCCCATATCCGGTACCGCGAGGCGCTCGAAAAAAATGAAAAACTCTACGAAGCCCCGTCAACCGAGTCTCGAACCATCGAATCTCGAAACGGCGAGAAACAAAAGTTTCTCGCGTGAGGAATTGCGTTATGTGGCGATATCGATGCCAACGAATTTCGTTCATCTCGCATCGGCGACGAATTCGAAACTTTTGCCGAACGGCGAAGCCGCGTCGGTTTCGACGGGCCGAAGGTTAATAGAACACGAGGAAAAATACGCCGAACTCGAGTATCTCGGCTCGTCGAATTATCGAGAGATCGAGGAGTTTGGTGGGTCGAGGAAAAGCGTGAGAAACTCGTCGACTGACGTGAAAACAAGTCGCTCGAGGATTGACGAGAATTTCGCTGAATCGAGTCTCGCAGGTGGTTGCGAAGAGTCAGCTGCCGCTTCTTCATCGTCGTTGTCGTTGTCGTCGTCGTCGTCGTCGAGAATCTCGTCGGTTGACAACGCGAATTACTCCTTCAATCCGGCGAAAGTCTTGACTTTGGAAAACTGCCAGGGCGCGCCTCGGGTGGTGAAAAGAAGTGAAAACGAGGGCATCGAGAGACAACGAGAGACCGGACAGGAGGCGAAGGTTGAGGAGAAGAGGAACAAGAAGGTCGACGAAGAAATTGTAGCACCGGTTTACGAAGCGATGTCCGAATTTTCGATAAGTAGAACCGCAACGGGGATAGTCGACACACACGCCGCGTCTCGCGCGGCCAATGCGAGTTTTCTGTGGGGAGGAAGAGCCTCGAGGAGATACGATAGGGATTCCTCGCGCAGCGGGGAAAAGGAAGATATCGTTGAATCGAGAGAGAGGAGCAACGATGTCGAAACGATCGATAATTCGATCCATGATAATGGTTACGATGCGTACGACGACGTTGGACTTTCACGAGAGAATACTGAGGTGAATTTTAATTCGTTTGTTTTGTTTTTTCTTTTTTCCTTTTTTTTTTTCAAGGCGTTGAAAGAGCGTTGCATTGCGTTAAGGAGATTTTTGATGCAAAAGAAAGTTCTATGTTAGTAATTATAACTTTTTGAGGGTTTCGATGGTCGATAATGCGATTTTTGGGAATTTACTGATTGAGAAATTAACATTTTTATTCACTGGACAATATTTTCTGGTTTTTTTAAATTTATTTTAGATTTTTATTTTTTTCCACAAAGTTGATGTATTATGGGATAAATTAATTGAGAGAAGAAAAAACGGTAAAGGAATCAAATTTTTCTATAATGCACAGTGAGAATAAAGATTTGGAGAGAAAAATGATGGTATTTAAGCCGCAACTATATTGCAAGTTTTCTATGGCTCGGCGTGCAGTCGACCCGATTGTTGCAACGAGTAAAACTGTACGCAGCGAGGACACGCAAGTTCTCGGAGCGAAAGAAAAACTCGCATGGGAAAAAAAAGGAACTTCCTAACGCGTATATTAGTATTGTCTTTACTCTGAGTCAACGAGTGTGACACACATTCTCTAAAATTGGCAACGACAATGCGCCAAATTAACGCGAGAGAAATTCGGTTAAAAGTCATTTTTATCTACAACTCCTTTTTATTAAGTTGCATATCTTTAAATGTATTTAAAAAAATAGTTTTGCAATTGTTCTACATAAATGAAATCTATAGATTGTAAATTATCGAAAAATTTCAAAAACTAGTGAAACATCTGGAATACAATTGTTTCTTTTGGGAAACGAATTTTCCGCATTTTCCTTTTGTTCCGCGACGCTACTATTCCGCGTTTCTCGATATTTCGCGAGGCTGTCGACAAGTATCCTAAGAACCGTATACGCGGTAAGATTCCGCTGGGGAAGCATATTATTTCGTGTCAGCGACCCGCCACTCGCCGTCCATCCGTGGGCACCGCCTTTTCTAACGTTTAATATAATCCAAGTACGCGGCATTCTCGCCCGTCGTAATGCGTACGAGCCGCGCGGTACGAGCGAAACAGCATGAATTACTTACTCTTGCCGTTATAACGACAGAGCTGCGCTCCAGCAGGTTGACTAAGCATAACATGCTATTGACCGCTGGCGCGCAGAGATTCGCGAGTTACCGCGTAGAAACATTTATATAGCTATAAAATTTCATATAAAAAATAATTTAATTAAAAAAGGAGTAAGTAAAGTAGTACCGTAAGTAAGGAGTACCGTAAGTAAAAAAAAGAAATTATATTAGTCAGAAAGTTCATTGGGTTTCCAATAAATAGAAAAATCTATTGACAAATCTATCAAATTTGAAAAATCTAACAAACATATTGAAAAATTTCTCAAATCTGAAAAACCTATCAAATATATTCAAAAGAATAATTTGATTTTAATGCCAAAAATGTTACTAATTCCGTTCGAAATGAACATTTTCCATTGTAGTCAAAATTTTCCAATTTTACTCCAAAAAAGCAAAAGAGGAAAATTTTACGCCGAGAAAAGCCGAAGATGCTGTATGAGCGTTGCGCAAAAATCCGCGTAATAGAGGTACGCGGACCTCTATTACACGTATTATATATCTTTTCTATCTTGCGTCCCGCACGCGATGGCATAATCATTTAGCATATCTCGCGAGAAACGCCGCATTGCTCGCCGGGTCACGCACACGTATCTGACTACTGAATAGCTTTAGAGATCCTTCTGCGGAGTTGAAATGAAAGAAAAAAAATAATAATCCTTCTAAATGTTTCTCAAGAGGTTCGCGAGACTAGACGCGCCGGTTTGATCAGCTGGTTAATCAGTATTCATACTCTCGTAGACACGACAGTATTATTAGCTTAAGTTACGTTAATTTTTCTGCTTACAACTTTGTTTACAACGTATAATTTATTTTCTTTATTTTTTCAAGTTTCTCGAAACACAATCCCAACGATTATATTGTAAAAAGCTGTTGATAAAAAAAAAGGCTGCAAAGTTCCCTCTATGAAATTTTTTTTTTTTCAAATTTAATTAACTTTATTTAAATTCGATTAATATAATGTAAATTAAATTTATTATTTTTAATAATAATAATAATCAAATAAATAAACAAAAAAGAAATTCCAAAAACAACATTGCATGCGATTCGTTGTTTCAGGAAGATCATTACGACGACGTTGGCCTGCCGTCTGTTGTTACGAAAAATTCCTCGACCGACACTCTGTTCGAGGAGATCGAAATCGACGCCGACGGTGAGCTGTACGACGACGTTTTGCCAATTGCGATCGTTCAATCTTCCGTTTCCTCGATCGTCATTAAAAATTACGGAAATCCATCGTCAACGGTATTCGAAACGTCGAAATCGCGCAAAGATGAAAAATCCGAAAGGATCGATTCACAAACGCGCAACGATGTTTCGTCGGATCGTAGTTTGGAAAATTTAGAATTTTCGGAAAACGACGAGAATCAGTATTTGTCGATAAGCAACGATTATTCGTCGGTGGAGGAGGGATTGGACGATTTTGAAGACGGACCGGACGACGCCCTGTACGACGACGTTGAATTACCGAGTCAAGAACGTGTCAACAGCCTCTACGCCGGTTCGAGCTCCGGATCCCAGTTGGGGTCACTTTACAATGGCAAAGAGTCAGAGTGGGAGGACTTGGAAGAGGCTGCGCCTGTATTACCGTTGCCGAAAAAGAACAATGTAACGTAAGTAAAAAAAATTTAAAAAGTAGCGGAAAAAAACACGTTCCGCGCCGCTTAAATAAGGAATTTTGTCTGTCAAAGTTTTTTCTATCATTATCTGTACCTTTCAGTTAAAAAAAAAGTAAAGAAAAAAAAAGAATCGTTTCGCACCGCTGAAATGACGAATCAAGATTGTCGATCATATTTTTTTCTATCATATAGTTTTCCGTTAAAAAAAAATCATTCTATATTCTCCAAAAATTGTCGATAATTAAAATCCGAACTCCGCGATGACAAATTTCCGTATTCTCGATCGTATTTTTCAATTCGCCAATTTTATTGCAGTCTGAGAAATTTGGATTCTCAAGTGAATTCGAGCAAAAAGAAGGCCGTCCAGCGTTGGTCGAGAAAAGTGAGACGACAAAAATCGAAGGCATCGCGAAAGAATCCATCGAGTCGATCGACGAGCCGTACAGCGGTCGCGAGAGGGACATCAACCTTCTCAGGTGAGTTCTATATATGTTGCGTATACATAGATATTGTACGATCCCAACGTATATATACATATATATATTTACTGTAGCTATAGAAAATACCGTGACGACAAAACCAGCGAATTATATTAACGTCTGAGGCACGTACAGCGCCCGCGGGCTCGACGCTCGGTGCGCGCGTTCTCCTTCTTTATACACTTCAGAGAAAACGTTAGAAGTTCTAATGAATGTGCGCGCAAATGTTGCACAATACAATGTCATTTGTAAGAGGACTACAAACAATATGGCAACTCGCGTAGACGAATTGTCGCGCAAAACTCGAGAGCTATGAGAAAACGAGAGACTGACTTTCCAAATTTCCATTCGCGACAATTTTTTTTCTTGGATACGGAGTCTATTATTTTTTTCTTTAATTCAAAAACATCTTCGGCGACACTTTTTTTTTTCGCGAAATATTATCCCGAGAAACATTGGGATTGCGCGGCATCGTAGCGTGAAAAGACTGCGGAAGTTTTCACTAAAATCTTTAGTATCGTAAATCACTGGTTGGTTTTTTTTTTTTTTTCTTAATTCGATGTCTAATCAACTCTTGAGAGTTATAATTACTAACTTGTATCTCGTTAGAGAACTCCGGAGATACATGGTGTCTAGAAAAATGGATAACAATGATTTATTCATATCGTAGTCGGGAGTTTATTGTTATTAAGAAATTAAAGAGATCAGATTACAGCGAAGAAAGTTTACGCGATGGAAATAATTACCATTGAATGGTCGACTTTTTTCTTCCACGAAAACGTATTTTTCCATTATAAAAAATGAGACACACGTTGCTGAAGAAAGTGAAAGAGAATGTTGGAGGATTCGAGTCGAAAGGGAAGAAAGATTGTAGGATAAGAGGATTCGATAGCGTCAATAATTCAAGGTAACGGCCTGAATAGCTGCTTCTTCCAACGATGTACCGTATAATTATAAAAAAGAAAGAAAAAACATTCTTCATATATTTATAAATCCGCGATGGGAATGAAGAATTTGTCCTCAACACAGAAAAAAAAACATTAATAGCGATGCGTTCGTTGACAATCAATTTTGCCAATTTTTTTCATTTAATTTCAATGATACCTCAGAAAAACACCAGTAAATCGTTTTTAAATTTAAAACACACTAAGCTTCTAAATATTTCGAAATAACACAAAAATTTAATAACCGCAATTTAAAATTAACTTCATCAGTGATTCTCCTTAATTAAATTTTAACGCGAGTAGAATTTCAAACGCTTTTCAACACTCACGCGGAAAATTCATATTTTACGCGGCTGCTAACCATATTTCAATGAAAATACGATCGCCAAATAATGCAATTCGAATCCATAAATTTGGAATTCACCGAATTATGATTCTCTTTGTTTTCATATCCAATTTCGGTCGCAATTCCCTTAGACGCTCTCTGAGAATTTGTTATGCGCACCTTACTGCGTTAAAAAAAACGTGCGAACGACTCTTCTCACCGATGAATCGTTTTACATCTATGTATCGTAGTTTGCAACGTATCCGAAGCAATAAAAGTTGATTCTCGCGTCTAAGCAGCGAGAGTAATAATAAAAATAATTCGTTCTACTCGTCGGACGCATACTTGTATTTATTAGCTCTCGCCGTATCACTCTCGCGCTCGATAAAGAGACGAGAACTTTTACTTCGTTCCCGTGTGATAGAGGCTTTCGTACGTAGTCAGCGCGCCGGAATACTTATACACGCATAATATATATATATAGCTTCGCACGTAACTATCTCTTCCCGGTAGTTGCGGTTCCCTGATTACCATGATATCGAGAGAATCATCGCTGAGTGCAGTTTGTCATGACACAGGATAGAAAATAATGTTGGAGCGATGACTCAATAATAATGGCTTCCCTTTGCGCTTCGACTTTCTTCGATCTCTTGATATTTTGAAACATTGAATATTATTTTATTTTTATTTTTTGGTCGAATATGTTTTTTATTTTTAAATTCAATATTTTGATATTTCGAAACATCGAATATTATTTTATTTTTATTTTTTGGTCGAATATTTTTATTTATTTTTAAAATCGATATTTTGATATTTCCAAACATTGAATATTATTTTATTTTTATTTTCTGTTCGAATTTTTTTTATTTATTTTTAATACTCGATATTTTGATGTTTCGAAATATCCGGAAGTTTTGGATAATTTAGTATCTGGTGGTTTAATTACCAGCAGCAATAATAACCACTGCATCGTTAGTTTTGCTGTTGCTACCGCGACATACTGCAAATTATGTCTGATTTCGACGATGTAAAAACTTAACGGAAGTGTAATATACAAGTTAGTAACAACGTTGTATCAACGAAATCATTTGAAAGCTGTGACTTTCCACGAGTTGTTGCTTTAGAAGCGTTGAAAGAAAATGTCTAACTTGCAATTCTTTCCGATTTTCCACATTGTCGGAAAAGATACTGAAACTTCCGGAAAGATACGCAACTTTTTAAAACACCCGAAATGTGTTGCAACAAAAAGTTAAGCATTTTTTCTAAGTCTATAAAAGAATTACAGTTCGTTGAAATGTTTTTTTTTTTTAAATTCATTTTTCTGAATTTTTAGGAAAAAAGTACGGAAATAATTTTTCTTCAATCTCATGCGCGGAAAACTTGCGCAATGCAATTGAAATAATTGTTACTATGCGTCGGAAATGGTTTGGGTCACTGCGGTTTTTTTGCGCGTAGGATTGGAGCGAAATAATTTCAGTGCCGGTGTTCGGATAATGTAGAGAGTAAAATAAACATTATTTTGCCGAACAGAGATCGCTAGCAGATTCGGAATTATTTAGTGATCCTTAATAAAGGGACAGTTAGCGTACCATACGGAAGTGGCGGTTTTAATGACAAATTTTCGAAGCTTCACAATGATCCGGGAATTCCTACTCATCAACGAGTTATTTACCTCAATTTTTTTTTTTTTTCTTTTTTTTTTTTTTCAACGCCTTTCTCCGACTCCCCGCCTGTATTAAGAACGCCCCGATCCTCCCGGTAGATTCTGGACATTCCATTTATGTAACACATCTGCTCGCGCGGTTTCGTTCGTTCACTTCTCGTCGGTGAACACCGGTGAAACCGAATGTCTCGCGTGTGTTAGTCGGCATCGCTTCTTCAGCGTGCATAGGCCGCTTTCGTATTGTAAGGCACCTCTCCTTAACTCTCAGTCTTTTGCCGATGTTCACCGGAGCAACGAAGTTTTACACAATTTTTCTAACATTAAATTTTGTCTTCGTAACATCGCTAACATTTTTCCTCGCAAATCATCGCGGCTATTTCACAGCGAAATAATAATTACAAACAATCGTTTCTTCGGCGACGAAGTGACTTGTGACTTTGTGCAACAATTGCGTTGGAAATTCGTGCGATTGGTGTGTAAGTGCCTCGATGAAACAATATTCTTGGAAGACGCAAAACATCGAATACAACGGTCTCGTGACTTACGTGATTAACGTCGATCCAACAGGAATCTATAAATATCCGTGAGAATAACGCTGCGCTCTCGTGAATTCAAGGTCCGCCGTCAACCAATCGGCGATATTTTATTGTCAGGTGCAATTGTGACAAAAAACATTCAAAAAAAGCCGTGAAAATTTTTAAAAATAATATGATAATAATAATCATAACACGATAATTATATTTTTCATTTTCTTAATAAAAAATCATAAAAATAATACTAAATCGTCTCAAAATCATCGACTAATGAAATTTTAAATCGCAACGTTCGATACGTGAATTTCTACCTTAAAAAAAAAGATCGTTCATACATAATAATAACAACAACTTCAAGTTACGTGACAAATTATAAATAAAATTAATCACCGAACAAAAAAAACATCGAAAAAAAAAAAAAAAAAACTTGTAACTTGTAATTGCCAATGGTAATCGCAAAGAAAAATTTTTCTCTAAGTTAGAAAGAACGATAATAGAAGCGGCGATAAAAAAAAAACATCGAAAGGATAAAAATGGAATAATTTGAGATTCAAATGTATGTTAGCGGGAGTTACGAAGCTGAGTGTTGGATGAGATCGAGTAGCTACACGTTTCTTACTTGTCGCGGGAGTTCTTTAGCGTGTTTGTGTTTTTATGTGTCTGTATTCGTGTGTTGAAACGGTGCGCAAGGTGAAAGCGCATATTGCGCGTTCTCAGTCACGGCCGAGCCGCGGCGAGGGACGCAGCGATCGCCGCAGAGCAGCAGCAGCGTCGAGCAAACCGATCTCTCGGTTTCCATTGTACGTTTAACACCGCCAGTGTTCCCTACATGTTTGCCATATACTTATCTCGAATACAAAAGGGGATTGAAGTTTTTTCGCGGTTGACGCATCCCCGTTGACTCTGCGAACTCTCAGTCTCGCTGCTCGGTGAAGAGAGAGGATACTTCTTTTTTTTTTTTTCATCATCGAGATTCGAGTCGCGTGCGCCGATTTACGCTCGAGACCGACGAACACGGGATTCCCGATCGCGCCGCCCGAGCGCGCGTGAACGTGTTAACTGCATTGCACGCCGCGAAAGCAACGAGATTGACTCTCGTAGAGTTAAAACTCACGAAAGAGAGTCATAACGAGCGAAGAAGTCATTAAAACAATAAGAAGGGAAAGAAATAAATACGAAGAAAGAGAATAATGCAATGAATCGTAAGAGAGACACATGAAGAAACGAAACAATGAGACAAAGTCTGAAAACTTTATCGCGCCGCCCCAACACACAAGGTGAGTTTTCTGTTTATTTGGTGGCGATTCTGTTTTTGGAATTGATTGGTCTTAAATTTTTTTTTTTTACCGATAAATTATTCATTTCTTTTGTTCTGAATATTTATGTCGCTTTTTGTGGGATGATTTTTTTTGTCTATATACCGATCGGGAGAAATGGTAATAAGATGATATTTAAGTAGCTTTGTTAGAAGTAAAGATATAAGGATCGAGAGAAATAACAATGGCGGTGGATTGCTTATTGCGTTAGTTCCGTCTTCGATAGACTGTGAATCGATAAAAAAAATATTGATCTCTAATACAATTTATTGGGAAATATAACTATTTTGGAAAAATTATGCATCTATGGCGCATGTATTTGAAAATGATGTATATATAATATCTAACGTTCTGGAGTACTAGGAACTTTGCTACGTCGAAAAAAAAAAAAAACACAAATTCGGTTAGTCGACAGCGATAGCAGACGCGTTGGTAAAAAAACGGAGTCCAAAAAAAAATCGAATCGACACTTCATTATTGTTAATTTTTGTTTTTTCAATAAAAAATTCAATAAAAAAAAAACAAAAATAAATAATATTCGACGAAATTCAACTTACAAATAGTCCGAAACTCGATTAAAGAAGATTTACGTAACAATTTTTTTTTAACAGAAAATATTGCCAATTTTCTGAAAACTCGATATCGTGAAAAAAAAAAAAGCTAAAAAATCCGATTTACAGAATTCCGAGTCACGGTTAGTTGAAATCTGTAGCTTTGCGTCGGCGATGTTGAAATCGACGTACCCGGCACCGGTCAGCATTCGCGAGTTGTTTCGGTAGGATAGAGAGAAGCAGGGAGAGGGGGCGGGGGGAGGGGGAGGGAGTGGATCGAATCGGAGGAGCCGCTTGTTCTCCGTTTGACTCGATTCTCCTCTTTTCTGGGCGGACTGCGAGCGCGAAGGCCTACGCGATTTTTTAACTCTTCTTGTCGTGAGTTTAAGAAGAAAGAGGGATAAAATATAAGAAGATCGCGAAGCAAAACAGAAATAAAAGATCGGGAAGGCAACCGGTGTATAGTTTTACTATATAGTAAATATATATTAACGGCTGAGAATCAGAAGGACTTATCTCATCCGATATAACGACTAACACTTTATGAGATACGACTTTCGGTTTCTCAGCAGTTGATATATACATACATACATTTGTATATATGTATATATCACACGTAAGGACTATAAGACGGGATCCCGAAACGATGAGATCATTTCAAAGCCGAGTAAGAGAAAGATTGACCCTGAGAAATGAATTTTCAAGTGGCTGTGAGCCTTGGCACGGGTTCGGTCCTTCTGGTTGGAAGCGGCACTACTACCGACAACGCCGAGCATCATGGATCCAACGTTCCTCGTCGTCCATCGGCCGCTACCAATACTTACCAAGGAAGTCGCAACGACGACGAACGAAAGGACGCCACGGGTATCCAACAAAATGCACAGCTTCAGACGAGGGGACTGGTGCAGCTTCGGATACTCGGAAGACCCGATGACACGGTCGACACGCAGGAAACCTCTTGCTACGTCTTGGAAGGTTCTAACACTTGAGGAGACATTACATTGCTTCATTAAAGAGATTCTATAATTTTGTTAAAAAATTATTGTTTTTTTTTTTTCCATTTGCGTCGAAGCGGAACAAATATCGAATGATTTTGCGTTCGATAAATCATTCGATTTCCACTCAATGTTTGCTTATCGCTGAAACAGAAGAATATCGATAGTTTGCAGTAATTTCGGCAATTTTTTAAAAATGTTTCCGAATCTCTGAGAATTTTAATATTGAGATATTGAATTTCTTTAATGCTTTGATATTGGAATTTGTTTGAGTTAAATTAGTATTTCTGTGTTAAATAATATGATAATTCATTGTTTTTTTTATGAGGAGACTGTGATTAAGATATATACGAGAGTTGTCTGACGGTTAATCAAATTATTTACAATTCCATACGTGTTGAAAGAGCAAATTGTTTTATCTTGGAGCGAAGAAAAATATAGTGTCGATCTTTATTATTGTTAAAAAAAAAAAATGTTTAACGAAACCTAAAAGACTTTGTAAACATCGCTGATCCGAAAATTGAAAAATCGCCTAAAATTTTGATTGTTGGAGCGAAGAAAAAAAAAATTCTTAAAATGACTTCCAATTCAATTTTTATTGTTATCGGGAAAAAAAAACAACTGTGTCTCGTCTCCGACAAGCCAATTGGCGCTTCATCAGCTTTTGGAATAATAAATAATGCCGATCTTCACGGATCGGTAACTGTTTTGCCTTTGGATTACTTTCGCATTGCCTTAAACTCGATCACATAAAAAAAAAAAAAATCGTATCTGTTTCAGCGAATTTAGCCGATGAACAATTTTACCAGCAAATTTTTATATTATTCTCTGAATATTACTATGTAGAACATTCGAGGGTTTGACCCGCGATGTTTTGTTAATTCACATAATGTAAAGAAATATTTTTTAATAAATAACTATAACCATAATCATTCAATCATCCTATCACATGTATTCATCATCGATTCCGGCAACTCAATTTTTTTATTTTATTTTAATTTTTTACATTTTTTTTTTGAGAGAATAATATTTCCGCGTTCGCGTTCTGGAATCACTGATTTTGCATCGCGAAGACGTGGATTCGCGCATATTTCTCGATTGTAAGGAGGTAACGCAGGGAGTCCGGAGCCCGCGAAGGCCAACCGGCTAATTGCGAACCCGATCGAGATATCGAGAGAGAGAGACTCGTTTAGAAATACTCGATTTACCGCTTTCATCGATACAGAACTACCTGTCCGCGTGTTTTCGTCTCACGGTGATTGGCTACGATTTGAAACTAAAATCTCGTGAAAATAGACTATAAAAAAAAAGTATATTGTTTACGCAATTCCAACGTCCGATTAATTACAAATTTCTAATCGACGAACAAACGATAAAAGTTTCGTTGAGTCAAAATAGTACAAACAGCAAAAAAAAGTTGTTTTCGCAATTTTTCATAGAGAAAACTTCGTCGATAAAGAAATAATTTCATGACGATTTTTTTTCTGTTTCTAACCGCTCGATTAATGTTTCGCTAACATTCTATAAACGTCCGACTCCTTGCGCGGGTTTTTGTCGAAATGCAAACCGCATTATCGATCTGCTTTGTCGTAATGCCAAAAAAGAACGAACCGACCGATGCAAATTCTTTAGAAATCCATAAAAATTTGAGTTTTCTACTTCGTAAAAACTATATATAATTTTTCAAATTTTTTTATATTAATTACATATTTTTTAATTCATCCTTTTTCCTCTCAAATATCCTTTTCTCTAAGAAAAAAGAAAAATAATACGAAAAATATTTACAGAATTTCGTAAATTGCTGGTTTAGTAAATAAAAATTTAATGTTCGATTATTATATTAAAAGGAAAAAAAACTGCGTATTCATCGATCATTAATCAATGAATGAATCGACAGATACGGCATCGGATGATTCGAACTACGAGACCCTCAATTCGTTTCCATCGGACGAATTCAGCAGTGGATCGGAGGACGAGGATTCATCCGGCAATCGATCCGTACATCCGAACGGTATTTCGGGTCTCCGGAGTCCTGTTGACGGTATAAGTCATCAGGAAGCCCCGTCGCGACCGGTACCACCGCCGCCCCGAGAGTCGAGTCTCACAGAGACATTCGGCAAGAGAATGAAATTACTTCGACGAACGTGGAGCATCACGAAGGGTAGTCTCGGGCGCATGAGAAGAAGAACATCCGCAAGTGCTGAGACCGACGGTTGCGCGGACGAGGGATTGAAATATCCGAACAACGATCAGCAGAGTCCCAACAACGACGGTAAAAAGTATTTCAGTTTCAAGAAACACTTCCGAAAGAGTCTGACGGGTCTGTCGACGTTTTATCTCGAGAACGAAAGCGGCGAGGAGAGATTATCGCGGAACAACAATCGCAGTAGCAAAGAAGAGGTTTACAGCAACGGAAGCAACAATAGCTGGTACACCGGCACGGATTATTGGAAGAACAGCCTCACTGAACAGTCGCAGAGAAACGACATCGGTAAGAAGAAAAAAAAAAAAAAATTCCTACGAGAGCCGTAATAAAACAAAAAAATCGCATTTCCTTGATTCTTAGTTCGTTTCTCTTCCGAAATTACAGAGTAAAACTGAAAAAAAAAAAACATTTTCAGAATCTTTTGTGTTTACTAAAGGGAAAAAAAATTGCTAACTTTATTAGGGATAAGTATAGTTCGCTTTTTCATTGTTCATTGTTTTGTCGTTAACTCATAATTCACGTTTAATTAATTCATTGTTCCTCATTAATTAACACATCTTTCGTTAGCTCGCGATCCATTAAGTTCATTGTTAATTAACTCATTGCACACTGTCTCATCGTTGATTACTTTATTATCAATCAGTTTACTCGCGATTCGGAGAAAGAATGCCGTTTATTGGTTCGCGAATTCAACGATATTGTTGCATTAACTCCGATCTCTTTGGATCTTTTAGATCACTACAGCATGTTGGACGAGGAGCCTCTGTATCAATTTTACGCCGCGGCAGCTGCGAGGGTCGCCTTCGAGTCGGATTCCGAGGGTTACGAGGAGGTAAATATATAGCGACGAGAGAGAAGCAGTGCAAAAAAAGAAACAAATGACATTGCGGATGATTATTGTATTTCTCGGTCCCACAGCATCGTTTTTCTTCGTTCTCTCCGCTTCTTTGTCTCTCTCTCTCGTTGAAACTGACGTAACTGCAATCTCAACGATGTATATAACTCTCCTATATCTCGCCGTTTACGTTAAAGATTGCGCCTCAAGCTCCGGCAATTATCTATTAGCTAACTGTGGGATCGATGTGAATTCTAAGTTTCAACAATTGCTAACGGCATTCTTGAAATTACGATGAGAGTATTCAACGGATTTTGTTTTTGCGTTTGATAGGTCGAAGATCCGATGCCTTCGCCCACCGCTGCCGATCTTGCGAAACCCGGACATCGAACTCTTTGGTGCCAAACACCGCAAGTCATAAACAGCGATTTACTTCGTGAGTCACCATTGCTTTTGTCACATGCAAAAGAATCTTACGGATTATGTTGGAAAAAGAAAAAATAATTAATTGATTAATTAATTAATAATAATAATATATAATTCATTATTTATTTTGATTAATTATCTTTCGTTTCTGACGGAAAATTCTGCACCCGCGTTTTTCTGAATTCATTCAAATCGTTAACATTTTTTTGTTTTTTTTTTATTGTTTCGCAGAACGACTGTCGCCCGACGAGAAAAAGGTTCAAGAGGCCAAATTCGAGATCTTCACGTCCGAAGCCTCGTATCTCAATTCCCTTCGCGTTCTCGTCGACGAATTTTTAAATAATCACGAATTGGTTTACGAGGTTTTGACGCCCAGCGAGAGAGAAAAATTGTTCGGCGGTGTGCCGAGTGTGCTAATTGCGTCCGAGCGATTGCTCGCTGAACTCGAAACCGTGTGGAGAGAAGACGTGATGCTGCGAGGTTTGCCCGATGTATTGTTGAATTACGCGCAACGATCGTCGAGCGTTTACGTCGCTTATTGCTCTAATCAAGTGAGCATCGATACAACCTTAAAAGAGTTGAGGTAATTAATGAAAAAGTCAAATAAATACGTAGAAAAATCGAAGTGATGTTACCTATTGAGATTCAAATGATTAAGATATTTTTTTTTTACAATTTCGAGATTTAGATCTATAAATTGTAAAAAAAAAAGGTTTTTTTTTAATATTAATGCACAAACCTTCGGTAATTAACGGGGACATTCGACTCGTTTACAGGAACAAAAAAGGCTCCAAATTCGTCGAAACTGTTACGCGGATAGAAACACATCCAGCGTGTCAGAGTCTGTCGTTGCATTCTTTTCTCATGTTGCCGATGCAACGTGTCACAAGGTACGAATTAATAATTATTACAAAAATATAACTTTAACTTCGTCTTTCTTTTTTCCGAGTGCGCGCCGCTTTCAATAGTTTGTCTTTATTATTTAATAAAATAATTCTAAATTGCTGTTTCGTAAATTACGATTTGCTTTTATTATCTCGATGTGAATTTCTTAAACTCTATAAAAGACCAATAATTAGATAAATTATTGAAAAAAATAAAATATATCGAAAGCTAAGAGATAAAAATTTTATTGCAGATTGCCGCTGTTAGCTGATGCTGTACTCTCGAAACTATCTTCCGACAGCAAAGACGAGCGAACGTGTTGGGAATGCGTTTTATCGCAGCTTAGTCAAGTCGTTATGGAGTGTAACGAAGGCGCGAGAGCCGCTGGAAGACTCTCGGAAATGGAGGCACTTGAAAGGTTAATAGTTTGCAAAAAAAAAAAGCGATATATAGAAATTCGAATTATCTTTAGTATTAACTTTGTATAAACGCAAATCTTTTGATGTTTATAGGAAATTGGAATATTCGTCAAAAGTACCACCGATCGTACTTCGAGATCGATATCTCGTACGACGAGGTCCCGTCGTTCAAATGCTCGCGCGAGCGGACGCCGAATACAAACTTACATTTGGCAAAAAATATCACAAAGCATCGCTCTATCTTCTGTTATTAACGGACTATCTTTTGATAGCCAAAACAAAGACAAAGTTAGTACAAGAAATTAATTAACAAAATTGTTTTTCTGGAGTGAAAAATTAATCGAGGAATGGAGTATAAAAAAAACTGTGACTTTCGTTTGCAGCACAAACGAGGAAACTTACACGGTAATAGATACATGTAAGAGGAGTCTTGTGGCGCTGGAAAAAGTACCGGAGGATTCGCCGTTTGCCGGGCGACACGCGATGGTTCTCTCGTTGCTGGAAAATTACTCGGGTCGTCACGTTGAGTATATTCTCACGTGTAACAATGCCACGGAACGTGAAAGATGGCTGGACGCAGTTTCACCCCCCAAACCAAGTTTAGTTGGCGAAACTCTTTACGAAACGTGGGATTGTCCCCAAGTAATGGCTTTGTACCCTTATGCTGCGGCGCAACCGGACGAATTGACGCTTCAGCCAGGTAAATTTTATTATACAATTTTATTATAGAAAAAAAAAAAAGAATTTTTATAAAAATAAAAAAAAATGTTAATTGAATTGGAAGATTTATATAATTAAATGTAAATTAAATTAATTAAATTTTAATTAAGTCATTAAACTTTTTAAAATTGAAGTTAAATGCTTTGTACTATTTTACTCTAAATTCAATGTTCGGCTCCGAAAATAATCATCGGAAAGGAAAAGTAAAAAAAAAGTCTGTCAAATTTAAGGTTTTTATGGAGTTATGGAAGCGATCCATTCATATCGACATTTTATATTTCAATGAAAAGATTTTTTTGCGATAAATTTACGCGAAAATGAAAATTATTGCGACATTATAGAATTCCTTATTTTTATGTTCTTTTCAAGGGGACGTTATAAACGTACTGAGAAAAATGACGGATGGCTGGCATCTCGGTGAGAAACTATTGGGCGGTGAACAGGGATGGTTTCCCGGTAATTATGCAAAGGAAGTCGCCTCGGAACACGTGCGCGCGAGAAATCTTCGACAACGTCATAGGCTGTTGGCGCTGAGCGCAAGTGTTATGCAACAAATAGCAAGACAGTCGCGGGTACACTGACCGGAATGATACGACTCGGAACGAGAACTCTGCGAGTCAAGAAAAAATGAATTTACCAGCAATTGCATCGATGTAAAAAAAAAGCCGAAAACGCTTCCGTATTAAAATAAGAATATCGAGTCCGATATCACGAGAAGATTCTACTCGTAACACGTTATTAGTCAGTATAAAAATAAAGACAAAGCATTAATATTGTAAACTGATCGGATCTGTATTATATCATTATTATAAAATATAAATTGTATAATGTGTTTAACAAAATTATATGATAGTCAATCATTATAATAGTACAACTATAAATGGTATATCCATTTTTTTTATTTTTTATTTTTTTTCAGTTTGTATAAATATACCTGTGTCGAAGTTTCTCAATGATGAACTCTCACTTTTGTTTTCTTGCTGTTAGAAATCAACAAGCTATTCGACAAAAATTCATTCGAAAGAATATATTTCTTTATTATTTTTTTATATGATTAATGGAATGTGAAAACAAAAAATTCAATTCCTTCGTGATGTACAGTGGTTGACTTAAAAAAAAAACACAAAAAATAAGTTATTTACGAAACGCGAATAAAAAATTGAGAGTACTTGAGTCGTGCGCGAGTATTATCAGCGGATGTATTGCAATTAATTGAGAAAAAAAAAAAAAAAAGAAAAAAAGTAATCTCCGAACTTTGCGCGTAAAGTTCGTTTTCGTAAATACTTCGCTGATCGAATAAACGGTATGTTTTTTTTTCATATACAAGTGAAAATGCCGTAGCCGACGAGTAATTAACAGTAACTTGGAGGCTCCTCGACTCTCGGATAAAATTATCACAAACTCTTCTCATTCAACGACGTCGAACACCTTTTTTTTACCTCCGAATTTTCCCGCAACGTTTACAATGATCGTTTTTTTTTTACCTTCGAATTTCGCGGCAACGTTTGCAATAATAGTTTTTTTTTTAAATTCGTACTTTTGAATAACCGGACGGTCGTACCTCGAACAATCTTCTGACGAAATATACCTGTAATATCGTCGTTGCGGCGATAACAACGAGCTGTGCTATCGACCAACTTTGAACGTACGAATTATTGTCGATCAGCAAATTGAGATCGCGAGCTTCGCGACTTCTGCTGAGGTACTGGTACTGAAGCATCTCGTTTATATTTTTCTCCACTCCGGTGATAGTTTCCTGCGATAAAAAAAAACTCGCATTGGCATATCGGTTCGTTAAGTGGATCAAAATTTGTTATAAAAAAAAAACGGAAAAAATTCAACAAATTTTTAACAAATTGGCAAACATTGCTCACCGTAAAGTTTCCAACGGAAAGTTGCAGTTCTTCCAATTCCTTGGTGAATATGTCCCATTGATCGTATCTGTGTTTAAAATGCAATATTTTTTCGGATATATAATAATATTAATTATTAATAAAATAATTTTTATTATTGAAAGTAATGAAAAAACGTTGGCGCGTGCGAAGTGAATTTCGTAAAATAATTGTCGTACCTTATCACCGTTATGTATAGATTCACAAGTTTCGCAGCGAATCTTGAAAATTGGTTATCTATGCAAACGCTGTAGTAACCACCGGCGACGGATTGATCTTGATAATCGGCGCTTGTTCGCCATTGATAAGGATGGACTATTACACCTTCTGGATTTCTTACGGCGAAACCGGCTTTACCATCACCGCCGCGCAATACCTACGAAAAAAAAAACATTTAAAATTATTGCTATACAGAACGATTGACGAAAATTCGATAGTCGACATTTTTAAAAAAATTTATTACGAAGAATTGTCGAGCGGCAAGCGATTAATTCAAAGTAATTCGACGCGGCAGAGCAACAGGTTTGAAGCACACAGTCGACACGAGTTGCTCCAAAATCGTTTCTTCGATTGATAAATTTCGATGGTAAAAAAAACTATGAGGACGAAAAGGAGGATCGAACGGGTCGTCGAAAAATGATTAATTGGAGTTGATTCAGCGATGGACCGAAAATATGCGAAATTTCAACGATTTGTAATAATAAAATTATTTCGAGTTTGAAAGCATTTGTTTTTACGTAACTTTCGGCGTCATTCGATTGTCAAACGAAGCGGCAACAGGTGTTTCATTATTTTTTCAATACTCCGCAGTTAACGGAGTCAACGATCTCGCGTTGATAAATAATATTTTAACCCGAAGAATCCAAGATAACAACAATCGATAAATTATCTCATTGAATAAGCAAAGAAATAATATCCACACTATATATTTCATAACACAAAAGTAACGATAACGTTTCTTCTCTCTCCGAATCTCCGCTTCGTTACGGAAATCTCAATTATCTTCAAAGTCCTATCTTTTCCTATCTTATCCTATCTATGCTTTTCATTAGAAAAAAAATCACCGTAGACATCAAACTAAAATTACACCTATAAAAGTGGAACGTGCACGAGCAACAGTTCCGCCTATTCTCATGACATGTCACACGTGGCCATATGGTAAATACCTATAGATATGTTGCCGCCGCAAGACATTCATTTCATTCGATTCGAAAACGATGTTTCGATAACTATCGAAATTCCATTGAATATAAATATCTCGCGAACTTTTTTTTTATTGAAAAAAAAAAACTATCTAAAAATAAATCGCGAAGGAAAGTCTCAACAACAATGTATTATAGATCGAAGGGGAATACACTTGCCTGAAAGCTGACGAAGAACGTTGCTCCGGGATTAACGTATTGAAAGTAACAATCCTCCTTGCCGGCGTCTATGTGAACTTTGTAGTCCATCGCGACGGCAGGCAAATTCTCGAACCATGGCTTCGTTACTTCAACTTCAGCGAGAACGACGAGACCACCAAAAATGTATAATAAACATGCGACTAGATACATTTTGCGACGATATATTTCTTTAGCATTACTGCTGCCCCGAACGAAGCAGTACAAGCATCGCGTTTCCTGTGTCGGACTACTGAACAAGAGAGTTTTTAAGTAGTGGGGGTAACTCTCGAAATCTCGAAGGGTCTCGTATTACTAGTCCACCCCCCTCCTCCCTCTTGCCGGCCCCTCGTGTCATTCCCCCCCACTAACCCCCCGCCACGTCGTGCTGCCAGCGGCGAAACCGGAGGCTTCTTTCTTCTATTTCCACGGAGTATACACGCAGTGTCGCGCGCGGGTAAAAATATAACCTCCAAGCTTGAAAGTTAAAGTGTTTTTTTATTTCTGTTTATTTTTTTTATTACTCACAAATTGGAAAAATTATTTTTTCCGATTGAACAATGTCGGATTTTGTGGAGGACGAGGCTGAGGAGAGTGAGGTAAGTACATTAATTTTTTTTTTATTGAAAGATATGTAATATAATATAGTTTCGATGTTCAAGAGATTCGGTTGCAAGAGAAAATTTTTTTGTTTCCGACAGATTGGGATGAGCTTTTTGAGTTTATTTGGGATAAAATCGTAATTGATATTTCATTTTTTTTTGCAGATTTAAAATAGTTTTCTTTTACGAGTAGATTCGTTTCAAATAACATTTACTTTTGGTTACCCAACCTAAAATATTGAGCGGCAAAATGTAGAGATGAGTAGGTTTCGTAGATTTGATAGTATTTAGAGAAAAGCCTTCATGCTAAATTATAAAGAGAAGAAGTCACAGAAAACTCTTTTCTGCAACGCACAACAATAAACCGTATAATACGCCTTAACCATTGCAAAGAGATATTAATATTCTTAAAGCGTTTTTGTGCTCTATGAATAAATCGAAATTCCATTCCGTTTCATAGATTTCGGAGAGAAACAGAAATTAAAGGAAAGGCAGAGCAAAGTACAAACAGAAAAAAAAATACACAAACAATAACATTTTTGGTTGAGTCTAAGATTGATAAAAATGTATATTTTTTGACGAAGAAAATTACATTAAAAAAATACCGCCACTACGATTCTTTTCTTACATAACTATTTTTTGCTTTTTTCAATTAAATTATCACTCACTGAAAGAACGTCTATAGATACCACGTGCATCGTGGCAAAAAATTCTAATTTAAAGACTTAATAAAGTTGAAAATTCTCTCGGAAACATACATTAGGAAATGGTTATTAATTTAGATCCATTGATTTTCAGGAGGAATGCGATGTGAATCCCAGAGAAAAGAAACGAGTGAAGAAAACCAGAGCCATGGAGGACAGCGACGAGGAGGACGAAGGTAAAATATCATCCACCATTGATAAAAACTCGAAACAGCAATTTTTTTGTTCCTCATTACATGTTTTATTAAAAAAAATTACCCCTAACAGATGACGAGGCGCGATACCGCGAAGAACTCAAGGATTTCGTTGACGATAATCTCATTGAGAGCGACGCGGAGGACAGCGACGAGGGCGACGCCGCGAAAAAGCGGAAGAAAAGCGATGACGAAGATTTCGACGATAGACTCGAAGACGACGATTACGATTTGCTGGAAGAGAATCTCGGTATTTCGGTCAAAAGGGTGCGATTATTGTTCAAAATTAAACCGAATGCCGATTCTTTTTTTTTTTTTCGTAACAATATTGTATTGTATGCATTTTTTAAAATTTCTTCAGAAACGATTCAAACGTTTGCGACGGATGGAGGATCAGGAATCAGACGACGAAATCGAACGGCAGCCCGGCGACGAGAGGGACGCGATTGCTAACGAACTCTTCGATGCCGGCTCTGGCGATGTAAATATTTTATCGTTTTGTTTAATTAATCATTTATTTTTATCGATACGTTATTCATTGATTTATTGTCTAACAATTATTTCTAATGCAATTTTGCATCGCGAACAAACGATTAATGAACGAAGAGCAGCGACCCAAACAAAAAGCGACAAATTAAAATAAATTAATTTCATACCAATGATTAAAACCCCAATGCTTGTCTTTGCGGATACGAAGGCTCACATTACGCATCGTAAGGCGATACGCGGTGCGAGCAGTTATATAAATTCCAAGGTGATTAAACGATATGAATTCCTTCGTCAGCGTTTCTCGTTGCTTTGACGGTTTTTTTATGATTGGTATTAAATTAATTAATTTCAATTCGCCTCTCTTCGTTTAAATCAGAGATTTTCGATTAAAAAAAAAATGTTTTTATTGTATTACGAATTGTCGCGAAGTACGTTGAAATTAAAAAAAAAAAATCAATTGTTTTACACTAAATACCAAAAATGTATGAAACTATGAAATACATTTTATCGATTGCACAGGACGACGAGCCAATAAGCGTGAGAAGTCACAGACAAGAGGCGGAAACATTCAACGAGGTCGGCAGCGAAGACGAAGAGTCCGACGCCGACGATTTTATCGTCGACAACGATGATAGACCCATCGCTGAGAAACGACGGAAGAAACGACCTGTTTATTCTAACGCGTACGTGTATACAAAACTTCAGATTTGATTGATCGATAAAAAAAAAATGAATTAATAATATTGTTTCGCAGAGCTTTGCAACAAGCGCAAGATATTTTCGGTGTAGACTTCGATTACGACGAGGTAAAGCAGTATGACGAAAACGGCGAACGGGAAGAGGAAGAAGACGAGGAGGACGATTACATTGAGGACGAAGGCCTCGACGAGCGGCCGCGACGTTCCAAGAAAACGTCGAAGAAGAAATCAAACAAAAAAACGATTTTCGAGATTTACGAACCGAGCGAACTGAAACGCGGTCACTTTACCGAGCGGGACAACGAGGTAATAAAAATAGATTTTTTCCCGTTTTTCTCGCGGATAGGAATTCGCTGGAGACATCGAGATATTTTACTCGAACTCATTGGCGAAAAAACTCACCTGGATCCGCATATTTGCAAATTTCGAAGCAACAGAAGACTAGAATTAATAATTACTGTTTTTCATTCTTATGATCAAAAGATAATACAAAAACTTAGAAATCATCACATTTCTTCTAAATTTGCGAGTCCAGTGGAGTTTTTTTGTCGCAAAGTTCGGGTACAATATCTCGATGTCTCCGGCGAATTCTTATCCGCGAGGAAAACGGAAAAAAATCGATTTTTATTCGAAAAGCCTGAAAAAAAAATGGTTTTTCATTGAAAATTTTCTCAAATCGCGTATTTAACATTTGTTTGATGCAAAAAAAACCATAGATTCGTAACACGGATATACCGGAGCGAATGCAGATGCGTTCAATGCCGATTACACCAGTACCCGAGGGTTCGAACGAATTGGATCTCGAAGCCGAGTGGATCTATAAACAGGCATTCTGTCGTCCGACGATATCGATTCAGGACGCTCACTTGAGCGACGAGGCTAAAGAACGAGCGCGCAAAGGACCCCAAACAGTACCGAAGATACGAAAAGCACTCGACTTCATGCGCAATCAGAATTTCGAAGTACCGTTCATCTCGTTCTATCGCAAGGAGCACATACTTCCGGAATTGAATATAAACGATCTCTGGAAGATCTACAGATACGATGCAAAGTGGTGCGAGTTGCGTCAGCGGAAGGAGAATCTAATGTCTCTCTTCACGAAGATGCGCGACTATCAGCTCGACGAAGTTATGAATAATCCCGATGATCCGTTGCCGGAGAGCGTTCGTATCGTCAAAGAGGACGACATCGATCGTCTCAAGAGCGTCGAAACGAGTGAAGAGCTCAACGACGTATATCACCATTTTATGCTTTACTACGGCAACGAAGTACCGAAAATGCAAGCGGTCATTCGCGAGCGTCGCAGGTTGATTGTTCGTGAGGAGATGGAACGCAAACGCCGGCAAGCAATAGCCGACGCTCTCGAGAACGGCGAAGATCCGCCGGTCCTGGAAGACGATGATTTAGAATTCAACGACGAAGAACCCGACGAGACGCTTAAACAAGCAGTGAAAAGCGGTACTTATGCGCTCTGTCAGAAAGCGAATCTCGACGGTTTCGCGAAAAAATTTGGTCTAACGCCCGATCAATACGCCGAGAATGTTCGCGACAATTATCAGCGCCATGAGGTCGAACAGGAGCCGACCGAACCGTTTCTAACGGCGCTCGACAATCGTAGCAAATTGTTCGACGATCCCGACGACATACTTCGCGCCGTGCAGCAGATGGTTGCGATACAATTGGCGCGCGAACCGTTAATAAGAAAATGCGTACGCGAGATGTATATGGAACGGGCAAAGATTTCCATAAAACCGACGAAGAGGGGAGTCAAGGAGATCGACGAAAGTCATCCGATTTACACGATGAAATATGTAAGAGATAAACCCGTCGGGGAGCTCGTCGGTGATGAATTTTTGAAGCTAACGAACGCGGAACAAGAGAAACTAATCGAATTGTCATTCAGTGACACGATAGAGGGAAATACAAGCAACAATTACGTCGACGAGATGAAGCAACTCTATCATCGCGACGAGTTCAGTAAAAACGTTCAGGAATGGAATGCGCTGCGAGTCGGAGCGGCGGAAATCGCACTCGCAAGAATCGTTATACCCGACATGAAGAAGGAATTGCGAGCGAATTTGTTGGCCGAATCGAAAGAATACGTCTTGCGCGCTTGTTGTCGTAAATTGTACAATTGGATAAAAATTGCGCCTTATCGGGTGGAATTCAACGAACAAGCGACACCGTTAGCCGACGAGGACGATTGGGATACCGCCGAGGAAACGACGACGAGCCGTGATAACGATAAAGTCAAAGATCCCGAATGGGACACCAGTAAAGGTATTCGCGTTATGGGAATCGCTTACGTTCCCGATTTTTCACAAGCAGCTTTCGCGTGTCTCGTATCACCGGACGGCGAGTGTACGGATCATCTAAAAATTCCTCATTTGCTCAAAAGAAAAAATAGCCCTCGCGAGGACGAGAAAAATTTGAAAGAGAAAGCTATGGAAAGCGTGAGAATTTTTATAGCCACGAAGAAACCTCACGTTATCGTTGTCGGCGGCGAATCACGAGAAGCCGTTATGATCAGCGAGGATCTTCGTGAATGCATCGCCGCGCTAATGGCAGAGGAACAATTTCCTTCCGTTAAAGTCGAAATTTGTGACAACGAATTGGCGAAAATTTACGCCAATGGTAGTCGCGGCGTTGAGGAATTTCGCGACTATCCGACTTTGCTGCGTCAAGCGATATCGCTCGCTCGGCGACTTCAGGATCCTCTCGTCGAATTTTCGCAACTCTGCACGAGCGATGACGAGATTCTTTGTCTGAAGTATCATCAATATCAGGATCAACTATCGAAAGACGATCTTTTCGAGAATTTGAATCTCGAATTCGTGAATAGAGTCAACGAGGTCGGTGTCGACGTTAACAAGGCGATCGGCGAGGGTTACTCCGGGAATTTGTTACAATTTGTTTGCGGTTTGGGACCGAGAAAAGCTCAAGCGTTGTTGAAGATGTTGCGACAAACTAATCAAAGAATAGAGAATCGTACGCAACTTGTAACGATTTGTCATATGGGACCGAAGATCTTTATTAATTGCGCGGGTTTCGTTAAAATCGACACGGCGAGTTTGGGTGATAGTACCGAGGCGTACGTTGAAGTTTTGGACGGCACGAGAGTACATCCGGAGACTTACGAGTGGGCGAGAAAAATGGCTGTCGATGCGCTCGAGTACGATGACGAGACGGCTAATCCGGCCGGTGCTCTCGAGGAGATTATCGAAACGCCCGAGAAACTTAAGGATCTCGACCTCGACGCATTTGCCGAGGAACTCGAGAGACAAGGATTCGGCGACAAGTGCACAACCCTTTACGACATTCGCGCCGAGCTAAATTGCCGCTACAAGGATCTTCGCGCTCCTTACGAAGCGCCGACACCGGAAAAATTGTTCGATATGCTTACCAAAGAGACTCCGGAAACTTTTTACATCGGTAAATTGTTACTCGCGACGGTGAGCAGTATGAATTATCGTAAACCCGAAGGTGAACAACTGGATCAAGCGAATCCGGTGCGTAACGACGATACCGGATTGTGGCAATGTCCCTTCTGTATGAAAAATGATTTTCCCGAATTGTCGGATGTTTGGAATCACTTTGACGCCAACGAATGTCGCGGAAAAGCTATTGGTATACGATTGAGACTCGACAATGGTGTTTCCGGTTATATTCACATTAGAAATTTGTCCGATAAACACGTGAAGAATCCCGAGGATCGCGTTAACGTCGGACAAGTTATTCATTGTCGCGTTATTAAGATCGAAGTCGATAGATTTGGCGTCGAATGCACAAGCAAAACCAGCGATCTTCTCGACCAGAATCACGAGATGAGGTAAATATAAATTCTCATTTTTCACAATTCTTTGGAACGATTCGTTTTCGTGGAGAAAAAAATTGTCAGAAACGAGAAGCGAATTTTTTTTTCTCATTTCTCAAGTTATTGAATTGAAACAATCTTTTTATTTTTTTAACATTTCATTGCAATTATTAACTCGAATGAACGTCTATTTGTTGAGATAAGACATCGCAAATTGAGCTTAAAATTGATAAGATATTGATAAATTTGAGAATAATTTGCCACTTCGTTGAAAGGTATTTACAATTTTCTAAATAACGTTATTGTGTTCTTTATTTTTCTATTCTCAAAGTTTTCTCTGTAAGAAAGCAACAAAATCACAGATTTAATTCTTACAGAGCTATTTTTGCGAATAAGATAATAATATTACGAGGGAAATACTTTTTAAAATGTATTTAATGTTACGATGAATCTGCAGGCCTCAACGAGATTCTTACTACGATATCGCTGCCGAAGAGCGCGATATGAAAATCGAGGAAGACGCGAAGAAATTGAAGCAGCAACGCGCCTACATAAAGCGGGTCATCGTACATCCGTCTTTCCACAACATAAGTTACTCCGAAGCGGCGAAATTGATGGATGCGATGAAACAAGGAGAGGCGATAATACGTCCGAGCAGTAAGGGCGAAGATCATCTTACCGTCACGTGGAAAGTAACCGACGATATACTTCATCACATCGACGTCCGGGAGGAGGGAAAAAAATTTGGTTTCGCTTTGGGAAAGAAACTGTGGATTGGTAACGAGGAATTTGAAGATTTGGACGAAATAATTGCGAGACACGTTAATCCGATGGCGGCTTACGCCTCGGAATTGTTGGAGTGCCATTACTACACACCGAATGTCGACGGCGACGAAGCGAAAGCCGAGGGAATTCTGAACGAACGAAAGAGAAACAAACCGAGTTCGATACCGTGTATTATTTCGCCATCGAAGGTAAATTTTGTTTTTTTTTTTTAATAATTAAAAATCAATAGAAGACATTGACAGTTTTGAGAGATTTTTTTTTCTTTTTTTCTTTTAATAGTTGATAACTTTTGTTGAAAATTCAACGGAATTATTTACAACGTAAAAACAATTTAAATTTCGTAATTTGATTTTAATTTACTTAACAGAGAATTTAATTTATTTACAATCAAATAAAAAAGTTTAAACTGTTGTTTACTCAACTCAAATAAATTTATAATGATTTTTTTTTCTGTTTTTCAGACCTATCCGGCAAAGTTTATGCTATCGTATCTACCGCGCGAGCGTTGCAAACACGAATACGTTTCCGTATCACCGGACGGCGTTCGTTTTCGCGGCCAAACTTTTCCGACTATCGGAAAGATGTTTAGCTGGTTTAAGAAAAATTTCCGTGAAATACCGCGATGCGTAGCCACACCGAAGGCGCCGGGTTTCAGGACACCAGGTACGTCCATTTTATCGCAAATCATATCCCTTTTCAATTCACATAAAGTTGGAATTTTGATAATTTTTTCTCCCTCATCTAACGAGATTTATCGTGTCTTTTTCATATTTTTGCTGAAGCCGCGATGATATTTTTCATGTATTGAGTATTTGCTTCAAAATCCCAATTTTAATAAATATAATTGTGATGATTTTTTAAAAATTTTTTGTAGGAATGTATCAAGAAGGGAACGACGATTATTCGCACGACGCAGCGGGGGGTGACGATTCGTCGTATTCGTTCAATACGCCCGGTGCAACATCGTTCGGCGGATACGGCAGTGCGCCGAGTCAAGCGAACACGCCGTACACGCCATCGGGACCAACTCCCTTCTTGACGCCGTATCAGACGCCGACGAACACTCCTCATCAGTCTGTAGCGACACCGACTTACGGCCAACAAACACCGAGCGACTGCGGCAGCAAATATTCTCATACACTCTCAACGGCCGGTCCAAACTTTCGCAACGATCCGGAAGTTCGTAAAACCCCCGGAACTTGGAAACAAAAGGAAGACGGAACGTTCACTTTCTCGTAAGTAATTTATTCGATTAACGATCCGAGTTTTTGAACTGCAAACCTTATTTTTCAATTTCGCTTTTTTAACTTCAGAAACGATGCGGATATCAAGGACTCGTCGAGTAACTCGAGAGGAAGAGGCCGCGGCGATTCTCGAGGTCGCGGAGGTTTTCGCGGACGCGGCGATTTTCGAGGACGCGGCGATTTTCGCGGACGCGGAAATTCTCGCGGAGGCCGTGGCGATTATCGAGGCGGACGCGGAGATTATCGCGGCGGCCGTGGCGGTCGCGGAGACTCGCGAGGGGGACGTGGAAATTCGCGAAATTCTTATAATTCGTTTAACTCCGATTCCAACAGATCGAACAACGCGGCACCGGGTAACACGACGCCTCTGTGGGACGAGAACGAGAGTTGGGATTCATCGGTAACCGTCGCCGCGCGTAATCCATCGACAACAGCTAAAGCTCCGTCGACCAATAATTCCAACGCGACTATGGGAAATCGTACTCCGCTGTGGGACGAGAACGAGACTTGGGATTCCCCCGGACAAGCGAGTCTTCCGGACGAATCGTCGGCGAATTCGCGCAACGATACAGTCACTTCGAATGCTCCGGGCGTCACGAGCGTCGCACCTCAGTGGGGCGCGGAAGAGAATTGGGACGACGATACTCCAACCCCCGCGAAAAGCGCACCGCCACCCGTACAATCGCAGCAATCTTTTGCTCCATCAAATGCTCGAGGACAACAACGACCATTCCGCGGAGGTGCGCGGAACGGTAATTCCGCAACACCGAGAACTCCGGCAGTTTCTAACAGCCGTCCTCAATGGGACACGGAAGAGAATTGGGACGACGACGATCCAACGCCTCCGAGTGTTGTACCTCCGATCGCTGAATCTCGGCAATCCGTCGATGGCGCTGCGGGCATTAATACCGTTCCTTCTCGCGCACCGACGATCGACAGCACCGGTCCTCAGCGGGGAATGGAAGATAATTGGGACGACAATAATGCAACGACTGCGGAAATCCCGCAACCACCACCTGCACCGGCGTTTTCCGCTCCCGGAAATTCGCGCTATAATTCGGCTCCATCGGGTGGTCGATATTCTCGCAATGGTAATCAATACAACTCCGATAGCTCTTCGCGTCCGCCGGGTCGGCAATCTTTCCGCGGCGGTCGACACGGCAATTCCGCGCCATCAAGAACTTCGGCAATTTCAAACATCGCCCCGAGTAATTCTTTCGGTGCCTCGAGCGGCGGACCGCAGTGGGGCACAGAAGAGAATTGGGACGACGACGAACCTACGCCTTCGCAAACCGTAAAAACTCCATCGTGTCCTTCGGTTACCAATAATTCTTTCGCAAATTCATCGTACAATTCGCTTCCGTCGAGTGCTCCGGTGGTTCGTGAATCTCCCGCAACGAATTCGCCTTTCGATTCTGCGCCGCCGCGAGCGCCGACGATTTCTTCCTCCGCTCCTCAGTGGAACACGGAAGAGAATTGGGACGACGATGTACCAGCGGCTTCGACAGCTTCGCAATCCACTGCGAACCTTTCGTCTTCGCAATTCTCCGATAATGCCGCAAAGTTTGCTTCGTCGAATTCACAAACTCGTCAAAAATTCGGCGGTCCTTCGCGGAACAATTCGCCGAATATTCAATCGCGTGGAGCTGCGAATTGTGGCAAACCGAATTATCAATCTCGTCAAACTGACCGGGTTGCTTCGCATTCGCCCTTCGATTCTGCGCCGTCGCGAACGCCAACGATTTCTTCCGCCGCTCCTCAGTGGAACTCGGAAGAAAATTGGGACGACGACGTACCAGCAGCTTCGACAGGTTCGCAACCCGCTGCGAACCTTTCGTCCTCGCAATCCTCAGACAATGCCTCACAATTCGCTTCGTCGAATTCACAATCTCGTCAAAAATTCGGTGGTCCTTCGCGGAATAACATGCCGAATATTCATTCGCGTGGAGCTGCGAATTGCGGCAAATCGAATTATCAATCTCGTCAAACTGACCGCGTGGCTTCGCATTACAATTCGTCGAATTTCCAGTCGCGTCCATCCAGCGCTGTTTCTCAGCATAGCGCGGCAAACGCGTCAACCAGCGGCTCGATGTTCGGCGACGACGAGAATTGGGACGACGACGATGTTTCGGCGGCTCCGAAAGCCGTGGGAACGCCTTCGATTGCGTCGTCGTCTCAGCAATCTTTTGTTCCGATTAACTGCAACAGCAGCGGTTCCAAAGATAACGGAAACGACAACAATGAGGCAATGACGCCTCCGACTTCTTCCTTCTTATCGAATCAACCAACAAGTGAAGTTGCACAGCTGCTCAGCGGCGGACCTCCGAGTGTTTCGTTAATAGCGTCCGATGCTCCACGATGGGACGACAATGAGAATTGGGACGACGATGCAACACCAGCGTCGGCTTCTACGGGAAATCTATCGGCGCCAATGAGCGCTCCGCCACCTCCAGAACCTTCGCGATATCAAGCGACGGCTCAAGGATCCTATCGACAGAATACACAAAACAATAGAGGAACAACGGGTCGAGGTACCTATCGGGGGTACGGAGGGAATAATCGAGGCGCTGCGGCTCAGGGTACCTATCGCCAAAACAGAGGGAATAATCGTGGCGCAGCGGCTCACGGTACCTATCGACAGCACAGAGAGAGTAATCGCGGAGCCGCGACTCAAGGTACCTATCGGCAGCACAGAGAAAGCATTCAAGGAACCGCCACTCAAGGTACCTATCGACAACACAGAGAAAGCATTCAAGGAGCCGCCGCTCAAGGTACCTATCGACAACACAGAGAAAGCATTCAAGGAGCAGCGACGGGAAATCCCTATCAAGGAACTCCCCAAAACAATGGATCAACGGGACGCGGAAGTTATCAACAGCCTTCGCAAGTTCCGCCTAACATTCCACATACCGATTCTAATTCAGATTCAACGAAAGTTCCTACAAACGCGGCTAATCCTTTCGGTGACGACGAGAGTTGGGATTGAGCCGCGGGACTGATGAATATTTACGAGGTATTTAGAATATTGAGATAAATTAATTATAAGAAGAGTGCCATTGAAAAAACATTTAAAAGATTTTCGGGCAAATGGTTGAGGCATTTTTTGAAAAATGCATTTTTGGACATTCGGAACACTGGAAAAATGATTGAGACGCTTTTTTTCGTTGAAACATTTTTGGGAATCGTGTGGTTTTCGAGTTGCCAGCTGTCGAAGCTTTCAATAAATTGAATCACTCGACGGATGTGACTGATTTGTTGGGGATTTTGCCGGTTTGTAACTCAAAAATTGTGCACTTTGCACGAAAATGCTTTCGAAGGAAAAGATTTTTCGGTTTTTGGTAAACGGACCGTATCTTTCTTTTTTTGGTTGTTTGACGAATTTTTTGAGAAATTCGTGTATAAATGGTCCGAAAATGCCATTGACGATATTTGCCCGATATACCGCGTATCAAAATATTTTTCTACAGTATACGGATTCGATCGAAGATTATATATTTTATTATTATCGTAAATACAGGTAGAAGGATAGCAATAAATAAAATTGCGGCAATACCATACAGAAAAAAGGTTTCCGAATAATCGAGATGCAATTTGGGATGTTGAAGAAACATTGATACGATCGCATTCTCGAAATTTCGGAAATTAAAAACCAAAGTGAAGAGTTATTGTTTTCGCAAATTGTCTCTCATGTTGTCGCCAACCAAAGTAACGAGCTCTCTATAACGAGTGACTGATTTTTGTACAATTTCTCGATTGGAATATCGAACGAGATGTGTATTAGAATAAATATTATAACACGACAGGGTTTTTATAACGAATTATCTATTAATAGTATATTTCTTATATTTGATAAAAAAAAGTTGAGTATTAAATGTTTAAATACAAAAAAAAAGATGGTCTCTCTATTGTAGTATTATTATAGTACTATATGAAAGCATTATATACGATATCACAAAAATGCAAAAAAAAAAAACGAATCGAAATAAAACAAACGAACGATCCGATTCATTGAAATGAATTTTTTTTTTTTCGTATTTCGGGATTATCGATTGTATAATTATCATTGGAGTTTGAGATTTAACGATGCGTTTCGACTTTCCGAAAATTCCGTAATTTTTATTTTACCTTTTTTTTCCAACGTTAACTCAACGCGGATGATAACTCTGTGAATAAGAATAAATCGATCGCTGTGTCTCCTGTTTTTTTTTTTATATAATTTTGTTACACAAAATAAAATATAATTATTGAGCTCAACAAGGATTTGTTTATTAAACAAAAATCTTTAAACTGCCGCTGCTCCGTTTTCAGTGGTTTAGAAAGGAAAATCATGGAATTCACAAGAGCTTTTATCATCGAGGGATTCAAGGTATTTCGCTTTCAAAAGTCTTTGCCTTTCCCAAGAGTTTTGTTAAAAATTTTGTACGACAACGCAACAAGAAAAAAAAAAAAAAAAAATAATCGAAGCGCGTTATCACAAAAGTAAAAAAAAATTGAAAAAGCCGCAAAAAATAAAGCAATAAAAGAAATGTATTGTTTCATTACGTCAGTTACAAATCAATAATATACTTACTGAACTGCGAGACCCGAAGGTGTTATTATCCAATTATCTAGATAATTCGCGCCCATTAAAAAATGCATATAACACGTGACAATAATATTATCTTCGATTTCTTTATTGCACTAAATTGTTCTCGCGTGTGTTCCTAAAACTCATTAGCATTATAAATTAACTTCGGAACTACGCAAAGCGAACATTCCATCACTATAATCATTATAGTATCTAGCCGATAGCTTCGTTCTACGATAGCATAGAATCGCCGAACCGCGTGTTAATAAACCCTAAAGATCATGCAGCCGAATAAATTTATCATCGTGATTGTGTCTCTGATCGTAAGGATATGTGAAAGTGGCATAGTTCTGAAATCATTCGAATCGTATGGAGCCTCCAAAGTTGACATGGCAGCGGTAAGTTCTTTTTCCGGAAATAAAAAAGGAAGTAGAGGTTTCGAGAAGATTCAATGTTTCCAGATCGACGTGATAACATCGTGTTACGGAAACCGTGGAGACGCCGTGGCATTGGGTGCTATTATTTCCCGCAATTTCGTTAAGGCATTGTCATTGAAGAGAATTCCAATTGTCTTAGTCGACGATTCATCAAGAATAGCGATCAAAGATCACCATTACGTATTAACACCGCGATACCGTCTACAAGTTTTCGTATTAGCGGAGTCAACACCCGGAGGTTTAAGGAAATCTATCGCCGAGTTGCAGAGATCCGTATGGTGGAATCATATGGCATCTTTTCTGATACTGTATCGATCATCAAGGGGATGCAAAGGTGCCGAACGTTTATTATTAATGGCTTGGAACCGACATCTGATTAATGGAAAGGTCTTATGCTTCGATCGTCAATCGGGAATACAGATTCTGGGATACAATCCTTTTACGCCCGAAGCACCGGAACCATGGCGACTAAATGCTGTTTACCGATACGCGGAATTGAAGAATAATCGTTTCGCGGTATTTTATCGGTACGATAGCGAAATTTGCGAAAACTTAGATTTCGAGAAAACGAAGAATCTTAACGGTTATCCGATGGAACAACTATATGTCGTACGCGGTGAATTGGCGTATACCGGAAATAAAAAACACATTCGCAATGACGCGACAATGTATTTTAATGTTATGGACACTATTATTCGTGTTATAAATGGTACTAACGTCGTGGTAAAGTATATTCAGGACACAGAAAAGTCACATCGTTTCAAGGATCTGATGATCGGTATAGTCTCGTTGGAAGCTGGACTCGAATTTATGGTGAGTCGACCATTCATCGTTACCGGATTGGTTGCCATGACACAACACAGCGGTCATAAGTCACAACTTGAGAAGATCCTCACAGTCGTCGATATCTATACGAACATTGGTGTGTGTATTGCTCTCGTCGTCGTTTGTCTGTTCTTCACATTTGTCGCTCGTCTCGGTACAGTTCCGGCAATTCTCAATATCGTTCGGATCATTTGTAATACCGGTTTTGTGAAGGTACCGCGTGATATACCGTCGAGACTCTATCTGGCCACTGTATTAATGTTCGTGGTTACAATGCAGGGAGTTTATCAGGGTAATTTAGCGTCTCTACTGACGACCGTGGTGGCTTATCCTAATATTAATACATGGGATGATCTTTTAAATTCTCGTCACACAATTTATATTAACAAGGGTTACAATCAATTCTTGCAGTACCCACAATTTGCGGGACGCGTTGTACTTATTCCCGGTCGGGGTGACTGCTCGCAGTACGTGTTACACAATTCGTCCGTTGCTTGCGTTAACTTCGAAGCTATTCTCAAGGACCAAGCGGAAGAATTGAGGTTGCATTTGACCGAATTACTCAAACCGTCGTTGGGCGTTGTTCGTTTTCGGCGAAACTGGCAACTCGAGAAACGATTTAACTATTTACTGGGAAAACTTTACGAGGCCGATGTTATCGTGCCGTTCGATTTACGAAGTAATCAACAGACACTGAGCGATTTCGCGTACGACGATGATGTGAAGGCTAATGAGGATTTTAGAAATATAACATTGCACGACATGATTTTTGCATTTGCGATACTTGGAATTGGTTTGACGTGTTCGTTTATAACGTTCTTTTTCGAAATCTTCATTAATCGAATTCGATTAAAGCGGTCTGTTTCAATGATTTAATAGTTCACTTCTAGCTTTTCTGTAACACTTTGAAAACCAGCGCCAGTACGTTATATGACGCGCAAAAAATGCTGCCTTATATGTAAAAATGTGTGATTCAAATTGTAACGAAGTGAAAACAGAACACAAATAAATCGTGATAATAAAAACCATTGAAGCTTTTTGACTGATATAATTTCATTCGTTTCTTCATGTAAAAAATATCGTCTGTCGGGTGTTTTATTATCCATAATTCTGGTAAAAAATTATAAAGAAGAAAACAACCGATGGTTATTTCATAGCCAATGTAAATAACAACCAAGTGGCGAAGTAACGCAACAATATTTCTTCGCTCGAAATACCACAGAGCGATGTAAAGTTTCTATAAGCTCAATAATTATTCCTTTCGCGGAGATTATCGCGGTGGCCAAGGAAGTCACTGAGGCTACCGAAGGGAATGCGGGAATTCATGAAACCATTATAATTCGTTTAACTCCGATTTCAATAAATCTAATAAAGCGCTCCGGCGAATATAATGCCTCTATAGAATAAGAACGGATAACTTAGTGCCTTAGTGCCCCCCTCAGGGCACGTGGGGATGTGTAATGTCTCAGTTACAAATCAATAATTTACTCACGGAAACCCGAGACACGAAGGTGTTATTTATCTAATTTACTACATAATTCACGCTTTTTAAAAGATGCATAACACGCACATGACAATAATATTCTCTTCGACTTTTTCATTGCACTAAATTGTTATTGCGTGTTTTTGAAACCCTGTAAAATAATAAAATAACTCCTACAATACGCAAAGGAACAGTCAGTCGGGACATCGTCGATAGCGTCGCTGTACATAGGGTCGTCAAACCGCGTCTTAACGAATCTCAAAGGTCATGCAGCCGAGTAAATTGATCACTGTGATCGTTTCGCTAGTCGTGAAGATATGTGCGAACGAAATAATTATTGAATCATCAGAATCGCGCGGAACCTCCGAAGTTAACAACGCAGCGGTAAGATTTTTTTCCGGAAATAAAAAAGGAAGTGGAGGTTTCGAAAAGATTCAATGTTTCCAGATCGACGTGATAACATCGTGTTACGGAAACCGTGGAGACGCCGTGGCATTGGGTGGTATTATTTCACGCAATTTCGTTAAGGCATTGTCAGTGAAAAGAATTCCAATTGTCTTAGTCGACGATTCATCAAGAATAGCGATCAAAGATCAGCATTACGTATTAACACCGCGATACTGTCTACAAGTTTTCGTATTAGCGGAGTCAACTTCCGGAGGTTTAAGTAAATCCATCGACGAGTTGCAGAGATCCGTATGGTGGAATCATATGGCATCTTTTCTGATACTCTATCGATCATCACGGGGATGCAAAGGTGCTGAACATTTATTATTAATGGCTTGGTACCGACATCTGATTAATGGAAAGGTCTTATGCTTCGATCGTCAATCGGGAATACAGATTCTGGGATACAATCCTTTTACGCCCGAAGCACCGGAACCATGGCGACTAAATGCTGTTTACCGATACGCGAAATTAAAGAATAATCGTTTCGCGGTATTTTATCGGTACGATAGCGAAATTTGCGAAAACTTAGATTTCGAGAAAACGAAGAATCTTAACGGTTATCCGATCGAACAACTATATCTCGTACGCGATGAATTGGCGTATACCGGAAATAAAAAACACATTCGCAATGACGCGACAATGTATTCTAATGTTATGTCCACTATTATTCGTGTTATGAACGGTACTGACATCGTGGTAAAGTATATTCATAACCCAAAAAAGTCACAAACTTTCAACGATCTGATGATCGGTATAGTCACGTTGGAAGCTGGACTCGAATTTATGGTGAGTCGACCATTCATCGTTACCGGATTGGTTGCCATGACGCAACACAGCAGTCACAAGTCACAACTTGAGAAGATCCTCACAGTCGTCGATATCTATACGAACATTGGTGTGTGTATTGCTCTCGTCGTCGTTTGTCTGTTCTTCACATTTGTCGCTCGTCTCGGTACAGTTCCGGCAATTCTCAATATCGTTCGGAGCATTTGTAATACCGGTTTTGTGAAGGTACCGCGCGATACACCGTCGCGACTCTATCTGGCCGCTGTATTATTGTTCGTGGTTACAATGCAGGGAGTTTATCAGGGTAATTTAGCGTCTCTACTGACGACCGTAGTGGCTTATCCTAATATTAATACATGGGATGATCTTTTAAATTCTCGTCACACAATTTATATTAACGAGGATTACAGGCAATTCTTGCAGTACCCACAATTTGCGGGACGCGTTGTACTTCTTCCCGGCTGGGGTGACTGCTCGCAGTACGTGTTACACAATTCGTCCGTTGCTTGCGTTAACTTCGAAGCTATTCTCAAGGACCAAGCGCAAGAATTGAGGTTGCATTTGACCGAATTACTCAAACCGTCGTTGGGCGTTGTTCGTTTTCGGCGAAACTGGCACTTCGAGAAACGATTAAACTATTTACTGGGAAAACTTTACGAGGCCGATGTTATCGTGCCGTTCGATTTACGAAGTAATCAACAGACACTGAGCGATTTCGCGTACGACGATGATGTGAAGGCTAATGAGGATTTTAGAAATATAACATTGCACGACATGATTTTTGCATTTGTGATACTTGGAATTGGTTTGACCTGTGCGTTTATAACGTTCTTTTTCGAAATCTTAATTAATCGAATTCGATTAAAGCGGTCTGTTGCAATGTTTTAATTGTTTACTTTTAGCTTTTCTGTAACACTTCGAAAACCAGCGCCAGTACGTTATATGACACGCAAAAAATGCTGCCTTATATGTAAAAATGTGTGATCCAAATTGTAACGAAGTGAAAACAGAACATAAATAAATCGTGATAGTAAAAACCATTGAGGCTTTTTGACTGATATAATTCCATTCGTTTCTTTATGTAAAAAATATTGTCTGTCGGGTTTTTTATTATCCAGAATTCTGGTAAAAAATTATAAAGAAGAAAACAACCGATGGTTATTTTATAGCCAATGTAAATAACAACCAAGTGGCGAAGTAACGCAGCAATATTTCTTCGCTCGAAATACCACAGAAGCGATGAGAAGTTTCTATAAGCTCAATAATTATTTCTTTCGCGGAAATTATCGCGGTGGCCAAGGAAGTCACTGAGGCTCCCGAAGGGAATGCGGGAATTCATGAAACCATTATGATTCGTTTAACTCTCATTTCAACAAATCTAATAAAGCGCACCGGCGAATATAATGCCTCTGTAGAATAAGTACGGGTAACGTAGTGCCTTAGTGCCCCCCTCGGGGCACGTGGGGATGTATAATGTCTCAGTTACAAATCAATAATGTACTCACGGAAACCCGAGACACGAAGGTGTTATTTATCTGATTTACTACATAATTCACGCTTTTTAAAAGATGCATAACACGCACAGGACAATAATATTCTCTTCGACTTTTTCATTGCACTAAATCGTTATTGCGTGTTTCTGAAACCCTGTAAATTAATAAAATAACTCCTACAATACGCAAGGGAACAGTCAGTCGGGACATCGTCGATAGCGTCGCTGTACATAGGGTCGTCAAACCGCGTCTTAACGAATCTCAAAGGTCATGCAGCCGAATAAATTGATCACTGTGATCGTTTCGCTAGTCGTGAAGATATGTGCGAACGAAATAATTATTGAATCATCAGAATCGCGCGGAACCTCCGAAGTTAACAACGCAGCGGTAAGATTTTTTTCTAGAAGTACAAAAGGATCGATGGGGTTCCAACAGTTTCCATTTTTCCAGCTCGATGTTATAAAATCTTGTTATGGAAACCGTGGAAATGCAGTGGGTGTGGGCGGTATTATTTCTGGCAATTTCGTTAAGAAATTATCCAAGGAAATTCCAGTTGTCTTAGTTAACAATTCAACGAGCATAGCGATCAAAGATGTAAATTTCGGACAAACACCACGTTACCGCTTACAAGTCTTTGTACTGGCAGAGTCAACATCCGAAGGATTATCGAAATCCATTAAGGAGATCAAGCACTCCGTATGGTGGAATAATGTGGCGTCTTTTCTGTTACTTTATCGATCACCACGGGGATGCAAAGGTGCCGAACATTTATTATTCGAGACTTGGTACCGACTTGTGATTAATGGAAAGATCTTATGTTTCGATCGTCAATCGGGGGTACAGATCTTGGGATACAATCCTTATACGCCCGAAGCACCGGAACCATGGCGACTCAAAGTTGCTTACCAATATCCAAAATTAAAAAATAATCACTTCGCGATATTCTATCGGTACGGTAAAGAAATCTGTGCAAACTTAGATTTCGACAAAACGAAGAATCTCAACGGTTATCCGATAAAGCAACTATATTTAGTACGGGGTAAAGTGACGCATACGGGAAAAGAACAACACATACGCAATGACGCGAGGATGTACAGTAATGTTTTTTTCACTATTATTCGTGTTTTAAACGGTACCGACCTTGTGGTAAAGTTTCACGACTCTACAGAAGCTGTGCAATATTTTACTGATCTGCTAATCGGTATAGTCCCGTTGGAATCTGGACTCGAATTTTTGGTGAGTCGACCATTCGTCACTACCGGAATGGTTGCCATGACTCAACACAGCGGTCACAAGTCACAACTTGAGAAGATCGTCACAGTCGTCGATATCTATACGAACATTGGTGTTTGTATTGCTCTCGTCGTCGTTTGTCTGTTCTTCACATTTGTCGCTCGTCTGGGTACAATTTCGGCAATTCTCAATACCATTCGGATCATTTGTAATACCGGCTTTGTGAATTTACCCCGTGATACACCGTCGAGACTCTATCTGACCACTGTATTAATGTTTATAGTTACAATGCAGGGAATTTATCAGGGTAATCTGGCGGCTCTATTGACGACCGTTGTGTCTTATCCTAATATTAATACATGGAACGATCTTCTAAACTCTCGTCACACAATTTATATTACCGAGGGATACAAGCAATTCTTGGGGGACCCACAATTTGCGGGACGCGTTGTACATGTTCCCGGTCGGGGTGACTGCTCGCAGTACGTGTTACACAATTCGTCCGTTGCTTGCGTTAACTTCGAAGCTATTCTCAAGGACCAAGCGGAAGAATTGAAGTTGCATTTGAGTGAATTACTGAAACCGTCGTTGGGCGTTGTCCGCTTTCAGCGAAACTGGCCACTCGAGAAACGATTAAACTATTTACTGGGAAAACTTTACGAAGCCGATGTGATAGTGCCGTTCGATTTACGAACCAATCAAAAGACACTGAGCGATTTCGCGCACGACGATGATGTGAAGGGTAATCAGGATTTTAGAAATATAACATTGCACGACATGCTTTTTGCATTTACGATACTTGGAATTGGTTTGACGAGTGCGTTTGTGACTTTTTTTCTTGAAATATTATTTAATCGATTTCGACCGAAGAGGCGCGTTGCAACGGTTACAGCGTTCTTTTCCTAACGTTTCTGTAACGCCTCGAACGCCAGGACCAGTGCGGTAAATGAGAGATAAAAAATACCGATTTATTTGTATGTTATATTTTATTGTTTATTATTTATAACGAAACATTTATAACGAATTATTTTATAACGAAGTGAAAATATGACACAAATAAATCGTAATAATTAAGAACTCTGCGTTGTTTTACCTCAAATAATTCCATTTTCTTCTTATTCATGTAAAAGTAAAATAGTATATTACGTCACGAGGGAGGAAAAACTTTTTCTCACGATTTTACTTCACTGCGGTGTGGAAAGTGAGGTTTCCGCGCATTTCGCGCGGAAAAAAAATTCCTTATATGTGTAAACTTCGCGCAAAGTCATTGAACACTATCGTTTCAGCTCATGCGCTTCAGGTGGAACATCGTCTACATCGTGTTTCATTATCTAGAATTCTGATATAAAATTGTAAAAAACAAAAAAAAAGAATCCATGATGATTTCATAGCCCATGGAGATAATAACGGAGTGGCAAAGCAATGCAACAATATTTCTTCACTAGAAATACCAGAGAAGGAATTTGTAATAAGTTTCTTTGGTAAATCATTGTTAACTTAGACTAATTGTGGTTCTAATCGATAGTTAAAACTACAAGGCACAGTTGATGAAGATTCTCGAAATAACAGATGCTTTTCGTTTCGTCACTTCTTTCAGTCGGAATCGTCGTCGGGATTTTTGCGACCTGTTAAAAAATATTTTGTATTATTTAAAAAAAATATAAATAAACGATGAGTAACCGAAGACTGAACATTTTTTTATTTTCGGATAAATTCCGTCAATTGAATATGTCGATAATTTTTATTTTCCTTTCTCATTTATTAAAAAGTCGTCGATATTGAATAAAAATGATTAATTATTACTTAAAAAATTAAAATTCTGCTTAAATAGATTGAGAAGTTTGCTTCGAGGAGATCGAGTTATTAAAACCGCGAAGGATACGATTGACTTACCGCGATGATTCCAGATCGCAGGGGCTGGGCGACGCGTCGTTTTCTCAGGTTTGATCGAAGTCTTTCGTCCTCCTGTACAGAAAACAAAAACGGTTAAGTTTCGTTTTGTTTACTAGTATTGCAAATCGGAGGAAAAAAAAATGAAAAAACCAGAGTCACTTACCAATAGTTGGAAAATTATCGGTGTCAAACTTCGGCACGTCTCGTTCTGCTCCGAACAACGCTTGACCTGTAAGTAATTATAAAATATTAATATAAAATTATTTCAACGCGCAAACATCGATCTCTGAATAATTAGGCATTAATCTCGTATTAACTTACTGGCAGTAGCGGGTGCGCGCAATGGTCTTATCTAAAAAAAAAAAGAGCAAAAAAGTTGCATCGTTTTATGAGAAATAATTTGCGGAAAATAGTTAAATATGCGTGTGTGAAGCTCTGCAGAAATAAAATAAAATATTTACCGGCGGCGGCGCGACGGCAACGGCGACAGCGACTGGAGGAGACGGCGAACGTTTGGACGGTTTTTCATCTTTCGCAAACTTCGAGTGATCGATTATTTCGAATGATTTAGTTGTGTTTCTTCTCCGTCTATCCTGTTCGCGATTTCTCTCGGAAACTGCGAGTCGATGTTGTTCGCTCACCTGTATCACATATTTGTTTCAATAGGCATTTTTTTTTAAAAATAGTATAGCAGAAAAAAGAAAAATACGAAGAATAGTACGTACGCCAGTCGCCGATAAAACGCTGGGAGAGTATCTGCTGTACGACGAGCCGATTTCGTTGTTTTTGCATTTAATGCTTTTCATAATCATCTCCTTTGTCGCCGGACAATGAGTTCCCGGTACCGTCGGGAGGTTCAGACGGTGATTACATACATCGCAGAAAGTAAAAGCCCACTGTCTCACTATCGAGAGACTGCAGAACTGACCGGTACCATCGTGAGCCTTGTGATACTGAAAAATTACCGCTTAATTATTTTCGTATCGTAAATTTTAGCAAAATTCCTCGAAAGAATAATACTAACGTCGCACTCGATGTCCGAAGTAAAGGCGAAACGTTCCTTCTTGAATTCAGTCTCAGCTATTGCAGTTACTACGTTACTTTCGACGAATTTATCGGAAGCGCGAAGAAGAGTAGAGAAAAGTTCTTCCACAGGATAGATTAGAAATTCATCTGCTATACCGTTTGCTACGAAAAAAATTAATAAAAATGTATGAATTCTTTTTTTTTTTTTCCGTTTTTCTTCCGAATTCTTTCCGTATTCATAAATATTTGGTTTAATTTTTTATTTTTACAATTTCATTAACTGAAACTCACCGACGGATTCGTTCATTCTTCGCAGAAGAGACGGAATAACGTGAAGCATTCCCGATCTTGTGTAAATCGGCGGAGGCTTTCCGTGGATCATGTTGGGCTGAAGAAACTTTAACGTCTTATCGTATATGACGCTCCAATCGCCCTCAGCGATCGGCAAATCCCAGCGAAGCTTGTGACTCTTTTCGCTCGTCTCCATCGCTGTAAGAGTGTAACCCGGAAAGATCGGCGTTCTTATTATCTCGTGATAATAACGCGTTACACCCTCCTCGAGGGAAAATTCGGCGATAGCGAATTCGGCGGGACAATAATCAACGTCCCCGTAGTCAGGCTGTCGCTCGTAGTAGTGATTCATGTGGAGGAAGATAAACTTCAACGAGGGTATCGCTAAAAAATCAAATTATTATAAACCCTCGTAAGAAAAAAAGGTTTTGCCGCGCGGAAATGCATTATTAATGCGATATTAAATAAATTCGATAATTTAATTATTTTTTCAACACTTTTTTTTCGAAACAAAGCATTTTTTCAGGTAAATTACGAAAACGAACTTTTTTTTTGTGCTCCGAAATCAATTTTTTTTTTGCAATACATGAATTTTTTTATCCTCACCGTCGTACTTCTTTGCATCAGTTATAGTGTGTCTTATGTGAGCGCGCATATTGTGCTTAAAATCCTGATCCTTCGCCTCCTGTTGTTTTATAATCTCGATTGATTCGCCGGTACCCGCTCGCTTGGGTACCTGCAATTCGACTTTTCCTTGCTTCGCTCTGTTCGTGTAGTACGCTTTTTGCTCCGGCGTCAAAGCCTAATGAAAGACGAAGAAAAAAAAGGCACATTGCTAATTAATTCTTTTTGTTTTTTAACTTTAAACCCATTTTATCAAAGGGTTTCACTTTCGATCAATGAATCAGAGATTAATTTGAAATTTCAGTGATTCACAATAAGTCTATGAATAGCGTACGAACGATCGAACATTCTAATCGTCTTTCACGCGTTTTTTTCTAAATAAATAAATTAAAATTTGGATAAAACGGAAAAAATAATAACGCTGACATGTAACTTTGACGAAAAAAAAAAATAACTTACTTTCCACGCTTCGTTGCATCCGGCATCTCGCTGAACGTCTCCAAAACCATTTGGAAATTTACGTCCCTGTGATTCCTCGCGCATTTTCCAATCGCACATGAAGTACCAGTAGGCGTTTTTCGCTTGTTTTTTCGGCATTTTTATTTCTTCTTTAGATAGATTCGATTTATTCCACAGTGTGTAATTTTTAAAAAGAATTTTATTTATTATTTAAGTATTTCTCTTTGGTTAGAAGTCTTGTGAAAAGTCAGCAATACTTCGAGTCGATTCAATAATTGGAAAACTTATTGCTGCGCTCGATTATATATGAGAACCGTCGACGAGCAAAGTTATTTCACAACTGTTGGATCAGCTATTCTGCTCTGCGTATTTATGAGGATTGTTGAGACAGGTATGGCAATTATTTCGGAGAGGGGAAAAAGTGTCGACGAATAAGACGTTCGAAGAACCATTATTTTTATCTGTATAGATAAAAAAAAGTCTAACGGTCCTAAGGGAAAAGGGCGGACACCCCTTTTCTCTATCGCTACGCCTATTGTTGTCCGGAATTTTCTGGATGTCCCCCGAAAATTCCCCGGCGAGTGCGGACATGCGGTATCATTTTCTATGCGCTGTACGACCCTTCTGCGCTGTGGAAGACAATTTGAAGAATATTTTCTCGGCGAGGGAAACCGAAAATTAATATCGTAGACGGTGTTGTTTGAATTTATACAAAATCCAATGTTTTCTTTATTCATTTTTAAAAATTAATATTGAAATTAATTTCAATGGTTCGAGCAAAAATCGTAAGATTTTTTTTTTTTTTGTTACTTTTATTCGTCATAATTCTTAATGTACCAATGTATTTATCGATAATTCAAAAACAATAATCGATTGAAAAATTGTTTAAAAAATGTATATTTTCTTTTTTTTTGAGTAAAATAATTTTTTTCAATAACTGCGACTTTACGGTACAATTTTATAGCTTACGGTAATTCACCTTATATATAATAATAAGATACCCACGCGGACTGACCGTTAGGTCAGACGAAAAAAAAGAAGAAATGACCGGCCGACCCCTCCGTTTGGATCAGTCCGCTGGGGCGAGAAATTCGTTGGTTCTTTTATATTCCGATCGAATAGGATACTAAAATTGGAAAATCCTTTATACCATCGCTAAAACAGCACTTTAAGCCGATGGGGCAGTGTTGGGAATGAGACAATATATTTCAGTTCAATTAATTCCCATATAAGTCATCGAGATTTTCAATGTTCACTTCGTTTCTTCGCTCTGTGAGAGCCATCGACGTTCTCAATTTTGTTAAACGATCCTCTGATTCGTTTAGATTGTCACTCGCGTACAACCGAAGCGAATAAATATCCTCCGTAGGATCGTCAAACACTTCTGACACCAATGTAACGTTAATTACCCCGATTACAAAATGTCAGGCGTCTGTTCTTTTTGAAAGTCCCGTCAAAACTTTTGTCATGACGATCGATCTCGTATCGATCCGATACGGAAAGATAAGACACCGATTTATTATCAAAGGAAATCGAGTGAATGTTTTTATTTAAGCCGAATGGATTGTATCGATGAGTATTATGAGTATTATGACTATCGATGAGTATTATGATACGTCTGTTTGTTTTGAAGTGTCGGCGAAGACTGTTATAAAGAAAACGATCGTCGTGAAGCTTCGATTGTCCGTTAATCATTTGTCAGATCGACGGCAGCGGATCTATTATTCTCATTGCGATATATTCGCATCAATAGATTAAGAGGGATAACATTGCCGTATTCGTTACGATATGTATTCCATAGAAATTGAAAATTCTTACGATTAGCAAAAAATTTAAATATAAAAAAAAAGAAAAAAAAAGGAGAAAGTAAAAAATAGTTGTTTATGAATAATTACAAGTCAAAAGGAAGCGTAATTTTTCTTGTATTCAGCGATTCTATTCTATTTAGCGATGTTGACTGACGAAAATACTATAATTGCTAGAAATTTATTTTTATGAATTTTTCATAAACGACACCCTTCACTCTGCCGTCGTCTCGCTGCGCTGCAGAATGCTTGAATGAGTGAAATCACAGTAGTAAAAAGTTGGTTCGTCACGATATATCGCAAATTATCGAAAGTTCGATATATGTATTGTTGTCGGTTTATTCGTGCTGTGATTGGTCGAGATTTGACGGGAGGTTTCGGCCGCGCGCAGCGCGGCCGTAACCTCCTAGTAAAAATTAAGTTAAAAGAACTAAAACACAATCGTTTAAATATATATATCTATATATATGTATATTTTTCACAGCGTTATTAGCGACGATACAGAATTTTACAATAAAGGCGAACCCCAAATTATCGTGTAAATTGGTTAATACATTAATCGTATTAGAATTATAATATTCAGGGTACAGAAAGAAAAAAACAATTCTGTTTGTTACGTGTAATTGCGTGAAAAAAAAAACAAAAAATTGGAAATGTCTTTTTTTTTAGCGTTCTTCCGTTCGCGGTACAAACGAGGCGCGCTATCGCCACCGTCTGCACTTCAACACAAAAGATTCGTTTGCTTTTTTTTTCTCTTTTTAATAATATTAGCTTAATCGATAATCTCTAAACTTAAGTTCAAGTTCTTTGCAACTTGGATGACACGCGTTATGATAGAAAAAAAAAAAGATCATATCCAACATCGAGAGAAAGAAAGAATGAACAAAAATTGCATACACGATTTTTGTGCCGTATGAACGTAAAACTAAGTTTGATTTCTTCGAATAAAGATTTTTTTTATCGCCCGCTCAGCGCTCTCTCCATTATCTCTTTGTGCCTAAAACCTGTAGGCGAAGTATTTTTTTTTTTCTTTCTCTTCTTTACAGTTTTCCAAACGCGCGGGCGATGTTTTCGCTAAGCGAGAGAACGAACCAATATTTACACAATAATATTCTCTCACCCGCAACCCGATTTGTGAGATAATTCACTCGCAAGTATTATTCCTTCATTTTTTTTTTTTTTTTCTTTAACATTACTCTCGCCTTGCCGTCGAGCAGAGTCGCGTATATCGGGAAAATAACTAGCAAAAAAATAAAATAAAAACGGATGAAAAAAAATTAATAGATAGACAGTTGGAAAATATTCCTAAAGTAATGCGATGCATGCGTCCCCTTCAAGGAGCAAAGAAACGTAATTGAAAAAAAAAATTGTAATGTAAGTATTAAATAACATTCTACAAACACTCAATATATATACTATAACGCCTATAACGCTCGCGGGAGCTTATAGGAATCGTGTATCATTATAGTTTATAAAAACGATTATATCTATGCCTAAATTTCAGAAATTATACATTAAATCTTAATTTTTTCGTTTGTTTTTTTTTTTCAGTAATGTGAGTGTACCAATTGTATGTTTTCGTTTTAATATATTAAAATTCTTAACAATCGAAGCGCGCGAGACGGCCGAAGGGTTCGTCGACGAGAAGCGACCGGAATCCTTTTCATATTTGATGTTATTATTTATACCCCGAACCGGCTCCGGGTTCTCGATCGATCGACCTTTCGTCTCGCCTCGTCGCTTTCACTCTATCTAACTACAATTAGTCGAACTTAAAAAAAAAATACGTCTTGAAAAGAGATTTTTCTGTTTCGTTTTTTTTCGAAAAAAAAAAAAAAATAAGCGGCTCGCGTTTCACTGGTTTCGTTGAGAAAACGACGACGAATTTCGTCGTTATCTCGATTATCGTTCGATGCGAGGAAATATATTATTTATTTTATCGTATATAAATGGCATCCAAATGATTTTTCGAAAACAAAAAAAAAAAAATTCGGCAATGCTTCGCGCTAAAGCATTTACCGTTAATTGTCGATACTCGATCTCTCATTGAGGACTTTGAGGCTCTCGTGTCCAGAAAAAAAAAATTTGGGAGATGATTAAAAAAACGGTACTCTCGAGCCTCGCGTTTTTTTTTTTTTCATTTGCTCGATAATAAATTCACGGCGAAAGATACAATTATGTTCTCGAATACTTATTTAATCAGTTGCGTGCGTGTGGACACTTTGTGACGCACACCCACGAGAGGCTTCGCACACGGAGACTCGGTAACAATCAACGAGTTTCTTTTTTATTTGTTTTTTTTTTTTTTTTTTTTTTTTTACTTCACTTTCCCCAAAGTAAATTCTATTTCGTTATAGATTTACTCTTTGATTTTTTTTTTCTTTTTTTCTAAAACTTATCTTATCCACCCTGAGGTTAAGAATGTCGTCTATTTGTCGCCTGTCGGTCGGCGATTCACGCCGATCGGAGAGCGAAAAAAAAAATAAGAGATAGATGACAGAGTGGATATTTAAGAGGCGATTACGATCAATTTTTGCTATGGCTTTTATCAAAAGCGATTTATCGACGATTAATGCTTTACGATCCTAAGTTTTTTTTTTTTTTTTTCTGGTTTTTTGCTTTAGCGATGCGAAAATTTCTATTACAATTGTAAGAAAGCTGATTTTTGTGGATACTTCGGTATCGTTTAAGTCGTTCTAATGAGATTTTTTTCTTTTTTTAACGTCGTCGTGAACCAATTGCGCGCACAGTTTACAATCTGAATGGCGCCCTTTGATCGATCGGTGTTGGCTTTCCTTTTCGCGACATTGGCGTTGTGTTCGACACGGATGTGTCCGATGCACCCGAAGGTTTCCTCGAGAGCTTCGAACCCGGTGGCAGAGGTGTACTTGAACCGCTCGATGGTGTTCGGGTCCTATTATAATAATTCAAAAAATCATCAAAAATCATTCATAAATAAAAGAATTAATCTCTGAAATAACGAATTCAAATTCTGTTCAACGAGTTACCATAATCCTCGACTATACTTGTGAAATTTTCAGCTTTTGGAATCTTAGGCTTCGGTGCAAATTTGCGAAAAAAAAAACAAAATTAGAACGCGAGATATGTAGAAAAAAATTGACGGGGAATAGTCTGAAAAAAAGAGCCGTGTGCTATAATCGAAATAAGAAAGATCGATTATCGAAATATAAAGATCGATATTTTTATCATAGCGACGCTTTGTATCGATATCTTGAGAATTTGACTACATAATTATTTTATATTAATATAATTCAACTTTATAGTCGAGGATTGAAAATCGTTTCGCAAAATTTCAATCGCGTCTCAAACAAAACTATGCACAGTAATAGCAATAAAAAAAAATCGACGATAGAAAAGAAAAAGAAATAGTCGAAGCATTTTTTTTTAGAGTAGATTAAGCCGGTTACCTAGTAGCTTGTTTAACTGCCGTTGGGATGTTAGTTGCGGAGCTTGTGAAGGCCGAACTGCCCCTAAGCATTATAGACAGATCCACATGAATTTACGATAGTCAAGAGATCAAAGCAACGAATATATGTATAGTTAGATAATAAATCTCACTGTCGACAGCGTTGAAATTATATGATTCGTGAAACAGTTTCAATGAATTGTAAAAATGTAAGTGGTTCGAAATGAAGTGGATAAATGTGCGAATGTAAGGAAACAAAACGGCAGAAAAGCTTTGGCGAATGAAACGAGTGAACGATGGAAAAAACGAAAAGTATATTTAAACTCATCAATGGATACGATAGAAAAACAAGTGATTAATAAAACTCAAATTTTCTACATGCTTCGTCCGATATAAGATACAAAAACAATACCTTTCGGTGCGAACGACTTACAAAAAAAAAAAAGAAAATCAAACTAAGAGACATGGAAAAGAATAATCATACGGGGAAAAAAACTTCAGACACACGCAGACACACACACGAGCAGTAGATCGCGCATACCCAGTGGAGTCAGTAGAAATTGTAGAATGGTTGCTTTGTGTGGAATGAGTCGAAAAATTGCTCGTAGTAGACTGAGGGGATTTTATATCCGGTCCAACGTACACAGGAATCCGAGAGCGGCTAAACCATCACCATACAGTATTAAGCAATTTGCAAAGATGATTTTTTTTTTTGCAATCTTTGTCGACTCAAAAAATTCGTCGGCAATTGTTATTAGGAGAACAAAAATACCGGAAAATCTTTATCAACACCGTAATAAATGTTAAGAAATTTAATATACGAGTAAACGTTTTTTTTAATTATATTAAAATCGTAAATTTGAAGTGTGTGTTGAATAAAATTTAATAATCGCGGTATAAAAAAATTGCCCGAAAATTGTACAGCAAATTTAACGGCGTCGTATATTAATTTTCGTAACAATTTTTTCTACAGTGAAAAAAAATGAATATTGGACGGGCGTTCCGAACGATTAGGGATTCCTGTTAATAAATTTCTATGAAAAAGCATACCAAATCCCTGTAAAATGTTTTAGTTTCACAATCCCAACACCAACGATTAGAAACAAATGTTTTTCCCGAACATCGGTAACGTGGCAAATCGCAAAAAGCCATTTGTTGTTTATTTGTTTTGTTGTATTTCCACAAAAAACCCGTAAACCATTAATGTTTTAATTCTGCTTTACCTAATCGGTGTTCCGACACCAGACAGGGTTGGTATACTCGACGTTCGATAGATCGAGCCAAACCTAAAAAATGTTATTACGCAAACTATTGTTACTCTGATTGCTAAAGCGAATGAATTTTCTCGTTGAAGACATTGATAAATATGTCTTTCCGTCTCAATCAATTTATCACATTATTTTCTTTGCCGTCGAAAAATTTTGTAAGTATCAAACAAATTCTTTTCTCAACGAATTTAGTTCTATAAAAAAAAATCGTGTCGTTTACACTTTCGTTAAAATATATTCGCATTTTCGTTAAAAAAATTTTAACCACAAATTTTCTGACTTTTATAAAATTCCGACGATCAGAAAAGACAATGCGATAAATAAACAAAAAAATAAATGATTTTGGAGTAAATCGAAGAAACGGTCAGACAATCGGACAGTCTATCGTTGTAACTATCGGTAGTCGATGATTCGAAATTGAAACGATTTCTTTCTCATAATGCTCCACGCAGCCATGAATTTTAATTAGTAATTATTATTAATCTTTACGATTCACTACGCGAAATTATCAACATCGATTCCATTATGCATCTCGTACCGCAAATTTTCATCGTTGTATAAAATTGTTAAAAAAAAAATAGAATCGTATCAAAAATGCGAAAGATGCAAGTTTCTCGCTTACCGTTAATGCATTGTATGCAAGTTAATGTTATCTGTGTAAATAAACAGATGCATATAGCGGCAATACATGTTAGTTTTTGTTTCCGAGATATGTTTCCTCCTTTCTTTTTTATTCTTTTATTTTAAGTAATCTTTCGTTAGCGCGATAAACGTTCGACAAACCTCGTGGGAACTCCGCTCGCAGGACTGACGAGTCCCGTGGGTGTACGCGGTCGCGAACTCGAACCGTTTACCGGAGCAGCCAATCGTCTACCGGAGATGCTGTTGTGTCGACTAGATGTAGGCGTGTTGCCGGTCGTACCGACCGTTCTTCGGGGAATACGGCTCGGCGTACCTGAGTCATCTGCAATGAGAACGTTAACTTTCATTATCTTTCCTCCTTCTTACAAATTTGCTTCCTATTGGTATCAATTGCGGATAAAAAAAAAAGAAATTTCGGATAAATTTGGTAGATTTCCGCACCTGTGCTGTCCAGAGATTGCGTAGAACCGCATCGACTAGGAGGCTTGCTGCCTTGTCGCGATGCTGGTCGACTGCCTGGTCTGCTAGCGGGTCTCGACGCCGGTCGGCTCGATGGACGACTACCACCTAAAAAAATCCACAAGTTAATTAATAAAAATTCCCTAACAAAATGAAATAAAAATGTATCGGAGTATTAAATTAATATCATAATTTCGTCGCTGCGTCGCGAACTTATATACACGAATTTGTAAATCCTCATGAAATTTAGAAATTGAATAAATAAAAAACGAATTGACTATTTACAGAAAAGTGATACGCAGGAAAATTAGCCGATAAATCTAAATTCGAAAAAAAAAAATGGGGACACTGAACTTTTCAGAATTTTACGAATCATAAAATTTCGAGATACCAATTCTTCCGTAAATTAGATGTAAATATTCCCACGTTTTTGTAGTATTAGTGAATTTTTTTAAAATTTATAAATATTTATTACATTGTGATTTTTGATAAAAAAAAATTAAACTATTCTCGGATTATACATTACCTGGAGTGAGAGTACTCCTGTAAGGTGTACTGGTCTTTCTCGCGGGCAACCTGAATGAACTCTCGTTATCGCTGAGACTGTCGGGCGTTCCGGCGCTCAATGACGAACGCGAAGCTCTCGTTTGTCCCATCGGCACGCTTCGGGCGCTGCGTTCTCTCACCTGATAAATGCGAATAATTTTTCGTTAACCGGTGTCAATACAATACCGAAAATTTCCGACAAGAAAAAATGATCGATGTGTGTCAAAAGCTACGTCTTGCAAAAACGTTTTGCAATTATCGATAAACTCAAATTCGTCGATATGTGACAATTATGTTACGAAAGAAAAAAAACTGTGATATAATAACTACGGATAAATATGAGTTGTAAGGTATCGCGATCGAGGGCTATGGAACTACGTTACGATAAAACTATATCGTTGATTAAAAAATTTAATTTATTTCGGATCAATGAATTCGAGAATGCAACCCTCGTTGGCGCATACCGAACCGCGTCAGATTTAGTTCAACGTGTTTCTAATTAAATAATAAGTACGTACCCTCTGCTCCTACTAACCGTTAAAACTATTAAAAATGTCAGATTTATTTATGGTAAAACATTGAAAAGCAGAAGACTAATTATCGATTGCTGCATTTAGGAGATTTTTTGAAAAATTCGGCAAGAATTTTTTTTTAAATAATCGTTACTGTGCCATTCGAAAGCTTTTGAAAGAAAAACATTTTATTTTAGATATTTTTTTTTTAGCGAATAGAAGCAACGAGAACGAAACATATTTACCATAATTAAAACTGATCGGTTTTTCGGAAAAAAAAAAGATCATGCAAACTTACCACGAGTAGTTGGGAGAGATAGAGTAGCTTATGATGATTCGAAGTATCTCCGATCAACGCCACTATGCACGCATCAATACAGGAAATTGTTATATGCATCTTTCAAATAATTCTACCGCAACATTTCTACACACATTTTGTTTCCTTTTTTTTGTCTCATACTAAAAAGTTTTTTTCTCAAACGGACGATTTACGTCTGTGAGTCTTTGAGATCCGCGCAGTGTAGAATGATTTATCGATCCGTTTGAGAAAGAGGAATTTCAAAAAAATTAAACAAAAAACCAAAATACAGACATTTTTTAAAGAGTTCGAGAATATACTTGTAATTTAATTGTGACGAGTTTAAACATCAATAATCTGTGTTTTATGGGAGGAATAATACAATTCTGAGGCATTCAAATCAATCGAAATAAGAAATTACACGATTATCATGAATATATTGCAGAGACAAAATATACTTGTTGATGGAGCTACTCGTACGCAAAAAAAAGTGGTAGTTGATCGAAAGTTAAAAAGTCGATAAACTTTCGATTTGAATCTTTTTTTTTTACAGAATAAAAAAAAAAGAGTATTAAAAAAATAATAAAAATAAAAATTTTTAATATAAACAATTTCATTTAATTTTTTTTTGTAATTTGAATTTTTAAAAATGTGTACATTTTCCGAATGCTCCGTATATATATCACCTTATCAATGGCCAAAAGATTTTTCTTCGATGCTCGAGCGCAATATATGCCTTCCTTTGGCCTTCGATAACGCGATATACACTCAATCATCAAGTATATCTTCACAAATATATTCCATGATAAAAAAAAAACAAAATTTCACTAAAGAAAATTAAATGTATGAATGGATGATAGCCTGATACTTGTATTCTACAATCGCGGCGAATAATCGTGACGTACCGAATGATGAACCAACGTGGTTTGTACGGGAGCCAACTACGACACCTGAGTTTCATAGATCACACACCTAAATAACGAATGCAGGGGGTACCAATCGGACAAAAATCAACGATTAAAAAAAAAGAGCTTTTTTCATACGCTATTTTTTTTTTTTTTTAATAAGGTATCGGTATCTCAGCGAAGCGCAGTTTCAACAGTCCAAATTTTCACATACACCACTCCAATATCTCTAATATCGAAACTTTGCCTTTGCCATGCTACTGAGAAAATGTAGCAAAAAAAATAAATAAAAAAAATTTAAAAAAAGATAACTTACAAACACAAATTCATGACAAATCGCACGACTGAGCAAGAAACAAGAGAAAAATATGTTATTTACCCAGTGGTAAGAGGGGGCGTGCATGTGGAGAGGGTACGAGCACGGGAGGTCCTCCTTTTGCCTCAAACTCTCAAATATCGGCATCAGCTGGTTCATAAACTCCTCCGCTATATTGTGTCACCATAAACCAAATTAATCGTACTAATTTGCTTCGGCAAATTTTCATTTTTTTTTTTTTTTTTTTTTTTTTCGTTGATTCCTAACAAACGAAGCAACTGCGCGCATTGTCGCACAGTTCGCTAATGAAAATTATAATCTATCGTCCTGCAATAGAAAAAAAAAAAAAAACGAAAAAAAAAAGCAAACTAACGACGAATACACGCGCATTCGGGAAGTGAAATATCGAATCCTGCATGATATTTCTAAACTCTTCGATATCTATTTAATTAATTTTTTTTTTTATATAATTTTCTATCGCTCGTCTTTTTTTGAGGGGGCGAAGGGGGGGGAAAACAATGTCCTATATATCCAAGAAAATCACATCTCCTGAGGTTTGCGTTGAAGATATGCCGTTTCGGTAGCATTTGTAGCCCAGCAAAGTGGCGCACCGCAAAACAAATAGTATTCGCTTCTTACCAAATTGGAACACAACCCAAAGATATAGATATAGTCGTACAAACGAATTAACAGCGTTAAAGCGATTTTGAGCGGAAGAATTTAAAATTCAAACTTTGATGTATCGCGATAAATTCGCTGTAAATTCGTTTTCGACTAAAAACTTAAAATCACCGGCTGACGAAAGAATATTCAAGCGTTCCAATCACTTCTACCAAAGTGACTCTACGAAATATAAAAAAATAATCCAACTTTTTTTCATGCTTCATGCAAAGAGCGAATCGTGAACCACGTCGGATTCTTCGACGTTCCCAGTTTATACTTACCGATCCACAAAAATGTTGAGAGTGACCAGAGCTTTGTTTTCTTTTGGCATGAGAGGCTTGTATTTTGTATGTGTCGAAAGATTTACGTGACAAATGCGATGCAGGTGTCTTTGTGTGTTGTGTACAAAAAATAAAAAAAAAATCATGTATCTGCTGCTACTCGTGACAACGACAGACATCGCGAAGTTTCGGGACAAAAATTTCCTCAAATTTGAGGCGTTAACTCTCGAATCATTGTGCGTTGTTCGCAGATGCTTGCGGTTGTCACAAATCGTGCAAAATGTGAATGTACGATGAAAATAAGAGAGCAAATTGGAAAAAAAAAATGGAAAAATTCCTCGTAAAGGGAGAACCCTGTTTTGTATCTTTTTTTTCTCGATGGCCTTTGACGACGTTTACCTTTGTAATTGGACCAGCGGAGGACATTTGCGAACGTTGCAGGGTTGAGGTCGGACTCGGTTTGGACCTGAACGCCGTCATTGTCTGGCTGACACCATCCGCCAATATGAATTGTTCCCGCAGCTCAATATTCGTTCTTCCCTTGGCTACAGTGTGTTGCGTGCACGCAGTTAGTAGGAAGGCGTAATAGGATGCCAGGGCGGGGGGAATTGTAGTTTTTTTTAAAGGATGTGCCAAATAGTTTTTTTTTAATACAAAGAACAGATAGATAGAGAAGAGGATCGCAAAAATATCGATTTACAATAATTACAAGGAGGCAAAATAAAAAAGGAGAGAATAAAATTTAAAAAAATAATAACCGTGTGGCAAAATTGAATGTTTGAAAAAGGAAGAAAAAATTATGGTAATCAATTTTTTTTTTTTTTTTTTACAGATTCACAGTGTCAAACCATGCAGATTGTTAATCGAGAAAAATGAAACGAATTTTGTAACGATGAGCGAAATAAAAAAAATAAAGAAAATGTATGGATGGAGAAAAAAAAAAATTGGTGAATTTCGGCGCACGTTGCGATGTATTTTTTGTGTGGTATGCGTGTGTTTGTGGATGTGTCAGTGTAAAAAGGAAAGAAAACGAAAAAAACATTTAGGATGAATAAAAGAAAAATAAAAACTATTCTTTTAATAAAAAAAATTATATAAATAAATAATATGAGGAATATAACTTGGGTAAACACTTGAATAATTAATGCAAATTCACGAGACAAATGAAACATTGTTTTTTCTTTCGTGAATTTGCTTTTTTTTTTTTTTTTTTTTTTTTTTTCATGAAATTCTCGAATATCGATCTCTCGAGAATTTTTTGTGAATTTTATGCAGAGCTCTTTTGCGATGTTCGAGAATTTCATTCTAATATTATATAACCAGAGATTCCAACTACGTTGCTACTTATAAGAAAATTTGTAACACGAAAATCTGTTTCTAAAAATGTTTTCTTAACACGCGCGATTCCATCGTGAATTTCAATTAATATTTTTGAGTTCCAATCAACTCGTTAATAAATTTCGTGTTTCAAAGAGAGCGAGAGATAGAGAGTAAGGATCGAAAAGTCTGGTGTTCGGTGAAATTATTGAAAACTTCATTGTTTACTTCGAAATTTGATTTTTATAAAAAAAAAATTCTTAAATTTAATGAATTTGGTTAAAAATGCAGGAGTTTATTCTGTGTTCAACACCGAGCAAACTTTCCCTTTAGGAAAATGTCGTACAACGTATAGTTTCCGAGTTACGAGCAATTAAACATTTCGGCCAATGAAAGTTTCACGGTAGACGGCGCTGGAGCGCCAGAGGATTCTCATTGGTTGAAACTTTGACTGTTCATATCTCGAGAACTTCGAACCATAGAAAAAAATGTCCAAAGCGAACATTTCTTCAACTTTGAAGCCTGAATACGATCCGACAACTTGTTTAGAAAATAATTTTTTTCGAAAAAAAATATATAATATAAAAATAAAAATAAATAATGTCGCAACACCGATCTCTTCGATCAATACACAGCACAATAATAAACGATTTTTGTAAATTTTCATAATAAATTCCAACACCATGCTAAAAAAAAGGCTGAAAAATATACAATAACGCTAAATCATTGTCAATCCCACTCTCCAAAAAAAAAAAACCCATACCAGTCGATGAATCAAAATCAGGTACATTATCCATCGAGACCCTAATTCGGAGGCTCTCATTAATCAAATTTTAGAGAAATAGCTAAAGTAAAATTTCAAAGATACGAGACAAATCCGATCGGCCTGAATTTTTCCATATAAATAGCAGATAAACAAAAGATTTTCCTCGGTTATTCATTACCGCTTAAAATACTCAGACGAATAATGAAATGAATGAAAATAAATGATGATACTAAATGAATAAATTATAATAAACACGTAACACCCTTATTTCCACATGCAGACACACAGAATGAGATTAATGCAATTTCACAATCTCTACAGCTTTCCTTTCTTTTAGAACAATTCGGATCGAGCAATTGAGAAGCTGAGACGGCGATCTGTTGGTTAAATTTGGAACTTTTTGTATGCAGGACAACATTTTTTTTTCGTAAATTATTGGTAAATTATAGTGATCCAACAAAATTGTAACATTTAAAAAAATTGTATTAAACGGAAGTCCTTTCTTTTGGCATTAACAACGACGGAAATGTTTGTAACAAATTTATCTTCCGTTGGATCGAATAGCTATACGTCAAGCTATCACTATACATTTCTTCAATATTTTCTTTATTAATTTTTTATTAATATTCGATTGCATGAAAAAAAATGTATTTACAATAATTACCAAACAGCTCGAAATTTTTCGATCCGAATAAAAAAATGATAGATTACATTTTTTATGAGAAAGCAGTAGGAACTGTGAAATGCAGTAATGGACGTGCATAGGAACCTCACCGAGCGGACACCAACCCTCGTGTTGTTCCGGTTTGTTAGGATCCGGTATTGGCATTAGAAAGACTTGAAGAATCAACGATTCAAAATATCAACGTTATTTTTTGAATATCATTTTTTTGTTTTAGTCAATTATCAGGGAATAAACGCCATGCGTAACAAACAAAATGATTAACAGTGTTTTAAACGCATAGTAAAGACGTTAATAATCGAAAGACAAAAAAAACAACCGAACAATCAACGCAAGGAATTTTTTTCAGGGCAGGAAGGACAGAGTGAATGAGAAAGCAAGAAAGTTTTTGTTAGTACAGAACTGATCAATGATGTCATCTACCAATTAGTTTTTTTCTTCTTCTTCGTATCCGATAACTATTCCGGATAAAAATTAATCCATCGAATTCCAAGGCGAAATATGAATTTGAATAAATCTTCAAAGATTCCTTCAGCAAAGTGAAGATTGAATACAAATCGAACAGTTCGAACATTAGGCACAGTTATTTTTTTCCGGATTAGCCGACCGCATTACTCATTGATTTGTATTTAAAAGAAAAGAAACAGTTAAAAATAAAAAGTAAAGAATTCAATATCTAAAATGGTCAACTAGCAGCTAAGCAAAGCAAATATAGGCAGACACACACCTCACTTTTCACTCAAAATGCGTTTTCTTTTTTTTTTGTTTTTTTTTTTACTATCCGGCGATTTGTGAATTCGTGATTAATCAATTAAACGATTGTCAATCGGGGTTACCTCAGGAGCTGAGATCATACACACAAACGCACGGTAAGCGTTATTATTATTATTAATATTATTATTAGGACAGAATAGCCCGGCGGCAAAAAAAATTATTATCTCGTTAAAATTCATTAATAAACACATACGAATGCCGTACTAAACATAATTATTATTCTAAAATTAATCGTATTAAGGTTTCGTTATATATGGAATTATTCAACGATATTTCTATCGCTATTTTCATTTGTTTTTCTGCGGCGGAGCAAATGAATGTCGACACGTGTGATGACAGTGCGAGAAAAATTATATCGACAAAATTTCAAACGAAAAAAATTAATAGAAAATGATGTTTCTAATATAGAAAAATATTTGACGAAAAACAAACAAAAAAGTTAATGGTTTTTTGCCTCTTAGGAAGAAGTTACGTTTTGGTTGTCAACAGTTTCCTTTTTTTTTTAGTACAATGAAAAACAATTCCTATCTTTCGAAGAGATGAGAAAAGAAAACTGTTCTAACTATAGTTTTTATTCTATTGTTTTTATCAATGCAGAAATTTTCCTCAATTTTTCAAATCTATAAATATTATATCTATTCAATATCGTTTTTGAGAACTTCCCAAATTTTTTATTTTCAACGTTCGACTTCACTTTCAATAATGGAATAGAATTTCTTTTTATTCCTTCATTCCTTTTAAATCGTAAATGCAAATTATATAGCTTTGAAATTGAAAGAGAAGTCGAAATGTGATATCGTATAATAAAGAAGATTTTTGAGTGAAACTTACCGCGACACGGATCGTTTTTCAGTAGGAACTCATCAAGAGCCACCCAACCACCTCCGACGCGCACCATGACGGTGGATCGTAGAATACGGACCAATCGCAATTTTTGACTGTCGCCAAACTGTCGAGAAAAAAAAAGCAAAAAATGTACACATTTAAAAAATTATTCACAGAAAAATTGATTCGCGTCAAAAGTCGATCTCGAAAAAGAGAAAAAAAATTCCGTACCCGATATTTTCCTTCGCCGACCTGGAAGACCCGGAATTTCTGTCGACACGTGCAGAGCATTACGAGCCGCTTGACCTCGTCGTGTATCTTGTCGGTGTCGTTGTGCGTTCGTCTTTCCTCCCAGTCGGGACGCAGAGCCGCGATAAATTCTTTCCAGTCGATGAGACCCTCGCCGTGACGATCGAAGAGATCGGCCACTGCACCCATTTCCAATCGAGAAGTTTCGAATTCTAAAGAAAAAAAAAAGAAACATAACATTGAAACAGAAAGTTTTTCGTTATTTCTTCTTTCTTCATCAGCCCAATTTTTCGTTTTAATCATAGAACTGTAATTACCATGCAGATATTATCATTTTAAAGGTGCGTTTGTTGTTATAATAAGAAACTAATAATCCATTTGATACTAAAAGTAGCGAAAGACTCGAATGAAATACTTACTGGTATTCATAATTCCTTGAATGAAATCTTCCCTTGGAATCAAACCGTCGTTGTTTTTATCCATTTTCCTGAAGAGATCCGTCAGCCGGGACTTCTTGTGATTCATGAACTTCAAGAACTGAAAATACCAGAATGTTTAAGAATTAGAGACGAGGAAATTTTGTAGGAAGTTAAAGATACTTAATGTTATTTAAGATCGATTTTTCATTACCCTCTTTCGCCAGTCTTCCCAGCTGAAGTTCGCAACGCGATCGAGTTCCTGTATGTAGTTAAGTTTGTCTTGAAGACGACGTTGTCGTTCCCACGCCAACATCCATACGTGACGCCAACGGTCCCATAGAAGTCTGACTCTTGGATTCCGGAATTCCGGCTCCGCGCCTTTGCTGCTCGAGGGAAATAAACAAATTTTTGTTTTTTAAACCCATTCACAACGAAATGATAAGACGGATGTCTCAATGATAACGAAATAGCAAAAAAAAATGGATGGAAATCCGGATGGAAATACAAAAAACAAAATGGAAATCCGATCCTAAAATGAAATTCCAGACGCGAAAATGAAGTCTAAATTTTCTCGAACTTTTAGTGAATTTTATACATAAAAATAACAGAATGACAATATATCTACCGTCCGAAAAAACAGTTTTTTTTGTTACTAAATATGAATTTTTTATCAGGAAGAAATGAAAATCGTTTTCCTTCCTTTCGGAGCGAAATAAATTTTTTTTTATTACAAGTGAAATTATTTTTCACTCCTAAGAGACTCCATGAAAAATGTCTTAAAATTCTAATACACATTCCTAAACCGAGATATCCGTCTTACCGTAAAAAACATTGAGATGATACAAAGAAGATGAATAATTTGTGATATGGAGAAACTCATGGAGAATGAATTATGAAACTAATCTAAAGTACACATTCGACTTTTTATCCAAAGAAAAAGCACACAATCTCATCCCCTCAACCAACCGCATCCACACATCCTAAAGCTATGCCGAAAAATGACAATAATGATGATGACGCTGACGGTGGTGAAGATTATGAAGTGACTATGAAAGATGATCGATGGTAAGGGATATTGTGAAGAAAAGAAAAACAAAAGGAAAACACTGACCTTCCTTTCGGTGGGAAACGTGGGCCAATGTGCGGCAACGAAGGATCTGGCGTTCTCTCGCGGCCTGGACTCGCGCGGCTAAACAAGAACATGCGTTCAAAATCACTCACAGCACTCTACCAAAACTCTGTATATCAAAAGGCTTTCAATCTCTTTCCTCATCAGCGCTGTGTCGCACGGTAGTGTAGATAATTGTTTTGTTTTTATTACGTTAAAGAAAACCAAAGGGGTCTGAGTTATCAATTAAAATCAAATTATGTATTGATTATTTTTTTCACAGGGTTGAGATTCGACTGAACTCTTGTAAATTAATAAATTATACAATGCGACGATAGATGGTTTTGTCGTATATAACGAGATCGCAATAAGACATTGAAACATTGAAACAACATAACAAAACAGATTATTAGCTCACGAAATCGTACGAACATAGTAACGAAACACAAACGTATGTTAATCGACATGCCAAGGGATAAGCCATTTTTTTTGCAACTGCACTTTATCGTCACTGATGCCCACTCGTGATAATAATTTTTTTTTTTTCATTGTGGGTAATTGTGAATTATCGATGTGTAATGTCTAAGTGATGTAAAACGGGGATTATTACCTTCCACGTCGGGATTGCAAGAGGTCTCGGCTGCCCTTGAAGCTAAACAGTACCAAAGCAAAAACGAATTTAGATTGAATTTTTTGAAAATCGAAAAGAAAATTGTTGTTTAGCGAAAAACAAAATCGGCGAAGAATTAAGATCGATTCGATCGAAGGTAAAATAAAAATCAATTGTAATTGAAATTAATTCAGGAAAATTTGTCACTATTAGATAAAAATTGTAAAAAAAATCTATAAAAAATTCTGCAGTCCCTTTTGGTAAAAAAAAGAAATGAACGAACGTCGAGGAAAAACGCACCTTTGCTTACGCAGCGGTTGATCGTGATCATTGTCTTGATAGTGGTCCTTACTGTTTCGCCGTTGTTAAACAAATGCGACATGCAACAACAACAACAACAAACAAATGGAGTTACAATGATGAAGAACACGAGCAATGAACGAAAACAAGAAACAATGCATTTTTGACAAAACGAAGCAACAAATCGTGACACGCGTCATTGTCGCAAGGAAACAATGAGATTAAAGACGAATGTTTTTCTTTTTTGTTTTTTCAAGCGTAAACATTAATGAGATTCGAACGTAAAACTTGACAAAGTTAGGATTCGTAAAATCAATGATGCAAAAAAAAAAGGACAAAATTGCAGACATAAGACGACGGCAAACGACGAAAAAGAAATTGCGTGCAGACTTACACTTGGCCCGGTGGTTTGCCCTTCGACATCTTACGAGCATCTTTCACAGGTTTGACCTGTCGAGCTTTGCACACGCGATCGACGTCGTTCTGTCGTCGACTGGTATTCTCCATGAATTCGCGATGATCGGTTATCAGCTCTTCGAGAGTAGCGCGATCGTCGGGCAGTGGTTCGGCTTCCAGCGCGGTCAACGTGCTCGTGAGGCCTTCCAGCCACGCGAGCAATTCTTCGAGAAGATTGTCGAGATCCTGCGAAAACGATTAAACAATTAGTTATGTAAAAAAAAAAAAAAAAAAAAAAAACTCAATGATTCATTGTCAATCCCGTATCATCGTCTTTATCCCGCGACTATCGGGTAAAAAATAAAATAAAGACTAAAAACCTGAAGTCCCTGCATGTGATTCTCGAGTCTCTGATTCCTCTGATGTGCCCAAGTCGAGACTTCCTCCCATCGCGATTGTATAATAGTTATCCAATGCTTGATCACAGCAGCTCCGTCGGGATGCGCTTTGCCGAGTATCAAATGCGCGAGTTCCAGCGTATTATCCTTTTCGAATTCCTTGGCTTTGAGTTCCCGCAAGAATTTCTCATGTTCCATCAATTGATTGCGACTCTCTTGTTCGTCTTCGGGCAGTTGACCGGCGAATCGTAATTTCATTTCAGCGTCGCTGAGCCACTCGAGCAAAACGTGAACAGCTTTGTGAAGTTTCTCGGCTTCCCTAAGCGCCTCATCCAATCTCGCAGTTTTCTTCGATGACAAACGCGTCACCGTGTCCCACAACGCCGTAACCTCGGACACTTGCGATCTTATCGTCGAGGCGTCTTCGATCGTTGCCTTGGATTCGAGTTCTCGTCCGGTTCTTATTACCGACTCCATTTGCGAGGCTCGCGATTCCAAATCCTCTTCAAAAGTTTTGTGCTGATCAACGAGATTCATAACGGTATCGAGATCGCCATGGAGTGGTCCGGTATTTGTGAGTTGTTTTTCGGTTTTTCTCAACCAATCGAGAAGCGCTTGTATCGCGTCTTTGAATTGTCCGGAGAACAGCAATGCTTCCTCGAGTTTTCGTTGACGATCGACGCTCTTACCGCAAACAGTTGTCCATTTGTTCTTCAATTCGTTCAACAATTCCTTGAGCGCTGGTTCGTCGCTCTTCGGCGCTTTGTCCTTCAAATTCTTGCCGTTCTTCATCGTCGTATCGTATGTTCCCTGCTTGACGCTCAGTGCCTTCTGTACCTCGCGATGTTTGTTTAGACGAGATTTGATCTTCTCGGGATCGTTGCCACCGACACCGTCGGCCGTCATCTCGTCCAGCGTTCGCTCAGTCTCGTCCAACCAATTCATCAGATGGGACCAAGAATCGTGGAACTCACGTGCCTCTTTGTATCCGTGATCGAGGGCTCGCGTTCTCTCCGCCGACTTCGATACTACGCGCTCCCATCTGTGCTGAACGCTTATCATAAGATTCTTTATCAATATCACGTCCTGTTTCTGCGAGAAGTAACGCAAATGGGTGCCTTTCTTGTCGAGATTAAGCATCGTTTCTCGATGGACACCAACGTCCTTCTGGAAGGCTTTGTGATCCTCGATCTGCCCGAGAATCGTTTCCATCACCCGCGACACGGGTTTGAGATTCGTCAGTGTCTTTTCTGCGTTCGTTAGCCAATCGACGAATGCCTGAAGCGCGTCGTGGAATTCCGTTGCTTCCTTCAGCGCTATCTCCAGTTTAATCTTCTTATCACTCGCACGAGCGGTAACGCTGTCCCAGCGTTGCTTCAAGTTTCGCAGATTGTGATTGAGGCTTCCGGCGCTTGTGGTACCGGCGCGTTTGAGATATTCCTGTCCCTGTTGTAGTACCGTCTCGACTTTGGGACGATTCAATTCGAGTTCATTGTAAACCTCCATGAAACGTTCCAGCTGCTCGGACGCGGTCTCCGGCAAACCGCCGACGGGTTTCGAGGCGACGATCATGTTGTCCACGTCGCCGAGCCACGAGAGAAGATCCTGTATCTCGGCGGTGAACGATTGCGCCTCCCGCAACGCGTCCTCGAGTTCGCGTTGACGATCCGCCGCTCGTTGAAGCAAATCGCGCCAACGACGATTCAACGTTCCTAATTTTTCCGCCGTCGTTGATGCTTCGGCTGTTCCCTTGCCGTCTTCGATCAATTGCCGTCCCGCGTCGTTCAGCGTATCGACGCTCGTCTGATGTGCTTGGATGTCGTTCACGAGAACCTTCAGCTTCGCTAACTCCACTTCGATCACCTGGGGATCACCCGCCACCGGCTTTAACTCGTCCAACGTACGATCCGTGTTGTCGATCCATACGAGAAGCTCGTCGAGCGCGTGTTGGAACTGACCGAGACGCAGGAGTGCGTTCTCCAATAATCTCTGCCGCTCCACCAATCCACGCAACAAACCGTCCCAGCGACGATTTACCGCGCCTAATGGCTCCTTTATCGCTGCTGCCTGCTCCGATGATGTTCGCTCCGTCAACTCGGCCGCTTGTCTGGAGAGAACATTTTAAAAAGTGATCTTAGAAATTTGATTTCTTCGGAGGGAAGATGAGAGCGAAATATTTGAGTGTTTATTAATTTTTCTTTTTTCGATATTCGGAGCTTTTTTTCCATTTTTCAGAGAATCTTTGCGAAGAAACGTTTTTTATTTTTAATAAAACTTGTGAATGTTAAGGTTTATAAATACTCGGATAATTTAGCTTTTCTTTACGCATCGATTCTCTTTACTCATTGAAAGGTGCTGAAAGTGGAAATATAAATCTGTGATATTTCAAAAATTAATCGAAATTTTCAACGAGTCTGAGAATCGACGCTAATTTTTTTTTACAAGACGACAAATCATTAAATTACATTGTCACTCCAAATCTTTGTGGTTTTCATTACTTTTTCGAGTTGATTAAAATAATTCTGAATTAAAAGAAAAAAAAAACATTTCAGAGACTAATCTTCGCGAATATCGAGTGTCCAATTTTTTTAACTCAAACGTACGAAAAGAAAAGTTACTTCACTCTCATCCTTCTTTTACGCCGGGTATCCAATGAGATACCTTTACAATCTAATGTGAGTTCTCGACCACACCTACAATTTAGACTAAATATTCAATCAACTTGTTGCTTTTTTCTACAGTAGTAAAATTAAAAACATTGATCGATCTACTAGATAAAAAAAAGTAAAATTAAAAAAACCTCTCCGACGTAATATTAAAACCCGTCGTTCACGCCGATCTCGCGTGAAGAAATCTTCTCTCGCACATCTATAATACTTGGGACTCTGCATGCGCACACAAAATTGTCAACGGAAATCGTGCGTTAGCAACAAACACACGAGTAACGAATACGCAATGTATAATTTGCCCACAAAAATAAAAATACACAAAAAGGGGTTTCAAAGGGTTGTTAAAAAAAACGATAAACACAATTATTCTTTTCTTAATTAATTAAATTGCGGGATCTTTCGGCTGTTGCAAATATTTAGAGAAAAAAAAAATATATCGAAGCCATGCGCTAACTACGGCGACAACACTGAGAAGTTGACTTGCCTTGTCAGACTCCTTATTTTTGTTCAGGTACCGAAACAAAAAACGTTTGGGATTAGATATTTTATGTATAGATACAATCGACAAATATTCGTTTCTTGAACGTCGCGAATTTATCTCAATTCTCTTTTTATGAAAACAATTAATTCGGCCAGTGATTAAATTTAAAAAAAAAAGTTGCAAGATGATTATTATTTTTTCGCGCAAATGGGCATTGATTTTTCTTTAAATCATCTTTTTTAAATGGATCGCGAGATTTTCCGACTGAAAAATATTGTGAGCACTCGGGACACAAAAAATCTTTTTTTTTTTTTTGTGAAAACTTTTCTCTACGTGTAAAAGCCAAAATATCTTTTAGAGAGTAAGAAAAGTGATATATTACCTATTGAGAGCTTCGACTTTCACCATATGTGGATCGACCTCTGCCTTGAATCTCGCTAATTGTTTTATCTGCTTCTTCACCTCGTCGATATCGCTACCCAGCATTCCCATGTCGGCAAATTTGTCTTCGGCCTCTTGTAAGAATTCCAACAAATTTTGCAAAGTTTCGTGAAATTCCATAGCCTTTTCCATTGCGTCGATGAGATTCTCTTCGCGTCTCGCATACAGTGCGGTGACGTTGTCCCACGCCTGATCGAGATCCTCGATGTGCTTTCGTACTTCCGGTTTGTCGGGTTCGCCGCAGAGTCCCATGAGTTCGTGTCCCGATTGTCTGACTTGTTCGACATCGGGTTTCGTCTGATCGATTTCCTGTCTGATTTCCTGAAGGGCGACCTGTTGTTGTTGAATCGCCGCGGGTTGTGCGGCGGGTGGTGCTTGTCCGGCGAGAGCATCTTGAAGCTCTCGTAGAGTCGCCATAACGCCATTGAGCTCCGACCAGAATTTCTCCGCAACAGCGAGTGTGTCGTCGAGAGTCAATCCACGATCGGTCGTCGCTTTCTGCACGTCGGCCCATAATTTGTTCAATTTCTCCAATTTCCGTTTGATATCCTTGACTGCGGGATCGGCGCGGTTGCCAGCTTTGCTGATAACATCGTCAGCGGCTTTCTTAACAGCGGCATAAGCTTCCGATCGCTGCGCGAGATCATCGGCGAGAGCGGCGTTCTCTTCCATCTGATCGCGTAATCTCGGTGGATGAGCGCTGACGGCTTCGACGCCGTTAACCTGATCGGCTGTGGATCCAAGTGCTCTCAACATACCTTCCAACTTGTCGGAGAATTGGGAGGATTCTTGCAACGCGGCTTCGAGGGTTTGTTGACGAGCGCGAAGTTCGGCTCGCAGCGCTGCGTAACGCGCGTTGTCGGCATCGAGAATATCCTGAACTTTGGCGCCTTCCTCGTCGTTGCATAATTTTATCAACGCCTCGCCGGTTTTGTTCAATTTTTCGACGAGGGGTTTGTGCTCATTGATGCTCTGTATCAGAAGCTCATTTTTGTCCTGTTGATGAGCGATGAGATCGGGACGAAGCGCCGGCATCGGTAGCATGGCGACCTGTTGTTCGGCTTCCTCGAGCCAACTGACGAGACCCGCGTGAGTGTCGCGAAGATGTTCGGCGAGCGGCAACGCTTGTTCGAGAGCTCCGAGTCTGTCGGTCGACAATACCGAAACGATTTCCATCGTTTCGCGAAGATCTTCCATCTTATCTCTTATAGTTGACGTATCCTCGTGATGAGCATTTTCTCGAATGACTTTCTTCGCCGTTGATATAACGTCGCGTACGCGTCCCTTCTGACTGGATATATCGTCATTGAGAGCTTTGTGCTCTTTGAGCTGAACTCGGATGATCTCAGGTTCGCTGCTCGGTGGTTCGGCTTCGCGCAATTGATTGTCGACCTCGCGGAACCAATCGAGAAGATCGTCGATGTCGCCGATAACTTCCAGTGAACGTTGTTTGCTCAATTGTATTCTCTCAGCTTTGCGTTGTATCTGCTCGGCGATTGCGTCGAAACGACGATTGTCACGGGTCACGAGACCTTCGATCGTCGCGGCTCCTTCGCCCGGCGATATTTGACAGAGTTGCGGACCGACGGTGTTCAATTTTTCCAGTACCGGTCGATATTCGGATATCTCCATTTCCAAGCGTATTATCTCCTCCTCACGAGGCTCAGCGGATTGCAGAGCTGCTTCGGCTCCCTGCATCCAATCCATTAGACGATTGTGATTGTCGTGGAATTGCTGTACCAGCGGTAGTGCCTCCTGCGCGTGTTTCAGAAGATCCGAGCCGCGAGTCACGAGATCGTTGAATCTGCGCTCAAGGGAATCGAGTTTATCCTTCAATTGGATCGCCTCATCGCTGGATATATGTTCGCGAAGCTTCAGACCCGATTTCACCGTACTGTCGACTTCGGTCTGACGAGTCGATACTTCTTCGGTCAGATCGGCGAGATCCTCCATCTGTTGCAAAAGTCTCTCCGTGTGAACGGCGAGGACCCGATATCTCGAGAGACGAACTTCCATACTCTCCATCCACGCCTGCAGGTCCTGATAGGTGAGAACCAAGTGACGAAGATCCTGACACGATGTTCGAAGCAAATCGCTGAGATCGTTCGAACGATCGACGAGAGCGGCGTAACGATCGGCAGCATCCTGTAGCTTGTCGGCCAATGTTGCTGCCTCATCTTCACCGACGAGACTCATTAGCTGACTCGCGATTTCCGTCAGTTCGCTGAAATCGGGTTTCTTCGAGAGTATATCGTCGTGAAGGATGTCGTGTTCGGTTACTCGCTGTTGTATCTTCTCCTCGTCGGTCGGCACGAGTTCCATGTCCTTTACTTTTTTCTCGGTTTTTTCCAACCATATTGCCAACGGTACGAGTTTCTCTTGGAACTCCTTTGCCACTGCCATCGCTTGTTCAAGAGCGTCCATACGCTCGGCCGCACCTTCGGTGAGATTGTCGAAACGTCCAACCAAATCGTTCAGCTGTTTTTCTATCGCTTTGCGCTCCTTTGGATCCGCTCCGGCTACGACCTCCTGTCCCATGTTGTAGAGCGACGACATCGAGTTCTGACGATCCATCAGCATCTTCTTCAAGAATTTTTGCTCCTGCAGCTGTGCCTTCACGACCTTGTAGTCCGACGACGGTGGCTTTTGATTGGCAACCATCTCCTCCGTGTCGGCGAGCCACTTTTCCAAACCGTCGAGCGCCTCTTGGAATTTGCCGGATTGCAGGAGACCGACGTCGAGCCTTCTATCGCGTTCGTTCAACTGCGGAAAATAACAAATAGAATTTAAAAAAACTGTCTTTCCGAACATTCAAATTTTTTCCCGAGACAGCTGTACATTTTTTGTATGTACATTTTTTTCATTTGTACTTTTTCGGAAGCAACGAGCGCACAAAAAAAAAATGCCACGTTTTCGCGACGAATAAAAAAAAATCAGATTTGATTTTCCATAAAGATTTTTCAGAGAAGACGCGACAAAATACAAAATTTTATTATTGGTAAAAAAATAGTTTGTTTCGCGAAAATTTTACTCGTATAACAGAAGAAAAATTTCATACTTTGTGCCACAAGCGTATTTTAAAGTAAAAGTCTTCCATGCGCGCTGAGCACGCGGCGAAGCCCTCTCTCGTCGAAAGATTCGCGTACAACTGTTCGATACTCGCGCGAGAATCCCGAGAATTACATGATTACGTAAGAGAAATTTTTAAGAGGATTTTCTCCGACGGTGCGACAAACACAAGCCAAGCGAGACTCACCCTTTCCTTGAGATCGTTCCACTGTTCGTTCATTCTATCGAGATCTCTCTCGATATTGGTGGTGCTAACGTCGCGTCCGGCAGTCTGTACGAGCGCTTGACCAGCGACATTGAGCTCATCGACGGCACGAGCGATCGGTTCGATCTTTTGCGCCTTTAGCGCCCGGAAGTCTTCCTGCTGCGCTTTAATCGAATCGACTTCCGATCCAATCGGTTTGAAACGACGAACCAATTCGCTCGCGTCTCTGATGTCGTTGATCGCATCGCCGTGGGAGTGATAGAATTTCTCGAGTTTTTTCAGCGTGTCGCCGAGTTCCTCGTCGCGATTGCGCGCGCGTTCATCGAGTCTTCCGATGTTGCGTCGCAGTGAGTCCAGCTGATCTCTCGTCGCAACGGCGTCGGGCGCGAAACCACTGTCGACCAAGTTCTCACCGGAATTCACGAGTTCCGCGACGTCGTCGGAAAGACGGTTTATACGCGCCATTAGTTTGCCAACGTCGTCGATCTGTCCGCGAACGACTTTCATTTCGCGCGCCGGTGCCTTCATCGAGTCCAATTCGTTTTCGAGACTCGCCAAATCTTGACTCAGCGACTTCGCGTGCTCGTTGAACTGCGCAACGGCCGTTGCAGCGCTCTGAAGATCGCTTATGCGATCGTTTAACTTGTCTTGGAGATCGTTTATACGATCGGTCACGTTCTCGATCTCGTCCTGCAGATGACTAGCGTCCACTCCTTGGTCGCGCGCTTTACTCGCGAGATCGTTCGCCTGCTGGCGCAACGATTGCAGAGGCTCCTTTAGGCTCGCAGTTTCCTCTCGTAAGTTCTGATAAGAGAAAAATGGCATTTTTATTATCGGTTCTTCATTTTCTTCGCCTTGTGTGCATTTTTCACATGTTTCGATGTTTCGTATAGTTAAAGTTTATTTTTTCAACTTTGACTTGATAATTATTTAAAAAAAAAACAACATATATATACGTGCAAAAATTGAGAAATTTACCTTTATTCTGTCGAGAAGTTTCGGATCTTTGGATGCTCCACCCAAAGCGTCGTGCGATACTAATTTGTCCTCACAGCGTTGCAGGCCGCGTTTGAGATCGTGAAGATTGCCGTTGAAGTTCGCGAGTGTCGGATCTTCGAGCGCTTTCGTTCTTTCCGAGAGATCTGAATTTAAAAAATTGTTTTATGTAAAAAAAATATTCTAGATAATCAAAAATATGATTTAACGATTTTTTTTTTCACATTTTCGCAAACTTACCGTTGTTTAATTTGTCCCAACGGGACTTCATGGCACCGAGTTCGTTCTTAACAACGTCTTTATCGATGTCGCAAGCGCTCAGGAAAGTTTCGCCGAGTGTCTTGTTGTTTTCGAATTCGCCGGAGCGCTTCCACACGTCGTTTCTGAACGACGACAATTCCATAAGTTGTTTCTCGATGTCCTTACGCTTGAAAGACGCGGGTTTTAGACTCTCGAGCTTATCTTCAGCCTGTCGCAGCCACGGAAGGAACGAATCCTGAGCTCTGTAGTATTTCTTGCAGTGCTCGGCGCACGTCTGTAGTTTCGTGTGACGATCGAGAGTGTCTTTCTTCAGACGATCCCACTGTGTCTGCATCTTATCCAAATCTCGTTGCAGCGTACGATTGTCGGTTTTTTGCGAACGCGCGAGAATATCCCGACCCTTGTTAAGCAGCATTATCACTTCGTGTTCTTTGCCCATCACGTTGCGGTAAACCGGCTGCAAAGAATTTTTTATAAGTCGCAAAATTTCCTTATAAAAGTCATTATAGAACCTTTTTTCGAACAACTTTTTTTTTTAATAGTTGAAGAAATAATTTTGATTGCTTACATATTTAAAAAAATATATTTACCTCGTGATGATCCAACTGTTGTTGCAAAATCTCACGATCGGCCGAAACGAGAAGCCTTTCGGACATATTGCCGAGTTCGTCGGCCAGCCAACCGAGTGTTTTGCTGCACGAAGCCTCGAACTGTCGTCCGTCGCGCAAATTTCCCTCAATCTCCGCTTTTCGGTGATCGAGTTTCTTCTGCAAGTTGTTATATAATTTTCCGACGGCAGCGAGTTTTCCCTGTATCTCCGATTTCGATGCCGGATCACTCAGAACTTCGCACAGTTGAGAGCCAGCGGCTTCGGCATCAGCCAACAAGGGTCTCTGTCCTTCCAATTGTCTTTCGAGATTCTCGATCTTTCGCAGTTGTTCCTCGGGATCCTTGTCAAGGGGAAGATCGTCGAGATTGTCGGATATTCCTTGAAGAGCGTCGCGTAGACGGTTGAGACTCGCATCGAATTCACGACTCGTGTCGACCGCGTCGCCCAAACTCTGCGCTCGTTCGTCCAATCGGCCAACTTGATCGGCCCATCTTCCCAATACGCTCTTCAATTTGGCGCTTATCTTCTGACCGTCCGGCGAATCCGGTGCCAATCGCACGAGAACGCTTTCGCCCACTTCGATGAGATGATCGAGCTGTGGCTTTTGCGTTCTAAACTCTTCGCGCAAAACTTGCACTTGCTGTACTTGACTTGCGACCATGCGCGGATCTGAGGAGATCGGTCCGAGAGCTCCCAACATGCGTTCCTTCGCTCCGAGCCAAGAATTGATGCTCTCGTAACCGTCGTGGAATTCTTTTATATCCTCAAGGAACTTTATACGATCCTTGCAACGATCGGCGATCGACTTCCACCGCGAGGCGACATCCTCCATCTCGTCATGGAGCCTATCGACGCCGTCGGCGTCTTTCTTGCGGCTAACGAGATCGCGCACTTGGGTTCGCGTACTGTCGAGCAACGATTGCTTCTCGTACATCTCCTCGATGACGATCTTTATCTGTTTGGTTGTCTTGTCGGCCTCCTCTTTTGTCGCTGGAATCGTTTCCTTCGGCAATTGACGCTGAATCTACGCATATAAACGATGGTTTAGAAAAATCTGGACTGTAATGTAAAAAATTTTTTGATTCGTTCGATCGATTAAGGGGGCGGTCTTCAATGATTTCAGGTCAAAAGACGTATTTTATTTTTTCTAATCGGTAAATAAAAAAAAAAAAAATTTCTTGGCATTAAAAATTGCAATTCTTTTATAATATTTAATAACAGAAACTGTGCAATTTTTTCATAAGATCAGAACACAATTTTTTTATCTAAACGATATTTTTCCATAGGAAAAAAAATTAAACACTCTTTTTGCCTAAAATCGCCAAACTCGTTCCTCAAGCGACATATTCGAGTTTTTTCTTGACTGACCTTATCTAAGAATTGCGAAAGATTCTTCAAATTGTCGAGATACTTTCGCAGTTCCTCCTTAACTTTGTCGAGTTCGGTTTGTCGGTCGGTCAAGCGAACGCCGAGGAAACCGTAACGATTGTTGATCTCAGACAATTGTTGCTGGACGGGCGACAATTCTTCGAGATGGAAACCATCCTGACTCGAGCGACGGCTGCTGAATCCGCTGCTACCACCTGGGGAGACTGGACTTTGTACCGCGTAAGACTTAGTGGGGGAAGGTGAGCGACCGTCTTGTGACATTCTGCGTACTACAAAAAAAAAAAGCGGTTGTTGTTCCGAAATAAAGCAATGTGACGATGTGTGGTGGTGGTGGTGGTGGTGGTGCGCTGCAATTTTGAAGCCAAATAACATGATTTTGTTTTCTCTTCGCGATTATTTTTTTAACAGTGCCGGGAAACTGTGCGGTTACAATTGCGTGATTCTCGATGAAAACAAAGAGAACGGTACGAAATTTCGTTACTCCAATATAAAAATTTACGCGAAAATATGAACTAATAAAGCGAAGAAATGATTATTTATCTTAGTCATTACTTCTGTTGCAAGGTGCAGGTGCAAAAGTGTCGGATACGTGTTGACTAAAACAATTACGATTTTTTTTCTTTTTTTCCAATTTCGTCAAAACGAATTTTTAGCAATCCGATGTGTTTAATCGCTGACGAGAGAAAAGCGCGTTGCTCATATCTTTGATAAAAAAAAGAACACATTGAATCCTTTGCCATTGAACAAACTACGCGGCGAGCTGTGTCCGTGAATTTTTCATACGAACTCAGAGAAATAATATTAGTGTGTGCAACATTCGCGATGATTTTTCATAATTTCTCAGTGTCCGGTAATACTTACGAGGACTCGTGATAGTCGTTCTCTTGGTGGGACTGTTGCTGCCCCGGCGTCTCGGTGGGCTTTCGCCGCGTTCCTTCAACAAGCTATCGTAAACGATACCGAGATCGTTAACCTTGTCAACGGTATTGCCATAATCGTGATATTCTTTCTGTATGGGTTTCAATTCCTCGCCCTGTTTCTTCAGTATCTCAAGATCAACGGCTACGGGATGAAGTCTCGTTACTCTTGTCTCCGTGCGCGTCAGCCAATCGATCACTTGATCGCGCAATTTTTCGTAAGCCGTTAATTGTTCGGCTCGCGATTTGCTCAATCGTTGCTTCTCGTCCAAAAGATTGTTCAATTCCTTCCATTGATTCTCCAGCGCCTTTATCTTGTCGCGCACGTGAGCCGCGTCGGTTATGTCTTTCTTGGCGAGTAAATTCTTTCCGTTTCTTATTAAATCCTCGTAATTGTCGCGTTGATCCGCGCGTTTGTCAATCAGCTGCGACATTCTCGTCTCGTATTCGGATATATCGAGTTTTGCGAACTCACGAGACTCGAGAACGTCGATCATGTGAGAGTACCAGGTATCGAAAGTCATGGTTTTCGTGACAAAATCTCCGAGCGCCTGAGCAATTTCGTCGAGGAATTCGCCACGACGAAGAGATTTATCCATCAATTTTTCGAAACGGCTTTGCACGTCCTTCAGTTTCGACTCAATGCGCTTGGCGACTCGTGCGTTGCTGGAATTCACGAGAAGATCTTGAGCGCTGGCGGTTATCGCCTCGACGCTCGGACGATGGCTGTCGAGATCGGATTGTAGCAGACGTTGGTCGCGCTGCTGTTCCTCGAGACGATCCTTCTGCAGACTCGCTGGTCGCTGAAGGTTTCTGTGCAAAAAAAAAAAACAAAAAAAAGTTAATACGAAATAGAGTACTCAGATTTTGTATAATTTTGGATATAACATTTTTTTTTAATTCCGCGCAAAAAAAATCTTATTAAAAAAACAATGTATATATTTTTAATTTGCGTTATTTATTCAATTTATCTAATTCAAAAAATCTATTTTATTATAGAATTTATTTTTCGTCAGCACTGCAAAATCGTCAACAAATTTGTTTCAAAATCTTCGATGACTTCGCAAAAATGAAAGTTTAGCGAGTAAAATGATACTGAAACTCACTTGAATTGACTCTCAGCGTTGTTGAGCCAAGCGACGAGTCCGTCGAGTGCGTCCTGTACGCCTTGACTTTGCACGAGAGCGGTATCGAGTTCCTGACATTTCTCTGCCAGTGCGTTCGACAATTGTCGATACTTATCCTCCAATGTTGCAACCGGTTCTTCCAATTGATTGACTTCGTTCGGCGTCAGTTGTCCGTCGAGTGATCGCAGAAGAGCCTCGACGCTGGATTTTGCATTATCGATGAGACGTTCGTTAGCGACAAATTCGTTGTTCAACGCCTTTGCTTTGGTAAGCTGATCCTCGACCTGTTTCGGCTCCGCGGCGATGGGTTCCGAAATAATACGATGAACCTTTGGCTCGACTTCCTTGAGCCAAGTTCTCGCCTTTTCCAGGGACTCGTGATAGTCTCGTTGACGTCCACCGACGCCGGACAATCTGTCGGAAAGATTGTTCGCGCGGGCGAGCAAATCTTTATACTGCGCCGTTACGATCGTCACTTCACTGCGCACCGGCGAATCTTGACTCGATATTGGCTCCTTGTGCGGCAAACGCTGCGGCAAACTCGTTCTGAAGTCGTTCAGCAGCTGAAGATAATCTTTACTCTCGTCGACGAATTTCTGTGCCGCCATCGTTATGAAACGCAGATCGGCCTGATGCGCTATCACGTCGCTGATGAAACTTCGCGTCGTGTCGGTACTCGTCGTTAGTTTGTTCAAATCGGAGAGCGAACGCTCCTTGTCTTCGAGGGTTCGACGCGCCTTGTCCAACCAGGTGGAGAACAGCGAAATTTCATTCCTGAGAAATATTAGAAAATTTCAGTAAATATAATTTTTAACTTCGAGAGGATCGTTGAAAAATTGGAAAAAAAGACGAGAATCGAACATTAAGAATGTAAGAATTTGTCTGAATTTTTTCAAAGATTCTCCCAGAAATTTGCTGCTTGGAAACTGTCGTTTAGAAGTACGAAATTGGTATTTTTTTTTGTTTTTCAACAACTTACTTGAATTTAGTGAGCTCGTCGCGAGCGCCGAACAAGCGTTTCAGCAAACGATCGGTACGATCGGTAGCGCGATCGAAACGAGTTTTCAAAGAACGTCCATTCTTCTCGAGAGTCGATACTTCGTCGCTGGATAGGACGTCGCTACCGGTGAGAACTACTTGGCGTACCTGATCCAAACACGAGGATACGGGACGGTTGTGTGCCTCCAGATCTTCTTTGACTTGCTGTAAATTCAAGTTTATTCGTTCGTTAATTCGATATCTCAAGATTAATAAAAAAAAACTCGTAATTAATAAATTACGAGCGATTAAAGATTGAATCGATAACCAATCTTTCCAACATCGTCTATCAATCTAAATCGAAATTTCAATAAATAATTTTTACCGGAAGCATTCTAATTTCTCGTTACGAACCTTCATGGTGTTGATCTGATTTCTGAGATCCTCGATGTCTTCTTTAACGACGTCCTGATTGGCAAGTTTGTCCTCAATACCCGATATCCATTGCAATAGTTTCGACAGCGTTTCATCGCACAACTTGTACTTCTCCTCGACGGCTTGCTACAATTTTTTTTTTTTCGTGCACGAAAAACAAAATCGTTAATTACCGTCGAAAGTTTTCATGCGACATTACTACGAAACACTAAGAGTATAACACTAGAAAGATAACCACCATCTCACCAAAGGCAGTGGAAAGATAGACAATTATTATTGATAGAAGATAAATTAATTAAATTAATAATAAAGAATTCTTTTTTTTTTTTTTTCGTATAAGCCTATGGCATCTCATACATGCAGCACAAACACGCACAAACAAAACATACACGTCGTCTTAAATAGATACATTATCTCCGTTGGAGTTTTAATTTATCTGCGTGAAGTATGCGAAAATTTTTTTTTCCATGCGCTATATTTTTTTCCTGCGCGTTTTCGATTTTTGCGGCCAACAAGCGCATCTATTATGGAAAATTAACGAATAATCTGAGCCGTGAAAAAAAATCTACTAAATATCCTCGGCTAATCAAGCAAATAAATTAAAACGCACAAATAACGATAGTGTAGCATGATTATTAACATGTAGAATATATAAAAATGAAATTAAACGTAATATCGGTATTTCTCATTTATATGTAAAAATTTCTTTCTCAAAGTGTCGTCTATGAATAATTAACAACAACAAGAACAAAAAAAAAGAACTGGAAAATAAAATACCTGAAAAAAAAAAGTAAAGAAAAACATTTACAAGGATTAACAACGATGTTGAGAAAAAAAAAATATTAAATTCGATATCGTTGCGACAATTGTAAGAGTTAAGATAACAGAAAGAATACGTAATATATATTATGTTTCGATAACTTATTGTTAAGGAACGGTTAAAATTTCACGCAACAATGACGAGAAAAAAGATTTCGAAATTTCGAATACAGCAGACAACATCGGTGAGTATAGAGAGAGAGAGAGAGAAAACAAACCAATGTGATTTTTTTTCTTCGCGTAGAAGAAAAACAAAAATTGTTTGCGTTTTAAATTTTTGCCCAAAGCCATACGTTACCTATGATAATCGTTTATGGCGCTTGTTTTTTTTTTTTTTGTTATGAATGATAATCGGATGGTACGAATTTGAAAAACAAAAAAATTAATCGAAATCAATCAATGACAATGACGATTTTACTAATTTGGCCTTAAAATCTTTCCGCGATTGCGATTCCAATAAATTATCCTCAACATAGTTGACCAAAACATAATACGAAGTTACATCAAGTTCTACGAAACGTTCAACGATTAAATTAACATTTAATTTATCCAACTGCTCGGAAATAAATTAAAAAAGTCGTTTTGCACCGTTCGAAGCGCCAATCGACGATTTCGTTAATTCAAAGCAGTTCGATATAACGTTTAAAAATAAATACTAGAGTAAACTTAATTAAAAACAAAGGCCGAATTAGCGTTGCTGATGCGATAAAACGATTTTTTTTTGTTGTTTGTTCTTTTTTCTTTTATAATTTTTTGATTATTGATGAAGATAAATATTTTTTTAAAGCGAAGTTTGAGAAGTATGTTATGATGTGTGCGCGATGGGCCGTTTGGCTGTCGATGGATATGTCTTTTTGTTTTTTTTTGTTTTTTTTGTCTCGTCAGCCGTACGATCAGAGCGCAACTCCTTTGGTTAGTGTTCAGGTAGGAGTTTCTCATTTACCGAGGCCCCATGTTAAATGATAACAAGCACGAGGGATGTAAGTGTCGATATAACATGGGCACACTGTAAAAACGAGACAAACATTTTAAGCGGGCATTCGGTTTCACATGGGATGGTCTTTGTGTGATTTAAGAATTAATTAATCAATAATGTGATAAGTTATGAAAAAAAAAAAGAAAAATTGATGAAAAAAAAACGAAAAAATCTATCGAATCTATTAACTTGTGCGAAGTCTAGATATGCAGGTGACTATTGACTAAAGGTCGATTATCGACCATCTCATGTAAACGGAACAATTCGTGTGGAATGATTAATCGAAAGGTCCATGCGGGGACCATGCCACCAAGCTTTTGCCAATGTAGTAAGTTATAAAAAAAGGTCAGGCGTCACGGAAAGGGTTTAATATAAATTTCGATGTCGCCGACTTACCTTCGTTAAAATACGTTTCATTATGATATCTGTAGTACGAAATGTTCCATATTTTCCTCCATATAACATTGTTTATTATCGTAAGAAAATCTTTAAGAGTATACGAATCTTTGAAAATCAATCTTAATTACATTTAGAGAATATTCATACATCTAATCTCACTGTCGTTATTTTTCTGATCAAAGTTTCACCGACTAATGACAAAAAATCTACAAGTTCAACTATTGATTGTTCGCAATTAAACGAAACTGTATCGTTTCTACAGATCAAAGAATTGTTCATATTAAAGACATCATCAATGAGGTCTTTCAACAAAGTAGTTTCGGCGACACGTAAATGAATTCTCGAACCCTCGCAGTGGCGCGCGAGCCGAAAAAAAATCTGTCTCCAAAATTGAGAACAGATAAACAAATCCCTTTTGCGTCGTGGCATTTCGTAAGGGGATTAAAAAGAGAAAAATAAAACAAAACAATGAAACAATTTTGAAGCCAATAATTATGCAATAGTCCGTAACCTGCCGACAAGCTTTTTTTTTGTTTTGATAGAAGACGAAAAAAAAAAAATTTTGCCAAAAAAAAAAAATATCACTTTGACTTACCCGAGCTTCGGCGGCGAGTACGTAACCCCGTTCCAAGGCCTTCACGAAGTCAAGGTCTTTGCCTTCGGGATCTTCGATAAACCTGCCTGCCACGGGATCTATTCTGCCTTCGCTCATAGCTTCTAATAAGCTACTTATCCTACCGCTAACGGGATCTTTAATAACCGTCGTCGATGGATCTACCAAACCCGATTCTATAGCCTCATTGAGATTCAAACGTTTCCGATCTAATACGGAAGTTATCAAGAAAGGATCGTGAAAGCCACCGGTAGTCGGATTGTAAATACCGAATTGCAGTGTCTCGATAAAGGATAAGCCTTGTTTTTCGGTCGTCAATAGTCCGCTCTCCACAGCTTTCGTTAGTGTGTGAAGTTTCGACGTCGATGTGTCTAACACGTTGCCCTTTTCGCCATCCATAATACCCTTTCTGAAAGCTTCCGGCAGTTTAACGAGTTTCCTTTTCTGTTGATCTTTTATCAGTGCCGAGTCGGGATCAATGATACCATGAGCCACAGCCTCTTTAACGCTGAGCACGTCACTCGTTTTTGGATCCGTGTACTTTGCGCTTTCGAGACTGAGATATCCTCTTTCAACGGCAGTCTCGAAGCTTATCGGTTCGACGATAAAGACAGTTACTTCCTCGAATCTTATGCATCTCGTGACGATTTTTCCATTTTGGGGTTCTATGGTGCCACGTCTCGTTGGATCGACTACTTTGTCCTCGAGGGCTTGCGTTACCGTGACGAATTTGCCGGTTCTCGGATCTTTCAAGACCGACGTATCGGGATCGAGAAGTTCGTATCTTATCGCCTCCTCAAGGCTGCACTCCCTGATGCCTTTGGCTTTGATAGCCTCTCTCTGCATTTCTAATGAACTCTTTCGCTCCGATTGCAGTGTCAATGGTTTATCGACACTGACCAAGAGACCTCTTTCAAGCGCCACGTCGATGTTGTACGCCCGTTTGGATTTTGGATCGAGAACGCGACCTTTGGGAACGTCGATAGTACCGTCTTCGATACCTGCAACCAACGACTTCGTTTGTCCGGTTGTCGCGTCTTTCAGGGCAGTCGTGTCGGGATCGAGAAGCCCGTTGTTCAGCGCCTGAGACAAATCGTGAAATTCGTTGGCACTTGGATCGACGAATTTGCCACTGTCGCCTCGATAGAGTCCGCACTTGACGGCATCCTCGATCGACAGAGGTTTTCTGGACGGTACGATGAGTCCTTTCCTCTTCGCCTCCGCCAGATTCATCGTCTTATCCAACTCGACGATCCTGTAAGTTCCGCGAATATCGTCGATTATCTCTTCGTTTATCGCTTCCTCCACCGGAATGTATTTGTTCGTTTTCGTGTTTTTAACGATCGACGTTAGAGGATTAACGAGTTCCTCTCGACAAGATTCGGCGAGTGTAAGTTTTCGATTGGAAGACGGATGAACGAATTTGCCGGATGGCGGATCATAGAGTCCCATGTGAATGGCTTCATAGAGGCCGAAACCTGCGCTCTCGATGTCGATGATAAGACCCAATTGTAGAGCAACGGACAACGAGACGGAATTGTTGGCTCCGGGTTCCTTAAACATTCCCGATCTTCTATCGATAACACCGGCGCGACATGTTTCCGCGAGGGACATTAGGCTCTCGCCGCGTTCGTCCCAATAACAAGCTAATTTTGGGCTTATTATACACTTTCTCATGGCTTCGTGAAGCGTAACGGCTCTTCCGTTACTGGGATCGGTTATCTTACCGGTTTTTTCATCGTACAATCCTTGATGTATGGCTCTCTGCAGCGATACCGCGGCTTTGTTATCGATAATAAGACCGATTTCGTAGGCCTCGTGGAGCGATATTTCCACGTTGTTGCGAGTATAATCTTTTACCTTACCGGTCGTACCGTCCACATAGCCGATGCGTATCGCTTCGGCGAGTGTTATTTTCTTCGAGAACCCGGTCTTTGGATCTTTCACATGGACCGAATCAGCGTCAATAAGATTTTTCTGTATCGTCTGCAAAACCGTGAGATACGCGCCGGTTTTTGGATCTAAAAACAGTCCGGTTTTCGTGTCGAGAATGCCTTTCAATATAGCTTCGCTGAAGGTCATCGGACGTCGGGTTTCCAGTAGAAGTCCCCGTTCGAATGCTTCTTGGAAATCAACCGGATAACCCTTTTCCGTCGCGATAGTACCGCTCTTCGGATCAACGATTCTCTCCTTGATGGCTTTGTCGAAAGTCATGAGATCGCCGTGCGGATCGCGAACGATCGCCGACGTTGAGTCGATTACTCCTTCCTTAATCGCTCGATCGGTTGGCAGACGCTCGCGCGTTTCCAGACTGGTGAATTGTCCGGTTTTGGGATCGTAGAAACCCTTGAAAACCGCTTCGGGTAGTGATATCTTGCGTTTCGCGGGTACGACGAGTCCGCGATCGAGAGCATCGATTAGCGTCATCGGTGTGCCCGTTGATGGATCTATAGCCATTCCGTTTTTCGGATCTATGAGTCCGTGTTTTATGGCATCGCAAAGAGTTATCACGTCGCCGGTACGGGGATCTTTTATCGACGGGCTGTCGAGACTTATCAGACCCTTGGCGATCGCCGCTTCGAGAGTCAAACGATCGCCGTCTATGAGGAAAGCTCCGGTCTTCGGATTGTAACTTTGATGCGCCAAAGCTTGTTGCAGCGTCCACGGTTTCGCGGTGCTGAGAATGTAACCCTTTTCGAACGCCGAGTCTAACGGCATCGAGTGCGGGAATAACAAGATTCCCTTGTCGAGATCCGCGAGACGCGTGTCCTGCGCTTCTTTCAAAGATACCACTCTGTCGCGACGCTCATCTTTGACTCGAGTTTTACTACCGTCGACAAAACCTGTGCTCAACGCTTGATTAACCGTCTGTTCGTTACCAGTCATTGGATTCAGAATCAGACCGGATTTCGGTGAATAATATTCCTGCACTATAACATCGATCAGAGACGGCATGAATGGCGTTGTGATGATCAAACGCTTCGTCACGGCTACGTCGAGAGGCAAAAGCGTACCGGCTTTCGTGTCGCGCAGACGGCCGGATTTAGGGTTTATAAGATTCGACGACAAAGCATCGTCCAACGAGACGAAAGAACCGGATTTTGTGTCTTTGCACTCTGTTATAAAAGCGTCGACGATACCGCGGCGTACGCCCTCCTCCACGTCGATGTTTTGCTTGGTAAGAGGATCTTGAATTTGTCCTGATTGAGGGTCGTAGAGTCCCTTGTTTATTATAGCTTCGAGAGCGATTGGTTTTCTCAGACCCGGAACGACGAGGCCTTTGAGGAATGCTACTTTGATATCGATTTCCGTTCGGGTCTCGACATTTATGATTACACCGCGTTGAAGATCAACGATACCAGCCTCCACGGCTTCGTAGAGCGGAAGAACTTCGTCGTTCGCTGGATTTCTAATGCTCACAGAGTCCGGATCGATGAGACCCGCTTCGACGGCGTTTGCGAGTGTCAGCGACTGACCGGATCTTGGATCCTGCAGAACTCCGCTCGTCGGATCGCAGACCCCGGCTTCGATAGCTTCTTTGAGACTCAATGCCAAATTATCGTCCTCGACGGGTGGTTGTCGATGAACGATGAGACCAAGTTGAATGGCTTCGAAGAAGGGAATCTTTTTTCCGGTTTTCGGATCGACCATGTAACCGGAATTGCGATCAACGAGCGGACGATTTATCGCTTCTCTCAGTGACACGTACTCGCCACTGCGACTCGACAAATCTTTTACCCAAACGTTGTCGGGATCGAGAATTTCGAGATTGAGAACAAAGTCTTGGAAGGCGATCGTGTTGCCGGTCTCGGGATCAACGAATTTCTCGGATTCAAGATCGTAAGCGCCGTCAATGGCGAGACTCTGCGCCGTGAGTTCCCGAGAAACTTCGACTCTGAATCTTTGCCTCTCGTCCACCAAACAAATTTGCGTTTTGCTGAGAACGATGATAATCTCGTTTAAATAAATATCCTGTTTTTCCAATGCTTCTTGAACGCTATACGGTAGTTCTCGTTGGCCAATGATCAATCGGCAGTGCGTTGGATCGATCAGATCGCTTTCGATTGCTTCACCGACAGTTGTTTGAATCGGAGACGCTTCGCTCTCCGTTTGAAGCTTTTCTGTTTGCTGTTCCTGCGGAATTGCTTCGACGATCGGTTCATTTGTTACTCGCGAGAGTGTCGGACTTTCTGTAGGTACGACGCGTGGTTCGTGAAGCGGACTGGCGGCCTCTTTGACCGGAGACATTGTTGGCTTTCGCTCATTCGTTTTGCGATTCTTTATCGCATCAACCACAGCTTTTCCCGCGAGAACCGGCGCCGCCACAACCGCCAGCAAACCGAGTTTGGCTGCTTGCGAAACAGACATTGAATCCCCGCTTTCGTTTTTCATCATCCCGGTTTTCGGATCCAAAAGTCCCTTTGCCACTGCTTCTTTCGTTGTAATAGGTTCAGCGGATTTTACATCGTAAACCACCGAATCGGCTTCTATAAGACCAACTTCCATAGCTTCCGTTAGATTGTACGATTTGTTCGTTTCGGGATCGTGGAATTTCTCCGTTTTCTCGTCGTACAATTGATCGACAGCGTCGAGAACGGTTAGACTCGATTTTTTCGGTGATTCCGACGACAAACTTTGGGCCGACGTGTCGAGAATGCCTGTAGCGATGGCTTTAGCGATCGGCATTGTCGCGCCTGTTTCCGGATCGGTGTAAGTTCCCGCCTCCATGTCGACCAATCCCGCCTCAACGGCGTCACTGAATGTCGTTTTAACATCCTTCGTGGTGAATTGTTCACGAGTCTCGGATTCGTCTTTCACGATTCCCTGTCTCTGCGCCTCGATCAACGACATGATTTCTCCGGTGTTTGTGTTCTTAACTTCGTCGGAATTTATCAACACGTAACCGGACAATATTGCGACGGTTTTCGTTGTTACGGTATGATAAGAAGTTATAGTCTCCGTGACGGCTGTCACTCTATTGTCAATACCGGATTGCGGCTTAACGACCAGAATTCCCGACTCCATGGCTTCGGAAATGGGAAGCAATTTTCCAGTTTTGGGATTTAGGAATGTTGATCTTTGCTCGTCTATGAGTCCAGTCTCCAGAGCTTTCGTTACTTCGATGCTTTCCGGAGCTGCCGGATAAGGCAGAGCCATTATAAAGTCACTATCGATCGCTTCATCCAGAGGAAGTTTCTCGCCAGTTATGGGATGTGTTATTTCCTTCGTGTTGGGATCTACAAGTCCGCGTTTGACTGCGAGCGCGAAGGTCATTCCTACCGGAGGCACAGGCCTAGTCGAGCTCTCCGGGTCCTCAGACTCGAAGACATTGCTCTCCACAGCTTCGACGAGATTTACCGGGATGCTATTTACTTTCACAACAGATTTTTCACCGTCGATTATCTCCTTCTCTATAGCATTTTCCAGAGTTAAACTCATTAAGCCGTTCTCTTCGGATAATTTCGACAAAGGATCAACTATCTCGCAGACGATGGCCTCGTTGAGAGTCAGATGCTGACCTGTCTCGGGATGAATGACTTTGTTCTCTTCGCGATCGAGTAGCCCCTGTTTATAGAGACCGGGAACTGACAAACTTTTCGCAAGTGGAACTAACATGTCCGCGCTATCGGAGTCCAAAATACCTCGCTTTATCGCTTCCTTTATCGAAACAACTTCTCCAGTTTGCGGATCTTTTATTTTACCATCATCGGCCGAAATTTTATCGGCAATTGCCTCACTTATGCCGATCGCTTCGTTGTTACTTTGCGAAATTGCGGCTTCCAAAGCTTTGGCTGTTTCTTCGTCTATCATACCGGTTTCGAGTGCTTCTTGAGGATTGACGATTCTCTTGCGCATCTTTTGCAATACAATTGGCTTTGCTTCGCGCTCGGGACTCTGCGAGACCGATCGAGCTTTGCCGATCGTTACTTTGTACTTTGGTTCGGTTGTGACGCGATTGCGAGTTATTTCACCCAACGACGGTCCAGCATCGTCTGTATCATCGAATACATTCGTCGCCTCGTCGATCTTTATCGTAACCGTTGATTTCGGTGTTGAAACGATTTGTTTCGTTTGATCGGGGCTAACGATTCCCTGCTCCATTGGCTCGTCAACAGAAATTTCGTCGATCTTTATCGTTACTTTCGGCTTTTGTACGGCACTCATTTTCGTAACCTGATCCGCCGTGACGATTCCCTTTTCCAAAGCTTCATCTACGGACACTACTTCTCCCGTCTGTGGATCTCTGATCGCTATCGTCGTCGTTACCGTTGCCGATTTGTTCGTCACTATTTCCGGCGCTAACCTCTGTACAGCGCTCATTTTATTCACCAGATCGACGGTGACGATTCCTTTTTCCAAAGCCTCGTCTACGGAAATGTCTTTTCCCGTTTGGGAATCTTTGATTATCATTGTTGTTGTGACTGTCTCGGGAGTGTTAGATTGTACGGCGGTCATTTTGTCCACTTGATCCGGCGTGACGATTCCTTTCGCCAGAGCCTCCTCCACAGGAATTTCTCTTCCCGTTTGCGGATCTTTGATAAGTATTGTCGTAGTGATCGTTTCGGACTTATTTGTCACTGTTTCGGACACGCGTTGTACGCTCATCATTTCCTGTACCTGATCCACCGTAACGATTCCTTTATCCAAAGCTTCGTCCACGGAAAGTTCTTTTTCAGTTTGCGGATCTTTGATAAGTATTGTCGTAGTGATCGTTTCGGATGCGCGTTGTGCGCTCATCATTTTCTGTACCTGATCCGCCGTGACGATTCCTTTATCCAAAGCTTCGTCCACAGAAATTTCTTTTCCAGTCTGCGGATCTTTGATAAGTATTGTCGTAGTGACCGTTTCGGATGCGCGTTGCGCGCTCATCATTTTCTGTACCTGATCCGCTGTGGCGATTCCTTTATCCAAAGCTTCGTCCACGGAAATTTCTTTTCCAGTCTGCGGATCTTTGATAAGTATTGTCGTAGTGACCGTTTCGGATGCGCGTTGCGCGCTCATCATTTTCTGTACCTGATCCGCCGTGACGATTCCTTTATCCAAAGCTTCGTCCACGGAAATTTCTTTTCCAGTCTGCGGATCTTTGATAAGTATTGTCGTAGTGACCGTTTCGGATTCGCGTTGCGCGCTCATCATTTTCTGTACCTGATCCGCCGTGACGATTCCTTTATCCAAAGCTTCGTCCACGGAAATTTCTTTTCCAGTCTGCGGATCTTTGATAAGTATTGTCGTAGTGACCGTTTCGGATGCGCGTTGCGCGCTCATCATTTTCTGTACCTGATCCGCCGTGACGATTCCTTTATCCAAAGCTTCGTCGACGGAAATTTCTTTTCCAGTCTGCGGATCTTTGATAAGTATTGTCGTAGTGACCGTCTCGGATGCGCGTTGCGCGCTCATCATTTTCTGTACCTGATCCGCCGTGACGATTCCTTTATCCAAAGCTTCCTCCACGGAAATTTCTTTTCCTGTCTGTGGATCTTTGATAAGTATTGTTGTAATGACCGTTTCGGATGCGCGTTGTACGCTCCTCATTTTTTGTACCTGATCCGCCGTGACGATTCCTTTATCCAAAGCTTCGTCCACCGAAATTTCTTTCCCGGTCTGCGGATCTTTGATCAGTATTGTCGTGGCGATTGTTTCGGATTTGTTTCTTATGGGTTCGGACGCGTGTTGTACGGCGGTCATTTTCTGTACCTGATCCGCCGTGACGATTCCTTTGTCCAAAGCTTTGTCCACGGAAATTTTTTCGCCAGTCTGCGGATCTTTGATCAGAATTGTCGTGGTAATCGTCTCAAACTTGTTTGTTACTGTTTCCGGCGCGTTTTGCACGGCCCTCATTTTCTCTATTTGATCCGCCGTGACGATTCCTTTGTCCAAAGCTTCGTCGACGGAGATTTCTTTTCCAGTCTGCGGATCTTTTATCACTATTGTAGTGATTGCTTCAGACTTGTTTCGTACGAGTTCCGACGCGTGTTGTACAGTCGTCATTTTCTGTACCTGATCCGTCGTGACGATTCCTTTGTCCAAAGCTTCGTCCACGGAAATCTTTTTTCCAGTCTGCGGATCGTGGATCAGTATTGTCGTAGTAACTATTTCAGACTTATTTCTTATGGTTTCGGAGGCCCGTTGTACGCCGGTCATTTTCTCTACCTGATCCGCCGTGACGATTCCTTTGTCCAAAGCTTCGTCCACGGAAATCTTTTTTCCAGTCTGCGGATCATGGATCAGTATTGTCGTGGTAACTGTTTCAGACTTATTTCTTATGGTTTCGGAGGCCCGTTGTACGGCGGTCATTTTCTCTACCTGATCCACCGTGACGATTCCTTTCTCCAAAGCTTCGTCGACAGAAATCTCTTTTCCAGTCTGCGGATCGTTGATCAGTATTGTGGTGACTGTTTCAGACTTATTTGTTACTGTTTCGGGGGACCATTGTACGGCAGATGTTTTCTGCACTCGATCCGCCGTGACCACTTCTTGGTCCTCAGATTCTTTCATCGAAACTTCATTTGCAGTTTGTGGATCTTTTGTCCCTATTGTCGTTGCAACCGTTTCAAATACATTTGTACCTTTTTCAGGCGCAACAAGACCCCTTTCGATCGCAACTTCTCTTGGAATTTTTTCTCCGGTCTTCGGATCCTTGACCATCGCTCTCTTGACCGCTTCCACGGCAGCAGCCGCAGCTACGAGCGGTGTGCCTAATACCGCTACAACACCAAATTTCGCTGCGTCGGCCAACGAGATGTTTCTTCCGGTACCGTCTCTGTAAACCCCGGTCTGAGGATCCAAAATCTTTCGATCTATGGCCTCTTTCACTGTGATATCTCTACCCGTTGTCGGGTCTTTAACGACAACCGCTTCGGATTGCAATGTACCTTCGTTAACGGCTGCGAGAAGATTCGCGGATTTTCCGGTATCCGTGAAGATAACCAGAGCCGTCGAGGGATCGTAAATTACTCCCTGTGTAACCTGAACCGGATCTGAGGTGAAGAGTTCCTCGGAACTTGCAATCTCCGTGTCTCTGGACGGATCGTCGACGTGTCGTACTTCGACTCTGTCGGGTTTACCGGATACTTTGGTGATCTGCAAAAGTCTTGGATTTGCTCTGTCAACGTCGATCGTTCTTTGCTCGAGGATAACCAATTCCTTAGCTATAGCCTCCTTCATTGTCAATCTTTCCGGATGATTGTAATGTCCCGTGGAGTCTAAGATATTCTTTTCCAAGCTTCGCAGCAACGATATCTTTCTTCCGTTGTTGGGATCGACGACGACCGCGGAATCGGGATTGATTATTTCGAGTTTGACGCATTCCTCGAATGAGACAAGTCTGTCGGTACCGGGAATGATGAAGAGACCGGTAACGGGATCGAAGAGTTGTTGATCAATCGCTTCGGCGAGCGTCCAACCTTCGCTCGGCAACTCGAATACCTTTTTCTCCGCAGACGCGGCTTCTCTTTCAATAAACAATTTACTTTCACTCTTGTATCTCGTCGTTCTTTCTTCCTGCGAATACTCGACATCCATAGGTGTGGGAATGTTGGGAATATCGTTTGTTTTCGGTACATTTGGACCAGAAATTTCTACAATTACTCTGGTAGCTTTGCTCGGCGAGGGACTTCGCGATTTCGACGTCGATTCGTCACGCGCGAACGAAACTTTTGTCGGGGAAACTGAGACGTCTCTCGTGGAAGACCATTCGGTCGACGAGGTCGACTCCTCTCCCGAAACATTGACGCTTATCGGCGACGGCGTTATCGACTTCGAGACTATCGAAGCTTTAACAGGCGATGCCGAGCGTTCTCTTGGCACGACGTTGTGAGTTATTATCGTTGTCGTCGTGCCGATTGCTCTCGGTGGCGAGTCCGGTCTTTGCTGAGGAATCGGATCGCCGACTCTCGCGTAAACTGTACTCTCGTAGGTCATTTGTTTCGAGGGTATATCTCGGGTTTTCTTCGGCGATGGTCTCTCCACCTCTCTCTCCGGATGGCCGATCAAACCTTCTCGGACAGCTTCTGCTATTTCCATAACTTGTCCACTATCGGGATCGGTAAATACGCCGGTTCTCTCGTCTATCAATCCTCGACTCAGCGCTTCTCTGTACGCAACTTTGTAGTCTCTCGTTACGGTTTCCCCGGTTTCCGTGATCGTTACGTATTTCTTTATCGTTTTCGTGACCGTTTGGGTGGTCACCGTTATGTTCAGGAGACTCGCGAGTAATGCCGCACCGTCGGGCGTTATAAGGCCGCGTTTTATCGCTTCCTCCAAAGGCACTGTTCTCTTCGTTCTCGGATCCAACAATTGTCCCGATTTTGGTTCTAACAAACCATTCAATACCGCTTCCAAAACGCTCAATTCGCGTCCGTTTTCCGTTACGCCGATTCCGCGATTCAGCATTTCCATTACCTCGGGTCTCGCCTCACCCCGTTCAATCGCGTCGTTCAACGAAACAGTCTTTCCGCTCGTTAGATCAACGACGAAGGAACCACCGGATTTCGGACTCACGAGACCCTTCAACAGAGCCGAATTGAGGCTTATGAACTCACCGGATATCGGATCCTTGAAACCGTCGATGTCGAAGATTGACTTTTGAGCGACTGACGTTATGAGACCGCGATCCACGGCTTCAGGTATCGAGAGTTCTTCGCTCTTCGACAAATCGCGGAAACGACCCTCCGGTTGAATTATACCGATCGCCAGGGCATCGGAGAGCGTCAAGAGATCTCCCGTACGAGTGTTCGTGACGGATTTCACACTATCAGCGTCCAATACACCCGTGGTAACCGCCTCGAGAATTCCCAACTTTGTTCTATTCGCGGGACTCGCGATTTTTCCATTTTCGTCTATTATCTCCAAATCGCAACAATCCTTTAACGTCATTGGTTTGATTATGAGATGTCTTCTTCGCGCTTCTCTGAATGACAATTTTTCTATCGATATCCCGTGATGATACTTTCCGCTTTTGGGATTCAGGATGCCCTCCTGGAGGGCTTGGGCAACGGTGATTTTTGTGTCGTTACGCGTGTCGACGATTTCGCGAACGTCGGGATCAACGATACCGCGATCGACGGCTTCGTCAAGAAGATAACTTTCGCCCGTATTTCTATCGACGACGAGACCCAATCTGTCGTCCACGAGACCCTGCGCTATCGCGTCGGCAAGGGCTAAAGAACCGCGTCTTATTTTTACGGTTGTGTCTATTCTTATTAAGTAACCGCGGGAGTACGCCTCTTCGATCGTAATACGCTCGCCGCGTTCAGTTATAAATCGACCGGTTTCCGGATCCAGGAGACCCTGTGTCATCGCATCGGCAACGCTAACACCCGAATTCGAAACGTACGTTACCTTTACTCTATCGTCGCCACGTTCCGCGTCGAATAGCTCACGTTGTATCGCTTCTAGCAGCGATACGTTACGGCCGTCTTCCGTCACGCCGCATGGTCCGAGCAAACGATTCGCGAGTTCGGAATCTATGAGATTCATTCGCGCAGCTTCGTCAATCGTTACGCTCTTCGTTTTACCGTCTATAGACGTCGCTATTCTACCGTTTCTAACGTCGAGTATACGGAGACTTATCGCTTCGCCTACAGTGAGAATTTCGCCGGTCGACGGGTGAACGATACCGCGCGACTCGATCACGTTGTCGGTACCGATACCCTCTTCGGCTCTATATATCTTCTTGAGACTTCTAATCTCGCTAAACTGCATACTGCTGGTACTGCTGCTGCTCGTCGCACCCGAGCCGATTCGATGCGGCGAACGAACACCGTCGAGTTCGTTATTACGCGGACCGTCGCCGTTCGAGGCAACGTAACCCGGCTGATGGTTGTTGCCGTATGGCCTCTTGAGAGGCGAAGACTCTCGCGACGATACATGCTGTTGCTGTACCTCACTCGCGATCGTTGTCGACGAGCTCTCGTGTCGCTCCGACGAGTACCTGAATAAGTCAGGAAATCGTGAGAATTGTTTCTTTTTTTTTTTTAACAACATTGCAGTGACATAAAACAATTGATGTTCATTTTTCTCGTAGAGTAATTAACGATACGATGTGATAAAATTGGTGCAAATATAAATTATAAAATAAATTGAGATAAAAAAATATGAAATCGATGATTGTTTACAATAGGATAATCTTGAAAAAGAAAAATTTCATTTTTCTTTTGAATCAAAGTTGTGTTCTTATTTTTTTACTTCTGGAAGAATATTTATCGAAAATTTTTCATTGTTTTCGATTTCAATTTACCAGCAACGAGACTTTTTTTTCTGTATTTTTCCCTACTTACTGCGACTGTGTGTAGTGAGTTGTCGTCGAGGTATAACGCTCCTCGCTTGTCGTACTCTCGTAGATGTTAAACTCTGTGCGGAAGGTTCTCAGGGGCCTTTGCTCTTGCAGCGCGCGCTGAAACAGCAGCGACAAGAGATACGATAGAGTTAACATTATTCTCGAAAATTCATCGCAATTGCGTCGTCATAGTCCGAGTAGTAACACAATTAATCACGACAAACGAGAGCATCGCTGATGAATATTTCACGCGATCGAAAAGAAAACTGAAGATAAACGAAGCGCTTTTAAAAAATAATAAAAAAAAACACACACAATACGAAAGGCTTGCTATTGCAATTGTCTACTTAACAAACTAAACTGTCGGGCGCAATCGGTCAATGCTAAACGAGCACTTGGCAGTCAAGTGCATACGAGACGCGCGCATAAGTTTGCAACTTCGTCGAGACGTACAAAATAGTGCACAGGCAGCAAAAATAATACGACGCCACCGTATCACTGGTATAAACTGTTGGACTGTCCCCGTCGGATTGGTCAATGCTTTTTTTTTATCTAACATAGAATATGTATACTTGATACTCCGATGTATGAGTTTAGTCGTGAAACGCGACGGAAGTTGGATAGTGCGATAGTGTTGTAGCGAAAGTTACTTCGACCAAAACGTCCGGGAAACTGAATACGAAACGCTATAACCATTCATAAAGAAATTTGTCTATTAATAATTTGCGCTCCCACTCTAAGTTTCCGCGGCTCTTGTGTGTGAATAGCTGCGTGTCGAAACGAAAGCGGAGGCGGGGGTTTCCGTCGATTCAGCTGCAAGTCGAATTTAATTTTATTTTTAGAGCGTCTTGAGACACCGCTTCTTTCGCACGCGCGAACACGCCGCGAATTTTGCTCCATTTAAATCGTTTTAGTAAATGTTTTATTTTTTGGTAATCTAAAGATTTAAAAGTTTGGAGAAAAGTGGCGATCAGCGAAGTGTTTGTGTGTATATGTGACTGTGTCGGATACTATAACTATGCAAAACATTACATGAAAAAAACAACAAAAAAAAAAAATTTAATGCAAAAATGGAAATTTATGTACAAAACATTTGTATGCAATATACAATGTTTTTATGTAAATTAGATCCGTTTTTTTTTTAAAGAATTTAACAAATTTGCTTATTTCGCAGTGAATGACTGTGATGCGTCAGACTCTATAATGTAAACCTTATTTATTGAAAAGTGAGTAACGAGCGATGCAAATCGTACCGATCCATCGAATAAGAAATGTAAAAGAAAACCGAATAATGTAATATTACTTGTATCCGCCTATATTTCGAGAATTGTGTTAAATAAATTATATTAAAATCGACAAATTACACGCATTCGTGTATTCGGATAAAAATTTATTGAATGTGCAAACGAATCGAGTCTGAGAAATTGTAATCAATCATTTGGCGTCAATCGTCCTTTGATAAGAATAAAATAAAAGCGAGTATTGTGGCAAAAGGTTAGATCATTACAATTCGAGTTACTATCAGTTTGATATATAGTCGTCATAGCCTTGTGCCACTAAAATAATTAATTGCATCGACGCGTTAACGCATGCGGGTTCCCGAGGAATCCTCGGCATCAAAGAGAAAAAAAAAAAAACAAAAAAAACAAAGAGACGCTTTTTAACCTCAATGCATTATCAACGAGCCATGACTGAGTTTTGCTCTATTTAATAGTCCCAACAATATCCGAGATCGTTAAGGCGATGGGTGGCAATGAGAAAAATAGCGGATACGAGCCGCGATATTACTCGATCACTTCGAATAGTCGGTGACATCAGAAACACGCAAAGCAAGTCAGCTAACAACCTGAGTTGCCGCGTACACGCCGTGAACTTCATTACTATTATTATTGCACAACGATGTTCTCTCTTGGAACTGTGACAGAAATTGCGCCACGATGTATAAAACTATTTCGAGACTCTTTCCCGTGTTAGTTTCACGCTTTTTACTACAAATTTCTGTTTTTAACTTTTTTATGAAATAAGATTGCTAAATGGTAGCTTCGAATCCGGAATGATGGATAAAAAGTATGACACACGCGAAGGCTTCTTTGTAGTCAAATTAACGGAGTGGTAAGTCACTGAAATTTATAGACTTCCTGCGGGGTAAATCGTTTCGCGCGCTGACCTCCAGACGTGCGGACAAAAAAGTACGCAATTGGCGCTGTTTGGCTGTAGACACTAATTAATAATACGGACGAATTGAGACTTTCATGGAAATAAATTTTAAAGTGCGAAGGAGAATTGTTTTTACAGATTATGAGCAAAATAAAAAAAAGCAATCATTTCTATATTTTGTTTTCTCTGCCGCCGGTGCTTTATGGTTTTCTTGAAAAAAAAAAAAAAACGAAACGTCGAGTAAAACTCAGAAAATACAAAAATAAAATAGAATACAGTTGAATTTATCGTTCCGATTTTGTATTTTGCACAAAAACCAATGGATCTACGAAAAAAAAAAAAAACAAATTTCCGTCAACAAAAGACAAACTGAATGAGTAGCAATAACCGTTGCATTTCGCATAAAAAAAATCGAACGATAAATAGCGCATTCAATGAAATACAAAAAAAATTCAATAAAATTGAAAAAGAATATATTATTATTTTATGATATTATTATTATTTACTATTTTTTTTTTCGGTAAAAATATAATGAATCAGTGAAAAGAAAACAAAGAAAAATACTCGCGTCTATCCATCGATTGGAGACATTTTTTTATCGATATCGACTCGAGATTACAGTCTGCATTAATATCTTCGGAGAAAGAAAAATATAATATATTTATTTTTAGCAATGAATCTAATCGGTTTTCTTTGTGGATCAACGAGTAAGGTCCGCGCTGCCGCTATCGTTTTTGTGATAAAGAGTGCAAAGTGAGCCAATATGCTGCCAACTGGCTATCGACGGATTACTGTTCTCGAGTTCTTTGAACCTCTCTTCGTACCAACTGAACCAAACAGCTGGCGCGATTCTTCTCTCATTCTCGCGTGTGTTACGTTTCGTTTTCATAAATTTTGAAATGAAATCACGCGCCCTGGCAAATTGAAATGGGTGACGGCCTCGAAGAACTTAAAATAAACCTGAGCTCACGCACGCGAGATAAAACAATGAGTTTATCCCTCAAAATAAGCGAATGCTTTCTTCAATTCATTTTTGTTGATTGTGAAAAATACCTTTCGCACTACTCTCCTTTCGACTGGCATTGTGATGCATTTACGTATCCATTTTTTAGAATTTAAGACACATTATCGAGACACCAAAGTGCCGAAAGTATTATTTCGTTTCAATTCACTTTACGCGCCGCAAAAACATCACAGAACTCCTTCGAAACAAACAGCAAAATTTTTGTCACTCAACTAATGTTTTCACTCACTAACTGTTCACGACATTGAGAAACGGGAATTGAATATAATTTTTTTTTATTAGATGTAAATACCGATTTTTTCAAATAATTCAAATTGATTAATAAAAGAAATTTCAAATTGTTTATCGAAGATATTTTTTTATGGAATAGAAAATAAGAATTGAAAAGTGTGATTTTGAAATTTATCAAAGTGGCTTTCAAGTTGCTTCAACGACGTCGTTGATGATTCAATGGTGGAAAAAAAAAACTTTCGAAACGCACGTGCTTCGCTCGTCTCGATAGTGCGTATGTTTTTTGTTAGTCGAACGGGACACGACACATCCACGCGCGATATGCTCGCCGCACTGACTCGTCGGCGAGACTGACGGCCTCAGTGGCCCAATGATCGAGGATTTTCATTCCCCTCATCAACCGAGAGAACGCGTGCGCTACCGGGTATCAACATTTCCGTCACTCCTACTTTCGGATTTGTGAATGAACAGCCGCTTGATCTTTGACCCTTTTTTACTCCTCTCGTGATTCATAGCTTAGAAATTATAACTTTTCGTCTATAACCGACTCGCAGAGTAAAGCCGAATCATATATATATATATATTTTTTTTTTAACGAAAAATAAAATGTATATATATTTTATTGCTCGCAAAATTACAGCGAATTAAACACGCAAATAATGTTATATTAAATTTGAAAATTACTAAAAAAGAAAAAATAGATTAAGAAGAAAAAATTCCCGAAAAAATGCATTCTTCATTTTTTTCCATAATTTTCGTAATTTGCTGTATGCAAAGTTCCGAAACTGGCGATATTCGAAAAGTAGAGAAGAAAAATAGCCGTCTTTGTTTTCGCCGCAGTAGCCTTGACGAGAATGTGTTGTTTTTCTGCGTTCGTTTTTTACGTTAAATTTACGACTGGGTCATCGAGTGCGTTTACTACTTGGACAGCCGATAAGCGATAATAACGCGATTGCGAACAGACTTCGACTGCGAAAGCTCAGCCGTTGGAATATTGACCTTCGGAAAATTCATCGACGAGTTTGAATGAATAAAAGACGAGATATGAATAAAATAATTATCATAGCTTCATATGGTCAATTTTTTATAATTTTTTTTCTTCGGTAAGGTTAATTCGATTTTAATACGTGAAAACTTGTTTTCAAGCATTTTTTGTCCCGTAGAATCGGAACGCTAAATTGCTGCTAAACCCTTTCGATTTATTTTTCATTCAATATTATCCCAATTTTACTAAAAATTAACTTTTCGCGTACGAAAAGTTAATTTTTTCATTAAGCAATTTTTTTTTTTTATGTTCGATAATTTTGTTTTTCGAACGCGATGTATTTTTTCAGTCTAAAACGCGTTGATTTTTTAAATATTAAACGACAAATTTTATTCAATACGGTATTGTCACGACGTGTACGAAAAATTAGAGAAATATGGTATCGAGTCATCGTAGAAAAAAAATAAAAAATGAGAAGCGTAAGCGATTGTTTGTTCCAATTACGTAATTCGTACCTCCCGTACAACTATTAGACTCGACATGGTCAGTTAATGATTATATTACGTTCTACCGGCAGCCCACGCGTATCGTGAGCAAATTTATGAAAATCGTAGCGTTGATTCGCCTCGCAAGGACAAGAACTACTGCCCACTCGGGCGCCTACGTTACGAGCTCCACGATGGGTGAAGCCGGCAACAGCACAGCCGCCCCGGTATCCCTACTACGCTGGCGCTTATTGATCCCACCGGCGTATCGCGCCCGGCAGATAAAAAACTAAATAACAAAAAAAAATAGAGTGCAACTACTCGACAAATACCGATCGATGTGTTCGGATCATTAAACTCCAATTAATCAATTGCATATCGTTAAAAAAGAAACCAAACAATAAACAATGTCTAAAAGTATGAAAATCTTCCTTACCATTTGAGAAAAAAAAAAAAAAAATCTCTTTCGGTAAAAAAAAAATAATAAAAAATACTGAATAACTAATGTATAAGCTTCCGATGCATTTTTCTTAGCCAATGCAATTTTCCACCATCGACTATCGAGTCGATTGGAAACTTAACTCCGCATTGCAATCTTTATCGACGTGTTTAATTTACGACGATATAAAAAGAAAAATACCTCGGAGAAGTTCGCCGCGACGTAAATGAGGAAAGAAGTAAAAAGAAGTTTGCCGAGTCGGTTAACATTGTGTCATACGTAATTCAAAACTATGGGCGATGATGTCACTGATGAATATATCGTGTAGGGTGTCCCGGATGACATTGACGCTCTCGTTATAACGTCATCGCGGACGTATGTACGAATTTTAAATCAGCTTATTCGTTACGATAATTCACTTCGAGGCTCGTCGCCCGGCATTATTTACCATCCGCGATGAGAGAAATTCTTTGGAACCGGTTGTGACCAAAACTACGGCGTGTCCTCGACAGTGTAAACAATTTTATTACTTTTTTTTTTTTTCATTCTATATTTATTAATATTTTTTTTAAACTGAAGAGAATTTATACGAGATATGACTGTCTCTCGAGTGGCGCGTGTCGATAATCGAGAATTCGAGGAGTTTTGAAATTCAATTTAACGGCAATGAGGGATCGGCGCAAATTTCTCTGTCAAGAAATTGCGTGATTGTTCATCGTTTCGTTTCCGCTCGTGAGAAATCAACGAATATTACCACCGGCCTACAGCGTCGAAACGAGGAACCGTTGCGATTCACGCAATTGATGTAATCGTTCGACAAGCGCAAGTTGGCCGTCACAGTCCCCGTGTATCTCGTGATCGTTCGAGATTAGCATAAAGCCTCAACACGGATTTGTTCTATTTTTGGGCGAAAATCGGCATTTGTTGCGAATTCATTGTGTGCAATGCTCGAAGGTTGATTCGCAATAAGCTATATCTCCCGAGATCTCTCGCTTGGCGTGACTAATTAATTGAATGAGCTAATTTCGTAGATTACAGTAGTGGAATTGGAATTTAGTTCTGACGCGTTAATTAAAATTCATTTCGTTGTTTTCGTGAGGAAAAGTTCTATGAAAAATAGCCATTAGTGCGATGACCAAAAAAAAATGTAAAAAAAACATCAGAGAAGAAAAGTCTTTTTTGCAATAACAATTAATTAGAACTTTGAATTAATTATTCTAGAAGACGATGAAACAAAATTTCTACTGCATTTTTTTAACCACCGATTTTCGATCCACATAACTATTCGATTTTTAAAGGATCGTTAATCTCATCAAATCGAAAACAACTTTGTGATTAAAATTTTTTTTGAAGTGTTGAAAACTCACCTGTAGCGCCAAGTCGTCGGGATAAATTTGGACGAGTTTCCTCGCTCTTTCCTGCAACAGGCCGACGAGAGTCGAGTATCTCCTGTTGAGGGTGTCGAGGTCGTGCGCGACGTTGTCAACGGTTGTTACTGAATCCCTGCGTGGCCTCTTGACCGATGCGTCCAGCGACGGGCAAACTTCTTCAAGCTGTTCCTTGAACGCTCTGAGTCTCTGCCCATAGATCTAAAGGGGTCCGGTTAGTCCGTTAGGGTTAGTAAATTAGACTTCTTTGGGCCAATAACCGTTAGCCTCCAAGAAGCGTGATACACGATGTGCTAATCACTCTATTTTTTTTTTTGCTTCCTTCTATAATTTATTTTCATCATAACCCAATGTGGTATTTGTTAATCAATTAAATATCATTGTTCTAATAAATTAATAGAGACGCAACGGGTCAAAAGTTTAAGATCAGCGTGAATTAATTAAAATTCGTACTCGAGCTTCGATTCTTTACAAAAATCGTAACTCGAGTGCGTATCGCCAGTCTACCACACTGGATTATCCGTTTTACCGCATTGGAAGAATTGTGCAAATTTGTGTAAACCGACCGCAAGCATAATATCTTTTTTTTTTTTTTTCACCGCTATCAAAAGCGCCCAAATTTCCCCCTCCAAGCACCATTCAACCATGCAACTCATTTTAATTTGACTAATCGCATGATTGATTTTTTTTTGGTGGTTTTATTGCACGTTTTTGTTTAAAAATCAAAAAATTAAGACAGACAGTGCCCGACGCTAATACAGACGATGCGTGATTTCGTTTTTTTTTTTTGTTTGTTTGTTTTTGGTAAACATTTTTTTGAGGTTTTTAGTCGAGTAGTAATAGAGAGAAACGGAAGTCGTTAGAGACAATTAAAGCGAACGTTATTAATAAACACAAACGAAAAATTATAGAGAAAAAAAAAGAAAAGAAATTCTTTTCTTTGTGAATTTGTTGTCCTGTTTTTTTTTTTTTTTTTTTTTTTTTTTTTTTTTCATTGTAGATAAGTAGTAGACGTAGACTTAGTAGAACATTAGGCATGTCCTTTTTTTTCGTAGAGTAAAAGTAACAGTTGACAGATGTGTGTCTCCTTGCGTACGACCGGTTGTAGAAGTCGATACGTTTTTTTGTTTTGTTTTTCGACAAAGTTCGTTCGTTGTCCCGCTGAAAGGTTGTTTTCTTGACGAACGTTGTGAAAAATAATAATAACAATTTGGCGATGCGATGACGAGGACGATGATGAGATTTAAAAAAAAACTGTATTTACAGCGTTTTTAGGAAAAAAAAAAAAATATACCGATAATAAAGACTATAGACAACATTCGCACGACATTCATACCCATTTGCTAAAGGCTATTTATACTGCTTTTGGCGCTTTTGCCTGATTTTTTTTTCGTTTTTAATCAGTCGTCTTACCTTTCCCTCGCGGATCAGCCTTCCGCCTGTTACGTTGACCGCTTCGATCGCTGGAGAACGGCCGAGAACGTTGTTCAATAAATTCTAAAACAAAAATACATTTTTTCAGGGAAATATAAACGAAAAAACAAATAATGAACATGAAACGTCGAAACCTCTACGGCTGAGATTTTTTTTAGATTCTGCCAATAAAAAAATTCCTGCGGACGAAAGGAAATAACTGATGGCTGTATTTTGTATAACTTTTAATAATAATAAGCTGAAAATTCGAAGCTGTAGGCGTGAATTGCAAATTTACATCAAACTACTCTCGCAAGAACCGTAAATTAACTTTAAACGAGGTTCACAAGAGTTGCAAATTAACTTCAAAGCAAAGTTCATGAAAGGTTTGTACGAATATCGAATTAATTCCACAGGAAACTATGTAACTTTCCTATAAACTGCGAACGATTTTTACCCAAAATTAATATGTTCTGCAAATTGACGCGACAATCTTTGCAGTAACTTTCATATAAGCGGCAAATGAACTTAAAACTTACAAAACTTCGGATCGATCAACAGCCGAAACTTACATATCAGTTCCAAAACTAAAATGTTTTCGTTACTTTACCTTAGTACTTTCCAATTCCTGCGCTTTGTTCTGTATCGGCGCGATACTTTCGAGTTTTCCGTAACTCTCGTCGACAAAATCAACTTCGTTCTGATAAGAACTGCGATACTGTTGCGCTAAGCTGTACGCCGTTTCAGCGCCACGAAGACGATCGACGAGTTGACTGCAGATGTTGGTCCATCTGGCGATTAGTCTGTTGACTTCGGCATCGAGTCGATCCATGTCGCCGTGTGGTCCGCGATGATTGGGTCGCGATTTCTCGACGAGACGTCGAGCGTTGTGCGCGTCATCGGTAAGCTGATCAATGGACAGTTGTTGTTGGGCAATTGCGTTCTGAAGTATCATTAAATCCTCGAGAACGTTTTGTAGTCCCTTAACGTCGGACGGCAATTCGCCGAAGGACGCGAGTTTGATTTCGAACTCCGATATCGCAACGGTGTTCTCCTCCAATCCCGATAGTACGATTTCAACGCACTTCAATCTCTCGATGTATAGATTGCTTACGTTCCAAAGATGATTCCATTTGGACATAACGTTGTCGAGTTTGTTTCTCATCGCCGGAGTCTTGAGCGTTATACCGCGGAAGGTTTGCTGTACCTGTTCGACATCGGGTGCAAGACGCTGAAGATTCTGCTCGTAGTCCTTGTGCTCGAGGACCAGATGTTCGAGACTATCGAGATCGCGCGGCAATGGCGCGGCTATTCGCGAATTCAATATTCTCTCAGCCTCGTCGAGGGCGTGTTGAAGTGACGAAACTTGATCGCTGAATATGCGACCGGCATTCTTCGATTCCTCCTCGGCGCGCGCGCGTTTCTCGAAATCATCGAACAGTCGGTTAACGTCTGCCATTTCGCGTCTCAAACGTCTCAATTGAGGATCGACGGGATCGCCTTCCGACAAAAGTTTGTCAGCGTCCTCGTTCAACGCTTTTCTAATGGCAGTTCGTTGATCCTGACCCATCGCCAAGAACTGCGGCAGGTCCCAGCCTTTCACAACCTTTATCGTCGCGAATATCATATTTTGACGCAATCTAAGCTGTTTGCGCTGCCAGAGAGCGACACTTCTGTCGTACTGACGACGCAATCTCTCCGCGGCATCGAGCGCATCCTTGTCCGGCGGTTGAAGAGCGAAACATACACCGGGTACCGGCGATTCGACACCCTGGGAATTCTTTACGCGCCACTTTACGCGCCCTGAATTGTCGTAAACGGTGCATTGCTCGTTCTTCTCGATCGACATCTGCAACGATTGAACACAGTTTTTTAGAACGGTATATCATTTTTTAGAACAGGAAAACAAATACAAGGCGTTTTTTTTTGCGTGTAACTGAATTTCTAAATCATTTTACGCTTTTTTTTGGACAATTATTCACCTTTTTTTTTGTATAATTTGTTTTTTCATATGAAGAAAATAATTGAAAATTTAGTGTGTGGAAGACAGTGAAAAGTTATTGTGCTTTCGGACAATAAATTGTTACGGCGAGACCAACAGATTGATCGATCGTTTGATAGTCGCATTTTTTTCGTGATTACAGTACCCTCTCTCATCGCATAACTCGTACGCGATAAGATGGTAAAAATGTACGAAATAATACGAAAAAAATAGTAATAACTCACGTTGACTTGTTTATAACTGCAGATGCACGTGACTTGGAGGGGTCTGGTGACGGGTTGTCGTCGTTGTTTCATCGGCACGACATCTTTTGCTTGATCGACAAGACGTTGAACTTGATCTCCGTAGTTGTTTAATTCCTCGCGTAGCTCTTGCATTCCCTTGAGGAGACGTTCGCCCTCGTCGAGGGTGAAGTCTGACTGCGAGTAAACGGTGTTTAAAATCTCGTCGCGCTTCGCTATCCATTGCTCTGCCTGATGGACGTCTTTGAAGAATTGTTGACTGTGCGTCGCGTGCTTGAGATGCACTTCCAGGCAAAGCGTCAACTGCAAAAGCCACGCCCATTGGCTCTGCATCGCCGACATGTACGCCTCGATGGTCTTCGCTGCTGGATGATGCTGCAGTACCAACGCCTCACCGCGATCCTGAACGGCGGAGAATTGGATCTCTCGTTTCTCCAAGTCGCTCATCAGAGACTGCGGATTCGAAAAAATAACAGTATTAAAGACATCGAATGTGAAAAGCAAATGATTTTTTTTCTTTAAGAATAACAGACGAACGACGATCGATTACGATTTTACCTCAATTCCAGATCCGTATGTTTGCTTGTAATGAAAACAGAATTTTTGTAACAGAATTAATTTTCTTAGTGGAAATATTCCGAAACAGTAATGAGACTTCGATTGGGAAGTACGGTAATTAACCCATTGAAGTGTATGAAAAAGGGATTTATTAAAGGGCACAGCTATCAGGTCGGTAAATTAAAAAAAAAAACGCGGACTGTTTCTCAGGAGGCAAATATTTTTTTTGTCAAAACTTGAAAATTGGGGATTTGTTATCATAGCTGAAAGTCTCTACCTTTAGAACCATTAGAATAGATTTTTTTTTAATTCAGTGTAATATTAGAAGAAAAAACTTGAAAAACGCTAAACATTGATTTTGGAACCTTTTTTCGATTTTTCTTGCCTTCACTTTCACTCAATTGTATAAAACAAAAATATCTACGATAGACCGGTATTATCGTATTTTTTGCATTCTAACGATTTTATTTCCCTCTTTTCAAGTTATTGAATAATTTTAGAAACTTTTCTTATGATCAGAAGAATTGAGTTGATAGGACGAATTGTCTTCTGTACCAATGGAAACAATAAATAAATGAAAAAACAATTTTTTTTTCTAACAAACCTCGTAATATTGTTCGATGCTCTGAACATTGAGACTCTTGTCACTCCAGTCTCTCGTGACTTCGGTCTCTTCCTTGGCATTTAGCCACACAAGTTCGCCGGTAGCGGATTGTATGAAATCGTGAAGCGTATCGAGATCGGAGAGTCTCTTGTTGGACGTCGCCAATAGTTCGGCATACAATTTCTGCAGAGTACCAAGATGCTGACTGTAGAGCGCGAGCTCCTCGCCGTGGAAGGTATTCTTCGCGTGTACGCATTTGTCGACTTTGCTGTGAAACTGATCGACGTTCTTGTGTTCCCGCTGATGAACGTCGAGTTCGTTCTGTACGCTCGGTAAATCAGAACCGTATTCGGCCTCTTGGAATTGCTTCAATTTGTTTTTGCACCAGTCGATGCAGTCGTGCAAATTGCGGAAGTGCGGATTCGTGTCGACCAAACGTGTCTCATGAACGGTTGTTCGATGCTTCGTGACGACTCGTTCCTCCACCGGGAACGACACCGCCGACAATGGCTGTACGAGTCGCTTGTGCAAAAGCGAACGCAGTGCCACCCAACGTTGATGCAGTTTCTGCACTCTGTTTTCGAAAGTGAAAATACAGACGACAGGGTTAGAGAGCGAAACAAACGGGGAGAGGATAACGCACGGATCGCGGACTCGTCGGTCCGGTTAGAGAGGAAACTTTCGAATAAACGGGGAAGACATTCCGCTTCGTGCGTTTGATTTTTCATTGTTTCGGTCAATAGTTCCGGAGCGAAATAAAAATTTCGATTTCATTCGGGAATTTATATAATAATAGAGATCTACTTTACTTCGATAAAAAAATTGTTGGGGGTAGAAAAATATCGAAGATTCCAAAATATGGACTTTTTTTATATTAATTTTTTTTTTTTTTTTCACAAATATTTACCTCTTATGGAGTTCGGCCGCTTGACTGTATCTACCCTCCGTCAGCGTGTGCACGTCGGTGAATATATTTTGTATCTGAATTTCCGTGTTTCGTATGTCCTGTTCCAGCAGGTCGACCGCGTGTTTGGCTTCCAACGGATGAAGACGATCGAGACGACGAGCTTCTTCCTCGACGCGTCTCTCCAATTCCTCGAGACGATTATCGGTCGATTTCATCTCCCGATGAACCTTCTCGGCAAGTCGTTGCAATCTCTCGAGACTAAAACACGCGAAAGGTGAGAGAGATTCGATTTAAAGAATACGGCGTTACGAATCAATAAACAAAATCTTCAACTACCAATCATGCGTGAGATTTATCGCGAGAAACTTTCTCAACGAACAGTTTGAAATCGATGGTAATCTTTTCTTATCCAAAGTTTGAGGAAAGTTTAGAGACAAAGTTACAAATTTTAAAGAACATTTCGCATTGAAAAATATCGAGAAAAAGGCGCTTTTATCTATTATAAAAACCGTTTAATAACTTTTTGATAGATTTTTAGTGTTTTTTTTTCGTATCATTATTTTTTTTTGTAGAAAAACTGTAATGAAGTCAAAGAAATGCCGATCGCAGGGCTTTCATGAATTTTTTTTCTACATTTTTTTTTAATATGAAAGAGAAGAAATGTACCGTTTTATCTCGTCGATGATTGCCTGTTCTCTTTCCTGATGAAGCATTATCAATCGATTCCAATTTTTGTCTATAACATCGATGTGAAGCTCGGGCTCGATGTCCACTTCGCCAACGGCTTCGAAGTATTTCTGAAGATCGCGAAAGATGTGAGTCAGTCGCTGCTTGTCGCGATAACGCGGCGGCACTTCCTCGTTCTTGAATTTCGAACTGTCCGCCGCGAGTTTCTTCATTTCGATCAGAGTCGGTGGAAAGGCTCGTTCCTGCATTATCGCGATTTTCTCGCGTATCCAGAGATGAATCGAACTCGCGAGTTCACGATATTCGGCCGAACGGCGCTGCGCCTCGGCATCGTAAAGCGGATGGATTGGTGGCGGCTCCGGGAATACGTCGTAGAGCGAAGAGATGTACGTTATCAGAGACTTCTCGTCCGGTTCGGGGGTATCGACATCTGAAAATAAATCATTGATTCGATTAGATCGGGTAAAACGGGTCATACCATTTTTTGTATTGACTTTCGCTCTTTTAGACCGTAATTTTAATTTTTAATCAATAATAATTTTTTTCATTATAATTGGCCGATTATTATTAATTATTTTTTATTATTGTGTCATTTCGGTAAACCAATTTCTACATACGGTAAAATAAAAATCTCATAAATAAAAAAAAAAGGTTATAAAAAAATCATATAGATTCATTGGAGACCCGCAGATGTTTACTTCACCTGCTTCAAGATTCATTAAGTTGTTACGACGACAATTTGATAGGTGAAGCGGTATATAAGTACAGGAAGAATAAAATCACGTCGTCGAGACTATAAGTATATACAAAGGTACATAGATATTTATTACGTCTGAGGAATGAGTTCCACGTCCGGTGGACCGAAAAGAGTTTCACGGCACGACGAATGACGACGGCTCCGGCTCTCGAGTCAACGAACAATTTACGACAGGCATTTCTCGCGCTTAATATCGCGATTGTTGCCACGCTGCCCTGACCTATGCCGCGGAATCATCGTCACGACGCGGAAAGATTGAACAAACGTTGCGATTTAATCGGAAGACAACGTCTCGGTACGTGAATTACTTTGTTGAATTTTTTTTTCTTTTTGTTTCTTTTTCTCTGTCAAGGAGTTTGAGAAGAGGAAACGAGCGAATCGTGATACTTCGCGAACGGGTTTAAGTCGACTTATATCCTCGGCGCGTGTTTGCGGCGAAATTTATAACGAAGATGAACTATCGATAAAAATGTACTGAAAGATATGAGTAATAGTTACGCTCTTCGGCATATAGAAAATTCGCGATACAAACATTTATTTCGAATAGCCAATGAAATTCTTCAAAAGATAATTCGTTAAAAAATAATTGGTACCTTTATAATACGGTACGTTGATCTCATATATCAAAATGAAAATGAAGAAATAAATATTACTCAATTCTGATTAAATAATAATTCAATAATAATAATTTTACAATTTTTATTAAAATTTTTTGTTTTATTTATTTTTTTCCACTCGTATATTTTCTTCGACTCAGAATTTTTTCCCTATGCGTCTTGTATCTCTGAATTTAGCAACTCAACTCCTCGATCTTTCATTTCGCAACCAAACATTTTCTAAATTTCGCAAAAAGTGTACGAGACCCCATTTTTCGAAAAAATTTCGATGAAAATAATTTTCGAAAAAAATAAATAAAAAAGCGGGAAGCACCCACACGCATCGTGCGGGGAATGCCGAGCCGGTAGGCAATTATACGTCGAGTGGCCTGTGTCACGGAGCGTGAGTGCGACCGGAAGTGGCTCCCGGCTACCGTGACGACCAAAAAGAATTGTGTGCTACATAGTCCATCCAACGTGCTATACACATACAGCTATAAAAAAAACTGTATTCGTACACCTGTCGTCGTTAAGGTCTGTGTGAAAAAAATATATATATATGTATATATGGGTGACTACGTCGAAAGATGTATCGAAGTCCGGTCGTTTCGTCTGTCGTCATCCACCATGAAGGGAAGGCGCGGGGTGCGCGCCACGGTTTTCTCCAATGAGGGAATAATGAAGCCGCTACTACGAGGGAACTGCTCTCTTGTCTTCGGACTCTCTTACGACGCCCGCGTGCGTTTTATTGCCCGACGCAAAGTCGAAACAATAAAAAGAAATGTGTTTTTCCTCTTTTTTTTTAGTGCTCTGCTATACTCGGGACAAAAGAAGGCGTATAAAGAGCCCCCATACGTAAAACAACGTCCGATGGAATGAAAGAAGGATGCGAAAGAGACCTTCGCGCACGAGTGCGGCACACCTCGAAATCTCGAAATCTCTCGTACGGACTACTGGCTGTTCTTTAACTACTCGAACGCTGGACTTCTTCCTCCCTCTGCCCTCCCACGACACGCAGCCTTTGAGAAAGAATAATATTCTTTGTCCCATTGTTATTTTCTTATTGCGTGGAGAGACTCATACGTGGGTTTTTTATTGGCGAAGACGCATCATTTTTTTTATACGATTTATTGCGAAGTAAGAGAATGATGTTGAAAACGATTTTTGCCGATGGGACGCATGAATTTTATGGGAGGACAAGAAATTAGATTTTTTTTTAATAGTCACAGTTATTGAGTTTGTAAATTTCTTAAATTCGGTACAATATTTCTGATATTTCGTCTGTAACGAAATAAATTGCAACGTCATAACTGGAAGATTAATAAAATAGTAACGACGATGACAATTCGTAATAGTGAAATATTCGAAAAATAAAAATGAAAATCCCGTATGCAATGCCGTATAACAGATGCGCTCTTGGCGTGAATAAAATTGATTGAAAATCCCGTGGCGTCTCTCTGACGCTTCCAATAATCTAATATTTCCTACAGTTTCAGAGGAGTAGAGGAATAGCCGGCGGGATGTTAAAACGCAAAGTGTAGCGAAAGATACCGACTCTCCTGGCCTATTGATCTCTGAACTATCGCGGATTTCTAGGACGACGAGAGAGATTTTCAAGGAGATTAGAGAGAATATATCCTTTGAAAGGCTCAAGCGATGCTCGGGCAATCCTGTGGAGTCTCGACGATGTGTCTGTAAATTCGTGGCGGACCTCTGATCTCGGAAAGTTCGAAACACGAGACACGGAAGAGTCGTTTGAAATCTCGCGAGTTCAAGAGGCTTAAGAGGCAAAGGAGAGGCACAAGATTCTCGAGTTTCGAACGCGTGAATGAAGTAGGTATACGCATTTCGTTGAGTTTTCTCCTTTCGAGTATCGAAATCGAGGAAATTAGAAAACTATTGCGACAAAGATTATTTTCTTTTTTTTTTGGCACCAGAAGTGAAAACACCTAAATCGGTTCACAACATTTCTTTCTTTTTTTCATCCGGCAAAAAAATTCTTTAAATATTTTCAGACACGATAGAATTTTTTTCGATTTTTGTGTCGGATGAAGGAAAACCCATATTTTGGCGAAAATCGTCATAGTTCAGCCGATTCGATCCCCTTAAGGGAAGAATCGATGATTTCGGGGGTAAAATCGTGTTTTTTACTTATAAAAAAAGGAACAGATGAAGAAAAAAATTCAAATTTGAATTACTGCCAAAAGCCCAAAAAGATCGGTACCGGTATCGGGTTGAGAGTGGAGCGGATTATTTTTATTTTTTACCTTCAGGATCGAGAAGCCTCGTAACGCCGTACTCGCGCTCGGCGACGTAAAAGACCTGGTGGAGCCGTTCGCGCGCCTGGTAGGATCTTGCGGTCCTCCAGTCGACAAGATCGGGACGATTTCTGTGGAGCAAAGCGCTGAACGCCAATCCGTCCCTCCAGGATCCGGTGAAGTCCGACACCCGGACACCTGGGTAACGAGCGGTCGAACGTCTCGCCCATCGCAGCAGTGCTTCGCGTGCGGTAACGTTCGGTTCTTGTCCAACAACGATATCTGATATCTGTAAGATAAAAAATCGATAATTAATAAAAAGAATTATCGAAAACGGAAATACTGCTAAAACCTGTAGAAACAGTAAAAAAAAAAGAAAAAAAATTGTAAACAGTGCAACAAATAACAAAAAATCGGTAAAAATCGGTAATCTCGATGTAGCTAGTAGCTTCTATCGTTCGGCCTTCGATCAATTAATTAATTAATTTTTCAATAAATCAAAGCCAAGCTTCGACTTTAAACTCTAGAAATTTCTCTGAAATTAAATCACTCGCCGCAGCGAAAAATTTTATTGATTTTGTTCTTTACGGGGTTATACCGATCATGGAAAGGAGAGAGGAGTCAAGAGAAAACGAGGTATTACCGGGCGTCGAGGAAGCGAGAGGACGAAATTGAATGATCTTCGGTTAGTTCAACCTTTCGCGATCCCCGGAGGCAAAACGGGCGATAGGAGAAAAATTACCGATCCCGCTGTCTCTTAGTGTCAATAATGGCATCGCCGGGAAGAGCGGAGGCGAGCACATCTCTTGCGGTGCATCGAACTCGCGGGCTCGCGTCGCGCGCAACGGGCGTTCGAAACGATCGAGGAACGATCGGCGTTTTCCCCCCGCGTCTCTCTTCGTCCGAACAGCGCACCGCGGGGACTGCATTAACCGAACCGGAGAAAATCGTTGAGCGATTCACGTAGTCGCGCGAGAGGGTAACGGGTCGTCGTACACAGACGCAACTGGTCCGAACTGCTCTTTGATCGTTGATCGGCCCCGAGGCGATCTACATATCTCCGACCGATTGTGTACAATTCATAGACTCGATTTTCTCGATTGTTGTAGCGCACTAGGAGAACCAATACAATACGAGGCTAATGAACAATAATATGGAAAATTGGTTTCCGGCACTTGCGAGATTAACGCATAGCAATATTTCACTGACGGAAAGATAAATTATTCCCGAGGAACGAGACAGTTGCGCGCGCCGAGAGCAGCCGCGCTGCAAGTAGTCGCAATAACCTTTATAGCTCTTTTCAATTTATTCTTTATGATAAAGTGCCGGTAAAACCGATTCCTACAAATTAATTTATATTTTCGACGAAATAACGGTTTTTATTGTAACAGGGATATTCTTGCATAATCAAAGAAACGAAAATCGGTATGATGTATCGATTTTCCGCTGCGATACAAAAACTGCCGCACGATTGTAACAACGTGACAATGACGTTGCACGCGACAAAAAAAAAGTCATTCCGATGATTCTCTCCGATGTAAATGATGAAGATGCGCATAAAAGTCGTTCAGCTCGATAAATATCACTCGATTTTTTTCTTTATTTATGATACGACGATATATCAAGTTTTTAAATGGACAATTACTCATTTCCTCGGGATGTATAGCTAAATTATATTTAATCACTATTGTTACAAGTCTAAGTGGGATATTAACGAAAGCATTTATAACCGGGTCGTCGAGTGTAGGTCGGCGTCCAAGTTTCAAAGTCTCGACGTGTGAACGCATTCGAAAACGTTCATGACGGGGATATAAAAAAAAAAAAAAAAGTTGATGCATGAGACGTGCAATAATTTAATAACTAACAACCACTAATCTCGTGATAAGAGATATATGAGATATTCAGGTGAAAGTTTGCTGCAACTAATACCAGAAGTAAGCTATAGTTTAATAAACTTGAACAGCAGCTTCCAATTATCGACATCGAGTTCCCTACGAGATATACAGAATGATTCACAATAAATATCCCATCTATTTCTTCCCCTTCATTCCTCCCATAATTCAATGAAAAAAATGTACTATGAAACCTAAATTGGCATTTTTTTAAATTAATAATAACAATAATAAATATAACGTTTTTAAAATTATTAATTGATTCGACTTTCATTCTGAGTAATTATTTCGTGTAAATTTGAAAGAAATGCAACAAAATCGTTTTTTTCTACTTATATGTACTATCGGGAAGTGGATTCGTTATTTATTCTGAATCCGTTTGCATATATATAGATGTAGATACATATAGGAAGTGGAATGGCAAACCGTCACGCGAGTTCTCAAGACTGCAGAAATATTAGAAACGAGAAGAACTGCATTCCTCGATAGCTTTCGATGTGTTGGGAATTGGAGAGATTTATTAGTCTACTCTATTAGTCGCATCTAAAGCTCGTCGAATAGTTCGAATTTTTTTTTATACTTTATAAGTTGTGTATAAAATAACGAAGGCGTTAATCATCATCGAGTAATCGAATATCGATTATCGGGAACGTTGTTAAAATTTATGAATTGCAATTCGTTTCGGAGTAATTGGTACTAAACGATCGTCAAAGGTAATTATTATTAAATGCACTGAAAAAAATACTGCGTATCGTGTATATTTAACGGATTTTGAAAAATCTTCTAAAATCTGTATTTTGCGCGATAATTATTTCTTAGATCCCTTTTTTCGCAACATTCTAGTATAATATTTTTATATTTTTATTAATACGATATTTCATTACAACGCAAAGAATTTTACTTGATTCTCTTCGAGAAACAACGAAGCGTGAAATGTGTTCGAATCGTGACTCGCGGAACCTTGAAACTCACTATTCACGGTCATTGATTGTATAACCGTCTAACGCTAAGGCGGTTCTTCGAGTCATTGAACTTGAAGTAAGATTGACAAGTGCTTGTGAGTGAATCGTTCTCATTTTTATTGTTTCAAATCGTTAATGTGTCCGCGAACAACGGAGCGCCTCGGGCAACTCTACTACTATACTGTTCCGTGAATTTCCTGCTTCGTTACGTTTACAGAATCGTGCGATAGTCGAGTCCGTTTTCTATCTCGCGCCACAAATAATGGATTAATAGTGGTAGTAGTTTACAAATGCTGTTTCCGATAAGATCTCAGTGCTCTTAATAGGTCGTGCTAATTCACCAGATTTCATCAAGCGAAGCAATCGCGTTCGGGTTAATCGCGAGTACATAAAATAGTATCTTCTCGTAGTTGCGAACCCGGAGCAACTATAGCTGATTAATTTATTTGATCTTCCCGGCTCCATCCCGACCACTGGGTATTTACACGAGTTCAATTATACGGCCCTACGCGATGCCTTCTATCTTATCTCGGGACACACAGGCACCGGATCTCTCGCCGGCATTCATCTGAGAACCAATGGCGGAGTTAAGATTTCGGCTCGTTTTCTGTTGCGAAATCGACGCAGAGAATTCCTTTCGGCATTTCAGCGAAGACTAATATTTTTGTAGCCATGCAAATTTTTTTTCAACAAAAATATTGTGATTAAAAAAAATGTTTTTATTCACGAAAATTTGGATTTACACAGTCGAAAAAATTAAATTATCGGAATGAACCATTTGGTATTTTACTTTTGAAACAAAAAATTATAAAAATTAATACGAAATTTTTGGCTCACGAAAAAGTTGGATATTTGTTTGGAAATTCGTGAGGTAATTACTAAAGGGTAAAATTTCCAGAGAAAAAAAATAAATACTTTAGATTTTTTTTTTTCGTATCCATACGAGAACCGAGCGTTTATGATCGTTCCATCCGTTTCCTTATGGGGTCGGGGACGATCGCACGAGGCTCGACATTGCCATAAGAGTCGTGGTACCAGTGACGTCATCGCCGCGAGTTTGCGCGAGAGCGACGCAAACGATTCGAGCGGTGAAAGAGAATGAGCTGTCTCACCGGATCTGGAGTCTCTTCACGAAATAAAGACTGTTATTCGTTTCGAATAATATATATTTCGTTGTATATAATTTCAGGTACCTCGCGAATTGCGGTAACGTTACTACCAGTGAACGGTTCAAGAACAAAATTTTTTCGAAATTGTAAACATTCGTCTTTCATAAAATAAAATTTCATGAAGTGACAAAAAAATAATAATAATTAATAATCATTAATTTCAAATGATTACCTTTTTTTAATCATTCAAATTCATTTATCGTCGTTTATTTTTTCATTCATTTTTCGAGGCTTTTATTTTCATAAGGTTTGTCGCGGAAACGATTAAGACATTTAATGTCTTAATTTTTAATGTCTTAATTTTTTCTTAGTTTTGATTTAATGATACTTTTGATTCGAGTGCACAGTCGAAGATTTCTATGAAAAATGATTTTTCTCCTTGTGTCTAAAATTGATCGAACCAAATAACGGATCATCTTTGCGGTACACAATTATTAATGCTTCCTGGACGTGAGTATAATGTAACAGCGATACGTTGGCGATATACGGTAATATAGGAGTCGTTAAACATAAAGAGGGTTGTATACGAGAATTCACATAGAAGTGTGTACACGTGATGAATGAAGAGAGCTACCGGAAGGCCTCGCGGCGGCACAGATGCATCCCGGTTATAATGCAGAACCCCGCCAGACCTTATGAATCTTTGGACTCTCTTTGCTCTCCGGAGTTCTTCGGTTGCTTGGCACTTAAGTTCCAACAGGTAAGAATCGCTCGCGGAGCCCGAGCGAGATATCCGAGACGTTGTACACTAGAATCTCGCGCAGAGGGACGGAGGATAGGAACGAAAAAAAAAATTCTGCAACGTGTTATTATCGTACCTACGGCCAGGAAAAATCCGCACGAGCAGAGAGAAAGACCGAAGCGTAACGTCTACACGAAGAGAGAGCTCCTCGTTGAGCAGAACTCGAGAAAACCGTAGGGAACGGATAATTTGCACCGTTTCCACCACGAGGTTTGGAGTAACAATCTTTACCGTCCTCCGAGCTAAATAATTTCTTCCACGAGCAGATGTTGGTTTCTAAAGAAATCCTTCGAGGGTATTTCGAGAGAGGATGAAGTTGAGAGAAAGATTCATAAATGTGCATTTTTTTTTTTTTTTTAAGAGAATAATTCTGTAAAGTGAAGAGCCTGGAGGAAGAGTAGTTTTGCGAAATGGTGGAGCAATGAGAACTGAAAATTGGTGAAGTTATTGTTTTTTTTCTTTTAATTACTTCGAAGAAACGTAACGGATGAGGGAAAAAGAAGTACCAATTCTGCAGGTTTGGTTCGGCATAAAAATTTTACTTTTTAGCACATTTTGCACGATGTTTTCAAGGCTTTGGGAGTATTCGGATAAACGAGAATCGAAATTCAGTCGAGGATTTTTATTTTTTTTATTTATTGTGCGAAATAATTAATTTTTAATACATTTTTTTTCTGTCAAATAAATTTTCAAATTTTTTTTTTTTTTGAGGGAATTTTTAATAATTTTTTTTTTTTTTTTTTTTTTTCATGTGAGGTCTAAGAGAAACGAACTGAAGAAGGGGAAAAAAGTAAAAACTGTGAACGCTTAGTTTGTCATTAAAATTGCACTTTGACGAAGCGTGAAGGAAAGAACCTCGAGAAGCTTGGTAAGTATATCCCGACAATCCATTTACGGACGTTAGCGTGGGACAAACTCGGGCTCCAAGCCGGAGCCGCGCCCACCCGTCTCACACATTTATATCTCAATCGGACCTTATAAAAAAAAAACGTTTGACGAATCGAGATCAGTGTCAAGCTTCTCTATCCTCTTGTTATGCATAATTTCATACATCGCGCATTCGTTGATACTCAACAGTATTTCTATTCTCGGAATATTGGATCAGATTGCAGACACTGGATTGCCTTCGATTGGTATGTCGTTGTCAAGGTTTTTATCATAACCCAAGTGCACTGTTATATATCTGCAATTAAGTTTATTACGACTGCAGTATTTTGTTTTTTCTGCAATCGATCTTCTATTCTTTACTTTTCTTTACTTTTACGCGCGTCACTATAGTTAAAAAACAGCGAAATTCAATAAAATTCAACAGATCAATCTTCCAATTGTCAAAAAAATGATTCAATTGTTAAATTTTGCAGACATCGTTATCTGCTTGAAAAATTTAACTTTTTTATCGTCTTAATAATTATAAAGATCGTTTGATCAGAAAATTATAAATAAATAGATTTTTTAAATGAATAAATACTAACAATAATCGTTCTCCGTTATGACGTTTCTCTTTCTTTTGTTAATCAATGAGAAAAGACTATTTATGTACACGAGAGTAGTCAAGGCGTTTCGCGTATGCGGCAACAATCGTGGCGATGACGTATATGACGCAATTGACTACCAGTACACGCGGCAAACGAGAATAAAAACTCCGAGAATTGTTGGTGTAACCGAGTCTCTCGCTACATATGAGAGAGTCTTTTGCACGGTGTCTCTCACCTTGTCCCGAATACAGTATAAAGTGCGTATAACATTTAAACGTTATAACTATCGCATTGGCTTATTCGAGTTGCTGAATTGATTCGAAAAATTCTGCGAAGCATCGGTCTCCCGTTGAGATCCGGAGGTGCGGACGTACGTACGGAGTGATTGATCGGCGAGAGTACAAATTTCGATGAAGAGATTAAACGAAACAAAAATAAATAAATAAATAAATGAAAATAAAGACATTCAGCTGATGCGACAAGGAAACATCTCGTCGTACAAGATAATCTTTACTGCCGGAGAAGTATACGGTTCTGGAATAGTGTCGGCGAAGTAAGAAGAAGTTGTTCGCTGTGCAACTCGAAGAAATGCATTCTGTTGCAGGGACCTCGACGACGAAGAATGAGAACAGCGTGTCCCGTGTAATTCAACAAAAGATTTACGTCCTTTTGGTTTTTGGACGTCCATTGTTTGCGCATTGAAAAAAATGCTTTCTATACCGGTTTAAGAAGCTTTTATGCATGAAACGTGTAATAATTTTTTTAATTTTTTTATTTTTTTATTTCTCGGTAGAACAATGTTATCATTATTTATCTTTATTATTATTATTGATTATTATTTTTTATACATTGGCTGCTAAGAGACAGAAAGCCTCAAGTTGCATGCAGTTTTGCACGATAAATTGTCTGCGATACTCCGTTCTGTTTCTTAGTAATCGTTATAACGCTGTACCAAGGTACGGTATTATACCGGTGACCAGTCTGCCATCGATCTCTTCCTACACTACATCCTTGTTATGGAAAACATTCTCGGCGAGTAGCAGAAAATTATTGAGGAAGTTGAAGACACCGTCATAACAATACATTTATGTTTTATCGTCAATAATTTTCTTTGAATGCTCGATGTCGGCGTGTTTATTTCAACAACAATTGTATCTCCGATTAAACGTTTCTGAAAGCGCAAACAACGAGAATATACCATTGTTTTCGATTCCGAAAAAACGTGGCAATTTAAATCATTAGTAAAAAAAAAAATGCTATTACTGTTAAAAAAGATGTTAAAAGTCTCTATTCGACCTTTTGGAAGAATATACAAATTCGTACCGCGGTACAAAATACGCCTCTGACAATCTTTTCGTATCTCGAAACGTTTGGAGAATCTCGCAATACTTTATCTTTCGATCTAATCTCCGGCCAATTAATTATGTAAACTTTCGACCGTATATTTTCGATAAAAAAAAAAAAAAGGTCTGACGAAAAAAAGCCTTTTATGAATCACCGGAACAGTAATAATTATAATGAAAACGATAATTAGAGACTCCGTTAATGTAAGACACGCTTCGAGAGTGCCATTTAATCATCGGCTTGGCGTTATTCACGAGCAAAATAGTATTTCCCTAAGTGTTCGGTGCACCGGGCAACGAGAGCGTTAAACTCCTTTCTCCGAGTTAACGCACGAACAATCAACACTAACGGCGTTGATAAAGGTATAGTTCTGTCGTCGTGCGCGTGTGTGTATTTTGTAAGAGAGTCGTAGAGCTAAAAGGCCGGATTCTCATCCAGCTGGAGTGACCGGGAGAGACCGCGATGCCGGTCAGGGCCGGCGAGCCGGTCGCGAATGCCAAACCCGTCCTACCGGGGCGAAAGCTCACGGAATCGAGAGTCGAGTTCACTCGGAGCTAAGATACTCTAACAAGAACCTTTCCCCGTGCCGCCCCCCTGGAGACTTTGCGAACACCGTTGGCAAAAAAAAAAACATCTCACTCTCGCACGACCGCGCAAGATAAATTTTATCGATCTCGCAAAGAGTTAAACTTATTTCCCTTCCTCTTGCTCTTCGAATCGTACGACTTCCGATAAAGTGCATATATCTAAAGAGGTTGTAAATTCTTGGGATTTTTCTCGCTCTGACTCGGACGATCGTTTGCGAGACCTGTTTCCTTCGTACCGTTTATCTCGCATGCTCGCGGTGGAATCTCTCGTGACCGAATCGTCCGAACCTCAATCTCTCCGGTGCTTTTACTCTAAGTGGGGGCTTTTCAGGGTAAAACTGTCGATATCGAGGGAATATCGTTGAGAGAACACGCGCGACAAAATTTCCATGACGCGTAATAATTCATCGAATTATAAAAATTAAAAAATTATGAAATATCTAATTTTCTAAAATTACGACTTAATTCGTCGATTTTTGATAAAATGATTAAGTTTATCAATTTTATTTATATTTATTTTGAGTTTCCAATCATTTCAAAACTCACGTGATTATTATTATTGAAAACATGTTTTTTTTTTTTTTTTTCTTACCCGAACAGTTTTCGGTTTCGGCGAAGCATGTTGTGTCGTTATCTTCATGTACTGTTGAGTATCCTGCAACGATTTCACCTGTCCGCGTCGCGTCAAATCCTCGGCGACGCTCTTCTCCTCACCCCTTGTAAGGGTGGTCGTCTTTCGTACTATTCGCGTTACGATTCTTTTCGTTCCGTTCTCGCCGCGTTTAGAAGTTTTCGTCGACTCGATCGACGAGCCTATTTAATGATCATTTTGTTTTTTTTTTTAATGTAGGATTCAAGTTTCGATTTTGTTTTTTTTTTTTTTTTTTTTCAAGGCGAAAGGATTCTATTATCGCATAATATTGTCAAAACAAATGAAATCGGAGAGATCTACATATTTTTATGGATCACAAGGTAAGTTTTTGTTTTTACGCTGTAATTAAAAGAGCAATAGGTCTAAAATTAATTTTTTTTGTTTTTTTTTTGTAAGATCGAAGGGGCGGTGCAGTCGGATGTCGGTGGGTCGCGATGACCCGCATGCATATTCCGAAGGACAAAACGCCAACTCGAATTGCGATCGCTTCTCGGAAGAGAATAGAAAGACTTAGTAAAAAAAAAATAAAGGATAAACTCCCACCGCGCAGCGACCGCACCGCCTCTCGATATCTCGCGATCGGGCGTATGCGAGATGAGAACCTGACCATTTAAAGGCCACAATGCGTGGGCAAGATCAAGGACGATGCGTCGCGGCGACTGAAGCGCGTTAGCCGTGGCGGGGCGATCAGCTGTTTCCCTTTTTGTCTGTCGAAGCGCCGCCATGCCGAAGCTCCGGCAGGCGCATATTTATGCTAATTATAGAGGCCAAACCGCGACAGCAAAAGGCAGAAACGCGTGGGCCCCACGCACGGCCGCATTTAAAAATGGCCAAACAAAGAGACCCCATAGACATTTTTTCTTCGCGAGAATCTAAATTCCTTTCTTTCCATGGCGAATAAAAAAAAATCCCAGTTGCTCGCGTGCGATCTCAAATGTATTTAGACGATGGAAAATCTATTTTTCGATGTTTTTATCATTTATTTAATTGTCATCGACGAAACTATTAAATTTGAAAAAAAAAAAAGTAAATTTTCTTCGAAAGAAATAGCAAAATAAAGTAAAATGTGTAAATAAATTCTAAAGATCGAGAAAGAAATAAGATTTCAAATTTTTGGGTAATTATCGGCTTCTGCGTAAAATACATCACCGTACCATTTTTTTGTTTTACAAAAAACAAAAATTTTGTAAACAATCGAATCCTTTCGCCGAAAAAAAGTATAAAAATCGAATCCCGAATCCTACCTAAAACTTCGGTTGAGAGTCGGCGTTTCGTATAAATCGCTTGCAAATCGGTCGGCGAATTTCCAGTCGGACTGGAACCAGCGACATTGTCGCGATCGTCGTTTTCCCTTGTGCCCTGAACGAAGAGTCTTCCACTCTTGCTGAATCGATACATCGACATTTTTTCGTTTTTTTTTAATTTTGTTTCTTCCGCAATTTTCGTCACGTCAACGATCGAACTTCGTCAACGAATCGCTAAAAAGCACATGTCTTCCTTTCGTTTTTATTCCAAAGGGGAAAAAAATTTCCATCCAGTTGCGAAGAAAACTCGAAGTGGAATTCCAATTTTTTTATTTCGGGTAAAAAAAAAATTGCGATTGCACTATCAAACACTTTACGAGATGAAATCCGATAACGCAGCGATGTGACGCTGAGAGCTTTTCTGTGCTACGATTGTTATCGCTCGAGGTAATCCACGCACAACGTATATTGCAACGTATAGAAAACACAGTGAATACGGCGAAGTATATAGCACTTTCGTTTAAGCGCGAAATACGATAGTTCAAAGTTTTTAAAAAGACGGTTCAAGTATATGACTCGAAGCACGTGGACGAAGGCAACGGGTGTAATAATAATAACAGAGTGTGGAAGAGAGTCCGATACAAGCAAAACTCCCTGTCCGTCTGTTCGCTCTATAGTAAAAAGAACAAAACTATAGTCAAGCACCGTGCGAAGCACGTGGACTCGATCGATCCCTCGTCGCGCCGTCAAACTTTTTTTTTTATTATTATTAATCCATTCGGCAATTTTTTTTGTATTTTCAAATTTCTCAATAAAGATCGAAATTGTTCATAAATTTCGTTTATTGTTCAATTCGTTATTAATTCATCGGTTATCTATTATTTTTCAATTTTATACGAATTATTCGTCTACCATTGTCGTTGAAAAAATAATAAAAATTTTCGGAGTTTTTGTTATATTATTTGAGTTAAATAATTTCGTCCGTATTTTTTTTTTTTTTTTTTTTCGAAAGTTCCTCGTTAAGGTTCGAAGATTTTAAAAGAGCACCGGAAGAAGTCGATGAAAGCTCGCGCGCGCGGTTGGTGGTCTCTCGTTCGTACCGGCGAATAGTTACTCGAAGACTATATACTATCCGTGCCGATCTCTCGCTCGATTCCTCCTTTCACCGTTGGGACTCTCTTCCCACTGAAGAAGCGGAGATACTCGAAGCGCCGAGAGAACGAGGATGCAAGTGTATTATGTAGATATATCTATATAGTATATATATAAATATATATGTAACCAACGGTCTTCGTTCCGAGCACAGAATAACTTTAATGCATGCGCACAATAAAACCAGCTGTAAGTAAACGAGAGAGAATTCGCTCAGTTTTTCACACAGGAATACCGGCGGATTGCGTAAAAATTCCGCCGCAACGACGTCGACATAATAAACAACACACAATCGATGTTACCACGCGTCGCGACCGCCCAAGAAACACTCCACGATCGACGACGCTGCACGCTCGATTTATTAGAACTCACGCCCGCGCGTTATACACAGTTCGATAATCGAATCGAATTTTTTTTTTTTTCCAAGCGAGAAAACGATGTGAGAAAAAAAAACAACAACAAAATTCTTGGAGGGGATCGATCGTTATAGATTCGAAAATTAATAAATTAAGGTGATGTGGAGGAGGCGGGGGAAGTAGTAATGGAGGGGAAAATCCTTGTTTTCACTTGTAGGAAAAATAGTTTTTTTTTCTTTGTTAATAAATATCTATGTGTATATATCACTATGTAAAAATGTGTTAAAGGCGCGCGAGTTCGGGAGGTCCGACAGAACACGCGCGGCCAGACCCGCGGTATCCAGCGACTGTCGCTCGGGGGTTCCCCACCCGCGCCAGCACTCTACCGTCGTCTTCCTCTCCACGTAGTTGCTCGGCCTCTCTCGTGGCGGAGCGGTGGCAGGTTCGCCGAACGAACGAACGAACGAGCGAGCGAAGCCGGTGGAGTAGGGCAAACGAAATGCCGTCGCAGGTGAGACACTTCCCCACCTGAAGCGTACAGCGATGATGTTACTTACCGCTCTGCGAGGTAGCAGTGCCGTATTTACACCGGCTGCGAGCTAAACGAACGAACGAACGAACTGTGTTGCGCGTTGCTCGAGCGTCGCAAGTCAGCGGGATTAGATAGCAGAAAAAAAGCATCGAGAATCGAAAGATTGAGGGCAATTAGAGTCACCTAAGCGTCTGTTCACGCATTCGGGTCCAAATTTTGAATTAATCGCCCTTTTTCGAAGGCCTGAACCTTCGAAACAATGTATCGAGTCATTAGTAATAGATTAAAAAAAAATTCTTCAATATCTATAATAGTTTTTTGCCTTTAATTGACGAGAGGAATTGATTTCGTGAAAGCGAAACGCATTTTTTTTAAATTTCTACTAAATGGAATTTAAAAAAAGAAATGTTTCCTATTGATAGAAAAATTTGAAAAAATTCTCAATGAAAAATATCAATTCTATGAAAACGTCATTAAAATTTGGTAATAATTCATTGAGCCATTTAATAGATACGGCACTTTAATGAGGCAGTTATAAAATGATGTATTCATCGTGACTCGCATTACCCCGACGCTTTAAATGACGATCAGCTGAACATGCGCGCTATACGTAGACGCGAGCGTAAACGCTCGTCACGACCAACAAGGACAGACGCTCGAGTAATAAAAAATGACAGTCAAGACGATACGATATTTGTCGGTAGTGCCGAAGAAGCGCGTGGGCGAAAAACCGCGATTTCGAATCCGCTAGTCGGCAGTCACGTCCTTCTTCTCGCTTCGATACCTTTTGCGGAGATGAGAATCTCGAGGGTCTTTTGCGCCATCGAAACGTCTCACCAGACTCGACAAGAGATCTCGTGATCTCCTTTTCTTTTCTGTTTTTTTTTTTGCTCTTTTTTTTCTTTCCTTCGATCGGTTGTTATTTTTGTACGTAACGAAACGAGTCCCACGCATGTAAACGAGACGGCAGTCGATAAACGTAAATACGTTTTTTTTTTTTTTCGTTTCATTTATTTGTTTGACAATATTACTATAAAATATACGTAGTACGCGACGATGCGGCGAACATGCGTGGGTGACAACAGTATACGGATGTGTTGTCGGTTAAAATTTACACAGCTGTTTCTTCAGTCGTTTTCGTACGGTACATCATTCGCTTGTCTCTCTGACGACAATGGCGATTATTTATGAGACTTCTTTTTTTGTAATCTCGCACGATTATTCTTTAACATGATAATTCATTTGGCATTGAATTTAGTCGGACTCTCAATTGGACTGTTTGGAATTCCTTTTTTTTCGTAATTAAAAAGTAGAATAATTGTTTCCATGTATTTTTATGTCGGAATTTTTTTGTTTACAACTTCTGCTTCAAATTTCAATGATTCATATTTTCAATAGCTCGCGGCTATTGCTATAAATCGTGTCTAACACAGAATGGAATTAAAAAGACATTTATTTTTTCTCGAAATATTTTACACCGGAAAAACAACAGAATCAGGCAATTTTGGCGAATTCGCCGCATAACGTTAAATTGGATGGAATTTTAATGTTTTTTTTTTTCCACAACTTTGTTTTGATAGCACGTTCTCTATCTATTTACGTGACTCTTCAAGGCGAGTGAACTGTACATGGTGCTTGGTTACTGTGCCGCTCGACCAAAGGCGTCATTCGTTCCAGTGGCGTGGCTTTGCTTCCAGTATACCGGCGCAATATATAAATTTTACCTACACTAGCCGAGGTACCGTCGGAACGTTTGTCGCGGCAGCGCGGAAACGCGGCAGGTGCTTCCCGTTCATTTCCTCAATGAATATCGAATCCAAACTTTAACGAGGCTTGGAATTTGATTTCAGTGGATTTGGAAGCTTTTTTCCATCGTTCGACGATTTTTTAAAAAGACGATCTTCAAACTAAGAAAAATATGTTTTGGATAATTTTATTTTCTGTCTTTCATTTTGTTTCTGTTCAAAAGTATTTACATCACGTTAAACCATCTTAACCCTCTCCCGTAGGTTTAGTTTCCCATTTAACTCTTCCTATTTTATGCCGCGCGAGGTTCGAGTCCGGAGTTTCCGGCGTACGTTTAAATGAATTCCAAAGCGAACGAATTTATATAAATCTGAATTAACCCCTTAATTCACGTAACTGAATCTCAAAGTGGGGGATAACTATGATGTCGAAAGAATTTTTTTTAAATGTCTTGCAAACAGTTAGAAGACTACCGCGTACTTCGCGCTGCGCGCTCAAGAATCATTGATCAAACCGCTCCAAACTGGTTCGGACGCTTCCTACTACCGCGCGCCTGGAACAAACGCGCATCAAGCTCGCGTCTCTCATTCATCAGAAGGCTCATCAACGGCCCTGTAATCTTCTGTAACCGTTGCTGCGAAGCATACTTCAAAGTAAATCTTCGCTAACGCATCCTTTTTGATTACACACGCTTCCAATCCCATCCTAACGAAGTACATTATCAATTTCCTTCTGTCCCTTCGTCTCTACTATTACGAACTATAGTTCCAGATGTAAAAACCGACTTTTGTAACTTAGCTTTATTGTTCCTTAGCTTCCAATTCCCATTCCTAATCTATATTTCTTCACACCCGCTGACCAGACGCTTCCAACGGTAAAATCCGGCTATCAATCAACCGGAAATACGATAGCAAAAAACAAACACCCGGGTCGACGTCCGTCAAAAATCAGAGAAGATTCCAGCGAGACTAGTTGAGTGAAAGGATTAACTGAGTCATTTGTTAATTGAAAGAGATTTTCGCGCCCGGGGTAATGTCCGATCGGCTTCACTCGACGATAATCAGTTGCCATAGAGTCGAAGCGACTCCTCTGACTTCTTCATCTCCTTCCTTGGTTCTCTTTGGACTTAACTATAGCCATCGGACGCCGCTAGTCCCGATACGGTTGTGGCCTTTAACGCGCTCGTATCTGAATCGTCGTCGTTGTCGTCGTTGTCCGTAGCCATGGCAAGCAGGGAAGAGGGAATTGTTACGCAATGCCCTGGTTCTTTATCCACGCTTCGGCACCTCGTCAGGTGTTGTTACGCTCTATAGTTATGTACCGATAACTAGACCTCAGTATACAAAAACCGTATGAATTATGTTCTGGCGAATTTTTCATTATACAACAATGGCAGTCGTCGGTTTAAAAGACGATTGGGGTCCCATGTTTCGAGGTCCCAATACATCGTTGATGAAAAAAAAGGTGAAGATTGTTGGACTGAAGGTATTGATTGGTAAGATTTGTAACTAATCCAAAGTTCCCCCAACACCGATCGGCATCTATGAAGAGATCGTTTAATTTTTTACACGTGAGACTCTATGTTCCCAGACTTGGTGGCGTCAAATTTTTCTAGTCTTCCCACCCGGTTTATGTCGGTCGAAAAAATAAAAACCACAGTAACTTTCGGGCGTAAGGCAAGATGTATGTTACAAACGCAGTACAGTTAATATGTGAAGAATTATCCGTTGTTCTTCGCATCGGTGGCAGGAAGTCGCGGTATGCCGAGATGTAAAAAGGGCTCGAGTACGATGACTCCACAAAGCATATCCGTCCCGTGATCTCGACTGTTTCCAGGCACATTTCACATGCCCGCGACCACCGAACAGCTCAACCGCCGCGCCACCACCATGCACACCGTTCTGTATCTTTCTTTCTGCGCAAACTTCACCGTTTTCATCAGACAATCGCTTACTCTCTGCTGTTGCATGCGTGTATAATTCCTCTACGCTCTCTCGAGAAATTGCACGGCGTTTCTGTCTCTCCGAGAATTTATATATTTTCGCCTCGAGCTAAATCCGGGCGACGGACCTCTTCGTCTTCTCCGCCGCCTGTTGGTTGGCGTGACCGCAGGATAATTAGCGCTCGAGCGGTCTTAATTATGCAAAGGATGCACGAAGTTAAGCGAAGTGCCAGGGAGTTAAAGCGCTGAAGAGTCTTTGATGCGGTACTCCACGTTGCAAATCTGCGTGCCACCAGCTTGCACGATGTTTCTAAACCCACGGATCGTTGACTTCGCATTCTTAATCTTCGCTTCTGCGGTCAGCGTGTACTCGCGGATACAGATACACTCTACTTTCTCGAGAAAATTATCGATTAATTATTCTTTTATCTTTGAATAATGCTAAATCCCATGCTGCAGAGATTTTGAATGAAATATTAGAGTTTTTTATGATTAATTCAGATTTTTGAAGACCGTCGATTCCTATATAGACCTCGACTTTGCGGAGTTTCACAAGTGCAAATTAGATTATACGGGAGATCGTGACAAAATTTAAAAAATGGAGAAAAAAAAGTCGGAAATGGAATTTAGCAAAAATTGGGACGAAATTTTCCTATTGATTTTTTTTTTCGCATGTCATCTGAATTTTTTTAAATTTTACACAACAGCTTTTGAATATTTCTCTTCCTATACCCCATTTACCTCGCTCTCTACTATATTATAGCAAACACATGTCTATTCGCACTCAACGAACCGTGAATTAATCATTAACACGGGAAATTACGAGACGACAAAAGAGGACATTACGCAAGCGATCATCCAACAAACGTGATAAAGGATCCCGCGTTGATTCTAATGGCACTTGTTCTCGGCATCAATTCCGACCGAAAAATTACCATTAATTTTTTTATGACTTAATAATTTATCTTGTACCCCTTAAAAAAAAAGCCCAACATTTATATAATTTCCGCTATGAATAAAAATTGAAAAAAAGAAAGAGATTTAGCCTTATAAATAATTTATGCGGCGCATCCTTCCGTCGTTTAAGAAGTAATGGGGGGCCCTCTTTCCTGCACTCTAAGCCGGCAATCTCGTCGTAGATTGCGATTTCAAAGATTGAAAAAGTTTGTCGGTGAGGATCGTTTAAGTCTCACCGGAGGTCGCACTGTGCGCGACGAAGACTGTCAAAATAAAAAAAATAAAAAAATTTAACCGACGCTGATAGTCGGTACCGTTAGCCAGCAGAGGCGACGAAGAGCGAGATGAGCGAAACGGGATGGTTCTATATTTATATACGCTTGTCAGTATAACGAGACTGGCGTCGGGACGGGGGGCGTCTCTCTTTCCTTTTCGCAAGTAAGTACTCGTCGGATATTTCGCTCGTTCGTTCCACGGAACAGGACGTGCTCCCAGCATAACAAAATCCTCCACGGACGTTATACCAGAGATATACATACATACATGTCGTATGTACCCATCGCAAGGTAACGCTATGTATTTCCCCGCAGGCTATGTTCAACGATGATGTCACCGAGTGGGTAACGTCACCACCGGCAGGAGAGTCGCGCGACAGGAATGCGGACAACATAAAACCATCGAATCGTTAAAACTATTACTTTCCTTCGTTGATTACCTCGAATAATCTCGCCGTTGGGGGCTTCAAGGATTTTTTTTTTTTTTTTCGATCATCGAATTTTTACTATTCTCGTAACGAATCCGCAAAAAAACATTCTACGAACGACGAGCTGTAGTTTTTTTCATTTCATTCGCGTAAATGAGAAGCAAATTTTTTTATCTCATTCATTTGACCAAAGACTCTTTATCTTGTAAACACGTTTATAATTTCAAAAAATTGTTTACCTATACCGGAATTAGTAATAAAATGAATCGCAGACATGTGCGCTATTTTATCAGGTGCGTTCACCCCCCGGTGTCCGAGTGTCACTCCCGCTTCGCCTGAATAAGAAATCGATTAATCGAGCGACTCTTAACGAAGTTAGCGCGAGTTATATGGGATTATAAGAAATTCTATGCGACGCGCGAAACACGATATTGCCGATGAAACGCGAGAATCCCGCGGATACGAATGAGGGTGTGTGTTGAAAATGATCACTTTTTTTTTCTTTTTTCTTTCTTCAACACAAACTTTATCGTCTCATACTATACACGTGGGTAGTCTGTACAAATATTTGCATTACGTCACATTGCAGTGTGAAAGGAAACGAATATTTGCTTTTTTTTTTAACGTCGAATTTTGTGTGCAATCGATTGAATAGTTTGGGCGGTGAATGCAGGAAGGTAAAACCGCGAGAAAAATTAGCATAAATGACCGAAGCGGGTGGCGCTCCTGGAACTCGCGTAACGCCTCGCCGGAAGGAACTCACGCGACGGCGTTCACGTAGGTCTACGTAAGGTCCAACTTTAATGACGCGGTAGCGCACCCGTGCGATTAGCATTATCGTAATTATGTTGAAAGACGGTGATTCTTGTACGTTTTGCTGTGCCGGAGACTGAGCGATGCTGCTGTTCGCCCACCGTATGAGCGTACAGCGGAATCGACGCGCCCACTTACCTCGCCCGTGTCTATAAACATACCCGCCGATGTTTTTCCGCGTGAAAGTCCTTAAAAGGAGATTCTTCGTGAAATCGGGTTAAGGAATTTTCCGAAGGCTCCGGTTGTTTGTCTCAACGATTTACGATCTATTTTTTTTTTTTATCTAACGAATTATTAAACATCGTCTATAAACATTGTTTTTGAATTTAAAAAACATATATTTATAATGCAAAACGTCCACGTTTGAGAAATAAAAAAAAATTGAAAGATTGTCGAGTATTTACGATTCAAAGTTGAGATTTTTTTAATATTTTTTTTTTGTTTTTTATCAATCAATGCTATTTTTAGATAATGAATGCTGAAACGAAAGAGTTAAGTTGTTTTCAATCAATTTCATCGATAAATAATCATTGTATAGCGATTTTTTTATTTCAATCAAAACTAACGTTTTCTTTCAAAGCGGTGTTCCGAAGTTAATGTAAAAAAATAAAAGTTTGGTGTTCCGCGTAAAAAATCAATTAAAAAAAATCTATGATAAGACGAGAAAATAAAAACTGGTGGACGAGTTGCGCATCGAGACTTCGTTCCTTTGAGAAGCGCGCGCCGCTCGATTCTCTACTTGCGAAAGCCGAAACGTAATTTTGTCAAATAAGGATCGAGTGTCTTTATATCGATTGCGTTACTTTTATTCATTAGTGTTGCGCGTAGACGAGAGACTCGAGAGTAAGCGGTCTCTCGGCATGACACACGAAATGCTCGATTGCTCTGTTACCTTGACCGATAAAGAGAATCCGGAGAACGAGTTTGTCGCCTGATTCACATTCAGCAGAGCGTACATCTCGCTGAACGAACGTTTTACGAGCAGAGCTGAGCGAAGAGAAATTGTTTTCGATGAAAAAAAAAAAAAAGAAAAAAAAAACCCTCTTTCTCGCGATCTTTCTGGCGATCTGGCGTACCAATCGCGAATCGTTCGGAATAGTAAAGACGTTTACGCGACGACGATGTTGCGATTGCGCCCGGCAATGGGAATTTGTAAGAGTTTCACGTCGGACATGAAAAATTCCATCGTTGACAAGTAAGTATAAGTCACTCATTGGCCAATCAATGTATCATGCAGAATTCATCGAGTACTCGAAGGCTTCGAAAAAAATCTGCGAATCATCGCGCCGATAATCAAGAAATCGAAACAAAAATATTACAAAAAATTGAAAGTAAATAATAATGAATGTTTAATTATTATAACTAATAAATTAATTTATTATTATCATTAATGTATTATTGAAACTATATAAATATATAATTATTATTCCAATTTTTAACAATATTCTAATGAATCTTTTTACAAAAAAAAAAAAAAGACCGCTCCTCCATATTTACGGGATTAAGTCCGCTATTCTAATTTAATAGTGTAAAACACTAAATTTGGAAAACTACTGGGCAGCTGAATTTCATAATATTAAATTCACTAAACTAGTGATTTTTTTTAATACCAAAAATACTGGAATGCGAAGGATTTTAAACGCGCGAATAAATCATAATGAAATGACGACAATGCTGGAGGAAGAGAAGTGTCCGCCTACGTTTCTCGTATACGTTAAACTATCGCAGACGAGAATGATGAATGAAAATCTCGGGAGATCGGAGGTTCGAGTAAGTAGAGACAGCTACTTTACGAATTGTGAAGCGCGGAGAGTCGCTGCTTAGTCGATAACAGAGCACAGAGCGAGCAACGGCAGCCGCGGCAAAGCAGAAAAGAGCGCAATCGGTGGACAGTAGAAACAGTAAACTGAATTATCAACATTCTACCGACGAACGGTCAACCCTTTTGCTTCAAGCGGTAAATATAAACACATTTTTTGCATAATACAAAACTTATTTACGAATAAAATGTTTGCTTCCGCAATAACTATGGTTATTATCAATCGAAGTATCTACAATTATTTGCGTCAATCAAAAAAACATAAACATAGAAATTTACCATCGTAATTCAAGAAAAAACCATTCTTTTAATGCAATTTTTTACATTTTATATTGAAATTGCTATTACGAAGGACATTTCTATTATCGCCGCGGAATTCATCTTAAACGAAAAAACGGTTAAAGCAAATTACTTTTAGCTTTATAGAGGAAGCAAAACGTTATGTTTAATTAAATTCTCGTTAGAATAATAAAACTGCTTTGCCGCTAAGCGTTTCGTCTTCATTACTTCGCATCTACAGTCCAAAGTTCTACGGAGAGAGGGAAGGAGTTTTTTTTACAGGTTTCTCTGCGAACTTACCTTGCGACGCCACTTCTGCGGCGCGGAAAGAAAAAGATTGGTCAATTAGATGAAGTGCACAGTAATGAATTTGAATGAAGAGGAGAATAATAAAAAGAAAAACGAAAACGGTGATATCACGGATAGGGTACCCTTAACCAGGCGTAATGGACTGCTTGCGTGCTTTTGTTTCGTAATCATTCCTCTCGATAGTTTTTTTTTTCAACCTTTTCAATAGATTCATGAATAATCAACTCTCAAACTCGTTATGCGCTCAATTTATCGATTAATTTGCTTCATGGCTAACGATACTTTTTATCATTTATTCCGATGAAGGTAATCAATTTTTCCTCCCAATGCCAACATAAAGATAACATTTTTTGAATAATAATTGATAATAATGAATAACCATTCACTCGATATTTTTTTCGGAAAATTCATCTTTATTTTATCATTTCAATTTCTCACGAATTTCTTCCGAGCGAAACGGCTATCATTAGTTAAAATTAAATGAAGCGATAGACGATAAAAAGGAAAAATAATTATCGAGAAAAAAAATCGATATAATTATTTGAATATATTATCTTATTATACAAATAATTATATCCATTTTTCTTTTTATTATTTATCCTTTCATTTCGCTCGTTTTGCTCGAATAAACTCCGCGACAAGTTGGAATGACAAAATAAAAATTGATTTTTAATGACCCCAACAATCTTGATGAGTGGAACTCCTTTCCAGTTTCATTTAATCTTAAAAAAAAAAAAAAAAAAAAAAAAAAAACCGGAAATCGTTTGCAAAGCGAAGCAGAGATACGAAGATGAATGAAAAAGCATTTGTGCAAATTCCCCGGCTACCGTTTGCAAATGCACCGTGAACCCTGCGTCTGCCTCAGACGCGATCGAATAACTCGATAAATCCGTCTATTAATCTCTCTATCCTCTATACTCTATAATATGCTCGGAAAAATGAATGCAACAATTTAAGAAGAACTGTGCTGGGGGCGTCAAGATATTTCATTATTACACGGAGCGTTGGGCTCGAACACAGTCGAGCACTGTTCGCGTAACTCGGTTAGTCGGTTAACCTTTTTTTGTTGTTTTTTTTTTTTTTTTTTTTGCATCGTTTGCAAAGTTGCTGCACATCCATAATTCCTCTCGGCGATATGGCTGCTGCCACTCCACAGTACGAGGGCTGAGTTTTGCTTCACTCCGTTCGAGCGTCGGTCTCTCGCGACTGCATTATTGGACTGTTGCTGAATATCTGTGCACTGACAGTACCCACGCAACGTTTCTCGCCGAAGTAACGACAGCGTGTAGAGTATATCAAGAGAGAAAAGATAAAACCCGAGGGGAAGAGAGGGATCGAGCGACCAAGAGAAATTCCGTTCTCGACGCTCGAGCGAACGAAGAGAGACGAAAGTTGCGGCAGCAACGAAACTCGCCGATTGACGTCTCATGAAATCTAAGAGACGGGTTATGCATGACACTTTGGCTATTAGACGGACGTCTGATCGCCAAGGGGAAGAGTCGAGGGACTCTCGAGAGGCCTCTTTCGCGCATTGCACATCGGTTCTTTCCAATAAGAAGAATATGAAATGCAATACGGGACGTCGAGGCGCCGTCAGAATCGCTATCAGGGGTTATAGCATTAGATGCATAAGCTATATACACCTAATATCGTCTTCGGGGGGAATAGAAACGAGATATTATTTCGCTGATTGACGCGTTTGGAATTGAAGGAAATTTTATTTATTTATGAATGGAAAGTTGGGAAAGCTAATTATAGTTAACCCTTTGAAGCATAGTGCGTTGTTTTTTTTTAATTCCGACTCCTCGCTAGCGCTACAGACGAGAATTTGTTATTTCACACTTTTCTGTCAATACGATTTTTTGTATTACACTCGTTTTTCAGTCGCGTGTTTTTTTTTTTTTTTTTTTTGAAAATTATTTTTTTCCACTCGTCTTTTTCTTCACGATAAATCTTTTTTTTTATATTATTTTTTAACAACAATAGCTGCAGTTTTGAAACCGAAGGGTTTCGTAAACTATTTACGGCACACATACAGCTTTTAAAATTGTTTCGTCGCAAGTTAACGTCGTTTCCTCTTTTTCTCCCATCTATTTTTATTTCTCATATGATAAATTCATTGCTTCGAAAAAAGAGAAAATAACAACATGATTCCCGTATGTGACGCGACAGCATGACTCGAAGTTACGGGAAGCCGAGGTGAATAGTCGAGTGAATATAAACGAGTTGCGGAAATGATTTCGGGCTTTGCTTTCCACCAGACCGTGAAAAAGTCTCGCCTCCGACTTGTGTGCGGAAAAAAAAAAAAAAAAAAAAGGAATCGCGACGTATGGTAGCAGCGCGGCGTCTCGCGCTCGCGTTTGTATGCGACGAGGCAAGGAGAAGCAAACGAGATTTATGTGTGCCAAATCCTCCCCCCGCGTCTCTGTTGGACTTTACACAGAGATACTTTTATTCATCTCTGATTATTCGCGAGACACGGGAAAAAAAGTACACGAAAGGCACGAGAAGGAATTACCCCGGACGATTCTTTTCGCTGCAGCGTCTCGAGGCGTTTCTCCGGGAGAGAAAATAAAAAAAAAGAAAATGCAATTGCAACATAATAGGCCTATGCGCGATGAACTCGAGGAATTCGATACGAGAACTCGGCGGAGTACCCAAGTGTACCAATTTGTATTCAAGACGAATTTTTTTTTTTTTTTTTCGTTCTCAAGACCGAAGCCAGTTGGAGTCGAGCCAACTGGACGTGAATTTTTCTCGGTTGCTCTAGAAAAGCTTTCCTCGTTAGCGCACCTCTTTCTCTTCTTCTTTAACTTCGGGTCTCCGCGGAGTGCATAAGAGGAGGACGATGCCAAATCTTTTTGGCGATCTCAGCGCGCGCACACCCCCCAGAGACTCCGGAGGCTCAGAAGTACGAGATAATTAAGAGCGAAGCGGGCAGCACAATAATTTCTTCTCTTTGTCTCGAATTCTCTTTGAGTCGGCGATAAAAAAAAATCGCATGCCTCCTAATTAGACTGATATAAACACTTTAGCTTCGTCGGTGGTTCACATATTTGCCTATTTTTTTTGGCTTTGTAGCCTCAACTTTAAGTCTTCGAAAAACAATATTGCGTGTATGCGACGTTTTTTTTTTGTTTTTTTTTTTACTGAGAAAAACGCAATATTAATTTAGGAATTTGGGAAAAAAAAATTGAAATTTTTTTTTAACAAAAATAAATTATAGCTATCGAACTTTCTGTTTTGACAGTCGCGTAAAGTTACGGAAATGATTATCATTTTTTTTTGTAGAATTGATGAAAATGTAACATAACATTTATCGTGGAAAATAAATCATTGAGAAATTTGATCGAAGGCCGATAAGATCGATATTTTGATAACGAGCTATTGCGCGATAATTTTAACGTCGAATAAAAAAAGACAATCGAATAAAAAGTAATGGAACTTACCTGGAAGTGGAGGATGATGGTCCATATAAGTCCGAGAGTCAGTTTGGGATTACCGTCGACAATGTCCTCGGCTCGTATGTTAACTAATTTGATTTTTTTGTAACGAAGAAAGTCCAGTGCCATCTGTACGTTTTGCAGCATGTGAAAACGCATTCGACCTCTTTCCCGCGGCTGAAAGTGAAGGATAGAAAAACAAGAGATAGACATTTATTAAAGACCCAAATTCAGTTTCACGGAAGAATTTCCATTATCTATTATTTTCTATATTTATTCACTGACTCAACGGGGCCGATACGCGAGTTTAGCTGTTAGTTCAATCGCATCTACAGATATACGGAGATACAGAGACGAAAAGAGCTCATTGCCTATCACGCCAATCAGCGAATCGCTGATAGACATCGGAAGAGAAACATTTGTTTGCAAGTAGAACGCATTGGTTCGCGAGAGTGGTAGGGAACTCGGCAAATTCCGAATAAATCGGATCGATCGCGGATACGAGAATAAACGCTCCGATCGTTGGCGGGTCAATGGCAGTCATTGGCAAAAGTGTAATAAAACATTTAAATGACTCAAAGGGTTTCAAAATGACGGTTATTTTTTCAGAAATGATTTACAAATAGTGAGAATAAACATAAATATTAATCACTATTTTTTTATTTTATTTAATTCGTTATACTTCGTGAAGAATTTATTGGAGGATACTATCCCGCAAAAGAGTGGCCAACAATTGGATCGTTTATTCTACGTGATCCCGCGAGTGCGGTAAATCGATTTTACTTCAAAGTAGAGTTTCATCATTAGACGAATAGGACTGATAGTCGGATTGCAATGATTGTTAGACGTCAAAAGTTGGCGCGACTGGCTTATGACTCGCCGAGCGATTAAAGCTCAGCGAAGAGTTCAAACCTTAATTTCGAGAGGTACGATCTATTTTTGAACAATTGGACTTTCAAATTTGAAATATATCTTCTATCAATCATGATTTACAACAAAAAAAAATGAAACAATTTTGAGAGGCCAAAAAAAATTATTAACAAAGTTTTCGTGTCCAATTCCCGATAAAATATTGGATATCAATTCTTTGCCAATACTTCGCGAGACTATGATAAGCCGATGACTAATTATCGGCACGTAAGAATTAATTATCGTGACTAATATAATGAATCGCGAGTGAATCCAATAATTCCCGGAATACTTATATCGGCGATCTCGCGATAGATCGGTTCGTTCGCCGGTACTATGTATGTAGTTAATACGACAAGATCGAGCGGCGGTCCCAAGAAGGACCCCGAGAGCAGACCGGTGCGGATCGTGAAAATCATCAGTCAAAGTCCGGAGGGCAAAGAGAGCCGAACCGATCTTTGCCGATCGCAAAAAAAAAGAGAAAGAAATAAAAAAAAAACAACCCGGTTGTCTTGCATCTCACGAGGAGCGGAGAAGCTTCGGCGAATAAGAGCGATCGTTAGTCGACAAAGCCGAGAGGTCTCTCCTTCGTGAGCCGCGAACGGGTTAAATAAGAAAAGTATAAGCGCACGAGGATGGGAACGAGGATAAAACATTGTAGGATGACTCGGCGTTTCGTGATCGGGACTCTCCCGATCCGGGCGGCTTCCTCACATTTTATTCGCGGTTAAGTTTGAACTCCTTCGGCAATGATTCTCTCTAATCGAGCGATCATTTCTAATCATCCGAGTCATCATTATAGCAGTTGGGCGAAACGATTTTTTTTTTCGATGTATAATTAATACCCGCAATGTAATTAATAGATAAAGATATCGAAATAGATGGCGAATTATTTAAGTGTTTCATTGGATTATATTTAATAAAAGAATTATTTTTCAAAATTTAGCGATGAAAATTTTATCCGGATATTTGCATTTTTTTGAGATTAATTCGCATCTTTATCATATTAGTTTTACAATCTAAATCGAAATTCAAGATAAGTAAAAAAAAAAAAAACCCTCTAAATATTGAACCAGAAAAAGGTATTATTTAGGATTTTTTTTTTTTTTTTTTTTTTTTTTTTTTTTTTTTTTTTTTTTCATTTTATGCGATTCGTGAAGTTTACTTACAAGATGCTCGCCCGAGAGTACTTCCAGCAAAGAAATGAGATTGTGCCCGTCCCGCAGGTCCTCGAACAAGTCCCCAACATGTCTGCTCGCCTGCCGAGAAACAAATTAAAAAAACTATTATTAAAAATCAAATTCGACTCAATTTAAAAAAATTAACGCGTTGAAAGCGTCAATTTTCTACACGAATAAGCAATGTTAAATAAAAAAATGCGCAAAAAAATGTCTACGCCAGTGGGGCTGAAAACAGTGTTGCCTCTCCCGCTCGGGAACTACAGAAAAAAACATAACATCAAAAATAACACAAAAAAATTCAGAAAATAAAATGTGTAATATTTAAGTGTTAAGCTACGATACAGGCTGGTAGATTGCGTTCTAAAAAAAAACTCGTAATATATAGCATAAAATAAAGTATGCTAACAACTTAAACTATATGATACAATCTGTCACGCGATAAGTTGAGTAATAAGGTCTTCGCAAGACTTGTAATGGTATAGTTGAGAGTACAGGAATTCTACTCTTTTTTTTTTTCAACTTCTTCTTCGACGGGCGCGGTAGCTTGGCAAAGTGTATGCGTCTGGTTCGAAAGAAAAAGAAGAAGAACCGTGACGTGAAAACGCGATGAGCATAGCGCATACGTGAGTTATACGTGAAAGAACGAAGGAATTTTATACTCGTGTTCACTGCACTGATCTCCGTGTAGGAGAAATGAAGAGGAAAGGAAAGTGGATGTGTGAAGAACTATTGAATGAGAGAATAGGAAACATAGAGACGACGATAAGGGAGGCGAAAGAATGTCCGAGGTAAAGTAGGAAGAAGAAGGAGGAATGCAAGAACGGGTCGGGAGGCGTTCGAGAACTACTCGAGAGAGATGAAACGAACGATGACGCGCCAGAATAATTTGCATGAAAAAATTTGAACGACAAAAGTAGAGGGGATAAAAACCATATATGATGTTCCGTGTCAAACGAGAGCCAAGATTTTTTTCATGAAAATATTTCTTCAAATTGTCGAAACATATAAAAAAAAAATTCGGTGAAATTAAGAAAAAAAAATTATTTTTATTTTAATCGGAATCGATTCTCACAGAATTATTGAAAAATGTAAAAAAAAATATTTTAATACAAGCAGAGCTCAAAAATCTTGATTTTTCGATGTAATTATTTTTTCTACGTTCGATTATTATCGAATAAAAAAAAATTGTGTTAAAGTAATATTTTCAGGGAATGTTTTGCTTTTGAAGAAACTAAAGTAATTTCTGGATATTTTAAACACTTTTTGGTACTTTGTAGGGAATCATTGGCTAATTTGACGCGGATAGCATATGCGGAGGTAAAAAAAGTTGATGGAGAAAGAAAGACGAAAAGAAAAAAAACACACATTCATGCAACAAACGATGATGCATATAAAGCAACTGCAGCAGCAGCGACTCTGCATGAAACATTGAGAGTGAGAGGCCAATGCGAAGACGTATAGACAGCCTCACGGGATGAACTTACGGTGGGAGAACAGCACGGCTGATTGTTGACTACGACGCACACGTGAAGGCACGTGTAAGTCTGTAAAAATAATGGAAAACAACCGGACATTGGATTACGGACGTGAAACTTTGTTGTACTATAAAAAAAAATGTTAGTCGACAGGCGCGTTAGTTTGAGAGATTTTAGAGACACTCGAAGGACGTCGTAAAGCGTTAAACTTTGAACCTTTGTGAATTTACGACGAGAAAATCTCTTGCCAATTGTATTAGAAACAAATGTTTGCGGAACTCGCACTCGCGAGTTTAATCGATTTTTGCAATGAATTTGAAGACCGAAAATAAAATCTTTCGTGATTAATAAATTTAAAGATCATTGAAGAAATCGTTTAACAAATTTCGAATTTTTTTTTTTTTTTAACACTATTCACTATTTATCTGCGTCGATTCACTTAACGTTTCCAAAAAAAAAAATTAAATTTTCCGAATATTATTATTCGAATTTTTTAAAATCCTAAAGCTCAGGATTAGCATAGAGATTAAAAGTAACATTTATTCTTGAATGTAAGTCTCGTTGAATTAGCTACGCGAATTGTGCATCTAAAGTGTGAACAGTTTGCGTCTCTTTGAATAGCGACGTCGACGCTATCGTTCGTGCGGTAATTTTAATAGTCCGACGAGACTGTGATGCCATTTACACTTTCGTAAATACGACAGTATACACATTGACCGTCGGCGTCGTCGTCGTCGTCGTCGTGTCTTTATACGCCTCTCGCTAATTACTTGAGAGCGTTGAGATCCCCGTGGACGTCGTGTCGAAGACAAAACCATACGATACCGTCGTTTGACAACACTTGCGCGGTCAGCAAATGAATAAAGATAACGGAGTCCGCGTGGTATTATAGCATCGACGTCGTACAGACCAAACTAATTCTCGTGCCGCTAACTTCTTCGATGTCTTGGTATAGTAAAACTACATATACGAGCCGAAGAACGACTTTATTGAGATGTCCTACAAGAACTAAGGTGAAAGGTCGGATCGAATCGAACGGCAGATTTTACTGTCGAAGATTTCGATGCTGAATGGTGATTGATCGGTCCGACACCAGTATGTTTACATCGCAATTTAATGAATAATGACTGAAACGTGAATAGGAACGATCTTATCGTTAGTATATTATGCGTACCTTTACGTATTTCCAGTGCTGCGGTTAGCGTGAAAAGTAAGAAAAATTTCATTCAAGGAAACATCGTTACATCGGGTTTAATGATTTATTTTTATACTGTAGGGAAGACCGGGGCTAATTGACACAGTGATTTTTTGTTTTTCAACTCTTAACTTTTGGAAAAGAATGGAGTCGCAAAAATAGTACTTAAAGTGGTAAAAATAGCAAAATTCGTGTAAAAAAAAAATTCTAAAAATTTTCATTAAAATGAGTTATAAAATCGATAAAAATGTCACAATGCGCATTTATTTTTTATTAAAAGTTACATAAAATGATTCAACTAACCCCGGGCACTTAGAAATTATTACAAAATTAAATTACGTATATTATGTGAGATTTAACGTTGAGATATTGTGACGACGCGCGGCGAAAAAAAGCGTCTCGCTGCTTAGCCACGCGCGTGGCAAATACCAGTAGCAATTTAACGTGCTTTACCGTTCTACGAGATACTTGTATTCTCGTTGCAAAACGCGCTTTCGATTTTCCGCTATTACGGAGAGTTCTGAGCTCTAAGTGTGTTTACCAGATGGGTGGCAGCGGCAACAGTTGTTACGGTAAATGCAGCAAGTAAGGCGTTTCTTTATGGAGTTACACACACTACATCATCGTCCCCGCGACTTATGGAACGTTACTGATCGGTCGTTGAAAGTGAAATTACAAAGTTGTTAAATTTTTTTTTTTTTTTTTTTAGAAGAATTTTTTTAAATTATATTTTAGGCTGAGAATCGAAAATAAAATTTCGACTTTTCGGAAAAAAATTAATGAGTCGATAAAAAAGAATGCGCTGCTAATATTATTTTACCGCCCATCTGCCGCCGCCGTTTATTTGGGCGGTTAATGCTATTAATAAATAATAGCATTAATAATTAACCTTAATCTGTGAAAAAAAAAACGGATTACTTGATTGACATCGACCCGGATAGGAAGAACACTCACGTGATAGTTAAATACAGATAAAAAAAATCTGAATTAATACGTGAACGATTCTTCTGAATAACGATTTTACGAATCATATATTCCGTGTCGTCATTCCCTCGGGACACATGCCTCGTTATTATTCAATCCGGGGCTTAGCCTCAGGAGTACCAGTTACATTCATAAACATAAGTGATATTATAAGAACGCAAAGTATCATGAGCACTATGAACTAAGTTACAATAGTATATATAAACGAAGAACGTGGCATCGAGTGAACAATCGCAATGTTTTCTTTATCATTGTGCTGTTGCGTTAAAAAAATTTCGAATTCATTGTTAAGAAAAGAAACCGAGAATAGAATCGTCTTCAGGACGTTACGAAGTCAAGATTTCTCGGAAGGATGTTACGCAACTGAAAAATGTATTTGTAAGTCTAAAATTTCGAGTTTCAGTGCACTGGACGAACGGGAAACTTTTTAACAAATAAAATATCATTTCTGTCGATAATTCGAAATGAACTATTATCCGGATTTATCATTATGATTATTATTATTAAAAATAATAAGATGTTACTGTTACTATTATAATCCGCATTCGCTGTACACATTTTTTAGAAATATCATTTAAGTGAAGAAAAATTAATTTTTAGAGCATTTTAATAAAATGTTATAAAAGAATACAAGTTATTGTCGGTAACCGGAATGGTCCACGCAGTGTCGATTAATTTGTACACGAAACGAAGCCTCTCTTTTTTATTATCTCCGAAAATGCGTAACTGTCGAACAGATTTTTTTTTTTTTTTTTTAATACCGGTCCACTTGTTACGTGATGGAGTCGATAATACGATGAAGATATTTACACGAACCTCAAAATTCCGTGGTGTATCGTAAATTTACCGTTTCTACTTGATTTCTCTTTAAATCCCAACGACCGGTAAAGAAATAAAATAAAATAAAAGCGATATTTAAAAAACGTCAAAAAAACGAGTGTTCGGACACTTGTCGAGGTTTGCGAAATCATGTGCGAAGGAGCTGAACGAGGTCCATGCTGAGGGGAGACGAATCGGGAGGGAAGTTGCGAGTATGTCGGATTGTGTCGGTGGGCGAAGTGGAAGGTGTCCGAATAAGGTCAGACCTGGAAGGCGAAGTACGTGGGCGCACGTGAATCGACCTGGTGGGCCGCGGCACCTCACCTCTCGACGACGGCTACCACCCAAAGTCCGAAGCCGCCCATAGCGGATAACGCGAATACACGGAATAACACGCGGGGCACCACTACTAAAGAACAAAATTCACGTTCGAAGGAAGTATAAGTGAGGCAAAAGATCGGTGGTTCTATGGTATCTTGTTGGTAATACAGGTAAAACTGCATGATACGACGCACCGAGAGTTTCTCGGCACGGGTCCCGGGCGTTCTGAAATTGAGACAACTCTCGTGAAAACAAGCGAGAAGCCTGTTCGACCGGATCGCCTCTGTCCTCTACTGTCTATGGCTTGAACGGCTTTTTTTTTTAATGATTATTACATTTCGCTCTGGAAATTCTTGATGTTTATAGGACCGGCCACACAAGGAATGCGCACGTGACAATACGATGGGAGCGGATTTAAGCATTTTTTCGTATCCCTTGAAACATGATTAGCGATATGTACAGTGATCAGCCGGCTAAGGGTTTTGATACTCATACAAAATTTCACAAATACTACATCTTTCAGCATTTTTTGACCCCAAGTTTTCGAAGATCCTCAAGCGAATTACGACAATGTGGCCAATGACTGTACGCTCTCGGATCAGCGAAGTCTAATAAAGTCACTTGTATATCAGTGTCGTATAACGCGTGTTTCAGTGGACCGCTGTGCCGCACGTGCTGCTGAAAGATACAAAAGACTCTCAAGAACCCTAAGATCGAACAGATTTAGTCGACCAAAACGAAGAAGAGAAGAAGCCAAGCGCGACGAGAGGACACGAAGCTTTATTATTTTCTCGTGAAATTGTAAACCGTTTATGGGATCGGGTTCCGAGTACCAAAAATATAGTTCTGTGTCTTGGAAGTGGGGAAAAAAAAAGAAACATTCCCTTTCACGCTTCTCGGTTTTATGACGCGCATGAATTAAAAAAACAGCGTTGGCATCATTTTTCTCATGTGTAACGATAATCGTTTCACATAAAATGACGCGATGTTACGTTAAAGCAAACATATTCGCAACGCGAAATATTCTTATCGAGACTTATATGGTTTTCCGGATTTCTCGAGTGACGCAGAGGCGCCGAGTGACCGTCATTTCCTGCGATAACTTTGTAATAAAAATGGATGCTCCAGAAATAAAAGATTATTTTTATCCGTTTATATAAACATCGAGAAGTCGCACTTTTTTTTTCTACCACTATTTTCTATTTTTTTTTAATGTATCGATCGTTATTCGTTCTATTGATTAAAATCAGTCGAATCAAAGGAGTTTAAATAGATTCTTTCCGAGACTCGGATTTTCGAGAATTCAGTTTAAATTCGAGGAGTTTATAGGAGACGTTTGACCCATAATTCGTAAAATTGATTAAAAGGGCAACGTAGCTAAATATTTTTTGTGGTTCGACTGAACCAATTTGTCAGAATTTTGCATGAGTCACAGGTCCCGAGATGAACCGCATAACTTATTCCAAATGAGGACAAATACCTCGAAACGACCGTGATAATGTACTCATTCTTATATTTCCGAAGAATGACCTTATAACACAGACTCACTCATCGAGGTTCCCGGGGAATTAACCGCAGAGAAATCGCGCGATGACTACATACATCGTACCGTGCATGTGGCGCGTACGTAGCGTATGTGGAATTTCCTTTCAAATACCTCCCCAGGCTATTCTTTCCTAACTTCCTGCTTTGTCTAATGGATGCACCGTGGTATGTAATTTCTTTCTTACCGAAGCCATAGTTATAGTTATCCGCGGGGGCTATCTTCTGCCGTCTTGTATCACAAAATTTTACGTTCGATAGATTTTTTTTTTTTTCATTTTTTTTTCAATTCATTCCGATGATGGTCGCGGCAATAATAGATTAATAATAGTTGTATTAAATTGTAGGATTTTAAGTAAAAGCTTCTCATCTGTTACAAAATATATACGTAATATTTTAAAGAAGTTTTTGGTCAGTGGCCAAAAAAAAAATTCTTTTATCACAATTAGTGGAAAAATTTTGTTTCACGCTTTGAATTTTCGCCTTTCAAAATTATTTAAAAATCGTCCAATTTCTGGTTAAAACTTTTTTTTCTGCTATTTTTTTATCTGCTATTGTATAAGTCTATAAATTGCCGGTATAACACTACTGTTCGTTGTCGCGATCTTTAAAAAAAAATCTCTGTGTCCGACTCATACGCGAAGATTAACGTGAAAGCCTCTTATCACCTTCGAAAGATTAAGCTGACTTGTTTCTACGATAAGCTATCGACCGTAATCCATCAACGAAGAATTGACGATGGGGTTTTTATTATTTATTTTTTTTAGCATCGTACCAGCGTCTCATTGAAATGTGTATATGGAACCGAAGTTTGTCAGTCGTTACTTGCGCCGAAGCGAAAGAGGCGCTTTATCCGCGGATTTATCGTATCCGACAGTCGGGAGTATCCAGGCGGAGCGAATTCCTGATATGGTTACGGTCTATGACCAGAAGGGATTTAAAGACGTTGCCGATGCTAATGCCCGTCTAATCAGATACGAGTTGCTGCTGCGCTTAGGCGCTCTACAGACTCAGCCGATGAATTTCGACATTTATGCATTGATACTATTTTTTTAACCTCTTTTTTTTTCTCATTAGCAGAAATTAATAATGATTTACTGAAAAAAAAATGGATTACTGCCTCTTGAATTTTCGAACTTTATCGATAAAAATTGTTTATAAATGATGAAAGAATTTCTTGTTTCATTAGTTGCAGCAGCAACGGCAGCTTCGATCGAGAAGTTAATCCAATCGTCGCATTCCTGTTCTCGTCGCAGGATCCTGTGATTGTGAATGGAAGATGCATTAATCTCGCGACTTTTTCCTACACCTACGCACACTCATGGCAACGACCGCGCGAGTCGAAGAACACGCGAGAGCTATAACATTGCCGAGAAAACATAGAAGTATGTATAACGAACGAAGACTTTCGCGAAGTAGCAGCAACACAGCAGGAACGTGAATTATTGCCGCGGGCGCGTGCAGTTTCCACTTTGTTTGCACGTGGGAAAAGTGGGATGGAAGTCGAACTCGCTCTCGCCTTAGAAATTTCTGCGAAAACATTGCTCACCCACTTCTCGATATTATTTTCCGATCAATTAAAAAAAACAACATAATAGTTCGAATAAGAATTCTCTCTATCAATTATTCCTCCATTTTCCTTCGCTGAAACGTTAATTAAAGAAAAATGGGAACAAAAAGTGCAGTATACTCTTTTTTGGATTCAATCAAAAAAGCATATGTGTCCTTCCATTTTCTTCGATTTAAGATTTCAATCCACGATGTCCGGTTTTCAGGAAATGAATAATTCTAGTATCCGGTGGGCTACGTTGCAGCGCGGCCTTCGCGCGCGCATATACAAACACACAGTGTTCGTAAGCGCGTGAGGCACGATAAAACGTTATAACGGATTACGGTAGACTGGTGAAACATGCGCGGAGATTCAACAGTCGGGGAAGAAGGTTGAGGAAGAGGACAACAGAAGGTTGAACCGACTGGTTCCCATGGCCTTGTTCACCGTAGAGTTCTCCGGTGTGGTTCAGGGGGATCCGTTTTCGCAAATTAATGAGCGCCCGTTGGAGTCTCGGTTACAGACTGCCGGCACCACTATCCCAGTATACCAATGGATAAACCACTGTGAAAGTGCACACTGCCGTCTTATCCCCGGTAGAAAACTACATCGGTAGCTCGTGCTCTCGCCTCCCCGTCCTATCCCTTTCCCCTTTCGACCCTTAAGTTTCTTCTCAACGTTAACCGTTTTGAAGCGAGAGAGATACTAATCGATGCGCCGCCTTCAACTTGGAATATCGTGTAGTAGCTTCCCGAACGAAGAAACGTGGGCTTATCTTTGATGCATCGCGGATAGATACACAACTGGGCATTACAGTGCCGTACTAACTGTAGACTGGTTTCATCTTGCCGACGTGAATGTTCCTGAATTCGAAACTCCATTACGCCTCTTTCACTTGTCGAACTTCCGAAGGATCATAAGTCAAAAGGTTGTACGTTGATTGGATCTGAGTTTTCTTCGAGATCTGGATTAATCTGTGATGACGTACTGATGCATAGAACTTCAATAGTTTGGATGCTTCAATCGGCAATCAGACATTTCCTAACTTTTCCAAGTTTTTCGGATAAAAGTTCCACGATTTTTTCTGATCATCGCAACTAGTAGGGCAACTGATATTTTTCTGATGCTGAAGCGCGCAAGTGAAAGAAAAAAAAAACGATTTGGAATTTGAAGACCAAAGGAGTTCTCGTATTACGGTATGCCGTCCGAGTACCAAGAAACTCCAACGTCATATCGTCTAGAATTCCACTCCATGATCGTTCAAGGACGCAAAACGATCGGAGATCTCTTGCCTACCTTACCCGGTGTTTCTCAGTTACTTCTTGGCTTCTCGTTATCTCGCGACTCTTGGTAGGTGTTCTCGCTGTCGTTGATACTTTCAGAATCAAAGCCAACTTGGAGAAATGCGCTGACGACTTTTTTTTTTACTCGAGATAATAAGTTACCGAGATAATTTCGTGAGTGAACGAGGACTCGGCGATAGGAATTCGCTACTTGCACCTACGATGATGTTCAACGATATCTTACGGTCATTTCTGTATCTCGTTCCCCAGCTGGATATTCGCTGCTGACTCTCTACTTATACGCTGCCCCATGTTCAGTTTCGCGGACGGCCGTTATCCACATCCACGACCAGTGACTCACCCCAGTTCTTAAATGGTTGTCTCTCGGATCGGTAACGCGAAGAGTGAAAGAGAAGAAAGACTGGAAGGTACTCAAACGTTCACCTAGCGAAGTCGATTATCCTACGGTTGCCATGCGGCAGTTGTCGCGATCCCATTCGTGGAAATGGTCTCAAACGACTGACAGAGAAAGAAATTTATTGTGAAGGAGCGCATAATGCGACGGGACAGAATCGGAGTTATGCCGATGTCGTTTTGTATCGAGGCTTCCGGCAGCTTAGTTGGAACCCCACCATTATTACCGCTCCTATCTACTCTCGGGTACGTGTTTGTCCTTCGAATTCTGAAAGGCCAGACTGAACGAAAATTTATTCAGCTATAGAGTTTGAAGGCTTCAACGAGTTTACAAATAAAAAAAGTAATAAAATTTCATAAAATCGATTTTTACAAATTTTTTAAAAATGGAATGACGATGATAAAAAAAAATGTTTTTTTTATTTTCGATACAGCAAACTGAATTGCGGGTCTTGTAAAAATTCGGCAAGCTACATTTCTGTCCGATTTTTCTAAAATCTCATTCCAATTGGATTTTAAGTAAACAAAGTTCATTTCGTGTGTAGCATGCTTGACATCGAACGTTGTAAAATGTTTTGAAAAAATATTTATTGTTTACAAATGTAAGTGAATTTTTTTTACATTTTCTTCCCAAATGAACACAGAACGCGATATAGCTAATTAAAAATTTACGATGTTTATGAATTGTGCTTTAAAAAGAAAAAAAAATTATCAAATTCCAGCAAAATCGATGTCGATAATACATCGTGAAAATGATAAAAATATTCCTGATTATAGAAACCGGAAACTTGAAGCCTATCAAGCAGGAACTGCTCGCAATGCAAGCTATGTACTTGTATAGTACGTACAAACAGTGTAGAATTCTGCACTTCAACCAACTGGGTTGGTGCTCTTCGTCCCAAAGGCCCCGATAAAGAAAGATGCAGCTGCACGTTTCTCCTCCACATAATAACTACAGTGGAGTTCTCTGTTACGTGAGGAAGGGAAAAAAAGAACTTCTTTGATAGGACTAGCATTTCAAATATCCTCGTCTTGATCTCCCTGGATATACAAATCTCGGAGGAGTTCACACAGAGTGGTGAAGTGACGAGGAAACCGCGTCGAAGTGTGAGGACGGGGAGGATGAAAAGAGACGAGAAAAGGATGTGGCGTCGGAAGGGCGTAAAGGAAGAAAGTGAGAAGTGCCTTCTAAGAAACCAGCTTGAGATATCAGCGACATAAGCAAACACCAGTTCCTGTGGTTCTCTTTCGGTACGCCAGCCGCGCGCGGCTTGTTCGTTTTGTTGCTTCGGATATGGAAGAAAAAAGAAAAAAAGAAAACTGAAGAGTCACGGAGTTTCGGAAGATGCTGCGTTGCATAGAGTATCGAAGAGAGATGAACGAACGACGTGCACGATGGTTTATCCATCGATGGGGGGGCCTCTCTTTTGTGAGAGTTCAACCAAACAGGATGGCGAAGCGATTGGTGTAGTATTATTTTTTGGACGGTAATTGATACAGTCATTGGCCCACTATTGTTTTTTCTTTCTATGCACTTTGCAAGTTGTAATAAAATTGGATCCAAGAGATTTTAAATATTATTATTTCCTAACTTTATTTTTTATTTTCTTAACATCTTTTATTTTTACTTTAAAATCCTCCTATTGAATTTTTTTTTTCGTGCTTATAGATTCGCAATCGCATATTGAAACACGACGATTGTGTGGCCAACAATTGTATCTGTGTTGCGCGGAAGAATGGATACGAAGAAAAATAAAAGTACCGATAAAAAAAGATCGTTTTAGTGGGAACAATGTGTTTGTACAGCCTCCAGCGTCTCTGGCTCATCCCTCTCGTCGACCTTTTGCGGCATCAATCTCGCGCTCGCGTCACGCGAAAAAAGAAAAGCAAAACAAAGAGATTATGCACCGACAAACGGGGGTAGAGAACATATACAACCGATCCGTTGGTTTCGCAACAAAGATTCAACGCGTGGAACAACATCCGTCCGAGGCGGAGATAAAAAGGAAAAAAAGGAAAGATGTTTCTCTCAGAGTCGGAGAGACGAGAAACAAATAAATGGGGCAATTTAGATTCAAGACACTTGGGATAGGATATAAAACCCGGATACGCGTTGTGATTGATGTAAACAATACGCCGCGGAAAGCTGCGCAGCGAACGTCATCAGACAGAACTATTCAGAAATTTGGCTAATTTCATAAATAACAGATTCCAGCAATGGCGGTCCGGACTAATGTTGCGAGGTAATTTAGCTCGGGTAGTAAAAAAAAAATCGTGGTCAAGAGTGGAGCTCTACCGCAAGGAAGCAATCATCATTTAGAACCGACGGATACTCCCAAAATGGAGAATATAATTGATGAAAAGTTTTGGCGAAATAAGATTCCATCGTGTATCGGTATTAGTGAAGATTTTAGATCGAAAAAAAAAAAAAAAAATCACATATCTTTGAGGATGAATGCAGTTACCTCGTTAACATTTATAAGATTCATTTTCGTCATTAAGAAAATACTAAAAAAAATTGTCTACAATCGACGCGAGGTAAAGAAAAATAAAACGATATAGAATTGCCAAAGGTGGTCATGTTTTCGAATTGAATATCGGAAATGAAAAAAGCGAAAATACTGACCACGCTGATCGGTAAAATTTAGTCGCGTAATATTTCCAAGAGGCCGGCGACCCACGCTTCTGCTCGAAATCCCACCGATGTTTAATGACTCGTACACCTATACCGAGAACGAGAAGGACGAAAAGAGAGCCCCGGCGACGCGATCGTATATAATACGCGCTCCGTTCCCTCCGAGTTCTATGAATGAAAGTTTCGAACGGCCTCGTCGGCCTCGCTGGCAAACAGACTGGAATAATACACTATCGCGTGCACGAGACACCCGACCACCACCCACGTTTCGTCCCGTCGCGAACTCCCGCGAGGCCCGCGCGAGTCCAACGGACATTGAGACGAATTTTCGACGTGCCGGCGGTGACGATAACTTAACTTTTACGAAAACGCCTTTGCATCTTCGCAATGCTATGAGAACAAGCGGCGATAGTTCACAGACTTCGAGACTGAATACATTATTTGAAAAGACCATAAAAAAAATATTGATATTGTTGAGTTGTATTCAGCACTTTGTAAATGAGCAGTGCGTGTTATTATTTCTCGAAACAAAATAATGATAAAAAAAAATTAAAATTAAACCGATTATTTTAAAAAAATAATAATATTTAATTAATGAGATTATTTATCAGTTACCATTTTTTTTTTATTTGTTCAATGTAATTATCCACCGGCCAAAGTTTACGGCTTGTGATTGTAAAATAATGACTCAATTTCGCGTCGCAATTGTATCCGTTACGAAATCGATTCTCCAACTGGATAATGATCGATTTCCTTGAGAACGTAATCCTGGCAAAGAATCAAGGTGGGGCTTTCCGAAAGCCTCGTGAATATTCATACCGTGTCGTCGTTTTTCTATTTGTTGACGACTCTAGCGGAAGACCTATATGGTTCTTTTTTTTTTTGCCGCACGAGAACGATCTTAAAGTCCGTTTACGCTAACCGATAAGAAACATAGCGTAATAAGCCACGAGAAGAACGGAGAGGCCCACGTTCATTAGTCGTACGTCATGAATATTATGTACGCCTGCGAGGCCTCGGAATGCTGGAACCCTCGAGAAGTACATACAAGTATCGAGATAACGGCAAAGGCGGCGAAACTTTGACGCGGAGATCATAGGAGAAAGAAATAGAGAGCCGAGAGCACGAGGCTCACGGGGCTTACGGTGTGAAAACAAACGGAAATTGTGGACCTAGGAATTCGAGAGCGCATACCAATCTCGTCACGTGTTGTTTCGAGACATAAAGAAAAAAAACCTCACATAAATCCACGAGTCTTTAAGTGGTTCGTACCAGTTAATCTGTTTAAGTCAATGGTGGACTTTTTTTACGAAAAAACAAAAAACGCCCCAACATTTACTAACTAAAAAATGTATCATAAAAAGATATTCATTTTTGTGGTATTCTTTTGACATTTCTGTTTCATATTACAATTTTTTTTTTATTTTTTTTTGTCACAGAATTTCCTTCGTAGAATTAATTAAGATTGAACTAAATATCGACCGGAGATCTGAGAATTTAAGCCAAAGAAATTATCGTAATAGAAAATGAATAAAAAATGTTAATAGGAAGACAAAGCACGAGTAGAAGAAATGAAGATTCTGTCAATTGCCGTTCGCTCGAACCAGTTAACCAATTAGAGAGATCACTTGATTATGATTAGCAATTAGTGTCAGCGCCGCGTTAATTCTCGCGAGACGTTTCCGCTGCTCCTTCGCCGTAAACCCTTTTTTTTTCAACAATGTTCCACAAACACGAGAGTCAATTAAGCAGAATATCATGGGCGAAGAAATGCAGTCTGGAAGAGAAGGAAAACGAAGTCTTGATGTTCCGTTTTTTTTTTTGTCAATAGAACGAATCTGTGCGCTTCTCTGCATACCGAGATGAATACTCAAACCGCTTTATCAAGATTTCCCTCGTTTACTGATCGGACATTATGGGAAGAGACCTTTCTTTTATAATTTACCACACGCAATGACTGGTCGTTTCAAATTTAAATTATTAAAATTCATATGAAAAAAAAAAAAAATAATAAATGAGAAAATGTATTCGAAAGGTTCCATTACGACCACCCATCGTAGAGACTTTCGTTAACGAACAGCCCGAGGAAAATGGCAATTCGAACGGAAAAAAAAAAAAAAATCTCAAAGACGTTCAGGAAAAGAGAATTGACGATCGAGTCACGAGAGAAATGAGCGGTGGCCGGGGCAATACTCGGTCAATTTCACGCTCGGCGGAGCCCCCGAGTCGGTTGTCGCGGGGCCGCGAAGCTCTCGTGTAATTTGTAAATCGATGCCAGAGATTAATGCTGCGACACGCCCAGCACGACGACGTTACAGCGTGAATAGTGCCGAAGAAGAAGAAGCAGAAAAAGAAGAAGAGAAGCGAAGAAGAAGAAGGAAGAGCTGTTATCCAGCGCTGACGCTCTCGCGGACAAGCCCCGTTCTTCTGGTAACGATCGTTTCTCTAATCGCATTAAAAACACCACCAATCGGTCTCTAACTCTACCGACCGTGCGTCCGCACCCTCGAGGAAACGGTCGTTTGCAAAGGATTGGCTCGTGCAAAGCTGAAAGAGCGAACGAAACGATCCGGTAAACGAGCAGTCGAGAGACCCACAGCGGTAGCGAAGACGAATCGTGCGTCATCGGTTGAGTCGTTCGTACTTCGTACTTATGCATGTACTTCTCTTGTCGGCTCTACCCGGACGTTCGTGAACTGCCGGAAGTCGGGACTCGCCGCGGGTACCGCCTTAGCGTCGACCCACATCGCGCCGACGACCGCGGACAGCCGGATCTCTTCCTCGCGGCACTGAGCAGAGACAACTACGAGCCTCTCGCGAATAGCCTCTATGTATGGCTTTTTCTTAGGTACTACTACTACTACTACTTCTCGCTGTGTAAAACGCCACCACTCGCGATTGAATCGCGCGAAGCTCTCGGAAGCCAAGCGAAGACTGTCGGAGTTCAAGAACATCGAAGGATTGTGTTGACGATGAGAGATTGGAATTCATTTTGCCGCGAGGTTTTCCCTCTGTAGGGTTCGGATTTGACGTGAAAAATTAGCCTTTTTTTTTCGAACTTGATGATTAATGATTCAATTCGATTTCAACATTGCCACATTTAAACGAGTAATCACCGTCTGTCTACAAATTTTCGTTATCATTCATCATGATCAACAGAAGGGCTTCTATCAATAGCGTATATACTGACCTAATACCTGTGATTTCTAAAGATACCGGTAAAAAAAATGGTTTTTTTTTTGCACGAAGACAAAAATGGTTATCAACTCAACACCATATCATTCGTCGCAAATGAGAGAAGAAAAAAACCGCGCTATCCATTACGCGAGCCGTATATTACGAAAGAGCTCCGTTACTTCTGGATTACTGGAATGAAGCTACGAGAAAAAAAAAAATGAAAAAAAAAAAAGTCGCTGGCAAGTGACACCCGAGAGTCGGCTAGATGCCCCGTTTCAAGTACCGGAACACACGACCTTGCAAATGCCACGCATCGTGTCTCAAGTGAGTGAGACGAGAGGCGTGCTCTCGATATAGGTACACTTGCGCACCTTCTCAAGAAAAAAAAAGAACAAGAAAGCTCTGTCGAAGTGTCCATCGAAACAGGCTTCGTCCTCGTCGTCGTCGTCGTCGGGAAACGTCAAGGCTGACGTATCAGGTTATCGCGATGCCTGCCTGCTTATGCTTCTTTACTACTCTCCCGAGTCCCTGTAGTTCACAAACACCGCTCGTCGAGCATTGTCCACGATCGAGCAGCGTGTCGAACGACGCGTTCACTCGGCGGGAGTGAAAGATCGAGCATCCGACAATCGTGTCCATCAAACGCGGTTGATCGATGACGTCTTGTGTCGTCGTCGATTGATCGTTTCTCATGCGAAGACAAGGTGTTTTTTTTTTTTTATTACATGAAGTTTCCTTGCATCCTTCGAAGAATTAAATAAATTAAGATACGATTTCGACTCATGTTGAAACTTTGACTTAAACACACGATATTGAACGAGAAAAGAAACAATTAATTGGAACTAATTAGCGATTGATTGAAGACAGAGGTAATCAATTGGTGCTAAAAATTAAAAAAAAAGTATCTCAATTTCTTGGTATAAAATATCAATTTGTTGAAAAGCAATCTATTGAATAATTGATAATAATAATAATGGTCAATGCACCGCAGACAGGGATCGAAAAAGTTTCAGACGACTGCGAAGAAAACATTAAAATATCGTACAAGTTGACTGTTTCGTAAAATGGTTTGACCCCAACTCAACAAGGCAGACCATTGATATTTAAATCGTAGTGAAACTGATTTTCTGAAGAGGTTAAACTCCATTGTATCTTCTATACCACTAAAATTTGTGTCGTATAAAAAGGCTCTAGCAACACGCAGTGTGGCCTCGCGCTCTCAAGAATTGTTTGAGGACCGTAATGGCGCCCCTATCTACGGCATCCGGGATCTTTACACAATCGATCCTACACATTCAGTTCTCCGCGTTACTAATCTTATAGACTTCTTCGACAGAACGCGATTCCACACGCCTTCATTCCTATCCATGCGGATTCGAGACGTAAGCGGGACTTTGGTAATCGCGACAAATCGATTTCTTTATGTTTCGGAGGCGACGGAAGTTTTTCTTATGTCTATCGAGATACGAACACAGCAACGAGAAGGTCCTTTCAATGTTTGGAGATTTTTCACAATTTTTTTTTGTATGTCAGGAAAAGGATATGAGTCTCCTTCGGAAGTATGTTGGATTCTTTGGAGCGTTATAGAGACGAATGGGATTTACGCGGTGGCGTCAAGACAGTGACTCATCGCGTAGCCTCCCGGTACGCAAGAATACCGCGTAAAGGAATAATATAACGAGGCTGTAGGCAAAGTGAAAGAACGAGGAAAAAAAAAAAGAAATAAATAAAGCAGAGAGGAGCATCGCTGGGATAAACGAAACGTCTTGAAATCCTTTAGTTTTTCAATGCTCTGTAATGGTTATTTTTATCCAGCTATACGGCAAGCAACTTTCGGCCGTTGTTCGCCTTGAATCTCCGAGTTCGACCCATTTCTGGAAGCGATTTCTTCGACAGACTTATGTTTTCTTTTTTTTTTTTTTCAACATTTTTTTTTCTCTCAGCTCGAGTTCGGTAAAAAGTTTCAAAAAAATGACTAAACTCGCCTAACACTGAAACAAAAAGATGTGTCGAAAAAAATTTGAAAAAAAATCTCAAACAAACGTATGGGTATTCGGACGATGTTTTCCACAGTTTTTTTAAAATAATTTCTATGCGTCATTTAGAGGATACTGTGTTTTATCTCTAGTCAGATATCTTTAAAAGCCCATCCTGAAATAGAATGTGCCGAACGCTCGTCTTTCTGGTCAATTTTTAAAAAATTCCCGTGCATTAAAAATTCTCAAAAAATTCTATCGCATACTACGACATATCCACCAAATAATCCAACAATTGTTAATTTGAAATACTGCAAAAACGATATGAAATTAATCATTTATCATTAACGGTTAATAACAATTTTAATAAAGATTACAAATGAACGCGCCGCAAAAAAATGGTGATGCGGCAATAAAAACCTATAAAAATCGAAAAAAAAAAAATGTATAGATTGTGACTCACCCTAAATTATTTCTACGAACCTGCGTTAACGTCGAATAAACAAGCAATGACAGACATCACGGAATTTGAGTCATCGTCGGCGAATAAAGTTTCTCGTTAATTCTCGTATATATACACGTTTTCCCTGACTTTGTATATTTTGAGTAATTATGGAGAGTGAAGTGACTCATCATTATTGCCCGTGAATAAACACCTTTTTATTTGCTGTATTTATCGGCGCGACACCGGTTAATTTACAGGCAATTTGATAATTGCCCAATTTCGTGGTGTTACGAGTAGTTCATTGATAAAAGTGAAAGCCTCGGGGGGTTATTCTAGTATCGCGACGAATTCGCGATGAACCGATGGGAGTGCGCGTGTGGAAAGGTCAAGAAAATTTCAAAAGTGGGCGTTCGGAAAGACGTGGGTGACGATTTCCTGGCTCTGTTGTGTGTCGTCTCGTGTGCGCGTGGCTATTTGCTATAAATCGCAAGGGTTAACGCGGTGAGGCAAGTCTCTCGGTAGCTGCAGCTGCTGCACCAAACGATTGCTTATAAACTGCAGGCACTTGAAAAATGCTCGAGAAATGACGAGTTAGGGAAATATTCGCGATTCACGGAGGTTTAATGACGATTGCGATATCGCTTCCTGGCGCGAGCCATAGGAAATAAGTGAGAAAAGAAAGCAATCGATATAATGAAAAAAAAATTCGATAAAAACGGATGATTTATATATCGAATTTTTTTATCCAGTGATTTTTTTAAAAACCGGACTTCTAGCCGACTAAAAAAAAATCGGCTGCCTGCAACCTTCTAAAACAGGAGTTGCAGTAAACTTAAAAAAAAATAGAATTTCGTCATCGACTTCGAAAAATCATATTTAGCGTAGGAAGAGAACGAAATGTATTTGAAAATGTGGGGTGGTCAACGTTCGGTTGATATAAAATGTGCATAAAAATTGGTTAATCAAAAAAGGTGATTGACTCAATCGTATCGATTTGTCGTCACCTAAAGCGCGCAGAACTCTCAACTTGTTTCGCTCGTCTCGTCCGCCTACTTGTTTTATAATGTATACCTGAAGAAAGGTAGTCGGCCCGGACTACTGCCTTGTATAGTCGTGCGTATCTACCCAGCAGTGGTAACACAACTACCAACCAACCTACATACGTGCCACGCGACGTACGTCAGTTACCTACCGACTCCTTTCAATTTTTATCCATGATGATTTTTTTTTTAATCTCTATTCGTCTCTATCGTTCGCACTTCGCCAGATCCGACGGACTTGTGCAATCCGTGAACTACTGCCCACGCTTCGCTCGACTTCCCCAAAGCGTTCCGCGATCTTTCCCCTACTTATTTACTGTGTCTCATTCACAGGCATTCAACCGCTAGTCACGAAGAAAACTGGTCGCAAATAATATATCGCTCGTTTTAATCGAATAAATAATAACACACCCATATCATATCTATTTATAACTCTTGCGCGACGGAGATTTCTAAACTCCGAGTCACTTTTGGCCGATCATTATTTACGCGACGGCTTTTTTTTTTTATGATTATATTATCGAGATGATTATCTTGACGGCAGGTAGGATCGATCGATTTACTCACATGTAATTAGGAAATTATCTTACCAATTCGAGATAAATTGTCAATTTAAAGTGATAGAGCTTTAACCGCTGTGCGATTATCGCGATTAGATTCACGGACCATCGATACCAACATCTCCATTTCTCTCAAAGGTCAAAGTTTCAACTATGCAACGATGGGATTCGATCTTCGATTCCTCATGATCCCCGATCACGATCGTGTCAATAGCGATTTCACACGAACTCTTCGAAGTACGGGTGGGAAAGAACTTCCGAACGTTCGGATTATTTCACTTCGCAGCAGCGAATTTGTAAGAAATTTTTTTTTTTTTTTTGATCGTGAAAAATTGGAAAAAATGGGTTTAAAGAATTATTATCGGTATCATAACATTTCTTTTTTTTTCGACGTAAATTTTGTTTTTTTTTTTTTTATCGCGTGTCGAATTTTGCATTTAACTTCGTAGACTCTTTGAACCGATTTACTTCGAAGACGATTTCACTATCTCGGGAATAAGTTATGGATCTTTCTCGGTGATAATAATACATTTTTTTTAAAGCAGAGTCACCAGTCTATTCAGGCAATGTGTGCGCTGATAAATAAATCATGAAGAACTCACGAACTTCCATTCGACTCTACAATACGCCTTATTGACGACGGAAACTTTGAAAAAAAAAAATGACAAACAAAATTGTGACTCTTTATGCTGACCTCGATGGCGACCTACGGCTCGTTACCGATTTTACTGCCACCTACTCCCTTGTTATGTATGTTCATTTTTTTTTTTTTTTTTTTTTTTTCATTGTCATATTTCGTACTCAGCGCCCAATAATTAGCATCGCAATAGTCAATCAGACATATGATCGATAAGTCGTTTATATCCATATGCATCGTCGTGGCCGGCATCGCTGTTTCGTTCACGAAAAAGGCGTCTTGTTAATGAATATGCAAATGCCAAACGAGCTCAGTCGTTCGTAGTTCGTTAAAGAGACACTCGGCGAATGTTACCGCATATTATGTCAGCGAATTATTATGCATACGGATTATAACGAGTTGCTCGTTACAAATTTTTAACGCTCTCGCGCGATGTGAATCATTATTGTCCCGATGCCACGATCTTTTACGCTTTTACGTAATATTAAATACGAAAAAAAAAAAAAACAAATTGTTGAATAATCATTTTTTTTCTCTTACCTTTTTCAAATGTTTGTTCACCCATTTCGTAAAAGTCTTTTTCTGGATCGCGTCTCTTTCATCTGTAAAGACAAAATAATATTCATATTAAAAAAAAAAAAAATTGTTAATGAATAAATCGTCGAAATTTTTATCGAAAACAAAGTGACACTGTTTTATTTTATCGGTAAGAAGGATGCGGAAGTTTCAATAAAATTTCGTCCGCCCTATCGTAAGGAACACAAATCGAAGTATCTCGCTGAATAAAGAAAAATTAAAAAAATGTTTAACTTATTTTTATATCATTCGATCTCAATGCAAAGGTTGCGACGTCGCCAACTTCTGGCTCTCCGTTGAACGAGGATAAGCGAAGGGTTAAATAGCGGGAGGAAAAAATGCGATCGGGTTAAAATACAGAGCGTTGCCGAGGGGGCATAAACGTCGACGGTGGTAATGGGTCGTGCAGCTGCAAGTCGCACGTATGCACCGCGGGGAGGTCATAGTTCACAAAGGCGGGCACATCGCGGCTTGCCGAGAGCTCGAGAGCTCGACGCCGAGTACAGCGGAACACCAGCGGCAAGTACTGTTGTTCTATACTGTGTATCAGTTGTGTGGGTCATGCTGATTCTCTGGAAGAGAACAGTTGGAATCGGAGAAAGAGGACAAGATGTCCAATATTATACACGATATACAGTAGCGATGATTAACGCATTGTAGATATAATTAATAACCACTATTAATAGCTATGATTTATCACTGTTTTCTTTTTTTTTGTTATTAAAAAATGTATATAAACTTTAATAGATCGTAATAATAATAACTGTGTAATTGCATTATTATTATTATAAATTTACAGATGATATTATCAATAAAAACATTAAAAAAACTACGGTAAAAAAATTTCATAAAAAAAAAAGTTTGCCGCGATGTTTCGCACGCAAATTTCAAAACACGCGATTCCCGATTTCGTAAAAATTTTGTAAACTCCAGTGCACTCAGTGTCAATGACACTTTCGCGAAGATCTCGCATAAGCAAACGCGGTAAGCTTCGCGAATTTATTAACGAAGAGGCACCGTCCACGGATGCGCACATTTGCTATTTGTGCCTCGCGAATCCGGAGAAGAGAGCCGAGAAGAGTAGAAATAGTGAACTGTGACCACGAGGGATCAACATGCGAGGCTGAGCCATAATTCTCGGGAGACTCGTTTCAACGCCCATTACCGTCATCGAGAGCTTTAAACTCCTTCCACAGCAATATACCATCCAGAAATTTGTGTAAACTTCGAACTGCTCTTTTGCTTTTCACTTTTCGCTGACTCTACTCTTGCGAACCCTATCCACAAACTTCAAACACGTCGGGGGGCGCCTACCGTGTCTAACTTCCTCGGTTATTTGCTTCTCGAGAATTTTCATTCAACGGTTTGTCACGTTACGCGCCTACGGAGGGGTACGAAGAAAATGAGTTTAGACACCAGTTGGTTGAAACGTGTAAACACACAGAATTCAAAATACTATCTTCTTGGTACATCGACTCTCTGCGTCTCGCGACTGGTTGCTCGCAGCCGGCGAGTGAGTATTTCATCCTTTTGCCGGATCCCCGATTGCGACTCGCCGGTCCGAATGCCTGACGACTGTTTTCTCCACTGGCACCGGCAGTAGTTTCCGTTCTACAGGCACCCGAGACCCTTAACGACCGGTATTAATCTACTTGACGAAATAATGGTTTCCTCGCGATCAACATTTAACGCCACCGTTTCGCCATAAACATATGTTAACTCGGAGACAAAATTCAATTTATTTCCATTTGGATTATTTTGGATTCGAATTCCCAGGGGCCTCGGGACGGAATATCAAGAGTCTCGTAGTGCGGAAAATAGAATTGAATTTCTCTTGGTTTCTCGATTTTAAACAGATTTTTTTTGTATTCCGATTGCCGTGGGGTCAGAGTTCATTGTCGTATTCCGTTGCTTTGTCGATTGTCGAATTTTGTCCCGTTTAGTGTCATCTTAACGACACTACGAAGGGGCCATCGATCTCTCCGAAAATAGCGAATGGCATCATCGCTATATGTGAAAAACGAATCGGTGGCGCCTTACCGGTCGTTAAAATTTACCTTTCTCTCCTTCCTTTTACGCCTTCGACACAAACGGCAAATAGTAGCTCTCGGCCGTTGTCTCGTGAATCTCTTCGAGTTGTTCGAGACTCTCGGACTCGAAGAATTTCGCGCGACACTCGAGCAAACATAGTTCTACCCACGCTTTCCCCTTCGCGCGAGGATGCCACCGAGTGTCCACTGACTCCCGTGGGAAAAAAAACTAATTTCTTACTCCACCACTACGCGGACCGCGAAACAATTTAAACTCGTCACCTTTCAGGCTTTCGAGAACTTCACGCATTCAAATTCTTGGGACCAGTGTCCTCTTTTTTTTACTTTTATTTCACGTATCTTCTTCGCGACGGTGATTTACATTTGGACGATTTAAGGGGCAATTTGCGAACTACTCGAAAACGCACTTTGCCTGTTTTTATACGAACATAGCTTCTATGGTCGCCTCTCTTAAGGAGAAAACGACATTGTAATCACCATAATATATTTTGTTTCGCGGAAATAAGCGATAATAGCCAATAGAAAAAAAAAACAATATTTCCTTCGGGTCGTATTATTATCGATAAAATAGTGTTTAATTATCGTACAAAATTACCAAAAAAATCAAAGATGTTTTTTTACACATTTAGATGTCGATTTTAGGGATTTTAAAGATGAGAAAAAACAATTTTATTAATTTAAAAACAAACTCTTTTAGCGATTTTCGATATTTAAAAAATGGCACTTCAGAGGTCAAATGAGAAATTTTAAACAATTTTGAAGGTCTCCAACAATAAAAATTTCTCTCGCGATGACTTTACAGTCATGAAGTGGAATGTCAGCCGCGAAACCGCAGAAATTGAATTGAAAATAATCGTAAAAGTGCACGCGACGCAAAGTTATATTTAAAAAATAATTTAAAAGCAATGGACGAGAGACTGAGCATTGAAAGTTGAGAGATTGCAAGCGGTGAAAATTGAATAATGACGTAATTAAATTGTAATGACGTGAGAGCCAACAGGAACGGGGCTTACGAATGACCATATTAGCGGAGTTTGAGACATAATAAGAGATACGGATAGTAGTTGAGAGTATTATAATACGGAGGACGCGAGGTGTACAGTGTACAACAACCCAGTTGACTAATACGCTCGACGTTAAGTAACCGCAGTCTTCTATAACCGTAAATCTTATCTGTTGATTGCTCAGGGCCTCGAGCGTTCGTTTAACGACGAGTAGCGAAGCCGCGTGGCTGTCGCGTGTGTAAGACACCAAACGTAATACTGATATTCTATATAATGTTTAACGATACATGGATGCGTCACACTATGACAAATCATGTCGGGTACGAGCGCCAGTCGCTAAATCGGAGATTTTAACATTTATATAAAATTTGTACACATTATATCTATATATATATTGTTTTTATTTGTAAATTCGATTCAGTTAAAATCTTTGAAATTCATCTGACAACTACACAAAAGTCGCCAGTGGCGCCTATTTCTTACGAGATATGAAAAAAAAAAAAAAAAAAACACCAAACCACTGCACAGCCGTATGTGTGCACATCGAGTTCAAGTGCATTCCCAGACCGTCGATGCACTTGATTTTCTCGAGGAACTGCGGGGGAAAGAAAAAAAAGCGCACGCGGTTTCTGTCTGCCTACGCCTCTGGGAATTGAAGTGCTTTCGTGTACCGACCCCCTCTCGATCTTTCGAAGTTCGCGAACTGCACGCGGCTTTTCTCTTCATTTCGTACTTTCAATTGCAATAAGCATCGGTACTGATAAAGACCATTCAGAAAATTCCGATGACCCTACCGGACCACGAGATACCTATTTTCAACTACGCTGGAAAAATTCTCAAATTTTCCTTAACTGTTTCACGATGTTTAAAAGAATGTTGAAAGTTCAATCCAATTACAAAAAGCACTCGAATTATTTTATCGCGGAAGGGCCTCGCGCAACGTAAAAAGACTTAAATAAAAAAGATAATTGAATTGCATTCCCTCTTTCAATACCCGTAACGCATTAGCGTGTCACGGATTGTGTGTAAAAAAATGTATAGCGACGACGTGAGACCGTTAGTTTACTCGCTCACTTAGGACACTCAATTCTTCCCCAAGTGAAATCTGTAATTAGCCTTACATCGTCGTTCTCGTCGTCACCGTCTGTTTAACGCGACACCGTCTCTTTAGCGAGTCCACGACCCGATGATGCCCCGAAGGATAGAAGAGGATAATATCCTCAGTCTCACTTCCAAAGCAATTTCAGCAACAGCGACTTGACTCGCATGGAATAATAATGGCAAACCGTTAAAGCTTTCAGAGCAAACTGAAATGTTGCTAAAAATTGTTACGGCGTTTTTTTTTTTTTTTTTTTTACGCGGAAAAATAATTTTTCTAGCCGACTTATAAACGCTTCGAAATCTTAAAATACTGTAAAGTTCACAAAGTAAAAGTGGCATTGCAGCTTCGTGAAGTTCGGCTAAAGGTAAAATTTAAAAAAATGTTTTTAACTACAAGAATAAATCGCTAAGAATAATACGCTATTATTTGAACAATTTTATGAATAAAATTTCTAATTTTAAGCTATTGCTTAATTACTTATTTCATAAAATATATTCTTAACCGCAGGAATTCAATTTTTGTTGGGCAAAGATCGAACGTCTTGGTGTCTCCTATCGTTTTGCATTGATTAAAATAGTCAGCTGTATTACAAACGAGAAGCTCGACGTGTTAACGAGACTCGAGAGACTTCCGCTATATCTCCACCAGTCAAGAATCACATTCTTTAACACCGCCTTCGCGGTGTCTCGATACGACACTGTCATGGCTTTCCCGTGCTTTAACGACGATGTGCTCGGGTTCGAACAAGAGACCCCCCCGGGACACTCTTATCTCAGTGATTGCCACGACTCTGTACCGTATATACCTACTGCGCTCGCCGAGCGAAAGTAGCCGCTGTTTCTCGCGCTTGAGACGCCCTCTCCCCCTTCGCAATTTTTCAATTCAAACGATAGAACATAATTCAAAGGCCCCCGTGGCGAAAGCTTCGCGCGACTTCACGATTATCATGACCGAGAAGTGAGACTCACTCGCGAAGGCTCCGGTGCTATGGTAGTTTAATAATACGCTATGGAAAACCGGGCGGTGTCCGAACTCTCCGCGTGCACGTCAACAGTTTCGAGTTTATTAGCTTCGCCCGTTATTACCCCCTCGGTTACTCGTCGCTCGGTATTCAACGGAAAAACCTATGAACGCGGATAGAGTTTACCACGTTTCTCAGGCGGCGTCTCGAATCGAAATCACGGGGGTGGAGGAGAACGATGCGGGTTATTAAGGCAGTTATCGTTTGAACGCTGAACGAGAGCGCGCTGTAGTCCGACAGTTAGGTAGTCTTAGCTGAACTACTTTATGGCAGATAATGGTTAGTAGAAATAGTGTGGGATATCATCGCCGGACACCACACCCCGCCCCGACCTTTCGCTCGTCATCTTTCTCCTTCTCTTTGCCCCCACCCCCCCGCAATGTATATTTTATCCGATCCTCTTATACACGCGTTCTTTCTCCGTCAATCTTTTATCATAATAGCCCAGCAACACCCCGGTATCGCGGCTTAACTCTTCGTCAGTTACGATAAATCATACTAAAGCCTCTGACGATTATAATTTATGGGATGATTCGTGATAATTGGACTCGAGGTTTGAGATTAGAGGCTTTTAAGTCTTGAGAATTGATTGAAAGCAATGCGGAAAAAGTTTTCGACGAGAATCAGTAACTATGATTGCAAGATAAAAAAATTCACGGCAAAAATTGGTTTTTATTCCTGATTTTTGATGAAGAAAAAATAATTTGTTTTTTTTTTTTATTGGAAGCTAAAAGATTAGTCACGTAATTATTTTTTATTTATATAAATCTAAAAAATAATGACTATTTATTATTATGATTATTTTGGCCATTATTATTTGTGAAGAAAAAAATTTCCGGCTGCAAATGAGTTCCGCAGATTTTTTTTTTTTTTTTCTTTCTTTCGCATCGTCTATATCAATATTTGAACCCAAAAATCAGCGAATTCAAAGTACCGTCTGACGTCAATGTATGAAAATCCGATGCTCGAGGCAAATTATAATACTTCGCGGCACTGATGAATTTGTGCGGATCGAGAAGCCTATAGATCGAGAATTAATGGGCACACGAGAGTTAAGGATCCATCGAATAAAAGAACTCCGAGGTACTTCGACAATTCTTCAAGTGGCTATTCCCGAATACAGCGTGACGCATTTTTATGCAACGTGTGACAAACACGGAATTCGGTAAATCTAATAAAAGTAATGCAGTTGAAAGCCTGAAATATGCGTGATAAAACTTTTGTACTTTGATCTCTTAAAAAAAGTAAAAAAAAAAAAGATTTATAAACTAATTAATTTTCACCTACGTGATGTATATCGCAAATAAAATTTAACAAGTCTGATACAACGGGCGCACTACAACCAGTAATTACGTATCGCGACCCTGCGAACCCGGCACCTGGCGCTCGTAGATTAATAATTCTCATTCCCCCGGACGCTCACCGGTTAACTTTATATTTCTCCTCCGTTGCCGTGGATCGTTTGGGTTTCGCGAATCGAAAAGTTTCGTCTCAAGGATTTCTCGCTTCAAGGTCTCAACGGGGCGCTCTCGTCTCAACGATGAGACCGAGAGAATGGCCCCACGAATGCTATGGGCAAATGAAACGAAACGCAGAATCAACAGGAAAAAAAAAATCGAAAGGATAAGATTTTGTGATAGTCGAAAGGAGACACGCTGGTGTTCGAGATGCTAAAAGAAGATTCCCCCCGAGGGCACGTGGACGGAATGTAAAACGAGACGATCGACTAGTGGTTTCAAATAACGAGCTTCGTCGATCGTGTATAACGTACACATTCCGCATATAACGTAAGAATATCACGTATCGCGTTACGTTATGCGAGAGTCCTGATACTAAGAACAAACTGCCGCTCGATTTCATTGGCGTTCGACTCGATAATTATGAATGAACTTTATTAATTCACGGAATCTTCTCTATATTTATATTTATATACAAATATAAATAAATATATCTTATTTTTGCGTGTCGATCAGTTCCGTAGTCACGTAAGTCGTATTATACGATTACCGAGTAAAAAACGATCTCTAATAAGTTAAAGGGATCGAGGCTACGAATTTATAGCGATGTTAGCCAAAGTATCGTCTTTTCACCGCCGATACATTTTTTTATTTTATTTCTATCATTTTCGAAAATATTTGATAAATTTTTCGGAAGGTCGAAAAATACGATTTTTTCAACGGGTTTACTTCAGTTTGTTGCAGATGTTTAGGGTTCAATTGTATATTTATATGCAACATAAAACCGTACTATTGTATGCATAGTAAAACCAGAAAAGTTTCATTCGCGTCGCGTGTGCCCGGTGTTTTCATTGAGGAGTCTCGTGATTCTCGGTAAAATCGATCGGGCGTCTCAGCTACCGCCATTCATCGTTCATTCCGGATCGATCGTTACTACCACGCGATCTTCTTGCATTCTTATTGTACATAGGCGCTCCGATGCAGTCGGGGCGTCTTTCTTGAAAAGTGGGTATTACTACCTCGTTTGCCCGAGATGGCAAAACGATCTGAGGCGCGGAAGACACGGAGGTGTGTGTAACAGACGTATCCTCTGCCTCGTTTCACTCTAATCGTTATACACGATTAGCCTCTGATCTTCGCAATAACATTTATACTGTTATCTACGACCGATCGATTGCGGGAGAAACACGAAGTCTATTACGATGCCAACATACAGAGGTGCAAATTGGAATAAGCCGCTATTATCGATTATTAGTTTCATTACCAATTTCGCGCTAACAGTTCGCAACAATGAACAACGAAACTTTTTAAATAATATCATTGTTTTTTTCGTATTTATCATATAAAATGTTGGGGAATAAAAAAATACGAATTTAAAATCAATGATTTGCGGTGCGTTTTTTTATCGGGAAAACCTTGGCATTTGAAACGATACGGAAATAAATCGATTACCTTTTTTCTAGAAATCTTTCGAGATGCGTCGACGAAACGCAGAAATTTCGATAACTTATTACGTGTCTCTACAGACCGACGGGATATGTGAATATAAATATTTTTCGAATGCGCGCATCAAGTCTTTCATTGAAGCTGATTCCTCTATGGACATTGAGCGCCACGTGGCGATCGTCGTTTACTAAACATGGAATCTATAGATTCGTTTTATTCGGATCGTCTGTTTTGACACGATAGATTATAGCGATCTTCTTCGTTTCTTTCGCAGTAGAAATCTTCGGCATTAGATGCGAAGCCGCGACGACGCCTTGACGCCAATGATGCAACGCTTGTCGAGCTACTTGGCTGACCACAGTAGTACACTCGTTTCTATTTGCACCAGCGGCAAGCAAGCGGCAAAGCGTGAGAGACGACAGGTAAAACCTCTCCCCGACGATCGCTATAAGCACGAAGTGCTGCCGTTCGTTCGTTATTTGTTCAGCTCTCGCGACTCACTGTGACTATAGTTATACTACTAACTAACTAACATACTACTGTGTTACTCTTGTCATCCTCATTAAAGCAACACGTAGTCTAAACGCTTTTGCTACCGGTAATTAATTATCGAATTATATTATCGAAGGATCTCGATCGCGACTCGACAAGTCCGAACGTTTGACGCTCCATTGACTCGACGAGAGCGTATGTATGTATGTATTTCCTCGCTGTTATGTATCCCCATGAATTTTATATACGCGCACCGCGATACATGTATCGGTCAATCGATGTAACGCACGTGCCGCACACCCACCCATCGAGTCAACCTGCGCTACGACAGTTGCGTCATGCATGAGAGTATTCTTTATTCAGTGAATTGTAATTTAGCGCTACCTGTGCTCCCGTATGATTTCCGTACAAAGTTTAAGACGTTCTTTTCCTTTTTCAATTCAAATTCTGAGAAGTAGAATTGAAATATGTCATTTTTTTTTATTTAATGATTCGACTTACAAATCAACAATGGAAATGTTATTAACGATTTTTCACGCTTTTTTTTAATGGCAAATATAGTATATTACGTTACGAAGGAGGAAACACTTTTTCTGACGAGTGTGAGTTTGCAGCACGCGAAACGCGCGGAAAACCCCTCTTTTCATACCGCAGTGAAGTAAATTAATTTTTTTTATCAATTATCTACGAAAATAAAATGTTTTCAATTGCCCGACGAACCGAATTTAACTTTCACTTTTTTTATGAATTTCCTTTGATAGCAAAATAAACGATAAGGTTATTTAGACAAACGATAATTATATTTGTTTTAATAGAATGATTAATTGAAAATAATTTACTATCCATTCGAATACTTTCGTCGCTGGAAGCACTTTAATCACTCAGAGTGCTCGTTTCTTGTCTACACTAATGTATTACATAGTGTGCGTTGCGTTGGAAGACGATACCGTCAGCGACCGTGTAAAAGGCTTCAGGTATGCCGTCCCTGTCCCATTAATATCGTCAAGATAATTGAAAATTCTCGTACGTTTAACAGTGCCACAAAATAATAGATACATAAGCGTCTTCTCTTGCGCGACGCAAACGCAACGCAATGCGCAAAGTACCTAATGATAGAAACAAATAACAACGCAAAACATAATTACAACAAAGCGATGAATGGACTGTAAAGATTTTTTTCAAAATTACATTACATTCCATCGGACAATTACTTCGTTGTAACGCAATGTGTTAGTTGGCCGGGAGTTGTTAATTTTTTTTTTTTTTTTTTTTTTTTGCAGAATCGGGAAACGCCGACACGTGCTGTGGACGGTGAACTTGAGGCTAAGACAGAGACACATTAGCATAGATATATGTATATGTATAATACTTTTTTTTCTTCGACCACGAGGACGAAAGCTTCTCGAGAAGGTTTGTCACACTGATGCACCGCAGTCATGTATGCTGAGAGCTCGTAAAAGATCTCCATCGGCGAGTTATATTCACTCTCGTCTTCGTTATTGCGAACCAACGGAGAGGCGCGAAAATTTGAAAGCAAAACCGCAATTGGCACTGGCAAAGTCTTATCGTGAACGCTGAATCATTTCGGTTTCAAATCTTTTTGTTTTATCGCATTTTTTGTTGCTGATACAAGTTATCGCAGGACGATTGATAAGGGCTAATAAAGAGACGCGATTGAAAAAAATTTAATCTGATCGATTTTAAACAAAATAGTAAAAAATCAAATAAATAAAAAAATGTTATCTAAAATTGAATCACACAAGAAAAAAAAAAAAAAAAATGGCTGCCTAAAATATTTGTCGCGCATCGATGCATCTGACGAATTTCGATATGAATTGTTACGACGCCGAAACGACAACGAGGCCGGCAATAATTGCGTAATTTCTCGAGAGAACAAACAAAAAAACAGTTACACGAGGCGTCGGTAAAATTCTCACAACACTTTTGAATGAATATGATAGAAGCATAGACAATAATTGTCATGTATGCGCAGCCTTGAATTTATCGCGGCGAGCTTCTCGTCCGACGCTTGCGACGAATGAGAAATTGATTTACGACAATGTTTTTTTTTGTTTGCTTTTTTTTTTATATAACCGAAATGACTGGTGGCTATTTTTGGGAGGAACGAAAATTCACGATGGAATTGACTAATTGGCAATTGAATTGAATAAACGGGTTGGAATGCGATACGAAGAAGGGAAACCTTCGTTGATCGGGTGAAACGGACTGTTAGCAGTTCACGGTTTTAAAAGCCACGCGCGCGCGCAAGGGCTTGTGGTTACTTATTTCTCGTGACTGTCACGAAACACATCGAGTCAAATGAAAACGACGAAAGGGGGGGAAAAAAAATGAGGTTAGTCTCACGAAAGAGCGGCTAACAAACCCGGGACCATCGACGCGATTAGCCCTTTAAAAAACAGTAAATTACTTGTACAGCGCACCCAACATTTTTTGCCAAATGAGAGTCGGTTTTTGTGAAATTCCTTTCGTTTTAACGAACTACTGACATTTAGCAGGGAAATAAATGAATTTATCGACCCTATAGGCGCTTTGCAGCATCGAAACATTTTTTTTCTTTTTTTTTTTTTTTTTTTTTTTTTTTCAGGTCGGGTTGGAATTTTTAAAGATTTGAAACCATCACGAAACACCATGCCAGGATTTTTGGAGCTTAGCGAGGATAAAACCAAAATCACAACAAAAAAAAATTCTCGATCAGCAACTTTCATTAGCTGACCTAATAAATAAAATTTTCGGTGGCTGCTTCGTTAAATTTGTAAACTATTGGATTAAAACTAAAAAATCTGTAATCTCTTAGAGGCGTTTATTTTATTTTTTTCTTCAACATAATTTTTCATTAAATTATAAATTATATGCGTTAACTACAAAAACTGCATCGATAAATTTATGCACTTTCCACAGATCAGAATCTGCTCTGTGTCCGACAAGAACATTTTGTAAAAATTGCGAAGAAAAATTAGTGTTATGAAACTATCATCCGTTTTCCAGTACTTCCGTTTTTTTCGAACGCCTTGAAGAGAATAAATTGAAGCGTATCTATTATCACAATTCTGCTATTATAAGAGTCCGAATAGAGAGTCGGTCGCAGAATTCGAAGTTCGAACTCGAATAACATTTCGAACTTAAATTTTTGCTCCAGTTCTCGATTCCGATCTTAGGATCTAAGCGATCCAAGCGATCTCTACATTCTATCTATTAAAAAAAATCTTTAAATATGAAAATCTATTAAAAATAAAAAAAATCTAACGAAGCAACCCACCGCTATCCATCTCCATGTTAATTTTTAAAAGATCGGCAAAAAAACCGCAATTCCTCTCGTAAAACTCGAAAGCCGAAAAAAAAAAAATTCAAACCGATCGAAAATCAAAAACGAGCTAAATCGCAGCATGTAAAATGACGTTTGGAAGCAATCAGTGTAACATACCGTGTGCCTCGATGAATTTAGCCCAACATCCCCAGAATGCCTGCGAGCTGCCGGCATTTCGTCCGGAACTCGTCTCAGTCTCTCTGTCTTCCTCCTCGTCGTCATCATCATCGTCGTCATCATCGATGACAACGGCACACGCTGATGTGCCGTTACTATCCTCGGCAACAACGGCGTTGCCAAATAATACACTTCCGGTTTTACTTTCGATCGAATCGATGTTCTGACCTTTGAACTTGGAGAGTGACTCCTCGTAGCCGTGCTGCAATCTCTGCTCCATATGATGTTCCGCTACTGTATCCGCCGGATCGAAGCCCAGCCTCTCCTTGTAATACGCCTGAGTCGACATCTTTGACCCGCGAGCTTTTTCTCTATCTCCACAATTCACGGGCGCGCGTTGCGCTCTCCTCGGCGCTGTTTGTTCTCACTTCCGGCCTTCGCGCACGATATATCCGGCAACTTTGAACTTAACCTTCGATCCTCTGCCTCTATGGCCGCGATCTACTCACGCGGCATCGCACCGAACCTCAAACTCTCCCGAAGAACACACTTTCGCGCCACAATTGTCTTTTTATTTTATTTTTTTTAAACAAAAAACAAAAAAAAGATCGCGTCGAAACCGACGCTTCCGCGTCCCGTCGGGAAAACTGTCGACCTCCGAATTTGTCCGTTTGTTTCGTTCGTTTATTGTTTCTTCACACACTTCTCTTCGTTTTTCGTTATATGATATTTCGCATATATATATTTGTATATCTGTAAGTTTTTATTTCGATATTTTCGATATGTATTCGTTTCGTTTTTTGAAAATCGCTTCTTTAGTTTTTTTTTTAACCGGCTTCTTTCTCTTGTTAATTGCGTGTTATTTAGAATATTTTTTTGGGTTTCTATTAAGCTTATGCGCGTTTATTTATATTAGTCTTTTATTAACGTTTTTTTTTTTTTTTTGCGAAATTATTGTAATCGTTAGTACGTTTTGTTACTGTAATTAGGGCTTTTCTCGTTAGGCGTTATGTGGCGTCAATGCGATGAATTGTCCGTTCGTCACACTTGATTCGTTTTTTTTTGTCCTATAAGCTCAGAACTACGCGATATTTATGGCACTTTGAATTCTCGAACGGCTTTGTACTTCCTCGCGGCTTTCGTCCATCAGGTGACTCTCGATTTTTTTTTCTTTTTTTTCTCCCTTTTTTTTAGTCAATATCTTGAAGCCATCGGCTCGTTAACGAAGAATCACATGTTCTTCTTGGTTTCTGTTCGAAGAAATAATAACAATGGTACATGAGAAATTATGTTATATTTCGTGAATGAAATAACGACACTTCGGAGCATATGTACGCGTCGCGGACGATGGTTACCACGAGGTTTTTTTTTGCGTAGCTATTACAATAAGCACTGGAGGATTAAATGATTTAATTGGTGTAAAATTGCGGTAGACGTTGCGGCTTCAATAAGACTACGTAGAAATTGAGGGGAGGGGGGCTCGTCGACTAATGAAGAAGCAAAATTTACAAAAGTTTCCGAGTTGAAAAAAAAAAATTTTCCTGAATTAAAATAATGTTCACGTGAATAAAAAAACGGATGTCAAAATATGGAGAAAAAAATTCTATATTTCCGGAATTCAACATTTCCATATTAATGTAAATACACTTTATTGATTTTTTTTTTTCGACGCGAAACACGAACTTTTGAATATTTTCTACAATTCCATTAAGTTTCACCCCCCAATCCTCTCAAAAACTGAACGAAAAAGCACGGAGAGAAGTCAGCGAAGATTTCGACGATTATTAGAAAAAAAAAAAAAACGGAATTTTGCAACTCGTTGAATTTGCGATTTTAAAGATTCGTTGTTTTGTTGATATAGGAATCTCGATGAATAATCGTTCGAGAAATACAAACGTACGGAAAGGGAAGAGAGCCCGCGCGCGGTCGATAGCGCGACCGGTTTGGACAGAACGACTGTCTCACTGACTGACTAACTGACTGACTGACTAACCGAGTCCAGAGAGGCCCCGTTGTGTCTCTATGTCTGACGTTAAGCCGCGTGGACGCGACACTGAGGGGACCGTGAGAGACACGCCGCGGAGTGAGCACAGGACGAAGGAAGGCGAGATATCGAAACGAACGAGGGGAACCCTCTCTCGAGGTTTCTTTCCAGTTCGCCAAGAGAGCCACGCGAGAGAGATCGAGATCCCGCATATGGTAATCGGAGAGAACGTGGCCGTGTGTGGGTGTCGTCCCCTGGACCCAATGTTTCTCAACCAATCCTGGCAATCGACTAACCTCCACCACTCCGCCAATCCGACGCTAAAACCTCCCGATGACTACGCGGAGTGTGGGTTAAACACTGCGATCGGCGGTGCGTTTGCATTCGCGTATATTAAAACGCGCGAGGCATCGCCTCCGCGGAAAGATACAATTTTATCGTGAACAAAAAAAAACGAAGAAAAAAACGTTGGGAATGTTCTTCGGAGTGTTATAAAAGCAGATTACGCACGAACGTGCCGGTGCACAGCGCTGAGGAAAAAAACAACCAAACTGGGATATGTACCTGTAGATTGCGAGAAGAGATCGACACACACGCGTACTCTCATGATGATAGAATGTTTTTTTGTATATAAGAATCAATTGTTACTTTTCTTGATTTCAGATAAACATTGTCTGCTGTATCGATTAAACGATCCGAGGGACACGTGTATACGAATGTTTGAAATAACGAACACGTACGCGAATATCAAAGACGGTACGAGAAAGAAATTAAAAAATGTTTTGCGTGAAAAAATATAATTTTTGCAAAACATTTTTTCCTTCGGAATTTGGTGGATATTATTCAAAATTGCGCAGATGTAAGAAAAAAAAATTAAGTTAGTATATTAACCAAAAAAAGGTGAATAGCTGAACAGTAGCTAATATTATATCATAAATAATACATATATTTTTTGTTACATTTACATTACATTTTTTTTAATCTGTGAAATTTTGAATAATTAATATTTTATTATATTTTATTATATTATGATACTATATTATTAATAATATAATATTAAGTAATAATATTGTATAAATAATGAAAATAATTTTTTTTTTGTCGTAAAGCAATGTTTACATGAATGTCATAATCCAAGAAAAAAAAAGAATGAGTCACTAGAATGCACCTACAACAATGTAAGATTCGAGGTTCCGAGTCAAAGGGAACGTCGGAGTTATACGAGGAAAAAAAAGAAAAGAGTATTGCAAGAGTTAATAATAGTCAGGTACTTGTCGGGTATACGCTATACCTGACCGGGCGGTTCGGGTCTCTTGCATATGGCAACGATTATCGGCGAGGAATTCGAAACGAGGTGTACCTAACGGTAAAATACGCGCTGGTTATTCGAAGGTACAAGGCAATTCCGAGACGAGTGGCCTCTCCGGACGCACCACCTGAATGAGCAACCTGTGCCATCGCAAGAGATCCGCGGCGTACCCTTCCAGAATGTATTCGCAATATTTCGTGCGTCGAGGCGAGAAAGTAAGACGAAAGAATTCGAAGCGTGGCGATGGATGAGAAACCGTTAGATACCTCGTTACTTACGAATTAGTTGTTGAGGTCAATCCTACGAAAACTAATTTCAATGCGACGACAATAATCTCTAATGAACGTCTGACTCATCGCAAGTTTCATGAATTAAAATCACTCCATTGGAGATATTTGTAAAAAAAAAAAAAAAAAAAATTGCTCCAAAAGTGAACAAAACGTGAAAAGATTTTTTTTAATCTCAGTATTTAAACTCGAAACTTTGGGTCCTCTGTTTGGCAATAATAAATAATAAGAATGATGCGAAAAAATGTGTTGAAATTCCCTTTAACGTTGGTTCGCGATTGTTCATGAAGATTTTCATTCATAATAACAGTGATTGGTGATAATTTCAGGATACATCACGTAAACGTTGAGAAAATGCAAAAGTAGCGACGTAACAATGTAGTAAAAATCGTAGAAAATAGAAGAGGTATAATTATCTAATGCCTACTGTTCTACGATCCTTTCTTAGCTTTGAAACACCATACCGCCGTTTGCTCGACCCGAACTGCCTTAGCAATTCAAGAAAATCGTCAATTTTTGTAACTTTTACGAATGTATTGTGTCGATTTTCCTACAATTAATATTGAAAATATATTAAAAATCTAAAAATCATCGGGTAAGTTTTCGTAACCAATCAAAATCGTCCAACAAATATAGAAAATAGTATTGTCCAAAATTTTATTTCACGAGTGCGAGAAAACGGCTTTCTCGCACGGCGGGAGAAAAATAATGTTCACCTATCTAAATCGAAGCAAAACAAGCGAAGGAATCAGCGATTCGAACAAAACAAAGTGTTAATTAACAGTTAGATCATTTAGTACAATAAAACATCGTATCATTGCATTTACGAGCTCATGTAAGGGATCGATTTTTCACAGGGTGCCTTGTCTTTAGCAGTTTGAATCTCTCGCGATGGTATCTCGGGGTTATTCTCTCGTGTGCATAAAGCCGGTGATGGTTAATGGTCGTAGAAGACATAGCAAGAGTCGCGGATAGCTCGTTGGAAAATCAAGAGAAAGATATAGTGAAGACACGATGAGAGTCCGAGGAAGTCGACATAAATAGAGAATAAGAAGCATAAGATCTATGTATAGATACGGCGAGAGAAGGCGTTCGTCTGGTTGCCTGACCGGGGACTGCCTATAGGAGCAGTTGGGTACTTGCAGAGTTTCTCTCTATACAGTCAAATGACCTCTGTGTCCACGAGCACTTGTGCCTTTACCATGCAACTACCAGCGAGAAAGATAGAAAGGGGCACTGTTGCGGGCCGGTAGCAAACACAGAACGCCTCGCATTTTCCGACCTGCCGGAATTAGATGCGAATAGAAAATAGAATAATGAGGAGAAATAGCGAAAGAGAGTGACTCCGAACCGCAACTGCATTGGACGATGCTGAGGACAGGGACCGGGTGGAGTTTGTGTGCGGCATGCGAGGTCGCCGATGTCCACAAACTCGGCACCGGCAACGAAGGGGCCTTATAACTCTTCTCCTCCGCGGTGAGTTAGCGGAGCCCACAGAAGCTATAATACGTACGATTGCTTGCCCCCGCTGTTGCTACTCCCGTCGCTGCTGTTACGGTAGATGGAATGAGAAAGATATATAGAAGAAAAAGGGAGAATGAGAACGTATGAGACGTATGATTCAGCAGCGGGATTTTGCCAGCTACAGCGGGCAAGTAAGTTGAACGAAAACCGGACGACCTCCACGGTATTATCTTCTTACCCTCTCGTCTCGCGGCAAAACGCTTCAACTGGGATACCACCTTCACTGGTGGTTCCAGTGAATTCCCCAAGTTATCTTCTCGTCACTACATTCGCTATTGATATCATTTTGAAAATTGCCGTTTCATCGATTATTCTTTTTCGGAGTCGAAATTCTGGGATTTTTAGGGGATTAATGAGTTCAAAGTCTATTATCAGCTTCAATCCTTTGATTAACTCTTTTAAGAGTTGAAAAGTTTTTTTTTTTTAATTATTGTAACCCTTTGACGCGTAGAGAGACAAAAGTTTGCAGGATTATCCGAAGTCTTCAAAATTGGCGCAGCCGGTCCCCAATTGTAACTAAATCTTCGATAACTTTTTACATTTGTATTTTCATATTATTTTTTTTATACAAAAATCATAATCTAATTTTCCATCGCTTCAAATACAAAAGTTTCGATTACGAAAACATTTCGAGAGCATGTAATTTTATTTATTTTTCACTGCGTAATAATGTAATTTACCGTCGAGTATTCGTTGCATAGACAGGTGAAATGATTGTTAGGTTTCTCACTGACAAACTGGATTACCGTGTTTCTCTGCGCCCAGTAATGAAGGATAAACTGGCCGCGTCGTCATATCGCGTAAATATACAACTACTCCATCTACCGTCTGCGCTTTGTCTGTTGTGGTAGAGAGCTTATGGATATTCGTATAGGTCGAAGGCGTTGCCAGAGGAATTCGCGTGCTTTCTTGCCTCTCGTTGCTGTGTGGTGGCACACAGCATCGAGAAAAGCGTCGTGCGGGACCGACGACAGTACGAGATTGCATAGTGTGGGCCGTGAGGGTCTCGTCGTCGTCGACGTCGTCTCGAATGCGTTATTGCAGCAGGAAGAAGATGAAGAAGAATAAGACGAAGAGAGCGAGTGAGGAAAAGGTACCAACTGCGAGAGTTAAGCTTAACTCTCTGTACGGTTGCACTCGCATTATGATGCTGCTGTGGCCGCACGTATGGGGCAGAAGAAGAACGTTTGAACGGCTGCCAATTTGCAAATTTATGGAGTAGGAAGGCGAACAAGAGGACGTCGAGCCCAGCGGAGCTTTTTTTTTTTTACGTGTTTTTTTTATTTTTTTCTTCTTCTCTCCATTCCTTTTATTCGCCGACGTTCTTTGACTCTTTATTACGCTGTGTTTCATGGCGCTCTCACCGATGGCGAAGACAAAACAAGAAATATCGTTGGAACTCTTTTATCATGAACTCGTTAGCCAAAGATCGAAGTTTTAGCGAATTGTTTTCCTTTTTTTTTTAGCACCCATTAATAATTAAGATCGATAGTAGAATCCGAGGTTAGATGAAACAATAATTCATTATTATTATTATATTTTTTACAATCTAATGTTTATCAAATTATTACGTAATATTTAAAGAATTACTCCGTTTGTTAATAACGCTTTTTTTGTTTAATTTTCAACGTAAAATAAATAGGATCTTTATTTTTCTATCTCAAATCTGCGTTTTTTAAACTTGTTACATATCACCCCGGTAACGATTTATTTACCGTTCACGATCCTCCCACCGGCTATATCTGTTCACGAAATCACTGAGTCATGTTCGCTGTACGATTATAATGGCAAAAATTATCCAAACGCAACGACACACGAACGATAGGTACGGCGTGCAGGTTAGAGGGAACGTAAAAGTTATTTCCATATAACTTGAGAGCTGTGCCCATGCAGCTGAGTCCCACAGCTGCTCTCATCGCGCGGTGAGCGCACAAACCCCGTCGTCCACGTGTGTTTACAGCCTTTTCTCGTCCTATGGTTTTACAACTGTTGCACCGAGGGGCACGCGCGCTCGGACATGGTAATGGTTATTTTCTACGCTACAAGCTGTACGAGGCGAAACGTCCATTACGGCGTTCGCTAAAAAAGTATCGACGCGAAACAGAGATTGTTGCGGCAGTGCGCGGTGCCGATGCAGAGGGTCAAGTGCCTTTCGTGGAAGTATCGAAACGAGAATTGGCGTGAGAGTCGTACGAAATAAATAAATAAAGGCGCAAGTTGTAGCGAACGGAAGACGAAAAAAAATTAATGATGATGATGATTTATGATCGAAATAAATGAAAAATTAAAAAATCTCATGGGACACCAATAGATCGAAATGGAGAACTCCCAAGAAGCTCGAAGCTTCTTGTGCATAGCGCACAATGGAGCGCAATCTCTTCTCCCAATGATTTCACTACTGTAGCAAAGTGGAACTGATTGAGGGATCGAATTAGTCTATTATCCAATTAGAGAAGCTTATATATTGCGATTGATGATTAAGATAAAGCGGACGAAATAAGACCAATATACATGCAGTTGTATGCGGGGAAATAAAATAAAAAGGAAATATGGTACTTGTTAAAATATACGAGAAATTTTTCTCACTTAGAAGACGAAGACATCCGACTTTTTTCGTGATTCCATTGAAAAACAGAAAAATTGCTGTTTAAAAATACCTAAAATCGTGCAATTTGTGAAAAATCGTTCGAATCCATACCGTTGGACTTCGCAGAATCAGGACACGCTGTTGGATCTATTAAGGACTTCGAGATGCATGAATAAAATTCGATTCAAATCGCGAATAAGCTATTTCTTGCTTTCTCGCGACCCAGTAGTGAAATTAAATCCCCTCAGTTAGCGACGGTACTACATCGGGGGTCGTCCACACCGGTGCACCCTGAATAAAACCGGTCGAACCTGTGCGGCACTGGAACCGCCGACACGCGACGAGCCCAGGCAGAGATCAGCAATTGCCGATCCCGAAAGGGAAGAAGAAGAAGAAGGGACGCTGAAGCAGCTTCTGCTGCCGCTGCATATCGCGCTACAACGGCCCGGCTGCATTCTTGCGTTGGGCCTGCATAACGGGTCCGAAGCTCAGGGCTCGCCGCGGGGACCGTCCACGGGTTTCGCGCGCCGCCACTATCGTCGAGAAAATGATCGCGGACTTTTAGATACTCGAAAAGTTTCCGAATGCGAAGAGTCGAAAACCAGCGAATACCGTCGACTATCTTCGTTCACTTGAATTAATTTGTGGTCGATGTATTGTTCGATAGAAAAATAAATAAAATTTTTATTCATTTCATAATAACAATTATTATTTTTTAAATTTAGTTTATTTTGAATTTAATTTTTATATAATGTTCTGTAATAAAATATATCGAAAAAATAATAATGTTCTGTAATAAAAATAAATTTTCCAGTTCCGAAACCAAAAACTAAAATAAATTTCAATATGAGCAAAATTGATACGAATATATTGAGACATTTATGAATGGTACTTATTTTTCTTCCGCGCTTCGATCGAACGAGTTCTCGCAGCGTTGGCGAAAATTCGAGAAAAAAAAAAAAAAAAAATCTCGAAATGTTTTACATCAAATAAACTGTGGTAAACTTTCATTCTATCTCGCATGCGGCTTTCCGAAACGCAACCTACCCCAATATCTCGGATTTATTTAGGAAGCTCGACGGCGTCTAATACAAAGCCTCTCGACAGGCAAATGGACGTCAGTGGAATGTCCGAGACGTGTGCCTAGACGTTCCCGTGCTTGTTCTTCGCGGCTATTTCGATCGAGAAGAAGCTGTTGTGTTGTGTCAGTGCGTATGTGTGTGTGTGCGGCCTATGGGTCGACGGCCAGGGAGCACGAATCGATCCCGCGCTAATGGTTCGGGCCAATGGAAGGCCGATCGGTTCCGCGGTGCCCGAAGCTAATATACTCGCGAAGACTCTCGCGATGGTTGTCTCTCTTTCTCTCCTGGCAAAGGGGATATTTTTGGTTTGGTGCTTTTCGCTCAACGTCGAGCTCATGATCGCACGGTACCCGATGGAGCGGTAGGGGGAACGCGTCGCGGAGGTATGCGACGCCCTTGAACCGTTTCGACGACCACGACCCTGCGCGACCACGGCAAACGGCAACGGATACCAGCGTCCGATCGCACTCGAGCGAAAGCTCTTACTATTCAATAACAGAACAGTTTCACTTTCTATCACCGGGAATGAGAACGACGAATGCGATTTCAAGACGAGAATAAACCTTTTTTTCGATTAAAAAATATTATTTTTTCGATCGACAATGCATTTTCTTATGCGAAATTAATCGTTATCGGTGACAAGAATGATATTCTTCTTGAGGGGATGCATATTACGAGTCGCATTGGTTCTGCAGACCGTGAATTGAAAACGAATCGGCAGTTCATGGGGATCGATCCTTAAATGGTAAGCCGCGATGGAGCCTCGTGAAAAGTACGTGGGAGCGAGTACTGCGTTTGGACAGTGTGCTATGTCACACGCGGTGAGAGAGCACAGAAGGAGAGATTCAGTAGGCGAAAAGGCGTCGATCCCGACGTGACGCTGGTGGCCAAACGGCTCCGAAAGAGTCCCGAAGACCGCAGAACGCACGAGAGCGTTGGTGCGAACAGGGAGAGTCGTCGAACGGTGAAAATATCACAAAAAATGCGAAACGAGAGCCGAGGAAACGAGTCATGCAAAATGTGTTCATTTAGTAGCGACTCGGGGACGAAGTCGAGACAAATAAAATAAAATTAGGAGGCATAGGTTACGACGATCACGAACCTCACACCTCGAAGATACGGAGCTCTGACAAGAGTACGGAGTGAGAATAATTCTTTGCCCCACCCAGACGTGTTTGCCCACGCGAATACTTTCTCCGAAGTGACGAGGGATATAGATACCGCGATCATACCATGCGATAATTTTTTATTGACCGAAATGCGGCAACTGGCCGTCGAAACTTTGACAAACGATTCGACGAAATAATTTACTCTGAGGTCTGTGTCCGAGTTTTTTTTTTTTTGCAGAATTTTAACAACGAAGTACAACAACAATTTCAGGAAAATCGTTTCGTAATATTCGACGAATTATACGATTTTTTTATAACACTTAATTTTTAATTTTTTAAATAAGGGAAATTGGTTTTTTTATCGTTTATCTGAAAGTAATCTATTTTTTTTCTTCGATCTTTTCGTAATTAATTTTTTTTGGAAATTCGATTCACCTTACCAACGATAAAAAGATTAATATTTTAATTCCATGGATCGATCGATTTGCTCTCGCGCCGATTTTGAGATCTCGATGACCTTGAACTTCGCGATAAAAAAAAATTTGCAAAATTTTCTGAAAACATTCACACGCAGAATTGCATCGAAGTAGAACGGTTCAATTAATGGTTTGTGGTTTCTTAACGAGCGAAGGACGAATATCGACTACAGTTTGTTTGTTTTTTTTTTTTTTTTTTTTTTTCGTAAGCCGAAAACTCGTTTTCATGGATTATTCAACGGAACATGTGTGTTCGAACTGATCAGAGGCCCGTTAAAAAAAAAAACAAAACCACGGTCATCCCTCGCGTATGATTCAGCGTGGAGCAGAGTGGTTATATTAAGGTTCCATTGCCTCGCGGGTGAAGATTGTACGGCTTCATGCAGGTATGCGAATCCCGGCGTCATTCCCATCGGTGGTCGG